>OX346253.1:27469531-28924580 GCA_947049275.1 Epinotia bilunana
AGGTGTTGCACCTTTGATCGAAGCCTCGTCATTAGTTGTTTAATAGATATGTTTTTTCAAAGCCCTGTTCTCAAATTACCACAACGCGTCCACGCGCTTTCTTAGTTTACGAAATTGTCTTAAACTTTGAAAGAGTACAGATTTTTGTTATTTTTTATCGCATTTTAAATAAAGGAATGGTTTACCTACGACATATAAAAAATACAACAAAATACATTGAATTTTTTTTTAACAAAATAATTAATGAAAATCTTGTCCAGCCTAAAGGAATAATTCCCTGCACCGCTTACAATCGCGGGCGCACAGCCCTAGTCAAAACTATCTGGCACATCACTATAGCACAGGCCGCGAGCCATCAGTTGTGCCGAGGTGCTCGATGAGTGCGGACGTATTTGTGTCAGTGTTGTCGCGGGACTGCACATAAGTATCTAATTGCCTCGACTTTGGTTTTCGAAATTTCTAATTCATGTTGTCATGTTCAATAATTCATCTGTTATCGTTAGTGGGTTACAGCTTATTATAAAGAAAGCAGAATAGTGGGCTTCGCTGGTTTTGATCTATATATTTAAGCTATATTTTCATTTAACAGCTATTTTTCTACGAAAATGTGTTTCTCTCTAAGAGCCACGACGCTAATTGCCAGGATTTTTCTAATTGCCATCGTATTTATTTAGTGTTAAAAAATATTATAATTAGGTATATAATATTAAATATAACCGACAATATAAAATATAAACTAATATAAAATACAATTTCCTTAAAATTTTATCAGAACTATAAATGATCATGCCACGCTCTATTGGAATCGATCTGTCATCACGGACAGGACTATTCTAGCCAACAGGCCAGATATCGTGCTGACAGATCGATCGAAACGCCAGGCAGTGCTTGTCGACGTCAGCATCCTCCACGACGAGAACCTAGTGAAAGCTGAGAAGGACAAAGCCAGCAAGTACCTAGACCTGGCTCATGAGGTAACCACCAATGTTGATTCAACGATCATTTTCCCGATAGTTGTTTCTGCAAACGGTCTAATAGCGAAGAGTCTCGACCAACAGTTCAATAGACTCTCCCGCAGATTGCTAGGTCAAGGGTCAGAGACAGAAGGCTGTATACTACTGGTCACTGCGTCGGTAGTCAGGTCAGGAGGTGCATTCTGGTACGCCCTAATCCTCCCTTGCTGGCTTTGTCCTTCTCGTCTCGGCCTTCACGAGTTTTTCGTGATGAGGGATGCTAATGTCGAGCACTGCCTTTTTTATCAATATGTTTTACTGGATTTAACATGTTGTAATAATGTTAACGGTTAAAGTTTCTAAGTGCATATATCTAACGAGACAGAACTGCCATTACATTTATTTTGTCTGAAAAGTGTAAAGACCCAGTATAGCGATCATTTGAGAGTTTTCATACGTTGTTTACATAACAAAATTATTTTTTTCTAATTGCCGGAACGGAGCGAATTTCAATATTCTAATCGCCAGGATCCTAGAGAAATTCAGATCACCATAACTCAAATACCGCGTATGCTATTACAGTGCTAAAGTAATTAAATAGGTAATTGTCGTGTAAGGATTCCATTTTCAGTCATATTGTTTGGAAATAATGAAGGAATAAAAAGGGTGGTGGCAATTAGGCTGAGACCGCCCGCAGTGAGAATGGCCGACATGTGGCAACACTTTGCTGTTCACTTTGTCTCTTTCTTACAAGTCATTCAGTTACGAGAAAAACAGACCAGCTGGCAATAACAACTTTCTGAAACGGTTACCTGGGGGCCTAGACAAGGTTACAATCGACAAGCGCTAACGCCAATAGAAAACTAATAAAATGTATGGGAATGACAGAAGTGTTTCGTCGGCATCTGTCATTCCCCTACATTTTATTATTTTCTATTGGCGTTAGCGCTTGTCGATTGTAACCTTGTCTACGGCCCCTGTTGTCTATGAAACCATCGCCTTTACCAATACGTGCCCTTACTCGGTCGTTATCTAAATCAAGAGTCCGCTGGCGCTCTCAGTTTTTAAAGGTTTTGCGCTAAATGGGAAGAAGGGTCAAGTTACTGGGTCCCCCATTTTAATGCGGGCTTAAGGCGACTTTAGTGAGTTGAAGGCACTTACATTTTTCATTACAGCTTTAAATAATGGTTATGAAAAAGGCAAGAAGTTTGAATAAAAGATTTGCAGATATTGGACAGTCTCAATGAAATACGATTGACTTGTTCAGAGTAAGAAAGGACTCCATTCTATATCTGCAAAGAGCGTTCCCGCAGTCCAGAAGAGGGAGAAAGCACGTCACAAAGCAGATTTTGTGCATGTTGAATAAGCGACTAAATTGGTGATGTATCGAACCCTGTATGTAATTACAGCAAGTAAAATGACTAACGTGTGTGTTTCTGAGTGTAGATGTGTGAGTGACTATAGTGTAGACAACCGCTTGGCGGGAGATTTCCACGACCACATAATGCACTCGTCCGGGATAACCGCCGTAATGTGAATGGAGACTTATTGCAGTAGACATTCAGAACAGTAAGAAGCCCAAGTATTTTTCTTGTTATTCATGGAAATATATGCTATTGTAGTATACCAACAAATAAATGCAGAATGCGAGTATGGTGGAAATATTTTATGTTTGGATTTATAATACAAATATGGTTTCGAAATTATTACTGCAAAAAACGCTTCTTTTTAAAAGCTTTTATTTAACTTGCAATGTATGTATGTAATTTGTTCGGGTGGAATCTTTGAACTCAATTTTGAAGTAGATATCTTCAACCGATTGTACTGAAATTTTGTAAACACGTTTAGTTTGGATGACAATGCACGATAAGGTACGTGATATTCTAAATCCAATATGGCGGATCATCGAAGATGGCGGAATAGTCATTTTTAATGCACTTCTACAATATGGGTATCAAATGAAAGGGTTCGTTGAGAGCAACTCGAAAAATAATGTGACGTCATCCAAAATCCCATATGGCGGAATAGTTATTTTTAATGGACTTCTACAATATGGGTATCAAATGAAAGCGCTTGCCGAATATATTTAGAAAACTAAAAAGTAAAAAAAAAATAATTAAAAACAAAAAAACTTATTTAAACGCTCTAAAAAGAAGAAAATAAATTTTTCCTTTTAAATATTAACTATGAACTTACAACCTCATAATACACAACTTATATGGTAATAAAAGCTTGTCGCGCGATTTTCTTGTGTAAATAAACTAGTACCTACTTATTGATTTAATGTAAAATCTGCTTAGTTTAAATTAATAAAATTTCAATTAATTAAATTCGCGACAAGCTTTTATGACCATATAAGTTGTGCATATGGGGTTGTAAGTTCAGTTAAAAAAAAAAAAACTGTTTAGAGCGTTTAATTAAATAATCAAATTATATAATTTTCAATTCTTTTAAATATCGAGGTCATGTAGATATTTAGTTGAAAATGACTTGGGTATTATTTGAAATTATTGTATCAGCCCAGTGCATCCTGCGACAAAAAGTTATCCGTACTTATTTATAATATTATTATTTCGCATTTATATACGAAAGTTTATGTTTAGATGTCTTGATGTTTGTTACTCAATCACGCTTTAACGGCTCAACCGATTTGGATGAAATATTGCACGAAGATAGTTTATACCCTGGATTGAAATATAGGATAGGTAGTATTTTATCTCGGGTCCACGCAGACGAAGTAAATAATTTTAATAATAAGCTCGCGGGGGCAACTTGTGGCGAGCTGACGGTGAGTGGCGACACCGCGGACCCCTAACCTCCAGAGGGCCTGAGTGATCTGGCCGTCACCCCTGTGCTTGCCTTAACCGGCCGGCCAGAGTGGAGTCGCAAGAGCGAAACCTATGCTCCAGGTTGGAAGTGTAAAATGTCATAACGCCGATCTGGCGCACCGCAGATTCACCTCTCCACAACCTTGACCTTCGTTTCCATCGCAGCACAGTGTTGCACTGCAATAGTCTTTGCACCTGGCGGGGATCATCACCGGGTGTATCATGTTGTGCGCTCGGAGATGGTATCCGCCATGTGTATCCCTTTCCGCTTTATATTATATTTGTTTTAAAGGGCCTCTGTGCGCTGTTGGCTTCGGCCCCACGCATACCTCCCAAAAGTCCGGGACCCCATGGTCCCGATATATGGAAAAAACTTACAAATAATAATAATACTAATGGGTTCTAGCAGGTGTATTATTACATCACATTAAACTTCGTCTCCAAAGGGCCGCTACGTGTTGGATCTATATCCCCACGCACGCCTTCCAAATGATCGGGGTTCGCCCCGTGAATTTCAATCGGAGATACATAATAATAAAAAAACGCTATTCCATTTTCCTATATGTTCTTAAGGCTGGAGATGTGAGAGTTGATCACCTGTGTTCTGCACCTATGCATAAATTTGACCCATTTTAGGGTTCCGTAGTCAACAAGGAACACTTATAGTTTCGCCATGTCCGTCTGTCTGTCCGTCCGTCTTCGGCTTTAAGCTCAGTAACCCTTACTACTAGAAAACTGTAAATCGGCATGGGTATATAAATCAATCACGCCGACAAAACAGTAGAATAAAATCTTGAAAACAATTTGGGTACCCTACACCTAAAGTGAGGATGTATTTTTTTTTCTCGTTAAATCCATAGTGTGAAAAATATTGTGGGTTTTTACAAACCATATTTCAACTCAGTGATTCGTTTGCGAGATATTGGGTTTTAGAGCCCTAATTTTTGTTCGAGTTATGTGACGTGTGCTACTGGGGATGTGATTTTTTTTGTGGCAGTAGTACATATAATGAATTGAAAGGAAAGCTATCACGGCTAAGAAAGCATAACTAGTTACCGACTAATAGTCGATCAACTTAAAATGTACTTAGAAAGGCCAACTTTCCTACAAATTCGGCCGACGCAACCGCATCATTTAGTTGGAGCGCGCGTGTCGATGTAACTAAGACATACGGGCAACTACGGAACTCTATACTGCGCGTGGTCCGACATGCACTTGGCCGATTTTTTTTCACGTTATTTTTGAACTGAAGAATGTTAGAGATACTCACTCTATACTGTTTACTCATAAAACATTTATGTCTTACGCTACTGTGGCACTGTGTGCTATGTATTTATCGCACACCGTTCACCCGATACATCGCACTTGCGTCACGTGTGCGATCGCCCTAACTTCGGGCTGGCTTTCAGCGGGCGTTACGTGCTTTAAGAGCCTATTTTAGAGATACTTCTTACTTTTTGTTTTATTTAGAAGGGATGCCAAACCGTTTTGTGGCTTAAATAAACTCAAATCACTTTGGATCCTCGGGGTTGGAAGATGTGGGTTTCTTCGTGTTCTACGATAATATCAGCGTTTTATCTTGAATAGTTTAAACCATTACATATACAAACAAAATAATGTATGCAACAGGGTATATAAGGAGGAAGCGTGTGTGAGCACGACCCGAAATGGGGTTGAAATGACAGTTGGAATGTGTTTTTTGCAAAATGGTGGTTGGAGGAACTTTATTGTTTTTAGCCCGAGTATGACCCAAAGATAGGTCGAGTTCGCATACAACCAATAAAACAGGAAAAGGGAAAGGTTAATGTAGATAAAATATAAGGCAAGGGGTCGCGGCACAGCTGCCGCCTCGCACGGCGGGCTATTTGGATTGTCCCCGTAAAACAAGAAAACTATAAATACACTTAAATACCCGTATGTATCGTCTTAACGCATTAAGATATAACCGGTTTTATTTACTTACAAAATTACAATATGACCACCTGATCTCGATAGGACTAAAGAGGGGACTATAGGTCGACCGCGATAAAAACGTATGAAGCTATATAGAGTGAATGAACTTGATACTAGTATTAAGTATTAAATATCACTTTCTAACTTTAATTGCAGGTGCCTGCATTCATCAACAATCATTTTTGAATCACATTCATCAACAACAACAGTAGGTTTTATGCAAATGGCTACGCCAGAAGAAAACGCAGCAACGATTCCCTACCATCGCGCTATTGACGTATAGAGATAAGATTATAATCGTATTTGTTGGTGCACCTTCTCTTTCACATACCCATAGATATGCTGTGTTTACTATATATTATACTACATAAAAGCGTTTCGTCCTACTCGTAATTCTTGGGGGGTGAAAATTTGCACGGAACTGCGAACGGAACGGCTTGTACTGAAAACTTACGGGTGCAGTCACCAGCATCAATATCTGTGACAACATAGCATAGAGCACATAAATATCTATTACTAAAACCGTTGGGACGTGTCAGATTTTTTTACCCGCTTTATAGCAGATATTAATGTGTCATAGCCGTAGCGGAGTAGCGGACATTTAAGAGGCCTTTATTTATTTATTTTTACTTGTCATACAAGTCGAATACAAATTAGGGCGCCATGAGAGCTCCACGGCATGTGACATCGAGGAAGATAGGACGAGATCGCGGATAGGACGGATGCCGACGGGAACTTTTACTGGGTGACCATCTTAGGGTAAGGATTCCTATAGTAACGCTATTCGCGTTTCGTTACGGAAGGCAAGGCTCATGTGCTGTTAAATTGAGAGCTTGTTTTAACATGGCTGACGGCTTCCCATAAACAACCTTCTCAATTCAGGTGGCTAATGGTTGGTTTGCGACAACCTCATATTAACCCGATTGTGGCAAACATTATTGAGTTTGTCTGAGGCTGAGATGGCCGCGCATTCTGAACGAATGAATAATGAACACATTCACCGCTAACCTTTCCACACCGCTACGCGCGTAGTCAAAACCGTGGTTTTCCGCCTTGTTGTGAAACTGTTAATATGTATATATTCGGTTGAAACTCACTGAGAAATCCGCGAGCCCCAGGCATAACATTCAACCTGATGATGGATTCCCAATCAGTACAAAACATGCCGCTTATGGTGACTAAATACGTGAGTTTTAACCATACGGGGGTTACAATAGTGCTAGTACACATAACAATGATTATCTTCTACCATCTATCTATCCTAGCCTATTTGCCACAAATTTTGTAAAGTCTTCGTAACGTGCAGAAGGCTGGTTACAGTAGCATCGAGGTGGCCGCTTTTCTTTCCCATTTGACGAGGGGCACCTCCGAACCTTTTTTAAAGATATAGACCCACTCAAGGGCTCCTTCATTTTGTTACATTGAGATTTATCAACTTCACTGCACAATACAAAACCATTCAACCCTTATTTGGCTTTTGGATCAACTGACCTACAAACTGTAAGTTGTCAGCAAACTAAGTATTGGCTCTTTAATGTCATGATTTATTTACTTCAAATATTATTATGAAATACATGACTCAAGCATTCTCGACAAACTTATTTCAAAAACCGATACCTGTATAGCAACTGATATCTACAAAAAAATAAGGCTTAGGATAAGTTAACAGTGTTGCTAAATCATTTATTAAATAAATAGGTCCAGGTAGGCGGTAGGTAGGTTTGAATCCTGTTTTTATATAACAAATAATGAATTAAATTTACACAAATTATATACTCGTAAACAATGACAACAACTTAAGTCAATCCGCACTGACTGCCGTATCTAGTTGTAACGATTTCGTGCATTACTTGTTTTTGCTGTTATCGTCGGTCGCTGCATGCAGTGCGAGCGGCATTCGATTATTATTTGTAAAAGTAATAAAAGTAATAGTTTAATAGTGTCTTTGCGCGCTCCAAACATTTTTTGTTTTTAATTATGTGTTTATCTCATTAAATGATCTTAAACCTAAACCTAAATTTCATATTACAACGGCTTACATAGTAATAATGTAATATGGTAATTGGCATGTACTTAGCTAAGTAGGTTGGACATGGCAATATTTAAATGCTGAACAAGAATGACTATGTGAGAATTTGGAAATTCAACTAGGAACCAACCTTCCCTAGCCAATGATTAGTGTTCGTGTGCACTAAAATGCACAAATGTACCTACATGCAGATAAAACTATGATGTCCTACTAAGCAAGTCATCGATATATCCCCCGTGCACCATAATAGAGTTCGCCAGATGATTTGTCGGATCGATCCCTATTTTAGGAAATTGGATTTGTAGATCGCAGGCGATAAGTCGGGATGGGATAGAGGGGGGAACGGGAAATAAACGGTAAAAAGTTTCCTGAGACCCGCCTGTTATCACTGATTTGCGTATATCGATTTTGTGTACGGGACGGGGATTTATTTCTTCTTTTAATGGGATAAGAGAGGATCTTGGTAGTGTCAAGTGAACGTTTTACTGCAACAGGATACCAATGAAGTCGTTTTTATTATTTTTACTTTCTATAGGGTGAATGGATAAGGGTGTCCTCGTTAGCGATACTGAAAATTCGCCAATTCTTTAGGTTTCCTCCTGCAACTACTTTTAGATGTTTTAATAAACCGGTATTGGCTATAATCGATCAAGTAGCATCGTTAAAAAAATCGTTGTTGGTTATCGAACAGTGATTTTTATATGGTTGTTTCATCAAAATTGCTCTATACAATTTTTAATTGGGAATGAAAATTGACGTCACACCCCTGCCGTTTGCCGTTTGACTGCCTAAATTATAAATTGTAAAAAAATAGATATTTAAACTCAATTTAATACTAACCTTTGAATTATAGAAACTGCCCATTGTCGCACATCATGGATATAAACATTTAGAGAGGCACGTTAAAAGAGATGCTTACCGACCTTGTTTTGTAAAGCGTAAATAAACACGACCTGTGTTAACCGGCATACACGACACTACAATTATCGAGTGATTTGGCAGATGCCCGAAAGGGGTGTATTCACATTATCTAAAGTGCTCGACATTGGCCATTATGGTGCGACATAACGAATCGCATGCCTCCGGCAATCGATTTATATTCATGCGAGGCTTGTTTACTAATTTTGTAACGTAATTTCGGGTAGTGTGCATATGGATGTTGTTATAATTTGGAGCTTGTACGAATTAAAACTTTAGCTATACGTATTAAGGTACGTTTTGAAACTGTACAAGTGAGTAAGAGGTGATTATGAGTCAATATTCTAACTGTAGCGACCGTAATAAGTCTCAGTCTCATAATCAGTGTTGGGCGTAATGCATTACATTTGTAATTGCATTACAAATAAAATTACATTTCAATTACGAATAATGCATTACACGTGTAATTGCAAGACATGTAATTTGAATTACTTCGTAATTTGTAATTTAAATTATATTAATTCCTAATTAAAATTTCACTCATTGGTAATTAAATTACTTAATAACGTACTTTATGTAATAGTAATAACGTATTTTTTTAGTAAACCAAATAGAAGCACTATAAAGAAAGAAATCAATTCAATTACAAATTAACATTTTAAGGAAGGATTTTTGATTTGTTAAATAATAAATTTCTTGTAAATGACTACAGACATTTCAGAAAATGTGAATTATGCATCTGTTATCAAATTTAACCGAATCTTGACATCCAATTGAGCTGAATTTTAGTATACCTATTTATATTTGGTGAGAATTGCAATCTGTCAATGCAATCAGCGACAAGCCCACAAACAAACATTAAGTACAAACTAGATGAAAACTTTTGTAAAAACTAGCAGTTCCGTGAGCTGTAGGACTCGTAAGTTTTAGAAATGTCTGTTTTTTTTTCAACTCCGATATTTCCGTCATTTCTTTCCGAGAAACTGATTCGATAAAATTATTTTATATAATTATCGAACATGCTCACAAAAATTTACGAGAATTGGGTGAGAAATGCGACCTGTTGGCGAGAATTGCCGGAAATCTGGACGAACGGACAAACGGACATACGAAAGCATTTTTCACCGACCTGAAACGGAGACGATTTGCTCGCTTCGCTCACTCGGTCAATAATGAAAAAGGTTTTATTGAATATATGTAATTTGTCATTATTTTACGAAGTAAGGCATTACAAATTATAATACCAAAATGTAATTTTTAATTCCATTACAATTAACATTTTGTAATGTGTAATTCAATTACAAATTATTTATTTATTTATTTAAGGACTACCAACGGATAACACATCTGAACAATACATTTGGCTTAAATACAAAAAAAAACTAAGTAAGATGCTTAGCCACTTATAGGTGACCACAGCAATTACATTTAGTAATTGTAATTTACAATTGAAATTAAATTTTGTGATTGTAATTTGTATTTCGATTACTTTTTGCCCCACACTGGTGATGTGTGATTAGTATGGATTGAACTATTTGTTTCAGGTACATAATGTGGTACGTTAATGTTAGATTTACAACCCGATAGTTCTGTAGCCATACGCGAAACAAGAATATCTGATATGAATGTTAAATTCTGTAAAATTTGTGAGTATTCGTACAATGGTATCCCATTTAATACACACAATTAATTCTCTGCATCATATACTTAGGTACTCCACACATCTGCCGGAAATGGTTACAAATATTTAGTACTGAATTTCCGACTTAGTTCTTATTCTAAACTTGTTTCAATACTTAAGTCAATATTGGTACCTACACACCTACTATCGCTAACTGACCATCCCTGCACTTTATGTGCATTGTAATAAGGTTCTATATAAATACAGGATGGTCAGTTAACTGTGTTGGCGTTTGTACATACTACAGTATAATTTCTTCACTCACATTAAGGTATTACTAGATGTGCCCGCGGCTCCTTCAATTCCCTTTCCTTGGGGATAGATTTCCCAACATAAACAGGCAGTTACATTCGCATAAGGCGGAGGCGGGTCCAGGGGCAAGGAAAATTTGCGACCGGTCGCTACTTGCGTTGGGTCTGTCTCTATGGTAGCGGCCTGTCCGGCGGTTAACATGGTAGATGGCCTCGGGGGGAGCTCACAGTTGCTAAGATCCTCGAGGCAAAACTGATTGGGCTCCTTCACGAGGTTACCGCCTGTTAGCTGCCTGGTTCTACCGTTGGAAACAGGCAGAACGGAAACAATCAGTTGAGCCTATATTTGTATATCCCAACCCATCCTATCCCGTAAATCCCGTCTAATCAGCCGTAAGCGATGACGTGGCATGTCGCAGCGGGCTTTCCATCCACAAAGAAGGATGGTTAGCGGTAAAATGCCACCCGCGTGTTTGTGCCGTGCGCGGGGACCCGTACGGGTGGAGAGGGAGATCCTGGAAGCTGAGTCGACCAGCGGTCGGGATAGTTACTGCTGGGAGACAACACTCTTCTTTGGCTCAGGATTCACCTTACACGGGCGGTCATGGCCTAGCCAGCCATGATCAATCGGCTGTCGTGTCCAGTCTGATGGCCACGGGCGAGTGTCCTGGGGTATGGGGTCTGTAGTCGGCGGAGCACGGGTTACGAGTCGTCTGAGGAGATGACGAGTAGCTGGGCACCGTGCGGACTCACGGACAACATACTCTCGGGGCGTTATGTCAGATTGGTAGCCCTGATGCGTCAACGCATCCCCAGGGTGTGGGCTCCGTGGTGGGTGGGGAGCCAATCTGATGAAGCAAGGTCAAAGGTCACATGGATAACATAAAACCCGAGACGAAGGAAGGAGGGAAAGCCGTACCCGCAAGGGATGAGGCCAAGGCGCATAGCGCAAATGCTGTACCGGCGGCACGCACTTCTGTCCCAGACAGGGGAGCGAGAGCAGGAAACAGTCGAGCAAGGGGGTCCGCAAGGACGCAGAAGGCGCGCAGCGCATTTTCAGGCAGAGGCCATGGTGGAGCGGTCCAAACCGGAGGCACCGTTCGAACTTTTCCCCACGGGTCGAAAAGCGGACACACCCAGCAGGTCCCCGCAAGGAGACCGGCTGGCGCAGGTGCCGGAGGGGAGGTCAGCGGAACTGTGGCCATCTGCAACAGGCCGGCTGGTCCTCTTCCGAATCCTGCTGACGACCCGGGCGCCGTTGATAGCGCGTCCGTACCCCAGAGCGCGGATGCGTGGTCCGGTGGAGGAGCTGTCACTAGCAGGAGGCAGAAGAGGCGAGACAACGCCAAGGCGAGAGCTCACACACTGAGCGAGGGCACCCCCCAGGATGCACCCACTTCGGGGCCAGGGATGGTGCAAAAGAAGAGGCAACTGGGAGCCAGTGGCGACTCCTCTCTGCTTGTCAGCGACTCCAAGCGAGTGAAAGTCGCAGCTTCGTTCGCTGAAGTGGCTGCAAGCGAGAGGATGGCCATCGTCCCGGAGGCCTTTCCGGCCGAGAAGATCGGGTTGGGGCATCTGGGTGCCATCCAGGGGCTCATTCTGGAGCGTTTGGTTGATGCTCCGGATCCCCTACCCCGAGTCACTCTCGGCAACGTAGTGGCGGGCGCTCTCCACGTCAATTGCCAAGGGAGAGAGTCCGTCACATGGCTCAGGTCAGCAATCGGAAGCGAGGAGATTGCTGGCCTGCGCCTAAAGGTCATGGACGCCAAGGATCTTCCCAAACCAGTCAAAATGGCATGGAAAACGAAGATAGTTGGCGGCCATGATGTTAAGTTGCTCCTCCGTGTGTTGCAAAGGTACAATCCTGCGCTACACACGGAGGAGTGGAAGGTGGTAGACACCTTGGTGTCGGACGCGAACACCAGGCGCATCATACTGATGGACCGGGTGTCAGCCGACGTCATCAAGGCCGCGGGCTACCACCTACACACGGGTGTCGACCTGAGCTCCTTCAAGCTCCTAGAGGACGCGGAGGAGAGGGCGCTTGAGGGGGCTGAGGAAGGCACTTGTGCGGGGCCGGGCGCGGGGCGTCCGACGCCGGGGGAGGGCGCGGGGGGTCCGACGCCGGGGGAGGGCGCGGGGGTTCCGCTGCCTGGGGAGGCCGAGGAGGGCACACCTCCTGAAGGCAATGTGCCTATAGGCACTGACAAGGAGTCTGAGGGGGCTGAGGTAGCCAAGGAGGAGGGGCAGTCAGAGGAGGAGGACGGGAACAGGGAGGGCTCCGGGTACGGACCTGCTGAGTCCCGCAGGGCCCGAGAGTCATCACCGCTATCGGTGATCGGCTCAGAGGACCTGCGAGGATTGGCGGATCTGTATCTGGGGGCCTCCTTGTCTCCCATGTCCTGCGACGAGACTGTCCAGGAAGTGGCTGCCGACCTCAGCAAGCCGAAATTATAAAAGCGCCAATGGCGGGTCTAAGGTGTGTACAAATCAATCTACAACACAATAAGGCAGCCACTGCCCTTCTGGCAAGGCAGCTAAAATGCGACAAGTTCGATATTGCTCTTATTCAAGAACCATATGTATATAAAAGTGAAATAAAAGGCTTAGGTGGAACGGGGGGAACAATTGTTCACCTGTGTCCAGATAATAACAATAACATAAGGACATGTATATATGTCAAAAATGGCATCAACGCCATGCCTTTACATGACTTCTGTTGCAGGGATCTCACCACGGTGACGATCCTAAACAAGGGGGAGGGTAAGGAGCTCATACTATCATCAGCTTACCTCCCCTACGAGGCAACGGATCCCATCACACAACAACTGCGGGATCTCGTTGCATACGGCAGCCGGGCGAACTCCAACCTGATCATCGGCTGCGACGCGAACGCTCACCATGTCATCTGGGGTAGCTCAGATGTCAACAGGAGAGGAGAGAAGGTACTGGATTTCCTGGTAAGCTCTTCTCTACAATTACTGAATAAAGGCAATGAACCTACCTTCGTCAATTCTAGGCGGGGGGAGGTTATTGATTTAACGTTGGCTACTAACAACACTAGTAACAAAATCAACTCATGGCACGTATCTGATGACGTATCCCTTTCGGACCACAGATACATCTGCTTTAGGTACCAAACCAAAATAAAAACACGTAAACGGAATCCTAGGAACACGGACTGGTCGGCCTTCAGAAGGGATCTGAAAGTGGACCTAGGAGACCCAAAAGGTAAGCTAAACTCTATTATTGACATAGAATTCGAAGCGGACAAAATAGTACAAGCCGTATACACGGCCTTCACTAATAACTGCCCGGAAAAGAAAACCCTGGCTAAAAAGTTACCATGGTGGACCCCAGAGATAGTCAAGCTCAGGAGGGAAACTAGGGCAATATTCAATGACGCAAAGTCATCCAATGACTTCGGTTACTATGCACAAAAACTCACGGAACACAGCAAGGCTGTGAGGAAAGCCAAAAGGAGAGCGTGGAGGAACCACTGCGATCAGATTGAGTCAATACCGGAAGGAATGAGACTAACAAAGGCATTAGCAACCACAAAGTCGGTACCGCTCACATCCATCAGGGACAATGACGGTAGAATGACGAAAACGGGGCTGGAGACCCTTAAGGTAATGTGTAACACACACTTCCCAGGCTCAGTAATACACGACAGCGGAACAGACGACGGTGCAATTAGTGCGTTGGAACAAACCACAAGTACAACGAGACACAATTGGGACACGTCTAAAAAGGTAGTAGATCATAAAAAGATAAAGTGGGCACTTTCAACATTTCAACCTTTCAAAGCCCCGGGGCCAGATGGAATCTACCCCATTCTACTACAAGAAGGCGCTAATGTACTAATCCCGCACCTTAGCAGATTGTACAGGGCGTGCTTGGCCTTCGCACACGTGCCGCGTGTGTGGAGGATGGTAAAAGTAACCTATCTACCCAAACCAGGTAAGGCGGATTACAGTGAAGCCAAATCGTATAGGCCGATAAGTTTATCGTCGTTTTTCCTCAAAACACTGGAGAAATTGGTAGATAGACACATAAGGGATGGCCCTTTAAGGAGACATCCGCTGCACGAACTGCAATGTGCATACCAGCCAGGGAAGTCAACGGAAACCGCACTTCACCTGGTAACAACCAAGGCTGAACAGGCTATAGAGAATAAAGAACTATGTCTGGCAGCTTTCTTAGACGTGGAGGGAGCGTTCGATCGCACCACGTATAAAGCAATCAGCGAAGCGGCTGCAAAACATGGTGTAGAGCCGACCATTTGTAAATGGATAGGCAACATGCTAAATGGCAGACTAATAAAGTCATCTCTCTTGGGGGATGAGATAATGGCCACGGCCACAAAGGGATGTCCGCAAGGAGGGGTACTCTCACCAACTCTCTGGAGTTTGGTGGTGAACTCACTCCTGGTGGAACTCAATAAAGGTCCCACCCACACGGTAGGATACGCTGATGATTTAGTGATACTGGTGAGTGGGAAGTTCCCAGGCACGGTATCAGAAATCATGAACAAGGCACTGCAGACAGTGGAGAGATGGTGTGACCGGCACCAATTATCCATTAATCCAGGCAAAACTGTAGTGATACCCTTTACTAGGAAAAGGACCCTTCGCGGCGTACAGCAGTTAAAACTGTACGGGAGGGTACTAGAACTGTCCAATGATGTGAAATATCTAGGTGTCACTCTGGATAAGGAACTGAATTGGAAGAAGCATACAGATCTCACCATTACAAAGGCACTCAGGGTATTTGGAATGTGTAGATCAGCATATGGCAAAACATGGGGACTGAACCCAAAGGTACTGAAGTGGATCTACACCATGATGGTGAGGCCCATACTATTGTACGGTAGCCTGGTATGGTGGCCAAGGACTTTAATGAGCACATGCAGAGATGCCCTGACGAAGGTACAGAGATCGGCATGCATGGCTATAACAGGGGCGTTTCGTACCACACCCACAGCGGCGCTAGAAGTCCTTCTGGACCTACCGCCACTTCACATGGTGATTAAGTCAGAGGCGCGCAAATCGCTCTACAGACTAAGAACTCTTGGACTGTGGAGCGACAGCAAGCCAAAGACTAAGCACACAAACATGGAGACTGACGGTTTCTTAGACAGAATAACAAACATGGGATGTGATAAAATGCTACCCAAGTATGTATTCCACAGGAACTACACAACAAAAGTTCCATCCAGGGCCGAATGGGCCGAAGGTCTAGAACCACCGAGGTCTGGTGTCGAAGACAGTATATGGTACACGGACGGATCTAAAATGGGATCCGGTACGGGAGCAGGCATTTATGCGATTGACTACAGTAGTAGTGTAAGCATGGGTAGTTTGGCAACCGTCTTCCAGGCGGAGACATACGCCATAATTGCCTGTGCACAGGAGAATATAGACAGGCAAACCAGAGGGCAGATCATCTATATCCTCAGCGACAGTCAAGCGGCCCTTAAAGCGCTTACGGCGCCGAAAGTGGATTCCAGACTAGTCTATAATGGCGTCCAGGCACTGAATAAGCTTGGAAGGCACAATAAGGTGCAACTAGTTTGGATACCGGGGCACGAGGGCTACGTCGGCAACGAAAGAGCGGATGAGCTTGCAAGAGGGGGGTCTACAAATCACTTTGTAGGTCCAGAACCATTTGTGGGACTCTCACAGAGAACCATAACTTCGGCTTTTAAAGCATACCTATACGCCAAAACCAAACACCAACACGAGTGGAGGAATGAGGCGGGCTTAAGGCACTCTAAGCTCTTCATAGAAGGAGCGGACTCGGGCTGGACTAACAAGCTCTGGAAATCCAGCAGGAAGCAACTCAGAATCATATCTGGGGTGTTCACAGGTCACTTCGGGGTCAAGGATCTCTTGGCCAAGATGGGACTGTCGGACAGTTTAGACTGTAGAATGTGTGGCGAGGAGGACGAGACCATGGAACACTTACTGTGTGAATGTCATGCCCTTGCCAGACAAAGAATGAGTTACTTTGGTAGCGACTATCCGCAACCAAAGGAATTCAAGGTGCTTCCGCTGAGCTGCATCATCCGCTTTGTGGAAATGATGGAGCGAGCTTGGGAGTAGGCATAAAGGAGAGGGCAAATGCACAAAAGATCCCGACGGGTCGAAGTGCATCCGAAAGGGCCCTCATCTAGATAAGATAAGAAGATAAGATACATTCGCATAAAACCCCCCGTAAGTTTTACAATCAGCTATTAACCTGTTGAAAACGCATCTACGGCGATACACTTCACTGCATCGCGCCAGAGAGCTAGATTCCTCTCACGGCAAATTACGGCGAGATGGCGCGTCTGTGGCCGAGAAATGTCGCGGAGCGCAGCATGGCCCGCAACAGCGGTACAATTCACAGCCTGTTTCTAGTACCTTATCATTTCCTTGCCAGTATGAAATGATACTGAGATTAGTATAAACTATGCGTATTCGAAGATCATCTTCTAATGCCTTGTTTGAGTTGTTTTGGGCATAGCGCAACAGGACATGATTCCACACGGCGACGTGTCGATATGACATAAAAATATAAGTATCTGTAAAATAGAAAGTTTTACTACTAGTTTTTTTACTATGGTATCAAAAGCTACATAAACTAATTACAGACATAGATATACCTCATGTCATTGTATATGCAATGTTTCGTTACAATCCAACACGTAGTTTTAAAATGAGAGCGCAACTACGTTTGTATGGAAAATCGAGCTTACTGCGGACTCTTAATGACATCTTTAAATAAAATATTATTATTAACGGGTACCTAAACGAATAATAAAATGCTGCTCAATGAAGTCAATAATGATAAGATAATATCCTTCACAGTAGTATTGAACTCACTGAATAGTTCCAACAGTTTATCGCTGTGTACTCGTAGTCTCAAGGTGACTAACAGCGAGGCGGCGTGTCTGCGGCCGAGATGGTCGTCGCGCTAACGGCTCGCAATAGGCCATTATCCGGCGGAGCACTGCCACTGCCGTGGTTAACTCGCTGACTGATGATGCGTATTGCTGGGTCTTGGGTGCATTTGGATTTGGCGCATGTAAGTGAACTAAAGCTTAGACTAATTGTGCTCAACGTAGACCGCCACGGTATTGTAGATTACCTCTCAGGTTCTTGTAGTTTTTAGACGTTATTGTTGTATTTGAAAGATATCGCCACAGTCAAATAAGATAATAATCCTGTAAATTATCTCTATTATAATTTTTTTAAAACCGAAACCTTATTGAATTAGTCACATTCCAGTTTCCTTATCCTACAAAAACATCGAGTAAGTTGGCAAAACTTTCCCCGTCGCGACGTATTGGGTCCCAATCCAATATTTCCAAAACATTGCAGTCCAAGAAAAACCATTAAGCTATAACTGACGGTTAGGTTTCTAGTCACGTTCGTAAGTAATTTTAAAGGATATATATATATAGGGGCAGCCACGGATTTCAAGTCTATTACAATATAATTCGGTTGAGTAACAGATGCTATCATTTACCGAGATTTTACGTGCAATTGAAGCATATGATTTAGCTTGAAGCATTTGAAAGGGGTGCATGGGATGAGTCAGCTCACCGCATCTAAATCGTTTATTAAGGGTAGGTTAAGTTCAGATTATAAGTGATTATCATTACCGTCTGATGCTGAGTATCTGGTAATATATGGCGTGACAATTGCCCACATTGGTTCCTGTAAAACGAGGGCGCTTGGCTTTGTATTAAACAGATAAGTTTCAGCTGTGACACTTTTAAAACTGGTCCAACAACAAACCTACATATAATTTTAAAGAGAGCATAGTCAACTCCTTAGGGTCACGTAAAGTTGACTTTTGTTTCGTATTAATTGCACCCCGGCGGAGGGGAAAGTTAAAAAGTTAATTAGCTTTAATTTTAACTGCCGAGGGCGAAATGTTTGAATCTAGATGGACCATAACGGCCTGACGTTTTACTTTTTTTTGGATAAAACGCTGAGCCATTTTGGGTTGCGCCTGTTGGGAGAACCCTTGGTGCTAGCGTGTACTGGCTAATTTGTTTTCATGTGTTGGAAGGGAGTTGGAAACTGGAGCGGGCATCAAAATAATGACGAGACATGTTTATGACGTGTTCATCAACGCGGTGGCACCGCGTGCGATATTCACATAGTGAACAGATAGGCAGGCGGATGCTTGTAAGTATATGATTAAGTTAACACCTGGAATAGTGGGTGGTTAAAATAAGCTTTTTTTTGTTTTTATTATAACTAAACAATGGGATTGAAAACAACCTCTTACAACAGCACAGGGAAATCCCTGCAAAACTGTTTTAATAGTTTGTGTGTAGGTAGGTAAAGTCGCCATCAGATATATGTCGGAGCGGCCAAAGTGCTCACAAATATCGGAAAACGTATCTAATGCCTTGACAATAGAGACGTGTTCAGATGTTTGTGAGCACCTTGGCCGCCCCGATATATCTGACGGCGACTGTACGAGTCTTTATAAAACTATTTATATATCACACAATATTTAACATTAAGTACACTATGATTTTAACTATGTATTATATTGCGTAATATATTGCATAATTTCCGCACATAGAGCGTCGTGCTAAAACATTTGAGTGGCATTTGCTTGTAAGCAATTGACACTCAAGTGTTTGGAAGTACCTATTTTTCCAAACCTTTCTGTAAATTTAAGTTTATTTGGCTCGTGTCGAATGTTTTACTCTCTTTTGTGGCATGGCACGACTATGTAAGTAGTCGTATTTTCGGCTCTCTTTTTTTCTCGTTACTAGTTATTAGCCGGCCTTACACAGGTGGTCTTACTCAAGCCTATTTATATGCATATAAATATTCGTACTTGCTTTATTGCTTTTACTATAAAACGGAATTCGGACAGAATGTTTGCATAAAAATGCTCTGTTTTTCCATTTCACTTTTAATGTTTTTTGCGCGCAGTTTTCAATTAATATGCAAAAGTGTATTCGAATGTTGTCTTATCTTCGCAGTGCGCAGCAGGAGTTCTCTGTTAATTTGAATTTGACTTTCAACCGAGAACTTTTCGTGTTTATAAATATTAAATGTACCTACAGCTCTCGGTTAAAGAAGTACTGTGACATTCACGTTAAAACGAATTGAAATAAGTTGGTGTGAGCCAGAAATTGAAGCACTTTTGCAGTTACACTGGCACGGTTCTGAATATTCCCACATTTATTTATTTATTACTATTTACACATACATACATACACATATATATACTCACGCCCGTATCCCATTGGGGTAGGCAGAGACTAAGGAACGCCAAATACTACGGTCCTTACATACTTCTTTCGCTTCGATCACATCCATACATCTCCTCATACAGGCTCGTCGGTTGCGGGTACTCCTGACCTGGCCTTTTAACAGGCCACACACACATTACTATTTATTTATTTAATAAGTACAATTTATAATACTAGGCTGGAGCGGGAATGCACCAAATGTGCTTTGGCTACGCCGTGCCGTCAGCATTGTGTCGACTACGTTACTTTTATAGCTAACTCATGATGAGCTAATCCAACTAAAGAACTGTTTTGTAAACAAGTGGGGCTGATTCTTGACTTCCGAGCTTTCGAAAACTATATAAGAGTAATATTGTATGTCAGCAGCTCTTTGCGAGTAAATAAATTAGTAGTGTCAAAATTGTAGGCAATTGCTTTCTACCGCTATAATTGAATACGAGTGGTCAATTACCATTCATTTTTCAATTGTTTAACGCTATTCAAAATAGCATTTCATTGTTTTAGATTTAGACCGTTTTCGAGTGAGAGTCGAGCGGTCGAAAGTAAAAAATCGCCTTTTGCCCAAACACGTACAGCATGGTATTGGAATAGAAAGCCGCGCTCCAAATCAGTCTACGGGAAGGTGATTACACGTATATAATATAATTTGATAGATAAAAGACAAAGCACTTGCAATGTAAATATACACTTAAATATACATAAATTCTTTTAATGTTTTACAGTACATATTGTGCTACTTTTCCGCACTGCTTTAAAGAGCCATATGTACAGTAAAACGTAATTTGCAACTCGTGTCGATTTAAAACACTCCCTTCGGTCGTGTTTTAATTTATCACCGCTCGTTGCGAATTTCCTATTTTTGGCACTTGTATCCTAAATAACCATTTTAACACGATTATCGTGCTCATAGCCCTGTAGGTACTTATTGATACCTATTAGGTACGTAATCAGACAAACAGGCAGTCTCGATGATATTATAAGATTACATTATCTCTTGTGAATTAAGGAGGTCTTCGTGTACCTATGTGCGAGTTAAAATTGTTATTTGATGTAGGTAATGGCTCACAATAACATTTTCATTATTTTCCTCTCCCATGAGAGCGTTTTACTGTTCAGATGAAAAAATGTCTCTGCACCCCTTAGGACGGTAATTCTTTGCATAGATAAGTAAACTTCCATGTACACAATGAAATTGTGAAGGTTTTATTCTTCTGAATATTGAGTAGGTACCTACCCAGAAACAGCTTGCGCTCGTCTTTCCAATGGCAATGCAAATTGTAAGCAGTAGCGGGTCATATCGGCAGCCAGTGTTGATAATATCTACACGACTCACACTGACATATTAAACTGATTGTACTCGTATTGTTAACATTTTAGCTTTTGCTCAAGTAAAACAAGTCGAGTAAGGTATTGTGTCCTTATTATTCTAATAGCTGCCTGCTGTTTGCTGCCCGAAAAGGTGATAAAATGTAATGTGGCATTTATTTATGATTAGGGTATCGTTAATAACGACGTAAACTCCTACTAGTACTTACTCACTTATTTTTTTCAATCAGAACGATGCATATATCTCCCTGCAGGCGGTAAAATGGGTGCCATTTTATCACTTATCGTGGTCGATAAGATATCCGTCTCTCTCGCGCTCGCATACTAGGAATACTTGGAACGTGATAAATGTCATATCCACAGCGATAATGTGATAAAATGGGAACCATGCTACGCTGAAGTCACTTTCTAAGATTAATCTTGCGATACCAAAAAATGTCTGAAGGAGACCCAAGTTATTGTAGCTAGACTATTTTACATGCTGACCATGTAATATTAATTTGGTAAGTGGTAATTTGACTGTAATTTCGCACTTCTAAGCGTTACTATTTAGCCTTACGGTCGAGTGGTTAAGTTAAAATATTAAGTCCGCCACTTGTAATTATTTTGTAAGTTTAAATAAATAAAACTGCAGTCGCTTGTACTTTAAGTCATAGTTCCAGAGGGTGGCACCAGATGTCGCGCGAGTGACGATAAATTTTATCGCTGCTCAGTGCGTATTCTCAACTACAACCTTGCTCCGATCTCCAACCGTATATTTTATTTAAATTGTCCTTATTTACGATACTATTATATAGGTTTCCGTATCCCATTTCAGATTCGGAGACGTTGTGGCGGTCTGGCGATAAATAAGTGACTTTTGTAAATGTGGTGTATAGAATAGAAAAATGTTGACTTCTATAAGAAAGTATGATCCGATCTACCAAACATTACTTTTACAGCTGAGTTAACACGATAACGGTATGGACATAAAACATTTGTCTTTCTCTTGGCGGTCGGTAAGCGCGAGAGGGATGGATGAGACGATGTGCTGCCATTAAGCTACCTAATAAACACAACCTGTTTTGTTGTTATGTTCCCCATAAATATTTATTAACATACCTTCGAACTGATTACAGCTACGGTATTACGGTAATCTTTTTTACAGCAAAAATGCCTACATTAAACTTTATAGGCTATCTTCTAGACTTTTTATTGGGGACAATAAGGGAGGGGTAATAAAAGTGGAATGATGAGCTTCGGCGAAATAACGAGGTCTATCCGAATACCACCCGTAAATTTTATGCACGCCCAAGTCGACTGTTTTAACCAGCCTCCTGTAATTTACTTGAATTGGAGCTCTGCTTTTAAACGGGAATGAACCTTCCACTTGTGCAGATTTGGCTATAAACAAATTTACTGTTATAAGAGATTCAATTTGATTAAAAAGTATAGTGTAGTACAAACTTACGCAAAGTAATCGAGAACCAACTGAAATACATGAACCCCTTCACTTTATCTGCAAGATATTTTGAAGACTAACTGTGGGTTGGAGCAACTTACGATTAGGGATCGATCAACGTTAAATATGCCGCCAGCAGCCCTCAATTCATAGAAACTTTTCAAACTTTCCATACATTCAAGTTTAACGAACACCGCTCACGATTACATGCGGTTTGGTGCTTGGAGACCCCCCTATAATACGCTTGATTTTGGTCTATAACTGACTTCACTGCATAACACTTGGCAGCCGCACATCAACCTGGTACTTATAGAATAACTAATGATGATATTATTCCAGTTAGTTAGCACAAAGAACATGTATACATTATGTCTGAGGCAATCTTCCTATTAACACTTAAAATTAAACCTACTAACACTACAATTCAGCACTTAAGCACAAATTAAATAGTTTGTCTAAGGTGTAACATAATCTAGGTTAGGTACATCAATTTGATAAGTCAAATTACACTTTGTAGTTACCTCTGACGCCTCGCACATGCCTTTTACATACAAACTTAGAGGCACAAAATTATAATATTTACCTCTTCATAAAATTAGTTTAGATTGTAAATGTCCATGCCCATTGCTCGTCCCGCGCCGACGTATATTTTACGCAATCGATGGAGCCTCCGTCGTGACCAGTGGTGCTGCAGTCCCGCGATAAACGTCACTGCACTCAAATAATTGCTGCAGTACATTAGCCTACGAGTAAACCGGAAAAATCGTTCAGTTTCTAATAGTTTATATTCTAACGAAATACATTGAAACATTGGGTACTTATACCTGTATCGGAATCAATCTTTAAACTGCAACTTTTCTCCCAAATAAATGATGGCCTTAATGAGTACCTTCGTGTTTTGATGAATAAGCGGTTTATAAGTATGTTTTAGTTGGTTTTAACTTGATAAGTTGTAACACTTTGCCAACGGCTAAGGGCATGAGACAGATCTCTTAGGGTGGTTCAGTTATAGCCTGAGAGTCAGACCTCGCTAGGGTAAGAGTTGGGCGCCTAAAATAGAAATCGCAAGGCCTGACTGCAAATGAGAGGTATTAGCATAGCGAGTGAAACAACACAATTGGGTTCATAAACTATATTTCGCAAATAACCATTACTTATCCATGGACTACACTTGTCCTGGATTAAGGCCCTTAATACTATCTTAATAGTGTTCACTAATTAAACGGCTCCCAAGCGTCTTCAGTGCCGTCCCAAGAAAATGGTTGTACTATTATGTACCTACTTATTATGTAACACCTCTTATTAGAGTTAAATTCTTTGCGATATGAAAGTGTGTGTATGTATAAATCTCCCTATTATATGGACATCAAAACGACTCACCCGAGGTCAACCACGTTACAAACTATCCGAAATTCCGCCACTCACGCCTAGCCGCGTACGCCCGCAGGTCTGTAATCCGCGACGGAATGCGTTTAAAACAGCGGAGAAGCCTTTAGCAGCCGAGGAGTCTTCCTTCCTCCTTTCTTTGTCTCTCTTCCTGTGTTCTCTCTACGTTCTTCAGCCGTATGTAGAAGGCCCATTTAGGGCAGTAAGGGAAGAGGTTAAAGATTATCCATGTGTTCAGGCGTTCATCCCCTTCAGACGTTAGACAGAATCACAGGATTGCGTACACTATCGACATCGGCCCTTTTACCACGGGATACCATCAGTGGGATCTGCGAGATTGGAGGATTTACCGCGAAGATATGGCACCAAGTGTAACCGGCATTTGAGAAAAGTTATGCGTCCCGGCAGCCATATAGTACCGATTTTATCCCGAGGACGAAACGGAGTTCACTCACAACTATTCGGTTTTTAATAAGGCATCCTGCCACTGCAGATTCACATCGATTTAGTCGAACACACTCCAAATCGACCCTACACAATATCCTCCATCTCGCAAATGACCACCTCAGTTTTTTTTCTAATCCCTCGCAGCGCGAGCGCAGACTAACGTTCCGTTCGCCAACAGCCAAATGGATTGAGAAGAAAAATAAACTCATATTTTTGAAAACTATGTTTGTATCTACTAAACATCGTGTAAATTTATCCTGAAAACAAAAATCAAACTACCAAAGTTTAGAGACAAAGGGCTGCTCTGATAGCGGTTACTCATGAGGGTGGCCAATGAGAAAAAAACTACAAGAAACAAGTCTAGGATGTTTATGCTACCGAACAGTGTTGCTACTACCATGTGAAAAAAAACGGCTACAAAGTAATAACAGGATGCAAAACAACTGAAACACAAGCACAATTAGTCATTTAATAATCTTAATTTGAGTACGATAGTGATCATGTTGTTCGCTGCAGAATGTAATAAGTAGTCCTTTGCCAATATTCAATACCTCCAATCATAATAAGGCCTACACAGTAATACTATTTTATGAGCTTTTAGCCGACTTTATCGCTAATATTTAGCATCGAGAAGCGAATAGTAGCCAATGGGCCGATTATAATAATAAAATACTAGATATCCTGATAAAGTGCGGATAGCAATAAAAGTGTTGCTAATACTAACAAAGTGCAGCTTCTGTAGGTAACTATAGTCCCAAGTAAGGCAAGGGAATATATTCAGCTGGTTTTTGCCCGAGGTTGTTAGAGATGTCAATAACATTTTGTACATTAGATTAGTCGAGTATAGTTTTTACTATACTCGACTAATCTAATTTAGTATTTTACATTAACATATACAGCGCAGTTCTCAATCTGCAAAAGTGATTCTTGGGATGTATCGATGTCTAATCGAGATTTCATATACTGAGTGAGCAAGTAAGTGACAAATTTAGTTGTCCAGATACTACTTATATAAAAAAAATCGGACCTGATGAATTATGCTAATACATTTGGGTCATTGTCAGATTTATTCACGTCTCTTGTGTGTATGTACACACAAAAAAAACCAAAGTTCAGGGCTATAAAGCCTAATTTTTGGTTGAACTTTGAATCCACATAAACGACGTCTCCTCTTCTCTCTATAATTGTATGCGTTAAAAATATATATATAAGCCCACAGAACCACATTGCATTGACCACAGAAAAAACTATTTTTAAGTTTTTGACTAACAATGACCCATTTACTAGCTCTCTGTATCAGACACAGGCACTGATTGGGTGTCTTGTATTATGATGTCGTTGGAATTTCACAGACAGAATATGCCTATCAAAAGTTTTGTGGTTTAAAAGTAAAAGTTTACATAAAAGTGGGATTCTATAATGAGCCGAGTTTTGTTCGAGTGTGTATAGTACCGCGGTAGGTTAATTCTTATCAACGGCGCGCGTGCGTCATTATGCGCGAGCCGCTGATCCGTACAGATTGCACGTCGCCCACGCTTCGGGCTCTTCGGAAAATACTTAGATATTGCTCAGCTGCCTTTGAGGTTAACACAATTTATAAAAAAGTCCTCTTATTTTTCATTTTATATCCACCATGCATCTGAAGTAAGTCTAAAATTAAAGTATAGTACTAAAGTCGGCTAAAATCTCATAAAATAGTATTACTCTTAGGCCTCTCAGTCATACATACATCACGAAAGACCTGTGCTAACTTTGCAGAGCTCGAAAAACCACGAAATTTTCGCACTTTTTTTGGTATTGTCATTATAAGTCCTAAATTATTGCGGTATAAGTGGTCCTAACAACATATTACAAAATGAAGCTAGCCGTTAGCTTGCGATTTCAGCGATTTGACTTGTCAAATATGACTGGCCCATGTGTAAATCTTGTAAGCTTCAATATCTAACTTTGTTATCACTGTCATGATAATGGAGACATGCAAATCTTGCGGATAGAATATTTTGTGATATCAATTGACATAAAATAGTAAAATCTTCACACATAAGAACCAAGTGGAATTTCAACATGGTCTTCGATGAAGTTGAATATGCGCCGGTATGGCCATATCAAACGACGTGCCATTTATTTACCAATCAGTGACTCTCACGTTCTCTATTAATCAGCTTGTTTTGTTTTCAGAATACTCGTAACCGCAGGGAACGTATCTATAGTATCGTCAGATAACCCCTCCAAGCCGCGAGGCAAGCGCGCCCGCTTACAGTTTGAGTGCGCGCTAAATCCTGAGAAATCGCAGCTCCTGTCGCCTTTCGACACTTGACGAGTGACGCGAGTCACGAGAGATAATAGTGTTTCTGTATTAGTTAATATACCTAGTAAAGCTTGCATATCTACCTAGTGAGCGAAGTAAAGCTCTAGTCCAGTCAATGAACTGACAACTTGTATGGAAAAAATGTCAATTTTGGAAATAATTTATAATAGCTTCTTTTTGATGTGTAACGGATATATTATCAATTAAATAGTTACCCAGCGACAAAATCCGACAAAATTTCAGACATCAAAAAAATGATAAATTAACTAGCTTCTAAAAAGTCAGAATAAATATTAATAAACATGTTTGTCTTTATTTTGGTTCATTTACATTTGCTCTATAATATTCAATATAAATCGTACAAAAAAACACAATGCATGCTTCATTTAAAGCTACATAATTACTTCCGGGTGGAAAGTTTGCCGGATTCTTGAATAAATCATCTTAGAATAAAATTTTAAAATGAAATCAACAAAAAAAACGCTATTATAAATTAATGTTTTTCAAAACCGTATTTTGCCTGGAGTACTCGTACTGTGGGTACTAGACAACAATATACAAATAACTATATACTTATCTAGATAACGTAATACCTAAATAGTTAAATTCATAGAAAATATCCATCACCGAGGAGCAAAGTATTCGTGTGATGAATACATACAAAACCGGCCAAGTGCGAGTCGAGTCGCACAAAGGGTTCCGTACCATTATCCGTTGAATTAAAGGTAAATTGCGGTTTACGATTAATGACGTATATTAAAAAAAGAACTACTTACTTGATCTCGTTCAAACCAATTTTCGGTGGAAGTTTGCACATCATATATTTTTTTTAGTTTTATCATATTATTACAAGGGGGGGGGGGGACCCATTTTACCACTTTGGAAGTGTCTCTCGCGCAAACTATTCAGTTTAGAAAAAAATGATATTAGAAACCTCAATATAATTTTTAAAGACCTATCCATAAATACCCTACACATATGGGATTGATGAAAGAAAAAACGAGTTTCAGTTCTAAGTATGGGGAAACCCCTAAATTTATATATTTTTTCTATTTTGGTGTGAAAATCTTAATGCGGTTCACAGTCTAGACTTACCAAGCTTCAACAGTATAGTTCTTATAGTTTCGGAAAAAAGTGGCTGTGACATACGGACGGACAGACAGACAGACAGACTTGACCAATCCATAAGGGTTTCGTTTTTTGCCATTTGGCTACGGAACCCTAAAAAAATTCTTACCGGATTCAAATCCAATATCGAATGTACATTCGAGGAAATTAAAATTTTATATTTAGATATGGTGTTAAATCAGTCAGATAATATGATTTATTGAATCGTATGGGGATCCGTAGAATAGCCGAATATCTATTTGATATTTCCATAGGAGCGCCTATTTCGCCAGTGTTGTCGCTCATTTAGTACCACCCGGGACACACGTGCTGGGTTTTGGTAGATAAATCCTGCGGACGCGAGCAACAGATTGTCCCCTGTATTAATAACTTGTAGTTTAGCGACTAATTTGACCCACTGTGAACGGAGGTCTATTTGCCTAAACACTGTTTGTATACGAATTGGAGTATGCCACGGGTGCTCACTTCTACGCTCTTTGAAATTTATACCATTATCATCAAATCTTCTTAATAAAGTAAAGGCATCCAAATCTGCGTAATATTTCAAAATATTTTCTATTCTTAGTTAGAGAGGAGACTTTGATGTAAGGTTTTAACCAGTTTTCTGTGCCTTGTTCCATTTGTTGAACGGATAATGCAGATTGATTCGGCTCAGGCCTAAGAAATTCGATTTGCGGCCGACGTTGACGAGCGCGCGGATTTTACAAAATATGTCTCACCTCGCGGCGCTGTCGAGTTTGAAATGCGGCCACGATCGTTCGTTGAATGTGACAACGCCGATTTCTTTGAAAAACCCCATCAAAGAGGCTTTTTATTTCACAGGACGAGAATCAGTGTGACTATTGTACATTCAGCGGTATCAATATACGACATAAATGTCTGTACAAGCCTTTATGACATTGACAATAAAGTCCTACACAAATATTTATGTCCTAGATTACTCAGATACAAACTTGCAAAGCTACAAACTTTTCTTTTTCTTCGCAAACTATGCAACGTTCATTGTATATTCACGTCAACATAATAATAATGTGCAATAACTATCTCTCCTTGAACTCATCATCATAATTATCAGCCGAAAGACGTCCACTGCTGGACATAGGCCTACCCCAAAGAGTGCCAAAGTGACCGGTCCTGCGCCACCCGCATCCAGCGGACTCCAGCAATTTTTACCAGGACATCAGTCCGCCTTGTCTGCTACCCACGCCGCGCCTTCCAGTACGTGGTCGCCACTCGAGAACCTTTCCGCCCCGACGGCCGGTCCTTGAACTCAGATGGAAGTAAATTATTTCTCGCCGATTCCGCCTCGGCTTTTAAATAGGGAGGCGTGGAATCTATGTCGCAATCTGATTCATCAGAACTCATTTTTAGCAATTTTATTTCATTGAAGTCAATTCCGCCAAAATACGAGTGCGACTTTTTTTAATGCTTAATATTGTTAAAGATACTTATATTATGCCACAACCCCAATAGAATAAAAAAATACATACATTTCGTATTAGTTTTATCAAAGCAGACCCCGGGCTACTTTAGGGCACAACAGGGATGATTTCGTTTTAATATTATTGTGAACATTTTTCATTTTTCATTTTGTTCTTCTTATTATACTCCCGATATCGAATTCCTAATTAGTATCAAAATAGTAAAAAATATAATTGAACTGAATTTTCTGCCATTTTAGATCGTGCAATACAAGTAGGCGGACTACGGACACGTCAACCTCTATTGTACTTACCTCCCCTTTTTTTATGCTGGGGCCACACTAACGAGAAATGCCATTAATTATCGCGATAATCGTAGTGTAGCCGTACCTTTAACGTCCATTATCGCGATAATTAATAGCATGTCTCGTTAGTGTGGCCCCAGCATTACTGCCACTGCCAACAACCTCCTTAGCTTATCTTTGATAATAAGTTCTAAATTTCAATATTATGATAAGTAATGGGATTTACATACTTACTTACTTACTTCCTGCACAGTTTTTCGTTTCCCACTTCTAGTAAGTAATTGTCCAAGATGAATGACTTTCGGAAACTATCTTCACAGATCTTATGGGAACATTTCATGCTATTTTTGAAAAAATATATATTTTCGAAACAATCTTACACGATTCAACCTAGTAGTACCTACCTACTAATGTCCTGATCATGTGATGGTTGTAAATAACTAGTTAAGCTACCGTTAGGTTTTGAAATGGGGATATCAAAATGAATGAAACCCACCTATTTCAAGTTGTAAGTTCCCGTCCATAAAGCCTAACCAGCCAATTTATCCAGACTGGAGGCGTGTCGGTTACAACAGGAACTAGAGAGGTGCGACTAAACTAAACATTTATTTATTTATTTAAACTTTATTCCCCAAATATAAAAATATAAAGTACAATTGGCGGACTTAATGCCTTAAGACATTCTCTACCAGTCAACCATTGGGCTATACAGAGACTTTAGTGGTGCAGGATCCTAAATACTGTGACTCCAATAGAACACAAATCAATTAATTACATAAAAAAAGATGCTTACGCAATTTGCGTTTAAAGGGGAATTTGCTCTGAGCTCACCTGACGGTAGGAGGGAGATCGTTCCACAGACGAATAGTCCGAACAGCGAAGGAATTGGAGAGGAAACCAGTAGAGTGAAATAGGAAAGAGAGTTTAAGACTCCTGGATGTAGCTCGCAACCAGGACGGTGTGTAACAAATTCAAATTTAGTTTTAAGATATTCAGATGCAGCTGAGTCAAAATATACGATGGTATAAAGTGTGCACAGAATCCTGAATGACCTGCGCTTGCGATTGGGAAGCTAGTTCCGTTGACGGCGGAAGGCGGATATATGGCCATAATATTTACGGGGCCGAAAACAAAACGAATGCAATTATTCAGAAGCCGGTCCAGTCTACTTAGGAGCTCCTGGGTAATGTTGGAGTAACACACATCAGCATTATCAATGACAGGTAATACTAACGTTTGAATTAGCAGAGTTTTCGTGCTGACTGGAAGGACGTGCTTAATCCTATAAAACGATCTCAGCATATTGGTGACCTTGCGACTAACGGCAGACACCTGAGGTGCCCAGGTGAAACTACTATCCATAATCGGGCCCAGATTTCTCACCTCCGCTGCGAAAGGAACTGATATCCCCGTCCATTACTAATAGTTAGTGTTGTGGCAACTAGTGTCAGTAGACGCTTCCAATTAAGATGGCCTGACACTTAGTAGGATTGATATCAATACCAAAGCTACGAGACCAGTTGGAGATACAGTCCAGATCATTATTAATTTGACATATAGCTAAATTTCAAAATCGTCAGCATATAGATGGTAAGAGCATGTAATTCTAGAAGTAATGAGATTAATACCAACAGAAAAAAGAAGATGAGAGAGAATGCCGCCCTGTGGAACGCCAGAGGTGAGTTCACGCCAATCGGAGATAGCATTATTAGCACGGACCACCTGTTGGGTATCTAATTTAACCTCGAAAGAGTACCTATAAAATCCATAAATATAGATGTCACCTATTTATTATTCGTGAAATAATGTAGTATTCGTATACCTGCTTAATTATGTTTTATTAGACAGGTTTCATTGAACACCTTAATATACTTAACTTCAGAGAGATATTTCCTAAAAACTGGCACTACCTAATAACTTGAATGCAATGTGTAGAAATAAAGTCAATCTCAGCAGGTGAATCAAAAAACTCCACACTAAAGCAAACAATCAGATCTGACTTTAGAGCTTCTAATTGCGGAGTTCCACAGGGAAGCATTCTCGGACCCTTACTTTTTTTACTGTATGTCAATGTCCTGCCAAGAGCCACCATACACATAATGTTTGCTGATGACACGACACTGATAGTTAAATGTGAAAGAAAGGACAGTTTCGAATTAAATGCTAATAAAGCACTAATAGATATTATACAATGGATGAAATTAAATAATTTGAATATTAATACTAATAAGATGAAATTCGTTCAATTTAAATCATACAATTCAAAATCAATACCTATGAAAATAGAATAAGAACATAAAATAATTGATGAGGTGAATTCAATGAAATTCCTTGGCATAATGATAGACGAACACCTTAATTGGAAAGATCAAATTGAACAAATATGTAATACGTTAAATCGTTTTGTGTTTGCCTTGAAAAGACTGCAGAGAGAAACGGTTTCCAAAGAAGCTGCACTTACAGCTTACCATGGCTATAATGTCATCAGTACTTGCTTATGGCTTAATATTGTGGGGTAACTCTGTAGAGGTTGATAGAGTATTTAAAATACAAAAGAAGTGTATAAGGGCGATAAGCAACGTAAAGATGGATGACAGTTGTGTCCCGCTGTTTAGGAAGCTAAATATTCTGCCATTGCCATGTTTGTATATTAGAGACGTATGTGTTTTTGTCAATTGTCCTCAAGGACTCTTTATTAAACGTAGTGTAGTGATACAAAAGCAGACAAGACCACAAATCATCTCTTTTATACAAACCACCTACAAAAGGAATATTGTAAATATGAGCATAGTTTTGTATAATAAATCACCAAATGAATTACGAACACTGTCGGGACAAATGTTCAAGCGAAAAATGACCAAATGGTTAATGGAAAAATGTTTTTACAGCGTCAAGGACTATTTAAATTATAAGAATGTTTGACATACGAAATTATTACAATTTGAATTAATACCTAATTGACATGTTATTTTAGCTTATTTAAATATAATATTTATATGCTTGCTTGCATGCTGAATACGAGGACTTTTACACCATAACCTAAGACCATGTATGAAACTGTATTCTTACAAATAAATTATTTTTAATTTTGAATTTTGATTATTTACTCAACTTTTAGAGTTAAGGGGCATAAGTATTCCTCTTACGATACAGGTACAAGTCTACTTGACTCGTGGAATTGTTATGGGTACTATGATTGTTGCACGTATGTAATATACTCATACTTATACTCATACTCACGCGTCAGACTTGCAAGGACGCATGGATGCAAGCGCAGGTGGCGAATCTCAATAATGTCGTATCAAAATCATATTATTATTTTTTCTAAGCTCCACTTTTCCGTGCCGTACCAATGCCGAAACCCGATAACGGAGAGCAGTAGCACAACTCTATCGCGACAACCCTTGAGTATTCGCGCCACGTGCGACGTCGCCTTAATGTTTCCCGGATGGCCTTTTTAAAGAACAAAACTCGAACAATACAACTTGGCCCACTCCACCACGCTGCCTAATGTATTTTCTATTACGAGGTTAGTTTACTTTATAGCTTGGCAATGTTTTGCTTACGAAGAAATTACATGCTCGCTGCATTTTCAAAAACACACAACTTACCAGATATCGTATATACAGTCGACGCCAAAAATATGCCTCTTAACATATAAAAGAGGCACAGGTACCTAGAATAATAGCACACGAACACCATTGTCTACATAAGCCTAGTTATAACTGTACTTGTGATGAACTCGAGTCGGTAGCAAAACATATGTACCTAGGACTGGTTATCGAATTAATAGATTCAATTGGAGACCGCACGTTGACCACATATCTTCCAAACTTAGGTCAATAATGGCGCATATGGCAATTCTAAAAAATAAATTACCATATAAAACACTGCGTATTCTCTACTTGTCACTTGCGGACTCCGTTATTTGCTACGGCATTACCAGTTATGGGCGTACTCATAAAACCTACGTAGAACAGATATACTGCGTAAAACGTTGGCCGACTGGAGCGACGAGCTCCATACAAATGTAAAAAAAATCGCGTCAAAAATAATGGTTTATCTGGAAAATGTGACGCACTAGCGCTCAATAATCCCCCTCTTGCGGGAAAGTCCATCGTTCCGTTCCACGCAGTATAAGCTACAACTCGCATTACTGAAAACAATTGTACCCCAGAAAATTAAAGATAGTCTTAAAGACAACAATTCGGGCCTATTCAAACATTGCAAACCTGGTATACTTAACTACCTAAGCATAAACAGAATAACTTATTAGGTATAATTGATAACCCTGGGAAATTTTAATTGTTACTAAAAAAATATTACCTGGAATGTGAATCTCAATTTAAATTTTAAACTACATTGTTCATTGTACAAACTTGAGTAGATAGATAATATAAGTACATAAAAATTAATACCAGTGTCATGTTAATCTAATGTTAGTGCGGATCGATCCATGCGATCTTGCCAGCTATTATATAAACCTACCAAGGTTTCCGATAGTGGCTAAGGAAAGAAAATCTTGTAAATTTAAACATACTTACTGATTTAATAAATAAAAAGTGTATGGTGTATCAGCCGTGTTATTAAATTGATGATTTGTTAATTTACACAGATAGAACAACTGCTATACATCTCACTGTGTAAATATTTTACATTAATTATAACTTATAAAAGATAACTGATATTAATTTTCTTAACATGAGAAGAAAAATGTATTAGATTTTTAAGTAGAAACTTATATCTCAAAGGATACAGATGCAGCAGCCAGATAGTGTGGTAACTCCTAAGAATCAGAAGAAATAGCCTTTCGTTAATCCTTCAATATTCGCCCAGCCATAATACAGAAAGCAATGAAATATTGCATTCTTATTATTTCTTTGTACTTTTCTGTACTCAGCTCGTACTATTGTTTCAGACTGCTGTTACTATATTTAGCGCACATTTTTAATTGAACTCTATTAAGTGTGACTATAAGTTACATTTTCGCTTACCGTTTAAAAGTTTCCATAATTGTCAGAAAACGTTTAGTAAAATACTTTATAGTGGGACAGATAAGGTTCGTTTTCCATCGTCGTTGGTTAGTATTGGTATTCGATATGTCGCGTCTGGTGGCTTGGCGTGCTCGTCACGTAGTAGTGGGCTGGGTCCCAGTGGTGCCTGGTTTGTTGGTGGTATTATTTGTCCGCATGTTTGGTGGGTGTTATGTTGCGTGGGATAAAGCGGCAACGTTAAACGTGAAGCTACAGTGTTTAATGTATGTAATGTAATGTTTTTGTAGTGTACCTTTTTGCCACACAATCCCGCGAAGGGACGGTCCTCGAGCAGACATGGTCAACATTCAAATGCAGACTACAGACAGGCATGTCTGATTCGATCACAGCAGCTTACAAATTTAAATAACGATAGTAGATATAGGATAGTTGTCACCATAGTATTTTTCACTAGGTACAAAAGTAATATGTATATAATATTAATATATTAGTGTAGGTATATTATTTTGTATATGCATATGTTTATTTCAGTATGTACGTGATAGAAGTTTATCTTGGATTAAGTTTTTATTTAAATTTAAATGCCTGCACCAAATGTTTGCTTTGCCCAATGGTTGACTTATAGAGAATGCCTTATGGCATTAAATCTGCCAATTTGTACTTTATCTTGTATTGTGCAATAAAGTTTAAATAAATAAATAACCTGCGGCGAAACGTTTATGTACTTATATACTAATCTGGAAATATGTGTGTCTGTCTATTCGTGTAATTATCGAATCAAAACTGAGAGGTTAGTGCATAGCATACATCAAGGTGCAATGTGTTACGGACATGATGCCCGCATTTATCCCTTATTATATAATACAGTATTGTCCCGGTTACCAAGTGTAACAGTTTATACAAGTTATGTTAAAAAGTGTAAGGTAAACGCGGTAGTAGTTAGATTCGAACAAGGAGGATTTTTCTTCATTCGAATTTAAGCCTTGTCACTTTGACATAAAGTGCCCATCCCGTACATCTGTCCAACGTTGAGGACTAAGACGTTTACCTCCCTTTGACGATTACTGCAGAGGGTCTGGTTAAGTGTCATACCTTCTAAGACAGCTATGACAAGCATCATGCGAATTTACTCTGATTGCCCAAGCTTTTGTACAAATTTCACAGACGGCATTGTATGCAATTGAATTGACTGGGCCCATTATCGGTTAATCATGAATAAGTTAACTTTGAATAACTACATAAGTAATATATTTATTAAGTATTTTTAAACAATACTACGTTGCTCTGAGGTACACTCTCGCATGTGTTCTTGCCTTGAAGGCAGGCCTAGCTGTAGTGCCTGAAATAGAAACATCGGACTAGTATTTGTGAAATAATTTCGACTTTCGTGCGTAGCAAGGACTTCGATGTTACTTGCTGCGCACGGTTAATTTAATTGATAACCAATTTTCTATACTTGTCGTTCATTCAGCATGTTTAGATGGTTCTTACCAACACGGAGATAGTGAAAACTATGTGCATGTATAATATTCAATGCATATAACTCTAGTCTAAACAAACAATACCTCTAATCTCTGAGCTTTTAGCATTTGATCTCTCCGTCTGACCTTCATATATCATGCACTCCCCTCGCGGTTAGCCTGCGGTTTCACCTACATCTGCGTGAAAAGCTCTTGTTAGTGTACCCTAAGTAGTAGCATTTTAAATTAAACCTAAAAGACTTGAGACCAGGGTGCATTTTTATCGGGTAGTGAATAAATACCTAATCAAAATCACCAGTGGACTGACGAATAAATAAACCTAAGTTTTACACAATGAATATTAAAATCAAATGACAATTGTCTCAATAGTTTTGTTTACAATAAAGATTACAATCCATATCAATAATAAGTAAGTTAAAGTCATGGCAATAAGAAGTAGTCATTTCAATTTAAACAAAACAATACAATTTATTATTTCGCAATCCAACGCGGCAATGCAGCGAGCGTGATGGGCACCTGCACCGGGAGCGACGCGGGGTGGGTTATTTGATTAGGTCGTTTTATTTATTTTTCTGCCTTGTACCTATATTTAATGTCTGCTTAAGTTGTATATTTTTCTTTACAATATATTTGGTTTATTTATTATTATGATTTACTAAGTCAGTCGATAATAAGCCTATGGCGACAATAAATGGCCAAATTCTCTGCCGCTTTCAGATGTATCAGATGGCCTTTCGTTTTAAATACAAGGCTCGGAAGCGGTGATATTCATATCATATTTAATATTATCGTTACTCGTATATCAAGAAAATGACTGTGTGTAGATCAAGTGCAATTTTTCTAGCGCGCCGTCAGACACTTCTGCTGCCATAAACACAATTAATGCGGACCTTGATCGTATTTCCTCTTGGGCGGAGAAGAACTGCTTAGTTCTTAATCCTAGCAAGTCGAAGTATGTGGTTTTCGGGTCAAAACATCAAATCCGTAATACCCTTAATTCCCTTGATGCTCTGACTTCCGGGAATGTTGCCGTCATGGGCGAACCAATAGAACAGGTGGTAGAAGCAACCAACCTCGGCCTTCTTATGGACGGGAATTTGCGCTTTGAGAACCACATACTAAATGTTGTGGGTAACTGCTTCTATCGCCTTAAAGTTCTATATAATATACGTGATTACCTTAGTGTCGATTTGCGTGTCGACCTATGTGAATCACTCATATTATCTAGATTAAACTATTGCGATGTCGTGTATGATGGGTGCATTACTGGCCGTTCGAAGAGGCTAATACAACGAGTGCAGAACGCATGCGCTCGTTTTTGTTTCCGAGTCCCTCCCCGGTCCCACATCACTCCGTACTTGAACGCCGCTAACTTGTTGAACATGCCTGCACGCCGGCGCCTGCACCTGGCCACTCTGCTCTTCGGGGTGGTAAAGCATGAAACCCCATCTTACCTATTTCAAAAACTGGTATGGTCAAAAAGTGCGCGCAGATTCAAGGCAATGGCCCTGATACCTATGCACCGAACCGCTGCTTTCCGAGGTAGTTTCAAGTTTACGGCGTCTAAGTGCTGGAATGATATCCCTCCCCCTATCCAAGGGGCGCTTAGCAGATACACCTTTAAGCGTATGCTTAAGGGTTATTTGTTGACGCTCCAGAAATCGATATCCTAATCCAGCACTGTGACAGCAAAAATATGCCAATTAGTAATTTTGAAATTTTTATTTTATTTACTTGTTGTTTTAAAAGTAAGAATGAATTTGAATGTCGAATGTTATTATTATTATTTTTTTTTAATTATATTGATGCTGCATGTAGGTAGTACGTACACAGCTCTCACCTAGTTTTTAAAATTATATTTATTTCTCTCTCGCCTATCCCAATAGTATATTAGTATAGTAGTTTATATATATATTAAATTGTATGACGTTTCCGTGAGTCACCAACGGTGCTGGCTGAAAATCAGCGCTGCAGGTGTCTGACACCTCAGCATAATGCTGAGCCAGTGTCCGGTTCACTGCCGCAGAGACACACTTGTTTCATGTTTCATGTGCTTTTCTTGTTTATTTTATTATTTAATAACCATGTGTGTCCTGTGTGTTTGTGAATAAATGTATCTTTCTTTCTTTCTTTCTTTCTAAGTGATTGAATATATTAGTGGTCCAGGCAATTTTTAACAGGAGGGGAAATTAGAGTCTGATTCTTAGTTTGTACCAATGAGTTTCTTGTAACTTATATCATGCATATGATATCCCGCACATTAGTTACGAGAACCTACCACAGCTTTTGTATGGCGGAAAACTGCATATATCTTGAAAGGAACTCAAGTGTCTATGAATTCCCCGATATGCACATGGCTGGTGAAATGGACTACAGTATTCAGACCAGTATATATGTATGTAGCTTGATATTGCACGCATTGAGTAGGACATGTATAATAAAGTATAATATATACTATGATATCATATCATACTCTTTCTTCTTAATGCTCTCAAAAATGATTAATTAATATGTAATTGCGTTTCTGTAAGGAATAAGAATTTATTTACTATTTACACTTTTAAAAGCAATAGTAATTATACTATGCGAAAACAAATAATGTTTGTAAAGAATAAGTAACAACATTTGAGGCCTTTAATTTCAGGTCTTTTAACTAAAAATCACACGTAACAAATGAAATAATATATCTTCCATATATCTAATGTCAGTCACAGCTGGCAGACGTCAGTTATCAACTTAAAAATAAATGAAGGAAAGAGGTTACACTAGTATACGAGTGCATACTTTTGTATACTTATATAATAATTTTTTAATCACCCTCATCACCTCATCATGAAGTGAGGGGTGAAAGTGTCTAAGGAGCTACGATATAAATAAGTTCCACGAAGTCTGGGCCAAACGGTAGTGTCTAATATGTACGCAGAATGCGTTTAGTGTAACTAGAGCTATAAATTGCCTCAAAATGTTCGTAAATTACTTTTGCCCACAAATTGCCTTTCTGAGTAATATTTCTCTTCCCATTCCAATTTCCTAAAGATTACCTTCTAAAACATAAAAAGGGAAATCTTTTTAGCACCCGATAAGCGTTATGGGCTAAGCAGCTGCCACTTTAACAAATTATTGGGAGATTTCCAAAAAAAAGTTGTCACCCCTAAAAGAGGGTAAACGTCTTATTTGATAGCATGATTTTGTCGGGGCGCACAGAGAATGTTAAATTACTGGCGAAATGAAAGATAATAGCGCCCCCTTACGGTGGGGGAAACTTGTTCCACTTTCGGGGAAAAAGTTTGTTCCCCAAAAGATTTTGAAATGCAACCCCTGGGGTGATGGGAAGTTTTGAGTTTCATGTTATTTATTCATAGGTTTGCTATAAGTGCTTATTGCATTAAGAGATTATGGGACACCTGCTGGTCTATTTAGCTGCTGGAGAAAAGTGGAGTACCCTATCTTTGATTGGTGCTTGTCAAGAATTTATGTTTAGGGATCGGCAATTAAAACATATTTTTCAGTTGAAATTGAACAATTTATTGTGAACTAATACGAACGCATAGTAAAATTTAGGATAAATATTTGTAATATTAATCGTACCATAACAAAACATTGACGATATAAGCGATAACTAAGTTCACCAACATTCGATAAAGCCACAGTAATTAGAATCAAGTGTAATCAAGTCTTATTTACACACGGACATGCCGACAGTGAACATTAATAATTACATTATCAAAAAATATTAAAGCTATACAAAACATGGCAAAAGACAACAGTCTTAGCACTAGAACATTATCATCTCTGTTGTGCCTGATAATCCAGATTGGATTCACACATTTTTTTTATAAAATGTTTCAAATGCTCTGATTAATCGGTCTTTACTACAAACCGAATTCACGAATCCTACGTAGCATTTACTGTATGAGGTTAGTGCACATGAAGGAAGAGAGAATACGTCATTATGACTCTCGATATGGTTGTCTAGCAGGAAGACGGAGGAAGACTTTTGATCTTGCTTCAATTTAACAATCGAGTTAGTACAAAAGCTACATTTAACAATCTCAAACGAAAGAGTCACACATCAAGTGTGATTAAGTTTTGATAGTATAAAAGTACAAAATGAGTTGAAGTATAACAACATCATCAAGAATAGGGTGGGTTGCACCAAACTGCTTGTAACCGTAAGCGGCGTTCGTTAAAATCTGAATGTATGGAAAATTTGTCAAGTTTGTATGGAATGCCAGCTGCCGGCGCCATATTTAACGCTGATCGGTCTGTAATCGTAAGCTGGTGCAACTCGCCCTTAATCAAAGTGGAATTATTTTGTAATACGTCTGTATTTACAAAGTGTTACAACGTCCATTTTATAGCATCTGAGCACATAAGAAGCAATGTTTAGAAAAATACAACGGTAACCTCATTGGATTAGTGCAAAAGCCTTAACTATATAAAAACGAGTATATCTAGAGTACAAAAGCAGTCTCCAGATTAAATTCGGTAACGTTAAAGGTAAGTAAATGCTATTTAGAAATTTAACACTATTTGTTCGATCGTTCCATTCAATCCTCACATTAAAAGTCACTAATTTCGGGGTCTGTATCGGCATACTTGCATGCGAAGGGGTTCCGGAGCCAGGAACAGAAGGAACGGTCACTATGTTGTTTGTATTTGGCCGTCGTATGTTTCTTCGCGTGTGCCCGGGCTACGGCCGCTCGCCGCGTCGGATAAGAGTCCAAAGACGATGCATCTGAATCTCTTGGAACAGAGTCGTAGCCAGACTCAGCTCGTCTCGAAGTAGCTGCGGGACTGTGTTTTCCCGTCCTCGGCGTAGACTCGTGACCACTGTCGTAACCATCTGGTTTTGAACTGCCAACAAGTCTAGCTACACTTTTATCACCTTTCTCATTTTTGTCTGAACGAGGCTCAGTTGTTACTACAGGAGGCATAACTTCAAGGTGGAGATTTGATTTTAACTCTCGAAAGTTGTTTGATGGAGCACCATTACCCGGTATTCGCTTTTCTTCCCGGAGATTTGGGTCAGACGCTCCATCAGGATGCCTTAACGACGCTAGTCTAGCGTCCGTTATGTCGTTTCCCCGGTATCTCTCAAAAGGGCCGTAGGCTTCGTTTTGTGCACAGTCTTGAAAAACACCACACTCTCCAACCGCACTACCCGGTCTAGACATAGTTCTCTTGCAACTATCACATATTTTATCACTAGGTCGATATGCCGGTTCACTGTAAACTGAGCCGTCACCGTGAAATTCTTCCGTGTCTCGGACATTACAAAGAGATAATGACTGGAACTGCGGAGCGATTCGTGTGTTGGGTAAATCGTCGTTGTCTAAAATTTTCCGAGAACCGTACAGTTCTGCTAGCCCTAGCATATCGTCTATTCTTGATCGAGATGATGGTAAACTTTCGTGGGGATTGATATCACCACTTAGGGCATATTCGTAACAAAAGTTTTCTGTATAAAACCCAAGAGTCCGTCTAAGATATGCTTCATTTCTAATTTGTCGTTCGACTTCACTATATAAAGATAAGGTATCTGTAAATGTTGATGCTACAGTTAAGTTTTCTTGACTAAGAATCCTAAGAGGATGATCTTCCGCATCTTCTTGATCGGCATCCAAGAGATGATTATCCGTGTAACCCATACATAGTGCGATGTCTTCTTCGGTTACTTGTAGGCAACTATCTTGCATTGGAACTGCTTCTAACAGTTCCTCTATTTCTATTATTTCCAAGATTTCATCGTCTTCTTCTGCGAGTCTGCTTAATCCATGAGCATCTATATCTCTGCTGTGGTTAGAAATTAATTCATCATCCATTCTCATACGTTCCTTGTATTTACTATCTAAACTTTCCATAGATACTTCTCTACTACTTAGACTACTAGGTTGTATTAGAGGCAGAGCGGGAGGAATTTCTGCTAGTTCCTCACTATCATCGTCGTCATCAATATCATTCTTTGCTTGAATTTTGCTAGCAGGTTTCTTAGGAGTCTGAGTTTCGTTGACTGGTGGACCTATATTTTCCTCTTCTATTGAGTTACCCTTCGAAGCAGCTTTTAGACCTGTTCTTACTGTAGACTCCTCAACGTGTATGCGTTTGGTAGAATCTTTTAAAGGTTCCATTTTGTGAGTCGCTTCCGGTTCCTCTGGAACTTTTTGCGTGGGATTCTTGTGACTGGGTTGACTCTTATGACTGGGGGAATTGTGACGAGATTTGTGAATTTGTGATGTTTGGTTTTCAACCCATTTTCTAATCATATTCTTTTTATGATTGTCCATGTATCCGTATCCAATATTTTCATTACCATGTGCGCCAAGAATACCAATCTGCAACGGTAATTGGTTTGGTTGTATTGGCACTGATTCAAATTGTAAAGGCAATTTAGCTTCTTGCATTGGTCCGTCAATCCATGTTTCACGTTGTTTTTCTTGAGTTTCTTTTATGATATGCCTTACTTCAACCAATTTCGATTTTGATATTCGAGGTCCATCTATCCATTGTTCATCACTTGTACTTTTACCATCTTCTGTATGTTTTGAACACGCTTTTTTAACAGGCGTTAGTTTAGAGGAAGCGGAATGAACTGGTGAAGATTTTGGAGTATGACTTGAAGATTGTAGGGCTGTCTTCATAGGAGAAGCTTTAGGAGAGGAATGCAATTTATGGACTGGGCTTTTTTCTTCAATAACTTTTGATAACGAAGATTTATGTTTATGTTCTAACGCTGAACCTCTCAGCGCTTTACTTATAACTCCTCTGTTATCACCCGAGTTCATGTGAGGTATATATACCGGCGGATGTTCTCCATCCGTTGCATCATCTAACGGACCGACATAAATGACAGTGTCAGCAGACAAGTCACTGCTTGAAGGGTCGGGCTCACTGCTGCTGGGTTTTGAAGCATCTTCTCCAGAACTGCCTCCAGATCCTGCGTTATTATTACCTGAGTATTTGATTTTTCGTCTTCTGAGCCTGTGTATTCGCGACGCTAATTGTAACGTGGTCAATGTATCTGAGTAGTTTTGTACAGTCGGTGAAACGTGAACTATCATAGCCGTATGACATGTCAGCGATCCAAGACATTCCTTTAGTACGTGTGTGAGATTGTGATCTCTGTACGGTAAGTGTCTTTGCCCATTAAATATTGCCAGTAATATATTTCCTAGACCGGAAAGCGGGATTCCTCCGCTAGCTTTTCCTCGTTCTGAGTTTCCTAAGTCAATTAAATGCAGGCGACTTCGACCTCCAGCGACTGTGAACAAGACACTTTCATTAGTTTACTCATTTAATCAGCCTTAACTTTGATCTGTAGTGAATCTCGTAAGAGCATTCTACCTAGTTTAATTAAAAATCTTCGAACGCGAAAAATATACATCTACCTTATTATATTATTTATATTCCACATATTTGTCTTTATTTTAACACATTTACTGCCAAAAATCGCTACTCAGTACGTAGGCGTCCGCTAGGCGGATTACTGGCAGTGAAAGCGTCAAAAATGTAAAGTGGTCGCCGGGTGGTTTAGGAGGCCATTGATCTTTAGGACATCAGTCAAAAATAAAACCTACTGCTATCTTGCAATTAACCGGGCACTTTCAATAAAATAATATACAAATGGCATTTCAAATAACCTACCTGCGCCTTTTCCACCAACACTGTATTGGTATACATGTAGCGTGTATAAGAGATGGCTATCCTTGCCCTCCTCCCTTGCCCCTCGCGTCGCCATCGCAGCGTCCAGGTAGAACGCTGCTTTCTCCGCGCTGTGCACGCGCAACTCTGACTGGTTTTGTAGATGCGTGCCGAAGAGAGGGTCATCTCGGAGGTAGACGCCAGGCGATTGTTCCGTGTCTGTTGAAAGTGGGAAAACAGTTTTTTAGGATAAGTTAAGTAAAATTGCCGGATTGTACGATTTAACATCAACAGTTGTAGGTGAAAGTGTTTGCTAGTCAAATTCGAATCGGTGGCATCTAAGCGTTACTTTCATGAATCACGACTCAAAAGACATTGTAGAGTCGTGCGACCATGATCTCAACAAGTGACATATTTATACAAAATTAGAGCATTGTTTTCACTCACGAAATTACCCATAATTTATCCACCCTATCATCATAATATCTGCAGTTAACTCACCATTTTGATACGGCGTCAGCAGGTCTCTGATTTGATTGGTATTAGTACAGAGCTCGACGGCGGACACCCGGATGGAGAACCGAGTCCCGCACTTGTGGCGCTGCTCGGCGATGCCGCGGAACAGCCAGGCGATGGCGCACGGGATGGCACCCAGCGCCGCCGCCGAGTCCGGTCGCCCCAACATTGTGTACGATTTACCTGGAGGTTGAAATAATCATCGTATAGTTGAAGAGGTTTTATTGAACCGTTCGTGGTTCCCAAAAATGCTGTAAAATTGATATTTATACTTTGTTCATAAGTAGCAGTGAATGTGTTACGTTTGAAAATATAGTAAACGGTCGATTAACCTGAACGTAATCAATTTAAAAACTTGGTGAGGTAAGATGTGTCCAATCTTTCATTGATATTACAATCATCAAAAATGCATTTCATAAGTGCCAAATAATCTGACTGCAAACATAGATAATTGAAGAAAATCATTCAGGTTGCGTTGCTTATATTTAGTGCCATCAATGCTATCATACAATATTAACTTCGTCATTCAACTTTAATTCAAGTCTTATACCACACTCCGTTCAATCAATTCCCAGATTTCCATTTCCGAAAAAGTTTCAGTATTCAAAGCTGGTGACGACAAAGCGGACCGCAAGTTATTTTGCTATTTATCAAGTGAACTATAAAGTGCGGCGCGAAGTTCCGCCCGCCTCGGCTCGTCGCCTCCGAATTTGCATCGAAATGGGAAAGAGTCTGAGTCTTAATTGAAAGTTTGATAAACGTACAAGGTGAGAGAGTGGCTTCTTCGTAAATAGCCATAACTTATATTATTCTGAATGAAGTTCCAAATCAAAGAGATTGAAATGGGACGAAGTGGCTACTTCCTACGCCAGTCCAACGAGACGAGTGTCAAGCATTCTTGGCGTTGCCTTGTGTAGGCGATGCTATATTATACTCTGAAGTAAATGATTGTACCATAATTCATGTCTTAAATAGGAATGCTCTTAATAGTTACTGCCACGTGCGAAAATAAAAGGTAGGTACTTAGTGATTTTCTGCCGCCGCAAATGAATCGGAGCAAGCATAATTATGATTTTGAACTGATTGTTACCTTAAGTACCATCAGTGACAGTATAATTTTTCTGTGAAATGATGAATGAATAAAGAGTCTGCCTGCATTTTACTCTCGATCTTCAGTAAAAAATTAAAAAGAAATTGTACATTGCACAGAGATTTCATCGAGCGAATTAGGTCACGATTTTAATGCTCTGCAAATCGCTTTTGCGAGTTATTCGGAGTAATCCCGCCCAGGATAATAATCCGAGGAACAATAAGGAGGCTTATATTTTCATTACGGCGATAATTCAGAACGAGGTAAAGTAACAAGCCTCTTCTTACCCCTACCTCAAGGATTATGGTTTTAAATGCAAATTGAATGAAAGCTCGCCAAATGAAACTTCTCCGGGAGCCAGATCCCACTAAAACCGAGCTTAGAGAACATGCCGCTTATTTTGGGGATTCCCAAACTGAGTGAATAATTTCCTATCTTGTTTTAATTACCGCCACGTATTTGAGTGTGCACATACTGATCGAGTTTAAATTAACTCTGTAAAGCTCTGCGATAATAACTTGCAATGAGTCAAGTACGTAAATAAAATACACGCAGCTATCCATAGTGGAAGATTCAGTTCAGGCCCTCATTGGACATATTTGACAATTCACTCTAGGTACACTTCTGGGTCGGCAAATAAATTTAGTTTTCAGCGTATATATAGGTAATTCATTGTGCCGCAGTAGGCGATATACACATCAATTTGAATTTGGTTACATTGTTACTGTTAAGACAAATGAACTGTGGAAACCATTATTCTTAATAGAGTCAGATTTCGGCTGATGTCTGATTTACTGTGGAAAACGTGGTTAGGTACTATTGCAGCGCGTTTCTAATGGTGTTCTATTCTAGGTAGACTATTAAAGGTAGGTATATTTTACCTAGTCCTGCGTGTCCGAAGCAGAAGAGGCAACCGTCGGTCCCGTTGATCACCGCGTGGATGACGTCCGTGAGAGCGCTCGAGCATATCTCCGTCTGGAACAAAAAACAATTCCGTTTTAGTACACGCCTTCTCATACACATATCATCTTTGTCTGACCTGGTATTGCTATCCACGGCATAGGCTATGTTATCCATGGTATTCGAGAGACATATTGCAGGGATATGTTTTCAATTATTTTCTCTATACTTCAAAATTTGAATGATAAATAAATTAATAATCGTTATTTTAAATATAATTTCAATTGTTAGCAGAAAATAATGTGTCTGTTTATATAAAATAGTGATCTATTTTTATATTTATTTATATTAGTGATCATTCTTATAATAAACAATAGAAAAATATTCAAAGTACCTACCTAGGCACTGTCTTTACGTTGACCTTGTTTTAAATGGAACGTTGAAATCCTCGCCACGCCATCGCCAGGGTACGTAATGCATTGAATAATTTAAGCAAATCTGCCACTTACATCATGTTTACGTTGCAAAGCCGGGCTGAGCCGCGGCATACCTCGGGATCCGTCGGTAGACCTCGCCGGCCTTCGCTACACCTCCGGAAAACTCGTGATTTCTTTCGACTCGAGATAATTAAAAGGGCTTAAGGCGAGCGCCGAGATTACATGGCTTGCCATATTGTTGTTTCGAAGTTGCCTTTTTATAATGTTGCCAAACCTTGTTCGCTTACAAAGTTACGATGGTTCAATATCTTGTTATTAGGTGACACGATTGGTTAATTTTGTTTTACTGTATGAGGTTCTCTATTCTTAAAACATTATGAGGTTTCGAATAGTAAGTAGGTACGGGCAGATTCATTAGGTATGTAATGGTCAGGTATAAGGTGCCGTAAATTGTTTATGAGGGATATAATCGGTCCTTAGCGTCTAGTTAGCAAAGGCGGGCGTTGACTTGGCAGGTACAGCGGTTTATTATCTTTACTGAATAATAAGTAGGATTAAATTCTCTTCTCAATATTAACATCTTGTTTGTAAACAAAAAGATAGGAGCGTACAGGGGGCAGATTATCTTTATGTACCTAGGCACCATAGTCCTAAGATATTTATGAGTGTGATAGTATGTAGTAGCGCTTCTACATATATGTATTTTTGTATGTGTTTTATAACTATCTAATTAATTAGCCTTCATTCACCTGCTTAGATCAAATTTAATTTCCGAAACTCACCATAATTATTGATATAGGATACGTGGTTGAATAATATTAATAGACGTAATGCGTAAATCTTTGTCAACATCAAACTATATATACGATAATTACTCATTCCCATTGTCTATATACGCGATTCACTTAATAAAACTATATTACGCATTAATTATTTAAATTCCTCCTTAGCAACCCCACTCGAACAATTCATTTGGCGAGAATATTGAAATTGTTGTGAATGAAAATTTTAATGGCCCCTCGTCGCTAATTGAAAGCGTTTAGATCCGGCGTAAGAGGGCAAGTTAATTATTTAAAAAATATAGCAATTTGTATGAGAGGTGTTTTATTCAGTTAACAAATTGAGAGAGTTATGAATATTATTTGTCGCCTTTACGTACCTTTACGTAGCCGTACGTAATAATAATAAAATAAATAATAATAATAAATATTTGAGGACAATCTTACACAAATCAATCTAGTCCCAAACTAAGCAAAGCTTGTACTATGGGTACTAAAAGACGATATACATACTTATATAGATAAATAAATACTTAAGAGTCCGCAGTAAGCTCGATTCTTCATACAAACGTACTTACGCTCTCATTTTAAAACTACGTATTGGATTGTGAGAAAACATCCATGACTCAGGAACAAATATTCATGCTCATCACACAAATAAATGCCCTTACCGGGATTCGAACCCGGGACCTTCGGCTTCGTAGGCAGGGGCACTACCAACTAGGCTACAGAGGTCGTCAAAAATACTTCATCATCATCATCATTTTCAGCCCGTAATCGCCCACGGCTGAGCATAGGCCTCTTTTCGAGTACACCACCCGTCCCTATCCTGAGCTAATCTTATCCAGAAGTGACCCGCAATCTTCCTAATATCGTCCACCCATCGAGCTGGTGGACGGCCGACGCTCCTTTTACCAAGAAGTGGCCACCAATCTGACACCTCCGAATCCAATATTTTAAATTAATTCCAATCCACTACAATTTTATATTTATTTTTATTTCATTTGACATTAATTTTATACTGAAAGATGAATTTAAATTTCGATTCGGCTGTTAATTACGTTTTAAATTATTACTTTTATGACATTCTTTATTAATTTCAAATCAATTCAATATTATTATTAGTCTCGATTTACCGCTTAATGTTATTTTACTGCATGATATGTTATATTGCAGTGCCCTCACAGGGTTTGTGTCGAAACATTTTAATCTTAAGACCTGTCTGTACACACAATTGCATTGAATAAATGAAATGAAATGAACCTTTTTAGTCTACCTACCATCATTCTGCCTAGCAAGGTGTCCTGCCCAACTCCACTTGAGTTTGGTAATGGTATCTCCAACATTGCGTCGGATCTCAACACTCCTCACTCGGTCTTGTAGTTTAATGCCGAGCATGGCGCGCTCCATGGCCCCTTGTGCTAGTCGTATATTGCGCACAGCCTTACTTGTTAGCGTCTCGGCACCGTAAGTCATAGTGGGCAGGACACACTGGTCAAAGAGGCGTTGTGGAACTTCGGTGGACTTGAGGATGTCGTCGGGTTTATTAAATGCCGCCCAACCCAGCTGTATTCTCCTGGAGATCTCTTTATGTTGATGCTCTTTGTTAAAGGATAGAATATGTCCAAGATATAGATATTGGTCTGACCGACTCCAGTTTATCGTTTGCTACCGTTATGGTTGAATTCTAGTTAACGAAGACGTTCGCCATAAATTTAGTTTTGGACATCCTGAGACCTACTTGTAATGAAGCATGGCAAGGATCATGGATCATGCTTTGGAGATCATCCAGGGTCTCGGCAAACAAAACAATATCGTCAGCGAACCTCAAGTGCGACCAGAAAACACCATTTATGTTAATACCAGCTCTGTCCCATGCAAGAGTTTTTTCGTAAAAAGCTTGAGTGAAATGGTATCACCGTGTCGCACGCCCCTCTGGACAGATGTTGGGTCACTCAGTTTGTGGAGCCTAACTTGCATTGTTGCCGAACTGTACAGCTCCCGAAGCACATCTACGTAGCGAGCATCGATTGAGCAGCGATGGAGAGTCAAACACAGCCCGGTGCACGACACTGTCAAAGGCCTTCTCGTAATCAACGTAATATGTATTTATGAACGCATTAAGTGGGCCATAAGTATGTTTGCCACTGACGTGGTATAAAAAAAAAACTAAAATGAGAAATGGAATAAATGGTTTGTTAATATAGAATCTTGTGTAGATCATACCCCTTCTTAAAACTTTGGAGACTTATAACTTCGTGATTATTTAAACTCTTGTGTTGATTTTTTCTTCATTTGACTACATTTTTAATCCTTTTTCGGGAAAATATGACATTATTGATTATTTTATTTAGTGTCTACACCCCTATTGTTTTAATTGAAAGATTGGTCGACTATTTTAAGGCGACTAATTATTACTATGGAACGATTAGCTGAAGCGCAGCAGCGAGCGCGCGAGGCGGCGGCAATTTTAGATTGAATAAGAAGTAAGAGAAAGTTGGGCATTCACATAATTTAGCGATATTTCTGGACATACTTTTCATTATATTGATATGTGTACATGGGTATGGGGTACAGGGGAAATTCTAGTTCGTAGGGTCTACGGTTTTTCGTAGCAGATCTACGTCGTAGCGGACGCTCGTAGCTGCATCAATACAACAACAAAATGAACCGATTCAAATGAAAAATCTTAGTTATAACATATTGTTCTATTTCGTTAATTGTTAATTCGGATATTTTTTTCTGAAATATATTTGTATTATGACATATTTTTTTTTCAAATTGTATTAATTCAAACGGTTATTTTATTATATATATCTTTTTTAAATTGCATGTCAAGTTTGAGACATGCACACTTTCAATGAATTAAACTTATTCGAACTAGGTATACATACCTATACATACGTAGTCGGTCCCAAAGTTCTGTTACTGGCATATTATTTTTAAATTTAGAAGATGATTTTAAGAAAATTTTATTGCATTCCATTTTTGAATGTTTGACAATTATTTTAAAACAAAAAACAGTCATTCGTTGCAATTTCTCACGATGGAGTGGACATAGAAAGAAAACCGAACAGCTGTTTTAGCATTGCACCGCTGTGGGCACTCGCCAAGTACGATTTTCAAGTTGCTCAAAAATTTAAAAATAACGCTTAGGTTTGTGTACCGTACTATTGATAGGTACAATGAAGTCTCCAGTGTTGAGGACAAGAAAATAATTGGCCGGCCTCGCTCCGTACGAACACCAGCAGTGATCAAAGCGATCAAGGCGCGCATAGCAAGAAATCCTGTCCGAAAACAGAAATTGATGGCTTTGCAGATGGGTGTCAGTAGAAAAACCGTCAAAAAGGTTTTAAACGAAGATCTTAGTCTACGAGCATACAAAAAAAAGCGTGGGCACTTACTTAATGCCCGTCTAAAAACAATAAGGCTTAAAAGATCCCGGAAGTTGTTAAAGCGGTACGCGAAAAATCGACACCGTGATATCCTCTTTACAGACGAAAAGATTTTCGATATTGAAGAGAAGTACAATAAACAGAATGATAGAGTGTACGCTAGGAGCTCTGAAGAAGCAGGAAAAAGAGTTCCGCGGGTGCAACATGGGCATCATCCATCATCAGTGATGGTCTGGTTGGGTGTATCTTATTACGGGCCAACTGAGGTTCATTTTTGCGAAAAAGGTGTCAAAATCAGTGCGAAAGTATACCAAGAGACAGTTTTGGATAAGGTTGTCAAAGATCTGCCCAACACGCTATTTTCGGGACATAATTTTGTGTTCCAGCAGGATTCTGCGCCAGCACACAAAGCCAAGACCACTCAAGCCTGGTTTGACCGTCAAAAAATCGACTTTATAAGACACGAAGATTGGCCTTCCTCTAGTCCGGACCTTAATCATTTGGACTATAAAATTTGGCAGGTCTTAGAGGGGAAGGTCTGTGCTAAACCACATAAAAATTTGGAGAGCCTAAAGTCATCTTTAAGAAAAGCAGTCACTGAGATAGATATGAAAATGGTGCGTGCTGCGATAGACGACTGGCCGCACCGATTAAGGGCCTGTATTAAAAACAAAGGAGGTAATTTTGAATAATTTTGAGTAATTTTAATTCTTTATTAAATGTACTTTAAATCGGTATATAATTTATTAAAAATTTATTGCTACTTTTGTTTTTATCATTATTTTCATTTGTGACAGAACTTTGGGACCGACTAGGTAATACAATGTTCGTTTTACATGTTGACCTGTAGTATACGTATACTTCTGACTTGTGCTGTGTCTAAATGGTGTCTATGTAAATCCATTATAATACAAAGTGACCGTCCGCTAAGCCGGGCCAGAGCCTGTAAGCCGCTGTCAGCCCACTGTCGGGCTGTCAGCTGAATTATTGCAGGCCACAGTACCTGCTCCAAGTGGGAGTCAAAGTAGAATAATGTCTTATGGAATTTTAAATACACATATTAGATATACAGTATCTATTAGGTGTGTGTCAAAAGTGTATAATCCAGGGACTACAACGCATTCCCTCTCCTTCCTGGGAATAATTTGATCTTGGGTCAGAATAAAATACTTACCTATTGATACATTGACCGGTTCAGCCCCTTCTGTACAAAAAATCCAGACAACCTATTCCAAGCTCAGTATATATTGAGAATCTAGAAAAGTAGTTTCCTAATTAGTAACGATTTCCACACGCTATATTTATTTAATGATGGTGGTGTCCATGGACACTCCACAGTCAGTGTGAATGAATGGTTCATTGTTAGGTAATGCCTTCACTTAGGTATTATATTTGCCATTAGTTCATTGAAATTCTATTTTATTGTTCAGATAGGTAAATAAATAAACAAGCACATATTAACGAACACAACAAACAAACATTAAATAGCAATGGCGTCGCACCACATAAATGACTTGCGTCCGGAGCCATAATAATTTCATTAATGTTCGGTTAATACCAAATCGTTAACTGCCGTATTTTCGTGTAAATGTACTATTAGGGAACTCATACGAATGTAATTCCGATGCGCATTTAAGCCAGTGCCTAACGCGCTAGATAAAGGGGATTACACACTATTAATGACTGCGGGATGCGGAGTTACGGCGAAATTTATGAGGAAATAGCGAATAGTCTAATTAAGCTCAGGTGAGGTGTGATTTTCATAGCGTTTTTGGGAATTCAAGCTAATATTAACGGTGTTTGGCCTTCATTTCATAAGTTTTAAACCTCTACTTTTTAATTATACTTTAAGTAAACTAGCCCTAACTTAATTTGATTAATAATCAAAGCCTCGTTTCTTCGTTCAAACCTTGCCGACACTATAATCATAATGAAAGTAATTTTTACAAATAGTTCCACTACAGCTTGTTCCGCCTGCCACGTTAAATATATTCAGTATATTCCCGGAATGTTAAAATAATGCAAAACTTGCTTAATACTCGAACGATGCACGCCTAAAAATGTTGTTCCCCGAGCTCTCGTAGAAGACATTTTTGACGAAGCGATGCACGATGCGGCAGTGGGGGTTTAAAATTGAGAGCCAATAGAATTTCGTTATTATAAAAACCGTCTAGTTTTGTGTGTTTTGCACAGTGATTCAACGTAGCTGAATGACGCCCTTAAAATGTCGATTGCCGTAAACCACATCGTCTTGGCGGGGGCACTGCCATTCCTCCGGATACTCTAGGGAACCTACAAAACAATCACTTTATTTTCAACCGATATAGGTTGGAAACTTGGAAGATCAGATGTCAGGTCACAATAAAACTAGTGCCTACACTGATATTTGCGATTGGGTGGCAGGCGGACCCCGGGCACCTTTAGGATTCAACCGAGATAACGTTTAGATGAGGACTTTATTTTCATGGCACAGTCTATGTTTGATTTGGTCAATTGAAATAATACTGTTCTGGTATTTAGTTAGATTTCTGCTGCTAACATTCCGACTGAGCTAATTAAAATTGCAGGAACTAGGTACTTTGAGTTCGTAGTAAGGTAAGAAGCTGCAGAATATACTTCATAGTTAATGTACACGTTATTTACTTGGTCCTCCGGCGACAAAACAGCTAACGTAATTTCATTTTATCTCCAAATAGCTGAAAAGACACTTACCTCATAAAGCCGTCGCCGGGCGCGAAACGTTGCGTCAAGAGGTACATTTTTGAAAAGGTCTTGAAATGAAATGTCGACTTACCTGCAGTAATTTGGTTTGTAGTCACTAAACTACCGCCTTCTCATGGGATCAATTGCCAATTTTCAGTCAAATTGGGGAGCTTAGTGTGTTATGAAAAGAGGAAACCTTTTAAATTTGCTTTTCTATAAAATCTAACCATTTCGCGTAAGTAATTCGTTCTTATGATTTTCTAGGTGTTAATGACTTTGTCACAAATACGTGTTAGCGATTCGGAGTTATCGAGAGAGATTTCGGAGTGTTAGCGTGGGCGGGGCTTTTGGCACGTAGAACCGATGGTCATTGGGGCGGAAAGGTTCTCGAGTGGTGACCACATACCGGAAGGCGCAGCGTGGGTAGCCCCCCCACAAGCTGGACCGATGACCTGGTAAAGGTCGCGGGAGTCCGCTGGATGCTGGTGGCGCAGGCCCGGTCATTGTGGCACTCTTTGGGGGAAGCCTATGTCCAGCAGTGGACGTCTTTCGGCTGATATGATGATGATGAAATATGTGTAGATTTAGTGATACTACACATGTTGTAACGCCTATATTGTAACCGCCGCATGGTGTGTACTCAATTGAATACGATAATGCATTGAATACATTTCTGTCCTCGGAGAGTATGATGACAGATCATATCAAAAAATCCTATATATATTAGTGTTTCTTTTTTGGAATTAAGACATTAGTTCAGGTTTGGTTAGAAAATGGCCGGCGGCGCTGATGGCGTTCTCGCAGAGGCTGACTTGTTTCAAGATTGTGCATAATATGAATAATCATTACCTGTGAGTCATCTTGGGGGAAGATAGCGTCAAACGCGAACATCTGGGGCGCGGCCACGCCAACTTTCCTGTCCTCGGGGGGCGCTGTAGCGCCGGTGGCGTTCTCGCAAGGCAGAGTTGTTTCAAGATTGCGCATACCTAATATGAATAATTATTACCTGTGAGTCATCTTGGGAGAAGAAAGCGTCAAACGCGAACATCTTTGGCGCGGCCACGCCAACTTTCCTGTCCTCAGGAGGTGCTGTAGCGCCGGTGGCGTTCTCGCAGAGGCTGACTTGTTTCAAGATTGTGCATAATATGAATAATCATTACCTGTGAGTCATCTTGGGGGAAGATAGCGTCAAACGCGAACATCTTTGGCGCGGCCACGCCAACTTTCCTGTCCTCGGGGGGCGCTGTAGCGCCGGTGGCGTTCTCGCAAGGCAGAGTTGTTTCAAGATTGCGCATACCTAATATGAATAATTATTACCTGTGAGTCATCTTGGGAGAAGAAAGCGTCAAACGCGAACATCTTTGGCGCGGCCACGCCAACTTTCCTGTCCTCAGGAGGTGCTGTAGCGCCGGTGGCGTTCTCGCAGAGGCTGACTTGTTTCAAGATTGTGCATAATATGAATAATTATTACCTGTGAGTCATCTTGGGAGAAGATAGCGTCAAACGCGAACATCTTTGGCGCGGCCACGCCAACTTTCCTGTCTTCGGGGGGTGCTGTAGCACCGGTGGCGTTCTCGCAGAGGCTGACTTGTTTCTTGCGTTTGTCCAGGGAGAACGTTTGGGTGCCGCTCGTGAAGGGCCCTTCACCCGAAGCGCCGACTCGAAGCATCACTTTGACCTGAAACAAAGTAAACATCAGTATGATATGTTCAAGAGTATGAAAGTAGCGGCCTGCTTATGCATCCTATTGTAAAGTACTTCATTCAGTCAGATAATTAATGGCAATAATTTAATGTACATAAATTGAATTAAGTATACATTTGAGACCCTTTTTTTATCATGCTTTTTTGAATACTACCCGTCACAACTGGCAAAATTCCGAATATGCGCCTTTTTTTGACGACTAATAAATAGTGCTAATATAATGACAGTACTTAAATAGAAAGCTTTTACAATCAACCCACAAATACATTGGTGAAAAGTATAAATCCTACCATCCTACTAATATATAAATGCCAAGGTTTGGATGTTTAGATGTTTGGATGTTTGTTACTCAATCACGCTTAAACGGCGCCACTGATTTGGATGAAATTTTGCAAGAAGATAGTTTGTAACCTGAACTATAATAAAAGATAGTTTTTATTCCGGGTTAACGCAGACGAAATCGTGTGCGGAAGCTAGTATCAATTAAATTGACACGATTTGTCAAAGGAAACTTCAGTTATGAATGATGGGTGTACAGTATCTGTATTTCATTTTATAACCTGTATAAACGTATGTGATAAAAGTATTTTATATCGTATTGTAAACTAATAAATGGGGTCCCGTGACCCACATAGGGCTGACAAGCGTGCCTGAGCCCCACGGAACCAATATTTGAACGCGTGAGCAAATATTTCCCTAAGGTCTGCGTGCCTTTGCACCCTCCGTCTTATAACAAAGAATTATCATTCCTTATTATTTCACACAGAGTTATACCCACTGCTGGCTTTGTGTCATTCGGGGTGTGTATTAGCGGATGGTGCTGGTGCTGTGGATACATACCCTTAGCATTTGTGCGTATCTCATGTTTTGTGATTCGTTTCTTAATTTCCCAAGCAATGTGTAAATAAAATGGCATAAGTGACGTCGTTATTCACGATAAAATAGTTCATATTAGCTAGCTAGGTTTACAAAGAGTAATATCAGATCGAATGAGGTGTGAATCGGATGCGAATCTAATGCTTCAAAGCAGTCTTATTTGAATACAGTTCGTTAACTCAGACTTAAAGAGCCATCGAAACGCTTGGAAAGTGAAAATGCAGAGAATAAAGATTTCTTGAAGTCTAGATAAGTGCTGGTTTTTATATGAGAAGAGAGAAGGGTTGGTTTTTATATCCACCTGATAATATGCATTAAAATGATTAAGGTACACATAACATGAAAGCATCAGATATTTCCGTTATCATCCATTAAAAAAAAGACTGGGTTGCACTCCGGGAGTGCCGGCAGAAGTGAAAACTTGAATAATTTTAATTTTGCAAAAAAAAATCTCTCCCCCTCTGACATCTGTAGCGAGTTTAACAATTTTTCCCCATCCCAAAAAGTGCACAGCGCCGCTAAAGAAGTTTTCACTTCAAAAATGCAATTAAAGTTTCGTACTAAACAACTTTAGAAAATCGTTATATCGTTGTGTCATTATCTCTTTTTCTAGTTTTTAGCGTAATATGACTGACGCCTAAGTTGACTAGGTAAGGCAAACGGTTATTTTCACTACACTAACAAACCTCGTATTTCACTCAAGTTCTAGTGCGAAGTTACGAGGTAAGCTAATCAAGAGGACAATGGATTTACGAGCCTTTCTGTGCTGCGGCTGTTATTGTATCTGGAGTTGCGCCAGCATGATATCGAACCGCAAATCCACTAACTCACTTAGCGATTCAAGTCGGAATCGCGTCGTAATTAATTTGATAGTAATTACGCGACGCGTGATTTGAGACGGCTCGCGCCTCGCTACTGTGCTAACTGACATTTAACTAATAAGTTGAGTTGAATTAAGTTGAACAAGTTGACAGCATGTGCGGTACCCGTCGGGGATAATTGGTGCACATAGATATTAAGTAGTTAAATATTTTATATATAGGTAGTCCCTGGGTTTTCCCGGTACATAACCTATATAAGTACTATGTCAGTACTACTGTAAATTACTGAATATGCCGTGACGTGTAAATTACTTTAAACAATCCGTTCCATCAATATAAAAATAAAAAACATATAATAAGCATTTATTCATGACAATAACAGAAAGTGAATCGAAGTCAGCAAAATATACATATTATATATTTTCCGATAATTGATCGAGTCGAGAGACAAAACTAGCAACAGATCACTGACTGTGAGCTGTGGATGTCACTTGGATGTGTAAGCCAATGCTAAGTACAATCGCGTCCAATAATGGCGCGGGAGCTGTCATTGTCCACCTGCATCCACACGCGCGCCGACGGCTTAGAGGCGCGCTCCCGGCCGCCGGCAAATCAAACGCTCCATTGAATTTAAATCCATTTGCTAATTGAAAGCGAATTTTTTGACGGCTCAGAATTGTTTTATTGGAGTAAGTTTTCTTTGTTTTTTAACCACGCGTTTTAAATTTGGATTTCATGTATTTCAGCTTCAGTCTTGAATTTTAGGTCATCACCCGTATTGGATTGTGGCATATGATATAAACGGATTTAAAAAACTAAACAAGGAGGATCCTTTCATGAAAGTACTATATTTAAAACAAAACAAAATGACATTAAATAAATGGTCAGTAAGTATGACTTTGTCACACAGAGCGTTAATACTTTCAATTTTCTTTAGATTTATTATTAGCACAGTGATTTTCTATAAACCAAGCAAGTAAGGTCAAATATTACTTACGAAAAGAAAATATAGAAATGAACCTTCGATTAAAATACAATATCGCAAAAATAATATGGCCGCGACGGACATTTATACAATTCAGAGGGATTAGACTGAAACAAATTAAAATTTCTCATTGGCACATTAAAATCGCTATTCAACCGTCTGGCTGGCCATGTATCAGCCGTTGATGAGTAAATCCGTAAATCCAGACTGACGCACGGTCGTCGGCCGTCGATATCGCTTGGTCGCACGCGCTGCTGCTATGCCATTAAGAACTCGTCTCTACTCATCTCACCCCTCGTCCTCAGTAAACCCTTATCTCGAGGTGCGTTATAACTATGCGAAATGTGAGGTCAGTGTTATACTAGTTTATCTGAAACGACTTGTCGGAGAGCGTTGTGAATACCAGACCCGATGTGAAACTGCTTTATGGACAAGCGATAGTCCACTCTAATACATCATGTTAGAAACGAATACTGACTAACAAAGCATATACCAGACGGTGTTAATATAAAATCGGCCTTGAAATGTCCGGATAAGGTATATTATAGCTCTAATAAGACATATTTTAGTTCCCGTAAATATATTTAAGAAGTGACTTTCAGTAAAGCACTGTACTGATGTTACCTTTGATTTAACCTCAGTTCATTTTTATAGCTGTAGTGATTTATTTTTATAGGCGAATTGTGAGACGTGGGGTTCAGCAGTAGATATCGGAAGTGAATGACATTAAGTATCAGCGCAAATGACATTTTAGCTGAAATGAATACGTATCAAGGCTGCTAATTCTGTTTTCCGTTTTACTCGCCTTATTACCTACTATTTTCTGCCCGCGACTTCGTATGCGTATATATATATATATATATATATAAGTTAAATGTTACTTTTATGTATAAGCGATTCAACTGGAAAATTAGTATCGAGTGTGCGTGTAACGGTTCGAATTCACGTCAAATCAAATCACCCTCACAGACGTCGTCATTAATAATCATTATCGTCCTAGCGTTATTGCCGGTACGAGCCCGGGGTCCGCATTGACACCTAATCCAAAGATTTGGCACTAGTTTTACCAAAGCGACTGCCATCTGACCTTACAACCCAGATGGAAAACAAGACCTTATTGCGATTATACCAGTTTCCGCACGATATTCCATACGTACTAAGTTCCGAAAAACTCATTGGTACGAGCCGGTATTCAAACCCACGACCGCCGCTTCACAGCCGCATGCCTGAACCGCAGTAGGCTACTGTAGCTTTCGCCGTCAATAATGACGGCGAAAGCTATTTTTAATTTAATTTAATTTAATTTATTTAATCTTTATTGCAAGCGAAGTAGCTACTTATAGTACAAAAAGCGAAGTACAAGCATTATCTGTCAGTCAATTGTAAGATGATATTTGGTGGGAAATAGGTAGGATTTTACTAAAGATACTTCTGTAATATTTTCTTGAAATTCGTTAGATAACAGGAGCATTTCCATAAAGCTTTGTATTTTCTGTAATAACCCATGCATTTGCTGACAAAACAAAAGTCTGTGAGGTAAAGTAGTTTACTAATTGATTTGTTTCATTTTCAATGTACAGATTTTCAACCCTCTGCCTGCTGTATTATATGTGTAGATAGATAGTAATCTATCTATCTACACATATAATACATGGTAATCCATACACTTTGAACAAAGGAACCTGAAATCACTAGCTTGCATACATACATATTAAATAAAGATAGTGTTCACAGATTACAGGAAATGTATTATCTGGGGGCACAGAAGTGCCCCCGCCAAGACGAGCCAAGTGAAGCGCAAGGGCACTACCTACCTTTCCTCGAAGCGGTTCGTCGTTTTTTTGAACCCTCATAACTTGGGATTGAATTATACCAGATAAACAAAATTCTCGGGATATGATGTCAATAGTGGACTTATTAAACATATAAAGTTTCAGTTCATCATCATCATCATCATCATCATTATATCAGCCGAAACACGTCCACTGCTGGACATAACTGCCTCCCCCAATGAGAGCCGAAGTGACCGGTCCTGCGCCACCCGCATCCAGCGGGCTCCCGCAACCTTTACCAGGTCATCAGTCCATCTTGTGGGGGGCCTATCCACGCCGCACCTTCAGGTACGTGGTCGCCACTCGAGAACCTTTCCGCCACAACGGCCATCGGTTCTACGTGCTATGTGCCCCGCCCACTGCCACTTAAGTTTAGTGATTCGGAGGGCTATATCGGTTACCTTGGTTCTGCTGCGGATAGCCTCATTTCTGAGGCGATCACGCAGAGAAACTCCCGACATGGCCCTCTCCATTGCCCTTTGGGTGACTTTGAGCCTTTTTATGAGGCCCAGGTAAGCGACCACGTTTCAGTGCCATACGTCATCACTGGCAACACACACTGGTCAAAGACTCTCGTCTTGAAACACTGCGGAATATTGAACGAAAAGATGCGTCGAAAAGAAGTTTCAGTTACATAGCTTTTAAGATTTTATTGATATCTAAAAAACGCAGATTTCATCACTGACTCACTCACTCACTGAAAACCTTTAGGGTACTTCCTGAAGTCCTAGAAAGCTGAAATTTAGTATGTAAGCTAGTATTAGTGCACAATCGACAAGAAAATCCAAAAAATCATATTATGTATACATACAAAATTCCATCCCCTTAAACTAGGGGATGGAGTTTTGTATGTATAAAATACAAAATAAATTTCGAGCCATGGAACAATTACGTGGTTGCCTTTCAAATTACACAGGTAAATTCTATTATAACATGCTATATATGTTAAAATATTCTAAAAGCAGTTGACAAACTGCCGAGGGATTTGATGAAAAAACAAAGAAAAAAACAAAGCTCGCTGTCAACAAGTTAAATGGCTCGTCAAACGGATATATGTTCTTATTTGAACAAGAAGATTTAAATATTATAAAATGGTTGTTGACAACGAAAGCGCACTACACGACTTATCATCTTACTCGTACCTGTAAAATTATAAGAAATTGATTTAATGACCTTCTAGGGATGAATTAATTTTAAACTATTAATGAGTTTTGCCTTACATAATACATGACTATTATAATTGGTTGGCCCTGAGCCCTATTTTGCAATTAACGAACGAATGTCAATGTTATACAATTTTATTTCAATATCAGAACATGGCGCGCAAACGTATGACTGTCACTAACCAGAAACAAAACAAACAAGAGTATCTATCACTCTTCACATTTATATCTTCACCCCTATAATAATGCCGGTTACCACAGATGATCTTTTACAGCATACCTATGATTTGGAATTACAATAACCAGACTTCCAAACGTAGGGGGAGTTTGCACCCTTGCTCGGTTATGCTCGAATCTGCCGAAGCGTGACGGGGGCAAAATTTAAATTTCCGTAAAATTGGGCCAAAGCCGAAGGTGCAGCGAAGATGCGCGGGCGACCAAGTGGAAAATTAAACAAGATAATGAACCGTTCGGCGCCTCGAATGTGCTAAACTGAGAAATTTATATTATAAACTTGGGGTGTAAATGATAGGGATTATGAAGAGGTTGTTTTAATACTTATTGAAGAACTAGATTTTTTCAGTTGTTTCTAATGCTCGCAAAAGTGCTTTTCACATATTGACATCGCTAATTATCGGTCTTGATTTATGTCTACGATTGTTTTGATCAAAGTAAAGTACCTAAAAGTAATGAAACTTAGGTATTTTATTTATATAAACTTCTAATATATCATCCCGGGCTTGTTTGTCAGGTTATCCGTCAAAATATCGAGAACGTGCTCTTCCTTCTAGCGTTCCCATAAAATATTCCTTTTTTATGATAGACTCAAGACGAGTTTGTTGATGAAATGACAGTTTTCGGCATGAAGTTTATCGGCCGAACGCAGTTGCGTAGATTTACCGACAGCCCCGAGATATTTACCTTTACGTAAACCTTACGGTCTTCGTTTTGTGAAAAGGCTTTCAAGAGCTATTTATGCGCTGTTTTACGGCTTGTGCTTTTTACGTCGTAAAATCAGTCGTTGGGAGTCCATTTAAGGTATTGTGTTTTTAGCACGTCCGCATAAAATCGTCGGCTGATGGGAAAAGTTATTAAGGTTAAGCAAAGCTGACTAGCTTATGTACAATGTAATACAGTATAAAAGGCCTGAAGCACACAATAGAGCACAACAAATACTCGTACGTACCAGTGTTTTATGAAGTTAGTAAATTAAGGGCTTTTTGTCTATGGGCCCTTAAAGACAGAATACAACACTAGTAAACACAAAACGAAACTTTTATTACGTTCACGTGCAAAACAAAAAAATCTACGATGATGTTACGAAATCACAGTATTACGCCAGTGTAGGAGTATATAGGGGCAATAAAGGAGTGTCACCTGCGGACACGAGGCCGAGGGTACTGGAATGAGCCGCAAAATATCGCCTGCACGGCCTATATACAGCACCGTTTATGAGTTTTGCCAAATTTATGACGTACACAGCACGCGAGTTGATTTTATTATTTCTTAACTGTTTTGATTTTCACACCCCGTTTATAGTGGAGAACGAGTTGTTTTACAATTGTTAAAACTTTAAAATAGTTTAATGTGTACTGAGTTTTCCTTCTTCAGTCATTGCAGGTTGTCTTCATTTTGGGGAGATATTGAATGATTTTAGAAATGAGTGTTTCAAACCGCCGGAGGTTCACCCTGTAATGCTTTCTATTTCAAACGGTAGATTTTATGGTCCTCAAAATGAACCACCGCTTCATACAAACGAGTGACTTACGTTCTTCCGTCCCACGAGAGGGGACGAGATTATCCTAGTATGAATAATGTATGCTTTGTCACTGCGTCATTGTTATGTGTGACGCCACTGGAAGATATTGCAACGCATTAGGTACTTCTTGCAAGTAGCCGTATGTTATTTTTGTAACGTCGTTTGTGTTTTGGTGGGTCTCCAATTGGCTGAGTAGCCTGGGCGAGTGTAAATGAGCCATGTACACAATTTTATAGTAATGTATCTCTGAAACAGTTAGGACTGGTCAATTTTCTCGACGTATACATGTTAAAGGGTGTTTAAACGAAAAACGCACATAAAAGTCACTCTGTGGTTTGTGTGCACAATTATGTCTGTACATTATATTTGAAAAGAAGGTACATGTATGATACATACGTTAAATTATCAATGTCAATAAGTTGTTCAACAAAAAGATCTATCGATTTATAGTCACCAGTAGTATTCATATTTGAAATGCACACTATACTACACAAGTTGTTATTACCAAAATGAACCGCGTTCAACATGAAAGTTTCCCTTCTTAGACGACCAATTGAGGTTAGATATTAAATCAGAGCATACGTTTAATAGAGGGCAGGATGAATTATGTAAATCGCCGTAAGCGGTTAACATCGTAATATTGTAAACGACACTTCTCCCCTGTATAGGGTAGGGGTGCACGATGCGGAAATGCTGGAAAGAATAGCGTATTTTATTTAAATTAGATTTATATAGCAAGCTGAAAATACGAGTATAGAGAACCTACTGACATTAACCAATGACCTATTGTTTTTTAAAGTACCGATATTGTATATAGTCGAGTCGACGTCCAAGTTAATACAACGGATTAAGGTGCTAAGGTGTAAACATATATTTGAGGTATACTGTGCAAGACAAGTAAAATAAACGGGTTTAATTATTATAAAATGTACTCTGAACAAGACAGTGTTTTAAGGAGATTTATTAGAAAATATGAGGAAAAACTTGGTCTTTTATTGCATTATTAGTTCAGTCTAACTACTTCTACCTGCGTAAGCTATAGAGGGTCTATTTAAGGCACACAATGCTTTGTTTGCTTCACCTACATATGTTTTACAATGTTATCATAGGTATGTAACGTGTTCTAGAACCGTGCCTTGGAAATACGGGCATTACCTTTATTACAAATGTACAACTTTTACAGGCTGTGGCCATTCACGGATACACTGGTAGGATAGTATTGAAATATTTACGACTGTTCTAGCAATTTAGATCCTTTAAATCAAACCCCGAATTCTTCCGGCGGAGATGCTATCTCAGCCGGTATAAATTCGTGAGGGGGCAGGTGAAAATTATCAAAGGGGAGGCAGACTCAAACCAAACAGAAGTTCTGGCTGTCTCGGTGCGAACATTTATCTCGACTAATGCAGGTATCGAAATAAAAGATGGATATCCCGACTAATAGTTTCATGCTTTGAATTTCGGAACAAAAATATGATGATAAATACTAAATTATAGTAAAAATTATAAACAGTAAAGTATAGTTATTATAGGTGTTAAAAATGTGTTGGTTAGTAATTTCAGAAAATCGACGTAAGTTATGTACTTATTGTTAGTCCAATTAATAGCTTATAATACTATATAGAAACGACCTTTGCCAACAATTCAATAAACAAGTGCAATCAAAAGATTTTACTAAATACCCAACTGCTTGTTTCATCATCTACATCATCATATCAGCAAAAAGACGTCTACTGCTGGACATACGCCTCCCCTAAAGAGTGCCAATGTGACCGGTTGTGCGCTACCCGCATCCAGCGGACTCCCGCGACCTTTACCAGGTCATCAGTCCACCTAGTGGGGGGCTACCCACGCCGCGCTTTCCGGTACGTGGTCGCCACTCGAGAACCTTTTCGCACCAACGGCCATCGATTCGACGTGCAATGTGCCCCGATTAAGATGAATTCAATGACACCTAATAGTCAAAATCCATCAAGCCGCTTGAACGGTGAAATATACTTTAGTTTTCCACATACATACATGCATACATAAATACATACACACATACCTACCTACATAGGCTCGAAAAACATAACCCTCCTTCTGAGGCAGGCGGGTAAAAAGTGCTAAGCAAAGTGTAACAGTATTGATATCAAGTAAATGTTCTTCTAGTACCTATACTTACTATAGAACTATAACTAGTTCTTAAGCCTCAAAGATGAGCTACGAGGTTCCCTAAAGCAAATTACCCGGTGTCAAGACACTAGTACATCTCGGGTTCAAACACGCTTGAAACGTGAAGCCGATTACACAAGGAATGAGCTTCGCCCGACACTGCGAACACGGTAACAGCCTGTGAGATTCCTGTTGCTACAATTCACGGATACAATTTACATATAAGCACTGAACAAACTTAGTAGAACTTATCCAAACAGTAACAAGCGGATATGTACTAGGAGTAGGTGTGTCTGTAATTCGACCACGATGTGAGTGAATAAATAATTCGTCAGAAATATACTGGCATTTTCTATGAAGCTTCATATTATAAAGTGAAATTGGTGAATCGAGCATAAAAATAAATTTTAATATCCTAGGTACTACTTTAGATGTTTGGATGTTTGGATATTTGGATGTTTGTTACTCAATCACGCTTAAACGGCTCAACCGATTTGCATGAAATTTTGCACGTGGATAGTTTTTATGCCGGGTTCACGCAGACGAAGGCGCGGGCGGAAGCTAGTTACTCTATAAATCCTACTAATCCTACTAACATATATTATATGCGAAATTTTAGATGTTCGTTACTAAATCACGCAAAAGCTGCTGAACGGATTAACATGTTTTTTTATTATACAAATAGAATATAGCCTGGATTACCATAAAGAATACTATGTGTCCCAGTAAAAGTAACAAAAGAAAGTCAAAAGCTAGTATAATCTATAAAAGTGAGTGTGAAATCTTACAGCGCGAAATTTATATCTTAGCAAAAATGCGTCCAACTTAATTATATCTTTACTCGGAAGGGGTACAATTCAATTAAAATTTTATACAGCCGCTGACTCAAACGTAAAGCAATTGTAGAAAATTAAGTTCAATAAATAGGACACTGTGAAATGTCGGCTGTTTAGCCGCGCTGCGGAATTGATAGTGGCGGTAAATCCGGGGAGGAATCGCCGCAAACGATCTCATAAACTGCGAAATAAAAACGACTCGCCTGAATTGTTGCTAGGTGAGACGTATCGCTGCCGTATGCGCTGTGCGGGTGGTGCCTATTTCAGGTATAAAGCAACTAAGTACCTTTCACAATAATCTTCTATCGTACGCATAATACAATTTAGACAAAATCATTTGTAGTTTCAGTCTATAATTTAACAAACATGACAGCCAGTGTTGGTGTTGATTATTAGTTCTAATTAGCTACAAACATCTTATAATGCATATCATGATACATGCTTTTTATCCTGACACTATGAACTTGTGTACTGTCGTTAGAATGTATACCTGGGGTACCAAAATAACTTAAAATTTTTATGTTATTACTTTGTTCAGATATAATCACCCGTTTAAATTAAAAAATGGGTCAGAATTAAAGTTTTGTCAGAGCAAAGGCGACATTTTCCATTTTATCGTATTTGGACAGACGCAGTGCTTCTAGCGTGCGAGCTGAAAAGAAAATATCCAGTTTGTTTGCGTACACTTCAGAACCTAAGCTCGCATGCAGCTGCGCGCAGTTTGCGCCTTGTCAAACTAGCCCGCCACAGTAATCCAATTTGCAGTAAGTTCCCCCCGAACTTCCCCAACTCGCTAGACTTAGTGATTTAAATTTACAACTTACTCCATATCTCCTACACTTGCGATTTTAATGATCGTGCCAACTTTAAAACAGATTTTGCTTTTAAATCTTTATAGTCGGGCGGCATTTGAAGTTTCTTCGCGACGTGAGATTTATTAGTGTAGTTTGGAGGTGAGAAGTTACTTTCATTTAAAGAGTATATATTTTCCGTTAGTGAAAATGAGTGAAAGTTATCACAGTTAAAAACTGTCCATATTAGTAAATGGCCTTAAGACGCACATTTACAGAGCTCAAGTTAATTATACCACACACTAAATCAATAATCGTTTGTAATCATTCGAGACAAATGTTATATTCATCCGTTCACCTGTTTTTGTCAACAATGTGAAACAAAAACACTCGAAACGTTAGACAAAACAACGTTTAACTAATAATTAACTTTTGCAACTCGACAGTGAGCTGAAATTCAAAACTTGTTTAATTTGTGGCGTCGAAGAAGCCCCGCTTAGTCACGTAATCGCTCTTAAACTTACTGTGTGACAGTTAGGGGCCTTCCGGCCTGCTGCGTGATCCAACACTTTTACAAATGTTTTGCCAATGTTACGAATACATCGCTTACTTTGGCATGACGCAGACTATTTTAACGAATTTATTGCACATTTTGTGTGACTTATTGAGTTTGCTTGTATAATGAAACTTGTAACGATAAATATTTACTATTTATAACGAAAGCGATAAACTTCACCATAATGAAATATGCGTTGTCACGTACCTTAAGTTTTAATATTATTTAAATCGTTCCTATATTTTTTGTGATCCAATGGCAAAAATGCCTTGCAGGGCATTTAGTAGACTGATAAATCTAGCTCGTTAGGTCTCTCTCGTATTTGGGGAAATTATTATTTTCCATACGAGTACTCGTATGGAAAATCTTAAAATTCAATTTGTTTGATACTTGTTTAACAGTGTTTCAGTAAAAACACTTGTAATTAAAAAGCTAAATGTTACCAAAAAAGTGTTTTCATTTCGGGTTCAATGTTTCCGTCAGTTTAGTCGTTCCCTTAATTATCCGCCGTTGTCTAGTCGGCTTTGCTAACTTTTTGCCGAACGCCCTTCGAGCACCATCGAGCCATAATGAGGCACTTTACTCCCCTGCCCGCTCAAATGTTTTGCCTTTTTCACTTTTAAATTTATCTCGAACCGTGGTGTTTTATTTGTGACGAGGACGTAAGTAGAACTTAGTTTTAAAACGTATGTAATGTTTTCTTTACCAGTAAATGCTGTCTATCAGTAAATGTGTGAATAATGCAAATAGAATATCGGTCGGTATTCAATTGGCGATATTTTCGGATGGAATACTGGCCCTGGTAGATACCAGGGCCAGTATTCCATCCGAAAATGTATTCCATGTTACTAGAGTGTTGAAAGATAGAAGACACAGTAACATTAACGCCCTTAGTCCACCTACGCATTCGCATGCGGTAGCGAAGCGAAACGAAAGAGATGGCCGGATTGGATTCTCGCCCTCGCCGGAGCCATCTCTTTCGTTTCGCTTCGCTACCGCATGCGAATGCGTAGGTGGACTAAGGGCGTAAATAGGCCTAGTAAGATTTACAAAACTATTTTTCAACTAGCTTCTGCCCGCTGCGTTCACCGTTGCACTGCGTTCGCGTGGAACTCGTTTATATCGTAGCTCCATTCAAATGTTCACCTCCCATTTCATCCACTAAGGGGATGATTTCCGGGATAAAAACTATCCTATGTCCTTCCCCCCTTCCCCGGGAATAAAAAAAAGAGTTTTCCCCATACAAAATTGGCACCGCTATTTAACCCGCTTAGGGGTGGGTTTTTCCAAAACCCTAAAATTACTTTTCTTGCATTGTATTAAGGAGTCCATTCTCAAAGTTTCAAGTTTCTCACTTAAAATTTTACTCCATCCCCATACAAACTTTCAACCCCCACTTTACCCCTTCTAATCTTTCAAAAATCACTTCTTATCAGGTACTTAAGTTATATAAACTACCTATTGTGAAAAAAATAACAGCTTTCTAGGTTCAACGGTTTTGGCTGGGCGTTGATTTAAGTGCTGAGTCAGTCAGTCAGTCAGGACTTTTATGTTTATATATATAGATAACATGAAATTATTACTTGTATATTATATTCTTTAAAAAGATATTTAAGACTAAATGTCTTAAATTTCTTCAATAAGCGACTAATAATTTCAAGTGTGAAGAGTATTAATAAATGTATAATTTTATTTAGCAGCAAACCAGTCTCAGTACCACTGGTTAGTGTAAACATGCAAAGATGTCTAGTATCTAGTTTAACTATAAAGAACGAGTAGTTGGGAGCTCAAGAAGATTCGCAAGACAAATTAGTTCCAGGAACTAGCGTATCGCTTGCATACCTGATACAGCTGAACTAACCACTGAAAGCTTTAAGGAAGTTCAATCCGCTCAACATACCGGGTGTTATTGAGAATAGTACAAACACGTAATACATACTTGAATGGGTATCACACTAAGTTTAATATTAAAATACCTACATAAATATGTCACGTTATCCACGTTAATCACCTGACCCCGATCACCCAGAGGAATTAGCGGCAATTATTTTATATTCAACTAGGAAAAAATGATAATGTTCGGTTATGGCGCTTCGCCGGACGCTACCGAGTCACGGTCGCTTCGCTCGCTCGGCTCGCGCGTTGTAGGGTCGCAGTTTAACTAACAACCTAACCGGTTTTTTCCTCTGAGGGATCAGGCTAGGGGATTAACGTGGACAACAGCAAATATTTGGGGATCTTACACACATCGATTTAATCCCACGGTTATCTCAATTAGGCTTGGTGCTGTGGGTACTAGACGACGTTATACATATTTATGTAAATAAATACACTTGGGTATGTAAGTACATAGACATAACGCCTCTCTCTCACTCTGACTCTGAAACAAATACTCGCGTTCATCAACTCATTTGTACAGTCACTAGCATCATTATCTGCCATAACAAAGCGGGCAAAAATATCTGACACGTCCTTATAAAATATAAGCCCAATAGAAGCCCTATAAAATATAGCCGTGTCAGATATTTATGCGTGCTTTGTTGTAGCAGCTATTGATACTGGTGATTAACCCAACAGTAAAACGATTTTTTTTCATAGTAGGTATGCACCTACAAATCTGTTAAAGCTATAAACCTTTATGGCGCTTCTTCTCGCCAAGGCAATTTTTTTTTGCGAAGCACATAGCGAATGTGAAAGAGGTTTACTTACATTTTAAGTGGTTTGAAAAACTAGGAAACATCAGATTTCAAAGTTTTACATATAAATTTTGTGAGCCGTTTATCGTAGACAACATTAGTATTGAGGCTAATAATATCACGTGTAAACAATGAAATAAAATATCCGACACAAAGTGAACATGTCGTCAAGTTTTTCTTTTGCAAGAATTATTTCACCCTAACTTGCTACTTTGCCAACTTCGGCGCACACGTTGAGAAAAATACGTGACGCGAGTCGGGAAGGACCTGAACTTCGGCAAAGGGCCTAATTTGCCGAGATGTACCGATGGTAGGGATGAAAGTTATTATTAGGGAATTCATCACGTCAAAGGGAGTTTAGAAAATAAGTCTTTTGTTTTTAACACAGTTCTATGATGTGGATATCCGGGGTTACAGTAGCTAAAGGTGATATCAGGTTCACTCGAATGAAGGAGAACCGTAAAATATCATCATAGCAAAGATCTACACATAAAGCCAAGGTGGACTGATGACCTGATAAAGGTTGCTGGAGGTTGCGGGTGGCGCAGGACCGGTCACTTTGGCACTCTTTGGGGAGGCCTATATCCAGCAGTGGACGTCTTTCGGCTGATATGATGATCATGATGACACATAAAGCTGCGTGATGTGTTCCACCGCTACTGCTGAATATAGCCGATATTAAAACAAGCATTTTCACCCACGTGTAAGTGGCATGCGAGAGCATTATAAATACACGTCTTGGTTTTAATTACTGGTGCAAGCCTGGGTTCGTGCATATTCACGAAGAGCATTCCTTACAACAGCAACAGTTTTACGCGTAAACTTTTGCAGAAGGGTGACATATGTCAATTACCGCGCATCCCTAAACACTGCCCGTGGTCTGAGCGGAGACAAACACCCGGTTAGTACATAAAACATTCACGTTTGTTAGTTTTGTACAGTCGCGCTCATAATTGTTACTCAAACGTGTGATTGAGTGAGTACCTGACGTAAAACTTCTCAACTATAGTTCAGAAGGGTAATCACGTAACGTTCCGAACGCGCGTGCACAATTTAACTGTATTTTTTTCTAAAAAAGTGACATTTAGATCTACCTGACGCGCGTACAATGCGTTACGTGATCGAGCAGCAGAAGAACTATTATGGCCTAAAGTACATTAACGAATTTCTATCAATACAAAGGTTTTTATTCTCTCATTTTTATATTTCTCTTTTTGTAGTTCATAGATCTATGATAAGCAATGTGCTTATCATATAGTTTACCCATCCACAATGATAGTCACATCGAAACATTCGAGTTCATTTGGACTATTGTTGGGAGATTTTACGGTAATTGAATTGCAAGAGGACACTCATTTCCATTTTTTTTTCTTTAACATCGACGCATTATTACGAGTTACGTACTTCCTGATGATGGTTCAATTGGATTACCCTGATCTGGCAGAATAATATTGGTCAGAAATACAGTTTTGCAGGAACACTTTCGGTCGAATGGTAATTTTGCATAAAGGTATAGTTGGCATTACTACTACCACGCACACGACACATTTTGCAGCACATTGTTTTGTAGAACATTACTTTGTCCGACTTTGGTTTAGCATCATTTTATGTACCTATCATAATAATCCTATAGCATACTATTACAATGGCATAATTACCGACTCGCTATCAAAAAGGAAATACAGTCCCGGAGTCACCGTTAGGTACGACGACGAGCGAAGCGAGGAGGAGTGTTAGGTGTACTGCGAGCCGAGCGAGCGTGCTGCGACCGCGACAGCGGCCGGCGAAGCACCAGAACCGATTTTTAGGTTTCCATAGGCAACAAGAAACCCTTATAGTTTCGCCATGTCCGTCTGTCGTCCCGTGTGTTGGTGTAATCATTATGCAAAAATATTATCTGCGAAAGTACTATTCGCTTAGAAGACAGTTATGCTCATCAACATTAAGTATGCGAATATAAGATTCGATATTATTAAAATCTGCGAAATTATGCCATAGTATACTCTGCGTATGGTGTTTCTGCCAAACATTACTTCTTCCAAGTATCTTTATGCAAATCAAATATACTTATGTCAAAATAGTTTCTGCAAGACAATAGTGAACCGGTTCGATTTTATCACCTTCTTATTCACCGTACTAAAAATACATGTTGGCGAAAATGCATCCTTAATAATAAAGATTGTTTTTCTTCTAATCAGTTATCGATTTTTTACATTTAATTTAATATCTCTGGTTAAAATAACAAATAACGTCTACGTTAGTAGTATTTTTCTTTAAGTCATGTACAGTCACGTTAACCATACATGTGACCGGAATGATCAAATTAAAGGCCCTTGTTAACTTGTGCCTGCAAGCATACATCCAAGCTCATTACCCGACAGGCGCGTCAACGCATCGCGCGACGATATACGGCCCAACTTAATAACGGGCCAAGTTTTTAGCGTAAATCTTCCGCACGTGTGTACGCCGCCGCCGCCGTCGTGTGCGAACCGCTTAATGATTGTTCTAGTTTTCGATTGCTTTTATTTGTAAATAGGCTTTGTGGATATTAAAGGCGAGATGGGATTAGTTTAAGGTTGGTATAAGCTTTAATAGTTAATTATTGCGCAACTCGCAACAAATATGGGAGTGGTGTAAACGTGCTCTTATAGCGCGTTAATATCGTGGGCTAAACATAATGGAAATTCGCTAATGTCGTCTACTTGTAATGTTTTCTTCTATCGCCATTGTAATGAAACCTTCCAGAACTGTTAAGGGTCTATATACCACGAATTAGTCTATGGTTGGGCGTGGAATTCAGCCTGTGTTAATTCTTATTTATAATTCACCTTTGTACTTAGCTTTTGTATGACGTGTCTATTTTAACCTGTTATTGTGTACAATAAAGTACTTGTACTACTACGTAGCTACATAAATAATATTAAGTACCTATATAGATGCTCCGAAAAAAAACGGCTTCTCTAGGAACCGTCTCACGATACGCATTAATATTTTAAGTCTCTAAGGTATACTTGGCCGCTACCAAGTAATTGCCTTACATTTCAAATCGCGATCCAATCTCAAATTGCGCTTGATATTTTTCCGTTTTGGATTTTTCTGCATTCAGATTAGACTTTCATGGAATATTAATAAACGGCTCCAGGGATTCTGGCAGCAGTCATTGTTTTATATATAACACGGGGGTGACAAACCAGCATTCGACCCGCCTGATAGTAAGCAGCCACCGTAGCTTAAGGCAGCTGCAGAGGAGTCACAATCACTTTGGCGACTCCTTATTTATTTCGGAGACAAATGAAGGTCCCTCACTACCACCACAGCGTGACCTTGAGGAGTTTTAGAATCGATATTATACGTAACTAATAAAAATTATATCTCGAGATTTCTTGTTGCAGCCCTAAAGATAACCTTTGCTTATACATTGTAAAACATGGATAAAAAAAATCGAGTCTTAGCAGTATGAATACTTTGGAATGAAACACATTACTCCTTAAGATACTTTAAGCAAATATCACGCTTTTACATCACATGCCACGAAAACGGTAAACAAAAAGAGAAACGCGCTTGCCGTTCCGAGTCGCGCATTATTAGTTTCACTCGTGAACTCCGCCGCAAAGTTCACGGGCCCTAGAGAGTGGCTATATTAAAGTGCAGAACAATAAATTTAAATAAAGCATAGTTATGGCGTTTTCGTGTCCGCCACTGTTTTAATGTAACTAATAGCGAGCGTGTAATTCGGTGCTTGAGCGCTGTTTTCATGTCTCACCTGCGGTAAGGTTTTGGTTAGTTTCAAGATAAATAAGCAAGATTTACCAACTGCTAGTTATAGAAGAGGTGAAAACTCGACGGAGTTTATAAATCAGTGTAGTCTTAGACTTTTAATGTTCTGTTGGCAGTTGTAATGAAAATGAAATTTTACTGTTATGTGTTATGCTATGTAGCTTCAATTCTAACAAATATTTTGTATAGTATTACAGTGGTACACCTTACTCATTATTAAAAGATTTGGGTGCATTAACCAGCATTAGTATCTTCCATAATAAAGGCAGCAAAACTATCAAACACGTCCTAACGGCCCTAGAAATAAAGTTGTGTCAGATATTATGCGCGGGTTTTCATTTGAATCCGATTTTATCATAATGCAACATAAACCTGTTTCCATTTTTCAAACAAAGCATCTTACGGCCCACATCCACCCGTTACTCCCATTGCAAATTAAAACAACAATGTAAGTGAATCAAACCCCAGTCTGTACAATAGAGCTCGGCTCCACTTCCACAGCCTGCAAGAGAATAAATCTGTCCTGAAAAGAGGTCAGCTTTTGAAAAACAGTTTTTTCGCATTGTTGTAAAACTCCACGATTTGCGTTTATTTATATCAGTCAGGTCAAACGATAGAAATAATGGCTAAATATACTTGAGTAAAAGTTAACGCGCAATGTCATAATGTTAACTTATAGGCAAGTTCTAAATAAACAATAGGACTAATTCTAAAGGCGGAAGCCCACCGCGGCGCACGCTACCCATTTTTGCAAACCACCGGCACCTGTGGGCGGAGCATGGTTGCCATTTTATCACTTATCGTTGTGGTAAAGACGCCCATCACGCTCTGACAAGTATTTATGCGAGTGCTAGAGTGACGGATGCCTTATTCACAACGATAAGTGATAAAATGGCAACCGTGCTACGCCCGCCTGGGTGTACAGACGAAAGTTGTGCAAATCATGCGTAATATAGCGAGTGTCATAGTGTCACGGTCTTAATTTTAATACGAAGCAAATTACCGTTTTTAGGGTTCCCTACCCAATAGGGTAAAAACGGGACCCTATTACTAAGACTTCGCTGTCTGTCCGTCCGTCCGTCTGTCTGTCACCAGGCTGTATCTCAAGAACCGCGATATCTAGACAGTTGAAATTTTCACAAATTATGTATTTCTGTTGCCGCTTTAACAAAAAATACTAAAAACAAAATGAAATAAATATTTAAGGGGGGCTCCCATACAACAAACTTTGTTTTACTGTTTTTATAGATAATGGTACGGAACCTTTCGTGCGCGAGTCCGACTCGCACGTGGCCGGTTTTTAATTTTGAGATCGACATAATTAAACAAGCAATTAAACGGTGTTTGCACCTGACATGTACGTAACTGTGTCGTGGCTTGTTTGTTAATTTCATTGTTACTGAAAGTACAAATAATTATTGAAATAACAATATACGTTTAATTCCACAATCGAGTTCACTGATCGTCCGGGAATTCCGTTCATCGACTGCGAACCGCTAACGGCGTTTTCGCGTTCAGAAGTATTGTATATCAGCTAGTATACGGTTATTGTAATGCTTATTAGGTACTTGCGGTGACTGAAGGTATTTATAGCGTTAATTGGACAAACGTCTCACAGTCACGGCATCGCCACACCCACACCATGGCTTATAAATATGGTCCTTAATGGGTCATGTGGTACGATCCTCTCTTCGGTTGGGGTAATTACCCGATCGGGAAAACCTAATTTGAGAATTTGTTACGTTTAAAACGAAGTATTTGCAAGCTACCCTACTGATAGAATAGATGATAAACTTTGTATGACTATGTTTAAATTGAATGTTCGTTCCTACTCAATCACCGAAACGCAGCAGCGACTTAGTTTGTAACTTGAACTAATGAAAAACATAAATTTTATCTCATTAATCTAAAGTAAATGGGGTAAACTTGTGATGAAGTTGGTATTGTGAGAGTTAAATTCGCGGAAATAAGCTAGTTAGTTTTATTAAAAAAACGAATACTGTATCATGTATCTGTGTATACATCAATAAAAAAAAACAATATCATCAGATCAGCATACGCACAAAGAACTGCAATCCTAACAGTAGTTCCTATACAAAAAAGCTACCAATATCAATAGTTAAAGCAGGAACACTTGTTTGAATGCAATGTATGTTTAGTGGCGACCTAGTAATATTAATGACGACCGCTTTAGCCTAGTTTATAGTGACCCTGCCTACGAAGCAAGAGTGTGATAAGCACGAAACATCCATGACTCAGGAACAAATCCTGAGTCCTTGTTGACTACAGAACCCTAAAAAGTCGACTTTTCTGTGAAATATAACAACGATGTGTTTACTTTAATAACGTTTCCTGACATAGTTGCCATGCCATACTGCTATTACATTCAGTTTATGATTATGAGCTTGCATAATATAAAAACGCATATTACAGTAACTTACTGTACCTATACTTAATAAGTACGTCCATTGCACTGGATTACCTAAGGGCTACATGTCACTATTATGCATGTAAATGAAAAAAATGTGGCTTATGCCCGCGACTTGGTCCGGGTATTCTTCCATTCTAATGATCATACCTACTTTCCTCGTTTTAAGTAATAGTTTCCTAAATAAAAAAAGGATAATGATGTTTGAATCCAGGTTAAAGACTGTGCTAAATTTCGTTTCAATCCGTTCAGTCGTTACCGCGTGTTTTTACTATTATCCAATCACCAACATCAAAACTTTACATTTATAATATTCGTCGGATATCGTACACTCCATAAAATGTTGTATCTTTGAGTATCCAGGAACTTCCTTTCACTTTTCTTCTTCTTTAGTCTTTCTTGTTGCATTCCTCTTTTTCCATTTCGTCCTCTTCTTGATCTCTGTTCGGCCCGCAAGGATTGTTAGTCCGACTTAAACAAGTGACTGGTCACGCTGTAGGCCAAACTTGCACGCTGTATCAAAGTTTAATTCCGTGTAAAGCTTCATTCACATTAGCACCCGTCGTGAAAAGATACTGCTATCGGAGCAGTAAATAAAGATGTGGCCACACTGCCGCGCCATTAGCAAGAGCTTATCTTCTTTATTATGTGCATATGTGAACGCTGTTGGAATAGTTCGAGAACTGATTTTACAGAAAGTTTGCAACAACTGGCTACCTCAATATTTTCTCTTATCAGGTAAAAGGTTAATGAACTGGCAACTGACATCATAGTCATTATTTTTACCAAGCTTGTTGTATTTTTCTTTGAAGAGAAGTGGATCTCTCATTCTCATTTTGAAAGGCGGAGAAAGATGGGGATATCCCAAGGATATGCTGGAGACGTAGGTATTACATGTCTGTCGCAGTCTAATCGCACCCTGGGATTATTTCGAGAATATTTTGGCATAATATAAGGTAGGTATTGTTAGATATGTATATAAAATCCTTAAACTACACCTATACAAAAAACAAAAGAAAATTACTATTAGAAATAATATACAGGTTAACATATCTCCAGACTGGAACCCAAGCCAACAGCCAGGACAGTCCCCAGCGTTTGCAGCACGCTTTGGCCACTACCCCTCAAAATTAGATTCCGTGTAGCCCGTCGATAAACCGCCGATGGACAAAGCGCCTTTTTATCAACATCACATTGATTTAAAATCCAAATAACTGCGGCTCACAAATTGTACCTGCAACCATTATGAGTTCATATCTTATACTGTGCAAAACATTTTTTTATTTAAAAATGTTCACTATTTGTTATTCTCTTATGGTAATTTTCTAATAATTATTACTTCGGGCCTGTACATTTTGGTGACTAATGCGAGTAGCAATCAGATGAACTCGCAGAAATTAGTAATTTAGTGCGTGTCAAAACGTATAAACAGTGAAATATATAATTTATTCATTATTTTTAATAATGGCCCTAAGATTAATCCGCGCTGACTATATTTGATAGGTGTACCTAAAAAAATATTGTATTGATTCTATGGAAATTAGTAAAATTATTTTCATGACCGGGGTCTAATAATAGTTGATCATAATGCTCGTAACAAAATGTATCGTCTCTCACCGACGCCACAGCAGCCAAATGAACCATTTGACTCGACTAATTAATTTTGCGGACGTTTGCGGTGGTAATAAGCTTATCAAACTGGCATTTGAACAACACCGCGGTCTGTACCGCGAGTTCTCGCCTCGATTATACTTTCATGATTCATATCATAAATCAAAATGATCACACATATCTACTAGCGGTAATATTAATTTTGTGAAACTATATTTTGCATATCAGTTTCACATCTAAGATAACCTTTAATTTAAGGTATGTCTGGTAGTCCATGACCAGTTTCAGTTACATTTGAATCGAAACCGCCACTGAAAATCTTCAGTCGTCTATCGTGGTTAGCCGGCCTAAGTATCGTAGCCGTTGTTCATCTATTGCAGAAGCTAATTTGATGGTTTCAGAGCACAGATTAGCACTACCTTACCAGGGGCCTACTATTTATTATTACCATTTCTTGACGATGAAAAAAAAATCACTGGAGCAATAATCATTATCTAAGTTGTACTTGCCTATTTCTAAGTTCATGGTGTTATTGAGTGTAGTATCTTATTGACACATGTGAGAAAAAACCAAAAAACTGGCAGTATTTTTCCCTGTAATTGAATTCATGGGGCAATATCAAAAAGCGAGAAGCCGTCTCGGCGAAGTGGCGGTGACAATCAGGAATGGAAAAGCGGAATCAATCAAGCTGAAACCGGCATAAAAATAAAAACCGTTTTGTGTTTGAGGGCCGTGATTTGGAAAAGTGGGGGCATGAAAAGGGCGTTACTTATACGTGTGACATCGTTAGCAATGTTGTACTTGGAGTGTATGTGACGATAAAGGTTGCCACAATATTGTATTTATTGCGCCCAGCACGTCTATCATGAGACGGCTGCGACATACTCTCGATTTTTCTCGCACTATACCTCTTGTTCTAAGTGTTCTAATAAGAGAGAGACGGATAGTGCGAGAAAAATCTAGAGAGCTCGCGCGCCGTTGCCTGATAGCCGTGCTGAGTATGACGCGGAGTTATTTTTTATTGATATTATTCTTATCTATGCCTGGAACATCGTTGTCTGTGCGAGTACATACTTATGCGCGCAATAAAAAACAGTGGAAAAATAAACGTATTTAATATTCGAATACGAGCAGCGAGCAATTGTTTACCTTTTATTCTAACTAAATATTATTGGAACATTACAGGACTCATTTAAGTGTACCTACTGAGAAACACGACACGACCATCAAATCAATAAAGTGCCGACAACGCGCGAGTGTCTTTCTGGATGTCTGGATGGAGTAAGTGCTCAACTTTTACAAGCGCCCATAGAGTCGTGTCTGCTTAATATCAAGGCCGTACATACATAAGATTGCTTCCCACCATCATGGTATAAAAAAATCATGTCATAAGTAAATAACTTCGGAGGAAGACTCCCACGATCAGTCGAGTACAAATAATCTGCAGATGGCCTCTGGTCTAGAGAACCGGTATAATAAGGTAAAATATCTAAGAGTTATTAATAATAACACTTTCAGCTAATTTAATGGCCCGATCTTGAAAGGGAAGTGGGCGTTAATTCGCGTGAAAACAACCGGGTAATTGATTAACGAGCGGCGCCAGCGATCGCCGCGCACTCGTCCGCGACCGATCGACTGTTCCACCCTCTCGCGCTGTGACAACGTGCCAAATATGGCCTAATGCTTGGCTTTATATCAGGGGGGTCTCAAACTTTTGTTACACATGGACCACTTTCAGAATTTCAAAAATACAACGGGGGTCCGTTTGAAACAAAAAAATCTAATGTTTCATGTGCCCTACGTTAAGAGTGAACGAAGTATAGCCGTGGACCCCTACCAATCATGTCACGGACCCCTTTAAGATACCCTGCTTTAGATACTAATTTCAATATCGAAAAGTAACGTAAGGGCTTGTGCAAATGGCGGAAAAGAGGGGAGCCCTTAACCCAGCACTGGAACAAAGTATAGTTAGGCTACGTAATCAAAAAAGAGCCTATTCAGAAATGACGTGATATTTTTTTGGGACATTTTTTGATCCAATTCTCTGGTGATTGTGATGTTTTAGGTTACGCCTCCCCGATCCCCCATTATTTAAATACCATGTCCATGGCAAACAAGTCTGCTGCCCGTCTGACGCTGAGCGGACACCGTAGAATATGGATGCTTTCAATTCCCTGGGGTCGCATATGCGTTGCCGACACTATATCACGTAGGTAACGTGATTTTTTTACTGCAAACTTATTTTCACACAAAGTATCCCAGTCAAATTTTATAAGACAGTATTCAACGTCAACTTGATATAAAAGTTATTTTAACACGTTCAACGCCACGCTGTCCACGTGTGTTACATACCAACCTTACCACCAGTTAAATAAAAGCTTGTAATAATATAACCTTAATGTTTTTTTAGTAAACCAACACTCTCTCTAATTAATCTAATTATACAAAACCCAATAGAGACGGTATCCAACTGCAAAGCAATACCTAGAGTAGTGAAGTATTTGACAACCTTTGTAGCCTAGTTGGTAGTGACCCTGACTACGAAGCAAGAGGTCCCGGGTTCGAATCCCGGTAAGGGCATTTATTTTCGTGTGATGAAATATTTCTTCCTGAATCATGGATGTTTTTCTATGTATTTAAGTATTTATTTATCTACATAAGTATGTATATCGTCGTCTAGTACCCATAGTACAAGCTTTGCTTATTTTGGGGCTAGGTCGATTTATATAAGATTGTCCCCAAACATTATTATTATTATTTATGAGCTTTAGGTACAGAATTCCACATCTCATATTGAATAGTTTTAAAATTTCCAATAATTGATAGTCACGTTTATTTTGTTTTGAACAATTTTGAAGTACTTGCAATAGTAACGGTTTTGTGGGGAACATTTTATTCAGGAATGTTCATTCATGTAATTAATGGAATCAATTAAGAATGTAAACCATAAAACTAAGTCATCGTGTCTAAATGAAGTAGTTCATATTATGTTAAGTACCAATGTGCACAGGGATTGTACCTACAAATAACTGACCTCATCTAATACTGAACGCTCGTCTTAAACTGCAATTTCCAGGCACTTATCGCAAACTTGTATATATATAATAGTATTTATAAGTATTATGCATTGTTTAGATACACAAATTATTCTTATGTATACCTATCTAAATAACATGTCATTTACTGGTATTCAAGTACAAGACAATCTCTAAGCACACATTTTAATTTTATCAAAAGCTTAGCAGTAGCAGTATGTAAATAGGTCATAAACTCAAAAAGTGTATTTTTCGGTCAATAAGATGAACTTACAAAATCAAAATCAAACATTTATTCTCCAAATAGGCCACAAGTACACTTTTACATGTGAAACAAATATTTACAATAAACATAAAAAATAATAATCTTACAATGATTATTTCATTTGGAAGTTGCAACTACTAAATGTCACTAAATGAAAACAAAATTACAGAAATATATCCATTACATTAGATTGAAGGTGTCTATCAGATTTAACAAGAAGTTTATGATATCATTTAACATCCCAGAGATGTATAAGGTATCTGAGCGTTCAGATACAACTAATAATAATTATTCTAATGACCTTGAGGTAAAAAGGCCTTTAGCGTCAAAACACAAAAATTGGCACATTAGTAGGTAATATTGTCAAAGATGTATAGGGTCAATAACAATCAAGAACAGGTTGATGTCTCTCGCAGGCGGTGCGTAATCTTCAATTAATTAATTAAATATCTAATCATTCCGGATTTACAGACTTGATTTTATAATATGATTTTAAAAAGAAGCACAACGACAAAGTTGTAATAACAGCCAGTAAACCCGCTGTATTGCGTCGTGAAGCCATTGTTTACATTTAGCCGTAGCTAAAACCGAGTGAAACAAGCGGTGTAATAGCTTACATTAGTTCGCTGTGAACTAGACTGTACTGTCGCGGACGCAACTGCTTTACGGTTTAATTAAACTAACAAGACGTTATTATTATTGCGAGAGTATTTAAGTTAAATATTTAAGTGGTGCTACGAAATAGTATGGAAATTTAATTTTAAATTGACAAAGTACACTAAATGTCATTACGAAATACACGGAAATAGGTAAATAAAACGAACTAGATATTTTTTTTGAATAAGCAATCCGTGTAAATGTAAGTCATATTACAAGATAGCTACTGAATTAAAAGCACTGGTACTAATTTAACTTTTTTAGTTTTTTCTCGGTAAGTTTTGGTATACATTCTTAGTCATAATGATTATTTGAGTTAGATTGAAGCTGTCTCCATCAAATGTAATCGCAGGTTGCGTTACAAAGCATTGATTGCCGATGTTACCAAAGTCAAATGAAAATACTTCAATGTTGTATGAATAGATCTTGGTTTGAAGTAGAGTACCTTTTTGACGAACAGACACTAACAACAGCCACCGTGTTAAAAAAATCGCATTTGCATTCCTTTTAGGACTATAATAAGTAGGTGCTCATGATGCTCGTTAAATGGTATAATCTACTCGGTCAAACCTACCCAGGTGCGTATAAAGATTACGTGCGCAACTGTATTAGCTGGCCGACCGCCAAGCGCGAATAATTTGATAAAATACCCGCCGCCGGCCGCTTATTGCCGGATTTTATGCACTCTTCATTAGCTTTTTTGTGTACACAGGGGGCGTAATGTCTGATGTGTGACGAGACTGATGTTGTGTTATGATCATTGTGTAACTGTGTTATTTAAAGTGTTGCAGCGCTATTTGTGAGTATAATAATAATTTATTGAACCATAAAATTGTGCAACATGACATGACAGTCTTAACCAAAACGTTACCGCGACTCATTCCTACTTCACCTAAATTACTAAGCTAAATCTAAGTACTAACTAACAACTATCCATACTTATCTCTAACACTTATTTACAGTCATGAGTCGCGCAATCCCTGTCACAAACACATCATGCTGCGAGCACGGAGTTGAGGAGAGCAGTCGCGCGAGGTATGGGCGAGATAATCCATCAACCTCTAAGGAGGATAAAAAGGGTTGGAAGTATGCATGTGGCAACAAGTCATTTTGGAAGTAAGGGAATTCTTAGGTCATACATATACTATATGGTAAGCCATTTATTAGTCAAAATACATAATCCGACTGCTGATAGAAAATTAGGTTAGGTTAAGTTAGAACCACGACCCTGACAGAACCGAGACCAGAAATGTAGGTTAGGTTAGGTTAGAACTGCGATGCTCCCAGAACCGAAAAGAAGGTAATGTTTCATTTAAGCTGCGGATTATTTTGTTAACATAAAAAGTTTACTTTGGATGATAAAAATCAGATAATTTGAGACCCTTGGAAGGATATAGGATAGTTTTAATCTCGAAAATCATCACTTAAGATAGTAGAACTTTGTTTGGTTCGGCGATAATTAAGGTCCCGCCTACAATAATTTAATAGCAATATTTTTAAGACGGTAACAAGTTCTACGCGGACAAAGTCACGGGCTTGCTAGTAAGGTATAAATTCATACAAAGGATATTAATTACTGAAAATTTGCATCATGTTTTCAAAGGTTAACATTTTCCCCGCAGCGCAACGTTAATAGAATGCCGCGTGAAATTGCGTTTCGCTGCCGTCCGACTTGTTGGCGGATAATTGAATTTTGTTAACAACTCAAACTACTGGTTTGCGAAAAAATATAAGCAACATTTTATAGTTATTTGCACAATATACGTAAAAAGCATAGCACCCTCTTGTATATAATATGTATTTGTGACCTGTTCGAATACACAATAGACATTTAAAATTTGTAACACAAAACAAAAAAAGCCTAAAATAACAGTCTATAAATACGTTAAGGAAAAATCTTTAAATAAAATAAATATTAGGGGACAATCTTACACAAATCGACCTAGTCCCAAACTAAGCAAAGCTTGTGCTATGGGTACTAGACGACGATAAACATACTTATATACATAAATAAATACTTAGATACATAGAAAACATCCATGACTCGGGAACAAATATTCGTGCTCATCACACAAATAAATGCCCCTACCGGGATTCGAACCTGAGACCTCTTGCTTCTTAGGCAGTGTCACTATCAACAAGGCTAAAGCGGTCGTCTATTAAGGAAGGATCTATTCGACCATACACGAATAGAGTTTATTCCAAGATTAGACATTAAAAGTTGATTTAAAATCTCAGTTAGAAAGTCCTCATCCGGTTTGGTCAAATCTAGCCTTAGATCGCCTCGTTCAAAAGGCCAGGGGCAGATTTAAAAGCACAGTTTTCCGTATGTCTTATATACCTACTCAATATAATGTAGGTACCTATAATGGAAACCTCACTGTAATCTATTTGTATGTCTCCCTCCTATCAGTGGACATCAAAGGAAGTAGGTCTGTAGTATCAATAACGCGTACTGTATAAATCATCTATACGCGAATTGAGGGATGTGCGGTGTCGTAAGTGCGCAATCGGATGACAAAAGTGGTAGCGATGAGCAGAATTAAGGCCTCTTCGCGATTAAGCTGCGCGGAATCTGTATGGGGAATATTTTCTACGTTACCGAGAGCTTATTAATGTCAATCACAATTCCTTACTTCTCGTCCGTATCCTGTCAGTATAATTTAGGCGCAGCTAAATTTTACTGCGCGTAAACGAGGACACGCACGCAGTACTGACTGAGTGTCCTGAGACACAGGATTTTCCATGATAAAATTGGAATTAGTTCACGCAGACAGTACAGGCGAATTGCTAAATAATATGTTCCTTATTTTTATTTAAGGCAAATGGATCTATTTCAAGTTCTAGTCTTTTATACCGCCATTTTAGTCACTAATGAGCTTCGGTAAGGGCATTTCATCTTAGTCATTGTGGTAAAATATTGTAAATACTCGTGCACCTACACAGTAGGTACTATAAAAAAACAAACAAAATCCATTAAAAGCTACAGTTAATTCGTTATGTATTTCATAAGTTGACGGAAATTACTATAGCTAAATGTGTTTTTCTCTAACGTGTTTGTTATTTTTATAAAGATAGTGAGTCGCTGGAAGCATGTCACTTAAGGCTTGTACAATAAAAAAGGGTCCAATAATCAATAAGGAGTTTAATCCCGTGGGCAGCGGCTGGCCGTCCCATTGGACGGTACAAATTGACGCAGGAATAGTATAGGGAAGAATACACTTAGTATTTTTTTCTACAGTACATGTAGGTAAGTTTCTCTATTTTTGAATTATTCGTTTTTATAAACCTCTCGTTAATGGAACTAAATAGTTATATCGCCATTCAACAGTACTGTTTTACTGTACTGGCCATTATAAAATTTATAAACCAACTCATGCATGTGTGTGTGTGTTGAAATACGAGGATAATTGGCTATTTTGGGTAGTTTAACGTAAAAAAATCCAATTCAATGTTTTAATAGAACTTCAATAAGACCCAGTGTTTTCACGAAATATCCAATACAATAAGTATAAACAGAAAGGTATTATTTGGTTCTTAACCCTAGCGATACGTAATCCATACTAGTATTATAAATGCAAAAGTGTGTCTATCTGTCTGTTACCTCTTCACGCTTAAATCGCTGAACCGATTTAGATGAAATTTAGTATAGAAATAGTCTGAGTCCCGGGGAAGGACAAAATTATATTATATTCACAATAAAGCCCAGACCATTATATCTGTAGCTAACTCCACTCCAGTGAACTCCCCGGAGACGCTGCCAATAGTATTAGATCCTAATAACAGTAATAACACAGGAGATTGTTTTGACACACACAAGTGGCTAAAGCGTTTATATTTGCCAAAGCCTTTGTGTGTTTTCCAACGGTTTTCCTGTTGATCGCCTTTCTGAAATGTTTCATTTAATTTTCGTTCCGATTTCGTTTTTCGACGATAATCAGTCGATCGGAAATGTTTGGACTTAAAAGACAGCAGGATATTCTTATCTTTTTCGTATTGTTCACGACCGGTTAGTGGGTAGTGATCCTGTCTACGAAGGTGACGGTCCGGTGTTTGAATAAGGTCAAATATTTGTGTGATGAGTACGAATATTTGTCTCCGAGTCTTGGATGCTTTGTGTTGTAGCTCCCGTAAGCATAACACAAGCTGTGTTGAGCTTCCTATACAGGGCTAGTTTGGTTTGTGTAAGATTGTCTCTGATTTAGAGCGGTTACACACAGCAATTTTTTGCATTGATCCAAACGCGCTTTACACGACTGTATGAATAAATGAAATTAAATAAATCTAGCGCCACTCACTAGCTACTTATATATCACTTGTATCGCGATTGTATCGTTGCATTAAGTAAAACCTGTAAAACTACTAAACCTACCAACATAAATGAACGTCTGCTTGTGTAAAATGCTGTATTATAACTCAATTATTTATTTTATCATCAACAGTATCCTTCACAGTATCTAAAAATGTAAACTGAGTTGCAAGGTTGCGTTAGACAAGCGCCGCCGAGACTTTTTGTCGCAAGTGCTCTGTACTAAATATCTAGCCTCTTGAATTGCAAATGCCTTGTGCCACGAGGAGTTAATTTTTTATTCTGAATAGTTCAAGATGTTATACAATGGCTGTATAGGGAGGACGGTGCTGTGGAAAAATGTTGGGAATTACATTCTTTACACATGGATTTTTAAATAACATCATCAACTTTTAAACACAGTGGAGTACTTTCACTCGACTGGGTTGTTTCGTTTAACATAAACTCATGCAAGTATTCCCAAAAGTGGTAAGCAGAGCAATGCATAAGCATAAATGTGATAATCTAGTGATAGGTTTTCAGACCATCGCCCACAACACTATTCAACCCTATTACTAAGTATATTGGACTTTTTTACGCCATTCACGGGAAGAAAAGGGGTGGTGCTATTCTAAATTAACATATTTCAGGTTTTATAAATTACTGATATTTTGAAATATTCCTAATATTGAAAAGGATTCCATACTAATATTATAAATGCGAAAGTACGTCTGTCTGTCTGTCTAAATACCTTTTCACGCTTAAACCGCTAAACCGATTTAGATGTGGTATAGCGATAGTTAAGGTCCCGGGGAAGGACATTATATAATAGTTTTTATCTTGGAAATCATCCCCTAAGGGTGTTTAATCTGGGGTGAAATTTCGTATGGGGCTACGATATCAAAAAGTTCCACGCGGACGGAGTTGCGGGCATAAGCTAGTACTTTTATAAACATGGGCAGTTTTCAAGTATGCATCTTAAATTGCATACCGAGTTTAACAAGATATTGCAACCCTCTCGCTGGGTCGCTTAATCAAATTAGGGGCGATATAATTTTATCCCCCTACAAGCGTGAAAATCTTTTTAAATCTCTACCTACTTGTAAAAAATCTTAGCCACGTTGCACCTGGAGCTTGTTAGCGCGTCACTTATCACGTTAACCCTGCCACTGCCGTAATTGCTGGTGTAACCGAGCAGGGGAAGAGTATTAACGTGTTACTATTTCCGTGTTGTAAATTATGACGCAAATAGTTTTTTTACTACTAGTTAGCCTAGTGGGAAGTGACGCCGCCTACGAAGCTGAAGGTCCTGGGTTCGAATCCCGGTAAGGACACATATTTGTGTGATGAGCATGAATATTTGTTTCTGAGTCTTGGATATTTTCTATTTAAGTATTTCTATCTATTAAATATATCGCTGTCTAGTACCCGTAACACAAGCCTTATTGAGAGTACTATGGGGCTAGGTCGATTTGCGTAAGATTGTCTCCTAATATTTATAAATAAAATAATTAATAGTCCTCTCTTCCTTGAGTTCGTAAATCAAGTAATAAAAAATGGCACTCAATGAATCGTTCATAGTGACGTACTTACATTTTAATTTACTCACGGAAAAGTCAGTCTAAAACAATTCAAAAATATAGAAAACACGGGGCTGGTTCTTCTTTTAACGAGCGCATCTCTCTTCTCATTTCTTAAAAGTTATTTAAAATACGATCATATCTTCAAGAAATTAAAGTCTGAATGTCTGCCGTGCGCATTACCGGTATTAGAGTTTGTGAAGATTATTTGTTCTATAAAGCCAGTAAAATAGAGAAGAGAAATCTTTGAATCGGTCATCTCTTTGAGAGCGGAGCTTGGCAAGACTTAAGATCGCTTAAAGAAGCCTATTGTCTGACCTCTGTCCAGCAATAAGTAAAAGAATAACAGACAGACAGACGTATTTCCGTCGTAGCTGTGCGCCTGGATAAAACAGGCGCATGGCGTTGGAAAACCACCAGACCGTTACTTTCTTTGAATTTACTAAATGCTGGAGTAGTTTGCAGGCTGCACTTATATACATATATATATGTAAGTGTATCTGTATGCGTTTAGTAGTTCTAGAAGTACGCTCACAGTTAAAAACATTTATAATTATAAATTCTACAGTATTAGGTTTCTCTAGTAAGCCTAGCCTTTGTTAGGCGTTAATTTATTACTCGGAATACGGTTTCGAAAGCATTCGTTCAATAATATAACACCGAAAGAAAACTTTTGGTCGATCGTTTAACTGAGATGCCGCCCGGTACCCTCCCAGGGCTGTTATTCGCAACGGGCATAAGGCGCGTCATCTCACCCGTCACGGCTAACGAAACTAAACCTCTGATTACGTTTAGTTACTACGAATCGCGGTGTCAAATATATTTGTGGGTGGACGGAGAGTACGTAAAGGTCGGAAAACAAGTTCCGCTCCGTCTCAGTGTAATAGGTACTTAATGGTAGGTAAGTTACACATGACTTGTATGACAAACATCAAAATATTATTAATAAGATTATTTAAAGAGAGAGAAGAGAGAAGAGTATTGAAAACTTTAATGACGTTTGAATTTGAAGTGTAAGTTTGTTGTTCATCCTCGTACACATGCACAGTTACAATGTGAAAGTAAGAGAAAAAAATATTTTGATCCACGTTGTGTAGAAATTAATATCGATATTCGATATATGTTCAACCCCGGCGTTCTAATCAAAATACAGTTAGTAAAAAGTTGTCTCAAGTCAAGACGAAGACTTATTTAATTTAGTTCATCTGGAATTCAGTTCACGTCTCGTCATTGGCAGCTTAGCTCAGACTTAGTACAGCTCTAATCTAGTTACCTAACTGGTCGGAGCGCTGGGAACCGGCGTACTCCTGCCAATACCCGGTGAAGAGAGTAATGGGCCGTAATAATTGGACAACTGCAATAGAATCGTTGTTATAAAATTAAAATTATGAAACTTAATCTTAAAAACATAATTATCATAGGGTCTTGAAAATTTCAATTAAGTTAATGCCTAGTTTACGTTGTTATGCGTTACGCGTCATCAATTTAACGCACACGCTGATGTACTTACCTAAAATTCATATACAATGTAAATTGTGACTGAATAAATGAAATAATGAAATGAAATCGATGAATGAATCAAGTAAATTTCTGTTTCGGTCACGAAATACTGCGTTTAGATCCTAAGTTGTCGTACAATTTTGTTTCCATTTCCAAGCGTATACTTGGACAATAAGAAAATAAATTATGTTTTATTACAATAATTTAACGGTTTACTATCCATTTAGTAATACTCCGTTATCAATTTTAACATGACGCAACTACCTTATATTGAGATGTGACCAAATCGCAAATTGTATGACGTGGCTGGTTTTTTTTTCAATTCGTTGGTTTTGCAGCACGTCTATCATGAGACGGCCGCGACATACTCTCGATTTGTCTCGTACTATACCTCTTGTTTTAAGTGTTCTAATAAGAAAGAGACGGATAGTGCGAGAAAAATCGAGCGTATGTCGCGGCCGTCCCATGATATACGTGCTGATACGATAAAATTGTAACGCAATAGACGGGTCACTGACTACGGTCTACCTCGGTCCAGTGTATGGTATGCGGTGCTGTCTATCATTGAGAATAGTAGGTACCTATATATCAACATTTGTCTTAGTTTAGTAGATTAGATAGCTGAATTAATAAAACGTGTTTTGTCAAAGTCGAAATGACCAGACTGGTTTTTTATATTTTACAAAATACTTCTTATATGTACAAATTTAATGTACCATTGTGAAGAATAGTACCACTTCCTTTAATCTTCGCTTTATTTAATCTTCGCGTAACTTGTTTTCTTTGTATTCCCTATACAGCGAAATGGCACAGGTTTCAATAACGGACGCGAGTCACGCTTTCCAATGATTTAAGGGGCCGGCTTCCGGCCACGCTAATTGGTTCCCTCTAATGAGACAACTGATGATCTTGCGCTAATGAACTGCTCCTTAACTCGGGAGATATCAATCGGGTTATTAGCGATTTCTGGGGTTAATTGCTTGCGGTTTAAAGAGGTTTTCTTAAAAATGACTTGAACGGGTCAGAAAAAGATTAATGGTCTTTTGACTAATACCGCCTTTGAAATAAGCACTTACATTGTAACAATACCTACATCATTCTTTTTATGATTGATCAAGTCGTTTAATAGTTTCGTATAGATTTAATAATTCATTTAATGTTATATTGGACTCAAAAAGGTCAAACAATTATATAACAAATTAGACGCCAAGTTTAAGTGGAAACATTGTTCTAGTAACAAGTTTACGACATTCGTTTGTTATTATGTATATATTTTATCTTTGAATCAAATGTTATCATTTCGAATGCAGAATTTAGGTAGGAACGTGTAAGTACTTTTGGATGCAGTGAAGGTAAATTGCATGTTCATTATGCGGTCGTTGATTTACATGTTCACTGAATTGTTCTGCTGTATCTAAAGCAACGTGGTTTCACCTATGTAATTTACCATCTCATTTACTTTGTACTGTTCATACACTAAATTATGTGCCGAATAAATAAATTGTACATATACTTGTATTATTCAGTTTCCCTTGAGATAAAATAAATTTATCTCATCATCATAAAACGGCTAACATATATACGTAGCGTGGGATGACATCTGAAGACGTCGTAAACTAGGAGAATACGTTTTATTTCTCCTTCGAACCTAAGCTCTAACTCAAGGGGCAACTCTATGGACTGTTCTTTACGAACCTGAAATCGAACTTTAGTGTCTCAGTATTTACTAAGCTTTAAAGTTATATTGCACTGAGACGGCAGTTACCATACGCATTTGTTAAGCTTCCACTAAAATTACGCACCTAACTGTTCGCCACCGACGTGGTACATAATTGTAAAATAAGTAATCAGTATTGAATCACCTAAACACTACTTAGAAGTGCCCTTGAATGGCTTGGTCATATAAGAAAGAAGTCGCAGTATAGAACTCACTAGTCTCTTTAGGCAGGCGTTGTACCCGTAAACGAAGTCTGAGGATAGTTATCAAAAAACGAATAGTTTAGTTGGTTAGCTACATAAATGAGCGGTAAAACGGGAACATTTTGTAATGAATTTCCATAGTTTATTTTTCTTTTGAGTCTAAAGTACCTACCTACTACCCATAAAGAAGTTGTGTATGTGGGTACTAACTAACGATTAAGAACATTTTAGGTAATATTTTCATAACCATCCGCTCTGATTAAATAATACGCTATGTTGAGAAACTAACTTCTAAGTTGTGAATGAAGCGAATCCTTCACTTATATGAGTTTAACTTTTACACCGACCTGCTGCTGGTCGATTGCGTATAGTGAGGTTAATCTAAATGTAATTTTTGGCATGGGAAATTGACTGCTGATTTAGCCTGACACTCGTTCAAAATGTTACGCAATTACCATTCTGGAGACGTAACCATTAGGCGGGCTGTTCGCTATTTGGGGTAGCTGATGCTGTGGGTGGCGCAGGACCGGTCCATGTCTCTGTATTTGTGCCCCATGTCCAACAGTGGACGTCTTTCGGCTGATATGATGATGATTATGATAGTGGGGAGCTTACCTTGCCGACGCCAGTGGGTTCCTTGACGCCAAGCCGGCGCAGCAGCGCGGGCGGCGGCGCCGGCGGCGTCCTGTGCAGCGCCGCGCTGAACCCGCCGGCGCCCGCGTCCTCCTCGCGCCGCCGCCGGTGCGGCGAGCCGCTGCATTTTGTTGTGGATGTCCTGGGAACAGACTTCACTTTTTAGAATTTTCTTTGTTTTGCCACTATGATTCTCATTTTCGTTAATTTAACACATTCAGTGCCGCGGATCGCTACGCTCGTAGCCGATCCCGTGGTTTTCCTCGTATGAGCTATGGCGTAGGCACCCGATATCGGGTTACCGGCACTGAATGTGTTAAGCTACTATATAAATAGAAATACTGAAAACCAATTGTTTTCATTGAATTTGATATTAAGTACATTCAATAATATCCAAGCAGTGGAAGATAGGATAGGATGTTCCCCTACTTTCTTATTAATGAAATAAAGATCAAATGAAAAAAAAAATGATTTACCTTTTTATTTCAAGGGTTTACAATAAAAAAATGACATAATTTTCATTTAAGTATCGTGAGTGATTTGTTTCAGAACAGAAATACTCTTCCTCCGAACCCCCAAATAGCCAATACCTAACACAATAAATGAGCGAAACGTGCCGTCTTGCAGTGACCTTTTTACATTTTTCAAAAATTCGTTTCGCGTCGATACCCCGCATAAAGGGGACTGCACACTTGATGGATGGCGCTTACGTGATGTCAGCTACGCCGCGTTTTATTTTAATAGCAGAACGCCTCGCGAGACACTCAAAATTGAAAATTCTTAACGGACGCAATGCGGTACATGAGGTGTTTATGAATTAACTGAAATGATAGATCAATGTTTTTATGACAAAGTTTAAGGTACAATTAAATGAAAACTATATAAAATATTGTATTTCTACGCACGGGTAACATACGTGTGTACATAAGGGCTTCCAAAAATCGTTGTATACACATGTATTCAATGAATTTTCACTTATTGTAGGTGCAGCTTAGACAGTCATGTTTGTCAGTCATTTTTGCAAAGATATTTTAAATTGTTTCTTGGCGAAGTGATTATAAATATTGTAATTTTAACAGTTTCAGTTTATTTAATTCACAAACAATCTGTGATCGGTAAAACTGCCAACTGCCATCGAAAAACTTTCGTAGGTGATCAACTTTAGTAACTATATTTACAAAGTTTTAATACTTAAAAACACTTAAACTTTTTCTGATTCTCCAAACTTGGAGTAGGTACCTACTAAGACCGATTTGAAATTTCTCCTTAGCAAGCGTCGCGTGCAAAGCTGACGTGAGGTGCTCCATACTTCATACTGATTACAACTATTAACATTCCTCAGCGGGAATTCTCAGATAACTTCAGTGCATTGGCTTTTGGCTCGGGCTTCTGTTGGATAAAACTTAGTTGATGGTGAAACTTGTACACGTCCTCTAGCACCCTGTAGCTTACGACAAGGTGCTCCATTCTAGGGCACGCTACGGACGCAATAATATTAAATTGGAATCGTGTTAGTTGGTGCCCTCTCTCTCATTCATTTAATATTATTTTTAAATCTTTCTTGCACAATTCTAGTACGTACAAAAGTTAAAGTTGATGCCACGAGGAAATTCTCTACCACTCAATTATAGGCCCAAACAGTAACTTAACTCATGGCTAGCAGCTATAGCACAAACGAAAGCGCACCAAACAATAAAATTCCAATCGAATCAGGCGGAAATGAGAGTTAATAATGTGAACCAATTTATGTTTTAATATGATTTACCAAAATTTATCGGTCTGATACAAAACAAAATCACATGACTACCCGAATACAAGAATTGAGACAGTCTCATTTCAAAGGACATCTTTCACATGGATGAGACAGACATAACTCGTTCGATAGGTACAGTTACCTACATGGTTTTGAGATTGCATTTCGGTCGGAAATTGTTGTTACAAATTTTTTGAGTTTATTTTATTCACGTTAACTGGTTCTGCCCTACGCTTATGTCATTGTATTTTTTAGGTAAATTATTTTGGTAATATTTCAGTATCTTATATTTAAAAACATATGTTTCAAGCAGCTACAGCCTGATGGTATGCGGCACTCGCTCTAACCAAGGGAGAATTATTGACATGAGTTCATAAATTTAAAAACTGCTTGGAACTGAAAAAAATATTTTTTAGCTACAAAATGAATGTTTTCGCCGAATAAACGTCAGCACGGCCATATTCGTCTCATCCCTGCTTGTCGGAGACCGTTGATTTCACGGGCCGCTGGCCGCGATGAAAACAATCCGGAAAGGTCTTCGCTTGACATTTGATAGAATACGCCTTCGGGCATGAGAGCCGCTTGTATCGAGGATCAGATTTATTTTATTAAAATATCCGCTGGCTTTTATGTATTGATTTTGTTTGCGCAAGGCAGATTACAAGATCGTATACGGTACACCGTCTAGGTAAAGAAAGAGAACAATCAGAGTGGGTTTTATAAAAATGTGTTAGACCAAATGGTCAGAACAAATTTTAGTAACAGTACATTTTGTGCCATTACTTTCCGACATAAGGTCTGGCCGGTCTTTATAAAACGTGATGTAAACTTAAGTTGTTGTAATTTCAAAGAATGCAAACCTACCGACTTATTAATATTTAATCTGACAATCTGAAAAGGACCAATGTTATTAATTAATCCAGTACATATGTATGTCTGTTTTGTTGTCACTTGTCACCCTCCGTAGCCTAAACGGCTGGACGGATTTCAACCTATGAGGTACCATTAGATTTGTTCTTAACAGAACTGCCGGTGTGAAGTGTAGGTATATAATAATTATTTCAATACAGCGACCGTGAAAAAAATATGGGGGTTTAAAAATAATATTCTATACTGTAACAATATAGGTATGAAATGAAATTTAAGTACGAGTACATTGTCTCTTTAACCCCTTTGACAGTTCAAATATGACGAAAATAGACAAGGTACTAAAGTGTATACATATTAATGCCCTTGACTGTATAGATATTTTTGGCTCGAGTTTTGTTCTTATGTATGTGAGAGTTGCGTGTATAGATATTTATGGCCACCTATTTGCCTACATATATTTGACTGACATTGTACATTTATTTATGGCAATGTAAATGTCTAGAACTTTTTGACTAATAAAATGATCACATATTTTTGACCGGATTACCGTACAGATATTTCTGGCTAATCAACTGTACAGATATTTTTGACGCCTTGGGAACGTATATATATTTACGCCCTTGACTGTACATGGGAATATAAAAAAAACGGGTGAGTGCATTCACCTGTAATTGATATAATTCTTTAGTATCCTTGAACAAAGCTGAAATATAAAACGCGTATCGACTAGAACTAAAACTATACCCTCATTACCTAACCCATGCGTGCGTGAACCCATTGTGTCCCAATTACGCGTAACAATTAATACTCGTAAAACATTCACTCACTCATTCACTCGTTCATTTGAAATGAACTTTTTTAATTCATTGCTTTTTTACGGCGTTAAATGGCGGTATAAACGGTTTATTTATTTGTGATTTGAATTTTATTACAAGGCAGGCAGGCAAGGCGCTCACGCCACATTATATTAATGGATTATAAACTCAAAAATAGTGAAGAGGGTGGACTTGCTAGTAAACACTTTATTAAAGCCTGACCTGAATTATGTGAGAGTCGGCCATATTGCAGAATTTAATCGAAACTACTAAATTGTGCTGAATGAAATTGAGTTACAAATCTCAAAACAACGCCCTTGTGACCTTACATAATTCTGGTTAGGTTTGAAAGACTTTGTTAGCTAAATTATGTTTTATTTTGTACCTCAAGTAAGTAGATATACTGGCATTGACTTGGCACTTCATATGACCGAAGCAGTTCTTTCTCGCAACCATAGCATTACAGTTCCAATATGTACACTAATCAAATAATAATAATAATACATGTTGTATTAGCTCCAGTGGCTCCACTTAATTGTTTTTTCTTTTCAAGGGTTAACGTCGTACACGAAATCTCATGACCTCTTGTTTGGGTGCGTGTGTGCGTATAGCCCAAATATCCCTTTTTTGGGGTTGTCCCCGTGACAAGTAAATATAAAACGGCTGATAGTTAAGGCGGGAACGTTACATATTTCAGACGCGATAACGCGACGATTTAAGGGGATGCGTGACTGTAAGCTACATTTTTTAGAAGTTTCGTTAAAGTACCTCTTCTATTGTAACGATGTGCTCACCTGGGTTACTTCGAAACGGTTTCGATATTCTTAATGAAAGCACATTTTACTGGTCGATAAGTAAACGAAATATGGGGTAAAGTACGATACCTAGCTCGAACAGAAAGAGATGAGATGACAGATAGGGATATAAAGAAAACAAAAGCCATGAAATGTTCCAAGGATAATTGAACGATAACATTTTATAGGCGACTACATTCGAAACTCAAATCGAAGTAAGAACAAGTTATTGTTTCTTCCATTCCCTTGCTACGTCGTTGACAATACATTTTCTGTTTCGTTCATGTCAAAAAAGGTATTCCAATGAAAGTTGGGACACGCTAGCAAAGTTCTAAATTCAAAATAGCGTAACACCTTTTATTTTTCGTAGACGTATTTTAGCTAGTTCTATGGCAACCGGCCAGTAAAATGCATAACAAGCATAACTTTTGCTACATTCCATCCGTTTTATATGCTTGCAATTCCAACTCTATTATAGTGAAAAACAGTTGTGTTTACTTAATCGGTGGAAATACGAACCTGTGACATTAAGGCCTCGACCAATGCTGTACAGTGTGCAAAATGTACGGATGTATGTCAACATTATTCTTCTATTCTGTTGTGTACTGACAAATTGGTGTTTTTAAAAGGGGATAGGAATGGTGAAAATTTAAAAATACGTTTACGTTGATGTTGATTTATAATCCTATGGACGTTTTAATTATAGTAGGTACCTACTGTAAATATTCGTTGTGTTTTTGAGGTCTAGTTATGAAAATTTCGAGATAGAGATATAAGATATTGGGTAAGTATAGCTGAAGTATAAGGTGACAATCGAATGGATTGAAGGAAAGTGACAAGTTGTGAATTTTGATTGATCTGTTTAAAAGCAATCAGCCTGCTGAGGGGTAATCACGTAACTTTTCGAACACGCGTTAGGACTCTTCCCTCTAAAAAAATACATTTTGATCTACCTAACGTACGTACAATGCGTTACGTGGTCGACATTTTCAATAAAAACTATATCATGGTAAATTTACTTCAATGTATGTCTGTACTTAGCATCACCCACCTTGAAAATGCCAGTGAAACGCGCAAGTTGCTTTTGTCAGTAGAATATGCATGTACCTACATTCGCGTATTTTGTTCACGCGCTTACAGCATCCGTCGTATGAATATTTGATGTGAAAAACTGCTATCCTGTGAGTACTGCAAAGCACATTATATTTTGAACGTAAGTACTGCGTGTTTCAGTAAATATGGATTGTGTGAAAAATTGCTTGGTTCATTTCACGCGAAAAATATACTCAAAGTATGATTGGTACTGTTATAACTGTCAAACCGAATGGAGTTTAACAGGAGGCGTATTGTGGTCATGTTTATCAGGTGATGAGTTTCAGGACAAAGCTTAAATACCAGTACATCGCTTATCTTATTCGTCTTATTATTAATGACATCACATCACAGACCTCCTAAAACTACAGAATGTTCATTCGTCGAGTAGCTTACCTTGATTGTAAGTAAATGAGACGGTGTAATACAATCAAAATTACCTTACATCAAGGAATGACGACTAGGTACTGTATGCATGTATTGTCATGTGATGTTGAATAAAGTTTTTCTATTCTATTCTATTCTATTATATTTTTGAAAACAAAACTAAACGGCGATACTAGGTTTATAAACTTAGTTAATTTGAAAAGCGTGACATTAAAAGCAAAAGTTGCACACGCCATTAATAAAGAGTTGTCCATCCCTCTGTGTACAAAACTCTTCATTAGACGTCATGGGGTAGTTGCGCGCTGAAGTTGCGGCTTTATGCAGGGGACTAATCGGAAGGACGTCGCGAGAACATTAACGGTTTTTGATGCGGTAATTGCTGGTCTTGATTATATCCTCTTAACTGGTAATATTACATTTCTTACCAAGGGCTATAAAAGAAAGAAAGCCCGAAAACGCAGGTATTTATGACCCGAGCCGCAGGCGAGGGTTGTAAGTATGCGATAGAGGGCCATTATGGCCAGGTGTGATGTAAACAATATTAAATAATATATTTTTAAAGGGCGGGCTCAATCTGAAACATGCGTTTCGCATTTTAATATTCTTTCACGCGTTTGTGCTATAGGCAAATGCACGAAATACATTAACACCAAAATGAAATGCCAAAAATAGAACCGTAGTTCTCCAAGTAGTTGGATCAAGCTTCGCTGCAATCAGATAAAGATTTAGGGTGGTTGCAACAGACCGTCCGCGTAATCGTAAGTGGTGTTCGTTCATTACAGTCTGAATGTATGGACAGTTTGACAAGTTTCTATGGTATGGCAGCCGCCGGCGCCATATTTTACGGTGATCGATGTGTAATCGTAAGTTGGCGCGACCCGCCCTTATCAGGCTTTCGATGAATCGTTCCAGTAACTGAGTAACGGTATAAGTATTAACAACCATATTTTTTTTCGGCACAACCTTTATTTGTTGCAGATAATCAAGACCAACAACAGGTAGAATGAAGTGCAATAAGCGAATTACCTGTATGAATACTATGAATCTACATCAGACTTCGCTCTGTGAACACAATTTAAGTACAATCAGTGCCATCGATCGCATTGTACTTTGCTTATGCTATAATAATTAAACGGATTATATGGCATGGTAGGTATCAATCGCAATGAGTTCCTCTACTTCGACAGTTTGACATATTTTTTTTGTAGCAATCAATCGGACAAAAACATATATTAGGCAATTAGAGATGACTTAACCTCCTATTGCATCTAACGAAGCTGTTGTCTGATCCTTACGTTCGTAACTTGCGCCGTTTCGCGATGGTCCCCCAAACGTGTGGCGCATTGTTATCCGATGGCGAACTTCGGCAAAGGGTGCATTGTGCGTGCGGGCCTATTAGTCCGCACAAAAGAATGGCAAGATGATCGCTACTCGTCTTTTTGTGTAATTGTTGCGTTATTGTTTTTGGGTTGTTATGTTTCAACAATTCCTTCAACATCGCGAGGAAACCGGTCTAATTCCAATAAGGTCTAGTTTTCCCTCTAGGTTGGAAGGTTGGGCAGTTGCTTTCATAAAACTAGTGCCTATGCCAAATCTTGGGATTAAGTGTCAAAGCGGACCTTGGGCTCCTTTAGGGCACAACCGGGAATAACGCTAGGAGGATGATGTTTAAACAATTGAATGTTGTTGGGGGACGTTTCTGCATAATTGGCTGGTTGAAATATGTTCCATATATATTACATTCACGCTTGTGTTTCCAAAAGGGGTAGCTAAGAAATAAGCTTAGAATAAGAAAATGACGAATTTAGGAATCAGAGTGTTGTAATTGATTTAACGTTTATTTTAAATGGTTACCTACGCATCTAATGAATTGTCACCGAAATAAATAAATACATTTATTTAAGAAACAAACAGTCGCTTACAAAAAGGGTTATAAACAGTGATCGTAACTTTTGTAGCATTTTTGGTGCAGCGTAGTGTTGTTAAGGCTGTGCATTGGAAATTATTGCGTGCTTTTAAACGCCGTTCTGACTAGATTAAGAAACAATAAGGTCTGATTTTCAGATATATGATTCTTGACTATATGATTGTTTATCTGACTTTATCGATACATGATTGCTTAAAATTTCCTCGATAGAAAAAAAATCCAAAGTTGGGTCTGTATTTTCCTTTTTTTACTCAGCCTACTCAAACGATACATTATTTTACGACACAATCAAGTTAATACTACAGTATTTTATCTCATCTAAAATTTCACTTAATGAAATTTAAATAAAACGTCTCTAAGTTAGGTATTTATCGAATATTGTCCAAAAAAGCCATTCCCAGAGTGGTCCATCTCTTTTTCTCGTGCGCGGAAGGCATCAGCGTGTCTCTGTCTAGGGGGCGTGTTCGACTCAAATGAAGGCATCGCCTTAACGGAATTGGAATAGACATTATCAATCAAAATTGTTAATTAAGGTTAATATTAATTATTTATACCAATTCTGTTAACAAGACTACGTGCACCAAAAATGGTACTAAAGTTACGATCACTGGCTATAAGATATTGCTTACAAATAAGACCTGCTACCACGAATATCGAATTACGAAGTTCGGATATCTCCGTCTCTAACGCACTTATGTTTTATGGTACTCGAACGACAGAGATAGATATATACGAACTTCGAGATTCGATTTTCGTGGTAGCGCCGCTGGTAGTTTCCTTAATTTTACAGTCTGTACTAAATTTAATTTATTCTAGATTCTAGTGATTTATCTGTAAGTTAGTAAGCAATATAAAAATAACATTTACACATAAATTATTGGTATAATTCGTTTTAGTAACAACTTGATTAAGATAACCAAACTATTAAAGGGCACAGCCGGCCGTACCGGTACCGTAATTTAAAGTGCAGGTGGGAGTCTTAGATCATGATGAACTTCGATTGAACATACGTTTATGAAGATTATTCTTTGGCACGGTTAAGGGTAGTTAAAGAAGCACCGTAAGTTACTAAAACTGATATTTTAATATATTATTATTATATTCCATAGAATGATATTTCCTGTTAGATAAAACGAATACTAAGGCTCTTGCAACGTCCGAATTCGATAAAACAATAAATCTCCAATGCGAGCTCAGATTTAAAATGTGCCTTCAGCTCCCCTCGCCGAAAAGGGGTGATAACTACCCAGCAATCTTTTCTCTCAAGTATCGAGCTTTATTTTTATAAAATACGAATAGTAATCTACGTTCTCCACCCATATATGACCGGAGAATAAAATAGAGTTAAGTTGAGATTACTATACAGGAATGTTAAAATAAATATATTCGTTCATCCAGAAATATTCATTTAAGTAAAACTATTTTTAAAAAGCTGTGTAGTGCTATAAAGTTACAAATTTAATATACAATTGATCAATACATAAAGAATTGATATCTCATTTTATATTAAAAAGTATAATCGTCGCTAATCTAAAAATTGTGACTATGTATTGCGACACTGTTTATAAGTGATAAATAAATAATAGGGGACAATTTTACACAAATCGAACTAGCCCCATAGTAAGCCCTATAAGTTTTGTGAAATAGGTGCAAGACGAAGATATATTCAATAAATATAAATACGTATTACATAGAAAACATCTGAGACTGAGAAACAATTCACGCTCATCGCTAAAATATTTGCCCCTACCGGGATTCGAACAGTGGACCGTCAATTTCTTAGGCAGGGTACCTACTAGGCTAAGCCGGTCGTCAAAGTTAGAGGTAATTATATTATAGAGTTTGAAAATAATTTGTTTTTGTCATCACACAGTAAGGAGCAAATTCTGCAGTCATTACAGGTAATTGAGCCTATTTATATGCATACGCACCGAGTACAATAAAGCAGAATTCCTCGTGTTGCCGGCTTAGCTCAGAGTTACGGTGTTTTTTCCGCGCCTTTTTTATGTAGGCCAGATTTAGTAGGCGACACGTGTTGCCAGATTTACACACGCGTTTTAGGAAAATACGTGCGTATGGCGGGGCAACCGTTTACCGTATAAGTTTTTTGCTAACCTAAAATGTACTGCAACAATAAAAGCTACCGAGAATAAATTGATGAAAAATACGACAGTATAGTTTTGATTCTAAATATTAGTGGAATATTGGGGCAAGTACTATTGTTTAGAATCATTAAATTACTGAGTCTGTTAAATCTGAGACTTCCTAAGCTTTAACTATAATATAAAATTAAGTATGTAGAACAGCTTGCAAAGAGATAATCGATAAAACAAAACCGCGCATCATAACACGTTGACAAAGGCTCGGAAACACGGCACAGCCCTGACGGATACGACGGATAGAAACGTCGCGAAAAAATATGGCGTTACAGGAAACGAATACAAATACGAATAAAAATAAATGTACAAGCATTCCGGCGGAGGAAATGAGAAAAACCATATTCGAGTACCCGTGCGTGGCGATAGGGTTGGCACTAGCAAGATTTCATGCGTCCCGACGCACTGGGAAATTCTGAGTCAAGTGAAAACAGAATAAGTTGGTGTGCGAGTGAAAAGTTTGAGAAGACTTCCATGCGTTAGCTACAACTTTTTCAACGTTGGTTCGGTCAATTTAGAGTTTAAAAGTAAACGTAGGTACCGGTCCGCCTTTCCTCCGTCTTGTCCGAAGTTTTCTCAGAGTCAGTTATATACAATAGTCTAATAATGTCCCACTAAGACATCTCCTACTCTACCTCAAGTCTTCTACCTACTTGACTCTAAGGTAACATCCAAATGGCGGTTCGGAGTCGTTGCGTCAGTAGTATCAGTAGGCTGTACGGATTCAGTACAGAATCTTTACTATATACTACGCCTACATTTAAATGAGAGCTTCCTAAGAGGGGCGGGACGCGCGGTCGTAACTATGACTAAACTGATACCTCGAATCGAATCCCATTCTAATCGCGGTTATATAATTCCAATAAGTAAAAACATCAACGGCCACTACGAAAATTTATCAATTTCATTAAAGATTTTATTTGGTTCACATTCATTACTAATGTTTGTCTTGTCTAAATAACCAAATAAAACTTTTAAAATCAGCCTGCTTCATCATAACCTCTGTTTCACATAATGCTCGAGTTAAACTAAATAATGGTGGCAGACGTATGTTTCTCACAAATCCGGCGTTCCCTCAACCGCCGACCTTTGGTTCTGGTCTCTGTCAGACGCGGTCGACTGTACTCGGATTAACTCAAGCCTTGACGTTATTACGTTTGTAGACAATCGGTAGAGACTTGGAAAATATAGAATCGGCACAGTTTAATTTATTAATAATAGTGTATTATCATAAGTTACTTTGGTTTAAACAAACATTAAACCGCAAGTTATGGTTTAAAAACAGTAACCACTAAAATCGCAGAACATTTTATTCACCGCATTCAAGCAATGTACTCGTACATTATAGTTCTCGCAGACGTTCATTGTAGCGATTTACGCGATAGTATTTGTGTTTATTAGTTGTTCCGGAACTAAAGCTGTCTTCCCGTCATATTTGAGCTGGGCTAACAGGATGACGGAGATTCTAGAATGTTGGGGATTATTTTAGAGCGTTTCGAGAATTTCAGATTTTTCGTACCGTAACTGAGGAAGAACGACGGCAGAATGTATCAAATACTATCCGGTATTTTTGTATACGGAGTATATTTTATTTTACCTTTGTTTATAATATATTTTTAATCTTTCCAATAATGTGCATTTTTTGTAACAATTTTGACTACCATCATCTTAGTCCTTTGCCTTAGTCCTAGTGAAGTTGCTTCAGTGAAGCTCAGGAATATCGTGCTTATCACACACATTAAGTAAGCTTGTTTACAACTGACAAATAAATACAAATACAAATACAAATCGTTTATTCGCAGTAATATGGTTACAAAGGTCTTAAATTACATTATAGTGGATCAACATATTACACCTTTTCCTGGTGTGCGAATTTTAATAAATGCTTAATATCTAAAATTCATGATTACATTAAATCTATCATGCTACTAACCTAATTAATGTCTATGTTACACAATATCTTCTTTATGGGTAAAGAATTCATTTACAGAGTAAAATACTCTATGAGTGAGCCATTTATGGAGTTCAGTTTTAAATATTTTTAAGGGCAAGTTACGCAGATTTGTAGGCAATTTATTAAAAACTTTGATGGCCATAACAAAAGCATTTCTTCTGCAGTAATACAGTTTAGTTTTTGGCAACACTAATTTACCTTCGTTAACTGTTCGTTGCGTCCTATTATCTCTGACTTTAGTAAATAGTTCTGGATTTGATTTCACAAATATTGCTAATTGTTTGATATATAGACATGGCAGAGTAAGCAGCTTTAATTTTAGAAATAGTGGTTTGCATGAATCTGTTATATATGCACCACAAATAGCTCTAACACATTTTTTTTGTAGAATAAACAGCTTATTTACATGCGTTGAATTTCCCCACAATAGCAATCCGTATTGAAGAACGGACGAAACGTAACCGTGGTATGCGGTGACACTCGTTTCATCAGATGCCACTTGTCTTAAGTGCCGAAGTGCAAATACGAAACTACTGACCTTTTTACAAACACTATCTATATGTAATTTCCAGTCACAGTGACTATCAAGAATTATTCCAAGAAAGTTGGTATGAGTGGCTTCTGATATCGGTTCGTCTTTATAATGAATATTAAATTCAATAGGAGAGGCTCGATGAGTATGAAAACTCATAAACTTAGTTTTGGAGAGATTTGCCTTTAGGTTATTTTTCTCCAGCCAGTCAATGACTATATTTATGGTTAAGTTAACATCGCTTTGCAGTTTATCTCGGTCCTTTCCTTTGATAACGATTGTCGTATCATCCGCAAATAAAATACAATCATGTGGTATTATATCTGGGAGATCGTTAATATATGCGAGGAAAAGAAGGGGTCCTAAGACACTACCTTGCGGAACCCCATATCTATTGATTTTCAACTGTGATCTATAACACTTAAGGTGCTTATCAGCTTGAAGTTGGGTTATTTCGGTATATTGAACACGGTCTCTTAAATAACTATTTATCCATTTTTCGGCAACTCCGCGAACGCCATATTTATTTAACTTATTTATTAGCCTATCATGGTGTACAAAGTCGAAAGCTTTAGTCATGTCAAAGAAAAGTACAACGACCATTTCACCCGTATCGACGCAATTTGTCACCGTTTTTATAAGTTTGAATACAGCTAATGACGTTGACATGTTTTTTCGGAAACCATTTTGCTCGTGTTTTATCACATTTTGCTGATCAAAAAATTCATTTAATTAAGAAATTATGGGTATAAGGGTTATTGGACGATAATTGCTTACTTCAGTGACATCACCTTTTTTGTACATGGGCTTCACAATAGAACATTTGAGCCTTTCGGGGAAAGAACCTTCTGAGAAGGATAAGTTTATTAAATATACTAATATTTTGGCAAAGAATGACGCGCATAGTTTTACAATTCTGGTAGATAAACCATCATACCCGACAGCTCCCGTATTTCTTAGGCCTTTTATTATACCTAATAACTCTTGTTCATGGGTCGGTTTTAAAAATATACTAGAGGAGATACTACTTATCTGGTTTTTAATATTGACTATTCCTTGTTGATTGTTAGTGATATCCACAAAATAGTTGTTGAACGTGTTAGCCACATCATGTGGATCTTCGATTACGGAGTTATTTATTTTTAATTTTTTAATATAGCTCGTTGGGTTGATATTCATTGATTGATCTCGGATAATCTTCCAAGTGGCTCGGCCTTTATTTTCTGCTTTTTCAATATAATTTATGTTACTTTTCCTTTTCGATTCGTTAATACATTTTCTAAGAGTTTTTGAATACTTCTTGAAGAGCGTTTTGTAGTAAACTTTATTATTTGTGGCATATTGATATTGAAAATACAAACGCCTCTTAACTTTACAACTTGTTCTTAGATTTTTAGTGAGCCATTGCATTTTACATTTGTTTTTGTTGTTCATTTTCACAAAAATAATTGGAAAGTTTAAATTAAATAACAGTGAGATCATATCATGAAATTGATTGAAAGCTGTTTCACAATCAGTTTCGCGCAGGACTTCAGAAAATGAGAGAGATTCAACGCATTCCACAAATTTATTTACATTCGACTTATTAAAGTCTCTTTTTTCCTGAAACCAGAACTTAGGGGCTCTCTGTATTTTGATTTTAATTTTAAGGATTTGGCCAGTGTCATGATCTGAGAGACCTAGTTTATGAACTGTCCCAGTCGCAGATTTAATATTGCTAATAAATTGGTCAATGCATGAGAGTTTACGTGTTGGCTGGGAGATGTGCAATTTTGTATTGTATGAGGTGCAAATGCTAACTAATTGTTCTGCGTATTTACCATGACGTGGCCGCGTGACCGCTGACGTGGTATAAAAAGAAAATCTAGGCTAAAGTGGTCGCCGTTTATCAAATGACATATCCCTACCAAATAATACAAGACACTGAAACTTTGTACGAACTTTCGTGGGATGGATATCGACTGGGTGATTGGTGCTGGCTGGTAGACAACAAATAAATGAGCATTTGAAAGCTGAAACGGTTTGAGTGGAAAAATGATAAGAAAAAATACTTGGTATATAGATTGCTTTAGAGAAATACTCGAAAAAACTATTTCTATTTAATAAAAGAGTACAGCAGATAATTTTTGTTTTCATTAGCCCCAAGGTACATACATTTTACATGCGACAACCCTAAAACGTAACCAAAATAGCGCTCTGAAAAATGGCTACCGGTTGCAATGCAGCAGAGGCGTTTTATTTCTATGTAAATTTGCATAATGATATTTTTGTCGCGCGACTTGCGGTAAATTTACGAACATCCCGCGGGAAACCCTACTACCGAGTTACTGGTCGGTACGGGGTTACATGCTAAAAAGGCATACGTTCATCTACGTAGAAGTAAGGTCGACGTCAAAGATATAAGTAAAAGTGTAAACTTTAGCACTTTATTCCTTTGTAATAAGGTGAAAAATGTATACACAGCTTTGACGTAGACAGTACATATTTAATGAAACACGAGTCAGTCTAGCTTTGCCAGTGACGTTAGCCGCATAGGGACTGAGCTAGCGCAGTAAAATTTGCTATATCACTATGCTACATAACTAATACTGGTAAATGTTATTTAAAATCAATTGACAATATATCCATATCAACTCTCTGAATTTGTCTTATTTTAATTTAAATATATCCGTCACGCATGCTCATATTTTTCACGCCATAACCCGTACTTGTCGACGTGGAGCGTAAATCACATCTGGTGCATTCCCCTATCGTGAGTTATCGTCGACACCGCTGGTTTATGTCGATGCGTTATCTACCTATTGTTCACAGCCGGCGTGTTGCTGGTGTACGCGAGTATATGAACAAGAGCTGTCTATGACCACGAACCGATGATTCTTTTGATTTGTAAAAATATAGCTATGGGAAGTTTCCTTCGTAAAGCGTAAGACATAGCTAGTATACCCATAATTCTAGCTATGTCTGTATATAGATTTGTTGAGTATATAGTACAAATAAATACAACACATATGGTAGAATTTTTATCGGGTCGTCGATATGCTGATCACGCTAGTTCAACTTTCGGTTGAACAGATCTAAACATGTAGTTTATTCAAATAATTCAATGCTACGCCGTAGCACGACGTAGCTGCATTATATAACGGTCGTAAGTAGCGAAAAAAATGTCATAGCAGCTCGATGCGCATAAGTATCACGAGTCATGCATAAGCATCCTATCAACAATGAATGGATTTAAAACGTCATACAATATACATTTTTTTTTTTAATTTATAATGACACTCCAAATGTAAAACGGAAAATTAACGAGCACGAGAACGAAACAATCATAAATTATTGTAACAAAATGGAAATGAAAAATTCCAACTTTCATACATTTATCCGAGCGACAAAACGGTCAGACGGCCCCAATGCTACCCTGTATTTACGGAACTACGCCGTCATATGGCATAAAGCAATATGTTTGAAACCAACTGTGAAAACTGTTTTTTACGCGGCAGTGATTAAAAAGAGAAAAGAGGCCCGGAGTGTGATGACGCGCAAATACACTCGGGGACAAAATAATGGTTTAGCAAAACCTGTCGAAAAGTGTGCAGCAATATGACGTGCTTTGTGTCCTCGGCAAATGAGGTCGTGTTTTTTTTTCTGTATATATTTTATTTGACTTGCAAATGATTGTGAATCAAAAATATAATTTCCTGCAAAACATTTATTCCACATGCAAAGGACGGTGGAAATTTACACAAAGTACCTGCAATTGTGGAGCAAGTTTCGTAGAGGCAAATAATAATTACTTTAGAACACAGTAAGGAAATGAATCTTTTACTAAAAAATATCACGGTTGGGTACATACCATCTCTCAACTTCGAACAAGGTATACAATGCTTATTCTTATCGTTAAAAGAAAATTTAGTTTAGCAGACTTGTATATCCAAACCAATTAAAACAAATTTTTATTTCTGACGACTTCTATACAAGACTATTTCTAGTAGAATTTTACCAGATACAAAAATCAACGAATATATTTTCAAACCGTTCTGTCTATTTACGTACCGCGCATCGAACATCTGGGTATTGCATATTGGCTTGGCTGAAATTAGGTATTCATTTGATATATGACATCCGTATAATTGTGTTATAGCTAAGTTTGCCATTTTCTTTACATGTAATTTGCTCTATTCAGCCGTAAAGTACTGACAGAGAAAGAGCACAAACATAAGGCAGCAATAGTCCGCGCGCAGCGCATTAATACATTTAGCCTCGGTTTAGAGCGCGCGTTTATCTTGATTAACTCTGAAGATAATCTCGACAAATCGGCCGAGTCTGTTTGTATCTTGTTTTGTTAAATAGGTAAAACACTATATGTAGCTCTGAGGAGTACGTCTTTATGTAAATGTTATGTCTAAACATAACAACAACAAAGCACGTTACAGTCGAGAGCATAAAGATCTGAGCAGAACCCGAGTTGAAGTTGAGTCGTAGATTAATGTCTAAGGAACAAAGGCGTGTTCACAAATTTTTGGCTAAAACTTTGTACAGTTGGAAATGTTCTCGACTGTACCAGAAATTGTTCGGGATTAATATAAATGTCATTTCCGGGAAATCCATTATTCCGGGTTTTCACTTAGGCTCGATCTCCCTGATACTGATATAATATAATATTAGCACTGTTCGTTTATTATATATGTATACTTCAAAAACTATAGCGAATTGCTCTTTTTATCTGTAATGGTTCATATATTTATTGCACGAAAATGTCACGCCGAGCAAGAACTTATAATATAGATTGTCCCCGGAGGTCCTAATGCGCAATTAAAAGTATAAATCAACAAATCTTGGCTAGTTATAACTACTAATTACGTTAATTTTGAAGTCTATAAAATGCAGTCATGCAAAGCGTTTCTGAGATAAAAATTACGATTGGTGTCATATCGGGTTTTCCAGCAAAACAATAGATATTCCGTACACCCAAAAACAAAGCTGACAGTTAAAATATTGATATAGTTTTGAACTTTACGTTTACTGGTGTAAAATGAAACGTTGTTGCTGTAGCCACGCTGTATATCGCGATCCCACGGGATATCTAGCGGAGCGTGACTGAAAATATTAACTGTGACCAAATAAAATGGCATTGCCTTTTATTCTATGTAAATTTAAATACTCGTCTGCGACGTGAATATTATGATTTAGTTGCCTTCTGATTTCATTAACCATTAGGCTTTAGGGCTCAAGAGCAAGACGCATGATTGTCCCTACATAGAGAAAACATGTGTTTTCTACGAATTCAGTTTTTATATTGATTCAATACCTATACACCGTGCCCGCGAATAACCCGAAAGATTTTACCTACGTATTCCCGAGGTCAAAAGAAGTAAAAAATGTCATATGACTCTAGGTCGATTTCGCCTTAGATTCAGGGTTAATGTCAATTTAAAAAAAATTAACACTTGTAACTCAACTGAAAATGCCCGTTTGGTGATGATGTCACCGGTATGGGGCTAAGTATAAAGACATCTTAAGTGACAGATGTCAATGTGATAAGGAACACATTGCTTAACTAGTTATTATGGAAAAAAAACTAAAAAAATCATTTTAACCGACATTTTTTCTAGTAAAAAATGCTTTTTTTGTTTAAAAACGTTCAAAGAGTTACAAAAAAAAAATTAAAAAAAACAGAAAAAAAAAATTTTTTTGGTGAAATTGACCAAAAGTCATATGACATTTACTTCTTTTGACCTCGGGAATACGTGGGTAAAATCTTTCGGGTTATTCGCGGGCACGGTGTATATCGTCGTCTAGTACCTAATCCATAACCCAAGCCAGACTGAGCTCACTTTGGAGATGTCCGATTTGTGAAATAGTGTCCCTTAATATTGATTTATTTAAAAACAAATACATTATATTGTGTTTGAGTTTTAAGTTAGTGTCTGATTTATGCAGGTATTTAGGTGCTACCACGAGTTGAGATCCTCAAATACACATAATTTTCTAAACCGGCCAATACTACGCGGGCAGATCATCATGCAAAAATATACTTTTCTCAAACATGCAATAAAATATTGACGTTGTGTTCTTTATAATGGGCTTCGAAGTGTCACGTTTCGGGCGCAGCGAGACGAGAGATCCGTAATGGCATTTCATACAAAATAGCAGCCTGCATACCCTCCTATTTTGTATGAAATGCCATTACGCTATAAGGCCTATGAGGCTTGCAAGGTGGTATTTTTTAATTTACATTCTACATTTATTTGTGGCACAGTATCACGGCGTTCAGCCATGAAAAAAACTATAAGCAATATTTGTTTTTTATTTTATTTATTTCATTGCATGTTTGAGAAAAACACTATACATACCTAGGCGTGAAAAGGGGTTGCCAGCCTCATAACTATCCATATAGTCATAAGACATGTATTTGGCCGGCAACCCCTTACTTCCCAGCATCTGTAGTAATGTACTATTTACACAGCCATGTAAAAAGATCTAGTCTCGTTATTTTTCATAAACGAAGAGACTATTCTTTGTTTGTATTAACACTGTTGCTTATATACCCAGCAGTTGGGACCGCCGCTTCGAGGCGAAAAATCATGCTATTGGCTACACGCGTACCGCAACGAAAAGGTTGTTAGTAAATGTGTCGTATGTACTTACGATTATTAAAACAGATTGTCTCATACTAAACACCTACGCCCACAAAACAATGGCAATTATTCCGTTCAACGCTATCTAAATAGTTGGGGAGCTGCGTGAACGCACAGACAAATGCATTTGCATCCCATTAGTGTGTTTGCCGCACCACAGTAAACAAACACACACTATGCACATATTCGTGTTTAATGCAGTCTACTATGTATCGAAATATTGATTAAACTTTCACGCTTCTCACACATATTTTTTACTAGATAACCGGGACTTAATCGCGTATAATTAATTAATTAATTTACCTCACAGAGGTGTCCCGACGTTTCGGATGTGTCGCAACATCCATGTTCACGGTACACCTGGCTTGAGCGGGTATCACAGACCAGGTGGTCTGTGGCGGGTATCAACATCTTCTTGCTGCGCGGGTTTTCCGAACTACCCGCACTTCGTCTTTATTAACCACTTGTACACTAGGGTTGTCACCCGGCCGACCACAACACTAATAATGTCCGGTGATATAACGGACGTCTTTTGACGCTGGCATTTACTTATGATCGGATTACACGAAGATAAAATCTTAAATACGTCATCCCGGTTGAAATTACGATGTTTTCTGATTTCAACGGCTTCACGTATTTTTCTACTATAGAAATGACTTTTTGTAGACACAGGACTTTCGGTTTATGGAGCTCAATCCAGTGGTTTGGCCCTGACTCCCGCAAATGCTCGGCTATCGCAGACTTCACCTGCCGATATTTTACAGCCGCGATACGTTCGTCGACCCTTTCCGCGATGGTTCGCTTGGTCTCGCCAATGTAGGAACTTCCACAACTGCAGTTAATCTTGTAAACACCGGTGATTAAAATAAAATCCTGAAAAAATGTTTTTTAGGGTTACTCCCCTACATGTTAATTGGTGTATTTTTTTTCTCGTTAAACCTATAATGTGGGGTATTGATGGATAGCTAGTTCAAAAATATTATAGGTTTTTATAACCATTTTTCAACTCTGTTACTAATTTTTGTTAGTCATGTGTCAAATGTCTACTACCGAGGATGTGAAAAATTCGTGGCAGTAGTATATATAATAAATTTAAAAGGAAAACTATCACGGATAAGTAGGCATAACTCCTCCTCCTTGCGTCGTGTTCCTCATTGCTGAGGGTCGTGAACTCCCCGATGTGAAGTTAGTTTTTTCCGCACTATGTCCATCTGTTCCGGTACTTAGCAGCGTGGAGTGCTTCATGCAAGTTGGTATCCAGTGTCGAGCGCATCTGATCGGCTCATCTCCCGGACTCCTCCTTCTTGGTCGTTTGCCATCCACCTTGCCGGTAACCATGCTGCTGCCGGTAGCCAACCTGCTCCAGGTTGTTTCCCTCTTTCTGGGCGATGTGACCAAAAAATTCCAGGATTCTTCGCAAACAGACAGTGGAAAGCCTGGTCTTTACATTGAGCTCACGAAGGATTGATTCGTTGGTGTGGAACGCATTCCATGGGATCCAGAGCATCTTCCTCCAGCACCACATCTCAAAGGCGTCAATGCGGACACGATCGTCCATGTTTCCGATAATGCCATAACTGAAGATGGAAAAAACCAATGACTTTACCAGTGGGGTCTTCGTCTTCCGCGATATATATTCCGATCTTTTCGTATCCTTTCGAGCTGCGACATCACACTTTTGGCTATGCCGATGCGCCTACTTGTCTCTTTTTCGCACGAGCCAGTGTTGCTGAGCACCGAGGGTCAGCTGGTCTCGAGAGATAGGGCATCAGTCATGTGGAGCGTGCGGGTGCGATCTGCTATGAGTTTAGTTTTGGAGTGGCATAACTAGTTACCGAGTAATAGTCGACCAATTTCAAATGTGCTTAGAAAGGCTAAATTTCGTACAAATGCGGCCTACGCAACTGCACCATTTAGTTGGCGCGTGCTAAGACAGACAGGCAACTACGGAACCCTACACTGCGCGTGGCCCGACACGCACTTGGCCGTTTTTTTTAAATATCTAGGTATCCTATCTTGTTATATATATAAGTAAGCCATAATGTTTTTTTTTTGCAAATCTTTCCATGTATTTGCACAATTCGCTGCCAAAAACCTGCTGGGTCGGTTGCCTGATTGTAGCCAGATTTCACTATCTACAAGGAAAAATACAATTCGTCTACTTGCGTAGGGCGACGAAAAGGTTGGCAGAGCATGTGTCAAGACAGTTTGCTAGTAGTTTTTTGCGTACTTAGAACCACATTGGTTTACTTAGTTTGTCGCACCGTGATCCCAATTCAGCACTTAACATTTAGCAGCTAAACTAAAGCCGTAGCCGCACTATCGACAAACAACAGCCGCAATAAGCAGCATTTGCATTCCCATTAGAGCGGTGTTGTTTACGGTAATGTTATGTTTAAGTAAACTTAGCGATAAGAGCTCGTGTAAAATTAGCTTCTATCCCATAAACGAGAAAATTTCCTTCAATTCAACGCTTTTAGAAATCAGAACATGGTCATGAATAGTTTTGATCACCACCAACGCTGAAGCTACTTAATAATAGTTAAGGATCATACAAGGTAAGGAAGGATGAATAAATACGATATACTTTTTTACTGAAAATCGAATTGGTGATTTACCAATTGACCTTGACTACCACCACTTAACGTAATAAATAGTACCTACGTGCTAAGTACCTGTATCAAAGTTTTATAGACCAAATTGACAAGCCAAATAAATATTTTCCCCGTATGTCATTTTCAGTATTTTAAGAACGCATTAGTAACGGTGGATTGGACGTAATTGGGTGCGGGGTGTATTTGACGCGCGTATTGTGTGGGCATATTGGCAGCCGGCGCCGCGGGCAGTAATATGAATAACAATTATACTGAAAATTATACCCACAATCTATCGCAGCTAGTATTTAATATATCTATATTTCAATAAAAAGTTATCTTTACTTCCCTTCTTAGGCGGTTGTCACACCGCCGCCGCGTCTCGTTGCGAGACGCGGAGCTCGTTGTATGCAAGTACCTCAGTTTGTATATAAATTCCGTATGGGAATGGTACGACACACTGCAACGCACCCCCGTCCGGCGAAATTTGTATGCAGCGACCCACCTCCGTCCGGAGATGCGGAGCAGTGTGACGACCGCCTTAAAGAAGGACATATCACTTTTGGAATTTTATTGGAATAGGAATAGTTAGGAGACCACGTTGAATAATTGGTTTGACTGGTAGAGAATGCTATCTGGCATTAAGTCCGCCTTTTGTACGATAAGTTTTCTTTTGTGCAATAAAGTTTAAATAAATAAATAAATAATGATTGTCATATCAGTGTCCCAAATGGATGGGTACAGAAGAGAAAGACATAGTGAACGCATGAATTAGTGCGAATGAACGGAAAGTATTATTATTTTATACTACTTGAAAAAAAACAAGTACACACAAAATATTTAATAAATCATAGTCTGAAGCTAAAAAAACAGTAAAAGGAGAAATACTCGTTTTATTAAACACGACGAATTTTAACTCGAGAAATGATTTAACAATCAAGTAAAACTTATGATGTAGAAACTTTTCCAAAATTACGATTCAAGCTCCCATATTTCGCTGTGACCGCAAACTTGCAAGGGGTATCCAGCGAGATTGGGTTAGCAGACGCCCGCGGCTGCGTCTGCGAGGGGAGCTCATTTAGAAATCTTGCCAGACGGTACATTTAATGTACATTTATGCACGTTTTAGGATATAGCACGATGGATGATTCTAGCAATCATCCATCGTGCTGTGATTTAGGTTTTGATTTGAGACATGATTTGATCTTTGAAAATAGCCCTTGTATAGCCCGTCAAGTCCCTATTTAACCGTCGCTGTAAACCGCATAATATATGCCAATAATGTACTTACGTCATTTATAATCGGGACAGTGTGTATTGGCATTGTGTTGTTTGTTGAATGTAAAAATTATATGCTTTATTATAAATACCTATTCATCCATATCTGGATCCTAGTACGTATTCGATATTTAAGTATTTTGCAGATTGTGACTCTGAAGACTGCGACTCTGATGTGTCGCTTTCGAGACCGCCAACCTCAATTATAAAACGTTCGGTCTGGAATTCGACTAAAGGACTTTTTAACCGACTGCCGAAGGAAAGGTTATGTTATGTTTTTCGAGCGTATGTATGTATGTAAGTATGTGACCTTATTCTTTGGTACGCCCTGCAGCCTACACCGTTTGACGGATTTCGACATATGAGGTGTCGTTGGATATCTCTTAACCGTGGGACTGAAAGGCTTTAAAATTTGAAAAAAGCGCCAGTTGGGTTTTTTGAAAAATCTTTTGGCTTTTCTATATTCGTGTTTAATTTCGATTACAATATTTTATAAGAAAATAAATTACTAGTTAAATCCAACCAAACTAACCAGTTCAATCAATACCTACGACCATACTATACATATAATGTCAGTACCGATCATGTCCACACCCAATTTCAAGACATTGTTTATGGAAATACTAGATAACCTTTATAACCTAAGCTTTCTGACATCAGTATGGATTGCTTTCGACATATTTATTGTATTTTATTTTACAATCGCGAAGTATTTGCTCTTCCTTGCTGTTTGTTTACATCGGTGACATTCGATGACTTGTAACGTCTGTTGTCAAAGAGTAGGTACTCCTTGCCAGTAAAAGAAATTAGTTCCATTAAAAATCCGCAACAAGGCTATGATCAAAAATGTCAGGCTATAGTAACTAGTAATCGGACATGACCGTATTTGAAACAGAATTTCCATTACATAAAAATAATGAAGAGGTTTGACTTCGTTTATTAAAAGCTTAAAGCTTTTATAAGTTCTACGAATCCCGATGTTTGCTAGTTAATTAATATAGCTTTTGGTTGTGTTGTTATTATTATTATGTAGTTTCTGGACAAAAGTAATACAGAAATTATGAAGACTTTACCTGCTTTGAATTAGTATTGTAGGCATCTCACAAAAATGTGAGCATGTTGAAACGTACCTATAACAAACAATAACAAATATTAAACAAAGTAAAGGACTGACATAATAAACATGTATATACACAAAATTGTCCTAATGTCTCGTTGGAAAGATCCTAAAAGTATTTGTTAAAACGGGAAACATTTGTACACAGTACTACCTAGGTTAGGTTGTATCTTAATGTTAAGTGTTTATTGGGTATTATAACTTACACTAAATTAAGAAAGTTAAAAGATACAAAATGATTGCGTATAAAACTAATAATCATACAACCGTCATACATCATGATTTTATATGATCTACGTTACGATCTCATAAGGCTGCTTGCTCACTATCTACACTGTGTATGGAATGTGGTGTAATTCTGTTGGGGCCAAACATTTTTCGCCAAATTTTACTTCCCTAAAAACTCATTGCAGTAGTTTCATTTCCCAAGCAAATTTTAGCACATTTTCATATCGCATTTTATTCATTTGGTCAAATTATCATTTGATATCATTAAGCAAACGTTTTTTTTGGATAATCAATTCGGTACGACGACGAGCGAAGCGAGGATGAGGGTTAGGTAGAACTGCGAGCATACAGCGCGCGAGCTGAGTGAGCGAAGCGAGCGTGCCGCGGTTGCGGCCGGCGGAGCGCCAGAACCGAACATTGTTTAATGGTAATACTTACGTTAAATATTATGTAAGTACTAACCAAACTGCAAAGGAAAGTCTGAATAACAAGGAAGCGATAAAAATGACGCTACTTAATCAGTCAGTAAGTTAGGCTTAATGTCTCTTATAGGTTTAATTTTTGAATTAAATGAATATTATAGAATTAGATCGTTCAAGTTGAAGTTCTACTCGTATCTACAGTGCATTATTATATACGATGCCATGCAATATGTTGGGAAGAGAATGCTATGCCAAACGATACATTTGACTAAATTATACATGGTAAAATAAAACAAAAATTGCGACTGTAAAATTGTGATAAGTTGTTTTAACTAATAATTCTTTGCCAAATGATAATTTGAGAAAAATAGTTAGGGATGTGTAACTATGGGAAAAGTTTTTTTAACTATACATTAGTAATCCATGGAATACTCGTATGCATAAAGATAAGTAGGATTCGGAATAAGTTGTGTTTTATCTTATGACCCATTCTCATTTATGTTGGTCGCTCACTACTAGCCTAATTGCAAAAAAATTAAGCCGTTGTTGGTTCGTTAAGATAGCGTTGAATCAATCGCCACCTGACAAATGCAATTAACGGCTGTCGAAATCGACCCATCACACAATAGGGCAAGTTACCTACTTTATAATCACTAACCCCTCTTAACTTTACACAAGGAGCGGAGACGCTCAGTTCTCCGACGCCAATATCGAAACTATAACATAATTAAATAAAGCTAATTCAACTGTCAACACGCTACGTCTACTTGTAAGTCTATAACAGTTTACGTAGATTGGTTAAATAACAACTATGAAGCTTTCCGTTTCGTTAGCGGTGGATACGGGCCCTTACACCAGCTTGCACGCTACATTACCAGCACATTGGAAGTCAGGGAGGCATTAAGATGGACGTCGTGGCGCATTTCTTCTGCACTCGGTGTCTCGCTGGGCGTATTTTTAGGTTGCCAGTGGGAATAAATCTAAGCAGTCGGAAACGAAGCTAAAACAGTTATCAGTGAATCTTTGGCAGTTGTGTATGTCACTCGTCTGTGAAGTATCTCCTTTTATCTCATGAAACGATTTACTGTCCAGGTGATATGACGATCACTTCCGAAATTATAATTTAAGTACGTACTTGAAGTCTTAAATAAGTCGGTTAAACTATAGTATTAAGACTATATATGTATATATATATATATATATATAGTTTTAATATCGAATACTTATTTACTTAAAAAAGGGAGTCGCAGCAGACACGCAGCATACGAATATATTGCCCCAGAATTCGTTAGTTCTACACCTGGGCCCCTCCGCCACATGTCTTATCAAGCCTAATCGCCTTCATCCGATTACGGTAACTTGCCCCAATTTCCTAATCCTCCCCCTATTTTCGTAATATCGTGTTATGGGGTAATTAATTTGGAGCCAGACAATATTTTAATTCAATACGACGTTTGTGGGATTCAAGTTTGCTCGGAAAGTTGGAAAGTCAGTACGTTGGAGAATTTATTTCGGTGGTGCTCGTGTCTTGCGGTAACTTATAACGTTGGGTTTAGAAGTGGTTTAGTAAATTAAACAAAGCAAGTTTAAAATATTTGACTGCTTACCTGTAGAACATGCAAATAGGAAGTTCTTTCAAAGTCGTAGCCAGAAATCTAACGTTGGCTGCACCTGCCATGATTGTAGTATGTATGATTCACAGATTTCCTCTGTTGTCGGTATACTGTCAGTTTTACAATTGCACTGTACTGTTGTATAATAACACAACGTGTTTTTTTAACCGTCTTAGAACCGAAGCCCACTTAAGGTATCCAAAACCTACTAATCATTCGCGAAAAAAAAATAATTAAAAGTAAAGTTTTTAGTAATAAAAGGTAATTAAGTTTGAAAAATCTTGTATGGCGCGCGGTGCGAAGTTCATTCACCTGGTTAGAGTTCGTATCTATCTACATAAGATGGCGGCTAGCGGTCACTGCACTATACTTAATATTAATACAAAAAAACAATAATAATACATAAAAAACACCTTTTTTAAAGTTCTTTGTAATGTATACATTAACTGGGCTTCGGCTCTAAGACGGTTAAAATAACACCGTGCATATCAAACGCGGAAGCGGGGCGCTGCGTTTGCGTTAGGTACTGCATTCGTAGTATTCGTACCGAAATGCGAATGCCGAATGCAGTATTAAATGTATTGCAGTACACTCGAGTGACAGTTGACACGTCAGTGTCACGTGCTGTCAAGTTCCGCATCGGCAACAGATGATATACATAGATGTTTGTAAATCTTGATATTTTTACTCAAAGAATTTTTACTCTATTCCGAAAAAAACAATGTAGATTATTCTTAACACTTGCACCGCTACGACGTCCGCTCAGAAAAAAACTGGTAAGTGTAAGTGGGTTGTAGGAACAACGTTCATCCTGAGGGGTAATTGCGTACCTAGCTTTCACAACTCAATTGTAATTTAGCCATACAAAATATGACACGACTTACTTAACGTACATACGCACCGTTACGCATACTTCCACATGGTAAAAACGACGTAAGTATTGTGTATATCCGATTATCGGATCCAAAATTAAATAAAAACGCCTAAAATGTGTTAAGTAATTTCATATTCAATACGAATTTAATCCATGCCTATATATCACAGGGACGCTGTTGAATCGACTGTTGAAACTGTTCAACAAATAATAATTTACCGATCATTCTCTGAAGTCTACACGCAAATTTTCCGCCCGGCTGGGGCCAATATTCGGTTATAAATGGTATATTAGTAGTTTCTAATTAGCATTATTAGAACATGCAATGTTATGTTAACTTGTGCTAATAAATAACTTGGATCTAGTTAGCGTGGCGGGTGGAACGTGCAAATATACTCGTAACTACACTGGCGGATTTTGAATTTAAATTTACCCGGAATGTATTTGTAACGAGCAGCCCTGTGTGTGGTTACTGATGTAATATGTATTACTGCATTCATTGTGTGTTAATGATGGGATTTCATTACCTTGTTACTGTTAGCTATTCTTTGAATTTAATGTGTATTTTAAATGATTCAAAGTGTCTCGCATAAACATTAAAAAAACCTCGTAATTTTGAAAGGCTCTAATGGCTCTTAATTTTTTTCATTAAAAACTCCATCACGTAAAACGTCGTAAAAATTTGAATAAAACAGAAAAATTGCGTCCATTGGAGTTTTCAAAATTAATAACAAGAGAGCGCTACGATGGAGACATTAAAACCTTTCTACTGGAGTACCCACGCCCAAAGACAAAATGAGTAAGACTTCGGTATGGCCAGGAGAGTGCGCTGAGTTAGTTAAAGGGTAAGAAGTTTTATATTAGTACAAATTACAGCGCTGAACTTAAACCGATAGGGGTTCAAGTTTTTTATAAATAGAATAAAGTTGCACGAGGATTTGTAAGGCATTGGCAAAATAATACACTTAAAGAAACGGAAGTGTAGTGTAGTTTCGTAGAAAATCCGTCGTGTCGTAATTTCGTTGTTAAATTTAAGTACTTATTTGCTCTTAATCATAATATGTACCTTTAAATAGCCTGACATATTGTCAAAATAATATAAATCTAGTTAAATACTGAACCGCATGGTTGGTAACATTAATGCCCATAATAAGTAACGATAGTAAAATAATAAATGAACTGTAGAACAGGCTCCCAGCTAAGAAAGATGCGTAGCGTCCAATTAAGCTTACCCACTCGCCGGCTTCCTAGCCCCGCGACCAAACGGCAGTAATTTAAAAATGTTCGGAATTCTTCAAAAGGCTGCAAGAGGGGGCACCTGGATAACTTTCTTTCCTCCCATGAATACAAAAAGGCTGGTTCGCGGTAGACTCGGGAGTAACAACCTACTTTATTACGGCTCAGTTTGCTTACCGTTTGCATGGTTTACTGGGTTTGCAATTGTAATAGTTTTAGGCTGACATTGATGAATTGAAAACAAATATACTTTAAAATGCTCTCTTTTTAGGGTTCCGTACCAAAAAGGTAAAAAAGGAACCCTTATGGTGCGACTTCGTCCGTCGGTCACAACGTTAAATATCTCAAAAACTACTTATTTATGCTATCAATTTAAAATTTTGAATAGTTGTAAACAAGCCTAACGCACGTGATGATAAATTAAAACAGTAAACTTATATTTATATTTCCTATAAAAAAATGACAAAGTCTAGTAGTCAAGTAAAAAATTTCAACGTTTCAGGGTCAAGTGGGCCTTAAATAAAAGAGCTTTAAATGCACATTCTAAAAACTTTTTTTACAGTCAATAAATTTCGATTTATGAATGAAAATGATGAAAAAAATGCCATCCCCCTTTTTTCCCCGAAGTTTACCGATCGATAGTTTTGAAATGATTACGTAATTAACATTAGTATAAATATTACAGGAAAAATATAAGGGTATCTCTACTTAGTTTTTTTAAACCAACAAAAATACTACCTGGGCTAAGTTTGTAATTTAATCACCTTAGTATGTATTTTTTTCTCTTAAAATTCCTAATACAATATTCTGAGAGGACCTTTTTTTCAAATAAAATAAAAATATAGAAATCGGTTACCGTGAAAAAAAAAATGTTGCTGAAAAACCAACCAAGTTCTTTGGTCCTGCAAGTTAGTAACAAAATGCACCGTCAATCTAAAAAAAGAGTTGTTATAGATATTTTATATAAACAAGTATTTAAAGCATTAACCAATGTGAACATGTTAGTTGAAAACGTCATTTAACTAGTGGATTGTTACAATAACCGAAAATAATGTTTCATAAGGGTGTGATCGCAGAGAAATATTTTCACTTCATGCGCATCTGCTTCCACGCAGTTAATATCGAAATATCATGCATGACACTGTGTAATTTTTGTCGCATATATTTAGAATTCTACTCTCATAGAATAGAGTTCAGTAATAGAGTCAGATTGCTATACATTTTCAGAAGATTTATACCACTGTATAGAAATAGTGTTTAGGTCGTACACAGTTCATTTGTAATAATTATTTGTTTACGTGTGCACTGGAAATACTATTTAAAGACCGAATGAAATCACAACACAAGTACACAATGATATTATTCTAATTAAAATAATAACCAAAAAGAAACACAAAAGACTAGTAATAATAACTCGACATCAGAGATAAGAAAATAATGGGACGAAGAAAAAGGAACATTTCAGCTTCAAACAGATGTCCAATGAAAAAGCGTAATCTGACGAAAAAATCCGGAAAACAAAAGAACGTTAAATTTTCTCAACCATTTGCCAATAATAAGCCATAAGTCAGTCAAAGGAATAGCATTCCGGTCGTCGGAGTTTTTAACGAAATTAAAATGCCATGATTTTCCTGTGTAACAAGTTCGGAGGAATCATCGAGTCTCGTGCCTGATTACATTATGTAAATGACTATCGCACCCTTGTCATTTATACGGGTGCACGGACGTAGGGACGCTAGATGATGTCAATTACTACAGTTTTTAGGTAGACAACAGACGTGAAATGGTGTTGTTTATTTATTTAAATATGTGTAAGTAATTTCCAAGCAAACACCTTCGTGCACTTAGCATTTTTCTCACGGTCTGGGGTCGGTTTTCCTTGTTGCCCTTCATGGTTCTCTATTCTGTATTTATTTACAGTTGACAGGTATTTTTAAATAACGATTGCACAAACCATTGAAAACCTTACACTTACATGAAACAGAGTGCGGAGTGTGAACTACTCTTTCCTAAATCGTCAGTGTGAGTTCTCAACACTGTCTTTAAATAAGCATGTGCCTCTTCTAGCATTGTAAATCTCGATCAAACTTTGTCAAGCTCCGTGAAAGACATCTCATCAAGTATTGGGGACAGCAGGATTACCGTAAAGCATGTTTCTATTTAAAATCTTTTCTCCCGGAATGGATTCCAGCCGCAGCTGGTTGTGACATTTTATAAGAGCTTGAGATCGATCGATCCCCACTCATCGAACTAGTCATCTGGGATTAAATGATAGTTTCCGTTTTTGTGTTTCATGTTTCCATGTCGGTTTTTTCCTTAAAATAAGTGGGTTTATTGAACGAGGCCCTATTAGAAAAAAAAAATTCTTTTGCAAGCTTTGATCGGGTAATTCCGCTAGGTGACTTTAAAATAAATCTACTAAAAATAAACGACACTTCGGTCGTTAAATTTTCAAACTGACAAAACTGTAAGTCTTAAAAACTCTCATTCAATAGAGATGATATAAATCAAGCGGTTCGGTCTAATGAGTCCACGGGACCCAGTAGTGTTCATTATTTATTTATTTATTTATTAAGGAGATAAAACAGAAACAGTCACAGAAATATAGCATATTGGTGTGTAAACTATATTATGCTCCGACCCCATTAAATCAGGAAATATCTTAACAGCGCCATGTACAATGTGAGCGTTCCGCGTACAGCGACATATATCGGCAAATTAAGTAAACTATTGCGCGCGAGCTTAAAGTATGGAAGATGATTTTTATGTGATAATTCTTTATTACGTGAACCAATTTTTACCATTTTTACTTTATTTGAAAGCACGTCATTTCATTGTGATTTTGTAGAAATTACAGGTACAATAAACACCTGCTTATACGATTAAATTACAAACTTAGTTCAGAAATTCTTTTGTAATTTTTTTCAAAAACTATTCAACCTATCAAGTTCAAAATATTTTACCTATCCAACAATATATCACACGTTAGGGTTGAAATGAAAAAAAAAACACCGCACGTTACGTATAAGGGAGGTACCCTAATATATATTTTTTTCATTTTTTATTTTACCACTGTCGGCGTGATTGATATACATATTAGTACCAAATTTCAGCTTTCTAGTGCTAACGGTTACCGAGATTATCCGCGGACGGACGGACAGACAAAGCGAAACTATAAGGGTTCCTAGTCGACTACGGAACCCTGAAAAAGATATTAGCGTAAGAAATGAAAGTGCTAAAAAGCTATGAATATTTTTGATATTTTTGTTACCTAGCGGTTTTTCACGTTAAATCATCAAGCTAAACTGTTGATTATATAAAATGGTTTTCTTTCTTTATTACAGAAATATATAAAGTTCCTAATATTATTTTCAGTAATATTTACCCTATCTGTACATAAATAACTGGGTCCGCTGGACCCAGTAGCGACTGTAAGTGTTACAAACTAGGGCGCGACTACTTAAGTGTTAAATGAGGATCTCTTGAGTATAGATGCGTGGTATGGTAACATATTAGTCGCTAGTCCTAAACCCCTCTAAATCTAAATACCTCATTTTGGGAAGTAAAAAACAAATATCTGTATTTTCACAACGATTGCTGCACGTAATGCCGCCTTTCGAAGAACATGTCCTAAACATAGTCCGTAACGGTTTCTACAGGCTCAAAGCCGTTTTATTTCCGTAGTTCTTAGAATTAAACTCTATGAGTCTCTTGTGCAGTCTAAATTTAACTATTGTGATCTTTGGTCCTTGTTTTTTTAATAAAACCCAAAAATTGATACAACGGGTACAGAATGCTTGCGCACGTTTTTGTTTTTCGATCCCGTCGCGGACCTCAGTCTCTCCTTATCTACGTGGTGCAAATCTGCTCAAAATGAAGCAAAGGCAACATCTTCACCTTGCTTCTCTTCTTTCAATCTATTTAAGTTAGGTAAACCATCCCATCTTCTGACTAAAATAACTTGGCAGTTCCGCTTGGTGTCCAACGGCGATCGGAATTAACTCAGCAACCGCTTGCAGTGTGTTAAGGTTGCCAACTACATAAGTGCAGACCTTATGGTCGATTTTGGAGTCCCCCAGGGTAGCATTTTGGGCCCGACCTTGTTTCTCATTTTCATTAATGACCTGTGTGACCTTCAATTGAACCATGGCTCTCTAATATCATATGCCGATCATACAGTGCTATTGTTATCGGGTAGTAGTTGGGCGGATGTATACGACTATGCTCAAAAAGGTTTCTGTAAAGTTACTAATTGGCTAAAGGGCATTTACTTACCCTCGCTGCTGAAAAAAACGAAATACATGGCTTTTCTATGAGAAGATCTGTGCAACCATCACACAATGGCACAATCCGTGCGCACAATTGCTTTCTTGCTAATCAACAAGTATGTAATACATGTCCTGCTCTATCAAAGGTTGATACCATAAAGTATCTTGGCATAATGATTGATTCGAACCTGAATTTCCGAAGCCACATCGAGACGTTCTTGCGGCTAGAGTACGTAAACTTATTTTTGTCTTAAAAAGCTAAGAAGTGTTGCTAACAAAGAACTGATACATCGGATATATTTGGTTTTGTCAATCTATATTAACATAGTGTATAACATCATGGTGTGGGGCTGCGAAGACCATTGACACTTGAACGAGCTCAAAGAGCCATTTTGAAAGTGGTTACCTTCCGTCCATTTTATTTTCCGACCACGGAATTGTACCAATCATGTAAAGTACTAACAGTTCGACAACTATTCATCAGGAGCGTAATTCTAAAACAGCACAAGTTGACTTGCTACAACCTGGGCACACCAAAAGACGGATGGAATTTTTTAAGCAATTTCACACTAAACACGCTTTTACTAACAGTTTCTTCTCTTTCCTGGGCACTTTATTTATAATAAAATAACAATGCTCCGTGTACAATTAAAATAGCAAAGTTTGGCAAACTAAAATAACAGCATGGTTGCTAACCCTGACCTACGACGAGACAGAAAATTTGCTTACTATAGTGAAATACTTCTGCAATCGCAAGCATTCTTTTAGTTAAATATAGTTTTGTTTTCTTGATGCGAGGTAACAAATGTTTAAACAGGCAATATATATGTAAAACAAAGGCCATTTATGCCTAAAACACAGATTACAACTGTAACCTAGATTAGGCAATAAACTTGTATATTAGCCCCCTAAGATCATTTTTTTTGACGCATTGGCGTATCAATATTGTATACGAATAATCCTGCTAGATATAAGTTTTGTTGTTAATAACTTAATTAGATTATGTCCACTTATTGTACTATTCTACCCTAAAAAATAAATATTTTATTTATTTATTTCAAACTACTTAGGTCCCAACATACAAATGCGCAGCATTCCGTGGTAGCTTTTAGTTTCAGCCTACAAAATGCTGGAAGGTCTGCCTCCCCTGATAAGGAATTGTGGTTTCAAGCATAGCCTCCAGCATCTCCAACATCAATTAAAATTACTAGCTTCTGCCCGCGACTCCGTACGCGGGGAACTCGTTTTTATCGTAGCTCCATACAAACTTTCACCCCCCATTTCATCCCCTTAGGGACTGATTTGCGGGATATACAATTCTATAGCCTTCCCCGGGACTCAAACAGTCTCTATACCAAATTTCACCCGTACAAACTTTGCACTCCTATTTAACCCGCTTAGCAGCACTCCTTTATAGTTGCAGAAAAACCTCACCTTTCTTCGGCCGACTCCGTCGAATCGGCAAATAGGCCGAGCCTGTGCCTGGGGCGCATTTTAACGATTACACTCTGGTACAGTCGACCGCATCATAGTGCCACTTATATTTTTATAACAATAATATTCGCATTGTCAATTGCTGCGTAGGCGGTTGATAGGATAGGGTAGGCAGTGGTTTATTTGAAGATGCAAATAACTAATGTAAATGCAGTTTTTAAAAGGTTAATTAAATTTAAATTATTGTTTTTCACGGGTCTAAAGCGATACTTTAATGCGGAATAAGTACTTTAAAACACTTTATTTAATTCCTTTTTTAGCGCACTATTATATGTAGGTACATACCTACATATAATAGTCACACCTTAAACTCAAACACTTTAAACTCGCGCTATATATGTATATACTTATGACTGGTATGGTGGTTACTTATTTACTTATGACTGGTCGTATCGACATGTTATGAAGTTGTTGCGTTATGTTTCAATCTTGTTTATCGTAATAACACGATAGAATTGAATACTTGAATGGTTAATGTAGTGTTCGTTAGGGCACTTAGGGCTCCAAAAATTTTCAATATTTTAACACTTAACTAAAGATTGAAATTCCATAGAATATTATGCGAAACTTTCTCAGCAGTTTTTACGGCAAATTGCGCAAAGTATGGAGTTAATAAGTCCGTTTACTGTAGATAATAAAACGTAGGTACGCAGTCATTTCTACGCTGCGGCTAAACCGCTATCCTACGCATAGCGCTACAGTGCGCGGTATCTGTTACACTTTTAACATTGAGCCGACTGTACTTGCTGATGTTGGAAGCCATGAATGTTAATGTTCGGCGGGAAACTTGCTAGCTCCAACGCAAGATTTCATTGTCGTCATTTTTTTCCAAGGTTCGTAACGTATTAAGGGTTACCCCCCTTGTTCAAAAAACTAATTAGCCTCTGTTGGCTAAAATACCTATTCCATGCCTTTTTTTAGACACACAAACGCCATGATGTCATAGTTAGAGATGAATTTGGATAGCATTTTAACTGAAATGGATGTTTATGAACGAGGGTAGAATCCTGAAGAAAGGTCAGGTGAAGACCAAGAATACCCTAAGCCGACGAGCATGTATGAAGAATTTAATTAAAGTAAATAAAGCAAGAAAGGTATTTCAAGATCATAGCAAGTGGAAATCCGTGATTTCTGCCTATCCCTCCGGGAAATAGGCGTGATGGTAGAATATCTATGTAATAGGTAACACAATTTTATGTCGTATATATATAATGATTAATATTTTGATATATTTGTGATATTAAAATGTTTAGGGAAAAACTTGATCGTATGCAGACGTAGGAACAACTGCAAGCCTAGAGGTTCCCTTTCTATAAAACAATTTGAATCTTTTCCAAAACCTCTAACGCAAATGCATCACTCGAAACAGATCCATCACAATTACCATTGCCAGACAACGTGGCGCCCCTAAAACACCTGGAAACCGCAGTCAAGAAGCATAAATCATTTCAGTTGGAAAAGAGACTGTCAAAACAGAGACGTAAAAAAATTGTATCTGTTACAGACGTAAAAAATTGTATCCGTCCAGAGCGCGCGTCATATCAATCATAGGAGAGATTGGATCACGTCTCATCCCAACGTGTAATCCCTTTTGAAACTGAAGGCAGTAAGAGTTTGAAAGATTAATGTTTTTTTCAAAAGGTAGTAGTAGCAGTAGTAGTATTGTAATAGATAGTATATATTTGAACTAGGGCGTTATTACGAAGAATGTCTCAGATGACCGGTATTCAACCGAATTTGTAATCGGAGACTTTTTTTATTACCGCCCGTCGTGAATACAAAATTTGACGTATCCCCGAGAAGGAAGTGGGATTTTCTGATCGCGTCGCGGGCTCTTTTGGGGCTCTTTTTTAACATCTTTGTTTACGATGATACAGAAAATATTCAAAGCTGTTATTTCCTAGCAATCTCAGTAATAGAAAATGAAGAGTATACAAAAAAAATCAATACCGAAAACAAAAACAAAGCAACCCCAAATAAGCCGAACTAATGGTGCTACCTAAACGCAGGTGTTCTGCCTCGCCGATACGTTGAAACGAATGGTCGTACGTGATCGGAATCGAACCAGCGCACTGTGAATCGAGTAGAACATGCAAATGGGACAAAAACCCTTATCAAATATCCAAAAACTCATTATGGTAGGTCATTACTAATGAGTATACATTAAGAGTCCCTCGTGTTATTTTTTCCTGCAACCCCCCCTTACATGAGTACTTAAGGTGACTATATACGATGAGTGCAAATTTACTATGCATTCATTTGCGTAATTGCTCTTGGCTTAAAAATAATTGTGTGCATTTCCAAGTTATTTGTGTTTATTTCATTATTATGGATTCCAATTTGGAGGGTAAGTAGTATTTTTAGACATATATTGATTATAAAAATATTCATTGTATTTTGTAAAACATCAACATGTTTCCGAATAATCATTGGAATTTTACCCTAACTTTGACTTTCATGGTCAAGAAATTACATGTCGGCATCTGTCTACTCTGTGAAATTTATATATAATATACTTATAACTATAAACCGTCATATTTAATAAACTCCCTATCCAACTTTTGAGTACAACTATTTTTTTTATTTTTTCTTTCTGAATTCGATTTTTGCATTTCAAAAGTCAATTTCTTCGATGTATGGCAGAGACATTTGAAGGAAGCGAGAAACAACGAAATATATACATTTATATCATCTGAGCATGATTTAAGTGGAATAACCGAGGACTCCCAGAGACAAATTAAGGTAAAGATATCCCAATTTTCATCCAGGATAGCTCAGAAGTGGGATGCTGCTGGTAAATGTAGACAGCGATTTCTCGAGAAGAACTCTGACTGGCTTCATGGTGAACCTATCAAGTTTGAAGTTCATAGACGTACGACGATGCCGTCATCATCCACTGAAGCTGTAGCAGGCCCTGGAAGGCCCCAGAAGGAATTCTCGGACTCTAGCCTGAAGACTAAACGACGACGAGTAGAGAATTTAGTTCAATCTACAAGTTCCGAGGAGTTATTGTTTGCAGCAGAAATTTCGTCACGTCAATCGGGCTCCAAGGAAGTGGCTAGAAGAATGAAGAACATAATTGAAGATAACAAGAGCGGCGACACCTCAGGCAACAAAGAAAACACCAAGTCATGCAAAGAAAACGCTAGATGTTTGACGAATGAAGAAGCTTTGGCGTGCTATATAGATAGCAAATTGACTACATGCACATACAACATCATAAGGCAGTCGACTAGTAAGGTAGGGCATACCGTATTTCCATCATTGTATTGTTTAAAAAAGGCTAAAGTTGCATGTTATCCTCCTGAAGATAGCTTTTTGATTAATGAAACGCGTGCTGAAATCAACGTTCAGGCAGTTTTAGATAAAACCGCTAAACGTTTGGTTTTATCACTGGAAGATGTTTTAGATAATTTAGTGTCCCCTTGTTCATCATTCAAACTAATTAGTAAATGGGGTTGCGATGGAAGTTCCGGTCATAGTACATACAAACAAAAGTTTACGAATAGTAATGACACTGATGAATTTTTGTTTGTATATTCGTTCGTTCCGCTTCAATTACGGGATGATGCTGATAATGTCGTTTGGCAGAATCCACGCCCGTCATCTACTGCATATTGTCGTCCAATAAAGTTTATTTTTTCCAAGGAAACAAAAGAATTGACTATTGCCGAAACAAATCGAGTCTTGGAAGAGATAAACGCTTTATTGCCAACATTATGCAAGGTGATGGGAAGGGAAGTTTCTGTTGAACACATTATGCTTTTTACCATGGTTGACGGAAAAATTTGCAATACTATGACCGAAACTTCTTCTGCTCAAAAATGTTTCATTTGTGGAGCTACTCCAAAAGTTATGAATGATGAATCTAGGGAATATATTGCAAATAATGATAATCTTGGTTTTGGTTTATCAACTCTCCATGCTTGGATTAGATGTTTTGAGTGTTTACTTCACATAAGCTATCGCCTTGAAGTAAAAAAGTGGCAACTTAGAGGAGAAGCCGATAAAGCGAATGTAAAGAAACGCTCACTAGAAATTCAAACTAGATTTAAAACGGAAATGGGACTGATCGTTGATAAACCAAAACCAGGCTTTGGTAATACTAATGATGGAAATACAGCTAGAAGATTTTTTGAAAACCCGGAGCTTAGTGCTGCAATTACAGGGTTAGATGTATCACTCATTAAAAAATTTGATATAATACTTCGAGTTCTATCATCGGGCTATGAAATAAATTTAGAAGCGTTTGAAAATTTGACACGGGATATAAGAAAACATTATTTAAATCTCTATTCGTGGTATTACATGCCTGTTACAGTACACAAATTATTGATTCACAGTAGCGACATTATCCGATCAGCACTATTGCCGATTGGACAGTTATCCGAGGAAGCACAAGAAGCTCGAAACAAAGATTGCAGACGATTTAGGGAACATCACACACAAAAACGATCTCGTCAAGCCACGAATAGAGATTTAATGAATATGCTGTTGATTACATCTGACCCTTTAATTAATAGTTTTAGAAATGTACCAAGGCAAAGAGTAAACTCGTTGTCTTCTGATGTTTTAGCATTGTTGAAACCCCCTAGAGTTAATGAAACTAATGTAGATGTAGTGTCTAGTTTGTTTAGTGTAGATGATCATGACACGTCAATTAATGATTCGCAGGATGAAGATGATGACGGTGAAAGTAATTAATAAAATGACCGCTGTAATTAACTCTAATTGATTTATATGTACCTACTTAAGAATCCTATGTAAATGTAGTTCCTAATTAGTTTTACTTTTCCTTGTAATGGCATGATAATGTTAAAAATGATGTTGATTAAAAGATTACTGCAACAGTAGATTTAGTATTTTAAGTGTACATGTAATAAAATATATAATTCATTATTGTACATTCACTTTTATAATATTGTTTTTTCTGAACCCCCACCCTAACCCTCTAAGTCACGAACCAAAGTACATAAACTATACGTATATGTATATTCATACATAATGAGCTCGTATAAGCTCAAAAAACTACTAAAATAATTTTGTCCCATATGCTTGTTCTACTCGATTCACTGTGCAGCGACCTCAAGTAAAGACGCGTGCGTTCACTATTTTTAAAGGCTTCTAGTTGCAGAAACGAGCCTAAGGCAGAAGAATATCTAGAATTTATGGGCAGCCGCCAGGTTAATTCATAAAACGTATGAAGATTTAATTTGGTTCAATTAGAGATCAGTAATTGCTAGGTCTCGTATTTGTCAAGCATGTTTGAATAATAATCGTAGAAAAATAAAGGTTTGATGTGTCAGCACTTTGTATTACTTATATTCTAGTGGACCTGCCGCTCGAATAGCTTCTCTTGCGTTAGTATTGCGTGAACCTTATTAATGTTTATACGCACTGAAACTAACCAGAGAGAAAATAAAATATCAAATAAGAGAACAATCCTTTGTGAACCGCCAGTGGCTCAGAATCCAAGCTTTTGTTATTAATTCATTATCCAGCGGTTTTCATTTGTACGCTCGATAGACACAGATAGAAATAGGGATCCAGTTAAAAGACAGTCACTTAAAAACCTCTGTATTCAAACTTTGTTTTATTTTGTATGTACAGTCAAGTGTATATGGGTGCATACAACTTACTCATAAATATGTATGTCCCATCGTTCTTATGTCAGCGGATTATGCTTTCGGTATATATTTATGAGAGGATTCAATCGATACATAATTTTGCACTTGACTGTCAATTAATGGCTGTTCTATTGGATGTCACTGGCTAAGGATATCAATTTCGCGGTACATTTTTGACGTATTGATATCGCATACCAATGGGTCTTAGTTCGCAAGCTCCCTGATGCGTAATAGCATAGCCTAGTGTGTATAAATAGCGACGCAAACATATTTTTAGTTGCAAAATAGCCCCCTGTATCAATAATTCGATCTTAAAGGTTCCTTGGCGCGGAAAAGCGGCCCGTTCGAATGCGGATACGGCGAGCGCGGCCCAGTGAACCAGGCGCGCCGGCTAAACGAAACCCTAATGCGGCCATCAGACGGTATAACAATCGTTTGATAATCGACATCGTCTTGTACGACAAGGCCCTGATTCCATCTGCTATAACTGGCACAAGGAGACATAACCCTTGCCATGTCTTTCTGGGCCGGGTTCCTTGTTATGTGTCATTTTCTTTTAAAAGGTAGTGACATGAAGCCGGTGATATCTCTATGTCAGAAATATCACATAAAATTAAACACATTTAACATTATTCGTCATAAAATCAAAGCAAATTCAAGTCACAAATGTTGAATACTTGTTTTTTTTTTTTTTTTTTAACATAAATACACATCTTATTACCCGCGACCCATCATAATTTACACAATTATGATGGGTCGCGGGTCTAGGATACTTTGCGAGAATAAGCCGTGATATACTGGTGCGTAGAACCGATGGCCGTTGGGGTGGAAAGGTTCTCGTGTGGCGACCGCGTACCAACCAGTTCACGTGACAGCCAGTATATCAGTGCGAACTCTGCCAAAGTATTTCAAAATAAAGACCCATCATAATAAGTTACCTATGGAGAAAGCTAACAGTACATTTAATTATTTATTTTTATTACTGTATTGCGACGTTGACAACCATGCGTAGTACCCACCACGATAAGCTAATGGCTAAAGGGCATGCGTGACGCCGACCTTTTAAAGGCATTATGAAGATTCTCGACGATGTCAAAATAAGTGACGATCTACTATGTTACAGTGTAAGTAGGTAGTGTTATTATTTATATGTCCTCAGTAAGCCGGTAAGAGTACAATCACTCGCATCGATATCTGACTAGATAGACAAAGGATGCAAAAACATCTGCTACGCCCTTATTGATATATAAATACAGTTTACGTTAGACATTTTTGAGCGCCTTGTTCAATGATATAATATGTAGGTGACTGACTTTCCGTATCTCTACACTCGTACAGAAAAAATATTTACAGTCTCCAAGTACGTGTACCTATTTAAGTTCAAAGGGGATTTAACAACTAATTACATCGTAAACTAAAAATGGGTCTGTGATTTATACTTTAAAACACGAGCTATTTTTGTCGCATTTTACGCATAAGCGACAACACATTATGTCACATTAACCAAATGTGCACAGTTAATTAATAAACTATGCTGTTTGCTGTATCGACAAAATTATTTAAACTAGCAAAGTAATTGAGAATGGGGACAAATTGTCGGTCCGCGGTAAACCTCTATGGTTTACAATTAAATTTACCGGTAAAAAGGATCAATAGGGAATCGTTGGGAGGCGCTCGATGTGCGATGGCGATTCATTATGGTTTACTAATGACCATTACCATTTATAGAAAGCCAGGGTTTATCTGATTGTGCCTAATAAATTGGACATCGCATAAAATACATAACGGTTGAAACCATATTTTTTTTAAATTTTATGCTTTCGTGCCAAACTGGCAAAACGGAACCCTTTTCGAATTACTCTGTTTTTTTGGATCACAATCTCTGCAAATTGGTATAAATTACAATAAATAGGTACAATTAATATATAGGTACATACTACTACAATTTTATTAGTTTACTTCTTCAATATAAATAAACTGATTTAAATATATTCATTATTATGGGTTAACTTTTTCTGACAACGCGCATACGAGACCCCTGGAGTTGCACGTGTCCAGAGGCTACGGTAACCGGTTACTAAAAAGCGGGCCGTACGCATCCAGTGTAAAATAATTTATCCTCGAACGAGTTTCACTCTCGCGATTGTTATCAATTGTTACATATTTAAAGGTTGATTTCTAAATAACAAAAACATCCGGCCAAAATCCCGCTAGTAACTCACGATTACAAGACTTCCCATACCATAAATTTATTTAAAAATCGCAGGGGCATTATCCTACTTTTAATATTTGCCGAGGTGCATTTCAGCCATAAGTTATGGGGCGATTATCGGTGGGGGTGAAATATGGGGTGCTAGCTGAAAGGGGGTTAGGTCTCAGATGAGGAAAGTTTATTGCGTTTGACATGGAGCTAGATTCAAAATAAGGCTAGTTTCTAAGAAGTCAAAATAGTTTTAAGTTTAGTCAGGTTTCAGAAAATGGACTGAAAATAGAGCGTCGGTATCTAAAGACGGACATAGATATATTAGATTTATGAGAAATCCTGTGTCAAGCTAAACTTTATCCAAATGGTTGTGCAATATTGTGACAACGAGAAAACGCATAGACCCATAAGGTAACTATTTGAGTGCCTACACACAGATTTAGCTACATATCGGAAAATGCATGTCCTCTAAAATGTTGGCGCTGAACGTGTACATACCAAATCCATTCCTCGTAACAATATTAATATTCCGCAAGGCGTCGCAATGTAACCCAAAAATGCGACGCTAATCTAAACAGACCGACAAAGGCACCACACCTATGCAAATGTCTCTTTCCCGGGAAAAACCTTTAAAATTGTATATTTCACCCGTCCCAGAAGACAGGCTGTGGAAGGAATTGCAATGAGTTTCCGCAATTTGGATCGGGTTCCGGGATCAACTGTGCCTCTATTAACACCCGCCCTTTTTACGGCATGTATTATTGACTACGTTACGTTAACGTTATATGATTGTTAAGGACGACCTAGATAATTGGAAAGGAATCAGTCGTGCGTGGAGAATTTAATTTTCACGCAAAAAGTAATTATTTACGAGTATCATAAAACACTCGTACCTATGCAATGAGTTTTGGCGAAACGTTGCATGTTTCATGTATTGTTTAACGGCTGTGTGCCTTCAATTAGAGATGGTGGACGAATGACACCGTATTTAACACTTAACAAAGTTTCATGGACAGAGTAAACAGTTGTTTGCCATGCATGTATGAATAAGAGACAATTCTAAATGGTCACACCATTTCAAATCCAGTCTATAGTATACAGTCTCTTGAGGCATTCTAAAGTTTAGATACCGGAGTCCTAGACAAGGCGCACTGACACGCTTAAACTAAGCAGCGAGAATACGTCGCGAGACGTTCCTCCGGGACTCGATACACGTAATAAGGTTACACTTTGCCGTGACAACCAAGCTATGCACTTTTAAAACACCGTCTTAGTTTCTTAAGGCTACTTCACATTGCAAGGTTTGTGGGCTAGGGAAATTGATAGGGAAAAGATAGAAAATATTCAGTATGTAGTATAAACAGAGTTCAATCCATGGATTAAGCTTAAATTTTGAATATCAAGGCACATTGTATGAAGTCTATCATTATGTCATAAATAATGATGCATTCACGGTAACGTGTGCCATTTTATGACCGACTACCTTAAACGGTCATCATTTTCGCTGACGATGACCCAAGGGTGAGTCCCATGAAAGATGTTTAACACGTTCACTACCATGATCGCAACGCGCTACGCTCGTAGCCGATCCCTTTGTTTTCCTCGTATGTAGAGGAAAGCGACTACGGCGTAGGCGCCCGCTAGGCGGGTTCCTGGTAGTGAAAGTGTTAATAGCGACTAAATGTTACTAGCACGGACTACCTTACGCATGCACTAGTGCTTGGTAGGTAGTGTAATATTAACTCAATCTACTGGTTTTTAATGTCCTGTAATTGGTAAAAACGAAACAAGTGTGTTGTCACTTCGTGGCTATGATAGTCGTTTCGTAAGTTATGAAAGTTACTGAAATTAGTTACTAATTCTAAAACGACAAAAAAAACGAAATTAAATTATAAGTACTTCAAATATAAATATTTGAAGAATGGAAACCTAAGTATACGTTTTAGTTTAATGAGTAGATTGTGTTACGTTTCATAATAATACTGGCATTTCATAATAAAAAGAAATAAAATTAGATTAGATGCGAAACAGAAAAGCCGCAATGCGAGGAATTCCTTAATTCCGCCTAACATTAGCCGCTGGGGAATGCTAATATTGAGCCATGTCGGTCCGTAATTAATACTTATATTAAAATTAATAATATCTATCTGGCAGTCGGTCAATCTAAGGTTTTTAGACAAGCGTGACACAAACTGTGACTGTTGAAGCTTTATGAAATAATCTGCCATCCTTTTATATTTTAAACAGCGTTACCTTATATTGTGATACTCGTATGCATAGTTTGTGAGTCACATCGAAGTTATCAACTAAAGATCAAAGTTCATCAGTCTTATTATCAATGATCGGAATGGGTAGTGCCATTTCGGGTAAACGACCTTAAACATTGTACATAACATGGATAAGACTTAAGATTCCCCTACTCTAAAAAATAGTCATTGTAAATACATCATTCATTTACTTTCGTTTAACAGTTATAAGTAACAATAATACAACTATAAAACAAAACACGAAACATTAACATCACTTTATTAAATTAACATTATTAAATTATTATATTAGTTATTTATTTCATATCTTTCGTTCCTTACTCTCCTTGGAATTATAGTAGCCAACCATTTTTTTTTCAATCGTAAACCAGTAACAGTCGTAGCACCTGTAAAGCCTTATGTCCAGGGCATAAAAATCTATAATACTCGTATATCAAAATTCTAGGGCATTCAACTAAACATATTTTCAATCGTTAGGCCCGGGGTTCTTTAAAACATTCTTTAAACCAAACACAAACTTAAAATGTTCATTCAAGTCCCCGGGCTAAAGACCTTATCCATACTACGCTTACGCACTGTAATTCCCCGAAATGGTACTAGCAATTCCGATCACTGCTTATTATACCTCTTCTAAGTATAAATAATTAGTCACACTCTCTAAAATGCCATATTGAACTATATGATACTGATGTAACAGACCGACGTGGTAAAGCTACACCTCTGCAATAGCAGTATGAAACCAAAGCAACATTTCCACATAATAGAAGAACATAACAACTGACTACTTTGTAGTCATACAAAGGATATAATAACTTTTCGTCAAACAACAAACGGAACAGCGTGATAAGTAAACGAGTTGCTGCGTAAATAAACATTTAAAAACGTAACGGGTAAAAACAAACGCGTACGATCTCTTCACAGTCATCGTATTGATTTTACATCCGCCTGCGGACCAAAATGGATCACCCCTACCACTGGTTACGCGAGCACTGCTTGCAGCTTAGACGAACTCGAATGAAAATCAAGTGGGACGTCAAGACTAAACAAGTGAATGTCATTGTTGTCCATCGTCGTTTAACAAAGTTCTAAGCATGGCTCGGACTAGTACAAATATCCAACCAGAATCCTTAAGATGTTTCCTGAAGCGCTTACTGGTTTGAGGGCTGATTACGAATAATCCTTTTAGGTTTTTGACCTCTCTGTGTTTAACTATATACTATTAAATAAAGAAAGAAAGAAAGAAAGAAAGAAAAGCATTTATTTGTGACAAACACGTAGGTAACAAAAATTACACAAATAGGCCGAACACTGTTTGTCACAAAAGTGTTTGTGTTAAATAAATTAAATATTAGGGGACAATCTTACACAAATCGAGCTTCTTTCGTACCAAGTAGGCTAAAGCGGTCGTCTATGCTACGACTATGCTATAAAGTTACCCTGATGGTTGCCAAATTTATTTGCTAGGTAAGCGCTTGTTTTTTATTGTTATTTAAAAGTAAAGTTGAAATAACGTTGTATAGAAATACCATATTTATGTATCGCGTTGTTACGTATCTGAAGAAGTTGGACGAATGCTGTATTTTCAAATGGTTAGAAAAATATCTTAGCCCCTCCATTGATAAGTATACATTTAGTATTTGATATGATAACACCCCACCAATTCTCAGTCTCTTTTGAAGGTATCTCATAGTAAGATATTCAAATTGTCCAAACATTCAATGTCCGATACGCGCCCGATTGCTTCATACACCGACGTCGATAAAAGAGGTTTGTTGCAGTTGCCATAAACGCTTTCCGCGTTCAACAACTTGCCGCTATTGTGAGCGTCCGTTTAGCCCTGCGCCGGTCGGTTTTAAAATCATCGGGATTTTCAAGTTGAATAAACCCTGTGGGATTCATTGGAGCGCTAATGACTCTTCTGGCGTAGGTCTTATGACAAAACACTGCACATTAACTCATGCTTCAAACATAAAAATGTCACCTTAGATTATGATTTATGACCAAATAATCGTTTTGAAAGTTATTACGAAACAACTATAAGGTTAGGCATTTTATATTTTACCAACGATTCATTGATTGTTGCGAAATAGAGGAGTATTCATATCCATAATTTTCATACAGAGCCAGGAGCACACACGGACAAAAAAAGCTCGAGTGTTAAATTTTTCAGAACAGGACGGACGACAAATTGTGTTTGGTATGACCCGACTTTTATCACTAAGCTGTGATTGACACAGAACAAATGACTTGACAAGTGTTTATTATTCGGCCTCTGAGCGTTCTGTACACAAAAAAAAATCCTGAAACCATCATTAACAATCACGACTTTTAACAAACTAATCAAAATTCCTATCCACGGTGCTCGAGAGGAATACAAAAGGTTTACACTACGCATTCCTGAGATCATTAGGAGTAAAAAAAATATACGTAAAAACCCAAGTCAAATTTAGCAAAAAACAGGGTGAATTTAGTGTAGCTAGCTGTCAACAGCGACGCGAAACTTGACAACATAGTTGGCAACCTCGCGATCAAAAGAGCTTAATGCACTTAGTAATAATAATAAATTATTTATATGAAAATTGACAATATCTTCAAAACTAAGCCGGATTTGACTGGGATTCATAAAAAATATGCTCCTAATGATCAAAGGATTTTTTTGGAATCCTCGCGAGCACCATGTATAATAAAAAAATGCAGTATTTTTTTCATAAAAATTCTCTTCCTAAGACAATTTTGTAGCATATTAACGATTTACGCATTTTTTTCTATATTTATTAATCATTTTAACTTATCCAAACGACTTTATTATTCATTACTATTAAATCAATAATCATGCGAACACCTATATTGCAAGTGATTTACTCCTTCCTTTGGCAACGACTCCTAAAAATAACCCGACCGATAGATAATAATGGATATTAAGTTATGAATGTCAATAATTTGTCACATTCCATTTAATAAAGCAATATTGGTGTCAATATACAAGAATGGTTACTGATTAGTGCGTGAGTCTGGCATTTGTCCAACAGATAAAGGTGATTTGGACGTATCGCAGTGATGATAACATTTAAATTTACAATTACGTGAGATATTCATTTCGTCGTGCAATTAAATACAATGTTGAGTTGTTTTCGAAATCGAATGTAACAATATAGTTGCAACTTCAGGATTGTTACTTATTTGCTCACTGCCCCGCCCTTTTAACCCATTCAGCGCTAACCACGAGTCACATGCGTCATCGCTACGGGCGATTTTCGCTACGTATCTAAGGATAATAAAGCTGCTAAGGACTACGGCGTAGCGCTACGAGCGGAGGACGGCGGTGAAAGAGTTACCTATTTATACCTGTGGATACAAATAAAAAATGTGGCGAGAGTATATTAATAGTTTTAAAATCTTACCTTGGCGATTCCTTGGCAGGACTGGACTGTGTTTCCTGATGGCTGAAGGATGCCATCTTAAGACTTGACAGTATCAACGCTCATTGCAATTGAAAAGTTACATTCATATTTCACTGTCACTAGAGTTCGTAAATTTTACTATTTTATGGCAGGAATATTAAAAAACGAAAAAAAAACAATCAAATTTACAGGTGAACGAATAAACATATGCGTATTATGTATTGTAAGTATAACCTCGTAGGACATAAATACTTCTTTGTCGCATTTGAACAGATTACGTGGTGATAATATTATCTTATAGAAATGGGTTAATATCTAAACTGTCACTAGACAAAAATTTTTTTGGTAAGATGTACCTACACAATGTTTTATTACAAACTCCATAAAGACAAAGAAAATCCGTTTAGGGTTTTTTCTTCTCCGAGTAGACGTCAAATAGGTAAATCTTATAGTTGGTCGAGTAGGTTGAACCCACTATAAAGACAGACTAGAAAAATAAAACCAAATGAATCAAACTATTTGTTAAATAAAATGCAGCTGATTTGACTCTGTTTGTTTGTTGTGTCCTTCCGTTACATTATTAAACCATTTAAAGATCACATTCGCTAGGTTAGAATTATATAGGTACTTTACACTAATTTTGTATGCATTTTAAGGGATCTATGGTGAATGTATTTCTCAAATTTATGCCTGAAACACATGGTGTAAAGCCTTGCTCTTTACGACATACTCCGCTATTGTTTGACTTAGTAATTGTAAACTTTAATTGAAGATCGTTAAACAGTGAAGTAGTAAAACAATAGGTGCATAAATCCCTTTGAAATTTGCTTTAATTAACAAATTTCAGGTCGTTCCTTGGTTTATGCGTTTAAAATCATTATTTTAGGAAGTAACGGTGCCTATTATTCTCACCGTACCTAATGCTTTATTTATTATAGAAGCGTAATATATCACTGACATTTTAGACTGAAGTTTATAATCAAGAACCGTTATAGAACCAACAAGAATAGATGGCGTAGGTTTTAATCGATTACCTGACCAATTTTTCTAACATACTCATAAATCTCATCATGATCGGAGGAAGTGAGACGTTGTTACGTAGGTACGGTCCGTGAGCTGTTAGAATAGGACTTGGGTTTATATTTCACTCTTGCTTGCTCTTACACGTTCTTATGCCAAAATAAATGATTTTAGCCAAACCTAACTCCGTATTATGGTCGACCTTGTCACGCGATAAGTGACAAGATAGAGCGTCCGTCACTGGCTGACACCGTTCGATAGAACGAGACGACGCTCTTATCTTATCACTTATCGCGTGATAAGGCCGACCATGATACGGGCTAAGAGCTCACTGGACTAACTATTATTTAAAAGTACGTATGTTAATGTTGTGGCACTGTAACCGTAATAAATAACCAAAGAAGCAATTTTTCGACGATACACAAAATAATCCTGAAGAAGTGACGTTACAATCTAGGTAGTTATAGCCACATATTATTCTTAAGAACATACTCTTATTATTCCGATGGTTCTTTTCCATTAAAAACTTAGAAATAAACATTCATAGTGTTCAAAACTTTCCTTTTACACATTCCGTCCCTCGAGTGTCTCATAAAGAAATCGCAAAGGGACTAAATGAAACTCCCGTTTTGCGAAGACGTTAAAAATTTATGACCTGCCTTTTACTGTTGCCGTAATTAAACATGTTTGCTAAGCAGTGAATAAATTGATAACTTTTACAGTTAAAAATATGGTTGCAGAAGCTGCTGTTTGTGTATTTATTTACTCTTTTCCTACCACACACAAACACGAAACAAAAATATTTAATAAAATAAGTTGTTTCGTTAAGGAGTATCTTTTTTTAGAAACAAAGGGTTGTTTCTAAAATAAATATTTGCATTGTAAATACGAGGCCATATTTTGAATTATAGATTACGTAGTATCGGTTTAGAAATATTTTAAACTTCAGACGTCATTTTAGACGCTATGGATACTTATAGTTCATGATTAAAGAATTAAACTATTTCTCATTTAGTTATCAGTAAATTGTTTAATACAAATTGTTGATAAATTATTATTTACGCGTGAGAAAGTGAGACTAGTGCCTATGCCACTATTTTTTTAAGGGTCAAAGCGGACCCCGAGCTCCATTATGGGCACAACCGGGAATAACGCTTGTAGGATAATGACGTTTGTGACAGTGAAAATAAAGTTTTTTTTTATTTTATTATTTCATACATTGGTTCGGCGTACTGTACGTAGACCCCGTAGTAATATTGATTAAGAACGGGCACTCGAAATTTCCCGAATCCCTTCGGTGAGTTTACGCAGATTATCATCTGTTACGTAGACAAATCTGGAGTGACCCACTCGTTAGCCCCCACTCACCGTAGAAAACATGTTAAAAGCAGTACGAAAAGAGTTCGTCCAAGAATTCAAAATTATTTTTATCAAAAACATCACATTATGATTGTTACTTTAATTTTAAGCGTGCTATTTTTGTTGTTAACGTATTTGGATGAAATCAGGTTGAAGGGTTTCGCGTAATTTGCAATAGATTGGGCTACCTCTATGGCCTCGTTGGTAGTGGCCCTGCTTGCGAAGCCGGTGCGGGGATCCTGGGTTCGAATACGGGAAGGGTATAATTATTTGTGTAACGAGCACCTCCTCGGAGTTGTCCCCGATTATCTACTAATTTATAATTTGTCTATTTTGTTAGGAAAATAGATGACTTGTACCAATGTAAAAACCTACTTAATATAGTCTTGTAAGGATATTTCTTTTATTTTTTATCGTAAACAGAAATCCTCTTGACATAAGAAACATTATGAAGGCTTTAGCAATACAACTAGGATGTTACAATTTGGTATTTTGTACTGTTTTTACCCTGTGCGCTGGGTGGCGGGTCAGACGAGTCAATGGGGTGAATCCTAATGAACCCTGCTTATCATTCGCAATGACAACCAACTTTGTCTCCAGAAGCCCGGGCAACTTTAATTAATTTATGAATTAACGGAAGTCGCCTATCAAAATTGTAGTCCGACCAATTTGTAAGAGACGCTTCTTTATAAAGTTCAGTTGTTGAAGTCCATTGAATTCGTTGCCTAACTTCATTTCATTATATTAATTTAATAGAAGACTTAAAAAGGAAAAACAGTTTACGAAACACATAACTGTAAAAATATAATTAAAGTTCTGCTAGCCTTCTATCATGAAAGTAAGGTTATTCCCATCACAACCCTAATGCATTTTTTAAAAGTGAAATTTATTCATTAAAAACATGAAACACCTGAACATTGTGCAAGCCCCAAAATCGTATCTTTATGGCAGACCAATTCACGGAATGAAAAGCATCTGTAGCGGGGGACAGACTCGTGCGGTTTTATGATTATTGCACTTTATAAAACAACCACGAGGGTTTACAGGGTATAAATTTCATTAGCGTATGTTGGCACGATTGCTTTGCTATTGTTATACCGACGTGTATTACGTGAAAGGGTTGATGAATTTTATTTTAATTTATTGTTATGTAGAGCCTATATTTAACTTGAACATTTGTTTTTAAGTCGTTGGAACGTAATTATTCTTACAGTTGCAATTTTAAGTATTTTTGTTTTCTTTTTCTTCTGCATGTGTCGGTTAGTTAATACGATCTTTTAAAATAATTTTGGACTTTTTGAAATATAATTCAAATATGTAACTTGTATTAACAAAAACTAAAACCACGACCTGTAATATTTTGTAATACTATGGAAATATTCCTGAATGTGTGCTTTAGTAAAAACGAGCTTGAGACAGATGCGTCGAACAACAACTAAGTGCACGAAATTGTGTCTATTGCAATAAAATAAAACGAGGCATATCAAATATACGCATTTTTTTATAAAACAAATGCTTAATTGTTTGTACTAAGCTGCTATTAAGCATTAAAAGTCGATACCATTACCGTACAATTACCTAAAGAATGTGAATATTAAACGCTCCGATAGCATTGTTTAGCACGAATGCACTAAATAGGTAACTGGAAATATGCTCGCTTGAAAGAGCCAGTCAAAAAATAAAGAATCAATCAGCTACTAGACGTTACATTTTTGAAGTAAAATAGAGAAAGAGACGCTTTCATGTATTTTGGTGATTTGACGAATGTGCAAAAGAGTTGTTTTCTGTGGTAGGTGACTGGTAGAAGGGGATGAGATTTGTAAATATATAATGTATATATGAGTAAAATGCAGACTACTACTAGTGTGAAAAAAATCATGAAATAAGTAAGTATTTTAATAACTTAAGTTGGTACACTAAATATTTAAAATTGTGTATTTTTATTCCTTCAGTACTAATATCGAAGCTTAATATAGAAATTAAACTTCATTACTAAGTTGACGTTTTAACAGCTTTGAACTGGAAATACATTTCTAAGTCAAAAGTAAGACCAACCGTAGCATAGCTTGGTAATAGGCAAGTTAACGAATTTATTTTAAACTACCTTTAAGGAATAAAACCTAACAAGAAAAAGAAAACCACCAATTCCATTTAGCATTTATTTCCCTTCAGTACAATTTTTACTGGAATACAACGGTATTTCGAGAAACTTCTGCACTTAACGTAATTGTGGTACGAAAAGTGGGAAAAATACTTTTTACGGTTAAAATTGGCTCATAAAATCGAACAGCGTTTGGGTTAGGTTGTACCTATTTCAAGATAAATCTGGTTAATTTAGTTACTTAGTTAGTTAAAATAAAGTTTAAGTTATTTAGCGATACTTGATTTGAAAAGGGTAGATTTGTTGTGAGATTTAATGTAGGGTAGTTAATAACTTTGTATAATACAGAATTCTGTTATATTCACTGAACGAAATATAATTTTAGATACTTAACAGCTACAATGTCTCAGTAAGTATGTAAGTAGGTAATTCTTCAATTTCGATTACGTACATTTTTCAATTTTTATTTTATATCATGTTTTGGTTTACATTTTACGTACCACTTTCATACAAGGTATATCACCGTAATAACTGCGTGATATTCTCATTTTGAAGTCTAATACAGTCAGATGTTAATTAAGAGTATGTAACTATTATTTTGTTAATTAATGTTGATGCAATGCAATGTTTAATGTAGTACTTAACAAAGTAGTACTAAGTAAATTATAGAGGATTTCCCTATATTCATTTAATAGTGAAACTATCTGGCAGCGGTTAAGATATGCACAAAAATAATTGAAAGTCATGAAAAACTTCACAAAAAACCTATACCCTCACCAATCTCCGACAAATCATTCACAATAATATACCAGCCACTACAACCGTACACGCTATAGGATGCTCACGCTACGCGGCGCGAGGCCTGCGTCCTTCACCGTCCGCGGTCGGCGTGCCACTGAATTCTGAACTTCAGTTTATCTGGCGCATCCCCCATCGGCACAGCTTCACTCGCGCTGGGGGCAGCTAGTCGACATTTGCACAAGCGATCTTAAGCAGCTTTGAGCTAGATTGCAGCCACATAGGTATTCACTATACGCACAAGCAATATAAGATGAAGGAGAATCTAGATGTGATAAATTTATGATACTGATTTAAGATGATTATTGTAATATTTCTCTGTAAGCATTAAAGCCACTATGCTTAAAAGAACTATCAATTTGGCATGATGTTACAGTATATTGATTACAGGACCTAGATGCATATTCATATAGATGATTATAGAGTTTATTATCAGATTGATGTAGGTACCGTACCTATCAACATTTAAAAATAAATGCGAAATAAAATAAATTGAATATGAATATACAGGGTGTGGCCTAGAATAGGAGCAAAAAATGAACGCCTGGATACGAAAAACAAAACGAGTAAAGGGATGCATACGTATTTTCTTTTCTATTTATGTAACACTAACTACCGCGGAATAAAATATGAACTAAACCCACCTTGAAGGGCTTCTCTATAATACTGATGAAATATACAAATTTACAAAGCTAAATTATCAAAGAATTTTCCTTTTTATAATATTAGCATATGTAGATAAAGCGGAAAAAGCAAGGAAACAGGAAAGGGATTTATTAATATCTCTTTGTGTTTGGAGGATCATGAGTTCATCATCATTGAGTTCATTAATTTCGCCATTTTCGTTGGCGTTACGGTATAAGAATTTCTAAAAATAAATGAGTATTTTATATAGTATGGTGAGTAAATAAATAAACCTTTTTGTTTGTTTGTCATCTTCTCTTCTAATAAGCAAATAAATAGATTTAATTAACAAAGAGTGAAATGTACTAAATCTGTACACATTTTATAAAAGCAGAGATTTAAAACTTCAATCTTGGTATTTAAGTTTGGCGAGAACTCGATTAAGTTGTTCCCTGCGCGGTTGAATCTCAAATAATAAAGAGCCAAAGGGTAGCCCCTATTTTTTTACAATGGAATGAATTACAGCAACACAAGTTAAAAATATAAAGCGGTTCTTTGTAAAATTATTTAAAAGATTAGACTCCTAGGTCTTTAGAGAGTACGAGTACCTACCTAAATATTGATGAATATTTATTACTGGCCTGGATCTATGTTACGTAAGATACAAGTTTTGGTACTTGTAGATTTCGCCAGCAGAAATATCCCAACTATGATTTCTCTGTCAATTTTAAAGGCCAAAATAATGTATGCCATACGGTTAAATAAATTTCTCTCTTTCAAACTCAGATCAGATACATAAAACAACAGGTACGTATGTCTGATATCCTAAGGATGTCACCTTCTGTTATCAATAATAAATGGAATCGCACAGCAGTAAACTTTAAGCTATGATATGGACGGACGTCTATTCCCATACATTTTTTAATGAGAATCGGTTTTGTATTCCACTCGCTTTCAAGCTCACCAAGCCTCGAGTCAGAACAAGTCCGTCCTACAAATACAAAACGAATTTATATTCAATAATAATTTTCTGTGGCGTGACCGGAAACGGAAGTCGGAAGAAGGACTGAAAACACCTGGAGGAGAAACATCCCATGAAGGGTGATCTCCCAATTACACTACCGAATCTCACCAGCACAGACTTGGTCTTGGACGTTATAAAATTAATGGACGGCATACGGAACACCTTTGGCACTCTTTGGGGGAGGCTTATGTCCAGCAGTGGACGTCTTTCGGCTGATATGATGATGATGATGATGATGATGATACGCAACACCACGCTGCGTTCCAAGACCCAAATTATCGACGTAGCTCGGAAAATGAGATTGAGAGTGAAAGTTGAAGTGGGACTGGGCTGGTGATGACGCCGCATGCCGAGTGAGCTGTTGTCCAAGATCTCCACTGAATGGCAGCCCGACGGCTCAAAACGGAGACGTGGCAGACCTCGCCGGCGATGGCGGGACGAGCTAGACTCCTGTCAAAGGATTGGCCAGAGGCTGCTCGGGATGTCTGGAAACGGAGGGGGGAGGCCTTCGGTGTGTAATCCAACTGAAAAACTGATTTAACTTGCACGACTGTCACTGGACAGAAAATAATTGGATAGGTACTGACCTATCCAATTATTTTCTTACTGGGTTTCCATCCATACTATCCATACTAATATTATAAATGCGAAAGTATGTCTGTCTGTCTGTCTGTTACCTCTTCACGCTTACACTGCTCAACCGATTGATATGGAGATAGTTTGAATCCCGGAGAAGGACATAGGATAGTTTTTATCCCGGAAATCGCCCCCTGGGGGGTGAAATGGGGGATGGAAGTTTGTATCGAGCTACGATATAAACGAGTTCCACGCGGACGGAGTTAGTTAGTTTTAATGTGTTTGTGATAGATCTGCTTATTTTCAAGTTTCATCACACCAGTTTATTGCACTGCTTTTCTTTTAGCATTTACAAGTTGCGCGGTTCTGCCCAAGTATTAAGTAAAAGCCCAGGCAGAGTGCCGGAATAAAATATACTGGTCAAAGACATTTTTAAATCGGATGAGTTGTTTAGGAGATTACTCCGCACATATAAATGTAAATACCTCTTTGTTATTAGTATAGAAGCAAATAGCACTAATGGCGAATATAATACCCAGAGGCATTCAACAGAAACAGTTAGTCGGTTGCAAGATCGTGACGTAAACGCACAAGTCAAAGTTAATACATTCATACTTTATTTCTTAATTACCTAATTTTCACCTAGCCTACGAGAAATTGAGTTATCCAAATAATTAACTCTATAATTATCACACTCATGCTGAATAAACTATCGCCCTCAAGCCAGAGCCTTGTTTCCAGAGCGTATTCTGTCAGATGCTACTTGGACATTCATGACAACAAAGTACAGTCGACGACCAAAATATGGAATACATTTTTCGCCTTATTACAATGGAACAAGAAGCAAATATACAAAGTTATTTTTAACGCCGCCTGTACCGAAATCAATCGATTCGAACTCAAATAGATTATTTGAGCTGATTCACTAAACAGAAATCAGATACCGGTCCGTTTCGGAAGGCTCGTATGCAAATCTTTACCGCCTTATATTTTAATTTTCTCTATAAAGTGCGCCAAAAATGTACTGTATAAGCTTAAGTATTAAGGCAAGATTTGTCATTGAAAAAGAAGTTACCTGCAATGGCCAAAGTTCTTATCTAACATACATATTGAGAGGAAACAAAAAAAATACCTTTTGGTTTTTCTGTTGTGAGCTTATTCTCTTTTCTGTTGTGAGCTTTCTATTGTGAGAAAGTATTTTCACTTTCCTCTTTTCAGATCGACTTACAACAACCACGTCAAAGCAACCAACTCAACGCGGTAATATTAACCATCGAGTATTTGGCTCGGAGCTTCATTCCGTATAAGATAGAATGACAAAGTAATCTAAAACCTATTTGGACGGACAAAAAAAATTTGGTTTTCATTAAACAATATGACATTAGTTTCTACATACGTATTAGCTACCTACTTAGGTAACGTTGCCTACATTACTTATCATAAGCACAACTTATAATATCATGACATCACACCACATAACTTCCGCATTCCAGATATGAATGCTTCCACTATTATGGTATTCATACTTAATATTATAAATGCGAAAGTGTTACCTCTTTACGCCTAAACCGTTTAACCGATTTTGATTAAATTTCGTATAGATAGTTTGAGTCCCGGAGGAGGATATAGGATAGTTTTTATCCCGGAAAATGAACGGTGAAAAGTTGTATAGAACTACTTAAACCGTTGAACCGATTTAGATCAAATTTGCTATAAGAGATAGTTTATGTTCCGGGGAAAGATATAGGATAGTTTTTATCCCAGAAATCATCCCTTAAGGGGGTGAAAGATTGTATGGAGCTACGATATAAACGAGTTCCACGCGGACGTAGTCCGGGAGAAACTAATAATACTTTTAGTCTATGCTGACCCCGTATCATGGTCGGCCTTATCACGCGATAAGTGACAAGATAGGGGCGTCGTCTCGTTCTATCGAACGGTGTCAGCCAGTGACGGACGCTCTATCCTGTCACTTATCGTGTGATAAGGCCGACCATGATACGGGGTCAGATTGCCATTTAATCATTTATCGCTGTCGATAAGCCATCTATCACTAGATCACTCACATACTTGTTGGAACGAAAAATGGCTACCACCAACCTTATACTTAAGTATCATACCTAAATATCGAGTCAGATTGAGTTCCTTGGCACTAAATTTTCAACAAAATATTTTAATTACGATTTGGTATCAAATCAATCGCGACGATACGTTGCCAGGACGATCCCTAAATAAAGCCATTACCCACCCCTCGTTTTAGTTTTTATCGCTCGAATAAACAACTTCATTATGCTTTGTTATCATCTCTCGGGCCTTATTTTATGGATGACTTTATTACTTCCTACTACTTCTACAATTCATTGTGTATCAAAAATACATAAATTAAAACTAAAGCAATGGTAGCTAGGAATTAGCCTCCAGTGTGAAGAAAGGTTTTGAGAGTTCATATTTATGATGACCACAAAGCCCACATGCCGACATTTTGGAGCGATTTCTTGCACAGCGAGTAAGAGTACAATAAATACCATTTTTTTCCAATTTCTCTACTAAAAAGGCAAGTATATCAAAACTAATATACCTAAATGTAATTTTAATCAAGAAACAGCTAATTCAATCAGTGCACGTCTAAATTTAATATCATAACGAATTCCCCTGCTACCCTCCGGGAAAAATATAAATATCAGTGGTGCATTAAAGTGAGTTAAACTTGTTTGCGTTTCAATATTTACCTGCCCACTGACCCGTTTAATTCTAGCCGTCGCTGCCCTTTTTACGCAAAATGCCAGGATTTATACGAAAAATCGTATCAATTAAGTCTTTCTGGCTACGGAGAGAAGTATAGCCCAGAGGGGCTCGTGACCCCCGTAATGCAAACGTCATTCCGAACACTTGTAGCAGATTTTTATATCTACCAACTATGTATATACAAAACTGGCCCACTCTAAACACATTGAGATAAGGTTTAAGTTTGTCTATCGATGCGAAAGGAAAAAAATGTTTATTTTGAGAGGGTGAGCATGCCTAGAATGCGTCTGTTTTAGCAATTTGATACTATTTAAGTCGTGGGAATTTTTATATATTTGTATGAACTTCTTGTCGTATTCTCAAGTGTCGGGTCATTACTTACGGCTATTTAGTGTTACATCATTGATATCATACCAAAGTTAACAAAGTAACATGCGTTAGACACTTGTCTATGGTCGGAGGAAAATATACAGTTTTGATTTAGGTAATAAAATTACAATCTGATTAAATACTTCAACATATATAATATTTTGTTGCTATGTTACTGTTTTCAAGAACCGTACCTACAGCGATATCTATAGGAACACACACCAAATCAAAGGACACTGAGTATGTACTCCTACATTGAATCACACACGCATTTAATAGAGCTCCCAATCCGATTTCCTTCATACCTCATTATTCTCATAAAACTATATAGTGAAAAGGAAGATCATTTATCACTATGTAGGCAAGGGACATTTTTGCCTGACCTAATCTCTTACTAAGTTGGCCATGTCCGCTGTCAACTCCCATCATATCGAGCCGTCCCTTGTTACTTCGGTATACCCGTCGTGTAAGGCCAGTAATCTGTTTTAGTATGAACCCAGTGGCTTCATATGGAGCCAACGGCATTATACGTTTAATTGACTGCCCGTTTTAGGGATCGTATGAGATTACTTTAACGTCGTAGCGATGGGACACTTTTCAGATGATTCGTGCTCGGAGCAGTTATGCTCATTTATATACTACTAACTGCCTTCAACACAGAACACATGTCGATTCCATAAAACTTTAGAATATTAGCATAGACTCCATTTCCAATATTAGAAGTAAATTCAACTGAATACTATAGTGTGTGTTGTGTGCCTTGGATCTTAACTACACTAAATTACAGAATTATCCGAGGAGACTATGAAATGTATGCACGTATTTGTGATAAAAACCAGTGAGTAGGGCTTTAACCTGAAATATTGTGTGACAATGACAATCAACAAGCATTGTAACATCTAGGACAGCTGGTTTATAAATACCATCAATTGATCAATCTCGGTTTAACACAGTTTTGGAGCTCATAGTAAGGTATACTATAACAATGTGTACAAAACAGTAGGAGTAGATATAATATAACAATGTCCTAAAAGGTGGCAATACATTGACATTTTCTTATTTCGAAACCAGTGCAATAAATATGAAAGATAATTTATGTCTGGATGCACACCAAATCCTGGAGTCTTAACATTTGCTTCATAAATCAGGATAACGCAATAATTATTTTTACTAACGCTCGAAGCGGTAATAAAAACGTCGAAGCAAAGTAAATACTTTCGTAGCACAGTGAAAAATGTTTCAGTAAAGATTGAAGCGCTGATATTTACTATAAATACTCACGTCCATGGCGTTGAGGAAAAAGATTCGGTGAATGTGCGGGATGAATTAATAGGCCAGCGGGGCTAGGACAACTGACGCCGCGCCGCGCCGCGAGTTGAGAAAGATCTACCCTCCTCTTTCTAATTTGGACGGTGCGAGTGAGATCGAGTCGCGCGGGAAGCGACAGAGCAGCAAGTTGTGCTAGACGTACTGAGCGCGTATGCGGCAGCACTAAAGGTATATGAATCGACGCATTGGTTTTATATCAAAGTTAAAGTTTTAGGGCGCACTTGTTTTGAAACATCAAAGCAATACCTAAGTCAAAATATACATTGTTGTCTAACTGTCATAACTAGGTTTGTTTGAAGTTATGTTCCAAGTAACCCATACCCAACATGGTTTTGAATAATAAACTACATATGCTCGCGCTGTATTTCATATCAATAAAATTCGTTTTCAGAGGCACTTCTGGTAATTGTAATCTTACAGATGGAGAAAATATTACACGGGATGGTGATATTGCAGTCATAGCTGGCGAGCCAATCGCACACAACACACTAAAACCTATTCATATAACCGATTCTTACGCCACTCTCCGGCAGAAATGGGAAGGTGCTATTCTAACTGAACACCACACAATAAACTTGAGCCTTAATTCGACATGCGGGATTTTATAAATCCACGTTTTAACAACTATTTGAAAAAGAAAAACACAAGTTCCTAACAACATTGCTGAAATTCTTCCCACTGTGGCTGAAGCCAGAACAAGTGGAGGGTTGGGCCAAGTGAACCGAGCGTAATTTGAAATTACCCCGCAATATGGCAAATGTTCGCGGCATTTTTGGCACTCACTTTAATACGAAATTGCCTTTGTGAACACGGGAAAGGATTGTTAAGACTATGTAGGTAACGGGAGATGTGATCTCGTTCTACAAGAAAATTATAGCTTTTAATTTTACTCTTTTGACAGTTTCATGAGAGTTGACATATTTCTTTTACTTATGAATGATAAGGAAGTAAAAACTGAAGCCCAGTCATAAACTGACGTTTCCGTTTTGTGATGTAAAAAGTTTCCCATTACAATTTCGACTTCTGGTTCTCAAATTGTTCCCATAGCCTATAATGCTAACTTTGTTATTGTATTCGTATCTTTCGTATCTTTCGTACGAACTTTACCTGTAAGTACTACTTATGTAGTAATATGTGTGGTAATGATAAAAAATATTCAGGTAATATTTGGTCGATTGTTGAGATAGCTGCACGTAAATATTTCTGAGTGTTTTGTATATACCGAGTGACCGACCGATATAATAACCAACCACCATTCTGAGATCTTTGTCCTAATTCCCATCGGTCTTACAACGCGAAATAAGCTCCATCGAAGTGGCGGACATTTTGAAATTAAAACGCTAGGCTATTTGCACTCGAGGCGAGGACAAAAGACAGCCTAGTGCGTGGCCCCCGGCCTTTACACCTCGAGCTATTCAGAGAAACGTGCTAGATATCGGCAGTCATACAATTGTAAATAAATAAAAAAACATTTCCTTCCTTACGTGCGCTGATGAAGCAATGTGAAATAAAATTCTGTCTATAAAGACGCGACATGGGTAAAAAGGGTGCGTAACGATGCCAATTTTTTTTGATATAATATTAGTCGCAATCATGCTGGGGCATGGGGTGCGTGGGGTGGGTATGTATGCACTCAGGTGTGCAGCGCTGAGTGGCAAGGCACACTCACCTAAGTCCTTCTTACACGTCCACGTCGTCACTGACTCTGCCGCCGCAGGTCAGTGGCGAGTCTGCTTCTTAAACGAAGTGGACCGTGCACCCTGGTAATGCTGGCGATCATACGGGCGCTGCACTCTCACCATCAACCCCGGATCGCCAGTAGCTAAGTAAGAAGGGCCATACCCGGCTGGAGCTCCCACCAGCCGGGTAATCCTAAACCCCTATCCCGTGCTCCCAAACTCTCCTTCCCTTTCCCGCCACACCCCAAACAAGTCCCTCACACCTCCCCAAACCCCCTCCAAACTCCCCTCCTCGGAAAGTTATTTCCACGGCTCTGCCGAGGGTGTAGGTGACCTCGGTGGACTACTTTCACCTACCTGCGCTAGTCCTGCGCAGTTGAACGCCGTAAGTCAGGATGACGGAAGCCTGGGGGGTTGAGCCGACTAGGAGTCGGGGATTAGTTACTCCTGGGACGCAACACGCCCTCTTCGGACCCGATTTCAGACAAAACGGTAGCCCTGTGACTAGCCACCACAGGGAAATGGACACGCGTCCCGTACGGTCGAGGTGGTACGGTCCGCAGGCGAGATATGGGGAGGGTGTTCTCTGGGAGAACACTGGGGCTCGGCCATGCTGACGGAGCGAGGGCTGGTGGACCAACTGGGGCAGATAGGATCGTCTGTTCCAGCCACCCGTCTGCAGCACCTGATGTCGCGCATGAGCAACAACTCACCATATCTATACCTCTTGGGTATTCCTGGTGTCCTAAGGGACATCCCCAAAGGTGCGGGCTCCACGGAGGGTGGGAAGCTCGAGAGGTGAAACTAAACTACACCAAAACATGGACTCTACAAGATCCCAAAACCCCAACCAAGCGGTAGACGGCGCAGCATCCGCTGTACCTGACACCGCCAACAACAAGGCACAAGGTGAAGGCGCTGGTAAACCAGTACCTCCCTCTACATCACGGGCCTTCAGGGAAGCGAAAGCAACCCGGGAAGGCACCATACAACCTGGCGACGGCGCTGTGCCCACAGTACCGAAGCACAGGAAAGGCAAGGGTGCATGGGGCAGGAAGGCCGCCGGGAAACCGGTAACCAACCAGCCCACCAAGCACACGAAGCACAACACGGGCCCGGTACAGGCTATAGGCCGTACCCCGCCCCCGACACAGGGCAACACCGCGGAGGCAACTACGGAGGCGGAGAAATCCAGCAATCCGGAGCTTACCGCCACAGTGGAACCTGATTGCGACCCAGCCATACTACGGCTGAATGCAGGGTGGTCCCTGCCAGTACAATATGGGAAGGCGAAACGTGCCAAGCGGGTGGAATCCCAACCAACCCAACCCCCAAGTACGGCAGGATACCACAAAAAAAACAAGAAGCAACGGCGCAAGGCGCGTGAACAACGGCTTGGCGACCAGGACAGTACAGCCCCGGCATCCCTGCCTAGTCAGGGTGCCCCCCGAAAAGGATCGGCGCAGGCAGCCGCTGGACCCCCAGTAGCAGGCCGTACCGTCCCCAAGGGGAGCAGGGGACAAGACAAGACGAGGGCAACCAAAGGGGGGAGTAACCAGGGGGCCCGACCTTCTTCCAAAAGGGCTCGGCTCGACGAGACTTTCTCTCCGAGAGGCGAGTCAAAAAGGCAGAGGATCGAGCCTCATGGCGAAACGCCCCGGATTGCGTACGCGGATGCCGTGAAGGCGGATCTGCTAGTGGCCGTCACCACTGCCACAGCGGAACACCTGAGCCCGCAGCAATCCGAGGAAATACAGCACCAGATGCAAGGTCTTCTTATTAAAGAGGCAATGCAGCCTGGAAGCAGTCAGACCGAGGGTCCACAGTTTCGGGGAAAGCCGGTGCTCACAAACGGTTCCTTGAGGCTGTGGTGCGAGAACAAGACCACTCTCGAGTGGCTGAAGCGCAGTGTGGCTGCTATCACCCTTTCCGACGGGCAGAAGCTCGTGGTGAAGCGCCCGGACGAGCTGCCGAAGCGCGTGCGCGTCGGCATCTTGCTACCGGGGATCCACGAGAGTCCGAACGTGGTAGCACGCATGCTGCGCTACCAGAACGGATGGGCAGACATCGACAGATGGCTGGTCATCCGGTTCGAGGTACAGGCAACGGAAACGTTCGCCACGCTCAGCATCCCAGAGACGGTGGTGGGGCCCCTGATGGACCATGGACGCCGACTCAGCTTTATGCTGGGCTCGGTGTACGTCAAGTTCGAGGGACCCCGTGGCAAGTTTGGGGAGAACCCCCCTGCCAAACCCACCGACTCGACGGACGCCACCAACCCAGACACCCCTCCTACGGCGACAGCCAAGGCAACGAAAGTTGCTGAGGTAGTCGCGGAACCAGTTCTCCAGGCTCCAGAGCAGACCGACCCCGCTCCCGAGACGGACGAAGAAGAACTCCTTCTTCGCGACCACTCGGAAAGCGAGGAGGGATGCGCAGAGGAGCTAAAGAAGCTGGCCATCCGTAGAGATGAGGGCAAGGAGGAGAGGGAGACGTCGACAGAGGAGATGTCGACGGAGGAGACTGACGACGATGTCGCTGTCCCCTTCCTTTCCAACTTGTAAAATCCTCCAAGCCAACCTCCACCACAGCGAAACCGCAACGGCTCAAATACGGAAGTGGATGGAGGCCAACACTACAGCCATAGTACTGATCCAGGAGCCGTGGGTCAGGAAGGGCACTGTCTGCGGTCTCCGCCGCACAGAAGGTAAGTTGACAGTACACACGGGACCGGAAAACCCCCGGGCCTGCATCTACACTACAAAGAATATACAAGCGCATCCTCTAACAAGTTTCTGTTCCAGAGACCTGTGCGCCATAATGGTGCGAGGAGTGCAGGACTCCCAACTACAGGAGGTGGTAATGGCTTCGGCCTACATGCCGGAAGCCGACGACCCACCGCCACACGACATGACGAGACTGGTCAACTACTGCGAGGAGGCGGGACTCGAGCTCATCACGGGCACCGACTCGAACGCACACCACGTCCTCTGGGGCATGGCCATAGGGAACGACAGAGGTAAGAAACTTGTCGAATACCTATTTACTACAAACCTAAACATAATCAACACAGGTTCAACTCCAACGTTTGTGAACAGACGTAGCAAAACAATCATTGACTTGACACTAGCAACCGAAGAAGCATCGAAGCACATCTCAAACTGGCACGTATCGAGTGAACTCTCGTGCTCAGACCACAGATGGATTCGATTCGACTTACAGGTAAATACACTCGCGGCAGCACCCAGGAGGAACCCAAGGAAAACGAACCGGGCCCAGTACGCACAGGAAATAGGTCGGGCACTTGCGCGTACCGAGGTTCCTCCGGAAATATTAGGCGTCGCAGAAATAGACAAACAGGTAGGAATCCTTACGGATACCATCATAGACTGTTACCATCAAACTTGCCCTCTATCAACCCCACCAACAGGCAAAGGAAACAAGGCCAACTGGTGGGGACCTGAGCTGGAGAGACTCAGGAAGAAAATGAGGAAGCAACTCAATAGGGCAATGAACACCATGGCAGACCAGGACTGGGACAGATACAAGGTCACCAAGTCCAGGTACAAAAGACGGCTCAGATACAGGAGCACAAGCTCATGGCACAACTTCTGTACCAACATCGAGTCAACTACACAGGCCAACAGGGTAAGGAAGGTTCTCTCCAACAATACAGCCTTAACTCTAGGAACCCTGCGGAAACCTGACGACACCCTCACCAACTCGCCGGAGGAAACAGAGCGCGTCCTAGTTCAGACGCATTTCCCGGACTGCGAGATATCGAGTCCAATTAGGCAACTGGATGAGGAAACCACCCCCACAGAAGAGGGGTGGCGACTGGCCAGCGAGGTAATAACTCCCCAAAGAACACAATGGGCCATCGACAGCTTTGACTCCTACAAATCTCCAGGGCCAGATGGAATTTTCCCCGCCCTACTGAAATGGGGTGGGGCGCCGCTAACGCACAGGCTTACTATCGTCCTGGGCGCCTGTCTAGCACATACGTTTGTGCCTCGACAGTGGAGAGAAGTCAAGGTTATCTTCATACCAAAACCAGGTAAAGGAGACTACACGGACCCCAAATCCTTTAGACCGATAAGCCTAACCTCCTTCCTGCTGAAGACGTTGGAAAGGCTGTGTGATAGACATCTGAGAGAGAGGGTGCTGGTGCGTGTACCTCTGCATCAGAACCAACATGCCTACAGTTCAGGTAAATCAACAGAATCTGCGCTTCACGCTGTGGTCACCAAGGCTGAAGTCGCAATCAAAAACAAGTCAATGTGCCTAGGTACCTTCATTGACATAGAGGGAGCCTTTGACAAGACTAAATTCACCAGCATAACCGCAGCATTGACTAGACACGGAGTGAGTGGGGTTATTACAAAATGGATAAAAAACATGTTAAGTCAACGAGTCATCAGACTCGGGGAAGACAAGACAAGGCAGGCACGGGTAGCGAAAGGGTGCCCCCAGGGAGGCGTCCTCTCTCCACTACTCTGGAACATGGTGGTCAATGACTTAATCACCAAATTAAATAACAGTCATCACTACACCATCGGGTATGCTGACGACATAGCGATACTCACCAGCGGCACCCACACAGGTACAGTGTGCGACGTCACCCGTTCCGCACTCGCCATAGTGGAACACTGGTGCAACGACAACGAACTAACAGTCAACCCAAGGAAGACCGAGCTGGTAATGTTCACCTACAAACGGAACCTGGGGACCTACCGCCTACCCAGGCTGTTCAATACAGAGCTCCAATTATCAACAGAGGTAAAGTATCTAGGTGTAATACTTGATTCCAAACTTAATTGGAGCAGTCACCTGGACAACAAAATCCAAAAAGCTACAGTCGCTTTCTGGCAATGTCGTAGAATGGTAGGTAGGACCTGGGGACTAAACCCCAAGATCACTCTATGGCTTTACCAGGCAATAATTCGACCAATAGTAAGCTACGGCGCTGTGGTGTGGTGGCCTCGTACCACACTCACGACGGTCGAAGCTAAACTACAACGCCTCCAGAGACTGGCCTGCATGGCGGCTAGCGGCTGCATGAGGACCACACCTACTGCAGCCCTGGAAGCCATCATGGACATTCCGCCGCTTCACCTCTTCATCAGGCAAGAAGCACTGGCGTCAGCCATACGGCTCAAAAAACAGCACCTCTGGAGGCCGCCCAGGGTTCCTCACACCGAGATACTCTACGAGGCTGTAGGTAGGGAACCCCTCATAGAGGCAACAATCGACATCATCCCCAGACAGTTCGTCTTTGACAAGAAGTACAAAATCGAACTATACGAAACCCCCCAGGAAGGACTTAACCCCAGGGAGTTAAGAATTTTCACGGACGGGTCCAAGACAAGGTCAGGCACCGGAGCAGGAGCATTCTCGGAGGACCTAAACATACGAATCTCAACACCATTAGGGACCCAAAACACAGTCTTCCAGGCTGAGTGTATGGGCATAATAATGGCCGCTCATGCTATCGCCTCCAGAGAGGTAAGGGGATACCCCATCCGCATACTCTCCGACAGTCGATCTGTACTGCAAGCCCTACAAGGTCACGCGACAACGTCTGGGCTGATACACGAGTGCCACCAAATCCTATCAGAGGTATGTACCAATAGCGACATAACCCTACAATGGATCAAAGGGCACAGCAATTCACGTGGGAACGACGCAGCGGATGCACTGGCTAGAGAAGGCTCAGAATCAAAAGCCGTAGGACCGGAACCTACGATCCCTCTACCCCCTGCATGGCTGCGGAGCACACTACGACTAAACACCAAGGCAGAACATCAAAAATTCTGGAATAACCTAGGTACCTGCAGGCAAACCAGAGAGGCCCTCCCGACAATCAACCCCGGATTGGCAAGGAAGCTAAAGCAGCTAAAGAGGCCGGCACTCCGTCTCCTGACAGGAGCCATAACTGGTCATGCACTATTAAACAAACACCTTTTCACTCTAGGTATTACAGACAGTCCTCTCTGCAGAGCGTGCATGGAAGAGGAAGAGACAGCCGCCCACGTCATTCTGACGTGCCCAGGGGTGGCAGAATACCGGGCAAAGCACCTCGGAACACCGGGGTCACTACCGGAGGCCGTCGGCAACATAAAGGGTCTGCTAGGCTTCCTGGTGGAACTGGGTTGGCACGAATAACAGTAGTGCCAATAACCCATACGCAAAATAGGCGCTATTATGACGTCGAGTTGCGGAAACCTAGCCCGCGTACACCTATAACCTATAACCTATATGGGTAAAAAGGGTGCGTAACGATGCCAATTTTTTTTGATATAATATTAGTCGCAATCATGCTCATATGATATAATTATCATTTTATTTAATATAACATACTTTACAACATATGATATAATGTTAAATTCTTCTAATGTATAGTTTGCATAATAATTTTTGGGGTTAAATATAATGGCCACCAAAAAGTGCTTTGACAACCTAAGCTCTCTTACTAAAAAAATGTACTGAAAAGTACTAGCTGTTTTAGTAACGACTGCACATTAAATTTAATTGTATTCGAAGACCAAATTTAGTAAATGATCACCAAATCTTAGCGAGCAATTAATACCATATTTCTACCTAAATAACCCACTGTGATTGCCATAAAATGTATGCATATAGGTACCAAATAAGTTATAATGATGCCAAATTTACAAGTGGTACCAAAACCCGAATCAGCGCACCCCACTTCCATGTGATCTTGTCTGTACTACCCCTAGAGTGTATATAAAAGCCCGCGGAGCCAGAAGCTCGCGAAGGAGGTCCTGAGTTGAACGGGGTGCACGAGGCCGAAGCGAAGCGAGTGGGGGAAGGTGGCGAGCGAAGCATAAAGCGTAGGTCGAGTGCGCATGTGAAACGAAGGGCCGACGAATATTAGAATATTAGGATAGTATTTTCTTTAATAGGATAGAAAGATGTTAATTTGGGTTATTATTTCACATTGAAATGGAGATTGAATTTTGGTGATCATTTACTATTTTCGGCAATAAAAAGTGTTTTTTTTGCGTTATATAGTTTTTGGGACACTAAGGCAGTCGGTGTAGGTACGACGAGCGAAGCGAGCGTGCCGCGGTTAAGGCCGGCGAAGCGCTAGATCCGAACACTTTTTTACCGCCGAATACTGATACTGTATGACTACAATTTGCAAATGGTAATGTTTGCTATACTTTCTTTACGTTATTGGCGTTACCAAGATGTTGTAATAAAAACAAAATATTATACTAGGTACTTGACAGTTATGTAACATGAGAATTATACCATATTATGGTTATAACAAAAAGTTTTATACCAGATGATAGTTAAACAAAATAAACATATATATTTTGAGATTATACCAAACGTTTATTATATAAAATTAGTTATTATATACTTTGAAATTGTATGAAATGTTATTATATTGAATTTTTATATCCGTCATTACACACCCGAATAAAAAAATTCGAAGATGATAAGCTAAACTACATGCAGATAAATCTGGGGTGACTCTACTGAAAACTGACTAGACGGAGAGGACTACAGTTAAAAGTTTGTAGTACAAGATCTCTCTTCAGTTATTCACTCTTGAGACTGCGCTTTTAGTTTGTTAATATTTATTTTGTCAAGATGATATAAGTTAATAAATCTAGATACTACCTACAGCTAAAGATAGTGAAGTTCTGCTCTAATCAAGGCGTCCTACTCAAATAGTCCAATGTAAGGTCAGGTGGGGTAAGAGGAACAGAACAGGAGGACAGTAGTTGGTAATACCAACTACTGTTTCGCTTTCCCGGTAGTTCCACTTACCCCACCTGACCTTAATTAAAATATTATAAAGAAGTCATAAGATAGAGGAAAGTGAGTCTTTGGCCGTCAGTTATGAAACGAACATTGATAATTTCATTACAAAAGTGATTACTATTCCTATGTATTTTTTGTAGGTAATTGATGTTTTAATTTAACGTTACGTAAGAGTCCATTGCAAGATCTATCTTAGTACATTGTCATAATCTTATTTTCAGAAAAAAAGACTATACATGTTTTTTATGTAAAAAAGTGCAAAATTTAAAACAACAGAAACAAAATTGTGTGAAGCAGCGAGGGTGAAACGATGCGCTTTCACGATGTTGCCTTCGTTGGCGGCCATATAAATACTAGCGATTTAAGATACAGAGATTGCCAGGGTTGGACGCTATTTAATGGCATCCAGCAATTGGAAACATTTCAAAATATGTAATGATGCCAAAGCCAAGTAGATTGCCGTTTTTTTCTCACTTGCATTTAATGAAATATGTAAAATGAAATCCAATAGTGCTACGCAGGCACCGTAATCACGTCGTCTGCAGGAATTCGCTACTTTAAAATTTTGTATGAATGCAATTTAGGAAGAAAAAAAGAGTGTCCTCATTTCAATGTTCTATAAAACTTAATCATAATTGGCTCATTTGGCTCGTCACACAGACTGGATGTTAAACTCATTTTTTTTTCAAGTTATAAACAATAGTATTGACGCACTTCTTTCCGATGATTCGGTTTATTCAGTAATTTGAAGATTACATTTAAATTATTCTGTATAAGTTTAGTGCCAAGTTCCAGGTTCAATAATCCGCATTAATATATAGAGATCTCTCTCTAGTTTTCTTACCCTGATTAAGTACTTTCCACTTTGTAAAAAGACACGGCTGCTCAACTAAATAGGTTTATTAAACACTGAACCTTTGTTCCACAAGTAGGTTAAGCAGTTTAACTGTTAGCACGGAAACTAGTTTAGTTCGTAATTCGATTGATCCCATCGAACCTTATTAGGTTAGTATGGATCCTAGTCGCATTGTCGAAGATGCTCGCTACTTCGCAGTTAATGAATTCATTTGTATTTTATATATTACACGTCGTAATTATAACGTTGCAGCTCTCAAGTTGTTGCCCAATTATAGAGCTTACCCAATTAGGGACTTAGTTTGAAGGATTGAAAAGGCGATTTGATACACTTTGCATCGTTACGTCCCTACACTTGAATTTGAACGTAACAGATTTGTCACCACAAACAGTCGTTTACACCAATTTACATGTAGGGGAGGTACCCTAAAAATTTTTTTTTTCAGGATTTTATTGTACTGTTTTGTCGGCGTGATTGATTATATACCCACGCCGAATTGCAGTTTTCTAGTTGTAAGGGTTACTGAGCTAAGCCGAAGACGGACAGACAGACGGACGGACATGGCGAAACTATAAGGGTTCTTTGTTGAATACGGAACCCTAATAAAATGGATTGTCAGAACATTTACTTCAGTACTTCTATTCAGTATAAGTAGGTACATTGTGGCCTAGGAACTCTCACAGCCGTTAAGTATCTGTATATGTTTAATAGCTTTGAATTAAACCCCTACCTACCTAACCTATAACTGTTGGCCTTATACAGTATGGCAAAAAATATAGTAAAACCTTTTGAATGGTTCACGGAATCGATGACCCCATAGCGAAATACAAGCTTCCAACTCCACACCTTGGCGACAATTTCCCTAAAGTACCAATTAATTGGGCAGGCAAAAACTTCATCCCAGCATTCATGAATCATTCCCGGAATTTATGCCTCTGGTGTTGCCGAGGCATTGCCCTGTTAATTTTGCAAGGGTGTCATGCTCCCTATAAATTAAATTCAAAACGACTCTATGAGGTGCGTAATAGAGTTTTAATTAAAAATATTGTGCCATGCAGATACGAGGTTGAGGAGGGATATCCTGTATAGGCTCCAGTTTTTGCCCGGGGCGCCTCGATAATCCCGGGGTCGGTTACAAATGTCCTGGGATTTGCGGCACAACGGGGGCGAGATAAACTGAGATCTGACTTGCACGATCAGTCGCACGTTCAATTTTATGTCAAATATATGTTTTGAATGACCCCCGGACATTGCTAGGCTACGGCCTCAGGGTCTCCATAATTTGGAACCTACACTTTGGTCTACAATAGGAAAAAGCGTACTTATATCCTTATCATAATTTAGACAATCCTCGGAGACATATTTACTATTTGAGACTTAAGTACTTATAGTTTAAATATAGCGCGCTTAAAATTGTAGTATTTCCTTATAGTTGAGATAGCGCAACAATTTTACGCAAGAATTTTAATAAGTAACATTTTTTGATTCAATCATTTATTAGCAAATATACGATTATAAGACAGGCAACAAACAAGCTAAACTGAATCAAAAGCGTCACAACAACGCAAAACGAAAGTCTCCTAATAGAAACAAAACCCAATAGCTTAAAAGGACACAAAATTTATATCCCGATTAACGCTAGCAATAATCAGAATAAGAGTACAAAAAGCAATCCTGTTAATAGAAGACGCCGTTTGTTACCGTGCCACGGCCGGCAAATGGACAAATCAGATTATTTCACCCACTATGAGTCTGTAGATAACAGAACGTATGGGTGCAAACAATAAGTAACAGCGGGAGTTGAAAATATCTTTATGTTTGCAAAATACTGCTTTGTTAAAAATATGCCACTTTATCGCACAAAACGTTCAAATCAATAATCATGTTCCTATTTTCAGACTTTCAAGATGCTTGCTTCTGGCGTCAAGTGCCTAATGATTCAGGGAAAAGTAAATTATATTTTTTTTATTAGGGACATTTCTATATTCATGAATAAAAATTGAAAAGCGTTCACTAGCGGAAGAGACCGGGAATATAACCCGATAGAAAAATGCAGCGTTTTAATGCAATACTTAGGTTGAATTTTTACACTATTACGAGTGAGTCTTACACTAGATAATATAATTTGAGTATTACTAGTATTAGTATCTCTTTATGGCACTGGCAAGATTATTTTTATCCCTTGCTTTACAAATCGCGCTCTCTTATGCGTTGCTCTGCAGCTTAATGCAAGGCTATAAATTAAGAGATTCCTGCTAAGTCCCCATCAGTTGACGCGCCCCGCGGCGTTACTCACTGCCCTTAAGCGAAGACATCGGCTACCTTACCTACTTCACTGGAAATGATCAGGGTGAAGTTCTGCTAAGTCACATTTTATTTTCAGTACTAGAACATTTTCGACTTTTAATGATAATTAATATCAATCTAGTGAAATACGTCAAAATCTGCTTTATATACTGAATGTCCAAGAGTTAATTTAAAGCTACCAACATAATTCTTACGCTTTAATAGAAACAAAATTGTATAACAACTATGGACCTAAACGCAGTATTTCGCGACCGAAACAGCAATTTACTTGAGTTTCCATACAACGATTAGTACAAATATAAAACTGTGACGTTTCGGCTGCCGCCACAGCGACATCCGTCTTTGAGTAAAAATTTTGTGTATGTATAAAGAACATTATTTAATTGGAATTTCGACAATTACGGAAAATTTAACAAAAATTGTAGAAACTACAATTAAAGAACATAAAAACCCACACAAACATTAAATGCTCTCCAAAAACTGGTTCACATGGCATCGTAAAAAAATCTTAGCACACAAGCCTATTTATTACAGGAGAGTGCAATTTGCAATGCTGCTGAAATCGGTTATTTAAATAATCGTTCTATGAAATCACAGAAAGAAATCACAGCATTTTGATTTTATTTATTTAATCTTATTGCATATAAGAACTATGTGCTATATGTCCTTTTCTGCCAATCAACATTACTATTCTAAACATATTTCCTTACATAGAAACAAAACCAGGACAAAAATATTCTATACAAACTTCTTACAAGAAATAAATAGGTACCAAAGTAAAATACACTATCAGTCTCAAAGTACTGAATCAAAATGAATTTGCAATCATCAGGCACTCCCAGTTAAATTACCTACCTCGATTAAGTGCGAATATCTAAACGGTTTAGCTCTATTCACCGGAGGTATTTCCCTTCAGCCGTGGGCATGTACAAAAATACACCTACAACAGGGCATAAAACCTATTTAGACCATTACAATAGGGATATCTTCATTGTCTGAAGGCTCTCGGGGCTGTACGCGTCGCCAACGGTGATACGCGGCGCAAGTAAGGAGCTTCGGCACATCTTAAAAAAGACCGGGTTGTACTCCGGGAGTGCCGGCAGAAGTGAAAACTCAATGATATTGTAACAGTTTTTCGATCAGGTCACGTGTCTGTCTTACGAATTTTCAATCTAATTTTCATTTATATGGTAAAATACAATAATCATTTACTGCGCTATCGTACACAAACATGACAACTTACATTAAAAATGTAACACTGCAGAACTATTATACAATTATTTATCATTAAAAAGTGAGCGATAAACCTCAGAAAAATCAACTTCCATCCATACATCTGACGTCTTACGTCTTACGAATCTGACGGTCACGTGTCCTGACGCGAGCTTAAGGGTCCTTACGCCTACAGACGAGCGTATTTTGCAACATGCTTGCTTTTTCATTGAAGATTACGACGTAACTATTAGTATTTATTCAAAAACACTAGGGGCTAAAACAATTCAAATTTTCATTTTCTCTTTCTAAACCTAAAATAAATGAGTTTTCTTAGGAGTCCTTTTCAAGTTTTGCAGTGAGAAGTATCGTTTCGGATCTCAATTTTGCAGTTAACAAGACTCATTTGGTACATGAATGATTACAATTCACTTCACCATATCTTGTGCGAGGGGCTGACATGATTGAAAATCAAAGATTCATTTAAAAAATATATAAAATACCTTCCGAGTTTTCTTAATTTTGTTGGTGGAAACAGGATTACATTATATGTTTTTACCGCAAATTGTATATTTTATATTTTGCCCTAAAAATAGTATAATAGCAAATTATAACTTTATGTTAACCAATAAAAAAAAACATAACTATAGGACCTACGTTGCCGTAAATTTATACCTATTTTTTAAAAGACGCTCTTATAAATCACGCTGCACCGACGCCGTGCGCCGAAATTTTTATTTAAGTAATGATTAAGAGGTTAAGAAATGATTATTTAAGTACGTTATTTTGAATAAATACTAATAGTAATGTCGTAATCTTGAATGAAAAAGGAAGCAATTTGAAAAAAACGGTTCGCTTCTGCTTATGTAGGCGTAAGGCCTCTTAACATTTTTTCCCTATCACAAAAAGTGCACAGCGCCGCTAAAGAAGTTTTCACTTCAATAAAAACTTCATTGCTAATAATAGTACCTAAGTCTAATAACAGACAGGTAACTCTTAATGGACAAATATATGTAATCGTACATAGATTTGTCCGCTTAATTAAGCCGTCGCCTACGACGAGATGGGGGTTTGAGGGTATGACGACTGTGGAGGTCGGACCGCAGGGTGCGACGGGCAGGCGCCAGTCGCTTGGCTCCCCGCGCCCCCCTAGGTGACATACCTTGTCACATTCAACTTACGATAAATATTGAGGTTATTTTATAAGAACTTAAAAAAAGCTTTGCAAAAATGGTTTCGTTCTTCACAACGAAAAATGACTCATCTAAATACATATATACTCGTAAAAGAAGACTTTCTGACTGATTCATCACCGCACAGCCGAAATTTACACCAAAGCTTCCTTTTATGACGTAGGCAAGGGATAAGACGGGGTTTTGGAAATTCCATCCCTAAGGGGGTTAAATAGGGGTGCAAAGTTTGTATGGGGGAACCATTTTTTTTTAACTAGAGACTTGAAACTTTGTAGGAAGATTACTTACTAAGATACAAAAAAGTACTTTCAGCGTTTTAGAAAATTCCACCCCTAAGGGGTTTAAATAGGGGTGCAATGTTTGTATGAGGGAAACATTATTTTTGAACTAGAGACTTAAAACTTTGTAGGAAGATTACTTATTAAGATACAAAAAAAGTACTTTCAGCGTTTTAGAAAATTCTACCCGTAAGGGGGTTAAATAGGGGTGCAAAGTTTGTATGTAGGGAACTTTATTTTTTGAGCTAGAAACTTGAAACTTTGTAGAAAGATTATTTATTAGTAAAAAAAAGAACTGACAGCGTTGAGTAAATTCCACTCCTAAGGGGGTTAAATAGGGGTGCAAAGTTTGTATGAGGAACCTTTTCCTTGAAGCAAGAAACTTGAAACGTTGTAGACAGATTATTTATTTAAATACAAAAAAAGAACTTTAAGCGTTTTGGAAAAATCAACCCCTAAGGGGGTTAGTAAGGGGTGAAAAGTTTGTATGGGGGAAACTTTTTCTTTTAGCTAGAAAGTTGAAACTTTGTAGACAGATTACTTATTTAAATACAAAAAGAACTTTAAGCGTTTTGGAAAAATCAACCCCTAAGGGGGTTAAAACGAGATTCAAGGTTTATATAGAGGCTAAGAAAATGTTATAATAAGAGATGTGTAATTTCGATCTTAGCCTGTATGTTAAAAGACTACAAAACTGATTTCGGAGTTTTTTGAAATTCATCCCCTATAAGTGTTAAAGGGGGTTCAAAGTTTGTAAGAAGAGCAACACATTTTTAAAGTAAGAGATTTGTAATTTCTGTTTTAGACTGTTTGAAATTGATTCCATAAGGGGGTTAAAAACATTCATCAGAGGTTAAATAAGGGTTGGAAGTATGTTCTAAAGTCTATACTACTATATGGTAAGCCATTTATTAGTCAAAATACATAATCCGACTGCTAGCAGAAAAGAAGGTTAGGTTATGTTAGAACCACAACCCATACAGAACCGAAAAGCTACCAGAAATCTAGGTGAGGTTAGGTTAGGTTAGAACTGCGATGCTCCCAGAACCGAAAAGAAGGTAATGTTTCATTTACCCTGCTGATTATTTAGTAAATTAACTAAAAGTTTATTTTGGATAATCAAAATAATTTATTCTCTAACACCGTTCAATGGGGACGGCGGATGGAGATGGAAAGTTCTACGTTTTTTAGCATTAGATAAAACATTATGAAAAGTATATAGTTTAAGCAAAAACGTCTGTTGATGATTGTTAAGATATTTATATTTGTAATAACGGAGTTTTCAATTTAGCAATTTAAACTAAAGAACTCATCGCACTGTTACCTTATACGCTTAATCCCTGAACACATTTAGATGAATTTTTCCATACAGATAATTTGAGACCCTTGGAAGGATATAGGATAGTTTTTGTGTCCGAAATCATCCCTTAAGATGGTAGAACTATGTTTGGGTCGGCGATAATTAAGGTTTCACCCCCAATAATTTAATAGCAATCATTTTTCTAAGACGGTAACAAGTTCTACGCGGACGAAGTCACGGGCAACAGCTAGTTAGTTCCTAAAGTTGCCTTTAGATTGTTGTAAGAGCACGCCCAGTACTTTGTGAAATACGTTCAGAACTTCAAATTAGCGGCCTAGTAAAGTTTTTCTAAGTAACTATACCAGTATTAGTATTATTTTGGTGTCGTTGGGAGCTGTCGGAGTCGTGTACGGAAATCAAAAGTTACAACAACACCAACTGCAAGGATAGACAATCTGATCATCACATGGGGTTAGCGTCGACCTCTCCTCACTTGGACTACTACGTTAGGCGTTATCGAGGTTTAAATTGCAAATTTAATACAGCTATTTGCATCTGAAAGACGCTATGCAGAGTCGTCGTTTTTGTCAGCAGTGATTTGTACAGTTTATCTAAAACTCTTATCTAAATTAGACGTGTGCTGGAACTCTATTTTATTTAAATCTAACGATATTCTTTTGTCTTTTGGCAATGTTAATGGGCGGGGTGGGTCATCGTTTGGCATTTAGCCACTAGCGGTAATTCAAATAAAATAACATTGGTAGATACCTATAGGTCGACCGCTTAAGGGGATGCCTTGATTCGAGTCGACCGCGCCCTCTTGGCAGAGACTCGTTTGTGCCTTCCGCGCACGAGAAAAAGAGATGCAACACTCTTCGGAAATGGCTTATTTGGACAAATTTCCATAAATACTTAGCTTAGTGAAGTTTTATTAATATTTCATTAAGTAAGTGATATTTTCGATGAGATAAAATACTATAAGTATTAACTTGATTCTGTCGTAAAATAATGTATTGTTTGAGTAAGCTGAGTAAAAAAAGGAAATTATACAGACACAACGATGGATTTTTTTCTATCGAGGAAAATTTAGGCAATCACGTATCGATTAAATCAGATAAACAATCATATAGTCAAGAATTATATATCTGAAAATCAGACCTTATTGTTTCTTAATCTAGTCAGAACGGCGTTTTAAAGCACGCGATAATTTCCAATTCACCCCTTTAACTCAGTCCCCGCCTGCGTGGACCGCGGGTGCGGGGGTATGACGATAACGGGGCGAGGACATGGTTAAACGGTCTACCCATAAATACATATAGGTACTTATTCGGTCTGCCTCCTTTTGTACGAGTCTTAAAATCGTTTTGTTTAGATTAGAATATAACCACTTAAAATATAAATATTAAACTGATTTGGCGTTTAAAACTGAGGCGCGTAATTTATGAATATAGAATTAAATTATTACGCTATCATGATCGGGAAAATCGCTCTCCCACACAATAACCAAGAAATACTGTCTGTCAGTATTATTAACCAGAGATCATTAGACATACGAAAGCATCGTGTGCGATGTACGCTGGCTAGCTATTTATCTTCAGCAAACACAGCTGATTATATGTTTTCCAACACATGGTCAGTGACGCGGCACACAAATTAATATGTCCACTTCCTCCCGGACGCCACGGCGTCAGACAAAGCAGTAAAATAATCAACTGTTCACAGCTGATTACACAGCATCATTTATTCTGTCACAACACAAAACAAGAGGGCCCGTGACGCCACCGGGACGTGTACCACATATTGTACCCTATTCATTGAAAAACAATGTTTATGATGGGTGAAACACCCGACAGGACTAGGGCTTTCTGATAGCCACATTCGTCGACCAGTCACGTATGACTGATATTCTAATTCAAAACTATTTACCCTTATTTTACACAAGGAAAGGCACATAATTGTATAATTGTGATAGTACCTAGTATCAATTACGTTTTCGTTATGTGAAATACATTAATTACGTATGCAGTAATGATGGTGATCAATGTTTTGGAAAGTTGTGTACACTGAAATTTTTCAGTTTTTCATTTAAAATGCATGTGTTGTCTGATTTGGCATTATGGAAATATAGTACAAAAATCCACAATAAAAAGAGTAAAGAAATATACAGCAGTATGCAAGCATATAAAACTGCGTTTTATGTAATTAAGTCAGATGTGAAAATTAAACTTGGGTGTGTAGTTATGTAGTAGTAGGTACATAACGCTATTATTTCTCATGGTAGGCTGCGAAAACTAGAAAGCGCACATACATGGAACTTTTAAAATATATATCATACCCATAGAATGGTATACCGAATTACGTCATGTTTTGTTCCTTTTTGTCTGTCTTTTACTCGTACTTCCAATAACCCTTAATAAGCTTCAAAATATGGAAATAAATCGTCCCATGGTGTCTGAAGGCAATGCGCCGTGACGGTCTCGGTGTGTGCCCACACGCCCCTGCTCGAACTTTCATATTACAAATGAACTTTACTCTATAATGACTAGTTATACGTGTATCTTGCAAGAATACGGGTTGAGATGTAAGACGGGGTACATACAAGTACGCTAATCGAGGATATTTACTTGTAAATACATGATTTGTATGTTCGCCTTTGTACTTTGATATTGTGTACAATAAAGAAAATTGTGTTACATACATACATACATTTAAACCGCGTGTTATTGGTTTTCTTAGACATTTTAATCTAAACAAAACCTTTGTTTAATTGTCTTCAGGCAACCCCCCCACAAGTTTAGCAAAGGTATATTTTTACAACCGACTTTCAACAAGGAGGAGATTACAATTACATCGTTTTTTATTTCACTCCAAATAATTTAGATATTAAAACGCTGAATGACCGCGGGGACCCTCCATGCTCAATGACCGCGGGGACCCTCCATGCTGAATGACCGCGGGGACCCTCCATGCTCAATGACCGCGGGGACCCTCCATGCTGAATGACCGCGGGGACCCTCCATGCTGAATGACCGCGGGGACCCTCCATGCTGAATGACCGCGGGGACCCTCCATGCTGAATGACCGCGGGGACCCTCCATGCTGAATGACCGCGGGGACCCTCCATGCTGAATGACCGCGGGGACCCTACATGCTGAATGACCGCGGGGACCCTACATGCTGAATGACCGCGGGACCCTACATGCTGAATGACCGCGGGGACCCTCCATGCTGAATGACCGCGGGGACCCTCCATGCTGAATGACCGCGGGGACCCTCCATGCTGAATGACCGCGGGGACCCTCCATGCTGAATGACCGCGGGACCCTCCATGCTGAATGACCGCGGGGACCCTCCATGCTGAATGACCGCGGGGACCCTCCATGCTGAATGACCACGGGGACCCTCCATTCTGAATGACCGCGGGGACCCTCCATGCTGAATGACCGCGGGAACCCTCCGTGCTCATTAGCGATCTGGTCATGGGATCCAGGAGGCAATAACAAACGTCAAAGCTATTGGAGTTTTTCTAATAAGATAATATTTTGCACTGAAAAAGCATAATTTCTGGATAGGATCGTATTGATTGAAGTCGGTTGCCAATTGTTTTCAATTTCAACTTATAAATACGCGCAGTGTGTACAGATAGGATCTGTGAACTCTTTAAAGAGCTTATTATAATTTCCGTATGTTACGAAAGATTAATTATAAATAATTATGTATATATGTGTACGAGGTGGTAAAACAAAATTAGAATGGCCGCTGACTGTGTCGCCGCGCTGCCTAGCATGAAAGGCAGCGAGATAAATATTGAATAATAATGTAAATCACTTCTTCTTATTATAAATCGAGTCTGTAGGCTTTAAGCTGGTTCGACAACCATACAATACATCTTTTGACATTCGCAGGCTAACGGCGTTATATTTTAAGAAACTTATGTAACAATCTTTCAAATATTGGCTTTCCATTTGCGCAAAATTCCCCATTTCCTAGAATAAACTTCTATAAACTAGAATAATTTGAGAATAACAATTTTCCCAAAGTATCCCGTGACAAAAAAATCTCAAATTATTCTAGTTTAAGTATACAAGTTTATTCTAGGAAAGGGGGAATTTCGTGCAAATGAAAAGCCAATTTATGAAAGTGTGTTACATTCGTTTTTTTAAATATAACGCCGTTAACCCGCGCATGTCGAAAAACGTTTTGTATGATCGTTGAACCACCTTAATATCGTTTGAAATTTTATATCGCTGTATTTTTATCATTAGACATAGACATAGACGTCATTTTATTGGTAATGAAATAGGTAGCTGCATTACTAATAAAAAATATTACACAAGATTCTAAATTACATTAGTATAAAAGTAACAACACAAAAACTTCTTTCATTATATCCTGAAGCATGCGCATCTCACTTCAATAATGAAACTTTCACGCGAAAATAATCTCGCACTTCAAAGTCAGCGCGTTAAAACAAACACACTTTTATCTCAGGCCAAAGGAACCTAACGTGTGACAAGGATAAACAAATCTCTTTACGTTTTCCTTTTTTGTGCGTCGATATAATGGATGTGTAAACTTGTTATAGCAGTGCTGTCTATGGTAAAGTGATCCTCGTAGGGGAGCATTTTAGTAGATGAGTAAAACCAAGCATTACTTTTAGGTACAAGTATAAGTACATGACTATTGCAGCTAAAATGTAGCAATAGGTATCTAATGTATCTTCACGGATTTAATATGGATTAATAATGAAGTAGCAAAATAAGATTCTTAGAAATATGAAAAAATTACAGTCAATAATCTGAATATGTTGAATAAAAAGAGAGTGGCCTTTATTCATCCAGAATCCACTGGCAAATAAATCCCGCTGATTTCTTTAAAAGAACTCATATCTTTATTTATTATAAACATTATCATCTAATGAACACACTTATCAAAACTTCCATTTTTTATCTTGTAATTAAACCAAGAATTTAATGAGCCATAAATTTGTTGATAGGTTAGCAAACATTTCCTTACGTATCTCTTAACATAAAGTTGTAAAGGTGGAATTTATGATTTTCATAAACGGCAATATTACCTGCCGGTGGTCGTTTGACTTCGGGGTAATTTATTTCAGAAAGAGATAAAATATTTATCAAATCCACTGTCGTAAAAAGGTGATAATTTTACCCGTCAGCATAAAATAAAGCTTCTAACCAACATTTATTTTAAATTATTTTACACCTTTTGTTCAAAAGGTCACTTTTACCGATTCCTACCAGATGAAGCGATAATCGCGTCACAATCAGTAGCTGTCCCTATAGTTTCCTAAATTAATTCTGTGGCACCCGTGAACAACCTTAATTGTGCCATAGCGTGAGTATAAAACACCCAATTCAGAGTTGTTTTTATTTTTAAGCGCCATTTAAAAGTCACGTTAGATAGGCACTTGTTAGATGTTTAGCATAAAAAACGTTCGGTTGTTTAACAGGTTAAGGTTTTGGGGTAAACATAACGTTGAGATAATATTTGTGTCAAGATGAACGAATTAAAGATACCTAATTGCCGTTTGTCAATTGTACAAAATAGCTTTATATTAACATAAATGAGTCAAATTTAGGATAATATAACCGATGAATGCTGTTGATATTGTATAATGCTAAGGTTTTTCAACTGAATAAAGTGAATTTAAGGTAGGTACCTACATGAAAATAATTATGAAGCCAGAGAGCTGAATGACCTTCAAACATTTAAATAAGTAGTTTCGTAGTTTATATTTAGGTTGGACTTCATGTACCTACTGTTTTCTTGGTGAGCAATACAGTGTATTGTATTGTGTGTATTATGAACTCGTTTATCTAGATAGAAAGTGATGTGCATTTGTTAATCAGTAAGGATAAAAAATAGCCGTATTTATAGAAACAAATGCGTTTGTCGATAGCAACAGGCGACGGATCGCCCGCATTCGGCCGCCGATTGATGTGGCCCAATTACTTATCACGGATGTTGGGACATACAGAAGAATTGGTCGGTAAATAAATTACGGATAATTTCTACACACAACGGGACATCTCTAGGATATAGCTATTTGTTCATGTCTACGTTATTTTGGTTTTAAATACAGTTTGCATGCCCCCAGGAATGTAGACATACCGGAGACAACGTCACAATATTTTGTCATCTCGAATTGGGTGTCTGAACACACCTTAAGTAAATGATATCTAGGAGTAGAATCATTACATTAGTGACCCAGTAGAGGAGATTGGGAAAAAGTTTATTCCTGGGTGATAACAATAAGTAAGTAACTATGTTAATAAGATGGGGAGTTCAGATAACTAATAATAGAATAAATACATACATATGTATGATTATATAATCACGCTTATTTCCCGGAGGGGTAGGCAGAGATCACGGATTTTCACTTGCTACGATCTTGACAAACCTTTCTTGCTTCATTCACTTTCATGGAATTCTTCATACATCCTTGTCGGTTTAGGGTACCTACTCTCAACCGGACCATTCGTAATATGTATAGTCAAATAAATCCCTTATAATTTAGGTACGAAAATGTAAGCTTGCTTTATAATATAAATGATAGTAATAACTTAGTAAAATAAACGGCCTTCTAAGGCTTTATAAAATGTACAGCTGTATGCCCCATTAATAATAATGGAAGCGAAACGTCGGTCAACGAAATAAATTAGAACAATTATTTTACTGGCTTCCTTGGTACTCGCGATCTCGTAATGAGGTTGGTGTGGGGTATGACGTTGTGGGCATTGACATAAGAACTTAAGACTTAATTTACAGAAGGTATACCTGTACCTGTTCATTTATACAGATTTAATATGATTCTTGATGTGCATAAAGTATAAATATAGAAATTGTATTCAATTAATAACATTTTCAGCTTTGCATATGGCGTAACTCCCACGGGCGGCCTGGCTGTCTGCCTTTTGCTATAATTGATTTTAAGGATGAAAATATGTTTTAATCCCGTAAAAACACATATTCTATCATTACATATTAAATCGACGTCGGCAAACGAATAAAGTGGAGGTGGGCGGGACACTTGGCGAGGAGGAACGATGGGAGATGGACCAAACTGGTTACTGAATGGTGGCCAAGGTCATCGAAACGGTCAGCGGGCAGACCACCAGCTGAACAGGAGGAAAACATTGGATGAGATTAGCACAGGACCGAGGAGAGTGGCGTAATAAAGAAGAGGCCTATACTCAACAGTGGGTGGATACGGGCTGAATAGATAGATAGATAGACATATTAAATAACTCACCCATGAGATACCTACTTAAAGTACATGTTAGTAGATAATAATAGACACACATTATACAGACGTTAAATGATTTTCATCGTTGCCTTAGTAAACACACTTAACTTGTATATACTCGTAATAGGTAGATAGGTAATATAGGTACGTCTTTTTTGAAACTTCAGTGTACACAAGTCACAACAATGAAAACTTACTGTTTGTAAAGTATATAGCTTAGTTTTATGTTTTTAGATACCTACATTATGTACGAAGTTACGGGTTCCACTAAGGAATAAAATATTACTCAATTTCCAACTGAACCTAGTTGGGACGCTTCAGTAGGGTATTGTTCTTTGTTTGACAGACACCCGCCGCAGAAGTTTCAGTTTCAGTACTGAATAAATTATTATTTGTCTTTTATATTTTTGATGTATTTGTTTGTTTGTTTGTTTGTTTGTTTGTTAGAAAATGCTTTTTATATCTATATGTCTTATCTATACGAGACCGACGGGTGCTGGTCCGGAGACACAAAGTAATCGACTTCAGTATTAAACGTATTTTTAAATAATTGTATTGTTTAGCAAATACGAATGAGCTAAGGTTAAAAATAAATATGTTGATACTTCCTGTGATGTGCCCATGGAAAAAATTGACATGGATTTTTCATTAGTACACAAATTTAAATTATATCCGATACGTTAACGAATATTAGGCAATCCAAATGCACACATTCTCCCCTTCGCATTATAGTAAATGGCGGTAGCGCTGAAAACTCATTTATCTAAACAGCCACTATAGAAATCTCGCCGCGTTCTTGAAAACGTCCGAAATCTTTGCAACCCTAATGCAAACCCTTAAAAATCAACTGTTTCGTAAGGGGGCGAGAACGTTTTGAATGTGAAAAATAGACATTTAATAGGCGGGCGGCTATTTCGCAAATGGAGAAGTGCCGAGAAGGGCGATGATTTAAAATGGAGAATTCTGAGCAGGCCCAGCGCTGACTGAGGGCACAGCAAGGGTTGCGTTGCGACTGCATTCTATGAAATTTGATTAAATGATTCAAAAACGCTTCGGCTATTTTAGTAAAATAAAATACCTAAGTATCCAAATAAGATGTGGGGTTACTCGTACCCTACATACGCAATCCATACTAATATTATAAATACGAAAGTATCTCTGTCTGTTCGTTACTTTTTATGCTTAAACTGTTGAACCGATTTAGATAAGTTGGGATATCGTCCTCAAGATGTTAAGAGGAATAGAAGTTTATATAATTCATGTTTTGCCTGCGGGAAGTCTAAGAGCGTATTTGCTATTAACTTTTGTTTAGTCTATATTTTATAACCACATTTATGCTAAAACTTATTGGGAATAAAGGCGTGAATCTATGTATGAATCTATGTTTTGTACAGGCGACTGAAGAAGTCGCGGACAAAAGCTAATCTAAGTATATAATAAAACATTTTTGTGTGAAATACAAAATTGATGCCTATAAAAAAACAAAAATGCCTAAAAGTATGTTAATATCATCTCGATTACATAATTATATTAAACATGATGCACTAAATTGCTTGATGAGAACGTTTCAGGATAACATGCATGAATGTAGTTTATTGACCTTGGGACGTTTTGGGATCTCGAAAAAAATCTTTTTCATGATAATTTTGTTTGTTTGTTTCAGTTTCATTATTAGTGAATATTTACTAATAATGAAACTGTTAAAAATCTGGAATATTGAATCTGAATATTGTATACGACTGCAAATGTACGAACGCGTTAAACGTGATTAGGTATTCAATGTAAACGTTATTAATTGTATTTCTATCAACTATTACCGAACATATTCATTTTATTTCATCAAATGCATTTGCATAGTACCGATATCCACCGATACTGCTGAGCGGCATTCACACAAAAACGCCTCATACCATAACAAGTTCTTAAACCCCGAATTCCTCAGCATCGTATATATTAGAGCATCGGTAAAAACAGTTCTTATACGGTGGAAGTCACATGCCGAACAACAGGCTGTGACGACTCCAGGAAGTGCCACGCAGGAAGCCAAGGGAAACAGTCAACTGCTGATGGTTGACCCAAGTCATGACAGTAAGCGATACCAACGAGTTCATGTGGTGTGCGGAAGGGGATACATATTAACACTTGCTTGTCACTGTCATTCTTATTTATAAAGACAATGACATGAAAGTGGGGACATGCGCCTTTTTGTAAATCAGGTATCGGGAATTGAATTTTTCCATGTATATGCTATTTAATTTCATATTTGTATATGTATATTTTATTATGCATATATATGCTATTTTCATAGCTCCTGACTAAAAAGGACTGGTAAAGTTTGTATTAAGTTTCCATACTAATTGCTTCAATTTCATTGAGATATTCGATTAGGTAAGGTTAGGTAATAGTCTGTACAGATTAAATCATAAATTCTTTTTAAAACCAACTAACAGTATAATTAACCACTACAGTATTGTGTTGTTGGTTGGTCCTTTTAAAGGTATAATACTTATATATACGAACGACGTCAATGTAAAATAAGTTGCGTTTGACGAGATAGTAAATATTTAGACTTTGTAAATGTGACACATGGAAGCAAAACGAATTGTGGTATATAAATAACTATAACGGCCTTCGAAATTCAAAAGTTAAATAAGGTATTTAAAATTTGCCGTAGGTACGCTGAGGGCAAGTAGTTAGATAATAAAATACACTAAGATTTGACCCAACTGACCGCAGCCGCTGTAATGTGTTAGCTTACACCACTTCAGTGCTGAAGTATTACGTACGACGCCATTTTGATTTACCCAGTGTACGGCGGAGTTAATTTATTGCTCACGAAAGTGTTTGAATTGTTAATGTTCTGTACTTAGCGACGGTGGAAGCACCTCTTGATTATTTTTATTGTTGCTTTTGAATTAAATTGAATACCGCTTTTAGGAACAGGTGCTTTGTTTTATTCTGGCAGTTAATGAAAGGTAATTGACTGGTAAAAACTAGAATTAAAGCGGCCTCGAGCCAGAGAACGTTATTTCAATGATAATTATGCACACCTACACACATGCAGCCAAAAACCTCCTCGTTGATGGGATTACGTACCGATATGTATGTACATTCAAAGTGATATTTAAAACTGATGTAACGATCTGTTGAAACTGATGAAATCATAGTACCTAGGTAAATATATGTGTTATAAATCAGAACTTGATGATATAAAATGTGGCTACCTGAGTCAGCTTAGATCAATTGTAGTACTTAACCTGAGCTAAAACTGTCACGAGAGAAAAAACATTGTATCAATTTAAAACAAATCGGGTTTAGTTGAAGTTTTGTTCAGTGTTATCAGCCCAGTCCCAATAATAACCCTAATCCAGTAGGCCATCCCCCTCTGCGTGACGTACGCAACTTGACAACGTTAATTATTAACGAGAATGGATGATTCCCCTGGCGCAATGCCTTGAGTGAGGACATACGACCTACTGGTGTGTGGTCTTACGTACCTCTTTAATTTTAATTTAGATTTCACAAATGGAGGTTTTGTACCTTCTGTGTATGTGTGCATTATGGCAACTCTTTAATTTTAATTTACATTTTACAGATGGAGTTCGTCTGGTAAAGTTTCGGGTGATGTGTTAGTCACATTATGAGTGTTTATTCGTTTCATGTGGTTAATGTCGACGGATAAGTAAGACATGCAGCATTAAATTTCATTATGATTGTAATGGCTTCATTTATTATAACGTAGATGTTAAATTGTTACTAATTTGGCTGTTTCCATGACAAAGCAGAGACAAAACTCGTTTACTAGGACACTAAAGGAAAATGCAAGTAGATTAATTTAGGTACAAAAGTTATGCTGAATTACGGTTCTGCCTCAAAAATTGACTCAAACAGACTTCTACGTATCTTAGTTACAAGCCAACTCTTTTCTGTCATCTTCATTTTTTGGCGAAAGTTGTTTTAAGGAGCTTGAAAGTATATTATTTCCAACCAAATTAGATATCACCGGACTTTATCGAACGAGGGAGCGAAGCGAACGAAGTTCTATGCTTCAGCTTGCGCAGAAAATCGTTTGTATGTCCGGATGTCCAGCTGTCCCACTGTTCTCCTCTGCAGGTCACATTTCTCAACCGATTCTCGTGAAATTTTGTGAGCTCTATCGTTAATTATATAGTTTTTATTTGCAAAGCCGGTTTTTGGAAATTCAAATATATATTTTTTAAAGACATGCTCGCGAGTTCTAGAGCTCAGCAGTAATCCTACTTCCTACTAATATTATAAATGCGAAAGTTTGGATGTTTGGATATTTAGATGTTTGGATGTTTGTTACTCAATCACGCTTAAACGGCTAAACTGATTTGTGTGCAACTTTGCACGAAGATAGTTTATAGCCTGCATTAAGATATATGATAGTTTTTATCCCGGGTCCACGCAGACGAAGTCGAGGGCGGAATTTAGTTATGTATAATTTAACATCTGCCTCATAAAATAAACACTTTAACCCTGGACGCATATACGAGGCATTTTATAAGTTTAACAAGTGTATCTGTGTGTCTGTCTGTAGCATTGTAACTCTCAAACAGATGATCCGATTTGAGTGCGGGGTTATTTTGACTGCACTTTTACTGAAGTTTTGTCTGTCGAGGTATTCTTAGTTATGTTTGTTGTGTCGGGAGAATTTATATTGTTTTATTTATTCTATATAGAGGGTAAATGTAGAGGTGCAGGGTATAAATACTTTCGAATAGCATATGCAGCATTATTATAATCTACTGACTAGTCTGTTTGTCGAATGGGTGTATATACACCCATTCGACAAACATACCATCAACAACTCGCCTCACACAATCTATTTCATCTTAGATCAACTCTTTAAGCAATACATATCGCTTAAAGATACGTGTATAGGCAGTAAATGAAAATGGAGTATAAATATAACTTAAACAGTATTAGTACAGATGTCTAGCAGTGGACGTGTTATAACATCTAATTTCAGTAAAAAAAATTAAAACATAACAGCATTTTCGATACTGGCACGCGACACAATTGCTCACAATGATTAAAGCAAACAAAGTCGCCCTCCGAAAGAGATATCTTTTTTGTGAAATACTTAGTAAAAGACGGATTCCGGGAACGATAAGAGCACGTCGCGTCTGACGCCAGCGCTTGGCCCGAGTCATGAGATTACTACCCACAAATTACCTACTTAATGCACACCGTATAACTAGTTATTAATTATTATTTATATATTGACAAATACATTTACGTGACCTTACAGTAATAAATAACCAATGCGTCACGAAACTAAGAACAACAAATAAGACTATTTAGGCGACGAAACGGCGTGGCCCCGTTGCATCGTCATCTCCGGTGTAGGATTCGGCAGATTGCCCCGGAACCGTCGAAACACCCTTCGGCCAGAAGTCAGCACATGCGATGGTCTCCTGCAGCGGTCGCGGCACGCGCACCACAAACGAGCTGAAGTGCACATAGTGGCGCGAACGCAGCTGGAACACCCTCAGCGAGAAGCCGGTCTTCTGACGAACGTACTCCACCACATCATCAGCCGTGGCGGTTATAGTATGATCAAAACTACAACATTGATTTCTAACCAATAAACGTAAGCAAGTTCTATAGACAGGTAGTTTTTGCTTACATTCGTTTGACAAAATTTACTCTTACAGTTCTACGTTTGAAATGGGACGTGCTTCCAACATTCCTGTTCTTGTATTTTCAAAATTAGAATGACAGAGACGACTTACCGTATTTTACAGTTTGTTCTAAACCTGTTTCCAATGTTCACAGTGTCCACATCATTATCATCATCATATCAGCCGAAAGACGTCCACTGTTGGACCTATGTCCAGACAGAAATCAAGTTTGAATCATGCAGGCTTTTCCCGTAATTTCGGTTTAGTTATAATTTAGGTCATTCAACCACAAGGTTCAAGTTTCTAATGAGCCCCATTATTAACCCTCTACTTTTCAAGGTTGATATAATTTTATTATTTATTATCTAGTGCCTGCTAAAGTACTCACGGCACAAAAACAACAATTTCCAAAACGCGCTGCACACTCGCCCCCTGCGCCACAACCAACTCCCGCGTCACCTGGCGGCGGCGTAGAATAATTTATTACATTTCTTAAAAGCCATTACAGGGTGACACCGTCAATGGACCGTCACTCCCTGCCGCAATTAGCATGAATTTTATAACGACTACCACGACGATGGCTGCCGAAAGAGCGGTAATGCGCGAAGAGGGTTAGCTTGGTTAATCTCGCGTATGATGTATGGATGTTGAGAGCGTATTTAAACAGGCGTTCATGGAAAATGCACAAATTACGTATGACGAGTACAGTGGAGTTAACGAAGAATCCATTTTTACTTACTGTTCATTATCGCCAAAAGATCTACAATAAAAACCGGCCAAATGCATATCGGGCCACGTGCAGTGTAGGATTCCGTAGTTGCCTGTCTGTCTTAGTTACATCGACGTGCGGTGCGGTTGCGTCGACCGAATTTGTACGAAAATTGGCCTTTTCAATTACACATTAAGTTGGTCGACTATTACTCGGTAACTACTTATGCCTACTTGTCCGTGATAGTTGACCTTTTAAATTCATTATATGTACTACCAAGAATTTTTTCACATCCCCAGTAGTAGCCATTAAGCCGGCATGACTCGAACTAAAATTAGGGCTTTAAAGCCCAATATCTCACAAACGAATTACTGATTTAAAAATTGTTATAGAAAACCCATAATATTTAAGAACGAGCTATCCAACGATACCCCACACTATACTAAAAAAATTACATCCCCGCTTTAGGTGTAGGGGGGGGGGGTACCCTAAAAAAAAAACTTTTTCCAAATTGTAGTGTACTGTTTTGTCGGCGTGATTGATTCATACCTATGCCGAATCACAGTTTTCTAGTAGTAATGGTTACTGAGCTAAGCCGAAGACGGACAGACAGACAGACAGACGGGCATGGCGAAACTATGAGAGTTCCTTGGTGACTACGGAACCCTAAAAAGGGTATGGTAAAAAGTATTTTTTTTACCTATTTAAAAAAATCATGAACGTACTTATTCCCTATGACTTGATATAATATTTGATTAATTATCACATAAAATGTAACTATTTAATATTTACTCCATTTTCAAGCAATTGCTTAGGGTTAATGTATTTTTTTAAATAGTTTAACAATAGTTTACCATTGAAAACCAACGGTAGTATGACTCGGTCAATAATTATATCTAACTGCATAAGGAAATCCAAATAGATTATTTTTGTGTAACATGAAAGTGCCACTAAATTTTAAGTCATATAAATCGCTCCCTCATACCTATCAAGGAAATGCACTGCGTCACATTTAACTTGGTTACACACCACTCTGTCACAGCATCAAACAGCTACCTCATTACGTCGTAGACCACGGAGTCTTTGTTTTCTCAAAAATATGTCTAAAATCACATAACTTTCTTAACACTATTTATTTTCCTTGCTCTCGTCTCATGTATAACACATAATAATTATATAATGCAATTATTTGATGAATTATGTCTCTTATATAGTTTTATAACCTAGTCTTACTAAGATAAACATTACCGTATGGCCTTTTTGAACACAAAACGATGATTTGTGATACCATTAACCTTGTTCTGAATTTATAACGAATAAAATGATCTTCAGTTGCAAATTAATTTTAATTAATAATATTTTATACTTTTACAAGAGTTACCGGCTTTGACAAGTTATGAGTTCCGATTACCATCGACTAATCACAAAACTAGAGCGCTGAGCATTGACAAGCGAATAAGGCGCCCACACACACGCTTCCAACGACAATTCTTAACAAATCTCACCTGAAGATACCATAGTACTAAAATTCCTTAAATAAAATGCTGGAACGCATTTAACATCATTAGAAGTTCGTGCAAGTGATGTGGCTGTTAACATGTTAAACAGCATTTCGTAAAGTGATCGTAAATAAAATGGCGTCGCTTAAAATGCTTTTTTTTCCTGTTAAAGAATTGCCCAGTACGCATCGTAAATTTCCATAATAGGTTATGTATTTCTGGAAAAGATGCTAAGGTTATTTTGTTATGCCTCCAGCTATTGATGTCAAAGACACTTTTGCTCTTTAATTACCAGAATATTAACCACGTACAAATAGGACAAGATATCCGTTTCAGGATTTTTTCATGAGATGTTTTTTTTACGTATATAGTTTTCTTCGTTTAGCAATCATAAATAGTCGCTTTTTTCTTCCAGATGTACCTCTTTTACCCATTCTTATCTATCTGATAAACGTAACGAGATAATTTACCATATTTACGCAGAGTAAGCTCGAAATAAATGCTATCATTTGGAATCCCCATGAGCATGAGTATACGTTGCTTCTTAAAAAAGTTCAAAAATCATTCGTCCGTTTCCTGTACGTACAATAAATTAAACAGGTACTATCCTTACCTTTACCTGACTCTCTTCATGCTCGGTACGGTAGAACTTGGGTTCGATCCCAGCGCCCGGCAGCACATTTGTAAACTATTTTTAAAATTCCTAGTGATTATACATTTTCTCGAAATAGACTAATAGTGGGACCGGATTTTCGTTATTTTTAATGTTAAAAAAATGTTGTTTATGATTATGATATGATATTAGCATACCTATGTATACTTGGTATTTGTAAAATTTGACGAAAAATTAGAACGGAGCTAGTTGTTTAAAATCTTTAACAAATATTATGATTAGCTTAAATATGTCAGGATCTTCTTTTAAATACATACGGAAGTCCGTACGAACGACTATGTAACTTATAATAAGGTATTAAAAAAATACTTTAACTCTCTGGGATTCGAACCCGAGACCCTCTCCCTCAGAAAGCTAGCGATTACTGATCACGCTACGACGTGACGCACATTGCTACTCGAAATTAAACTATTTGTGGCTGGTAAGGTAAGTTTGACAATGTGTCGCGAAAGGCATAATTTAATAGTCAGCAGTGATCTGTCAACATCGCGGATGAATTTAATAATATAACATCGTTGCACACAAGCTCGCGCACGGCCCCGCCTCCATCAGCGCGACAGAAATATTTATTACAAGCGGCAACATTACATATTATGTAATGTTGCAGCGTGTACCGTTTTGTACATGCAACGTCAAAGGTAAGTATAATTACACTTTTGTCTTTTATGAAAGTAATTAGGTGCAAAACATAGCTTTCGGGGGTGAATTGGAAATTATCGCGTGCTTTGAATCGCCGTTCTGACTAGAATATGAAACAATAAGGTCTGATTTTCAAATATATGATTTATGACTATATGATTGTTCATCTGATTTAATCGACACACGATAGCCTAAAATTTCCTCAAACAATACATTACACACAACAAGTCAGTTGACACAATCAAGTTAATACTATAGTATTTTATCTGATCTACAATCTCACTTAATGAAATATGAACCTGAACTGCTTCGAGAAAACGATGGTACGACCGTGCCGCTGTTTTGCTCGACTTGGCGGGGGCACTGCCGTGCCCCCAGATAAAACTTCACTTAGTTAGGTATTTATCGAAATTTGTCCAAAAAAGCCATTCCCGAAGAGTGTTGCATCTCTTTATCTCGTGCGCGGAAGGCATAAGCGTGTTTCTGTCTAGGGGGCGTGGTCGAATCGAATCAAGGCATCCCCTTAACGTTAAAACACAGCAGCAATATGGGTCCTACCAAATCTAATAGGTTAGGTAATACGGAAAATAGAAGAGCACTATAGTCACGTCAAATAAATGTCTGTCTGTCGCTCAATTAGCTTGGGATAAATGCACTGAGCCCGAAAATTGTGTATCAAATACCAAATATAACACATAACCAACGTAATTTGAGACTTGTCTCGGTAGACCCAGCATAGATACCAGGGATCTTAGTTAGTAGTTGATAGAGTGTTAGAGAAGATTGGAAACTGACCATTGTTTGTGAGCCCTATGTTGTATGAATCAATGTTTTGGCGAGGAGTTCAAGGGTACTGGTTTTTACCTAGGCAGCCCTTAGGGCAGTTTATTTAAACTGTTGTATCGTTGGTTCTAATATATATATTTGATGAAAATGTCCAAAGTTAATAAGTCGTTTGATAGATGTTTGTGACTGCGAATGTACACTTGGTACTTAAATGGAATCTACAAATTAGATCTATTCTATTGTATATAAGATAGCAGTCAAAATGTAAGTGGAAATCAATTGCAATTCTTACGTATTTTTTTCTAAGTACCTACGCACTCTGTAGATTAGGACTGGCAAAGTACATTATAATTATTTCAAGGTCGATAAATTTTTTTTATAAGAGTTTACGAACGAGTGTCTATTTGTTGCCTCGAAACCAAGACTCGAAACCAAGACTCGAATGCATGTGCCTCGCTCTCAACACAGCACATTCTCGGGAGCTCGGGCGGCCGTGCTAACCATCAGGAACACCACATACCTACATAGCAAGTAGTGATGTTATTATGGCTGCTGTTTTCTGTGAGGTTAAGGTACTTTCTTAGTTGGTCTGCTACCAATATGAGCGAGATACGTCGGTTAAGTACTGCATTCCCATGGCCACCTGTCTTCATCATCAGATCAGCTCGATGGTACCATAATGTTGAATTGTCATCCAAACTATAATAATATCTAAAATTTCAGCTCAATCGGTTGACGTTAACTGATTCAAAATTCAGAGTCCACTTACTGTGAGGCCAAAGATGACGTTCATTACGAATACGAGCGCCATTCCGTTGACAAGTTTATGAAATAAATACTTACGAGTACCAAGTTTATTGGTATATGTTAACCAATGAAACAATACATTTTAACCAACTAATATTGATTGCTTTTGACTATCCTGTTTTCCTATTTACATTATCTGTCTCAATATCAGTTTTAATCAACTGAATCGGCCCATCGACGTTATCAAGTCGTTAAACACTGACAGCGACCAGTTCTCTTAATTGATCCACAATCTCCGCTCCCATCTTGCTATCGACAAATTACTCGATATTCCTAGTAACGGCTAAATTAATAAGTTTTCTATCTGTTCAAAGTCATCATTATCGGGATCTTATTCTAGTTATAACCAAGTGCATGTACAATGTACATGAACTTAAACCACAGAATAGATAATAGTTACAATATTGGGGCATGTCAATATAATTTGTTATTTCCGGACATCGTACAATTTCTAGCATTTTCGGTGCAGCGAACTGTTGTTAACGGAATTTTCATTCGTGATGATTAGTTTGCGTTTATCGTAAATATAATTACAATTTTTGATTGATATTGTCTATACCAACTCCGTAAACACAATTTATGCTGCACCGAAAGTGCTACACATTTTTTATATCAAATTTAATATTATATTGCTCATATCGCAGACAAAATTTCAACCTCCAATTTGATTTCAATTCATTTCGCGCATTGGTTCTGATACGTTCGCTCGGAGAGCACGGTACCAAGTACGCAAAAAAAATTGTAACACCTAGCATAATTTCTGTCAGGTTCAGTTACAGTTTTGGTATAAATTAACTACCTAAAGCCGCTATCTCCTTGAATTAAAGTATGCCCACTGTTTCTTTACTTTTCGTTTTGATACCTATATCCACGATCACGAATAACAAAGTAGGTAAAGTGCTATGCTATTCTCGCTTGAAAACCACCCGGGTTCCATGTTTAAAAGTACTTTAAAACACTTGAAGCATTTTTTGTCCGGGATACTCTAGCAATCTTAAAACTTTGATGCTTCTCCGGTAATATAACTTATTTATATTCTAGTTAAAAATGGAAGTAGAGTTTGAATTTGTATGTACTTGCCACTAAAATTGTGAAAAAACATTCATGCTAACAATATTACATTGTATCAACCTTTATTCCTACGATATTCCTAAAGAACTTTCAGTTGATATTTTGGAATGTTAGATGAGATCGTAATTAGTGAGACCTAAGAAGGTTATCGTGAAATTCGTGTACATAATAAAAAACAGTAAATGCAAGCCGTACATCGCTGAACTCACAACCGACCCTTTGGCGTAGCCTTAAACAATGCCATTCACGAACGGATTAAACTTCACAATGCTCATAAAGGAATCGCCCGGAGTTCTGAGCGAGTGACGTATGTATGACGATGCGTGAACCAACTCAAACTTGCTGTAGAGATATCTTAATTCATACAATTATGGATCGTGTGTCGTGTTATTAGGTTATACAGTACAGTTGAACGATGGTAAAGTGAATATTGCTCAGCTGCATACAGCTTAATTGTTTTTTTCTTTTTAATGAGGCACAAGTGGTCGACAATGGCAGTCATTGTGCAATAAAAAACATAAAATATTTCTTCCCGTTAATTTGTCCTTTCGGGCTCTTGGCGGAAAACGATGGAAAAGCGAATCATGAAACTGTCTGTATCAGTATTTAAGGCACGTTCGTTTTTGTGACATGTCAGCCGGTTTCCATTGCCAAGCTTTAATACATATTATATTTCATTGCGATATACTTTCATACGAAACAAAAGAACATGTTAGATAGCTAATAACCAAGTACTTAAATCATTTTAAGTGTCATAACGCAGGTTTTTTAATAGGTCAAACATTGACAATTATAAGGATGACAACTCTTTGCAGTTATCAATATTATAATTTTCATAGACATTGCTTTCACGACTCGGACCCTGAGTCTGCCTATCTTTCACTTCATAATGAATTTTGCGTCAACCGCGTAAAGTCTTAATTTGTTTGAAACGTGCTTTGCACACAGCGGGTCCAAACGTTAGAAGCGTCTAACTGTAGCTCGTTAGGTAATCAAATTTGTTTGCCGTAGACTAACGAGCCTGTGACCAGGCTTCGCAGCCAGTCTGGGCCGTGACTTGGGTAATAACGGGACATATCGATAGTCTTGGCGGCAGGAATGTCATAACCTCCTGTTTGAGGCTAGACTAGTTAGGCGACAATTTGTTTAAGTTTATACCAATGTCAACAAAACCATATTATACTCTTATCTTACTCTAACGGTCGGTTCGAAAGGATATCCCAAATTGGAAAGAGACTGGTATGTAGTTAGTTAATAGGGGCCTGTGTCCTGTGTCTGTATAGAGAATAGATTCGTATTGATTAATTAGTGCGCTTTCAATAGCTCTGTGTGCCAGAGCGCATCAACCAACATGATTTCAACTTAAACTCATTGGGGCATTCAAAGAGCACCTGTTGATTCACTGTTACAACACGATCCTGAAAAAATGGCCATAAAAATTGTATGTTCGATTTTCTATATGCTCAAAGCTTGCCAACTGCAGGCAGGGCCAAAAAGGGTTCCAAACTTAACCGACATTGCTTACAATAAATCTCTATTTGTCTGTCTGGCTGGTGTCTGGCGTTAAAAAAGGGACGTCAGCACTCATTACGCCGACGTGCCTATACCTGCCGTTATTTATACTGAGTAACCTTTTTTTTGTGTCTTTTTATCGATCATTTGAGCGCTAGCCGGAGTGTCTATGAAAGTAACGCATTAGTTTTTCATAGCGTTAATTTGTCGTACATGAGTCTGTTCTAACAAGTATTGTAACTGTAATATAATAAGCACAGATTCGGTCCTGATCCAAACTTTCTGTCTCCAAAGTGTGTGCAAAAACCGGATAAGATTAGCATAGACGGGCTGGGCCGCTGCTATTAAATCATTATATAGGTAATTTAACCGACGGAGTAAAGCACAGGAAATCAATGAGTATGAAGAAATTACAAAAAAAATATGGGCCCAAAAACAATTCTCAGGTAACAAAGGCCATAAAAGTCTTACCCTTAACCACGACGATACAACTAATGTATGAGGTAAACATCCCGATATTCCCAATGCTGGACACCTTAATGCCTAATACTTGACACCTAATGTTAACCTCTATTGTTTTGACATAATATATAAAGTGCTTATGTAGGTCAGTGTCGGGCGCTGGGACATTTATCTTACATACAAAATGTTAACTTAATTAGCATACTTAAATATCGAACTGAATTATTCGAAGATAAAAATAATGTAGTAATTTAGTGTACTTACTACTTGTGTAAAAATATAATTATATTGTTAGTAGTGATTTTCAAACATGACTGTATGCAGAAGTCTTTGCGTTTTACATCTCACATGTGAACAAAACGCACGTTATTTTAATAAAATTAATTTTTATAACATGTTAAAAGGTTACTAATGTGATTGAAAAACATCGTGTATGACACGGATGGTAAAAAAGGTACTAACACTAATGAAAATGCCATCACAATACCACCACCAACAGAAGGCTTTTCCTTAGGTGCGAGATCGTGTTGACATGATTCCAACCTGTTCCAAACAAATTAAAAATACGACCAGCGTAAATGGGTAAAAACCTTGTCAAAATAGAAACAAATTACAATTAGAAAAGGTTCCAGAAACATTATAACTAAAACGGCCGCTGGCTATGGTGTTACCCGCTGCCGTGCGAGGCGACCGAACGGACGCGCATTTCTACGAAGGGGTGGAAAAACACGAAAACTCGATAAATTTTAAAGTGCTCAATGCCCTCACGCCCGAAGCCCAATCCGTCCGTTTACAGCTGCCAAAATGTACGGTGTTTTGAAAAGTTCATTAATATTAAGCGAGACATGTTACCTATTGTTTCTTGTTTTAAATAGAACCGTTTAGTATGTATTTTGAAAAGCAATAACAGTTATTAAAACAGATTACTCTACGGTACAGTATTCGTGGGTCAATGTGACTATATCATAGGAGTTTAATTAGTTTCTTAAATTAACTTCACATAATCTAGCCCACAAGTCGGATTGATATTGGCCTGGTAAAGGTCGAGGGTGTCCGCTGAGTGTGAGTAGCGCACGACCGGTCACCGTGGCACTCTTTGGGGGAGGCCTATGTCTAGCAGTAGACGTGTTTCGGCTGATATGATAATTATGATGATGATAAATTTAGTGTTTTTTTTTCTTTTATATGTAAATATGTGACTTGGGAGCCAAACAAAGCCCCATAGGTACTAAGTTCCACCGGTCTAAGTTCCCCTGATTTCGTTTGAAAACTTTATGACAAGATCCATTACAATTTTTTGAGACTTTAATATCCACGGAGTTTTTTTATTCTTAAATTTACGACTTTATAATTTATTAAAGCTCGTCAAACCTGAGTCGTAAAAATGTATTTCAAAGTATTACAATATAATTGGATCGGTGCTGTTCTGTCGTTGGCATTGCCTTTTCCTTCTGTTTCAAATTAAAAAGCAATAACTCTAGGGGAAACAGAGAAGGTCTTAGGTTTTGAAATTGTTATAAGATTTATGACATGTTTCTGGTCTGTTAAGCTATCACAATGAGTTCTTATAATAGTTACAATGAGTTAAAAGTAAGTCGATTGGCATGTGCTTACTTATTTCTCCACTCGTGTATTTTATTAGGCAAACATAATATCTGACTCAACGTATTGCTATGAAATCAAATTTACATTCATCATAGGCGTTCACTTCTACGCGCGTCAAGCACAATAACTTAACGCATGAAATAGAATCAGAACAAAATGCACATTTGATGACAAAGTAATACTCCGAGTCAGATCCTAATTCGCGTCTGCTTGAGCGTATTTTTGCATGCATTGAAACCAGTGGATCAATTTGGGGCGTAGTGCTGAATTGAATTAGTAAGCATGCTCTCAAGATTAAAGCCAATGCGTGAGAATGAGAGCGCTCTAATCAATACGACTCCAATCTAATCAAAATTTTGGCAATACAGAATGAATACAATCACTTCGGAACCTTGCGACATTAAGTTGTAATAATGTCGCAAAATAAGTGACAGTCCTACTGAGATCATGCCGAGATGGAAAGAAGCGAGAGCCAATCAACTATTTTGATTTAATCGCATCATATTATGACAGTAGCGCGCCTTGGAATGGAGCCCCATCAGTGTCATATGTCATAAAGTTGTGACAACTCAAAATAAGACGTAGCCACGTTGAGGAGTTGGGCCGGTGCCGGGTAATGAAGAAGCGGCCCGGGGCGACACTCGCCTTTAATTAAAACTCGAGATTCGTTCGCGCTGCGTTAATTTCATTGCGACCTATAACATTATAGCTAAACCAGTATGGGAATCTTAATCCTCAAAAGCTTCTTCAGATTAATGGGTACATTAAAATCACGGGCTTCAGGATGCATATTTCAAAGGAAGAACTCTATTCTAATGAATAGTCTAATATAAATTATAGGTAGTTAACAGGAATGTTATTTACCAGGTATGATCATTTATAATTAATTTCGAGTGTGATAGTTTTCACAGTAAGTAGTTAAAGCTAATCAAATATTTCTTCTTTTGGTTTGATCTATCACCTATAAAAGAACACCAGAGAACAGCCATTCTCTGCTCTTTTATTTGTATTATCATTATCATCAGATAATATGCAATCAATATGATATTTAAACTAACAAAAAACTATGAATAGCGATAAATTTACCTTAATTAATGCGAAGAGTTCCCAAAACACGACCCGAGGCGTGGCGCAAAGATTTTTCTTGGCTTATTTATATTTTCTTGCAAATTATAAATAGAAAATTGCCATGATGATGAGATCAATTGTAAATATTTTAATAGATGCTCTTTGACCGTGTTTGACGTGACGTCACTAGTTACTATTTCCCTACAAATATTAGAGCGTTTTTGACTATCAGTCAACATCCCTATTTCCTTATCTAATATTATTTTTCCAGTACTGTTAATCCACAGCGCTGCGTAACAATCTTCTTTACCAGATGACGGATGCCGGCCCTTTGCAAAGTAAACTTTACAATTAAATCTATCTGCAGAGAAAGAAGCAAGATATGATTACAGGGTTTATCTTTTCTAATTAATATTTGTTAAGGTTTACAATTCGAGATTAGAGATACTCACGAGTAATGATAAAGTTAGCAAAATGGAGAAGAAAAGGAATTTAATGAATTCATATTAGTCAGTGATCTACTTGATTTATTCCATAACAATTTTATAATTAATTAAATTTATAGTTTGTTTTAAAAAAATGTACGTATACCTACATTTAATGAATATACTATGTACATGTTTGTATATTTAAATTCCAGGAAAATCAAATCCTACTAATATTATAAATGCGAAAGTTTAGATGTTTGGATGTTTAGATGTTTGGATGTTTGGATGTTTGTTACTCAATCACGCTTAAACGGCTGAACCGATTTGAATGAAATTTTGCACGAAGATAGTTTATAGCCTGGATTAAAATATAGGATAGTTTTTATCCCGGGTCCACGGGGACGAAGTCGCGGGCGGAAGCTAGTATTAAATAAAACGACATACTATTGCTCCTCTTCAAAGACAAAACGGTACAGATAGTTATCAAAGCGTACTAAAGAAAGGTAGGAATGAGCGGAAGCAAAAATTGCGAGCATTTGTCAAAGTCCTCCCCGCGGAAATGGTGCATAAATAAAGGTCCCGTTAAAAAAGTGTGCGCTGCCTCTACTATTGGCGTTGTACAAAAACTTTAATCTCAACATGACAATTTTAAATGCATATAATTGCTCAGTTAGTCCTCAACTACGCAGGTTAGAATTTAAAAGCGGTGTGTTAAGTAGATTTTAGACCTAAATTGCTTTTTTATGTACTACACATTAATTTAAAGAAAAGAAAAAAATATAAATACTTCTTCGTTTGTTACTACCATGTTTTAGTGTAGAATTTTATATTATTTTTTTATCTTTTGATTAAATTATAGTACTTATTTCATACAAAATTAGGAAGGCTTCCATAGGAATGCCAATCGTTTGACAAGAGAGGTAAGCAGCCCTTGCGTTACTTGCGCTAGATCATGGCATGGGCTCCTAAATAACAATAATGGCGATGATGAAGCTAGTTAGTTACCTCTTTACCCAGCAGTCGCTGCAGAAGGGGAGGGTTATTAAATAACTTGTTAGATAAAGAACGAATCCTTAAATATATATTTTTCAATACTGGCTTATTTTCAATTTGAAAATCGAACAAGATACCTAACAGAAACAACTGAAGACCGTCACATAAGCCTGTCATGCTGTCACGGCATTTGAGTTGCGTGCTCTCTGGTCCCGTGGGAGTCGATACTGTAGTAGAGGCAATGATCTATTGCACATTTTACGAAATAACCCATAAATTGGACGAAAAAGTTATCCTTCCGCAGTTTAAGTAATAAATTGAAGTCGCGTTACGGTATATGGATTGCTTTATGCGGCCATTGGATAGTTTTTCGTTGACGTATATATAGAGCAAGTATAATACTTACCAATAATGTAGTAGGACACAAAGCAGCAACATCATGTTGAATACAAAAAACACATAATGCGGTCAAACATATTTTTCTCATTATTTCCATTCGGAATGGTTTTATAGATATCGTACTTCCAACAGTAATCTAACAATTACTCTACTACATTTTTGCAAATAAATATTCTTATTTTTATTCTTAATTTATTAAAAGAAAACCATGTGTTTCAGTATAACTATGCTACCATCTAAACCATTTTTGCACGAGCGGATGTAAAATATGGTGTAAATACGCTTGTAATTTATTTTTGAATACGTAAGTACGGAGAAGGTGTAATTTCCTTGAGGTTGTTAAGATTGATACGTTTTCCAGCGCTTGTTTACGTCCTGCACTATGCACTTTGTATTTTACGTCACAGGGTGGCAAGAATAAATACTTCCATCACACTTGTTTGCAAAGGGTTCCATAAACTCACAGATATTTAGAGCAACAATAACCTATATATATACCTATATAGTTCGGTACGCACACGGGCGTAACAGTTTTTCTCACTCTCAAGCAAACGAGAGTTTGCCACTTTATTAATGTTATTATGCAGCGCGTAGGAAAACAACGTATTCATTTTGTTTTACGATACACCTTACACAGACAGTACACTTTATTAATTCGTTGGCATCGCGAAACAAATGGACCCGATCCGGTGTCTTCCTGATTGATATACGGCACGAGCCGTGTCGTGTCGGACACGTTGTGTTGGGCACGTCGGCACGCACGTGTCTATTTAATTAATTTCGTTGGTTTCAATGGGTGGTTATTGGTAGACCGTAACATTATTTTAAGTATGTATAGAAATCGATGAGCACATTAAATATCACAATAACTGATTTTGTAACCTCATTCCAGCCTTACTACGTTACACTACTTGACATACGAGCAGCAATACAGCAGTTGATGCCAGTATTAGCTGCCGAAGAGAGGACGGTGGTAGATGACAGACATGCTTGTAAATACTTAACTACACGATCCGCCATACAGCCCATAAATAAATAAATTATCAAGTACTTCCGGAATACCCCTCTCGGTATGGCGTCGGGTCAGTTACACGCACTCCAATGAAGCTATAGTTTTCAACTAGTTTCTAATTAATGACATTCAGATAAGGATCACGTTTGGGTTGCAAATCTTCCTGAATCTATCGAAATGGAATCGAGTAAACCTAATACATGTCGTCTTCGTACGTTCTCAGCGGTTGGGCTTGGCGTGGGATCGAAAATGCGAGTGACAAATACAAAGCTGATTCTAATGGAATACGCTTTGAGTCGAATGAATCGTCCAGTAACTATTAATTTGTTTCGGCAGGTAAAGTAAACAAAGAATTTAGTGAATGTAAAAAATTTGCAAGGCTATTCAGATTCACACAACATTGCGTGTCGTAGTCACATCTACATGGAGTCCATTCACCAAATGTGGATTGTGGATATGATTCATAGAAGATGGCGAATGATAGACACTGTCAAGTCAGTCAAGGAAAAAGAAAACATACTTAATTTAGTTTTCACTCACTTAGTCTCATTAATATGCGTTTTGTCATTAGGTAAGTACTGTATTAATTTCATATGTTTACAACGTAACCAAAGAACAGTAAAATAATACGTATTACACGAAGTCATACGTATTTTTTTGCACATTTTACTTTTGGCTCGGTTTTTTTGATTATTAATAATTTCTTGCTGGTTAAATTTCCCGAGTTTTTTGTCATTTCAACACGATTTTTTGACAACGTGTCGTGACAAACGTCAAAACCAAAGCGACAAAACTAAATAAAACAAAGGCCCCTTGGAGCTGCTATTTCTAACTAACAAAGAAACTGCGGTATTCCATGCACTTTAATGTCTTTGTCATCCTGATTTTGAAAAGCAGAGACACGAAAGTAGGCATTTGTCCCTTTCTGACTAATGCTCGCCCAGGTATATTTGGGACGTATTTCTATAGTGTACAAGTCACACGTTTTTGTAATCTTTTGAATGTATTTCACACTACCTCATAAGCAGGGCCCGTACTTTTCGTGCTGATGACGTCAAACCACATCGTATTATTTCAAATAAATAGGTAGTATTTTCGTAAACATTTACGACTTATCAACCTCTTTAATTAAACGATATTGGCACTTAAAGTTATGAATTTCCGTTTTTAGAAGTTCGGTAACAAGCTTCATTCAACTTATTTTATTGATCACAACATCCTGTGTGCAAAATTACGTCAATTGTACGTCATCGGCACGAAAAGTACGAACTCTGCTCATAAGCCTGAATTTATTTAAGTGACAACGACAAGGTATCAAAATCACAAACATTCTGGCTTACATTAGCTTTTCTTATAAAATACAGCGTTTTATGTTGATCGACAGCTTGACATTTAGACAGCAACTCTTAATAACAACCTGTCTCATTGTCAAGGCACGTGCTATCACCAAATCGTCGAACAAAACAAAGTGAAAGCATAAAGACTAATAAAACGGGAACATCTTGTAGCCATGTCCGAGTTATGCTCAAAGCGTTATTGCGCTCATAACTGGCACCAGTTAGCATAACTGTTACCGTTATAGAGCCCTTATTGAGATGTCGTTATCGTAACAGTTTACTGCATTAGGAATTATCCTACTTATAAAATATAAGAGGTTCCTGACAAAATAGTTGGTCGAAGAATTGTCGCAGTTAGTATTTTTTTTACAAAACTACGATCGATTGATCGGTGTAGAATTAGGTAGGTTGCCCCGGAACCGCCGAAACACGACACCCTTCGGCCAGAAGTCAGAAGTTACGCGCACCATAAACGAGCTGAAATGCACGTAGTGGCGCGACCGCAGATGGAAAACCCTCAGCGAGTAGCCAGTCTTCTGGTGAATAAACTCTACCATGTCATCAGCCGTGGCAGAGTAATACAGGCGCGACGAGTACAGCGCCTTACTAGGTGTGGCAACCCGCAGACCAGAACCAACCGGCTGTCTTTCGCGGCTTGCGCTTTCTTGACACCGACGTGAAACCCAAACCCATATCGGTGCGAGGGGCCTTCTCTTTTGGAGGACTCCGATCTTCACGCACTCTTGAAGGTGCGTCTATCCGGTTGGCTGCGACAGGCTGTCCGGCAACGACGTCAGCATAGCGATGACGTCGTGACTTCGAGGAGGCGGCGGAGGAAGTCGCGCGCGCGCACATAGCACGTAGAACCGATTGCCATAGGGGCGGAAAGGTCTTTGACGACCACGTACCGGAATACGCGGCGAGTGTAGTGTGTTATTAGTGTTTAGGCCACAAGCTGGACTCATGACCTGGTAAAGGTCGCGGGAGTCCGCTGGATGCGGGTGGCGCAGCGCCGGTCACTTTGGTACTCTGTGGGGGAGGGGTCCAGCTGCGAACGTCTTTCGGCTGATATGATGATGATAATGATGATGAAGTTAAACATACGTATGGTTTTTCCGGTATTTCAATATCAGTATTGAGAAGGACCAATATCGAAATATCGGAATCCCGGGATTTATTATTTGTTGTTAGGTTGAAACATGGGCAGGGCATGCAATAACGGATCATTATCAATTCCGGGATTGATTTCCGATAATGAGTGCCAATCCCGGGATTTCGATATTAATGCGGATTTTTGGGATTTATGCTTAAAAAAGCTAAAAACTTTGAAAATTATGTTGAGTTATTAACAGAATCTTCTTTATAATAAAATTCAATTAAATATTCGGAATCTGGGATAAAGAACTCATTTTTATCACATATCAGAATTATTTACATACCAAAACTCAATATTTACCTGATATTAGGTACACTTCGTTGGAAGGGACATAGTAAATAAGTAAAATATTAACTGTGTAATTTGAACCAACAAATAGACGGACAACAAAGTGATCTTACGATCCTACGGAACCCTAAAAATAATAGACCTGCAGAGGTACACCTAATAATGATATTATATAAAACTTGCCGTTATTTTGTTTAAATATAAACTGTATATACCTACTTACAGAAGTATTATTTTTTGTTATTATTTATCGTACTTACCCTTTAAATTTTTTAATGTTTTTGAAATAAGAGTTGACTTTATTAAAATGAATATTTAATTTACACTTTGTTTTATTTTATTGTTCCAATTTAACTTTAACGCCATCTATAAGTTCCACTATCCATATTTATATCCATAAATGCAGTGAAGTTGTGTGATTGTCAAGTTGCAGAATTTTAATTTGGCAAGCAAATAAAGATAATTTACTTTAAAAACAAAGTTTTAACCGACTTCAATTTAGTACTCCGCCAAGCCACGAGAACATTTCTTTTCCAATTTACCTCATGAACTGATTTCCGAGAGCAAATGCGTTGATTATTATAGAAAAAAACCCAATCGCTGTATGTGACCCGATAATATTTGAGGACTTCCGTCAATTCCACAAGGATCACCCTTGGCACTTCATTAGTTGCTATTTCAACGGAATCTTATCAGAATCTGTGATATACTTTTGTACTTTTAAGTACATAATTGAGGAATTCCATAAGTCATCTGTAGTCTTCATCATCAATTCCACTCCACCAATTTATGATTTCCGGATGTAAATACACGAGTTATAATAGAAAATACCAAAATCACTACACGCGTGCCTAATATAATTGAGGAGTTCCCTCAATTCCTCATGGATCCCATCATCCAATTGAATTTTCAAAAAAATGGGACCCACCTGGAAGCATATACTTACAAACAAAAAAAAATATTTATGAATCGGCTCATCAATGACGGAGTTCTGAGGTAACAAACATTGAAAAAAAAAAAAAAAAATACAACCGAATTGAGAACCTCCTCCTTTTTTTTGAAGTCGGTTAATAAATAAGAATGCCTGAGACTTGGCTATACGAAATATCTCACAACTTTTTACAGTGGGAGAGTTGCCAGACTTGACCTCTTTTTTAAATGGATTGTTTTTTTATGGTAGATTTGACATGACATTCATATGTACCTAATAGAAAACTTAAATGCAAATAACGTTTTTAACAGACAGCAGGTAACGAAATATATATACCTATACATATTTATACAATAAAATTAATTTTTGAGTATAGGGTACTTTGGCGGTGAAAACCTCTTCTCCTTAAGATTAAGCAATATGTCAAAATGTAGCTAAATTGTCTGCGCCTAGTTAACTACTTACTAGGACTGTTCTGAGGCCGCGCCAGCGGGTAGCGGGGCGACGAGCGGCAGTTCATACATTCGAGCGACTTCAATGTATGGGCGGCCCGCTCGTCGCCCCGCTGCCCGCTGGCGTCCACGCCGCGGCCTAAGATTGTCACAAAGAGATTTTGAGCGAAATCTTCGTTTGTTGTTTAGTAGTAAAAACAAAGCAATTCACAATACGTTCAGTTTCGTAATCTAAAATCTTAAAACACTTTGAAAATCGAACCTGAACAAAATGTATCCATTGCATCGATAGCGAGGCTCGTAGGCACAGTACAAGTATTACATGCAATATATTAACTACAAACAAACATCTGATAATTCCTAGAAAATTAAAACAACACCATTTAGTATAATTATGGTCATAATCTCACGTCTATAAAATTATTGCATAATATGAATTTTATTTAGTACTAGGTTCACTTGCTTCAGCTCGCACGCTTCATTTTGAAGAGATTGGAGGATAGCTAGAATTGGTTATGAATCAGAGCAGTCAGTCGTCACAGAAACTTTTAACATAATTTCCTGCTGACTGTAGACATTTCGACCGTATGAAATGCATGATAAATGATTCATATTTATTTTAAACTATAGTCATAATTGTTGTAAGCATAATGCCCAAATAATATAAAACTCATATAATAACCACTTTTGCTTATACGTTAAACTGAATGAAAACGAATTGCATTAGTTTTCTACAAAATGATGATACCTATGCTTGTTTTTATGCATCAGACAATTATGACGACCGATCATTATGTTTTATGGAATAATGCTAATTGATATCAGTGTGTTTTTATGCCACTAAACTATTTATGTAGGTTGAAATTCAGTTATTCGTTTTATATTACATTAAATTAACATTTGTTTTGATACCAATCACTACACAAGCACACACCCACATTCCCAAGTCAGCCCCGGTTAAGATGCTGTGTACAGTACACCCTTTGTGCCTAAAGCTTATCGGAAAAGTCGGAGAGCTCCTCGAGACGATCCTATTACTAATGTTCGCCCATTGTTTCCACACCAACGAACTTTGGCGCCAACTTAAAAATAGAAAACGGAACTTCCACAATTAAATCCAGAAACTATTGTTCTTCGAAATCTCCTTCATTAGAAATGCCACTTAAGTTAATAACTTATGTGATTGGAAAGATACATTTTTGAAGCCAGTAATTTTCTTGGACTCTTTTTATAGGATTGATTTTGTCCATTTAGTCTATGAAAGAGGCCTGTGCACAACTGTGTCATAGATTTGAGATCAAGCACCCATTCGACGTGCCTAGTAAAACTGAAAAAATATGATACTAACTACATTAACTTGTCCTTGTCATGTCGTTCTGCCACTTCAATAAATACGTCAATACCATACTTTGTAGTCCCTTTTATTAGATTTCATGTCCATTAACGTTATTTAATGGTATGTCAATTTTTTCCAACCACTCGAAGTTTTTAATATGCCGTAAACTATAAAAGTCGTTAATCTTTCGCTTACAATATAAACAATTGTTTCTTATGTTTATTACAATATGGTTCATAATGTAACAACATCAATTTCAATACAGGTAATGGCGTTTTGGTAGATGCAAGTACTGCACCAGGTTAACTGTGCTAGCTTATACAGTATGGCTCGGTACTTGCAGTTTTATGATCATAAACTTAAGGTTCATTTTGTTGCGTCGATGTTTTTTATAGTGATAGATGTAAGATGGTATTTCGGACGACAAGTTCTGAGTGCGATTGTCTTAGTAGCAGGCTTTATGTCTCCGCGAAGCTGCTTAACGCGTCCCAGTAAAATGCTTTCCTGGTAGATTTCTGGTTACTCTCTGAACACAAAAATGACATTGTTTCATAGTTGTATAGAAACAATGCAGATATTACGTAACAGGAGTATGACCAGATTTTCAATTTGGGTTGAAGTCGTGTTGGAGCTTGCTTCGAATCATCGTAACCGTGCGATGAGAGCACGGCGCGCTGAACAAATTGGAGTTGTAATGAATTTGATGTCCTTGTGTATTCAGGGACCCATGAAGCTTGCTTTGCTTACCTAGACTAAATAGACACCACCTTAGCCTTAAATGATCCCACTCACAATTTTCAAGCAAAAAGGATCACGAAATTACCTGAAACAAAAATAAAATATTGGTTAGATTTCTGATCACAGTGAAAACCTAAGAAAAATAAGTTATTCAGGTATTTTTTTTTAGCGCTGTTGCCATTTTTTTTAAATACCTGTACTGTAGGTAATTAACATTATTGTATCAATATTCTAGTCATAACATTGCAAGCTTTTTTGATTCCAGTGCACACGCTTTATTGGCGAGATCAATAATGTTTTCACTGAATTGGCCGCCGGTCGTCTAAAAATGCCCTTGTTAATTGGGTCAGCGGGCAGTGAGTCTCGTTTAATTACCGAAAAGATTAAATTTTCCGTGTCACAGAGTTACGGTTTTCATATGCAAATGAATGCGACGAGAGACATGACAGCGGTGTGTGGCGAACTCGCGACACACCACACACTAGGGGTTGTAGTCAGGATCTCATTTCAGTTCATCGGTTTCACATTTTAATCGTATTTCGTGTTTTGCTTGCTCGTCTGACAGTTTAACCCAACGCGCGTGGAAGCGCGGACGTGGAACTCATTAAGATGCAGTTAGGATGTGTATATTGTATTTAAGCAACCAAAATTCTGGTGTCTTTCAATATTTGTTCAAGTTACCAAGGATGTACGTCAAGATATTATTTTTTGTGATGTTTAGGTAAATGAGTTTGTTAACTACCTACCACATAACTATCACTTAGGGCTGATTTATCAACCTCTAAATAAAGCTATCCGTCAGTTAAAATTATCACCATCTTTTTCTTAAATCATATGAAAGAAAAGGACAGAGCTAACATTTATCTGACAGACATGCATTGAAAAAAAAAATTGTGAATGTTGTTCAGAATAGCATTCTAAAAAAGAAAAACCTAGAAAGTCAATGAAATGTACGTAGAGTAAATAATGGTTTTTGTTTTGTTAAGCATTTTACCTGTGTGTCACGAACAAACCACAATGTTTGTTTAGTCTCCATATCAATCCACGCGACGCGGCTTATTCTGCATCCAAAATAATAAAAACAAATCCACCACCACCGTATATAAATGAGTAATTATTCATTTTGACTAACACCGAGTGTGCCGAGATACGTTTATCTAGTTTACATGATAGATAACTTAAATGCAACAAATTCGACACATGAAGAGGAAGGAAATAAATATAAAACACCCATGACTGAAAACCAAAAAGAGTGAAATTTGTAGTCTAAGCTGAAAATGTAATATGAAACATTTTGTACGTTTTCAGAAAGCAGAGAAAACATTGTCTCTCAAAATATACATATCGAAAATTCAAGTCGCAGCAACCTTTAGAATGGTAAGTATGAAATAACATAACGATATTAATCTAAGTATTTCAAAATATTTCACTCATCTGAAAATTTTCATCTGCTTAAAAACAGTTAAAACTCACGTCAACGCAAAAACTCAGCACTAAAAAAAAACCTTTTTTAAAGCAAAGTTGGGAGCTCTCAAAGCCTTGTATTGTTAAATAGAGGCAAACTCCGTTGTAACCCATTTACGGTTGTTCAAAAACAATCGCGAACTCAAGTGTCTGAGGTTAGTGCAGTGTCCTGCCCGGAGAGGACAGTAAACACGACTGTACGCATTACTACTGGTGTGAGATGGACGGAATAATTTATTTAGTTTTTACCGACGTTAACTTGCTTATAACTCAAAGGAAGCAGTATACTTGCATAAGATTTAATCTGATTATGTTCATGATAGGTAAATGTAATCACTATCTAGATCTAGATCTATATCTATCTAGAAATCATTAAATATTATTAACTAAATAAATTGAAAGCTTTGAGAAAATCTGATACACGTCATAATATAGTGTGGAACTAGGGTAGCAGTTGAATTGGGAATAAGGATTTATTCTGACAATTAAAATCAAAAACGTGTGGACTATCCCCAAGAATTAAACTTTCATAGGGCGATCATTATAAGTAATTATTTTGTAGTGATTAATTACGTTTAATGAACTGCTAAAACAAAAGAAAACGGTTTTCAAAAGGCAAGCTTAATATAGATAGGATATAGATATACTCGTATTCACTTAACACTAGTTCACAACGCACTAATATCCAAAAGATTTTGCCGTTAATGACGATTATAAAAATATATTTTATAATTTCATCTCACCGAAACTGCCTCGACGAAAAATCGAGAACCACCATTAGAAGTGTCAACGATTCGAGTAAAGTGCACTCCGAGTAGGGAATGAAAGTTTCCCCGCGTTTCATTTGTTTTCCCGAGCCGTTGCGGCGTATATTTGATTTATTATTGTTGATAGCGCGCGCGGAGTTTATGCGATTCGCAATTTCGATGCGATTTTCCAATGTTATCAAACAGATTTTGGATTCTGCACTTACTTTAGAAGTTTGATGTCTTTGTTTATTTGTATAGGTGGTTAGATATACACTGAGCGACCTATATATTAAGTACTCATTATTACAAGTTCGAATTTAAGGTTTTATGAATGCTTCAAATGACGCCAATAATTAAATAAAGGAACAAGAAAAATATACCATAGTCAAAGCAGTAACACTAATAAAACTTACGGTAAACTAAAATAATATTCCGTTCATTGCAATACTCGCTTAAAACTGAAAAATATTTAAAGGGCTCCTGGTATTGACACGCAATTCCAATAAATATTAAATTGCGTCATAAAATGGAATTACCGTAATTACCAACGGTTTATCTTAATTAACATCGACGAATGTCATTGTCTTCGGAATGGTCAGTAAATTTGCATATTGATGCGAGGATTTACTAGCTTATGTTATGACAGCCTTTATTAGCACTGTACCATGTATATATATTTTAGGTATATATCATACGTAAAATAATTATGTTGTGGATAGACACATCCTATTATTTAATTATTCTCATATAATAATAACTGCGACAGCAAATATCAATGGGTAGCACAACAGAACGAAACATATTCGTCATATTGTTATTAAATTGTGTCCATCAGATAGACATTCGATTAAAAACTAGCATCATACAAACATTTTAATTTCGTCATCCATCAGGCAGAATAGAAATAAAAAAATATTCTGAAGTTTATTATTCAACATTTTATTAGCTACATTATAAATTTAATTGGCTAAAATCATAAGTAGATACTTTACCCCACCCTTAATAAAATAAAACCTTGAGATAATGAGAAGTTTCATTCGCAGAACGGAGCATCGTCTGTCGCGCTGTCATGTTTGTCATAACTCATACCTCATGTGGCTACTGCCACCGGCGGTGTAAGATAATAAAACAATGATTTATGGAACAATAATTGACTTTTAAAGACAGTATAATAAAAACGATATAAAAATTAAGAAATAAGGTATATATGTGTAGGTACTGTAATTTATAAAAATACGCCTCTTTATGAAAAAAAATGCAGGTAACAAAGTCTTTTCATACGTCGGTAAAACTATTTTGGCATATCGGACATTTCGAAGAAAAGAGTCAGATCTGCAAAACAGCTACTTTTCAGTAGAAGCCGTCAGTTTTTGAAAAATAAAATTTTATGGGAGAAATTATTAATTAATGGAATATCGTTATCAAACTTCGAATGTTTGCTTATTAGTAGGTTGTTTATTACTAGCCGTTGAGCATACATGTACCTTTTAAGCCATTTTTCCAAAAAAATACAAAAACCTATATTACTTTTTAACCGGAATAGCTTAGGCATCATTCGTCAGAAGTGCCACATACGACATTTTTGTCTGGAAAATGTATACATTAATATATTGGACTAGCGGATGCCCGCGGCTTCGCCCGCGTGGTTATAGGAAATGTAACATATTGAATTTTCCCGTGAGAATTAGATGTTTTTCCGCTGGAAAAAGTAGCCTATGTCACTCTACAGTTTGTAAACTATCTCAATACAAAACATCACATCAATACGACGGTCCGTTGCGACGTGAAAGAAGGACAAACAAACACACACACTTTCGCATTTATAATATTAGTAAGAATGTACCACATCCGACAAAATAGGTACTCCAAAAATGTCATAACTGGCAGAACTGACATTGTTGCACGGAAACTCTTATGTAACAATTCAATACAGAGAAAATTTACTTGATAACTTAACAGGCTGTAAATTACATAAAATACACAACAAGAAAGACGCTATACTTTTCCGTGTAAAATAGTAGAATTTGTCATATCCGACACTTTGTACTCACTGTGTGTCCCGTTAAAATGTCGGAACTGTCACAACCGACGTTTTTAAATGTCATTTGTTCTTAGATCCGACATTTTTATCTTGGTTTTTACGAAAAGTATTCAGAAAAACGAAAATCTGTGAATGTGGTTTTAAAATTTTGAGTTTTTTACGACCTAAGCTGCTAAAAAGCAAAAACCACAATTTTGCAAATGCGACTCTTTTAATTGGGACCGTCGATTTATTATCGTGTTACTTGTATACATGTAAGCTGAGACAGTTCTGAGCGCCTGCCTCAATTTTAGAGTAGAAATTGCTCGTTTTAAAGAAGTAGCCGTTTGTCATTAGGCCTTTGTTGAAGGCTTAACGGAAGTTGTTATATTATGGAGTAATGTTAAAATTGGAATTTAATGATTTAGAATAATACGTAGTAAAAAGGTACACCTGTGGGTTCCATATATTTGGATTGTTTAGGTCAAGATCAATTGGTTCTAGTAAATGCTAGTTATCACTAAAATAGAGCAAATATAATTCTTTATAATATTTGTTTTTATGTAAAGTAACGATGTTGGTTGAGATAATAGAAAATGTAAATTGTTAGGATATGAATTATTATTATTTTGCACTTTCAAAATAGGTTAGTCTAGGAAAACGCTATAAATTAAGGATATCTTGAATATCTGATGGATTTACACCATTAAGTAGGCCTTGTTTTAACTGTATTTTGTGTTAATTATATTTTACAATAGATGAAAACATTATGTTCCTTCGACTAAGGATAGGATATAAAGTTAATCTATGTTTTCCATTATATGAAGTTTGTCGTTAGTTAGTTACCTAGCTCAATGCTAGGTTCGTTGATAATTAGCTATTGTTTATAAATTAACGCAGGTTTAGATGACATTAGGAGGAATCTGAAATAAACATTGTTTGAACTCAGAAATCAACCTTAGGGTGAATTTAAATGTATTCTAATGGAATTACGAGGTGGCTTTGGCTGTTGTGTGGTAATTTTCCTTGAGATTTTAGGGTTTATAACTCAATTATTTTGTAATGTTTGAGGTTAATTTTGGTATTGAATATCAACATACAGCGGTAGCTAGAATTGTGTTTCGACTGGTTTCGACTTGTGTGGCGTGGGGCCGACGTAGTGGCGCCAACAGTACCCGCAGAATAGCAAGAAATATGTATGATGGCGACGACGTCGTAGGGGGGGGCGCATGCGTTTAGATACGCTATAGCAATGATCATAAGGACTTTTATCGGTTGGGAGTCCATGTTACAGTGGTTCTGGTGTCGGCGAGGGTTTTTAAGGCGGTGCGACGGGGAAGCGTTCACTTTTCACGGGACACGGACGAAGCAACACATCTTTTTTCACGGACCCGCGGGGCGACACTTGACTTCTCTCCGACGACTACGAGGCAGCGCCGGGGCCAGTGGCAGATCTTCAGGCAGAGGCTAGGAGTGTATGGCGGAGCTACGAGGCCTACCGTCGAGCAGCATCTTCAGCTGTAGTGGTAAATTGGGAGGACCCAGCGAGCTCAATTCCTGGTAGGATTTTAATTTAACTTTATTTTAACTTATCAGTGAGTGTATTGCCTGTATCTATTTCCAACATTTTCATATCTTTCTATTAGCATACGACTTCGGTTGGCAGTATAAAGTATATACCCACGCGTGTGCTTTAAATGTGTAGCGGTGTTGTAACTTTGTAACTACCGCCATTTAAGAGTGCGGTTTTATTCCTAAGCGATGCATATTTGATGGTTATGGTTTAAGCATCCTTGTCAGCGAGTAATTATTAGTAATATGTAGGGGTTTACTATTAAGAAAACTGCCATATCTAAGCTATTTTAGTATATTACGTTCGATTGGTGCCGTACTATTTTATCATATAGAATTCAGTTATTCTAAAGTGTTTTTATAATTAAGTTTCGCGGGGTGTTTCAGTAAATTAATGTAAGTTGGTTAGTAAGCGCCATTGATGCATTAAAGTATCTCATGTGTGAGGTATATTATTAGGATGTTATTATTGGGCTATCTTATACGGAACTACTTTTGTTAGATAATGGGTTAAGACCGAGCGGCTTCCTTTTAGGTAACAAACTATTAATAGAAATGTTGCGAGCCAACATGTCCCTGTACGAAAATATGTCAGAAATTAAGGGTAGTCGGTGTCATGGGGTATTAGTAGTGTGGTTTCTGAGTAAAGTCGATACAATTTTGTGTGTAAGCATTCGTGTTTGAGTCTCCCTAAGTAAGCCACCCATAGCTGCAAGTGCACTGTTTATGACCCTGACATAGGTGGTCCGCTCGATAAGAGGTTCCCAATCAGGAGAGACGTGAACTACTTTTGACGAACCCTACATGGAATGCATTGACAAGGGCGAGGGGTCAAGGGATCTCGATCTTGCTAATTGAGGTTTCTTTCCGTTTGTCTGTTTGTCTAGTTTTAGATTGATCCTTCTGTTACAGAAGATTTGTTATCGATTTTACAAAGGATGCATACTTTTCTTTAATATTTATGAAAGTTAAATATCAGTAGTTCAAGTTAACAAACGTACCGAGGAATTTTTGTTATGGAATTTTCAATAAATATGGTGTGATTGGAATGGCGGTTAATTGCCGGTTGTCAGGCTCAACTGCGCATCGTCGTATATCTATCAATTTCTCGACTATAAAGGTGCCTTTGGGTCCTGCAAAGCTGGGATTGTTCGCTAGTCTAGTCACACTACAACCTTTGAAATATCTCTATAGTAAAAATCTTTCTGTAAATTTTAGGCGATTTAATTTAATCTTCATTATTAATCACTCTAATGTGAATATTAGAAAATTATTTGTAGTATAAGCAATACGCAATAATTAGGTCAAAACATTATTCAACTATTAAGCATTTCATTCTGTATCCCAACGTCATCATTCAAAATCATCATCATCATCAAAATCTTAATATTTTAAGATGTACATCATTGAACGAACTTCTTCGAAGGAATGACAAAAATCTAACGATGTGAATTTTATTTATATATATATCATATTTAGTCAAATAATTTATTTAATAAGTTATGTATTTCGTTGGTTTGAAGAAGCAAGTAAGTTAAGCTGTAGGTATGAAAATAAATTTATGGTATGTTTTTATTAATGTGTAAACTTTTCTCTCATAGTGCGTCTCCCTCTCACCTTGTCGAAAAGCACCTGGGACTACCATCACACAGCGTCGGGTTCTTCCGCTAGATTTGCGATCACATCTTGGCCACCACTTCAGAGCAAGCCACGACTTTATTCTATCGGCAGGTTTAGTTAGGATACTCTAGACTAGGTTCCAGAGAACATTCTTCAAGTCTACTTTATGGTTTAGTTAGTGTTTTCGTCTTTAGTAGGTACGGAGCTAGCCATTTTCGTTTAATCCGCTTTGCTTTTGGACTAGCATTCCTAGGAGACAAAGTGGATTCCCTAATGAATTCTAGCTTGAATTTGTTGGGATAAATAACAAAAGTTTCTGTAGCTTAGGATAGTTCGACTTAGATTAGGGTCTTAAATTATCAAAGTTACTAATATACTCGGCCGGGACTAACCCTATTGTTTTATTCGCTTTGTTATTGGGTTAGTATTGTCTAGGAACCAAAGCGAATATCCTATGAGATCTAGCTGGATTTCATTGGATCAAATAATCAAAGTTTCTTTAGCTTCAACATAAAATACTACGTTCAATGTTTAATGATCAATAAATAATGATTTGTTTCCCCTCATTACTTGTTTAATTATTTACCTTTAGCTACACCTACAGGTAGGTTACCATTTCAGCTAGGCTTTAGGTTAAGTTCAGAATAGGTAATATAGATAGACATTAGGTAGGAACGTCACATTTTGATGACGGGATCGTCACATTTTGTTGGCCGTGACCAGGACATCACTTTTTGGATGGCCATTACCAGGATCAGTCACCTTTTGACTGAGACTGTAGGATCAGTGAATTTAGGGTTAAATTCATCTTTTAGTCGTGGCTTGCTCTGTGCTAGGGTTAATGTTTTATGTTTTACCATCACCCGTGCTGTGTGAGGGTTAACTAATTGTTTTATTGCAGCTTGTTCTGTAGTGGGTCACTAGACCCACATTTTGTTGCCGCTAAATGGGTAGAAAGGTGAGAGGATATGCGTGATTTTGTTTTTGTTGATAATTATATTGTTTTCAGGGATATTTTGCTTGCATTGTTTTTGCTCGAAGGGTAGGCTAGACGGTTAAATTTTGCTTTGTTATTGTCGAATACGTCTCGTTATAATTATGCATAGGATCGTTATTGATTTGGGTATAAAAGTTGGGGGTTGTTAGTTTATAAAGGCAAAATTAGTTCCGACGTAAAACTTGTAGAACTGGGGGGCAGATCGGGTTCTTCTGAGCCGGGGAGGACGTGTTTCACTCGCTTAGCGGTGACCACGTGTGTAATTGCGTAAAGGGTTAGATAAAATTAGTGCCTATGCCAAATGTATGAGGTTGGGGGGCAGATAGTCTATCCTTGCCGTGGGGGGCTGTGGCCGCTCGCGCCGTCGCGCCGCGTGCGTGTTCGCGATAATTTTTAGGTATACACTTTGTTTACATTTTAGGTACCTAAATACTTTAATAACCATCTATGTCGCATCTAGTTAATATTTAATTATTTATGCGTCCTTTATTTATTTAGTTACGCTTATCATTAATTGAAATCACTTATTTAAATTTGTAACGCAAAGCTTTACCATTTGCATCAGAGATCGTCAACCTTTTCGTTAAGGTTTAGGGTTATTCTTGGTAGTTAGTAGTTGAATATCTTCAATCTTTAAGAAACATTATCTAGAATTAATTTAGGACTAAAACTTGCTATTAGGTCTTTGCAACATTGCTATGATTCGTAATTTTATGTGAAAGTAGTTTTTAGAAAGTACACTAGAAGTAGTTTTATAGTTAGATGTTTAGGTAGATTAGACAAACTAACCTAGAGGTTGGTCTATCATGCTAGGTATGTGGTTCTTAGTTAATGAGTAGGGGTAGCTTTCTTAGCATTGTACGATTTGCTAGATTTTGGAATTTTTGAGATAAATAGTATCAATTTCAAGTAATTTTAGTAAGACTCGTCTTAGTATCCGTAATAAGGATAGTTATTCATTTATATCTATATATGAAATTAGGAAATCTTTCACTCTAATATTATTTTTAGCTTACAAATATATCGGTTTCTCATAATTTAACGTCTTAAATGTGGCGCGCCATTTACCCGCGAGGACTAGTTGCATACCTCTGCTACAAGTAGAACGTACATTAGGTATTTTCACATCACGTTTCCGGTTAAATTCAAGTATCGTTGCAAGTTTTGTATTAGGTTGTTTATTTGTTTTCTTTAATCGACACATTATTGTAAAACTAAGGTTCGGTGTGCATTTGTTTATTTTGAATGAGATTTTGGTTAAGAAATGCCTAGATGGTCGTTAGGAAACGGTATTGCGGGGTTTTCGAGAAAACTGTAACTACATTTCGTTCATTCGAGAGTTGTAGGGATTGATAGTAGAATATAGATATTCTTTTAGCCAGACATTAGCTAGCTGAGAGGTAGTTACGCATACATCGGATTCGTAATTATCGTTGTTTGTGTTTTAGTACAACATACAATGAGGTATGTGCTAGTATAATTAGGTTAAATATCTATTTAGTAAGTAAGTAGGTAAGTACCTATTTCATCAGGGTCAATGCACTTTGACGCATAACTCATAAGGATTTAGTGTAGATTTGGTTAAGCCGCGAACGTCTAGTTAGAAAGCAAGTCAATTAGGTAAAACTACGAGTCGTATAGATATGGTACGAGTAAGTTATAGATATCGGAAGGTATCGAAGGGATTTACGTCATAATGTAACGTGTAAGTTGTATAACTTGTAACGGTGCAAGGAGTTTCTATTGTTAGATACCTACCTATAGGTTATTTAAAGCTAGAAATAGTGTCAAGGAAGTCATCGTTGAGGGACAATTACCTGTTTATCGGTGCCGAATCGGATATTCGCTTCCAATTCCTAATCCAAAATGCAATCCTTTTACGTAGGTATGAAAACTTCACTTATTCCATACACATAACTTTCACTAATTCACTAGGTATAGCGTATCACTGTTTCAAACATTAACAGGTAGTTGAATAGTCAAAGAACAACGAAATAACTTCATTTAAAAGCCAAATTCTAGCAGATAATAGTTCGCGCGCAACGTATCATAATAAACTGGGGGAAATCGTGATAAATTTAAGATGCTTTTTATAGAAGTTGAATGATAGTAAAATATAACTATTTAATTTAGTCGCATAAAACTTCAAAATGGCGAACACAAGGCCTTCGGTCGTCTTCGGCGCCTGATAGTCGGTTGAGGGAGAGAGAAAGAGAAGGAAGATTTTCGCATTCGAAACGCGGGAGTTTAGGGGTCAAAGTTTGAACGTGGAACTATACTATCATGATGATTTTGAATAGATACAGGTGGTAGTAGATAAGTATGTATGTGTGTTCGTTATTTATACTAGTAATTTTGAAGTTTATAGGTAACTAGGTATGATAGGATTATTTAATGTGGCCGGCTATTATAAAATTGACATAGGATTTTGAATCCTGTGATTTGAGTGATAGAGTTGCTTTTGAATGGGAAATTTTGACGTAAACCGGCCTACTCAAATAATTTCAAGTATGGTATTTAGCAGTGCTTGGGGAAAGTGATTATAGTATTAATAACTGATTATAGTGATTATTTATGTAGGTGTACGCCATTTTCTTGCAATTTGGTGTAATAATTATGAATGGAAGGGTTTATTGCGTATTTGAGGTATTGGAAAAGGCTTAGGCAATGTGTTTAGTTGAGGGGTATGAAGAATACGCCATTTCAGGATCCAGTATAGGTATTTGCGTTGCATTTCCTCGTTTTAGACCAAATTTCGCATCCATGGTTATAAACATAGGGAGTATTATTAATTTTATGCGGCTTCGTAGGGAAGATGTAAATACCGGTAGTTATCTAGGATTTGACATGGTCATAACGGATGTTAGGTACTTACCTACCTATCCACTTTAAGTGGAAGCGAATTAAAGAAACGATAGTAAAAATGGGTTGGTTGTGTTGACATATGAGACTTGGTTAAATCGATTTTCCGGTCGCGAAGACCGCTGTATATTGCAGATTTCATCGAAATCGTTAAAGCTTTTTCCGGGAACGTGTAAACAATATCTATTCAAAGGGATATCCCTTGCGATATCGCTTGTACGAAGGTAAATGAAATATTGTAGGAAATTGAATTGGCTTCAGGATGAAAGAGTTAGTGAATGGTGAGCTAGGCAGGCCGATGGGTTGTTTGCCACCATTGTGGTTTAAAAGCTGTTTGCAGATAATTTTAAGAAGTTGGTTCCATGAACATTTTGTGACAGTGTGATTTAGGTATTTTAGTTTTAGTTTAGTGCTTGTAGGATTTATAATACTTACGAAGAGTATTTGAACAAGCGAGCGAAGCGAACGAAGTTTTCCGACTTGGCTTAGCCAAAGATTATATTGTATATAGTGTATCCGTCCGTCCGTCCGATTGAATTGAACAAGTGAGCGGAGTGAACGAAGTTCTCTGATTTGGCTTGGTCAAAGATTATATCGTGTGTTCGGGTGTTCGCCTGTCCGACTGTTCTTCTCTGCAAGACGCGGTTCTCATCGTGAAATTTTGTGAGCAGGGTTTAGGTGCTTTAATGATGCAGGTCCTTAAATAAGAAGGTTTGTCCAAAGACTTGTTCGCGTATTCTACAGCTCACAAAGGCATTCATTATAAGATAATGATATCGGATTAGATCATTAAATATTTTAGTGTTAGGATATCATAATTATTCAAGTTGGGTTTTAGTTCACTTACCGGGGGGCAGCCTGATTGGAATCGTAGATAATCTATGTTTGATTTGAGGTCTCGCTAGAGTGATGCAGTTAAGTATAAGTATCTACCTAAGTATTTTACTTACCTATGTAATTCAGGCAATTACTAGGAATGTGTTTAATAATTTTCGATATAGGGTTTATGACTTTTGGTCGTAACACAGAATAAGAAATAGTAATAGGATACAGCTCTATTCTGCAAATTGATTTAGGTTCGTCTCAGTGTTCGCGCACCAGTATGTCTTGACACCGCGATGCGTAGTAATTAAGTGTAGGTAGAGGTCTAGTTTCGCGACAGGTGGCCGACGGGGTGAGCCGCATTAGCGCATAGCGAATAAAAGGTACAGTACAGGATAATCTACTCCGTACGTAACCACGTAGCTGTTAAATTTACGACATAAATAATACCTTGGTTTTGTCACAATCCTGCCGTAGTAACTAGATGCTTTTGTTCTACATATGGGAGGTTACCATAGATAGTTTATTTCGCGCCAAAGTAGGAGTAGACCGGGTTTGCACTAGATATAACAATGGGAAATAAAAGGGACAGATTTTTAGGTCATGATTTTAGGTACTCATAATATATACCTATGGTATAATTGCTATAAATGGTAAGGTTAGTGTATGTATGTGTGTATTGACACTGTAGAATTTGAGTGACCTTATTCCATTTTTATGCTTGATGAGTGCATCACAAATATTGAGAATACCCTATTAATCGAATATTTTAGGTTAACTATTTGAATAAAGTGTGTTTAGGGGCAAAATTTATTCTGGGCATTAGATTCGAGATATTGATTCGGATTAACTTATTCATGTACAACAACCAGGAGTTGTTGTTTGGGTGAGTTATATGAGTGTACATCTTTTGTCGTATACGTAAAATTAAAGGGGTGTTCAGCTTGGGGTCATGAAATCAGATCAATGGTGGAAGGTGTTTAGAAGTAGTTATTGTGGTCCCACATAATATGAACAAAATAGATGCAAATTCTTCTCGGGGTTAATAGGTTGAAGGAGGGTTTATTAAGGGGTAAATTTAATACCATTCATCTTTCAAGATATTACGAGAAAAAGGGAGGGGCTGACTCAGGGATTCTTGCTTAACAGCTGGGTGTTTGTGTTTGAGTGTATAACGTGTTTGAAATGCACAGAAAACTCGAGAGTTTGTTCATGGTTTGACAACTTATTACAGAGGAAAAATATAGATTGTTTAATGTAAGAATTGGGCAGGTTAATCTTGTTTAATACCGTGTTTGTTACTTAGCTAAAAATTCGTAAGGTTTTCCAATTAAGATTGAAGTTGTGATTTATGTTTTGTTGTTGTTTTATATATTTAGTACGAATTTTAATTATTGCGTAGAGAAGGAAGTACGTTCAGTTGAAGTGTTATGATTTTATTCTACTTACGTTTGATTAAATTTATGAAAGAAAAGCGGGTTTCCATTTAAAAAAAATCCTAATTTATAAAATAAAAGGTGGTTAACAAAGGAAAAATCATTAAAAAATAATAACAATGAATCACCGATGAAATTCGAAATCTGAAACAAGAAAATTATAAGGAGTTAGATGGATCCGTCTAGGTTATTCTGTTAGATATTTAGACAATACTAGATCAGAGATTTATAATGCTTTCTTAAAAGTGGAGGAGCTTCCATTGACAAACCACCACAGCTTAGCGTTTAGTGAGGGTTAAAATTAATGTCCAAGTTTGATTTGGGGGTCATTTCTTTAGGGTTGTATATACAATTGGAAACGACTAGATACGAATAGTAAATGGTAATAAATAATTTAAGTGGGGTTTAGAGAATTAAAACGCAATTTGTGTTGGTAAATTACGATTACGATAATAAATGCACTGGAAAATACGCGGTTTTCTTCTATCGGAGGTGGGGGTGCCAGAAGTTCGGAAGGGGGGGTGGGTAGGCTGGACGATTGCAATTTGACGGATACGGGGGGCAGAAAACATGAAGAGGTAGGGATCACTTTGGGTGCCGATGGTTCTGTGTGTGGGGGAGGAGAGCTCTGGTGCGGGATCTTGTTCGGTCTGGAAAATAAATTCAGTAAAGAATGATTTGTGACAGGGATTAGTTTTGGAATTTAATCATTTCGTTGAGGAAATTTAGACATTGGATGAGTTCGGGAAAGGTTAGAGTAGCGGATGAATCTCCTATTCAACGTACATATTAGTTATTACCGTATATACTAATGTCAGAGTATGCGAAGTTTATTATATTAATTGTAGGAGTCATAGATTACAACAAAATTTTAGTGCAAATTATTGGGGTACAATGTATTTCGGAATTCAAGCTTTAGTGGCGTACATTTATTTGTAATATTGACTTACCTCATCTTGTGCACGATTCATTTTCGACGGGCAAAAATTAACAATTTATCGGCGGGTGAGTAATTATGTACGAGTAGGTTGCGTAATGTTTAAATGATTTTTTTTTGTCAGCCAAAGGACTTAGGTAGTGAGTTCGGAGGTTTGTGTTGTTTAAAAAAAAAAAGGGGAATAACGTGTTGCGTTGTATTTATTTTAGTTGGAGAAGATTATCTGGCGATGTAACTAAGATATTGTTAAGAGTTATTCATGAAGGTAAACAACAACAATTTTGGGTCTCGGGATAAATTGTTTCCTATATATAATGCGAATGCTCACATCCTTTTTCTCGCTTGCGCGCAAACTGTCTCGCTCGTCCATTGTTATTCGTCACCTGTTGTTGTGTTACTTTAAAAGTATTATTTTAAGTAATTAAAATACAGTTAGGTTAGGTAGTGTAGAGTTGTAAGTGGACTAAGGAACGTTATTTAGATAGATGCTCACATGTGATAAGTGTACAGTGGCATATAAAGAACTAAGTAATTTTGGAAAATGGACGAGTTGCTAGTTTTGGGATATTTTTTAGTGTTAAGGAGTAACATTGTAATGTTGCATTGGGGAAATCCAATGCTAGTTGAGCCATGGATATTTATTGACTTGGGGAATTTAGGGGTCAGGTTAGACTGGCGTTTGGAGGTGAGTTAAATTGGGATATATTTGTGAATTGTATAATGAAGATTTGACGCGCGCGGGTTTTGTTGTTTGTCAGTAGGAAAGTATGATAGATAGTAAATAGTAATATGAAATTCAGTAGGTATCTTTGTTTATCACCTTTTATAATTAGGGGTGTCAGAAGTGATTAGGAGCGTCGAGGAAATTGAATGTCATACTACTCTAAGTTTAACAGAGTTATTCGTATTTCGGGATATTATAAATATTCGAGAAGGCGGAATCAGTTTTGGAATGTTTCATGGTATTTGAAATTTGACTAATTTGTGGGTTTTGACCAAATCTAAGTCAAACTTCAGACCAAATCTGAGTCAAAGGCAACGGCGTCACATTGTAATACTAGTGGTTGCTAGGAGTGGGGTTAGGTTTTCTATCGCTTTATAGTCCACTGTAGGGATGTATAGGTATTTTATTATGTTGGCCGTGATCGTCTAGTGGTTAGGACTCTACGAAAATCCTTAATGAAGAAAAGAAGAGGGAAATCGAGACAGGAGAATGAAGAAGGAAACAGGTTATAGTTAAATTACTATTTAATGTTTTTTTTATTGTATATTTACAGATATTTACTAGATAAGAGGTGTCACGTCAAAGGGGCGTGGGATATTGTTAAATATTTGCAGGTTATGTTAAGAAGGTAAAATGAGATTGACTTGCTGTCCTTTTATAATTTACAAGCGGATGAGGGCCGAGTTGGTTCGCTATGTGTGTAGGGTTTTACGAGTCAGATTAAAAGTGATCTTGGCTCTATTAATAAAATAAGTAGTATTTTTAGCATGATATGAAATTATTTATTATTTATTTATGAATATTTTCGTATGAAAATCAGAGTAAAATATATTTTGCATCGTATCATATGGCTTATCTTTCCTCATAATCATTTTGTTTCAAAAGGTATAATATTGATTACAGATAATGTGTTTGAAATATACATGTCGATTCACTTAGTGTATTAACTTGGAAAAAGCATTAATGTTAATGTGATTGTACTGTCGAGTTCGATTAATTGGGTTAAGTCGAGCGGAAGGAAATGGTTACTAGGTTTATGGTTAGGTTTAGAACCATTTATTTGAAGTGTGATTAGTGTGTACAGGTGTGAAAGTGATGTATGCGACCGCATGGTAGACAGCGCTGAGAGGGATCATGTTGTGTGAAGAATGGACTTCGCCCAGTTGGTCGAAATTCAAGGTACAATCTAGATTTATTGGTATTTGGTCTCTTCAAAAATATTTACACCAGTGTTTCCACGGTTATAGTTGGTTAGGTTACAGTCAATTTTTTTGACAAGGTCTATGTGTGACTGATCGTGGTAACATTATACTCCACAAGAAGCTAAGCTTACCATTCATCTTCCGACACATCTCTTCTTGGGAAAGGTACTTCCGACACCAATTTCGTCAGAATGATTTGTCAACGAACAGTCATTTTGAAATGTTTTAATATATCTGATATATTTTAATTATTTTAAGCCACTTGGGGGGCTTCTAATTGGTTCCTATTTCAAACGTAAATCAGGGTTGCAACCCTGTGGAAAGTTCTATGAACTTTGGTTATTTAATATATTTTAGTAAGGCTGTTAATTATGCGAGTTGGCAGGGTGTAGCGATTTTTATCTGTGAAATAGTTCCGAATGTATAAAGTAGACATGGCATTTTTACAGTATTGCTGGACGGGACTTGACGTGCGTTGTTGGATTCTCTAAGGATATCATGGCATATCCCAGGCCTAGAGGAGGTTGGTGAATGCAGCTATGCGCGGCTGGGTCACGTTTGGTTGCTAGACAGGGTGTTGACGCGTGTAGTCGGATTCTCCAAGGATGTCACGGCATATCTAAGACCTTGAGGAGGTTAAGGAATGTGACTGTACGCGACTGGGCCATGTTTGGTGTAGTTTGCAAAAACGCGTTCAACAATTTTTATAGTTAATTTTGGTTGATGTTCTGGCGGTATTATCACTATCATTGTCAACAATGGTTTGGTGGTATAGTCGGGACATTAAAAGGGGTTAATTTTAAGTAACCCAGTAGTTATGGACATCTTGCCATCTGTATGAAAGCAGTCTGAAGTCGGATATCTCAGTCAAGTTGAAACATTCTCCATGAAATTGTTTGATATTGTGATTAATAACGTAAACCAGAGGCCTTCTGTTCGTTGGGGGAGGTATTGCGGTATCATCGACCGAGATATGTGGTCTAACCTGGGTCGACAATAGCCAGAAGGAATTTGGAGGCACAGGGTGATATTGTAGCATCGGATCGCGTGTGTCTATCGGATTCACAACCCGGTACTCTTGGCGAGTAGAGGCGGCCTGGAGAGACGTTTTCATGTTAAGTGGGAAGGTTTTGCATATTATCGACCGAGATATGTGGTCTAACTTGAATCAACGAATGCCTGAAGGATTTCGGGGGTTTGAGGTAATATATAGAATCATTGTATGTAGTTGGGAGGGTTTTGTGTATCATCGACCGAGATATGTGGTCTAACTTGCGTTGAGGGTTGCCAGAAGGTATCCTGAAATTCAAGGTGATACTATTTTTTTTTTTGCTAAGTCACTGTCAAACGATGTTATGGTTAAACACACACCACACCTTAATATGCACTTGTTGGAGAGATTGATATATCAATAAATTGAAACTTTCCAAGTTAAGGGGTTGAATTCTGTCAGTTTTCCACTGAGGGGTTAAGTAATTAACATAGCGAATGGACTTGGTCTTCAATTAGGTTTTTTTGTTAAAAATACTATGGGAGGACGGCAGGTTAAGTTATATGTAAGTTTTTTTTGTGAAATACAGTTTTGCACAAAAGGTCGCAATTTCTAGTCGACTGTTATGTGGTATATTAATGTTGTGATAATGCTTCGTTTGAAATCGTAGATTTCTCGCTGTGCATTATCATGGGGCAGAATGAGACAGTTCTGAGCGCCTGCCTCAATTTTAGAGTAGAAATTGCTCGTTTTAAAGAAGTAGCCGTTTGTCATTAGGCCTTTGTTGAAGGCTTAACGGAAGTTGTTATATTATGGAGTAATGTTAAAATTGGAATTTAATGATTTAGAATAATACGTAGTAAAAAGGTACACCTGTGGGTTCCATATATTTGGATTGTTTAGGTCAAGATCAATTGGTTCTAGTAAATGCTAGTTATCACTAAAATAGAGCAAATATAATTCTTTATAATATTTGTTTTTATGTAAAGTAACGATGTTGGTTGAGATAATAGAAAATGTAAATTGTTAGGATATGAATTATTATTATTTTGCACTTTCAAAATAGGTTAGTCTAGGAAAACGCTATAAATTAAGGATATCTTGAATATCTGATGGATTTACACCATTAAGTAGGCCTTGTTTTAACTGTATTTTGTGTTAATTATATTTTACAATAGATGAAAACATTATGTTCCTTCGACTAAGGATAGGATATAAAGTTAATCTATGTTTTCCATTATATGAAGTTTGTCGTTAGTTAGTTACCTAGCTCAATGCTAGGTTCGTTGATAATTAGCTATTGTTTATAAATTAACGCAGGTTTAGATGACATTAGGAGGAATCTGAAATAAACATTGTTTGAACTCAGAAATCAACCTTAGGGTGAATTTAAATGTATTCTAATGGAATTACGAGGTGGCTTTGGCTGTTGTGTGGTAATTTTCCTTGAGATTTTAGGGTTTATAACTCAATTATTTTGTAATGTTTGAGGTTAATTTTGGTATTGAATATCAACATACAGCGGTAGCTAGAATTGTGTTTCGACTGGTTTCGACTTGTGTGGCGTGGGGCCGACGTAGTGGCGCCAACAGTACCCGCAGAATAGCAAGAAATATGTATGATGGCGACGACGTCGTAGGGGGGGGCGCATGCGTTTAGATACGCTATAGCAATGATCATAAGGACTTTTATCGGTTGGGAGTCCATGTTACAGTGGTTCTGGTGTCGGCGAGGGTTTTTAAGGCGGTGCGACGGGGAAGCGTTCACTTTTCACGGGACACGGACGAAGCAACACATCTTTTTTCACGGACCCGCGGGGCGACACTTGACTTCTCTCCGACGACTACGAGGCAGCGCCGGGGCCAGTGGCAGATCTTCAGGCAGAGGCTAGGAGTGTATGGCGGAGCTACGAGGCCTACCGTCGAGCAGCATCTTCAGCTGTAGTGGTAAATTGGGAGGACCCAGCGAGCTCAATTCCTGGTAGGATTTTAATTTAACTTTATTTTAACTTATCAGTGAGTGTATTGCCTGTATCTATTTCCAACATTTTCATATCTTTCTATTAGCATACGACTTCGGTTGGCAGTATAAAGTATATACCCACGCGTGTGCTTTAAATGTGTAGCGGTGTTGTAACTTTGTAACTACCGCCATTTAAGAGTGCGGTTTTATTCCTAAGCGATGCATATTTGATGGTTATGGTTTAAGCATCCTTGTCAGCGAGTAATTATTAGTAATATGTAGGGGTTTACTATTAAGAAAACTGCCATATCTAAGCTATTTTAGTATATTACGTTCGATTGGTGCCGTACTATTTTATCATATAGAATTCAGTTATTCTAAAGTGTTTTTATAATTAAGTTTCGCGGGGTGTTTCAGTAAATTAATGTAAGTTGGTTAGTAAGCGCCATTGATGCATTAAAGTATCTCATGTGTGAGGTATATTATTAGGATGTTATTATTGGGCTATCTTATACGGAACTACTTTTGTTAGATAATGGGTTAAGACCGAGCGGCTTCCTTTTAGGTAACAAACTATTAATAGAAATGTTGCGAGCCAACATGTCCCTGTACGAAAATATGTCAGAAATTAAGGGTAGTCGGTGTCATGGGGTATTAGTAGTGTGGTTTCTGAGTAAAGTCGATACAATTTTGTGTGTAAGCATTCGTGTTTGAGTCTCCCTAAGTAAGCCACCCATAGCTGCAAGTGCACTGTTTATGACCCTGACATAGGTGGTCCGCTCGATAAGAGGTTCCCAATCAGGAGAGACGTGAACTACTTTTGACGAACCCTACATGGAATGCATTGACAAGGGCGAGGGGTCAAGGGATCTCGATCTTGCTAATTGAGGTTTCTTTCCGTTTGTCTGTTTGTCTAGTTTTAGATTGATCCTTCTGTTACAGAAGATTTGTTATCGATTTTACAAAGGATGCATACTTTTCTTTAATATTTATGAAAGTTAAATATCAGTAGTTCAAGTTAACAAACGTACCGAGGAATTTTTGTTATGGAATTTTCAATAAATATGGTGTGATTGGAATGGCGGTTAATTGCCGGTTGTCAGGCTCAACTGCGCATCGTCGTATATCTATCAATTTCTCGACTATAAAGGTGCCTTTGGGTCCTGCAAAGCTGGGATTGTTCGCTAGTCTAGTCACACTACAACCTTTGAAATATCTCTATAGTAAAAATCTTTCTGTAAATTTTAGGCGATTTAATTTAATCTTCATTATTAATCACTCTAATGTGAATATTAGAAAATTATTTGTAGTATAAGCAATACGCAATAATTAGGTCAAAACATTATTCAACTATTAAGCATTTCATTCTGTATCCCAACGTCATCATTCAAAATCATCATCATCATCAAAATCTTAATATTTTAAGATGTACATCATTGAACGAACTTCTTCGAAGGAATGACAAAAATCTAACGATGTGAATTTTATTTATATATATATCATATTTAGTCAAATAATTTATTTAATAAGTTATGTATTTCGTTGGTTTGAAGAAGCAAGTAAGTTAAGCTGTAGGTATGAAAATAAATTTATGGTATGTTTTTATTAATGTGTAAACTTTTCTCTCATAGTGCGTCTCCCTCTCACCTTGTCGAAAAGCACCTGGGACTACCATCACACAGCGTCGGGTTCTTCCGCTAGATTTGCGATCACATCTTGGCCACCACTTCAGAGCAAGCCACGACTTTATTCTATCGGCAGGTTTAGTTAGGATACTCTAGACTAGGTTCCAGAGAACATTCTTCAAGTCTACTTTATGGTTTAGTTAGTGTTTTCGTCTTTAGTAGGTACGGAGCTAGCCATTTTCGTTTAATCCGCTTTGCTTTTGGACTAGCATTCCTAGGAGACAAAGTGGATTCCCTAATGAATTCTAGCTTGAATTTGTTGGGATAAATAACAAAAGTTTCTGTAGCTTAGGATAGTTCGACTTAGATTAGGGTCTTAAATTATCAAAGTTACTAATATACTCGGCCGGGACTAACCCTATTGTTTTATTCGCTTTGTTATTGGGTTAGTATTGTCTAGGAACCAAAGCGAATATCCTATGAGATCTAGCTGGATTTCATTGGATCAAATAATCAAAGTTTCTTTAGCTTCAACATAAAATACTACGTTCAATGTTTAATGATCAATAAATAATGATTTGTTTCCCCTCATTACTTGTTTAATTATTTACCTTTAGCTACACCTACAGGTAGGTTACCATTTCAGCTAGGCTTTAGGTTAAGTTCAGAATAGGTAATATAGATAGACATTAGGTAGGAACGTCACATTTTGATGACGGGATCGTCACAAAGCTCAACAAAATGTGAAGTTTGTTAGGATCAAAAATAACCATAAATAATCCCCAAGGGTACCTTTCCGCTAATATATCACTTATGGATTGTGTATGGCATTTTGCTTCCGATAATCCATAAATAACGGCCATATTTTTACCACTTAAAAATATGTTAGCGCTTATCCACATCCTTTGAAGCCGACATCATAACAGAACGAGCCCAAACGAGTGTAAAACAACCAACCAGGGGGAACCCTCAACATACCGCTAATTCCCTTTTAGAGATACAAAACTAAATAGAAAAGGGAACCAGGGTAGTTCAATGCAAACTGGAAATGCATGTTGCTATAAATACTCCGCGAGATGCATTGACAAATTTACGTTTTCGTCCCGAGCACAGGAACTAGATCCTAATTGAGTATACCATAAGGTGGATATTTAAGTGATTAGTATTCACCGATGGTAATGAAGCTTGATGTTATTCGGTAGCTTTTAAATAGACGTTGAAAGAAGTCGACAGGCAGCTATCAAGATGTCCTAATAGGCGTGTACGCCAGAAATAATTTACAAATTGCGTCGTTGTCGGGAACCTTTCGTCTCGAACTGCGTTCGTTGCTTTTTGAGGTTATTTCTGGTCTCTTCATTATTCAATCCGGCAAACTGTAATCGATTTTCTAAGAGAAGGAGCTAGGTACTTATGTTTGTTATGGTTTAGTTTCAGAATGGTGTTCTTTAATCGTATGTTGCATTTCTACTTTAATATTATACGAGCTCGTTTATTATAAAAAAACCAGGAGAGGTCCTTTTTTCTTTTTTATTCTATATGTTTTTGTCGGACTGTTTTTTTTATCGGATGAGTAGTTCTGTAGATTACCCACTACCTACATATAAGCTTACAAAGCAACAACCTCAAGGCAGCTCCACATATAGCGAGATATTAACGCGAGAATCTCAGGAGATTCTCAGCGAGAACTTCTTTCGGGTACACAAACGGGTACTCAAATAGTTCTCACTACAGTTCTCACACTCGATGAAGATGGACGCTGAAGTGACTGCTGATGCGAGGGTGGAGTCAATATACGTTGTCACCCGTTTTCACGTTCTCGCGCTCTTTGTCTCGCGCCAAAAAACCGACAAAAGCTGGAGAACTACGAAGAGAACTGAGAAGAATAGGCCGCTCGCTTCCACATTCACGTTTCTCACATATTTCTTGCGTTCTCGCGAGATTCTCGCGAGCATGTGGAGCGGCCTTCACCCAAATAGTCATAAACTTTGCCTTATTATATTATACTCAAAATATGTTTTCGAAATAATTGGTAGTCAGCAGCAAAAGTAACCAAACGGGCCAAATCCTCAAAATGACCTACACACGACTCTAATGCCAAGAGAATAAGAATATATCTACATAATTTTAAGCGCGTTATTTTGCATTGCTACTTCTGCTGCTGACTGCACCTTAATCTCCTTCAATACATAGAAATCAGAAGCATTATTTCGTATATTTTCATATGTCCCTATACTCTCTATTACACTTTGCAGTGCAACAAGCAGGAGTTGAAGTGCAAGATTTCGACATAGCATCCAAAGTGGTTCACTATCCTTGGATAAATTTACACGACTCTTGTGGGGACCTACTTGACGCTCCTTTGTACTGCAGAGCACTATCGCTGTGGTACAAACGACGAGCGAGAACCACATGCGCATTTCAAGGCCGGTATTCAGGCTGGACTAAAAATAATATCCCTATCATGATAACCTATTTTAAGAAAAAACTTAAGTAATAGACGATGAACCCGGGTGTCAATCAAAATCAATTATTTATTCTGCAAATAGGCAACAAGGACACTTTTACCACCAAGTGGAACAATAAAAAATGAGATAAGTACACTAGATCATGACAAAAAAACCAAGATTATTTGCAAATGTTGAAGTAGTGAACCAACTAAACTTCAATACAGACCACAGACTACTGAGAGGACAAATATATATATAGAACAACAACAGTACCAAAGAAATCAAGGAAAAGTCTACAACTAGCAAAAATATCACACCCCAGATAACATAACAGAAATAAAATAATAGAAATGCATCCTTGTTGAAGCTACAAATAATAAGAAAGCAAACAGAAACAACCGATGTGAAATATTGTATCAGAAAACTCAAATGGAAGTGGGTCGGCCGGGCAGTGGTGCCCAAGACAATTATACAGGAAAAAGAGGCAGACAATGTCGCAGGTGGGAGGAAGACATTGTTAGGCTAGCAGGCGCTACTTGGATAAGACAAGCACATGATATGTCTCTAGGGGAACCTATGCTGTAAAGCAAGACCAAATAGAAACAGAATATTTAAACACCAATAGTTATTTTTGGTTTAATAGAGGCTGTATTATTATAATTCAGGCTGGCCTCACACTGAACGGTGTTCAGTCACTGAGTCATAATCTGAATCACTCAGAGCAAATAAAACACTTAGTGCAGAAATTCTACTAAATGATGTACCTTATTTTGCTCTTGGGTGAGATTGAGTTGATCTGTTTACTAAACTATATGTTATATCCCTTTCACACAAACAAAAATATGACAGTAGTGAAAAGGACAAACCAATTTTAACGGCATTTCAGCTTAAATAGATTAGACGAAAGTTTATGAATAAATAAAAACATAGCTAACCTCTAATTCACGAGTAGACTGTCAATGTCTTAATTTTTCAAACTTTATTACCAACAATAATGTGAAACATGATTGTCAATTACTACGAGCGATATGTGATAGGAAGTATTCAGTATATCACAGTAGCGGCGCGTGAAAATTTTGGATGGGCAACCCGGAACATAAAAGTTATGAAAGTGTTTAGAGTACTTATACTCGAAAGAGGTGAAATATCGAGGTATAACACTTTAACACTAGATGATAAACTAAACTGGAGCAAACACCTAGACAGTAGACTAAACAAAGCAACAGTAGCCTTCTGGCAATGCAGAAGGATAGTGGCGAAGAGATAGGGCCTGGCCCTCCCACATCGTTCTGTGGCTATACAAAATGGTGATAGTACTAATGATAAGCTATGGTGCCATAGTATGGTGGCCGCGCACCTACCACGAGTGCAATTACCAAAATTCAGAAAACACAAAGACTAGCATGGGTTGCGGCTACAGATTGTATGAGAACAACCCCAACAGCAGCACTAGAAATCATACTAGGACTCCTACCTTTACACATGCATATACAAAAGGAAGCGGCTGCGACGGCAATACGCCTAAAAAGCCTCAATCTATGGACGAAACTAAACACACCCCACACAAAGATCCATAACAGACTGATCACAAGCCTCTCATGGAGGCTTCAATCGACAAAATACCAAGAACTCCAGTCTTCAGGAAAGACTATGGTATATCACTAACGGAAGATTCGAGAGAGGGGCTAAACCAAACAGACCTTAGAATTCTTACAGATGGGTCAAAGGTCAGAGGATTTAAACATACACATATCCAAACCACTGGGTGAACATAAAACGGTATTTCAGGCTGAATGCGTAGGGATAATTGAAGCCTGCAATGCTATAAAGAGACAAGTCGAGAACACACACATACGGATACTCTCAGACAATAAATCGGTACTACAAGCACTGAGCAGTGACAGCATCTAGCTTGATATACGAATGCCACCAAAACCTCACAGAGGTTTGCGCAGATAAAAACAAAGTTACAATACAATGGATCAAGGGGCACAGTGGCTCAAGAAGAAACGATGCAGCGGATGAACTGGCCAGGAAAGGCTCAGAAACAACCCCATACGGACTGAAGCCAATTTTACCCCTGCCACAAAGCTACATATATAATCAACTGGACCTATACACCAAAGACTTACACCAAAGATACTGGGAGGAGATAGACACATGCAGACAGATTAAAGAGATTTTGTCGAAATGCGACAACAAACTCACAACCACACAACTGAGGACACAGAAACCAACTACGCAAGATAGTAGGAATAATAACAGGACACAACACTTTGAACAGACACCTATACAACTTAGGTATCACAGAGCCATGTGCAGAGCGTTTATGGAAGCAGAAGAAACAACCAAATACATTCTACTGGACTGTAAGCAGGTAGAAGTATACAGAAAAAAACCTAGGGTCTCCCCGGACACACTACGGGACGCAGTCAGCAACACCAAGGCACTCACAAACTTTCTGGAGGAGCTGGGGTGGTTAGAGTAGCGCTACCCCACCGATTCACGCAAAATAGGCACATTGGATGTCGACTTGTAGGTATGGGCGCTCCGCCATTGGTATATCCTTTGAACCAAGACCAAATTGATTTTATGTAAAGAAAACCGTAACCGAGAAATTAGTGTCAAATACCGTCGCGTCGCGTCCGCTGGATGCGGGTGGCGCAGGGCAGGATCGGTCATTGTGGCACTCATTGGGGGAGGCCTATGTCCAGCAGTGGACGTCTCTCGGCTGATATGATGATGATGATGATGACCGTTGCCTTGTAAAAAAACGGAACAAGTATGCGGACGTGTACAATTCGGTCTTCCTATTATAGAATTTTAAGAATAATGCACATTAATAACTTGGAGCAGTTCATGACTTTGCGCTTACCTATATTCATTGTTATCCAAGTTTTGTCTCACAAGGCAGGAGAAGGAGCAAATCTTGAATTAAGGGGATGCCTTGATTCGAGTCGATTCGCGTTAGAGACACACTTATTATGCCTTCCGCGCACGAGAAACAGAGATGCACATCTGTTCGGAATGGCTTTTTCGGCCAAAATTCTATAAATACTTAACTATGTCAAGTTTAAATCATATTTTATTTAATTGAGTGGGATTTCAAAAGAGGTAAACACCACACAATAAACTTGATTCTGTAGTAAAATAATGTTTTGTTTGAGTAGGCTCACTTAAAAAACGAAAATAAAACCCAACTTTAGCTAACTTCTTTCTATCGAGAAATTTTTAAGCAAATTATGTATAACAATCACATCGTCAACAATCGTAAATATCTGAAACTCAGTCCGCAGTTTCCTAATCTAGTCCGGACCGCATTTCAACGAACCCGATATTTTCCAATCAACGCCCTTTCTAAAGCAATGACACGTAGTTTCAGTGTCCGAGAGGCAACCGGATGGCTCGCGGTATTTGAGCTCCCGAAGCGCTGTGGAACCACCCTGTGCAACCCGAACTGAGCCAACTTGGACTGGGGCGGAAATTGGAGCGGGGGTGAAGAAAAAAAATTGTCGCCAGGTATTCGATAGAAACAGCATTTTATTATATAAACAGCGTACACACTTCCAGGCAACCACTATGTCAATCGGCTGCCTCGCGACAAAAAATAACATATTTTTTTTCTATTTACGCGTCATTGCTGCAGTCTGAATATGCCGTTTATGTTTTATTAAGATAATAATTTAAAGTTGCAGGAATTAGGAAGTCAAACAGAAGTTTCAAACTTTTGTGCGAATGCAGCAATCCGTAAAATTATCTATTAGTGCCCGTGGGTAAGAGTAACTTTTTTACATAAAAAGCAGGTTTAAGTCCGACACAGTGAAAGTATCATAAGTAAATTAATAAATAAATATTTGCGGACAATTTTACACAAATGGACCTAGTCCTAAACTAAGCAAAGCATTTACGATGAGTACTAGACGACAATAAACATTCGTACGAAGATAAATACATACTTAAATACATAGAAAACATCCATGACTCATGAACAAATATTCGTGCTCATCACACAAATAACTGCCGTTACCGGGATTCGAACCCAGGCCCTCTGGCTTCGTAGGCGGGATCACTACCAACTAGGCTAAACCGGTCGTCAAATAATAAGTATATATCTCGAAATAATGGTGAAAATATTCTCACTTCGTTACTTCCCTCAATACTTTCAGTGCCAGGAATACGGTAGGCGGGCGTTCTGCTTGTAGGTTTTTTTCTCTACAGAGCGGGAAACCTATGGTATTGGCTGGAAGCGAAGTGCTACGAAAATGTTGGCACAGAAAATGTACATCATTTAATTTCTAGACATTGCGTATAACTGATGTTTACTGTTGGCAGCACTAATTCAAAGTAAGTACTCGGATTTTTAGTCATAACACTGAATGTGAGACTTATATTGTGATTCTGATCACCTAACCAGGTTCCGAAAAGTTTGTATAAGTCAAGAATTTTGGTTCAAAATGATTGTTCGGCAATTAAGGATTAGTATCCGTTGAACCGTAGAGTAAGTTTCTGGAGCAATTTGTCATTTCCGCCGGAGCAGACCATAGGTAAGAGTTTGTTTGAATAAATTGTACCTATCCGTTGCACTTTATTTACGAACTTGAATTTTCTGTAATTTAATTAAGAGATGATTATATAACTAATTAATGACTGTAGGTGCATACCAGATAGACGACATGGCATCAACATTTTTTAAGGAGTTGTTTTTGCCATTAATAAGGCCGCAGAAAACATCTTTAAAAAATTCAGAAGGGCTTAAGTTTTCTACATGCCGAATTTCTTCACAATTTGTTCACAACAGCTGTACTTCGGCTTTTATAATATACTTAAATAAAAAAAGACCGGGTTGCACTCCGGGAGTGCCGGCAGAAGTAAAAACTTGAATATTATGCATTTTTGATATTTGATGATGATGAACTGACATCATCAACTATCGATAATCGTTTATAAAGTGAACGCGAATCGAATCATTGAATCGATTCAAATAATAACGGTAACAACGGATATGTCTCGCAACTAGAAAGACGTCAAACAGTGTCTATAAACAATACCAAAAACCGTAACAAGCTTAAAGCAGACAGCCGTCACCCCGTCACGATACTAATTTCATCTCGATTTAATAATAAATACGGTGTCAAATTGTCTGTCTGTCAGAGTGACGCGGAATTGCTTTCTCGTGAACAATGCGATGGGGCGTCTCGCGCGTCATAATCTGCGAAATGTTACCGTGTACTCACGGGTCTGCAGGAATGTTAATAACATGAACTATATTAGACGATATGATACAGAGAGAAATAATTTAATGGAAAAATAAACCATCTTCGTCTGTAGCCTCCGACAGGATTCGAAACTGCGACCAGAACACACGATAACACGAACGCAAATATTTAATAAAGTAATTTGTTTCGTTAGAAAGGTATACTGAACTGTATTGTTATGTACAGTACGCCGCACATACGTTTGCATCTGTGATGTTAGTGTTGGCTACTAGTAGCGTCGCAAAGGCACCAGAGGGGTTTGACGGGTGCGTGAGGCGACTTAAGGCTAATTTCACACACGCATAAGTGTCGCGTGTTCATTTTGTATTCATTTTGTGCGACAGAGATGGTAAGACTTTTTAAAAACTCGAGCCATCAAAGCTCTCGACGGGCTTCTCAGAAACAAATAAATAAATAAATATTAGAGGACAATCTTACACAAATCGATCTAGTCCCAAACTAAGCAAAGCTTGTACTATGGGTACTAGACGACGATAAACATACTTATATATATAGATAAATAAATACTTATAAATACATAGAAAACATCCATGACTCAGGAACAAATATTCGTGCTCATCTTACAAATAAATGCCCTTACCGGGATTCGAACCCAGGTCCCCTTGCTTCGTAGGCAGGGTCACTACCAACTAGGTTAAAGCGGTCGGTAAACACTCTCAAATCTTAAAAAAAAATCAGTTACTAATGCACACAAAACAACCAATGTTACTATTTACTGTTGTAGTTGACAACATTGTAATATGTTAAAACCAATTTAAGAAACTATGTATGTATTCAGAATAAACTACTACTAAGTTTTGCTTTAAAGTGCTTAAATTTAATAAAACAAAATTATATTTTTCGCGTTTTCTGAAGGATGTAACCATGTGTATGATTCGTGAAGGATCAAACAGAATATACATTTGCACACATCTACATAATTTACGGCCTGAGCTTCAAACTAGGTAGACTACATTTATTCTTTTAGACTGTGAATATCGTGTAGAATGTCTGAAACATAGACACGACTTCGGTATTTTCGTAAAATCTGTCAGTTTCCTAGTAACTCACGTAAAACAATACACATTATATATTGTAACAACGAAACTTTATGTTGGAGTTCAGAATTCGAATTGAAATAATATTTCTTGCCGTAAATAAATAAATGACTTCACAAATACTTTGTAAATAAAAATACACTAAATACATGTTTAGTCATAATTAATAAGTGAGGAACGATAACATAAACAAATGACGCGAAAAACAACGATTGTATAAAAAAGTACGATAAAAGTAAAACTACAAATTGCTATTTGGAAAGATACTCCAGGCAAAATACGGTTTTGAAAAACATTAATTTATAATAGCGTTTTTTTGTTGATTTCATTTGAAAATGTTATTCTAAGATGATATATTCAAGAATCCGACAAACTTTCCACCCGGAAGTAATTATGTAGATTTCAATGAAGCATGTATTGTCTTTTTTATACGATTTATCTTGAATATTATAGAGCAAATGTAAATGAACCAAAATAAAGACAAAAATATTTATTAATATTTTTTCTGACTTTTCAGAAGTTAGTTAACTTGTCAATTTTTTGATGTTTGAAATTTTGTCGGATTTTGTCGCTGGGTAACTATTTAATTGATAATATATCTGTTACACATAAAAAATAAGCTATTATTAATTATTTCCAAAATTGACATTTTTTCCATACGAGTTGTCAGTTCATTTACTGGACTAAGATTTCTGAAATATGACATTTATTTCAGGAATCCATAATATTTCGTACATTCCTTGTGGGGCTTAGACTATACGTGTACTCGTAGCGCCACCTATCCTCGGAAGCGCGAATCAATTCCTGCGTTGCGTCTCTTATCCTTCAGGAACTCCCGAGAGTCATAATATCCCGCAAGACGGCGCCACTTGTCTTATCGTTTACGTTCTAAGAGTAGGTATGTCGTGACTTGTTTTGTTTTCGTGCGAGTATACCTCATAGTCATAATCATAACTAACCTTACAACATTGGAGGTTTACTGAATTATCCGACATGACTGTAGATCTAGAATTTTACCATTAGGTACTTATTTATTTGTTACATACTAGATTCAGCGCGCAATTTCGTCTGTGTCAACTTCCATACGAATTACCACCCCAATTGTATCCCGAATTAATCAATTAATCAATTACGAATTAATCAGTTCTGTTATGAATTGTGATGATTATTAGATATATATATATATAGATTTGCCAATTTTGCATACCCCTAAATTGCTCGTGGCAACTGTAGTTCCCAAGCAAAGTATAGACGTGTAAAAAGCTATATGGACCACCTTTTTTAAAATTCCGAAATTTCTTAAATAGTGTAGTTAGGTATGTGTAACCTTTTACTTTAGTCAACCCTAGCGGCTGTTCAAATTAAATTCAAATGATTTAAATAGGTCAATTATTATTGGAACTCGCGCAATCATTTTCTTACCTAACTTCGATCTACAATTATTCAAAGGCTTACCTTCAATCACCGACTCAATCAGATTACCAAAATTTAGCTTTCGCACGTCGGAAACTTTTCGAAATCCTTTTGAAATAACTTTCAAACATCTGTCTTTGTAGGGTTCCGTAGTCATCAAAGGAAACCTTATAGTTTCGCTATGTCCGTCTTCGCGGCTTAGCTCAGTAACCATTACAACTAGAAAACTGTGATTCGGCATGGGTATATAAATCAATCACGCCGACCAAAAGTACAATAAAATCTTGAAAAAAATTTAGGGTACCTCCCCCACATCTAAAGCGGGGATGTAAAATGTTTTCTCGTTAATCCCATGGTGTGGGGTATTGGTGGATAGCTCGTTCAAAAATATTATGGGTTTCCTACAACCATTTTTCAAATTAGTAATTCGTTTGCTTTAACGCCCTAATTTTTGTTCGAGTCATGTGTGCCCCCCCCGGCTAAATGGCTACTACTGGGGATGTGAAATAATTCATTACATAAAAAAAAGTTCTAGTAATTATTCCTAATAAAGAAATTATTCTAATGAAATTAATTAATAAGAAGAAAATATTTTTTATTTTAATTTTAAATCATTTTAATTTTAAGTAATTAAATATTAATGATGAATAAATAATACGAATATAATATAATAATATAATTAATCTTATTATTACAAAAATAAATGTTAAAATAAAGAAATTATTTTTAATAAAAAATTAATTACTATTCATTATGGGAAAAATTCAATGAAAGGTGGTAATCCAACTAATGAGAGAAAATGAATTATTAAAGATATTTTAATTATATTATTTAAGTTAATAATAAATAATTGATTGATAAAGTAAATATTAAATAAAAAAAATTAATGAATTTAAAAGGATAACTATCACGAACAAGTAGTTACCGAGTAATAGTCGACCAACTTAATGTGTACTTGGAAAGGCCAATTTTCGTACAAATTCGGCCGACGCAACCGCACCGCACGTCGATGTAACTAAGACAGACAGGCAACTACGGAACCCTACACTGCGCGTGGCCCGACACGCACTTGGCCGATTTTTTCGAGTTCGAGCCATGATCACGTTCGCACGCCACTTCATTAGAATTCACGTCTGCGACGTGACAGTGACAACTGTGTCACAACGCGCTACGGCTCGAGCCACGGCTAGACCGCATGAGTGACAAGCGTCCAGCAGTCATCGCTGGCGGTGTCATATTATTTCGTCGCTTTTGTATTCCGCCATTATGTGTACTCTTTTGTTTTTTTTGCAAATCCTTATGCTATCTTATCTGTTCACGTGTTTTTTTTTACAAATCATATTGTTTTGTGCCAAAAATGTGCCTAAAAATAGACGAACGACGAACTACGAATTCGGCCAAACGGTCTAAATAATTTAGTTACCATTAAATCTGCCCTATCATCATCATCATCATATCAGCCGAAAGACGTCCACTGCTGGACATAGGCCTCCCCCAAAGAGTGCCAAAGTGACCGGTCCTGCGCCACCCGCATCCAGCGGACTCCAGCAACCTTTATGTCACAACACACGCATTGAGAAAAGAGCTGACTGAGCTAATTTATATAAATTCGAAACTTTTACATATACATATAAGAAGCTATTTGTTAAAACTTATTTAAACAAACGACCACAACGCATTCCAAATGAGCATACGAAATTAAACTGGCTTCCATTTATGCGCCCGCTTCCGCTAGATCTAATCCCGTGTTCCCGACACAAAAACTTGGTGATAGGAATACGGTGAACGATCTGTCGGTGGTCGTCTCGATTCGTGATTTCGTTTCCACATGATGGTGTTCTTCAAAGTACCGACTAATAATTTGGTGGACACGCACAGCACACCGGCACATAATGATTGCGTGGAAAGCATTGTAATGAATGCGTATTTAGCGATTTCCGGATAACTGTACTAAAATACGAACAAGTAGGTCTGGAGTGGATACTGCCATACTAATATTATAAATGCAAAAGTAAAGAAAAATGTTAATGGTTGAATTAATATCCAGATAATTATTACAAATATTTATACATCTGTATCAAATCTGTCACTACACATGCAGGTCGTAAAGGGCGTATAACAATGGGTTCCAGTATGCACTGGGGTTATTTTAATGTGATTGCTGCGAGCCGCATCCCCCGTCTCGGGTACTGTCGCGTTACTGCATTAATAATGCATTATGCATCCCTCACTGGAAATAGGGGCGGGAAGGATTAACAACATTTTTTTCAAACCACATGCTCGACAATGCCGAATTATAGGTACCGAAAGCAAAACATTAAATCCCTTGGTATTAGCCGGGTTATAATGTTGTACTGAATTTCATTATAACCCGCTGGTTAATAATATGATTTCACTTTTCATAATTCTTATTACTATATGCATAAAGTTTAATTTTGCTAAACACAATTTGTCCTAGGCCATGGCCTACTTGATTTGACAAAATAAATGAAGTTTGCCTCCGTGTGAACCCCGGTCCGGAGGAGCGCGGTGTTCGAAATTCGAATTTCGAATCTAGGACCACGGCTTGTGCTTTCGAATTTGGAACGTCGCGCGCCTTCATTTGTTCACGCGTGACGAACAAATCGAGTTCTTGTAGGTGCCTATAGAAGATTTAATTTCAAAAATAATATTGAAAATGTCGAGTGATGAAAGTGTTTTGACTCCTGAGTTTATCAAATTAGATGCCATAGGCATTGTCAACAATCTGCTGCCAGAGAAGTCAAAGGAAAAATACCTAAAAGCCTACAACGATTTTGACAAATGGAAAGCTGTAAAAGGCGTAAAGTCATTACCTTATCTTTCCATAATTGGACTAACGTGTCTAATGTTACTATGTACTTTTAATTTGCTAAATAAACATTATTTATCTACTGAGACTGTTTTTTTGTCTCGCATAAGGTGTGAAAAGTAGAGTATACACCTCGGGGATAAGACTGTTTTAGTCTTGGGCGGTTGAACCCCTCACTGCACTCAGGACTCAGTCTTAATTCCCTCGCTTCGCTCAGGAATTAACTTATAACTCCCTCGCTACGCTCAGGAGTTAAATTATGAATCCTTCGTTACGTTCGGGATTCAATTCGCTCCCGTGACATAAAACAGTGCTTTATCCCCTTAGTGTATAATCTATTATAAAAGTTGGTAGTCAATAATAAATGTTTGACGTAACATGTTTTTTAAACATTGTTACATCCTAGTTGCTTTTATAATTGTCAAGAATATGAAAAAAAAGATGATAAAAGACAAGGGCAAATTACAGGTGATCTATTCCAGAAAAGTATTAATCCTACTAATATTATAAATGCGAAAGTTTAGATGTTTGGATGTTTGGATGTTTGTTACTCAATCACGCTTAAACGGCTGAACCGATTTGAATGAAATTTTGCACTAAGATAGTTTATAGCCTGGATTAAAATTTAGGATAGTTTTTATCCCGGGTCCACGCGGACGAAGTCGCGGGCGGAAGCTAGTATTTTATAATGGGCGCGCGCCCGTTCAAACAAGTTGCGTTTGGCGCGGCGTTCGCGAAAATACAAAATCGATTCCAATTCAAAACCTTTGTCAAATACTCGTGAATCATAGTTCTAAATCCTAGCTAAATTGTACATTAACCAATGTATATATCTTTTTCTAGAATGCCAAGTCCATAATAAACGTACAGGACCAATATATGTTGACACGCAAAGCAAATATTCCATATTTCTACTTTTGTGACGTAGATCAAACCAATTTCGCGATCGGTTTAACCAAGTGGTGATGCCCTGCGCATGAAGTTGATGGTCCTGGATTTGAATCCCGGTATGGGCAAATTTTCGTGTTTATTTCAATAAAACAGCGGTATGCTAGTAATATATCGTAGTGTGAAGACGGGTTTTCTATTTTTTTTATTTTATTATGTCCAAAATAATTAGTTTTTTTTTTATTGGTTCCTACATATGAATACAAAGTCAATCCTGTATGTCTCCTCCAAATGGTGGACGACCGCCGTCCACAATTTGGAGGAGACATACAGACACCGGTCAGTGCTTATCAGCCGGGCCAGCCGTGTGTCACAATGGAACACGCTCGCTTCGTAACTAATTATTTCGCTGCATTTAGGTATTCCCTTTGCTTCATCAAAGTCCGTGAAAATATTGTAATATCCGGCTCTGTCATGGTAAGCTTTATTGACATTATGCCGTGTTTTAAACTGAACGCTCTGCCTATTATTTACCTATCTTTGAAGCTTTTGTGAATAAAGTGGCCCGACATTTGCGATTAATAAAGTATTGCATGCCTCATGTTCAAATTCATAACGTAGTGATGCTAAATGGATAGTAAACCATCAATTTATCGTAATAAAGTATAAATTATAATTCAAATCATAAAAAGATATGAACCATGAAAGTTTAGAAAAAATATGCATTATTTTTTAATGTACAAGAGTAAATTTAAAGCTACCAATAAAATCCTTACGCTTTTATAAAAACAAAATTGTATGACCACTATGTACTTAAACGCAGTATTTCGTGTTCGAAACAACAATTTACCTGATTTTCCATACAACGATTAGTACAAATGTCAGTTGTGACGTCATACCTATGTGTCTATCAGTATGAAGCGTTTTGCGCTGCCGCTAGCGAGGTCAATCTTTGTCTCAAATTTTTGGGTATTTATGTTCTTTAATTGTAGTTGCTCCCATACAAACATTTGTTTCTCTCCAAAAACTGGTTCGAATGACATCATAAAAAATCTTAGTCATCATCCCTATTGTGTAATTTTATGTTTTTTTTAAAATATGACATTATAATGTAACGTTTCTCTGTCGATAACAAAATTCTAATCTGCTGTACTATCACTTTACATTTCATTTGGTGAGATGTAGAATTCATTAAAACTATAGACAATATACACAAAAATATACTTAATGTCCTCGTCTACACGTAAATGTAGATATTTAAGTAGGCACTACTTTAAACGTACTTCTTGATACCTTCATACATTATGTACCTAAAAAAATATAAAAAATATTAGTGAGATCTGTCTAGATCGTGAAGATATCACTAAAAATATCAAACTAATTTTGTAGTAAAATCAGATTTAATTGATTTAATTGATTGTTTTTTATGCCCCAAGAGCGTGACAAGCACTAATGCTATGCAGCGTGTATCACGATCCCACTGCAACCTTTAGAACCATGGTCTATCCCGGTATAAATAAAACAATGGAAATAATTATTAGTCCGATGTACCGGGAATTCCTTTCGGGTGGCTCCCTTTCACACAGAAGTTCATTGTGGGATCTAATTGAATAGAGAGCAGAGGTTAGGAGACAATGATAATTACGCTGTCTTTGAAAGAATTATTTTTTTCTGTTAAGTTCATGGGAAGAGGGATCATTCATAATATGATGTGTCATGTAGCTATGAGTATATGTAAGTCATTGCTATTTGTATCACAGTAACTGAAGTATGAGGGTAGAAGCGACTTGACTTTAGAGTTTCGTGAAACAGCATGTTTAATGAAAATAGCGGGAACATTTTCCAATCCTATAGTCGTCACATTCATATTCTTCGATAAAAATTGTGGGAAAGAGAAAGTTAAAGTTATAACATGGTACATGCCCGCGAACAAAACAGATTTATATGGCAATACTATCAGTATTAGTGCGCGCTCTAGTGAAGCCTACTCCTCGGTAACCTCTATAAGCAAACAACTAAGTAGACTAATTAAATTGCGTACAATAATTACTCCATTCCGACGTGAGTAGGCTGTATAAAATCGGGAATACGTGAATATAATCCATTTAGTAGCTTTTATTCAATATTAACATGTAAGTAGGTAAGTTATTTATTTTTGGGGAAAACTAACCCAAATCAAACATGTCCCAAGGCTTCCGTTATAGGTACCTTAACTACTACTAAACGATGCTAAAATACATTAGATATTAAAAAAAAGCATCCAAGAATCAGGCAAAAATTCATAGTCGTCACCAAATGTTTGCCTTTAACGGTATTTAAAACCATATAAAGAAATTAATAACAATCGCAAGTTGTAGGAAATTAATGAACATTATGGGTTGTCAAACATTTACATAATACCTCATAGGTATAGATAGCCCTTAGCCTGTTATTTGCAGTTTGACTTGCATGAGTTTTGTTTCAAAATGTAAATTCCGGAAGAACCACAGACAAATCCGCTTGCCGCGGGATGAATTGTTTCCATGCATAATATCGTCTAGTCACTAGTCAGACGGGCTGACCCATGCATTTTTCGCAATTTGCCAATGCTTTATCACGAGAAGAATCTATAATAATTTTGTTCTTTTAAGTAGGTACATATAGTACTTTTAAGTATATGTAGTTACATTTAATGTGAAGTTGAATATTAGAAGTAATTATATAAGTGTGTGGAAATCAACTTGCGATTCTATTACATAGGATGTACCTATATACATATGCAATAGTGTTACGTGTACGTATGTATTATATACAAGAAAAAATCTTGAATAATAAGGTGATTTTTGACGCTTTTATTAAGAGATTGCGTGGCAGACAAAATTGAATGAGAAACAAAGTTGTATGTGATTAACTGGAATTAGCAACAGATGCAGAACAGGTTACGAAAAGGGAATAACATGCTGCAAACAATTATACTTACCATAAAACCGACTCAAAAAATCGAATATGCATGACTCAAATTCCTAAATTAATTAAGGGACTCACTACCCAATTGTTTAAAATAAATATAGGTACTATTTCATCGCAAAGCGAAAGTTTGGCCAGCTCGGGTCAGTCAGCGGTCACGTTTTAAATTAATTCTGTTCTATTTTAACATTTAGTGATCTGAATACTGAATACTTAAACAAAACGATTAGTTAAAGGGCTATATCAGAACAAAGCCATTTAGATATACGGTGATAGCCTCGAAAAATCACGCGAACGAAATATATAATATTTCGAATGGATAGCGTTTTCATTTAGATTTCCTTAGTAGGAATAACTTTATACAACTTTATAAAGATAGATAACGTAAATTCTAAATCGTTCCACGTGCGTTGATCGTATGTTGTATGACAAACGGTAAAGAAAGTTTCTTATATTTAGGGAACAAACCCTGTACATAGGAAACTAAAACATCTTCAGTAAATTGATTATAACTGTCTGAAAGTATCCTAATAATATATCCATATGATTACTATACGTATGCACGTATAAACAAACACTGCGAAAAGAAAATAGTTAAGGAACATCAAGTCTCATAAAGGAAAAAGGGAGAAAATGAGGAATAGGTTATTTTATTATGAAAATTCAGTCACAAGACTGATCAGGTTTTGGGCAAAATATAACTAGATTACGATGATAACAGATAAGTGGTATTATCAGCTGTTTGTTGGTAATCTTATTGCATAATTAATGTGTATTTAACACTAATTAACCATTTCGGGCCTTTGTACCTCTGTGTCAGACGCAAGGTAATGCTAGGATGCAATCTAATTATCTTTGTTATGCCTAAGTGGCCGGCTAAACACCAAAATTAATAGACCCGCGAAAATATCCTTCCTTTTTTTTCGTGGATAAAACCTGCGAACCAGGCAACCAATCATCGGGGGACGACTGAGTTATGTGGTATCTCTATCCACTAAAAACTCCACGGTGCCCTGCATCTGCGCTCTCATGCAGGGGACTCCTGGATCTCATGCTGATCGCACTGGAGCCCCCCAAGCGCCTCGCCACATTTGGCTCGTTCTAGGGCAAAGAACATGGTCACCTTCCCTGGGGTTCTTAAGCGAGTGCCCCAGCCCCCGCCAGAACACTCAACACTGCGACCCCGATGGCCCCCTTTAGTCGTCTTTTACGACAGGCGGGGGAGACCGTAGACTTATTCGTGTCCGAGCCTACACGGTATCCTTCAATACCTACCTAGCAGCGCCGGCGCGTGAATATTTTTGATGGGCATCCTGGACCAAAAAGTTATGAAACGGCTACCTAGTGGAGTCAAATGTAAACGAAACCAGTCCGGTAATTTGGAAGATTGAGTTTTTGATTCACCTGATTATAACCTTAAAATAACTATTAGGTATATATTTTTTCTCATGCTCGAAAAGGGTGTCATATTAGGCTTAGATAGCGGGGCTAAAGTAGAACATTTAGCCCCTAGGGAAAATATGTAAACATATTTATGATTTTAAAACATTTTACTTTGACTGAAACGTATTAAATCCACCAATCAACTTTATTTAAAAAAACCATTTGTATTTGCTATCAACTAATCAGAATACAGCTATATATTCAAATCAACCAATCAGGAAACAGAATACATTTTTAATATTATTAGGCGTTTTTTATTCCCGAATTCACAATCATGAAGAAAATAAGCACCTTCGGCAGTCTATAGCCGCGCCCAAACATTCAAGCGTGGTTGGCTGCATACATGGCATAAGCTATGAGATTGCGCGGGATAGACGCTGTCTATCTCGCTTTATCATATGCACCGTATGCTGTCCGCCGCGCTCGGCCGTTTGGACGCGGCTATTAGACGGTCAGAGGCGTTTATTCGTGGTGTCAATATTTTGTACCTCTGTTAAGGCAGTTTATTTTAAAAAAAATGGCGCCAAATTGAACAATCTTTTTGCCGTGGTATTTATTATCGATTGTGGATTCTTTGTTTTTACTCTTTTCTCGCTGTCCAAGTGAAAAGTAGATTGTATAACTCTGGTCTAAAAGCCATATTGCCCCTGAACTATTTTCCCGAACGAAGTGAGGTCTCGTGGTAATCCACTCCGCATGAATATTGCAAAATAAATCTTTTAACTAGTTTTTATGACTCCTGCACACATTATAGTGAGAGGAGTTTTATCTCGTCGTTCGTGATTTTTAGCACGTGACTAGGGTGACCATAAGTAAATTAATTGATTAAATGTTAGATTAGATTTTTGGCACCTCTACACATTTTCATTTTCAGTTCATTCATTCATGCATTTATTAGTTGCAACCATGGTATTACAGGTGTTCTTAAATTAAGGTGAGTACAATCATGGACCATACTAGGGCGTAGCAACATTTGTATTTCTACTTACTTCTAAGGCACTCTCTTATAAAAATAATAATCTATAAACATTAATAAAAAATTGAATAATAGGTTATTAAAAATCTAATATTTACAGTATTAAAATAATTAAAATGAAATGTTTACATTATTAAAATAATTAAAATCAAATATTTACAGTATTAAAATAATTAAAATCAAATATTTACAGTATTAAAACAATTAAAATCAGATATTTACGGTATCAAAATAATAACAATCTAATATTTACAGTAATAAAATAATTAAAATCGAGTGTTGTCAACTAGTTACATTATTTTATCACTATATCAGTTATCGTGCTCCATTTTTATTAAATACATAATTATTATTTTTTATTCCAATTTTCCATAAATTCGCGTAGATTGTATGGGCATTCAGTTATAAGGTAACACTTAAGCTTATTTACAAAATTATTATATTTGGTTTAATTTTTTATATACTGAGGGATCTGGTTATAAATTCGAATGGACATTGAGTAAGGGCCTTTACTGAACATTTGGAGGTTAGCTGGGATTGCTTGCACAAGTTTATTCCGATTTCGTAAGTTGTGTAGTTGTGGTTTGGGGTTTTGGTTTTTAAACAAGTTTTCGTATTTTCGCACAAATTTACAAGTTTCCAAGATGTATAAGGATGTGAGGGTGAGTATATTTAATTTCGCGAAATGTGGTCTACAACTTTCTTCAGTTGTTATTTTGGCAAGAACTCGTATGCATCTTTTTTGTAGTATGAATAGGTCGTTAATGTTCACACTATTTCCCCATAAAATTATGCCATATGGGAGCCATGACTGGGCAAAAGCATGGTACGCAGATACACACTTGCTTGAGCGCATACGCAAATCTTGATAATTTGGCCGAAGTTTTATCAATGGGGGCTTTCCAGTTAAGGTTTTCATCGATGCTGAAGCCGAGTAGAGGGCAGGTACTGGTGAGTTCTAGATTTTGTGATTGGTATGAATAATTAATTTGTAAAGCTAATCTTTGATGGGGTCTAAATTGGACTAAGTTCGTTTTTTGCAGATTTATAATTAGGTTGTGTTCTTCAAGCCATGGTAAAACAGTATTAAATATGGTGTCTATGGTGTTTGTAACTTCAACGGGATTCGTGCTAGGAAATATGATAGAGATGTCATCTGCATAGAGTAGGGATTTGATGTTAATAGTGTCAAGTAATTTAGGTAAGTCGTTTATATAGAGTATAAATAAGATGCAACCCAATACACTACCTTGAGGGATAGAGCAAGTTGTTATTATAGTGGATGATCGTACTTTAGATAATGTTTTAGTATTGTCATTGTAGAATTCTATTTCAACTATTTGTTGGCGGTTTCTGAGGTAAGACAAACCATTTATACGCAGTGCGACGAATACCTACTCCGTATAGTTTATTTATAAGTATATCATGTCGGACTCGGTCATATGCTTTGCTCATATCCAGGAGCAACCCAAATGCATATTTTTTATTATCAATTAAGGTTAAGGCTTCTTGAATAAATTTATATACTGTTACGGTAGTAGATCTCTGTTTCCTTAATCCGTGTCGTTCATCAAACACGTTGAATTTGTTGCAAAATGATGTAAGTCGATTTGCCATAATGGATTCGAAAATCTTTGAAAAAGTGTTGAGCAAAGCTATGGGTCGATAATTTTGGGTGTCTGAGTGTTCATACTCAAATATGCACACATACTTCATGGCACTAACGTTAAAATCGTATTGGACTTAATAATCATTGCCAACTTTTATGGAAATATTTTATAACATAATAAAGGTGACCTGCGTGTCAATAATCTTATCACGTCCAAACAAGCCATTTAGGCATAAAACCTCACATTTGTCTTTCTTTACGTAGAATGTTTAGGTCAAACAGAGGTTTCATTAGTGTCGTGTCGATCTAATCGTGCAGTCAATGCAACCATATGTCCTGCTTATCAACTGATAGCTCTAATAAAATGAAGAAAAGACACATTCCATGTATCATTCGACGGAAGAGAGCATTCTAGACTCTAGAGTAATATAGATTTTGTTTTATGATTTTAAAGGAGACGCGAAAGTGGGGGACACCCCTTTATGACTTGCCGAGTTCGTCACATTTTGCTTTCTCGAATAGGGACTTTATAATATAACCAAACTCACCAATTCATCAGTCCATAACTATGAATGTACTAGTAGTACTCCAAATGCTGAGCTGCTATTTAATAGTAAATCTGTGCAACTACGCTGTGGCCATTGTAAACCATCCGTACCACATTAACCATAACGGTCCTCATTAACAATATGGCTTATCGTCCTAATACACATTTTAATGATACTTTAAAAGGGGCGTTACTATATCGTTCTATGGCATTTTATCGAATCCCATGTTTCATGGCAGGACTTAATGTGTGTCAGCACGCACGAGGTGGTGATTAAAATTAATAAAATTAGTTTATTTCGTGGTCAGGTGGGGTTGTGAGTAAATAGGCCACCGTAGTCGTTTAGGCTTGTTAAGCAATTTTAGTTCTTTTATTACTTTAAGTATACTGTTTAAATGAAGTGTTTATCCGTTAATGATAACAGTTGTCCAAAAGCAAGCGGACGACCACTTACTTTTGTTGGACTCTTATCGTTTGGCTGGCTTGATTTTGCGGTGGTCACACCATGTTCCCATTTCGTATCCAGTCTAATGGACAAGAAACCCAATTTTGAAATTTCAATTCAGTGAGGCTGCATATTTGTTTAGCAACGTTTGGGAATAAATACTATTTACAAAAACCTTAGAATGAACATATTATTCCAGTAAACTTATCAATTTGTCTTGGAACTCAGCAACGTAAGGCAACAAAATGCGAAGGTTAACGGCAAACATACGTAAGAACATAATACTTATGTAAAAGTTTACTCATATTCATGCGAACGATTTGTGCAAGCTATTCCAATTTAGTGAGTTTCGAAGCTGAGGCTCTAGTATAAGTTTTACCGAAACAAAACGTTACGACCGCGTTCGCGTTTAGCTGTCAAATCCCATACAAATTGAGGGCAAAAGGCAAACGCGATCGTGAAGTTTTGTTTCGTTAAAACTTATACTAGGGCCTCTGAATAACAAAAATAAGACCGAATCGATAAGTGATCACATACCTAATACCTATAGAGGTTGTTATTAAAACTTGCTCGACCTTTAATATGGCCCGCGCGTCCTGCAGTCAAGATATCCTGAATATTTTATACAGAAAGGTATAGTGGCCGCATTCAGTTAATCCCCATGCCTGCAATGATTACTATCTTATTTTGAACTTTGTAGAATAGCGCATAAGGCTTATTTTTGCGTTGATAGTTATACAGAATTTGGGCTTTGATCGTTGCGGAGACTGTAAAGAGGCCGGCAAAGAAATGTGAGAGAGATCGCGGCCTAAATAAACAGCGCTACTGTTGGATTGAGTAAAGAAATTGTATTTAGAAAGGACAATATATGTTCTGCTCTAATGCTCCTGGGGTTCAGCTCATTCAGCATAAGTTGCTGTTGTGTTTAAGACACTGAAGCAAGCTAATTTCCACTTATTTTCATATTATTATAGAATCACAGTTTAGAACATCTCATAATAATTGTTCCGAGCTCAAACTGTACTCCGGGACATGTCTGGTTCTCTATTAGAGATTTAATAAATTGATATTCAATACAAATTTGATATAATATATCAAATTTGTATTGAATTATCAATTTATAATACTTAAGGCGTTAAATCCTCGATTTGTACTTCCGCAATATTTTTTAAAATAAGTATGTGTAAATTACACTGTCGGAACTATTTCCCTGAATATATATAATATTTAGTAGACGTGACAAATGTTGTGATCTCGATCGATATGGTAATACTTGTATTCGAGATACCACGTAGTAGCCCAGCCCAACGGTAACGTCGGGCTTACCCACCGGCCCAAGCATTATTTATTTAATACACTTAAAGGATAAAGCAGTCAGATAATTGCTCTGAACTCCATCCGAACAAGGTAATCCCTTGCAACTTTGGTCCTCCAAAAACGAAAAACCCTTTCAAAGGACTTAGCACCTGCGTTATGTTTCATGTACTTGAAAACGTTGGAATCTAATCAATATAATGTCAAAACCCATGTTTTTTTATGATTTTGAACCTTCGAGTTCTTACGATTCTTAGGCAAAGAGCAGGTCCCCAAAATGCATTATGTGTGGTCTATGTGAGTAAGACCTAAATCACGCTGAATGTGTCAATGAGATATTATGAGGCAATTAAAACCCTTACCTGCACTTAAAGTGCATATTATTTAACAGTTTTTAGCCGTAAACTCGCGACTACTGATGCTTATAACAAGCGCAGTTATAAATGCAAGCAAAGCGTAAGTAGATTATAAGATTTTAGCAGTGAACCCTATTAAGGCTGCACTAGTAAGGTAATCCTGGCCTCTGCATGCATGTGCAAAGTTCATAATTGTTGGTTTCATTTATGAACATATATCAAATAGAAGCTAGGTCGACAAAATGCAAAAAGGTAATCTATTGGCGTTATATTGATCAAATATGAAAACTTTTATAATATTATATAGCCGTAATTGCAGCTCCAGCAGAAAATAAATACCTCAATTTTATTTTAATATGCTTATGTACACAAGAATGATCATTACATAAATAGCTGCCTAGTATTCTTACACAGTGCAATTCCAAGAATGCAAGCGGAGCCACTGGGTAAAATATAAGTAAGCAAACGCAAACGAAGACGTAAAAAGTCTTTAATAAAAGAGAAAAAGAGCGTTTGACGTATTCGATTGCGCAGATACTTTTGATGCTGACTGTACATTACGAATGAATGAATGAGTGAATGAATGTAATTTATTCAGTATATAAACATATGGTACAGGTGCAGGTGTTACAGAATTATATATAGTGTTCCTAATATGTTTAGCCATGACGGGCATGTAAAATTATTACAATTAAAAAGACTAATATAATTTATCACAAATACAAAGTCCAAGTCAAATAAAATTATATTATGCCAGATCAATGGAAATCAGTATTTTATATTATAAAATTTAAAGCATTCAAAATCTAATTAATTTTAAGATGATTCTTATTAAGCCCTTCGTCCACATCGCGCAGAGCTTCACTAATGTCACCTTTAAATGCTTCCACATGTCTTCCTTTGATGATTAGGTACTGTATTAGTTTATATTTATGTTGGTTTACCGTTATATCATTGACATCTACCAAATGTTAGTACTGATTCAGACAGTGTTATAAAAATGAATGCAAAAAGTTTGAATAGTTTGTGGAAAGCCTAAACAATTAGTTTATCTTAATCAGACGTGGGTTTAGGCATCGTATGCATTTGGTTTGGACGCTTTAGTATCGTATACATTGCCCTGTTACACGAAGCAAACTTGATGAGAAATTATGAGCTAATTAAGCGTTAATTGTTAACTGATATTGACTTTTTAATGGATTGGGTATTTCTAGTAGTATTTTAGAATAAAATATAGTCAAATTAATCCAAGCCGTTGCATAACTCAAGTGATAATATAAGCCATTATAAGTTTAATGCATTTCCCGTGTCCGTCCGGGAGGCGCTAGACGCTAAAGGCTTAAATGTACTGCTGGACACTTGGTAATGGTCTCATTTAAAAATGTCATTAAACTGACCCATGATTTATTATAGATCATATTTTTTTCACAATGCTGCGTCGTCTGCGTGCCAGGTAGACAAACTTTCATACAAATTCGGGGGCGACGCAACCGCAACTTTACTTCCAGTTTCTTCCTTCCTGTCCATGTAACAAAGGTCAAAGACAGACAGGTAACTATGGAACCCTACGCGCGTGGCTCGGCACGCAGTTGGCGGTTAAAAAACCGGCCAAACAAACAAACAAAAAAACCAGCGTTTTTTCTGTTACTAAATAACACCACAGTGTAAGTAAAGGTTTTATGTCGATGCGGTATGTGATTATATGAGCTTAATTTAATTTACATGAGTGCCAAGTTATCATATTCAATACTCAATGCCTACGACCTACGAGCTATGTAAGTCTTCATAGTTACGTAGCTTGTCACATTGAATATTTTATTCCCTGAAAATAAAACGAATGCATATTTCAACAGCTACGTCTCATCTCAAACAGAGTATTCACGAGACATCCAGTGAAATAAGTGTTGAAAATAAACCTTAACGTCCATGCAAAAGCACCAAGAGACACTTGTCAATGTTAATAAGGAAACTCCTCGGAATTATTCAATTAAAAGAAGCTACATCATTTGCGGGCTCCATGCTCCAATGTGCTCGTCACTGAATACGCTCATTCAGGAGAATGTTTTTTTCTAATTAGTTGTCAAAGTACCCGTATACTTAGACAACTAAATAGAAAAAAACGTCTATGGCTATTAGAAAGATTTTTATCTGCTTTGCAATTTAAGAACAGGAATAAAGCAAAATATTTTTTTTACGCATGCATTACACTGACACAACAGATCAATTTCTGATCGAAGCCGCACATAAAACCAAAATTACAAACTAATAAAGGAGCTGTTTGAAAAAAAGCTTAAACGGTTACTTAAGGATTTAGAAGTCTTCGTTAGTAGCAATTAATTACTCGTTTATGCACAGGCATGCAGAAAATTTTGTAGTGAAACCCCAATTCCCAATCCCAGTGGATTACTCCAAGGCCACTTCGCTTTTGGAGTTGCGGGATCAGTGCGGTACACCGCGGTGTCAGTAAGCTGTCAACTGTCATTCAAATCGGTACAGATAATTTACTGCGCGTTTACATCTATTTAGTTCTTCCTGATTATCGCGGGATGCGCGGAAGCGGGGCGGTACGAATGCAGTGCAAACTGTCGGCTTCCGCAAAATACAATACTACTGCGCATATGTAATACTGACCCGCCCCACCAAATGTGGAAGTAGCCTAAGCCAACCAGTTAGTACGTACGTACTAGGTATTACTAGGTGTACACCTAATAAGTCAGTATGGTGTCAATGTACCCTCGTATATCCTGCCCTAATGATCGCATCCTATGAATGCGTCCTTTCAATCAAAGCCAGCCGATACTATCATTACACTTCAGACGACATGCTAATCGAAATTCATCTCTTCCTCGTTGTGATAAAACTCAAATTGAACTGATTGAATCTTGGATATCTTGTTTTTTTATAAGTAGGTAACTCAGTAACTTAGCTAGCCAGTTACCTACTTATAAAAAACGATATTATATATGATACTACGATGATGTTTGCTTATAATGTTAAACTTTAATTAAATACATATAAGTGTGTGTCCTGTCTTGTGAACATTTTATCGTCTTCTCTTGTAGCCTCAACTTTCCACCTCTGGCGGGCTACAGTTTCACTGAACACGAGATGTTTGATGAGGAGCATCAAGTTAAGTCTATTGACGGAACAAATTTGTGCTCTGCTTTGGGAAGACCTCAAATTAAAACGTTTGCATACAGGCAAAGTATGTATGCATTCTGTCCGCGACTAAGACCGCGTGGAACTTTTTTATATCATCTCTCATTTGAAATTAGGGTGCGAAACATCAATGCTTGATCGACTCACTGTTTATCAGCGGATCTAGGCTACACGATACAAGAGCCTGAACCTGGGCGAGGGCGGCCTGATTTCAATACGCTTTTAGCGCGCGCAGAACTCGTTTAAAACTATACAGTATACTTACTACGTTATTCAGTATTTTATGTTAAACATATTTTGGCCAACACACTGTTATTTAACTTATTAAGCTTCAAAAAGCAAATTGTCTCTCCCATAACTCTGATTGTTATATGTTTTTTGCTGACTATTTGTGTATTATATATTTGTATTTATGATATATGTATGATTGTGTATGTATGGTTATATATAGAGCAATTTCTGTAGGTTAGGTATATTTATAAAATTATTTTGATTTCTGATTAATCTCTGCACCTTCTACTTCATAATCTATTTGTATTGTCCATTGTACCTAGGTGTATTTTCCAATAATTTTATATGACTTACTAAATAATCGGTAGAGGTGTATTATACAATGTTAAAGAGTTCGATATGTATAATGACCAATTTATTCAATACCTGTATGCTTTTAACTTAACTGTTATTTTATCGAAATTTCTTACGCCGATTTTTATGTCGCCGAAAACTATTCCAAGAATTTGAATTTCATAACCTCTGTTTTCTAATAACATAAATTAAATGCTTGTTTATATTAATCGAACCACTTTTAATGATTAATCATTTCGAATTTGTCTCAAATCGTAGCGCAACGATTCATTGAATTTACCTTTCATAGAATAATAGGTTATATTTATTTGCCATCATATTGTTAAAGTATAAAAAACAAAACGACATTTTGATACTATAAAAGAACTACGAACTAGACTTATAAACTAAATATAAAATACCCCACGCAGTTCACCCGATTGATGCATGGACCCTAGGATGCTGGCTGCATTGCCTCTTTGCACCGCTATTAGGCTTAGACGCTGGGCAAAGAAAGAACCGGCCCTGTGGTCGCCTGAAAAGCCAATAACACGGACCGACACCTCTTTCATAAATTTTTTGGTGTCGGAGAATAGGTTATTCATAGTATTAATTTATCGAAACACGATTCACAGATGGCACGTTCCATATACAGGGTGAAATATTATTTACCGTTCAAATTTTGGGAGGTGATTCGGTGGGTCATCTCGATCAAAATTGATCAAATAAGTTGTATTCAAATCGCGAAAAATAAACCAGCTGTTCCATACAAACGATGTGAGCTCAGCCGCCAAAATGTATGCAACGGGTGGTTTTTTTTCGCGATTTGGATACAACTCATTTGATAAATTTTGGTCGAGATGACCCACTGAATAACCTCCCAAAATTTAAACGGTGAATAATATTTCACCCTGTATTATTATTGCCACGAACATTGTTTCATCGCATTAATTAAGTCATTTTGTATACTTAACTTTATATCTACTTATGTATTAATAAAAAAATATTTTTGTTTCTGGCGCTTCGCTGGCCGCTACCGTGGCATGCTCGCTGTAGGGTCGCAGTTCTACCTCATTCCTCCTCGCTTCGTTAGTCGTCGTACCTAAGGGATACCTGCCTAAGAAACGCTACAAATGTTTCGAGTAATAGAATTATGATTGACAAAAATTCGACCAAAACTCGTTTTATGCTATTTAAAATTCGGATATCTTAGCAAAATCTCAATCATCCTCAAGATGAAGGTACTGTCGTTGAAACGTAAGTATTATTAAGTATAGTATAGTGACACTGGTCAAACGATTTTCTATGTAATAAGAATTTTGGGAACTGAAACTTCCGTTAAACCAAAATTACAGTATAGGTGGTTCGATGAACGACTATGTCGATAGACAAATAAAATAATAAAGTAAAATTAGATGAGTTGAAGGTAAAAGGTAATTCGAGCTAATGTATGAGTGACCTAACGAAGTTCGATGAATGATTCCTAAGTGATGTACAATTCTGCGTAAAGTGTTATAGGAGACGATAATCGATGAAACGATTTTCGGTAAAATGATGGATTCCCCTGTAGTAATAAGTATTTCTGATATTTTGGGTGCATTTTAAGTAGGAGCGATTTTCTTATGATAATAATACATATATGCATTCAATTAGAATACATCGGGAACCTTAGTTGCACTACAACTACTTTTCTAGCGAAAGCTGCTCCTTCTATCCCTCGAGCATCGAGGAGTTACTTCAACTTTGATGACTGTGCCGATTCTATTAGTCATCTTCACAGTGTTTCGGTCGATCCCGCTGTAATTACTAAATTATTACTTAGTCTTGATCCTAGTAAGTCAGCAGGTCCGGACCAGGTGCCGGCTATGTTTTTAATTAATTGTGCTAAAGCCTTAACAAAACCTATATTATTATTATTTCGGAGATCTTTTATTGAATGTTCTGTCCCGTCGGTTTGGAAATCGGCTTTTATTACTCCAGTTATAAAGAAAGGCCCTAAAACGGACGTATCAAATTATACGCCGATTTCCAAATTGTGTATTTTGGCTAAGGTTTTGGAAAGAATAGTCCATTTGCGGGTTTCATCAGTATTAAAAAATACTATAGATAGCACTCAACATGGTTTTGTTCAAAGGAGTTCTACAGTGTCTAATCTTGCTTTACTGAACGATTTTGTGTCTGAGACAATGGATTCTGGCCACCAGGTGGATGTAATCTATACAGACTATAGTAAGGCTTTTGATAGGATTGACCACGATATCTTAATATATAAACTTTACTTAATGGGCATTAGAGGGGATCTTCTGAGGTGGTTTATGTCTTACATAGAAAATCGCTGCCAGTCGGTAGTGATCAAAAACTACATGTCAAGCTGGGTATCTGTACCAAGTGGCGTTCCCCAGGGATCTTTGTTGGGACCACTCCTTTTTAACGTCTTTGTGAATGATATAGGTACCTGTTTTAGGTTTTCTAAGTTACTCAGTTTTGCCGATGATATGAAGATTTTTGCCAAGATTGCTTCACCTGAAGATTCTATTGCACTGCAGTCTGATCTAAACCGACTGGATAGATATTGTATTGAGAACAAATTGGACTTAAATCCCTCAAAATGTTTCACCGTAACTTTTATCGAAAATTAAATAAAATACCTCCTTCTTATTCATTGAAAGGTAACTGTATTCAGCAACTAACCAGCATAAGAGACCTAGGAGTTTCTCATGACTCGAAGCTTATTTTTAATGAACACGTCGATAATATTATAAGTAAAGCTTCTAAGTCACTTGGATTTATAATGCGTAGTTCGGTTTGTTTTACACGTATTAAGACGCTGAAAATCTTGTATTGTGCTTATGTGAGAAGCAAGTTGGAATACGCATCTCAGATTTGGAATCCCCAATATAAAATTTACATCGATAGAATTGAGCGATTACAATCCAAATTCATGAAATTTCTTTGCTATAAAATGCATATACATAATAGTTCAACTAATTATTTAACCTTATGTAAAAAGCGTCACCTGATACCCTTTGTTAATCGTCGTGAAATTGCTGATGTATTATACTTGTTAAATATAATAAGAAGCAATGTTGACTGTCCTAATTTACTTAGAAAAATTTATTTCAATACTCCTATAAGAAGATTCCGCCATTTTCGTCCTATTAGCATGTCCCGTGTTTCCACTAAATATAGAAAGAATAGTTTTTTGTGCAGAGCAGGCAGGAGTTTAAACAAAGTTGTAGTTAAATTAGATAAAGACATACTTTGTGATAGCATAGAAGCAATAAAATCCAAATTGATAAGATTCTTCATGTGTGATACTTCAGGTGTAGGCTCGGGTTATTAGAGTTTATATATCCTAATTTATTAACTACTTGTATATTCCCATTGCCATGCTTGCTATTGGTGCGCGATGGTTACTGTGCGTCGTAATGTCCTAAGCTAAGTTTAAGTTTGGCTATAGATTTCTTTGTGTTAGTTTATTTCTATAAGTGAGAACCTGTAATTGGCTATATGGATTTATTATTTTGTCTATAAATATGTTGCGCTGTTGGTTTTCCATGTATCAATAAATAAATAAATAACTAAACAAAAATACACATAAACATTGAATTGGGTAAAAAAAACATATGGATATTAAATTATATCTTAAATTAACTTCTAACGCTTCATAATTTCCAATAAAAACACCATATGAGCTACTCGTATTAATTGCAATAATGAAAACATAAAGCAATTAGAAGCTGTTTAGGAATAACAAAAGGCGTTTTATACCGTCATTAGCTAGTCGTAACTGTAACATAATTGTCGAGTTACGTGTGCTTTTACAGGCTTACGACACGACTGCTTTACGGCTGCTCAATGATCTTTATCGATTTATTAGAGCGCTAAACTTAGAAAAGGTGGGACTGCAAGTAACATAATTTAAAACTTTGTTTTAGATAGTTATGTCACGTGTTAGCAATTATGTAAATTTTCTTTGCAGTGAATCTTCGTACGACGTTAAACTATTCCTATATGGTTCGATGTTTGGTGACCCGAAATATTTCGATATTAAAATTGATGAAAAACACTATGGTGAAATGTGAGGTGTGAATATATTTTGCCCTTTTATTGATTATTATTGTTTAATAATTGATTATTATTGAATTAAATAAATAGGCTGGTGATGGTGATGCTGAAGGGTACACCCACTCATAGGTACAAACTTTATTCATAGTCCAAAACATTGAAAATGTCACAATCAAGTGTAAATTTCCTTATCAAAATAGATTATGTACAATACGCCAAAGTTTAATGATTGTTACAAAATTCTATATGAGGTAAAACACAGATTTACGTAATAACTGAATACTTATAATATGCCACTGGTCCAACCTTGCGAGATTTTAAATAAACTTTCCTTGCAAAATATAGAAACCGTTTAGCGTTTTACTCGTATTTCGACACAAATTGTTTAACATCAAGATGCCAGCGACCCGAGAGTCCGGAGATAAATAAAAATCCGCAACTCACCCGTCACATCTAAATGCGTATAAATGCAGATTCATTCCGTTTTACGCCGTATTTAGCGTCGGGCGCACATTAAACCTTTAAACGTTTTGAGTTGTAAACCGAGTCTATGACGAAGGGAATGACTAAAATAAACGGCCTATGACATGTTGGGCCTGTTAACTTTAGGCTATAAAAGGACTTAGTATTTTATTTCCTGAAATGCTGCTCATTTTACGTCCATATATACTGATGCAGTTAACAGCAGTAATAAAGTCGAGCAATCAAGGGCAATAGTTACAAATGCGTTCAAAATAAAGTGGTACATTTCAGCGTGATTTTTTCTTAGCTTGGGTACCTATATATATACCACATCTTATACAAACATATACTGTTATTATTTTTTCTTGCATAAGTGTAATGGTGCAGTGCCTCGGGAATGTTCGCAGAGGCACTCATTAATGATTTTCCTCCGATTACGCGAGGTAAAATTTCATCCCTTATGGCTCGAATGGGGAAAAGTACTAACAGCATTCTGAAAATGATAGCTGGTACTCGTAGGTTTGACTGTCCAATACTTCAGTCTTGGATTGGGCAGGTCAAATTTACCTTGAAATATATTAAGTACCTAAGTGTATGTCCTCTGCATGTCACTTTATGTTGTGTGTAAAATTATATGTAAGCTTTGTATTGTGTACCCTAATCTAAACATCATCATCATCATCATATCAGCCGAAAGACGTCCACTGCTGGACATAGGCCTCCCCCGAAGAGTGCCCCAATGACCGGTCCTGCGCCACCCGCATCCAGCGGACTCGCGCGACCTTTACCAGGTCATCAGTCCACCTTGTGGCGGGCCTACCCACGCTGCGCCTTCCGGTACGTGGTCGCCACTCGAGCACCTTTCCGCCCCAACGGCCATCGGTTCTACGTGCAATGTGCCCCGCCCACTGCAACTTAAGTTTAGTTTAATTCGGAGGGCTATATCGGTTACCTTAGTTCTGCTGCGGATAGCCTCATTTCTGATGCGATCGCGCAGAGAAACTCCCCACATAGCCCTCTCCATTGCCCTTTAGGTGACTTTGAGCCTTCTTATGAGGCCCATAGTAAGCGACCACGTTTTCGTGCCATGTCTTCGCCGGAGGTCTTAGCACCCCTGACACCGCTAGTACCCTGGCCGCTACCATAACCGGGGTACCGGGGGTCGCCGGAACCTCGGGGCCGTGGCTTGGTTGTGTTCTGCATGGTGGGTATACGCCATAATCGCCACGCTTGGCATGCGGGTTGGCGATCGAAGTGTTTCCACCGAACTCCAAGGATGCTGCTGTCCATCCCCCGGTGGACTTGGTCGTAGTTTTAGGACATACCCGGGTCAACTTAACCTAATAATTAATGTAAAATAAAACATCTCTTATATGATCATATAAGAGATGTTTTATTCAGGTCTTCATCCTTTATCTTTTTTCATCTTAATCTTTTGTTTTCAGGTCTTCATCGATCGAGTGGATGAAGACCTGAAAAAAAAGATTGAATTCATTCATTCATTCATCAAGTCAGGCCTGTTGGAAATTGAGATAAATTAACTCAGTCCTAACGGATGACGAAACTAATCCAGTTAATAATGATTTCTTCTGTACTCCAGGCAAAATACGGTTTTGAAAAACATTAATTTATAATAGTGTTTTTATTGTTAATTTCATTTTAAAATGTTATTCCAAGATGATTAATTCAAGAATCCGACAAACTTTCCACCCGGAAGTAATTATGTAGATTTAAATGAAGCATGCATTGTCTTTTTTGTACGATTTATCTTGAATATTATAGAGCAAATGTAAATGAACCAAAATAAAGACAAAAATATTTATTCATATTTTTTATGACTTTTCAGAAGTTAGTTAATTTATAATTTTTTTTATGTCTGAAATTTTGTCGGATTTTGTCGCTGAGTAACTATTTAATTGATAATTTATCCAAAACACATTAAAAATAAGCTATTATAAATTATTTCCAAATTTGACTTTTTTTCCATACGAGTTGTCAGTTCATTGACTGGACTATTGTTGAAGTGTTATGATTAGAGAATTACTACCAACTTAATTAAATAAAAGGTGCAGTTCAAATATAATTTTATGCAGTATAATATATTCCGAACTTAGTGTGCATCTTGTGGAATCGGAGCAAGATTTCGCTTGGATTAACAGGGACATGCATAAATTATCTGATGCATGCATCGCGTAAATAAGCAGCGTCTCAGACTAGCTTCGGATTGTTCCGGGCCGCTTGCATCCCAATTTGTCATCAACATCCCTATGTTGACGATAAATCAAATGAAAAACAATATTTTTTAACGTGCTCACATATAGATGAAGGAAAAAGTAATACAAGAGAATAAACTAGTGGCTCGGTGAGCTGTAGGACTCGCGTGTCTGTCAATTTATTAATGTTTTCTAAAAAGTTTTATTTATTGTACCTGCTCACAAAATTTCACGAGAATCGGTGTTGAGAAATGCGACCTGTAGATCAGAATAGCCGTTCAGCGGGACAGGGGGACATCCAGATAAACGAGTTTCGGCCCAAGCTGAACCATAGAAGTTCGTTCGCTTCACTCGCTCATTCGATAGTTATATGTTTATAATTGACCTAATTTTATGAGGCATCCTGCTCCCACGTTATGTTACGTCCCCACAAAACGTATCTTCATTTAATATGCTTTCTTTATTAGGGTTCCGTACCTCAAAAGGAAAAAACGGAACCCTTATAGGATCACTTTGTTGTCCGTCCGTCCGTCTGTCAAGACCCTTTTTCTCAGGAACGCGTGGAGGTATCAAGCTAAAATGTATACCAAATACTCAAATTTACTGTCCCTTCGAGCTGCAAAAAAATTAAACTTCTAAGCCAACGCAATCAAAAGATACAGCCGTTTATGCCGCAAACTTCCACAAAAATTCGAAACTCGCAAGCGAATCAAACCTACAGGGTACTTCCCGTGAACTCAAAATCTTGAAATTTGGTACGAAGCAACGTCTTATAGCACAGATAAAGGAAAAATTGCGAAAACCGTAAATTTTTAGTTACATCATGTAATAGAAATATTTTTAATAATTTTAGTTACTACTTATATACTTACCTACAGGTTTGCACGGAACCCTCGGTACGCGAGTATGACTCGCACTTGGCTGGTTTTTTTTCTTTAATAGGAAAGAAAGAAACAAAGAAAAACATTTAGGCCGGGTGAAAGTTGACTGATATTTATGCAACGTGCCCATAATTACTATTCGTAGTTACGTATTATTTTGAGATATTTGAATTCGATGCTCGTCATTTCGCATACTCGTAGTGTTATTTCTCTTGGAGTAATAATAAAATTTTGATTCAATTGGTTATCACCAACTAAATCAAAATTTACCAGCTCAACAAAAAATTTTACGGACTAGTATCATAACAATAAGCGAATTAAGTTTAAAAAGTTTGCTGGTATTTATTTAATCATACACAAATGTAGGTGTCCATAAAAAGAAATTACTGTACTGTTGGCTAGCGTCGGAGAAAGCGAAAATTGAATTACTTGTACTCTATTACCTATCTAAGAAAATCATCCTGACTTTCGAAGACCGACTAATTCTGATAAAACAGCTAAAGATAAGAAATAGTATTTTTTTCTCACGTATATTTTTTTATAAAATGTTAATTTATTACTCTTTCGTTAATATCGGGATAGCTTCTTCCTATTACTTTCCCTTCATTTTCACGAGGTCACCTGCAGAGGTTTTCACTTACACGAACTATACGTAATTTAATTAAAATTTGATTAGTTGGATATGAATATCAAGTATCTGTTACATCCAAGCTGCAGAGATTACACAAATTTACTTAAGGATTTGTAAAACTATTTTCAAGAAGCAAGTCTCGGAGCCGAGTGAAGGAGCTGCAGTTAACATGCTATTTGAGCTGTGCTCGCTAGCGCAGGTAATTTATTCAAATACTCGTCTCTGTGACAACTTTGCCTACCTGCACGATAATGTTTGCTTTACTATGTACTCTATCCGATGCAAGAAAATATCACATTGTATATTTGTAGCTTTTACTGCATTTAAATAATATAAACTATCATTTGACGCGTGAATATGTTAAATAGTTTAAGTAAATACTTGACCGAGCTGACATACAAGTTAAAAGTTGTTAGTTAGATACCATCTAGAAATGGATTGTAAACATTTTTCCCAGTTCAGAGCTTAATCAGAGGTACTTGGCTCCTGGCTACAGAAAGGTAAATTTCATTTTAAACGGGCTTTAATAGTGACCAAGGCTCGTATTAATTAATATTATGATGTAAATCTTTCAAAATGTTGTTATACATTATTACTGATATTTATGTCAGAGCTATTTTAGTCAAATAAAAGATACCCTGCGCATTGCTTTAATGTTATAAATGTTAATTTTTTAATGTTATTATTTCTGTTGCCAAATCACGCAATCAACGATTGTTAATTCGGACTTACGAGGATAGTGTGACACTAGCAGAAAACGGCAAGTGTAATGAAATAAGATGGTGGACTATTTTAATCTTTAAACAAAAGGTGACCACCACTAAACAAGAGCGCAGACGTAAAACGTATCGTAAAGACGTCCTCAGGTCCGAGCTATTTCTTCACTTTAGTGGAAAGTGAATTGATGACTGTCTTTGTGTTGGTTGGCGAAGTGCCGTTTTTAATTTATATATTGGGTAATAAAAGACATTCCAATTCCTAAATCAAATAAGTACCTAACATTTTTGCTTACTTCGGTATATAGAAGGTGCTAACAAATTAAGTACCAATATTTTAAGAGGTTATATTACATCAAAACGATTAACTTTCAATAGAAATTAAGAAAACTATATGATATTTTTGTTTTCATTTCCGGAACCAAATAAATAAATAAATATTTCGCCCAAACATAATCATCCTGTGCATTTAACTGACAAGACGTTCAACACTTTCTGTCACGTGACTATCGTATCGAATGACAGATGTTAACGAAAAGTGTTTAGTCGGCATCTGTCATTCCCCTACATTTTATTAGATTTCTATTGGCGTTAGCGCTTGTCGATTGTAACCTTGTCTGCGGCCCCTGGGCGTGCTAAGTGGGAATTCTGTTCCGATCAAAAGTGTGAATTGTGAATATTAAACAATCCCACCCTCGTGAATGTGCACTCGTCGGTCCAAAGTATCTTGATCGGTCGTTTCTTCGAAGCCACTGACAGAACTCTACACGTAGTTCATAATCCTGTGGCTGCAGTTCTTGGACACGCGTAAAATGATATGGGCGCTTTCCTTCACGTTTTAAGAGTTTCTATACGTAAATATCACTAACGCGAAATACATTCGCTGCATCCCTAGTACTACACATTGGATGACGCTCAGAAAAATCCAAAATTGCAACTTCTAGACGGGGTGGATATCGAGGCCTATGAACGTCACGAAAATCTTTGCTCAGCTCGGTAGATTGTGCGAGAATTCACATATGTACCGTCTGCATAGAGCGTAGCAGCACTTATCACACTGTAGTTTGCTTCGTGGTTTATTATACTAAATAATCAGACACAATAAATAGAAATTGACATTTATTTATCTGAGTGTAGTGGCCATTGACTCATGACATGACAGTCAAGATGTTTCATAAGATAATCAAAGAGGACTTAATCACGGATTGTTGACTATCTCATTAACAGGGAGTTTTTACGCAGTAACGTTGTTTCCCTAGTTATCTCCAAAAAGTAACATAAACTTTTAAATGTTTCATACTTAAGTCTACTCCTATCCTAGAGACGAATACTATCAGCTCTAAAATTTAATTAATTAATTTGTTAGCACCTTATATATAATCGTACTTTATGGTGCCTACCAGTGGCGGAGCGCCCATACAAGCCGATTCCCAACGGCTTGCCTAAAATTTTTTTTTGGCAAGCTTATTACAGTTATATTACAGGATTTTGCGTAAAAAATTGTATCAGTTTGGCATTGGAGGAAGTACGCTTGACTGGTGCCAATCTTACATTTAATGTTGGACTTTAACTGTGGCAGTTGAAGGTGAACAGTCCGAATCTTATATAGCCTACTCAGGAATACCACAGGGCTCTAATTAGGTTCATTATTTTTTAACATATTTATGAATGATATTGCTCTTCAATTGAATAATGCGACCGTATCTTTGTTTGCTGACGTCATAAAGCTAATCCGGGTAGTTAAAACTCAGGCAGCTTGGTGGAATGGTGCAAGACTAACAAAATGGTACTTAACCCAACTAAATGCTACCACATCAAATTTAGTCGTAAACGCAGTCCTTTACCTTCCAAGTATGTTATAGTTAATGTTCGTTGCAGTTGAGTTGCAAGGGCAAGAGGTGAATGAAATAAACGATTTAGGTGTGATATAATCGACAGCAAACTGAGTTTTGTGAGTCCTGTGGATAAAACTATAAACACTGCTTTTAAGGGCCTAGGTTTCGTGTTGCGATGTGCTAAGGGATTCAAAGAATGTTCTACAATAGTAACCCTTTTTAATAGCTTTGTTAGGAGTACACTGGAATATTGTAGCATTATCTGGAACCCTAGCTACAAAGTCCACAGTAGCAGGATTGAGCGAGTACAAAAGCGTCTTACTAGGCATCTTGCCTATCGCACCAAGATAAAATGCCAAGCATACGAGACCCAGCTTAAGCAATTTAAATTAAAATACCTAAGTAGTAGACGCAGTATGTTGGACCTAATGTTTTTTCATAAGCTGCTAAACGATAAAATCGACTGCTTAGAAATAGTTCATTGAGTTGGATTTCGAGTGCCGTCTCGATTGCCACGGTACCCATGTGCCTTGCTTAATGTGCGTCGCAGCCGAACGAATCTTGGGGCCCACGCGCCCATGCCTCGTGTGTCTCGCTTGTACAACAAACTCGCTAGCAGACTACCGTCGTTGGACGTATTTCACGACAGTGAGTCAGCATTTAAAAATAAAATACTATCCGTTGCCGATTTCGGTTAGTGTAGTTATTCTTTTTTGTTTTTTATTTTAAATAATTCAACAGTTTTTATTGTGTACCTATCTTAAGGTTGTTAATTCGTAGCTCAATGTTTAAAGAACATTGAGCTACGAATTAACAACCTTAAGATGCATGCTGTGATTATCTACCTGTAAGTGGGAGATCAATTATGATAGTTGTTTAATATGTTTCTTATTAATGTGTGTTGTATGTTTTGTTGGTGATCCTCTTAAACAAATAAACAAATAAATAAACAAATATACTCTACTCTTACATAACTTTTTATGTTTGGGTAGCCGGCCGAAAATATTCACACACATAGTAATAAATAAAAGTTTATAAACACTTTTATATTTTCAATCATTATTTTCTTAATTATTTAAAATTCGATTTGAAACATCTATTGGGGAGATACGTTTAAATTAAATACATAAATACAGAAATTAATGAACTTTGAAGCAAAAATATTTTTTGGGAGACTTCTTTAAAATGAGGGTGCATTTATTATTCCACATTTGGTTGTCACATAATGCCATTTCATTGCGTACTTCATAAGTAAATAAATAGGTAAGTTTTTTGGCAAAAAATGACATATCAAGGTTTTTTTTAACTTTATTGGTAGTTTTTACTTGATTTCATAAAAAAAATGCAAGCAACATGTTTTAATGCCTATGTTTATTACTGGGTCAATAAAAGAAATACATAAATATCTTTCACACTACGAAATATTTAACCATATTTGTGCTCTGATTAGAATGTTAAATGTGTCATATGAAAATAATTTTAATGAATAAAAAAAAATATTATAAAAAACTGATTTCAAACTTTTTTCTTTGGTGCTGAATAACGAAAAAATATGATTACTTTAAAATTAGTATTTTTTTTATTAAGTGACTATAATTGCAGAAAAAAAATAAAAAACAATGTCCCCGGCATAGTTGGTTCTGAGACTATATATACTACTACTTACGTTGAAATATTATGTTAAGCAACTTAGATGTAGATGTTACGTCTTGAAATAGAAGACTATTTACATACAAGGTGGAACGGAACGATGGACTCCCGCAAGAGGGGGATTATTGAGCGCTAGTACGTCACATTTTCCAGATAAACAATTTTTTTTGACGCGATTTTTTTTTACCTTTGTATGGAGCGTTGGCCGACTGGAGCGACGAGCTCCATACAAATGTAAAAAAAAAATCGCGTCAAAAAAAAAAGTTTATCTGGAAAATGTGACGTACTAGCGCTCAATAATCCCCTCTTGCGGGAAAGTCCATCGTTCCGTTCCACGCAGTATAAGTTTATCAAATATTTTAATTCAAATTCAAATTTCCTCTTCGGGTTCGCAGGTAGATGTAGAACTGAAAAAGAAAAGTCGTTTCGAAGTACTCGTACCATTCCACTACTGCACTATCACTCATATTTTATACATGGACTGGTTGCTGTTGATTACCGTTGAATTATTTTTGTGCCTAGTGGATTGCCATTAGACCTAAAGTTTTGTGCCAGCCAGTGGAAATCAGTGTTAGGCACTCCACATATTTCCTGGGACGTTTGTGAGAAATTATATTAATTTTCTCCACATTGTTTCTCTCCTGTCGTGGTGCAATAAAGAGTATTTATTGTTATTATTATTATTGTTTAGTTGATGATTACAAGCTGCAATATTCTTTCGGTATTTAACTATCTTGGAGATTCCTATTCGTAGTAAGCCCTCGTGGAGTGCAGTACTCTATTCAGTAAACCACTAGATATTAATATCTAAACAGGACCATAGCGCTCCAGCCAGTGAAATCACAGTAAAAAAAAACGCTTAGTTAAAAGAAGTAAATTGCGTTTACAAGACTGAGTTTTCAAGTATTTTATTTTTAGTACCTTCGTGAGCGAAGTATCCAAGTACAGTATATTACCTGCACTAAATCTTTCAACAAAAAGTATTTTAAGAAACTTAGTTTAATTACTTGAAATTACACTAAATTGCATTTGTGTGCATTTGACATTTTAACATTGGTGTTATTTGTTAAATATAATCTAGTAGTAATATAAGTGTGCTAAGTTTCAAAAATAAAGTAGTCTTCAAGCATCATGACTTCACGAGAACTCTTGTCAGGTAGACAGGGAAACCTTACATGATGAAGTTTTTGTGATGTTGATGCAACAAGGTTTACAATCGCCTAGACTGTGTATTTTTTTAAATAAACCGTTTACTTATTTATCCTTCAACTCGCTTAAATACACTCGCGGGCAAAGAATACGGGTCACCCTAAATTAAATAACTGCAATAGATTTTTTAAAATATCTAATACTTGTTTTATTTACATAATATGCTATTCTTTACAATACCCAACTGTATCAGCAATTTCCTGGATCCTATCATAAAAATATCGATATCCAAAAATCACGATTTTTTTTTCACGCTCCGTTAACGTTGTTTTTTTTCATGGGTTTTTACGAGTCCGATTTAAACCTGGTAACGTTATATTTTTTACTTTATTAGCAGTTTATATGTAAAATTAAATAGAGATCATGACAGGATTAACTGTACAACCTCTTACCCACTATTTTAGGAAATATGACGGTATTTTACCGACCCGTATTCATTGCCCGCGAGTGTATATCATTGTGCACGGTTTGCGAGGCACGCGCAATGATGTGACATGTCATAGTGGAGCTCGCGCCCCGAGGCTGGGCTGGAATTAGCTGCAGCGAGGAGCATTTGGGCTGGGAAAAGTTAAAAGACGACGTACACACTCTGCGTCAAGACTGTCAACAGTGTCAATACGCAATATTTTAATGAAGAATATGAACAATATTCATCTTTTGTTTTTTTTTTTTTATAATATATGAATGTAATAAATACCCAAGTAAACTATAAAAGATAGGTCAACGTCAACGCATAGGTTAGGAACAGCTATCCCACGAGGAAATGTGGCCAGCCTTATGGGCACCCCTCTCACAGGGAGTATATATATTAGTAAGTAGTTTTAAGTGTATGGGTTTAATTGTTAATTGTATGTATATTTAGTCATATCCTTAAATATATCAAAGCCAATACCTCTAAGATACAAAAGAACAGCGCATAATTTTTTTATCGTTGAGGAGGTTAGGTACATAATACATACCCACTTAGTATTTTCATCAAATAACAAGAAGAGAAGGAACGTCAACTAGTTTGAAAATAATAATAATGTATGGCATGTAATGCATGGCCATGTTTTATTCTATCATTACCTACTTATAAAAATTGCTGGCGTTATTAAAGTTAGTATGCTTTCTGAGTAACGCTACTGAAGCAACGGTGAGAGCCTGTTGTTCTCGAACCAATCCGCTCACTTATTTATTATGTAGTTTAATTCCACAACCAGCCAGCGAAACTCCACTAGAAAATGTTTTCATACTCGTATGGAGTACTAACTTCGGTGCAGAATTAATAGGCGTAGACTTCCATATAAATAAGTATAATCAATTTAAACTCAATTACTTGTTAGCAATGAATTTTAACGTGAACGGGAAGATGTCGATATTAAGCGGATATAATGCAAGACGAGATCGCGCGTAAGCTAGTCGCGGAGCAGGGTGACGTGCGTTCGGTGCGAGTCTCGTGGAAGGTGTGTCAGAGCGGCGGCGTTGGAGTGAGCTCCCGGCGGCCGGCGCGCTAACGAGCGCGTGACGTCATCCATTGTCCGCCGTATCGCCACGCCAGGGCTGCATACATACGCGGCCCGCTTTGGCAGTGGTGATCGCAGGAAGGGCTGCTGGTGATTTTCCAGTGTGGTCACCACACCACCCCCCTGGGAGAATTATGGCCCTGCGACATAAAAATCAGGAAAGTTTACTCTTCTGCCCGAACGTGTAGTTTTGACAGCCGGAGGTGGGCAGACGTTGACTTGGAGCTGAGGATCTGATGAGCTGTCGTCTGTGAATACATATGCAGGTTTGACCCTGTCAATAGAAACTGTTACTGGTCCTCGTTGCAAGTCAAGAGTAACAGTTTTATCGGTTCGCTTCAGAACCTTAAGTGGGCCTGTGTAAGGAGCTTCTAACGCCCCTCGCAGGTGATCCTTCCTTAAAAACACATGGCTTGAGGTAATCAGGTCTTTGTGGACAAATACTGACTTTGAACCATGCCTCGAAGCAGGAACAGGCCTAATATTGGCAATATGTTTCCTCAACTGCGAAACAAAATTGAGTGGTTCGGTCTTATCCAAAGATACTGGTTGCAAAAACTCACCAGGAATCCTCAGTGGCTCACCATAGACCATTTCTGCTGCTGAGCACCGCAGATCTGCTTTCCACGCTGTGCGTAAGCCCAGGAGCACGATGGGTAGAACATCCGTCCATCGTATCTCGTCGTGTGCCATGATAGCTGCCTTCAAGGTTCGATGTAGCCGTTCAATCATGCCATTAGCAGCTGGATGGTAAGCCGTGGTGCGTCGCAGTTGGGTACCGCACAACTTGGCAAGCTCCTTGAACAGGCGTGACTCAAATTGGCGGCCTTGGTCAGTCGTTAGAACCTGTGGACAACCAAACCTTGAAATCCATGTGTCACAGAACACCTTAGATACCGTCTCAGCGCTGATGTTTTGCAGCGGTACGACTTCTGGCCAGCGCGTAAATCTGTCTATGGCAGTTAAACAGTATTTGTAGTCACCGGAAGATGGCAGAGGTCCGATGAGGTCTATGTGAACATGAGAAAACCTGGTTCCTGTCAGTTTGAAATCTCCCAATGGTGCAGAAGTGTGTCTCTGGACTTTAGCGCGTTGGCACGACTCGCAGCTCTGGACCCAGGTGCGACAATCCTTGCGCACAGAGGGCCAAACAAATCTGTCTGTTACCAGTTTGGTCGTGGTCTTTGCTCCTGGGTGACTCAATCCGTGTACAGACTGGAACACCTGCTGACGTAGTTCCTTGGTGATGAAAGGTCGTGGCTTTGACTGAGATACGTCGCAAACTAAATCAAAATTCATACCTGGTACCGGTATACTTTTCAGCTGTAGTGACGAACCACTGGCTAACAAATTCTTCAACTCGTCATCGACCCGTTGCAGGTGAGCTAGCTTCTGAAAGTCCACAGGAGTTGAAATGGCTTCAATTCTGGAAAGGGCGTCGGCAGTCAGGTTATCTTTACCTGAGATATGCCGAATGTCCGTTGTGAACTGAGAGATCAGGTCTAGGTAGTTAAATTGACGTGGAGAACAGGTTCGGTCCTTCTGCTGGAACGCATACGTGATCGGTTTGTGATCCGTGTAAATGACGAAATGACGTCCTTCTATCATGTGACGGAAGTGTTTTATGCTCTCGTAAATGGCCAGCAGCTCTCGGTCATAAGCGCTGTACTGCTTCTGTGCGTTGTTCAGCTTCTTTGAAAAGAATGCCAGAGGTTGTGACTGTCCATCTACTAGTTGCTCTAAGACCGCGCCCATGGCTAAATTAGAAGCGTCAGTTATGAGGGCTAGCGGAGCGTCCTGGACTGGATGAGAGAGTAATGCTGCCTGAGATAGACTGGACTTACATCTTTCAAAGGCGTCCCGCAGCTGAGGGGTCCAGGTCAGGATCTTGGAGTCCTTGACGTGTGAACCGGCCAACATGTCGTGAAGCGCTGCTTGCTCCTCTGCGGCATTGGGTAGGAAACGCCTATAAAAGTTAAGCATCCCGAGGAATTGCCTTAATCCCTTCGCTGTTTCAGGCGGGGTGAACTGCTGGATGGCTGTGACTTTTGACTCGAGCGGACGGGTGCCTTCTGCTGATATGTTAAAGCCCAGAAAAGTGATTTCACTTACACCGAAACTGCATTTGGCCTCGTTTAATAGGATGCCATACTCGCTTAGGCGGCTGAAGAGTTGCTCCAGATGCTCTAGATGTTGGTTTTGGTCCTGGGAAAATATTAAAATGTCGTCTATATACGAGAAACAGAAGTCCAGGCCCCGTAAAACTTCGTCCATGAAGCGCTGGAATGATTGAGCAGCATTTCGTAAGCCGAACGACATGTACGGGAATTCAAATAAGCCGAATGGCGTCGTAATGGCAGATTTGGGAATGTCAGCCGGATACACCGGAATCTGATTGTAGGCCTTGACCAGGTCTAGCTTCGAAAATATTCTACAACCAGCCAGCCTGAGCGAGAAGTCTTCTATGTGCCTGATGGGGTACCTGTCAGGTATCGTGCGTGCGTTTAGTGCCCGATAGTCACCGCAAGGTCTCCAGGTGTCTCCTTTCTTAGGTGCCAGGTGTAGGGCAGATGCCCAAGGGGAGTCCGAGCGTCGAGCTGTTCCATCTCGTAGCATCTCGTCAAATTGCTGCTTGGCTACCTTTAAACGGTCGGGTGCTAATCGGCGAGGACGGCAGAATACAGGTGGTCCAGGTGTGGTCCTAATATAATGAACGGTTGAGTGCTTTACCTCTCTCGTGATGCCAGACGGCTTGGTTAGATCAGGATACCGCGCCAGGAGCTTGTGGTACTCTGTGTTACCAGAAATGGCTTTGATGCTCGGCGGCTGGCACGCCTTGACCACTCCAGGAGTTGACAGCGAGGTGATGCTGTCCAGTAAACGTCTGTTTCTGCAATCAACAAGCAACCCGTAAAAAGAAATAAAATCGGCGCCTATGATAGGCTTATCTACCTCAGCCACTACGAAATTCCAGGCAAAGTCGCGTCGCAGACCTAGTTGAAGATGCAGCTTAATTGTGCCATACGTTCTGATCACGGTACCATTTGCAGCAGTCAGGCTGTAGTCCATCGGCTTCTTGTAATCTCGAGCAAACCTGCGCGGCAGCACGCAAAGATCCGAGCCCGTATCAATTAAGAATTGCACTTTAGTATTCTTATCTGTGACGAATAAGCGGCTGGTAGAACCGAGACAGTCATTTGCCGCTTCTACTGACTGTCCACGAAGTTTCCCGATTTATAATTGCACGGGACAGTGCATTTTTCAGCTTTATCGCCAAATAAATTATGGTACCAACAAATACCTGGAGTACGGCTCTGCGAACGTTGACGACCCCTGCTTTTCGAACGCGAATACCGCCTACCTCGTCTACCTGCGTGCGGCGAGTGGCTGCGACCTTCTCGAATGTTCAGCTGGGCGATCTGTTGGTTAATTTCAGATTTAATACGGCTCGAAATTAACTCTTCCATTTTTGCAAGCATACCCTCAAAAGATAACGGACCCGTTGGCGCGCTGGTAGCAATATGGCTCGTGCTAGCTACTTGAAGCGAATTGTGCGGCGAAATATCCATTATTTTATCAGCTAAATCGGCTAAATCTGCGAGGCTAACATTTTGCGAAGCAATTATTTGCTGAACATTAACAGGCAAACGGCTTGACCACAGCGATCTTATAAACTCGTCGGATACCGACGACCCTGCTAGCGATTGCAGCTTACGAAGAAATTGAGATGGCTTTTGATCTCCTAATTCTTCTTTTACTAGAAGCTTCCGCAAGCGTTCGTCACGTGACATCGACAGCCGTCGCACCAATTCAAATTTTAATTTGTCATACCTGCCTTGTGAAGGTGGATTCGTAATGACGTCACGTACTTCTCTGGCGATATTCTGGTCCAGCTGCTGGATTACCGTGTAGAACTTGGTAGCATCCGTCTTCGTGCCGGAGACCTCGAATTGCGCCTCCACTTGGGCGAACCAAATTTCTGGATCGTCCGGCCAAAAAGGAGGTAAGCGCACGGCAACACGTTCCACCGCGCCACTCCCCGACGTTGACGCCCCGTTATTTGCCGCGACCTTTAGACCGCCCGTCAATTCCTTTGTCTGCTCGTTATCCGGCATGGCTCTAATATCTTCCGTAAAACGTCGCGCGGTCACCAGATATGGAGTACTAACTTCGGTGCAGAATTAATAGGCGTAGACTTCCATATAAATAAGTATAATCAATTTAAACTCAATTACTTGTTAGCAATGAATTTTAACGTGAACGGGAAGATGTCGATATTAAGCGGATATAATGCAAGACGAGATCGCGCGTAAGCTAGTCGCGGAGCAGGGTGACGTGCGTTCGGTGCGAGTCTCGTGGAAGGTGTGTCAGAGCGGCGGCGTTGGAGTGAGCTCCCGGCGGCCGGCGCGCTAACGAGCGCGTGACGTCATCCATTGTCCGCCGTATCGCCACGCCAGGGCTGCATACATACGCGGCCCGCTTTGGCAGTGGTGATCGCAGGAAGGGCTGCTGGTGATTTTCCAGTGTGGTCACCACACTCGACTACGGTAAAACTTGGGGCATGTCACTAAAGTAAGGCAGAACGAAATTAGTCCTTGCCTACCGATCACTTGCACTTTTATCTTGTCCAATTATACTGTACCTACTAATAAGACTCCTTATACTACGTGTTTTTTCAATTTCCGTTAATTGCAAGGGGGCATAGGTTAGATCAAATAAAGTTAAGTTCTCCAAGACAGTAGTATCTTAACTCTTACTGTTATCAAGATAATCAGATTTGCAGCTTTAAACACTGTTAATGCTACATTCAATTATATTGTAAATTTTTTTTTTTTTTCAAGTAATACTTATGCTGATTTGGTTCTGTGAATGTACTCTCCAATATGCCGAAGTTAACGGAAATTCCCGGGAACACCGTGTACTTATTTTAGTGGCTGCAGACTCCAAAAATGTTACACGTAAATTTCTTATAAAAAGATTCTTCTTTTTCATTACTTTTACGCTACATACATAATATATGTAAATGTTTTACATATCAGTATAAGTTCTTGAAAAAATATGTATTAATACTTTTTTATTTAAAAATTCTTCATTATGTAACATAATCAAAGACAAATCTTTATAAATGCAAAACATTTTGTAATCAGAAAATAAAACGAACTATTCCTATTAAAACTACAGGAATATATCTTTAGCTACATCGTACGAAACCCACGCCGTACATATCCACAGGTCAAGTTCGGCACAAGTTCAATGGAGGCAATATTTTACAGTGAACGCACCGAGTATATTATCCTATGCAGGTAATTTGTCTAGAACAATGAAGGACTTTTTAGCTTGCAGCTAGAGACGTAGGCAAATACCGGTAAGTCAGACCTTGCGTATGGTACAGGTCACAGAAGACCAGTCGAGTAGTTTCACGTTATATTCATTGCGGCCGTTGTAAAATTTCACCCAGCCGCGGTCTCAATTTGTTGCCAGCGCAGCGTTGTTGCTTGCTATGCATGCCGTAGCAGCGTATGTCTCGATTTAGTGCTTCGTAGAACAGGCTCCCAGTGTATGCGATTTTCCACCATCCTACCTTACAATTTCTGTTGTTATCAAATATAGTAAGTGTCTACTGGCGCGATAGAATTAAACTATAATAAAACGGGTCACTCACGTATTTGAGGTCGAATATCGCTCGACATGTTTGGAACTAATACTTGGTCCTTAACCGTGAGCACTCGCGATGCCGGCGCGCTTGGCAGCGTGTTAGAATTTTTGAAGAGAGCTGTTATTTCTCTCGTTCAGTTCAGTCATCCTTTAGTTTGAGATTTATCTACTGGGTGCCTTTGAGCATGGGCCTTTTAATGCAAATATTGATTATGCTCCTAAATCGGAACAACTTTTGCTCTACAACTTTTCAAAAATATGTTATTTTAACATTTTCATTAATTTCAATTTGCACTGTAATGGATATCAAATAATGAGGCCGTGTTTGCAATACATTGATGGTACAGTGAAAGTTTAAACACTAATAATTAATGTTAGAAATAATATGTAGTTATTTACAAAGTTGCAGAACAAAAGTGGTTCAGTTTGACGAGCAGAAACTAATCTTGAATTTAAAACCACAGTCATAGGCACACTCTATAGCGAAGATATCGAGTGTGATGGTTCTTAGTGGATTGAACTATCTATAAAACGAATTATGTACTCACTTATGCATTGCACCGCGCACCTAGTGAGGAGCCTACACAGCCCCTACCGATAGGATCGGCTATCGCTCCCTAATCGTCCATTGTCTGCCGATAACGATCAGGATTCGCAGACCTGTCCCACAGATCACTGGCCGCAGATTAGCCCGCCACAGACCTGACCTGCTCTGCTATTCACAAATTATGTCACCTCACCTCACCGCTCACCAGTAGTATATTTTGACATAAACGCGTGTTCAGAGGCCTGAATTACACTGGTTTGCCTGAGCTGAGGTGATAGGTGAAGCGTTACGAATTACATCCCAGGGCTGACCTGGTTCCTATGTGACTGCATAAGTGCTATTGACAAGCCAAAAGCCTCTTTGATCCCAAATGTAATCGTAGATTATGCCCATGAGACCTAGGGCTGTCGAGATGTCTGAGCAAAGCTTAATGCCACTTAAGCTGTTATGCTCTGAAGTTAGTGGTTAAAGCAAAAGTTAGTGACATTTAAATAAAATAAGCTTGCTTTAGATACGTAATTGTAAAAGAATGGAGTATTTCGGTATTCAGTTGATCATAAACCCAAAAATTGGCGCCGTAATTAAACTATGAATAACTGCGTATTTAGACCTTTGAAGTCGAGTTTTGTCTGTTTCTCGCAATTCTATGACATTTACAATAGAGACAGATCATAGGATAATTCCGCAGAGCTTTCTAATGATGCTTCAAATAAAGCAGCCATAACGATCTTATCTCTTCTTATAAATGACCTTCAAGACGATGATCTATTATAATTCTAACATATATCGCAACGTAATGGTATGATAATAGTATAGTAGTGCATGCAGCATTCATAATAGTCGAACTTATAAGAACTGCCTACATGTGACAGACAGACACCGACTATTTTCCTTGGTGATTATTTAAGCGTTGCTACTGTACTTAAGTATCCTTCTCGTCTGATCGTCTAGGCTAGGGTGGCATTTTACAGTTATTTAGAAAGAGTCCGGGGTGATTATAAAATAACCAAAAATGGCATCCAAATTTGAAACTTTGACATTAATGCAAGCACGAGACTGAAAGCGGTTATGAGGCGTTCGCAGAATCAACCCACTTAATAAATTTCCGAATATTTATAATGTCAAAACACTGGTTTACTATTTTCTCTGACATAAGCAAATGTCATCAAACAAATATGAATGAGGAAGCGCGATTTGACCTTTGAAATGTAACAGATCCCACTATCTCATAGAAATAGACCCTGTTTGACTCCGCCTTTCAAAATAAGCAGGAGGTGGATTGGACAACTGGGGTACATCAAAGTCGAATATACCGGCACGTCGATATTTCTCGGGCATTGGATCGTGTTTTGACACAATAACGGTGTGATTTCCGGTGACCCGTTTACCAGCCGATAAGCGATGAAAGATTTGTCCTTTTTATTCGGAAATCAATAAAATAGCCGTTAACCTTGTCCAACAGTGTAGAGTATTATTTCTGAGACAAAAAAAAACTAACAATATCTTGTATCTTTGTTTTTGTTTGTTTAAAATCTTTTAATATGAGCAATAAAAATATTAAGTACCTCATGTAAACATTTTTGTAGCAACTTTCGAAAACAGTAGTCACATAAATGTTTTATTATCTGCATTATCTTGTTATAGGAATATTAAAAATAATAGTAAATCAAGTAGAAGATAGGTTTGGTCTTGGTAAGTACAAGTTTGATTCCTATTCAAACAGTTCCAAAATGTATACATTTGTAGACGTGACTGTACAACCTATCACAGATTTTTTTATCCGTTTCAAAATTGTCACAAAAATTGCCACAGCTTTGGCAACCTTATTTCACACTTGCCAGCGAAATATGCTCCTTACCGTTATCTCTAATGCAAGTTGCTAACTAATCTTGGTTAAGACCAAGAAGATCATGATGTAGTCAACTTTTCTTTGCGTAAACTCAGACTGCTGGGCCGCGATTCCGTTTGCCATCATTGACAGAAGGGTACATCATTACATCTCTAGGATATCGCTTTTATTTCATGCCTGTTATTCTGAACAAGTTTCGTTTTTAACAAGTAACAGTTTACGTGTCTAACAAGGCGAAGCTTACAAAAAAATATTTGAAGTCATCTCTACTGCATTTCTCGACCCAAAGCGTTAGCCAACGGGTCCAACCCCTTTGAAACTAAGTCTATTAATTTACGGAGCAACTTGGTGATGAGATACGTGAATGTCTGGATACAAAAATCTGTTATTTATTCAAGTGGAGACAAACTAGTCGACGATGCTCGCGGGAAATCACAGACTGATTACAAAAACTTAAAAAAAGAACAATGAGAAGGGAAAACTTTCTAACCGTTTAAAAAAAAAAAAAGTTGTTGTTATACCCTTCATCTAGCTTGTTTAAATAGTTCATACCTTATTTAATTTGCTTTAAATATACATGACATGATATAGAGAGAAATAATATAATGGAAAAATAAACCATCTTCGTCTAGAATGTAAAAATAAATTAAATTAAATGGAAGAATGTCTGGAAGGCTGTGAATGAGTTTTTCAAGGGATTACAGAAAAGGCGCTAGTGGTATCGGGAATGTAATTGAAAAGTATATAACTTCCGTCACTGTCCTCGTAGCTCAGTTGGTCAGAGCAGTCTAGCGTTAATAGAAAGGTCGCAGGTTCGAATCCTGTCGGGGGCTACAGACGAAGATGGTTTATTTTCCATTATATTCTAAGAAATAATTCTAATAATTCTAGAATTTGGTTGATTTATAAGACCGCCTGTTGTCTACCTCTACCTACATGTTATTGTATTGTTTTTCTTTTTAACTGCTTTGTTTGTGTGAGGTGTGCAATAAAGAGTATTTGTATTGTATTGTATTGTATTCTTTCTCTCTGTATCATATCGTCTAAAAAATGATCGGGGTAACTTCCTCGTTTAAATAACACGAAACAAAAATGCTTTAAATATGTTCTAAAGTAAAATTTAAGTAAGTAATGCGAAATATTTCACAAAAAAACGGTTCGTATGAAATAAATGTGACTTGCACGTCTATCTCGATTTTTCTCCCACTATACCTTTTATTCTAAGTGTTCTAATAAGAGAGAAACGGATAGTGCGACAAAAATCAAGAGTATGTCGCGTTCGTCTCATGATAGCCGTGCAGGAAACCTTTAAATTTCATGAAATATTGGTCCAACTGATACATTTTGTTTATTCAGCCACCGTGATTCAAGAAGATTCGAAAATAATACAATAGTTAATCAGTTCGGACATAATTTTCCAGCACTTTTGATATTACATAACATTTACAAAAACACGGATTTCAGCTACAAATTGCTTGAGTAAAAACTACAAGTTCAACAGATAAATAATGGAAGGGTCATACACGAAACGTGCACTGTTAAATATCGCTCAATCGGTTAAAAAACAAAAGGACCCGAGAGCAGTTCATTGATTTATTGTTGGTAAAACTGGACAGCTTGTTCGGCGGTAAACTCGACGACATTGCTAATCGTTTCATGATTTTAAATAAGCTGGCCAAAATGAATTATAAGTCTCGTTAAGAGTTTTAGATTAAGCTGCATGCAAAAATTAGAATATCCTCTTTTAAGTAAAGTAAACTGGATATTCAGGCGTGTCGGACGCCTCTCAAAAGTGTACTGTGTTCGTAAATTACATTATAAAATAGTTAGGGACCCGATTCAAGACTGTGCCGTCCTCGGCATGTTATAGAGATATCGAGTCTCTAGACTCAAACTCAGAATAACAAAGACTTGACAAAAAAGCGATGTCCTAGTGATGTACCATTTTGTCGTTTAGACAACAAGAATGGTGAGCCTACTTAATTAATGATTTATGGACGAACTATCCAGACAAATAAAATTACATAAATCATCAATTCCAATTTCATTAATTTTGTTTAATGTGAATTAAACAAAAAGAACACGAATCCAGTTAATCAAAAAGCCTGATGGAGAAGGTACCTGGGTTACCGGGGCAAATATATTTATGTATGCGTTAGTGATCAGTCTTTCGAGTCGACAGTTTATAGCTTGACTAATATATATTTTATTTGTACCTATACTGTAATATTGGCAATTCTAGGACACGCCTATATTTTGTTTCTGATTTTGATCCACCTAGGGGCCATTCATAAATTACGTCATCGTTTTTTGTCGATTTTTGACCCCCATCATCAGCCTGTTATTCCTTGAAATGGAGGGTCCATTTAAGCCCCCGCCTAATAAAATGACTATCGTCCCCTAGACCCTAGACTCCCCCGCCCCTATTTTGACATGACGTAATTTATGAATAGCCCCCTATGAGCTATGAGTAACCAGTCGACTGCACCCTATCGTTTTGGTTTTCATCTCGCTGCCTGTAAGATTTCACGCGCGATAAAGTCGACTTGAGTAAAAAAGGAAATCCAGCCTGGTAACAAAACTTTGCAAACTAAATAAAGGCATACGCATATTACAGGCACATCGTTATGTAATGACTTAAAAAATATATTATCTCTGAGGAAAAGGTCCAAATGAATGTGCATACTCGTAGTTATTTTGTGTGTTAAGTGTGTGTGTACGAGTAAGTTAACTATACTCTGTCTATTTAGTAGAGCTAGTACCAAACTTGGGATGCACGTAATTGGCCAGCGATAAGAGGACCGCTTGCGCGTATGACGGGTTTACATGTCGGCAAAAATTCAGTCAACATTTGTCCTTCGTACGGTGCGGACGCGTTATAGTTAGTGCTCTTCTTTCTTTGTTTTTTTCTTTTTACCTGGGTCGTTTATCGGAGTGTTTGAGTTTAACCTGTGACTCGGCGTGTTTATCGGACTGTTTTCTGATTACTTAGTAGTCGTAGAGGTAGTTGAGCCAAAAATGAATGCAATGGCTTCCACCGTTGAGGTTTCACGTATAATTCATTTAGAAAATGATTTAAGTAAATCAGACAATAATTAGATATTGTTCCGAACGAACTCATGGTTTTTAGTGTTCCGTACCAAAATTGGTCCAACGGAACACTTATGCAATCACTCGGAGGCTGTCCGTCTGTCACAGCAATTTTTTTTTAATAAGATATTTATTAGGATATCTTATTAAAAAAAAATGAGCTGTGATAGGTCACGTTCACCCTTATTTTATATAATATATATAATATAAAATACAGAAATACTCATGATTTTTTATATATTCATGACGAAGAAATGAATAATTATGAATATGTAATGGTTCTGATAAGGTAATAATTGAATATGCTACATCAACTTACGAACCAAAATCATGAGGAACAAAATATATACAAATATATATTCCTAGCGACGCGGCATGTAAGCCCAGTCCGCCAGTGTTGTGCGATTGTTCACGCCCACTGATCATTTCTTGTCCTTGTCATTTTGCATAGAAAAGTGCAATAGAGAGGCCGCTTTGCTAACTCTATTACGTAGACGGAGTATAGTGAAAAACATTTTTTTTCTCAAACATGCAATGAAATTTTGACGTCACGTTCCTTATTATGAAGGAACGTGATGTCAAAATTTCGAAAAAGGCAGCGAAGTATCACGTTTCATTCATGTGCGGAGAGACGACACAAAGAAATTTGATGCAAAATTTAGTTAATTTGTTAATTTTCGGCGTTCAGCCGTTATAAAGACTATATTAAGCAATATTTGCTTTTTGGTTCGTTATGACATTCTGCCACCACGATTATTAAAAAAAAACAATAAACGACGTTTGCTACCTATATTTTGCAGTTTTATTTATATAAAATAGACATGAACATAGCAATAGTACATTACTACAGAGGCCGGGAAGTAAGGGGTCGCTGGCCGAGTACATATAGACGGCCGAGCGTAGCGAGGCCGGATAGTTATGAGGCCGTCAACCCCTTTTCACGCCGAGGTATGTATAGTGGTTTTTTCAAACATGCATTGAAATAAATAAATAAAACTCCAAGAAATCAAATTTTCATGGCTGAACGCCGTGATGCTGTGCCACAAATTGTGGAATGGAAATTTAAAAAGACCATCTTGCCGGCCTAGGCCTCCAATTTTCTATGAAATGCCATTACGGATCCCTCGTCTCGCTGCGCCCGAAACGTGACACTTCCAAGCCCATTATGAAGAACACACCGTCAATATTTTATTATTTATAGAAAATAAACATAATTAACAAATTACAATAATTTTAAATTGCAAATGTAACTAGGCGAATACAAATTTAAATTATATAATCTAAATATTAGCGGTAAATTTTTACCTGTATACTCAAACCGCGCGTAGATATTTTTTAAATAATGAGGCAAACTTTAAATGTCTATAGTATACGAGTATGTACTCGGCCGCCAACCCCTGGCTTAACCGGACTCTGTAGTAACGTACTATTGTCAACCAGAACTTCAATTAGACTTCAGTCTTTTGTTTAGAGGCGACTATTTAGCTACACAATATAGCTACAATCACGCACTCAGTGAAACCGTTTATAGGTATTATATATGTTTTTATTGTTAGTAAAAACATTAAATGCAGTGTGGTCGCAGCCGATCTTGGAAGCCTCACCATAAATCAGAAAAAGGTCGAATATGCCTCACTCGGGGACCGGTGACATTTCCAAATTTATCTCTCTGTTTTTGACGTCAGAATATCGTGCTACTAAGTTATTCTTGATTTAGGCACCCTCAATTATGTATTATGTATTTCCGGAAATGTTATTGCATAAAAATAAGGTTGTTATAAATATTAAGTCCACTATATTAGAGGCGATTTCCATATCTTTTATTTTTTATTTTTGACTGTAACCTCCCAAATGGTCCTATTTTTATTAGAATTACAATATAGGTAGATACTTTTTCAAAAAGTTATGTAGGTATGTATCTAATATTTAAGTTCTCCATCTGCTCTCGGAAAACAGGATTGGTTTACATGTCATTTGCCACAATTTTTAATCAAGTAGTTATAATAAAATAACAATGTCACTTATTGGTCATACTACTGTTTTACCGCTTACAATATTAAATAAACTGCTGCTATTTCAAAAAAAAATATCTCACCCGCATTCATTATCAGTCTACGAATATAATTATTTATCTCAAAAACCATTTACGTCATTGGACTCGACAATAAATAATGCTGCTGTGGGTTTGTCACTGTCAACCTAACTTTCCTTCCGAAACCGGTATTCATTTCCTTACCGTTCAATGGAAAGGTACACACACAAATGATAGGATAGGTAAAAAAAAAAAAAAACTAAAACCATTATTAAATTTTTTGAACTTTGCATCAATTTTTAATAAAGGTTAACCAGACAACTACTTCACGCTTTATAAACATACCTACAGATAGTAATTTTCTCTCCACGATGCCTATAATACTTCATTTGATTTCAATATTGTTTAATTTAAACTTAAGAGTAGGTTATAGACGTTACGTTAATCATTTTTCTAACAATAATTCTGATTTTGTTTCAAATCTTGGGGTTAGGTGTCAAAGCGGACCCCGAGCTCCTTTAGGGGCACAACCGGGAATAACGCTACGAGGATGATGCCAGTTTCTGATTTTCACAAAAAGTAACATCGTAGAAATCAAAGAATAATCATTTAAGGAAGTATCTTTTTAACTTTGACAGTGAAAGTAAAATTATAGGTAATATCAGCGCTTAATGGAAATTCTAGGCTAATAAGGCCTGGTTTTACAAAGCGGATCTATTGACTATACCAATTAACGTTAGGACAATAGTAAAATATTAATAGTTCTTGATTTATTATTTTATGAAACCAACCCTGTGTTCCAATGTTTTAGTTTAATCGATTTTGAATATATATATTTACCCTCTCCATAGACGTTTGTTGGCGTACTTTAATTGTTTTTTTTAGATTCTGTTTTCTCGCATCTCTGATAGAAAGTAAACCAAGAGCGTGACACATTAAAAATATTTTGCAAGCAGGTGCAGCTATAGACCGACGCACGGCGTCGCCGAATTCCTACTTGTTCAAAATTGAGGTATAAAAAAATATTTTACGTAACTACCGAACTTTTATAAGTCCGCTAAGGTCTTTCCAAATTAACATTAGTGCTGTCTCGTTTAATTTATTTTTGTAACGGATAATAATCTCATTGTGAAATTTATTTTTCCCTGTAAAGTACGAACGACAAACCAAAACAAAACGATAGTTTGCAAAAAATGCAAGCGTATGACACTGCTGACTGTTATTTATATAGATTGTAGCTTTTTAAGTTTATAAGTTTATTTGTTTGTATGTAATGAATGGGTAATCTCCGGAACTTCCGATTTTAAAAATTATGTCAATATAGATAGTTATAGCCTATTTATTATCCCTCGAGTTTGCTTGCATTCTCTGCAATACGCGGGTAGCTAGTAAAATATATTTCCGTGATGATAACGCAAAAAAAGTTCTGGGTAAAATGTAGAAATTAAGAATCAAAGTGTAGACAGTAAAGTTTATGTTTGAAAACACAATGATTCATCTGTGGGAATATTTTAATTTGCCCGTGGCACGAGTGCCTTCGTTAGGTACGTCACGCTTTGAAGTCTCTGTGCTGATTTGCGTACGAACGCATAATACATGGCGTTTCATATATTTCCAGTATAATTTACGTATAGGCGCTTTGTGATATTATTTTTGAGCTGGTTTAAACCCGCCGTGCATAGGCATATGCAAACTGCAAACTTGGATTAAAGTTTATACTCTATAACGCACATCGAGAACTTTAATGAGTTGATGTATTCTGATCGGATTTTTATATTAAGTCCGTAAATTGAAAACGTGCAAGTTATTGAATATAATTATTTAATGTGACATTTGTTCAGATTGGTCAAGCATACTTAAACTTATTGATACGGCCTTTAGTACTTTAAGATAGAAGAGGTTAAGATAGAACTATGTCAAAATTGGTATTTGGCTCACCCGTTCCGTGGTTTGTTTGTTTACTTTTTATATTGAGAGTCGGTCAATAAAAGTTCATATGTAAATACAATAATAAATCATTGAATACCTTTACGTTATTCTGGTTTATCTGCGCTAATCGTCGGCTAAACAATATACCTAATACTTTTATGGGCTCTGCCTGAAATAAATGATTTTATTATTATTATTATTAATACAAATGTGTAAGCGTATAGGTCAACAATAAATAAATGCAAACATACTTTCAAAACACTCGCTCCGTAATTCATACAAATTAACAAACCTTTGTAAACCAAAATGTGTTTCGTACATTTTCCTCGAATAAAAATGTGAAAGAGACAGAGATATAGAGACAAGCAAGTTATAATAGGATTTTAACGAAAATAAGCTAAATTAACGTTTATTGTTAAGGACATAAATGTGTTACGACTACTTAAATGTATGTCCAGTATATAGAAAATGCTGTGTCTACTATTTTTAGAAACGAATAATTCAATACCTACCCGAGGATATTTAAATGCCTTAGAAGAGATCGATCTTGAACACCATCAGCACTAGAAGAGGGAAAATATTTGGTCATTTGATACGGCACGACAACTTCTTTAAAACCATAATGGAAGGAAAGATAGAAGGAAGGAGAGGCAGGGGAAGACCACGACGCAGTTATATGGACCAAATAAAGGAAAACCTGGTGTCGTGTCGTATCAGCAAATCAAAGGGCTGGCGTACGACAGAGAGAAATGGAAAATACTCCACCGACAAGAGGATAACTCTTAAATTAAGAAAGAAAAAGATAATTATGATAAAAACATGTGCAATAAAAATTCATTCAACAGTAGATTTTATCACTAACGTTATAATACAATCCAACAGGATAAAGAAGTAAATCCTGCACGGTTACAGCAAAAAGTACGTCTCGAAACTATTAAGTTCAATCAAAGAGCTGTGGACGTTTTTTTTCGAATTCACTCGCAAATTCCCCCTGATTTATGGTAGCGAGGGAGGGGAGGGGTCGTTAGGAATTTCACTCGTGGACGGAACTTAGACCATTTGATCAAATACCTCGTAGAAAATTTTAATTGAGTTTCCGAAGCTTTTTTCATAAGTCGGTGTAACATACATTGCGAGTATCGTTACGAAATAATGTTGTGTCGGAAGGAAAGTTTTTGTATATAAATTTTGAGGACAAACTATGTCGTGCAATTGCATGTGCACAATTAAATTAACATATAAAACTCGAGAGCACTAGAAAGGGGTTATTATTACCAGTTGACTATAGTTGGAAATCAACGATACACAAATCAGAATATTTTACAAAAGCTTAATAAGTTTCATAACCTCCATACGCTAAAACGAACGTTTACAGAATAAAACAACACAAATCAGTAAATAAATCAACTGTTAACTAATAGCATTAATTACCTAAAAGTCGGTATTTGTCTAATAACTGACCGTTGCATATTATCAAATTATCATATATCATATCATAAAATAAAATAAAATTACATTTTAATAATAACGCTACTTATGACTTCACAAATAATGCTAGATGGGGACCGATTTTTGACTTTCGAGCGCTCGACTCTTTCACTCGAAAACTGACAAAAATGATGAAATGTTATTTTGAAATGACAATAGAAAATTTAAAAACGAGCGGTATTGACAACTCGTATTCAATTCTATCGGTAGAAAGTAAGTGCCTGTGATTGTGACACTACAATAGCATTTACTTTTATTTAATTTTCGAGCGCTCGAAAGTCAAACATCGGCCCCCTGCTCGCTCTGCAAAAATATAGTAATATAAGTCACACTTCTACATTTATACGAGCTCGAGTATCAACCTTACTCATTCCTTTTCATCCTTTTTAGAAAATGTAATTCCATCTAACGCATTATGATAAGAGCTACATTAAAAATGTATGCTCATCTTTTGTATGTCACGAGTCCGACCTTTGCAAGTTCGAATTGACAAAGCTAGCAAAGTGGGTTCGGTAAGTTTCTCGTTCCAATAAAACTTACTTCGGGTAATCTCAGACACGGGCGGAATACATATTCCGAATCCGAGTAATAAGCCGAGATCGAATCAAGAGTTTTTCCAAATAATTTAAATGCGCACGTTGAGCCTTGTTGGCTAAATATAATGAGTATAAGGGTGAATATCCACTAGAGATGTGTGAAGATTTGTTTACATATATTGACAGAAAGAAAGAAATAAATAAACATGTATTCGTGACAAAAACAAACAATTACACAAAAAAGAGTGTCAGACCATAGCGTATCGTCGTTTATTTGTGTGATGAGCACGAATATTTGTTCTTGAGTCATGGATGTTTTCTATGTATTTAAGTATTGATTTATTTATATAAGTAAGTATATCGTCGTCTAGTACCCTTACTACAAGCTTTGCTTAGTTTGGGACTAGGTCGATTTGTGTAAGATTGCCCCCAAAATATTTTAAACTATATTTACACATGTCTAGTAAATCCCAATCCGTAACGTAGGTTTCGTCAAGCAAGTACCTACAGAAACACAATGGTTAGGCACTCACACTACAACGATATAATCCGCAACAGGCTTCCTCAACAATAAGTTCTAGCCATATTAGTCTTTCTATCGTCAGAATGGAAAACATAACATGGATTGAATAAACAGTATGGCCGTTATACATTTTATAGGTAAATACTATTAGTAGGCACATGCATTAGGATAAACGTACATACATACATACATACATTCATGCCTTTATTCCTAAAAGGGGTAGGCAGAGCACATTAAACGTATATTCCAGCGCCACTTTTAGCATAAATGTGGGTATAAAAGATCGGCAAAATATGATATTGCAGTGATAGGTTGCTTAGACCATCGCCCACAACACACTTCAACCCTGGTCCCTTAGTCGACTTTTACGACACCCACGGGAAGAAAGGGGGTGGTGAAATTCTAACCCGACACGACACCACACCTAATAATGTAATAAACAAATTCAATCTTGTATCATGTGATACAGTACAAAAATCATCCTGTAATCTACATTATGTACAGCTAAGTAACATCACATGTGTATGTAATAGACAGGTCGTCAACCATGTAAAGGAGAGTACATGGCGTCAATCAACGACCGACACGGATACCTGGACAATGGATACCTAATTAACTAATTAGTGATCTTGTATTGATGAAGTTACGGATATGGACTCGATTACGATGACGCTCAAAATTAGGTACAGAGGCTCTAGTATAAGTTTTACCGAAACAAAACGTTACGGCCGCGTTTGCGTTTAGCTGTCAAATCCCATACAAATTGAGGGTAAAACGCAAACGCGATCGTAACGTTTTGTTTCTGTAAAACTTATACTAGAGCCTCAGAAGTCATTACATTAGAAGTCATATATTACGGCGTATTACTTTCTTGGTATTAGCAAAATTTACAGACCGCTAAAACAACATTTTGTTTGCATTAACAAAAAACTAACTGCGACTTAAGGTGGTTCGCTTTCCATACAAGACGTTTTCATAAAAATAGATCATCATCATCCTCCATTATCCTCCTAGCGTTATTCCCGGTTGTGCCCCTAAAGGAGCCTGGGGTCCGCTTTGACACCTAATCCCCAGATTTGGCATAGGCACTAGTTTTACGAAAGCGACTGCCATCTGACCTTCCAACCCAGAGGGAAAACTAGACCTCCATAAAAATAGATATCTTCACAAAAACGCTTGATTGGTTGCAAGGTCTAATTACACAGACCCAAAAATCCGCCGTGTCCACAAACAAAAACGACCTATCACATTAAACGCATATAACTTCTCCGTTCCGTCGTGAGTCAAAAGAAACTTACTAAATGAACCTTCAGAGAAATGTTAGAAAAACGTTTCTTTATCGGCGATATCTCAAAATGATCTCATTGAAATAAATTTTCGCAAATCACAGTTTCGGTAGTTTTATTCAATTTTCACCAGAAAAACTATGACCTGACGCTTGTAGTATGTAAGTGCTTCATTGTACACGAGACAGACGCAAAAATACATAAAGGACAGGTTATACAGGTACAAATGTGAACTTATCCCTGAGGAATCTCTACCAGTTAACGTTTTTCTTCTGATCTATAATTGCAAATGACTCAGCTCTATTGATAATGAATTTCTAGATAAATACAACAGTAAGCGAAACACCCCGGTCCTCATTCAATTTAACTTTTTAATTACTTTATAAGCCTTGCGGATTATCTATTTATTATGTCGGTATTTCGTCAAGAGCTACCTTAATTTTTGATATTAATTAATAACTTTAGCTTCCGAGATATTCGGAAGAAGTTAAATATGCTACAAGGGATCATAATAGCTAATCTTTAATATTGTTCAGCTGCGCAGTAATTCTCTTTAGCGCTAATGTAATATCCCATGAAAATATTCCGTGTAAAAAATAGTTCGTCTCGAAACTCTTCCACCGTTAAAAGTAACGTAAACTTAGCAAGCAAATAAAGATTGATCAGAATGCTTGACTTGGCTCTAAGTATGTAATATTTCACCATTTTTTACGGTGGCAGAGTTTCGAGATTTGGCCTATTTTTTACATGGAATGTTTTTAGGGGATCTTACTTCTTTTTGTAGGTTTGATGCGGTAGGTTAGGAATGCAGTTGGAAATAATAATTTTGCAAATACATTGTATGAAAATGTTATTTTACCATGCATCTTTTTCGCAAATAACGATTAGTATAGTTTTCTAGTGCATTGTAACGCTAACACTAACTGCATGCAAAATTTCAAGTGCGTACGTCTGCGAGAAAATACCTTAGAATTTTGATGAGCGGGAGAGTATTAACTATGATCTTGCACTTGCAATAATTTTTAAACTACTGTATCGAATTTAATGTACCTAATTTGGAAATATGCTATGTAATGCCCTCTTGGTCTCCGAAAATGTATTAATCCAAAACGAAGTTACAGGGGGGACGAAAATGGTCCGAATGGCTTGGAGAAAAGGATAGTACGGCCATGCCTTTTTTGCTCATTAACTCGACTTGGCGGCACTGCTGTGCCCCCAGATAAGTCGCTTGGCGGAATAACCTGCTAGATGGCGTTACCACCTGCGTTGATTCCTGAATAGCGTTATCGGGAAAATTCTCGAGATCTAGGTTAGTCGTTTTTTTTTGTAAATTTGAATAGATATTAATTAAAACTGCTTACTGTTTAGTCAGGCATCAAGTTGCATTATGCATTGGGATCTCTCTGAACTAAATATCATACGTACACGCGCACGTGAAAGCAAGTAGGTACCGCATAAAACTATAAGTACCAAATTAAATTAGAACTCGTAAAGTATGTTCTGATTGAACCCCCTTGAAATTAAATGAAATTAAAATAATTTATTCCGGAAACAAACTAGTCCATATAAGATACATCATCATTAATGAATTACAAATAAAATAAATAAAAAACACATTGGATATCAAATTATATCAAGGGAACCATTGGATCGTCCGCGATGACCAGCCTATGGTACCTACTCACTCCAGCGTTCATATAGCGAGTTTAGAAACTGGTACCTTACGTCTTTAAAACTTAAAAATAAGTTTCGATAATTCACGCTCCATTTACATGATTTTTAAACTAATATACATACCTAAACTTGCACTTACTGCAATTAATATATTTACGGATAAAAAAGGAAAAAATATAAGTAAGTATTCATACTAAACGTAAGCCGACAGTAAATTAAATAACTTTAACGACAACGTTTCATAACATTAAAAATATTGTAAGGGCATTAATAATAAACCATCATATTATTAAGTGGCAATATTAAACATGCCGTACTTCCAAGTCACTCATAAATCAGAGATACCTGGTTGGCAAAACATATTCGTTGTTAACTTGTTACAGAAGGAAAGTTTTCTAAAAAATATTGAGATAATAAATAAGCGCTTAATAAATTATTTCACTTCACTACAACCTTATGCACTGCAAAGTTTGAGCAGTGAATCAAACGAAAATAAAATAACAATCTTATAATATTATATTTAATTGTGAAATCTTGATCACGCATAAACAGCTGAACGCAAAATTAAAGATGATCTTTGGTACCTACTTATACACTACTACTATTATGGAATAAACATATAATACCTTTAATCCAAGGGACGTGTTTGAAGATGGAAATTAAAGTAGGTTTTGACGTGGACCAAGTTGCGAAAAAACCACCAGAGCATATAAGATATTACTATGCGAGAGATTATGAAGCCGGTTTATTTAGATTTTCAAGTATTAGGGTCAACAAGTAGGTATGCGTACAAAAAAGAAAAAGTTAAATATAAAGTAGGTGCCATTCAACGTTATGTCAAAAGATTTTAGGGCAATAAATATTCCACACGATCACGCACCGCTCAAAAAGGCTTCTGCGGCGCTACCACGAACTTCGAAAGTCGAAGTTCGGGTATGTCCATCTCTATCGCACTCCTTTACTCGAGTGACAGGGATGCATGTATTACGAACTTCGACTTTCGAAGTTCGTGGTAGCGCCGCTGTTATGGGTACTAGACGACGATATATACCGAAAAAATTAAATACTTAAAAAACATCCAAGAGTCAGAAATAAATATTCAGAACAGTCCGATTCGTGGGGAAAGACAATATAATTCAAAATACTGAATAATTTTCTTACTTAAAGCACTTTCTGAAATCACAATATTAAGAAGTGAGAACCCAACATATTATTAAGGAACATTTACAACGAACCTGAGGCAAATTATCTCCTTGATACCTTGAATTATGTAAAGTGACCTCTCGCGGTGACTTCATAAATTGGTCCCTCAGATTACAAACAATTTACGACGTTATAGGTGAAACCTTTTTTGCAATAAATTGTCCGTTGAAGTGGTTATGAACTTATGACACTTAATTTAGTCGGAAATAATATATAACCGTTTAATTATATATATATCAACGTGATATATATATATAATATATATATATATGATATATACATATATATATACATACCTATATCACGTTTTACATAGGAATATACAGTTATACATATTTCTATTACATTATGATTTGTAATGTATGTCTAAATAAATACTATACTGTAAACATTGCCAAACGAATACTTTATTACTCTATTTGATAAATTATATGTATGTACATACATAACAAATCTCATGCCTGTTTTCCCAAAAGGAGTAGGCAGTGCACATGTACCAATTGCAGGTCTAAATAAAAATGGAGAAATTACATATTGCAGTGATAGGAAGCTAGCCCATTATAAAAACTTAGCTTTATAGTAAAGTACCTACGAGAGAGACTTCACAAATAATAATACTCGTGTCGCCAAAGCGCCTCTTTTTGAGGAAAACGTAAAAGAAATATTATTTTCAATAAAAAAGAAGATATAGCCCGTTAAAGTTCCGCGTGACGTCACATTATGGTACACTTTTTAGCATAATATGACGTCACACGTGGTATAATAGTTATACCATGTAATTAATTAATCTGAAGAGCCAGAATGTGGACAGTAGAACCCTTGAATGGCGTATTAAATAGTAAGGCATCGAGTAAAAAAACCGTGTATGTGCACGCACTACAACGATGTCATGAACTCTCACATTTCCCGTTTTAATGCTTGTACATTTAACAGATAATATCATACATCTTTCTTTGCGCCTTTTATATATCTGTTTAGCCCAATAGTTAGCTGGTATATAAATAAAACCATTTGGCAATAAGTTCGCCATTGCAAAAATTCCGGGATTTCTGTTATTAAGTTTTTTTATATAACATTTTTTTATTAAAAAAATACAATATCCTTAATAATTACCGTACCTACTATTATGCCACGTGTTGACATTATCAACACATTATCTGTGCAAATGGCACGATGGCTCATCGATACTCCCGTGTCGTCTTAATAAACTGGAAAACTCCGCACAAACTTGTATTATTAAGGAAATCTTTTGAAGAACGATTTTCGGTTGAATTCTATACAGAAATCATTATTATCATTTCTGTGTAGTTAATAAAATTTCTGATTCTGATACGTAGCAGAATCATAAATTGTATTTATGAAACATGTGCAAAGCTTGTTTATTGCATAACAAAATCTTTCTCTATTTTTACACCCAGTAGTGTAAAAATATAAATAGCATGCAGATTATAATTGCAGTGTACCTAAAGTTAAACATTTAAAATACGCATCTGGTAATTACGAAATACTTTAATTTAAACATTATTATTAGGGAATTACAAATATGATAAGTAAAACCTATTATAACAAATTTTTTTATATAAACACCTATAACTACCTTGTTTTACCGACAATTTTATTGTTCCATCGAATGTATGTTTCGCAGAATTTTTAATTTCCTCGAAAACCATTTTTTTCAGAATCAGTAAACTTTTCATGAATGTTATAAAACAAACCTAACCTAACCAAATGTGTTCCTCTGAATGCCAAAACCATAAAAAAACAGATTATTGCAATATCGCAAGTAAGTCTTAATCTAGGTTAGTTAGTATGTGGATAGACAGACACTTAAGCTGTACCTAAAAAGTTAACGGTTTCTGAGTAACAGAAATTCGATGAAACGGAGATTCGGCGAAACCATGCATTTGGTGATACGTTGGTCGGTAGAATAAGGAGACTCCGTTGTGGTCGCGCAGGCCGCGGTCGCCCTCGAGACGCTGGCACAAATAAATGCATGTTTTGTTTTACAAATATCGCTAACTCTAAAATATATAATGCTGGAAAATTAAATAATTTTAACGATTTCAATGCAGAGATACGGGTTTCATTAGACTTTAAGTTCAGCATAGCCCGAATACACTTCTTTGTTGACCCTACTAAGCCATGATAAGCCGTTACGAAATCTTTTCGGTTTAAAGTTTGGACAAGTTTCATAAGGCATAAGCGGTTCTGTTGGTTTTTTTTTAAACTTGTGCTATCCATTTTAAGTTACTATCTATTTTAATGCCTATAAGTTTACATTCACAGGCTTCATTTATCTTAATTCCTCGATAGTTGATATTTATACAAGATATTGCCTTTTTTTGGGTAAAAATGCATTATGTTGGTTTTATTTAAGTTCATGATTATTTAAGTCCACGTTACAATTTCATCTAAGGCAGTGTTAATTTCATTTTCGTATTCAATGCTTCTATGACATTTCATTATAGCTGTGCTATCATCAGCGAAGAGTATCACAGGGTGGTGTACAGCTTTTGGCAACTTATTTATGTAGACCAAAAAGAGTAGTGGTCCTAGTACACTGTCCTGTGGGACACTGTAGCTTATATTCTAGTCTGAAGTGTATTTGAATTCAAATTTTCGTCTTTTCCATATTCGAGTTATTTCTGTATATTGAATTCGATGCGATAAGTAAGACTGTTTTAAATAATACGTTTAAATGTTACCCCTTATTCCATAGGCATTAAGTTTGTGAAGTAGTGTGTTGTGATCCACGTGATCGAAAGCTTAATACATATCTGTGCAAATAGCACATATTGCTACCCTTTTCTCTATATTTTGAACAACTGTATCAAGATGATCATACATAGCCATATTTATGGTTTTATTTTTTCTGTAGCCTTTTGTTCGTCACATAAAATATCAAATTTATCTAAATAACCATATAGATTATTGTATATAACAGTTTCAAAGACTTTCGAGAATATAGGTATCAACGCGATAGGCCTTTTATTGAGGATTTTGGTTCCCCAGTTGAATTATCTCGGGTGCATTAAGTTAACTCCAGATTATTTCGTGGGTCCTGCTGGTCACCTCGTTTGAAAAGAGGTTTAATTATGACTGTTTTTAAGTTCTCGGGATATATAAATTAAGATAATTCAATAATTGTAATATTTTGACGTGTAATATTTTTTAAGTATTATCAATAAATTTGTATGTGTATGAGTATACACCAGCGTACGTATCAAAATGAGTAAATGTGATCACGTTTCAGTGAACACAAGCGGAACCGAAGGATAAAAATGTACGTACGAGTAGGTATAGGGAAGGTCCGTCCTATATACCTACGGCTGTTTTTTTTAATTGGATGGGGACTTCCAGTGACTAGCCCATACATTAAAACATAGAAAGTCAAAGTTGCACGAACCACCCGGTAATAATAATTTGGGAACTTTTTCGAGAGTGCCGGGAGCCTGATATAGGGTCGTGGTGATGAGCTACATGAAATGAAAACATTTGAAGATTGAAAATCTGTTGGAGTTATTTTTGGTTAAGTTTAGCATTTTCTCCTCGTGTACTTTTTCATAGTATAGTTTGAACTTTTTATCAGCCGAGTTTGAACGTGGAAATTCCGAATTGCAAATCGAATAAGAATGAGAATCACGTTCGATTCGACACGTGCTAGATTTATATACATTTGCAAGACAATAAAACATAATTATATCATAGAGTTGTTTTGATGATGAAGTCTAATTGGGTGGCCATGCGGAGAGTGTGCATGTACTTGTACATTAAGCAAATAAACATCTGAATCAGAGTCTAACCTGGCTAAGAACTCTATACCATATTTTGGAATACAATCCACGCATGTCTTATCTCGTTAGAATTGATTCAATGAGTATACGGTAACTGCAAACTAAATTAAGTCGGCAATAAAAGCTTGTCACAATACCTAACAAAAGTCGGCCGAGAATTTAACAATTTCTATGACTGTAGGTAATAATATTGACATTACAAAAGCACAATACAATAAAGTATATACTATATTAGGTAGACTTGAGTTATATGCTTATCCTAGCAAATGAAACTTATTTTTTTAAGATATCACCTTTCTTTATTCGGTAACGTCACTAACGATGCGTATTGTTGCCTATTTGCGATTAAGTCCGGAAAAGAATAACTGATATGATTTCATTCTCTTAATTCTCAGGCATAGTTTTACTACATTTGTATGTCTACACCATGTCAAATATATTTGCATACAACTATAAAATATCATAAAAATAACTACGCGATGCCAAATGATATGAAAACTGTATTATATTAATATAAAACTAATATCAAATAATTACAATATATGTTTGGGAATTACTCCGCCTTTAAGTTTCCGAACCAGGGTTAAACGTTTCTCAAACCCGTCACATGCGGCACGCACTACCTCCATAGGCATTTCATCCCAAATACGCACGATATTTTTTTTTAATTGGTCCAAATTTGATATTTTATAATTATTCAGCTTAGACAGCATATATGACCATACAAAAAAATCCAAAGGATTTAAATCCGGAGAGCTGGGAGGCCATTCATTCTTGGGTAAGAAATCAGTTAAATTTGCCTTACACCAGGCTTGGACGCTGTTTGCGGTATGGGAAGGTGGAACATCCTGTTGAAAAATATAATAGTCCTCTCCAAACATGCGTTGCAGATTTGGAGCAACAACTTTCGCCAGAACTTCGGTTTTGTAATACTCAGCGTTGATTTTAACACCCTTATCGATGAATATCAAAGGAAGTTTGCCCCGCTTACACACTGCTCCCCAAACCATTACCGAGGGGGCACCCTGAAATCATGGAACGTATTTCTGATTCTCTGGAATGTCTGCCATCTGGGCTGCCCACAACCGATCGTTTTGAGCATTGTGGGGTTGTTCTAAAACAAACAGTTTTTCATCTGAGAAGACAAACTCATCCCCAGCGTCCCACGAAAGTATTGTATTTGATTGCTGGACCCTCTTCTGCTTAGATGCCTGGGAAAGTCCATGAACTTTACGTTTCTTGTACGCGTAACACCCGAGATCATGTCTCAAAATGTTATGGGCAGACCCCCTTGAAATTTTCAATTCGGCTGCTAGTTTTCGAATAGAGCGATGGTTTTTACGTCTAATTCGCTCCCTCACAATTTTAACTACCTGATCTGTTCTCGCTGATCGCGGCCGACCAGATCTCTTTCGATCTTCTGTTGAGGAGGTCTCTTTAAATCGTTTTAATGTTTTATATACAAAATCACGTTTGATCCCAAGAGATTTCATCGCTTTGAAAATGTCACTAGCGCCACTCACCGTTGCGGTATTTGGTAACAATAATTTCTCGAAATTGCTTCATCGTGTTTTACACATGAATGAAATATGGTAGACATTTGAAATGACTGTATTTTGTTTCTGTACATATATATTTAAATTTTATAAAAAGAACTATTTATTTGCAGCTTCATGTATTTTATACCAGTTCGAAACATATTGTATCCAAACTTATTGGACACGGTGTATATGTCGTGTATGAGGTCTCATTTCATGGGGACGCAATTGCACATTCACACAGTATCTTCTACTAACGTAACCCAAGGGCTCAATTAAACAGTACATTTCGCTTTCCAATTTATATTTTGCTTGCTCGCTTCCCCGGCGAACTAAAGTGTCAGAACGAGAGGCACAAAGTTTGCGCGCGAGCGCGCGCCACATTGAAATGCAAAATGTAAGTGCTAGATTAAACTTTTGATGATAGCACCACCATTGCCAACTACGAAACTACCTTTCATCTGCTCCTCAAATCAAAATAGGGGCCATTAAGAATACCTCTTATTACTAGCCCCTTTATGGTAAAGAGGATTATAATAAACCATTCTCTGTATGGAATCAGATCCCATGTCATATGAGATTCCAATTACGGGCAGCTATAGCTGAATAATTGAAGGTCTCTGTTTATCTGATTGAAGGTTGACCATAAAAGGCAATGCTAAGGGAAATTATTCACTATTAGTGCAAGGCAATACAATACGACAGTTATGAAAAGGTTGTTAGCAGTCGTGATTCGACGAATCTTACTTAAACCGACTTATAAAATATTGAATGAAAGACGAGTCCGAATATGGTGGTAATAGGGGTGTTGACAAAAAATAAAATAATCAGATGTATTTTCTCGAAAAAGGATTAAAAATGTAGTTAAATGCAGAAAAAAGGAACGCAAGAAGTTGAATATTCACAGTTATAAGCGTCCAAAGTTTTAAGAGGAGTATGTTCTGTCTCTTTTCCGCAAAACGCACCTTCATATGAAACGGATTGACATTTACTATGACGCTCGAGGATTGTGACGTCACGATCCCCTAGCGTTTTCTCGCTCTAACAAGCAACATTAAAAAGGTTGTAGCCTTGTAATTTTTTGAGATATTTAAATAGGATATTTTTTGCCTTCTTTCTTTGGAAGTAATAATATTTTTTTAGGTTCACCCCTATTGTATAACCAAACATTATGCACTGTAATATAGAGAAGGAAATACGTCTTAAAAAATGCAACAGCCGAATCTACTACCTATTTCTCAATTGCTCCTCAAATTGGCAGAGACGCGTGATCCGGTAGAAATTAAGATTAGGTTAGTATAATAAGCCCTACTTTAGTGTCAATTCTACCAAATATAAGAATGAATTAGCCTATATATTTCACGTTTAAATTCTGATTAAGGTCTTATTCCTGTTTGCTGGAATGTGACCCTAGTTTCTAATTTTTATACCTAATCAATCTAATAATTCTACACATTTCAAATTAAAAAAGTATACTTATACTCATAAGTTCTTACCCAGAATATCACCCAGACTACCCCACTAATCATTCATTTGCAGGCAGCAGACGAGAAAAATGATCAGTTTACGATTAACGTAAATTTTAACAATCCAATTGAATAAACTGGGACCAACAGCCAATTGTCAAATTAAATGCATGCAATTAATTTCATAATTTCCACCAGTTTGCCTTTGTCGGTGGCATTTGAATTTATCAATATTCATTAGTCAAAATCATGACTGTATACCTAATTTAATTCTGTGTTCCTAAAATTAACCGTTTCACGAATTTCCATGAACAAACTGGTTTGATTGATAATTTAGTTGAAACAATAAATATATTCGACTGTGTATCAATACCATTTATAATACCTATCAATGGTTTACGTGAAGCCAGAGCTTAATTATAAACAACTGTAGGGTGGACTACAAAGAGATGACTGTATCAACATTTAAATGGATATCCCTTTTTGGCGTCGTTTGTACTCGATTTTTTCTGCTATTGCTTTAATAATATTAACAGGTAGGTAATTGTTATTATATTTTGCTCTGAATGAAATAAGATTTTTAGTGCAAAAACAAACTTTTTGTATTTTTTACTTTCGTTCCTATTCAATTATATTATGAATAATCAAATCACGATTTTAATTCTTAAATTGACGTTAAAAATATTCTAAAAAAACTATGTTTACTTATATAACTTACCTCAAAACACTCTGTGTCTGTCCAACAATCCTTTGATCCTTTTTCCTCCTCCGGCACTCACTGTCCACTTTCTTATCACTGCTCTCACGTATGGTATGATATCGCGGCTGATAACTCTCGAGTTGCGTGTAAAGACGCGCGCGTGGCGCGGGCGCTGGGCCTCGCTGCGTCATACGGTCCTCACGTGCGTACTCCGTGGCGGTAGGAGCCACACTGGTCCGCGGTTCGCACTCGATCCTCTCTGCCACCCCAGGCCGGCGTTTGTCTACGAAGGCCACTCGAGGAGGCTTTGGCTGCATCAAACTTATTTTCTTTTTTTTCGCCGTAGATGTGACGTAGAAAAAATAACCGCTGCGGTCCATTTTCGGAGCGGTTGCTTTGACCTGTAAGAGAAAAACGGCTTAGTGAGAGACGAGGTAAACCTGTAGGTAATCGAAATGTTGGTCGGTAGTCTGTACCTACCCATTGCAAAGCTTTTACTAAGATGTTGAGAGAAGCGCTGAAAGTTTACAGCGTATTATAAGGATCAGGTAGCACATAGCGTGTACACATAATATGTTCTGTTCTCGGAAAGTACTTTTGTCTTATTGTAGTTCTGCGAAGTAGATGAATGGATCAATTTATTTACTAAGCACAGAAATAGTTTGTTTTTACAATAGTTCAGTCAATTGAAACCTATCGTAGACATGACACTCAAAAAACGAGAACGTTACATTCCAACGAAGTAAAAAAGTGCGTAATGACGATGAGCCTAAAAGAAAGCTAAAGCATAGTGTTCCAAAGGACTCGAGCCTTTTAGCTCTTTTCTTAAAGGCTGGCTTCGATTTTGACGCCTAGAGGGCTAAAAGCCTATAAAGTTCTTTAGCCCCCAAGCCTAGTTATATTCAGCAGCCTAGACTCTCGGAGCTCGTTGCCTTATTAAAGTCCTTGTCAAAATATTGAGACTTAAAAATATTTAATAAATGGGAAACTTTTTGGTGTGGTGTTTTACATAAAATTAAAGACTCGAGTATGTTTATCTCATTAATTATTTAACTTAGACCATTTTATGTTTGAAACCGGCAAAAAAAAACAATAAATACGTTTTTTCGTAAGGGAGGCCCTTTATTTTTTAAGTTTAAGTATTTGCTGTTATAGCTTCATCAGAAATACCCAACAGATTTTTACGCACTCTAATGTAATTATAGGTATAAGATTACATTATCAGTATAGCATATGAAACACTTGCATAAGTCTTGAATACTTCATTCGGAAGTTCCATCTTAGTTAATTCTCTTTGCACACACTCCTTCTGCAAAAAGCCAGAGCCCATGTGGATTTTTTTTCTTTATCGGGATCAAGAGTGCACATAATTCTGAACACAAAAAAAACAAAAAAATTTAAATTCTGAGAAAGAAAATAAATGTCGCACATTTGAGTGAAAACGCCCTAAGCCCTTTAAAAAAGGCTAAAATCGTAAAAAAGGCTTACGCCCTTAAAAAGGCTAGAACCCTTCGAAAAAGACTATAGCCTTTTTTAAGACTACGGCCTTATTAAAATCACTAGCTCTTCGAAACCAAGTTAATAACGCCAGCTCTAAAAAGAGCTCCAGAGCTTTAAAATTTGGGCTAAGAAGGCTCGATCCTATGGAACACTACTAAAGCCTGTCTATGATAAGTATAGTTGTGGCTCTGATCTGTGACCTGGAGAACTCACGAGCCCGTGTTTGTTTTAATGTTTAGTTTTAAATTGCGTAAAACTGTATCGACACAAATATCCATATAGTACTTATTGAACCCGTTTACAAAATTATACAAGAATCGGTTGAGAAATGCGACCTGAAGAGGAGAACAGCCGAACAAACGCCGCCGCCGGACATATTATAATTTATAACCAAATCACAAAAATTATTTGGTATAATGGATACCAAATTATTTTTGCCCAACTAAAACGGAGAACTTCGTTCGCTTCGCCTCGGGCGTTCGACGAATGTTTAGTGACTGTGATTTTGTATGTTACGGGTAATCTCTAGAACTACCCTTTAGATTTAAAATTTTATTTTGGAACTTTACATGCATAGTCTATGTTTTTCAACAAAACATTAGACAAAGTTAAATTTGCATGCGCTAACTTCAATAAATTCTGCACTTGCAGCACGATAATAATACGACCAACAACTTATTGAAGCGCAGTTCGATGGAAAATGTTCTCGATAGCGACCATTGACAACACAATAGCCATTTTATCTGTTACATTTTCAAAGGTAACAAAAACTTCGTAGAACAAACAGAGTTGCTGAAACATTGAATAAAATATCCCTGTCCTGCTCGCTCTATTCAACTATCAGAAGAGAACTTTTACTCCAATCATTAAACGTCCATCCTATTCATCCGAAAACTTGCAAAATGGTCCGAGTTTCGGTTGAGTTCAGTTCCATATAGTAAACTGCAAAAATATTTAAGTAGGCAACGCACTCAAAAATATCTTGATAATAAATGACAATCCAGTCATGATATTTTATGGGGTTAAATATAATGGCCACCAAAAAATACTTTGACACCCTAAGCTCTCTTACCAAAAAAATATACTGAACACCAAAAAAAAATTCTACCATTACAATAATAGTACTAGCTGTTTTAGTAACGACTGCACATTCAATTGTATTATTCCAGGAACAAATTTAGTAAATGATCACCAAATCTTAGCGAGCAAATTAATACAATATTTCTACCTAAATAACCCACTATGATTGCCATAAAATGTATGCAAATAAAGTATAATGATGCCAAATTTACAAGTGCTACCAAAGCCCGAATCAGCGTACCCCACTTCCACGTGGTCTTGTCTGTCCTACCCCTAGAGTGTATATAAAAGCCCGCGGAGCCAGAAAGTTTTTGGCGGGAGCCCGGGCGGAGGGCGGGGGACTGAGTCCCAGAAACGAAAGCGGGGCTCCGTCGACTTTAGGAAATTATTTACTGTTTGGGAGAAATAATGATTTACATAGGGTAATTTAATTTACTAGGTAAAGAGATGTTAAATAATTGCTTGACATTTTCAATTAAAATTTGGTTAAAATACTGGTGGTCACAAAATATTTTTGGGTTAACAACGATTACTTTCGAGTCATGTGTTTTAATTTGGATAGCAAGATGTTATAATTTGGGTTATAATTTAACATAAAAATGGAGATTAAATTTTGGCTCTCATTTACTAGTTTTGGGTTAGCAATGATATATTAGGATAGCATTTTCTTTAATAGGATAGTAAGATGTTATAATTTGGGTTATTATTGCACATTAAAATGGAGATTACATTTTGTTCATCATTACTATTTTCGGCAGTAAAAAGTGTTTTTTGTCGTTATATTTTACTATATCTGGTGATGCGTTAAACATAAGCCATTTTTTATTAAACTTTTTAAATAATTTAGGGGCTTATAGTGATGCATTACTAATTGTCTGCCATGTTTATTTATTTGTTTATTAGGCAAGGTAACAACATGTCAATTAATAATTATACATATTTTAACACAGTTCCATAAAAACATGCTAAATAAAAAATATAGCAGACAAAAAATATTAAAAACTATTAAATGACAGTGGTCATAATTAACTTAAATAATTAATGAGATTGCATGAGATCGTTAAGGTTATATGAGATGTTTGTAATTATTTTAGACTTTTCCTTAACGATTTTTATAAATCGAATCAAAGCTGCTACAACACGTTTTTACGTCTTGCTAACAGACACACACATTGATTTCGCCTGCAGGCCATGACCTGTCTTGTAGAAGTTTGATTTTACTACCACTACAGTTGTGTATTTACACGATAAAGTCGTGTTCCACTAGCGTTCTAAGCAACTCGCTCACATTTCGCATTTCCCTTACTTCCCTATATTACAAATGCCATAATTTCATACACTAGTTCCGCGCCCTGTCTCTTCAGGCCGTCGTCGCAGGTGACTGCCGATGTAAGAGTGGCAGCTGAATGGTTATGAACGGACACACAGACGGACGGACTGGCCAGCGTTGACAGAAGGCGGTCACCTATAAACGCTGGCTTGAGGACAGTGGAATGTATCCTTTTGACGTGTTACATCTCAGAAGAACCAATCCGAATAAAGCAGGGGTGGCTTTGGTTTCATTTTTTGGACAAGTGCCGCAAATGAAAAAATGAAATTAATGAAATAAACGTTTATTCTCTTTTTTCCTTACATGCTTAAAGCTAGACAGAAATCTGCCAAACCACAGTGCGGTTTGTTGGCAGACAATGCTCCTAATTAATATTACAGGTATTAGCTAGAAGCTGTATGAATGGTAATATATATGTAGGCACGGTATTTACTTATGCTAGAACAAATAATAAGTTAAGTTACTTAGGAGCTGAATTACATTTTTTTATTTATTTAATAAGACATCGCTTACTTTCTTTTTAAACAATTGTTTTGTGACACTTGCACTTTTTATCTCGGCCGGTAGATCGTTATATATTTTCGGAACCAAGTACTTTCTATGTCTTTGGCCATAATAATTAGTAAACACAGGCAGCAGTCAATCTGCAGAAGACTGTCGCACCTACGAGTAACATATTACGATGCTCTTCGATGATGGACAGTTTGAAATGAAAGTAGAAAATCTTGTAGTAGACAATCCAGTCATCAGTAAGTTGTCACGATAAAGACATTTGTTGTAAAAATAATGAACTCAATTGGTACTGTTGAAATCACCAAACATTTGAGGTTCTGTGGTTGAATTATCGCCAAAAACTGTCTTCCTCTCACTGGTCAGACAGATTGCTAAGTCTTACATTACGTTGCCGGGTGAGGTGCGAATGTTATCTTTTTCGAACCTAAGAAGGAAGATGAATACAGCAAACGATGGTGTAAGAGAGGTTGCTGCATTAATGTCAAATGTTCCCCACAGCAGCGGCCGCTAAGTACCCGCGTCCGCGCCGCACTCACCGACGATTTTATCGCGCCTTCGCCCGCGGCGTCTTTCTGAATGCTAACTGGGCGCTCAATGCTCGCAAAGGCTCTATCTACAACATCTCATGAACCCCACTTTGATACCCAGCTCCGCCCCGAGATATTTTTCTCTGCGATTTAGATTGCCGACTGTCCGTATTTAGCGTTTAACAAAGAGGTCGTGATTTATTTCGAGAGTTCAGGGGTAGTTTTGCAAACAGTTGTCGGCTGTAATTTCTAACAACATGCATCTCGTGAACGAATAAAGATATTTATAGACGATCATATTCTTGATATTCATGTGTACCGTAGAAGGTACCTATTTATTCTTATGCATTCACAAAAGAAATGCGGACTATCTTACACAAGTCGACAAAGTTCCAAACTAAGCAAAGATCCATGTACAGAATTATAGTACGATCTATGGTTACTATATATAGACCACGATAAAAATACGTGTATAGATAAATAAAGTAGATACATAGAAAACATCCATGACTCAGGAACAAAAATTCTTGTGATGAGCACAAGTAAATGCCCTTACCGGGGTTCGAACCCAGGACCTCTAGCTACGTACGTATGCAGGGTCACTACCAGTTATTAGGCTAAACCAGTCGTCAAATTAGTAGAGCCCGCAGGGGGCCGATTTTTGACTTTCGAGCGCTCGAAAATTAAATAAAAGTAAATGCTATTGTAGTGTCATAATCAAACACCGGTTTGGCGGGGGCAAATCTGTACTGACGTTTAATAGTGCGAGGACACATTAAACTAATTTTATTAGTTGATATCGATAAAAATGACGTACAACCGTTGGGTAATTTCAAGAATTTGAATGAAGAAGAAAACTACATACACAAAAATAAACTTTTTGCGTAATTAACTTTTTAATATTTAATATAATTTTCATAATATACAATCAAAATTTCCTCCACATTTTCAGACTTTAATCTTCGTCGCCTGGGTGACAATATCCATTTTAGCCAACTAAATGACCTTTCTAGGTCAACTGTAGTAATTGGAGCAAATTCAAACAATTTATAGTATTGATGAATTTCTGCTATATGACTCAGTTCTATTTCTTTTCCGATAGGTATAAATGAAAGAGGTTTGCACATAGTTAAACGTATTTAAACTTAGCCATTAGTTTAGTTATGATAATGATGGTTAAAAAAATATTTTTATCGATGTCGATAAACTTAGTCGATTTTTAATTAATCACTAGCACTGGTACATTTTTGCCCCCGCCAAACCGGTGTTTGGCGGGGGCAAAAATGATCATAATCACAGGCACTTACTTTCTACCGATAGAATTGAATACGAGTGGTCAATGCCGCACGTTTTTAAATTTTCTATCGTCATTTCAAAATAGCATTTCATAATTTTTTACAGTTTTCGTGTGAAAGAGTCGAGCGCTCGAAAGTCAAAAATCGGTCCCCTGAGTAGATACATTTTTGAGCTCTGAGCGAAATGCGTATAGTAACCATTGTTGTTCTTTTTTAGGTTTCCGCACACAAAGGGTAAAAACGGGACCCTATTACTAAAACTTCGCTGTCCGTCCGTCTGTGCGTCACCAGGCTATATCTCAAGAACTGCGATAGCTAGACAGTTGACATATTCACAAATTATCTATTTCTGTTGCATATACAATTTTGCATAACAACAAATACTAAAAATAAAATAAAATAAATATTTAAGGGGGGCTCCCATACAACAAACGTGATTTTCTTGCTGTTTTTATAGATAATAGTACGGAACCCTACGTGCGCGAGTCCGACTCACACTTGGCCGGTTTTTTGTAGATATTATCCGATTTCTATTTGGATGGTCACCTCTCTTCTCCCTTACCATTTCGGGCCATTTTGCAACCCATTTTTAATGTATTGAAAACACATGGGAATCGTCTTGGTATTCTGCGCTCCCTTTTGTGTCTATACCCATAGTGTAGTATACCCACCAATACTGAAACGAGATTAGTGACAAATTGAGATGGGATGTGTTGTTTAGTTGTCAAATAGCTCTCCATACTGCCACATATATAACATTCAACAGAAATGGTAAACTCACAGTTTCGGCCCAAAACCATAGGTCGTCTATAGTAGAAGTAACTAGGTAGTTAAATATATCTTCGAAATATGTCCCGCCATTTATCAGCTACCTTATATTTCTACTCCCACAAGCCCAAAACCTATAAGCTGCGGTGTATCAGCTAAGCCCATCACAATAGTGGCCGCGTAAACACGATTTAATTGAAACTGGACCAAGGCACAGCAAATACAGTCTGAAATCCGAGCACAAAAGTAAATATCATACTGGGGTGCCATTCCGTACCGGACCGCAGGCGTCTTGCGACTTCGATTTCGAGGAAGGACTGTGTTTCCTTAAAATAGACGAAATAGGTACAGAAAACTTTAAAATATACCTATTATAATTATAACTGGCTTGTGTATTAAGATTTAGCGAATATTTTAATAGATTTTATAAATTTCATTACCTATTGCGTTGCTTTTGTATTTAACACCTCGCGTTGCCAACCTACCGAAAAAAAATATGTTTCGTAAATTAAGTGAAATGTATAATTTCTTAGAGAAAAAATAAAGTTCTTTAAACCTATATATAACTTGACTAACGCAGGCTTTTACCAAATGGGAAAAAGAACTTAATGTCAGGCACAAAGTCAAATGGTTTGATCTAGTGTTGAAACAATCTGTATTCTCTTTTAACCTTGAGCCATACGCGCGAGCGAGATCGGAGCGAAGCCTCCTTGGCTCCCAGACCCACGTAGGCATGGCGATGGCGCACCGCCGCCGCTGCCAATGTAATGGCATTTATGAATTAAATAGCGTACAAATCTGGTCTCATAATTTCAAAACTAGGTCACGCTGTTGATTTACATATCGTTACCATAAGACAAAGATATCTACATACCGGATTTTATAAAAGGTAGTCTTTAAATTCCTCTTTATCAAGCCCATACTTCGCTTGGCAACCACAGTTTGCCACAATTAGTTTAGGGGTCTGCGAAATTGGAAACTGTGGATGCACAATCAAGTGAGTGGATATATGCTATCGTTTTTTCAGGTGGGAGGTTCTATTCTCTTTTTCCAAACTACTAGTAGTTTTCCAATGAATATTAAGTGAAGCAGTAATTCCATGAAAAGGCTAAGAAAGTTGCCATTAGTACTTACATTACTTATCGGTCGAGTCTCAATAGACTGATATCGAATGGACCAGTTCCGTCGCAATAATTCCCAGGAGTGGCCGGTCCACTCGAGAGCATAAAAGAAGGTCTGTCTTAAATCGGGCGTGTACGAGATCATAAAATGTCTAATACGAGTTACTAGTTCGAAACCAATTTCAAGTTTATTTGTAAGCTCTGAAAAATGTTGTTCATTCTCTACATAATATATTGTATTGTATCCACGACTATATGCTAGGGATTGTAGGTGCTTGTAGAGTTGTTAAGGATTTTAGAAAACTTCTACTGGATTATCTCATACATTACGTGCGTAAGTAGTTTTATAAGTAAGTATGTAGGGAGTAATCTCCGGAACTCCCTAATCATCCGATTTAATGGATGGACTTTGGGTATATTTTACCACGCGGCTTTTAAGCTTGGTTTTAGGGTCCCATAGTCAACAAGGAACCCTTATAGTTTCACCATGTCCGTCTTTGGCTTAGTTCACTAACCCTTACTACTAGAAAACTGTAATTCGGCATACTTAGGTAGTATGTATATTAATCAATCACAGCAACAAAACTGTAATATAAAATTAGTTTTTTTTAAGGTACTTACCTCCCCTAAACGTAAAGTGGGAATGTAATTTTTTTTCCTCGATATACCCATAGTGTGGTTCTTAAAACCAGTTTTCAACTTAGAGATCCATTTGCGAGATTTTGGGCTTAAAAAGCCCTATATTTCGTTCGAGTCAAGTTTCCCCCCCCGTTTCCCCCTTTGCCTACCTATAAGGCAGTACTGGGGATGTGAAAATGAAAATATCGTGGTATTAAGCTGATTTTCCACCGGAGGGGCGAGACGAGACGAGGCGAGGCGAGAATTGAAATTCGTATGGAAAATTTTCAATTCTCTCCTCGCGCGCGCTCAGTGGAAATAGTAAGTGCCATACAAATTTCAAGTCTCGCCTTGCCTCGTCTCGTCTCGCCCCTCCTCCGGTGGAAAATCAGCTTTAGTCCATATAATGAATTTAAAAGGAAAACTATCACAGTTAAGTAGGCATAACTAGTTACCGAGTACTAGTAAAAGCTAACATTCGTACAAATTCGGAAGACGCAATCGCATCATTTAATTGGCGCACGCATGTCGATGTAACAAAGACAGACAGGCAACTACGGAAACCCTACACTGCGCGTGGCCCGACACGCACTTGGGCGGTTTTTAAAATAAGCGTGTGAAGCCGTGGGCACCTAAGTAGATATGAAGTAATGGAGAGCAAGGAAGGAGATTTATAATTAATGGAAATGTTCAATAAAATTGTTAGGTAGGTACCTACCCAAATATTATACGCTAGTGAATATTGAAAATACCGCGCAAATACGAGTATTACCCGTAGAAAGTTCCTATCAATCAACTCTTACACAAATGGCCTGAAAGTTAAAACTGCCATGGCCACTTTTATCATGAGCCTGGCCTCAATTTTGCAACCAAAAAAAAACATTTTATGTTTTATACTTTCATCTCCATAGCAGTGCGTCCTGCGCACACATACGCGGCAAGGTTTTAATGCAAGCGGGAAAGTATGAATCAAGACGGTTCGCGTATGATTTCGATACGTCGAAAACGTCGAAGTTGAGCCATTTCTCGAAACCGTTATATGTTCACTCGTCGTATGCACGGTGTTTTCAGCCCCTTATAATCCTTATAAACGTCAAATGGCAGCGTGTTTGAGGAGACCTTTCGTAGGTTTCCGTTATGTATGTCCAGATGACAGTCCAGAGCGGAAGCGGGGCTGACTAAGAATCACATTCAGGCAAATTCCGTTTTACGTAATTTGATTATATCTGAGACTACATTTCCACGTTAATATATTCGTTATACAATTGATTCAGCTAAAAAACAAATTGCATGTTTCAGACAAAAAATAGTTTTTTAGATAATTATTATTAAAACTGAACTTTGAAATTCCGGTTAGAGAATTTTTCATGAAATGGAACGTACAGTACGATTACTGTTAGTTAAGACCTGACAGATGGAATGCCTTCATTTAATTTTCAACTTTAATTTCATATAGATAAAGCATTTTTCAGAATACTGTTACCCACATCTACCGATTTAGTAATAACTATTTTATTTGTATAAGATTAAAGTTGAAAATTAAATGAAGGCAATCCATCTGTCAGGTCTTAACTAACAGTAATCGTACTGTAAGCAACCCAGCCTTCCGTCATCGTCAGACTGTGACTGTTACTTTAAAAATTGTTTCATATTTGCCTTTAATTATTATAATTATCGTTTGTTATCGTGTGCAACGAGTGCTCTAATCGGTTGAACCTGGTGTTTTCTCATATGGACCTTGATTTGGTTATTTACGATATCAGTAATACTCATATTTCGTGTTTGTAATTATCTGTGAAACCTCGAATACAAGATGTCATAATTCAAATTTTGTTTTTATTATTTTCGCTTCATAATTTAATAAGTGAGTGTCTTGAACTGGAACTTTGTGTTAAGTAAGCGCAATCAAAGTGCGAGGATTCCAAATTTGCAGTTCAAAACATTGTGCTATGCAGATAAAAAAAGGATATAAATATGTATTACATGCATATATATTAAAGTAAAGCGTATACGGCTATTAGCTCACGCTTGGGCTGTTCACGAGACGAAAATCGAGATGGCGCTCGGCATTCATTCCCTTGACTGACGTCTCTATCTCTATCTATTCATAGTACTCTTTGGTCGTAGCGTATGGTGGTCGTCGTCGGTTATCAGAAAGAATAATAGCTGACTTACTGAGAATTCGAATTTTATATTTTATTATAATTGCATGGCTGTTGTAAAAATGGTTAGTAGTAAAAATTAAAATAAAAACCCGAAATTAATGACGACGTACTGTAACACTCTATCTCAATGTAATAAAATTAAATACTTGTGAGTTTACTTATATTATTAAAAAAATAGGATACGCGACATAAAAATTAATACGTATTTAATGCCCATAAATACAAAATGTTGAAAAACTTCGTAAGTCTAGTCGAGTAGATCGACACATCTTAACTGTAATGTTGGCATATAGAGTGCGACCTCGAAAAGAAAAAGCACATAACCATGCGATAACTAAACGAAATACATCTCAACAACAGTCTCTGACATCTTTGAGAAACGTGCTTTTGCTTTTCGAGGCCTAAAGTATTCATGTTAAAAGACTGATTCGTTCATATACAAATGAATTGTGAATGACATACAGTACAAACACCACCTGCATAAACTCATATTTTTTTGGTACCTCACTAAATATCTTGTAACTGAGCACAATTTATTTCAACATACGAAACTTTAGGTGAATTCTTGCAAACAACGATTTTCATTCTCAGTCCCAAATCTACTTGTAGAGATAAAACAGTTTACACACTTAAACGTATACCTCACTGATAAGTATTTCTACTAAAACAGCACCTTCACAGAGCTCTTGTCTCAATATCAGATAATTTACACATGCATCTAGAGGGTTCTGTGTGTCAACATTTAGAACTTGCCAGGCTCAAGAACACAGAATACATTGTACACAAAAGTTCATTTTGAATGTATCGTTTGAAAAAATATATTTTTGTATATTTTGTATCAAGAAACTGCATTTATTTTCTGCTAAAACGATACACAGAGTCACATTACAAATAATCTGTAATTTGTAGATGGCGTGGTGTCATGAAAGCTTCAGCTGCTTATCGAGTAGCTTATTTCACGTCTACGAGTGCATGACCCCCTATTTATAAACATATTTCATTCATTTTCTGCATAATGGACCTTCTTGCACAGGATATTCTGTATTTGTAAGCGTACAAACAACTCAAATACAAAACCAGAGCGAGCAGATAATTGGTATGCAGGTGTATTTGATATAAAATGTCACTTTACACTGAACTTTGCGAAAGTAATTAGAGGACATCACGCATGTGATTTTTGAAACTGTCCATTTAAAATATTTACAATGATAACAATTTAAAGAATACCATTTACGTCATTATAAAGATGTCTAAAGTTTTTAAGCGATTATTAATTAAAAAATAGATTAAGTGTTGATTATTTTTAGAATCCATATACGTATATCGCAACCTACCACAGCCTAACCTACCCCCTGTTGTCTAATAAACACATAAGGAATTATATCTTTAACGCGCACATTAACTAGCTCATATAAAGATAATGCGAGCCTGTTTCATAAGCAACAGACCGTCACATGATGTGATGGTAAAATCCCAACCAAAAATCAATCTTTACCAACTTAACGTCAACCGAAGTTGTTATTTATTGAATCTTGTTACATGATAACGTATATTGAAAACGGCTCACGGGTCAAAAATCGCTAGACATACTCGTTTTACATCTCTTAACATTCTTCACTCAAAGAAAGAATTAATTAACATTAACGTCGATCATACTCCAGTACTTACGCGTCGCTAATTACCGCACACCGCCAAGCCTCCTCGGCTCGACCCGCGAAAAATGCATTAACATGTTACGTGCGAAAAAGTGCATTTGCCTTAAGAAAAAATAATCGCATTGAGAAACACCTGTGTTTTGTGTTATGATGCGAGGAAAAGGTTATTAAGTATAGTAATATAAGAAGTAGTGCAGTCTATTTCTTACATCATTATAATAACCTTTTAACCATTATATTTCAAAAGAGAAAGAGATATTAGTTCAACCTCCGCCTTCAGTTATAGGTACTCAAGTTTATATTTATTTTATTAGTAAAAGATTATCAGTAGAAAAAAGGTATTAGGACAAGAATAAGATCGTAAACCAAAATATGTACGCAGACAAAGTAATACAAAACCTTTTACCTTGCCATGAAGAAATGACTAAACATTTAAAAAAAAATGAAGTTTTCGTCCAGACGTTTCATCACCGCAAAGAACTCCTATCTCTTTCAATTTCTTTGTACTCCCAACAAAAACTCTGTCGGGATTAGAGAACCGCTTGTTATTACGAAATTACTACCTTTGATGTTTATTAAAAATTTTCGACTTGCCGCATTTTTACGAGTTCAAAGAGAAATATAATTTGTACAAACCAGATTTATTTACTTTACCTGTGTAATTTTATCACCCGTTGCGTGAAATAAAATGGAATGAGTAAATATTTTCATACAGCAAGGATTGAACTGTTAGAGTTACTAACATTTTAATATGTCTATCGTAAAGATGAAGTGACAATTATTTGATAAATAACTAAATTCAATAGGTATTTATTTTATCAATTCTTACCGATGAAAAGCCTTTCTTGGCTGTATATAAGTTAATATTAACTGTATTGTTTAATTAGTACATAAATTGACATTCTGCGGGATTTTTAGGGTTCCGTACCTCAAAAGGAAAAACGGAACCCTTATAGGATCACTTTGTTGTCCGTCCGTCTGAAGACCCTTTTTCTCAGGAACGCGTAAAGGTATCAAGCTAAAATTATTAAAAATATCAAATTTTTTAAGCTATTACTTATGTACCTACAGGTTTGTACGGAACCCTCGGTGCGCGCGTCCGCCTCGCACTTGGCCGGTTTTTTCTTCAGGGTGTGTGTTTTCGCGGCTGTAACACTTGACGTACTCAAGTGATTATTCGTATAACTTTAAACATGGCTCACGAAAGTTAAATCGGTTCACTCACAATTGTAATTTAACAACACTGTAAATTTAATTAAATATTCATTAAATTCACTCATTAACAAAATAAAAACGGTTTTCCTATAAACATATCACTCATTAAATTTAAAACGCATTGCAAAGACAATCAGCTTACAAACACAGCACCAAGTAGGGAACGTCCGAATTGATTGATATGAAATTTGGGCAACGAATTGCAAAATTTTATTATACCCATCAGTTATCGATGAGGCGCTGTGGCCATTTATTTTTGTAAATGAAACTGAAAAGAATACAACGAATATGCATTTATATTGTTTAAAATGGTTAACATACTAACATTCGATTTCAGCAGATAGGTATCACAAGTATTAGAAGGTGGAGAAGCGACAAGGCAGTGGAATTATTCACCGATATCGACATTATTTTTTTCGAAGACTATAGTGTACCACTGCTGCGCAAAGACCTCCCCTAAGCAAACCCACATACATCACATAAGGACATCGACATAAGGTCTAAAAGATCTTTATAACGTAAGCCCTATGAGGATAACAGTATTTCTGTTACACTTGCTCGTAAAGGTCTTCAAAACACCCAGCCTTACTATCCTACTAATATTATAAATGCGAAAGTTTAGATGTTTGTTACTCAATCACGCTTAAACGGCTGAACCGATTTGAATGAAATTTTGCACGAAGATAGTTTATATCTATAGCCTGGTTTAAAATATAGGATAGTTTTTAATCCGGGTCCACGCGGACGAAATCGCGGGCGGAAGCTAGTATACCTATAATAGCGAGTATTACGCCAATGGGCGTAACTGTTTTTTCCTTAAACTGGGTTTATCGCTCACTGAGATGCCGGACGAGAGTATGAAGCACATACATTAATCATGTTACTCTTTTGCCCTATTTTTTTATTTTAAATGTTAGGTACATTACACAAAACTAGTGATTTTTTTATGTCTTTGGAGATATCAAAGAGTGCTAAAGTGACCGGTCCTATGCCATCCGCATCTAACGGACTGTCGTGACCTTTACCAAGTCATCATGTCATACCTGGTAAATAACGGTCATCAACATCCTATCATCTAAGATCACGGGCATCAGAACTAAGGAAGGTAACTGAAATAACCCTCTGAATCGCTAAACTCAAGTGGCAGTAGGCGGGGCACATTGCACGTAGAACCGATGCACGATGGCCGTTGATGCAGAAAGGTTCTCGAGTGGCGATCACGTACCGGAAGATGCAGCGTGGGTAGACCCCCCCCCCATAAGTTAGACTGATGAATCCAGTTCAGAGTAACATAATTGAGTAGGTACAGAGTAAAGATATCTAGCGCGGAGCTCTAATCAAAGTTTCACCGCAGGTACATTAAGTGACGTAGATGTCACTAATTACCCAGAGTGTCTATCACTCGAGAGTTCCGCTCGCTAATAAATTATACTAAGTGGATGGATGGTTAACAATTCAAGAGCTGAATGTTTGTAATGCATATATATAGGCTTGGGATTTGCGCTAGGATGCTATTTTGTCATGTAGACGTACATGACATGGCGGACCCATTCTTCTACTACTTTACAAACGTGCAAATAAAAAAATCATTGTGAAAATATATTTATTTATTTAATCTTTATTGCACAAAAGAACAACTTTTCGTACAAAAGGCGGACTTAATGCCGTAAGCATTCTCTACCAGTCAACCTTTGGGCAAAGCAGACAAATTGTGGTTGGTGGGTGCAACTACAGATATAAACACACATTAAACATACATTTTTAATAAATGACAACAATAGACAAATAAATAAAAATACATACAAATATAAATATCTGCATATATAAATATATATTATATATATATATATATATATATATATACAGACGAAAATAGAGAACAGAAACACTAACGGCGGTATTCATAAACGTCCTACAAGCCTGTTTTAACTAAAATGGCGCTAAAATTCGTTTGTCCTTATCTGTCACTTTGACATTTGTGTTCGTAAAAAAGGGACAGCGCACATTTTATTTAGCAGAGGCATTTTAAGTTTTATGAATAAGGGGGTAAGAATCTACGGCTCTGCTAGCAAACAACTTGCGTAACGATCTTTACATTCATTTACATCTTTATATTCTATTCAAGATTTGCAATAAGTTTCATACGTTTATTAACAAAAACTCATCTAATAATAATTTTAGTTGAAAAAAGTCTACTATCATATTTGCTACGGATTCTGTCCATACTCGAAAAATTACTTACACGTAATCCCAAGCAATAATGCTCAAGATTCATCTAATGCCTTTCAAGGGCAATTTTTGAGCGTCCCCCAAGTTATTTGTTGGCAAACACAAAGGAAGTAAAGTATTAATCTTCCATAGGCCGACAACCTGGATTGAACGCCCCCTGGAGTTTGCATCCAGATTTTTATTCACTGCTTACCCTGTTGTTTCCACCCTCGTGCCATACGACACACTGTACTTAAGAATATTAGATCTGTTAGTAAGAAAAACATCTATTAGTAAAATTTGTATCACTATTTCATTAACGATAAGAATTGCGTTATTTAGAAAACATTACATAAAATAAAGATTAAATTTAACGTTACAGTAGGTATGGCTCGTTATACTATATCTGTTCAAAACGCGACCTTTCGGCCATCCTTGACGCCTCACGATTCGTGGGTCATATAATCACTTAAAATCTAGCCACTTACAATTACAAAGTTTAACACTTACTGAGTGTGCCGGCGGTTTCGCTTCAAGACGGGCAGTTCAGTCAAAAGTAGGGTCAAGTCAAATGTCGAGTTATAGTTACGTCTCCCGATTCCGAGGGGTCCGTTGGGCAGGCGCACGCCACGTTACACAATTCTCCTCGCAGACGCCAACTCGCTCCAAATATCACACTCGCGCCTAGCGCGGAAAAATACTAGGTTTCCAAAACAGATTCCAACAAATATTTATACAATTCTCTCCGCAGCCCTGCGCTGCTTCAAAAGTGAGGTTACAGCACGAGCCGGTGCCAAGTCATTCTGTCCAACTGACAGCTGTCACTTATTTTACTTTTTAATTCTAAGAAAAAAATTATTGATCATGTAAGATTTCATTTTGTAAAGTAGTCACCCTTAATTCGCAAAAATGGCAACACAGTTGCTGGCTTGATTAGTATAATTTGTGCCGCGAAAATAAAGCGGTTCTCTGATTGGTTCACGACACTAATATCGCGTGATGTCGGGAGCCAATCAGAGAGCTGGATTTTCCCACCAAAACGGTGAGTTGCTTAGCCAGGGGCATGGAGGGCATTCTGGTGCTGGTCGTCAACGGCGTAACGTCATGTCTTACCATTTATAATTGCTGGTACAAGTTTGTAAGTGTAACTATAATGAGTAAAAGTATGTGAATAAAAGAAGTAATGAGATGTTGGAGTTTCCTTCAAATGCTGCAGCTGATTGCGTTTTACAATATCCTATTATTATAATTTCATCATGTCAAGCCAAGGCAGTTTTTCATTCGTGTAACCTGAAAACAGTATGTCACGAACCATAAGAAATCACCCTCCGTTGTCCCGTACTGCATTTTATAAGTGATTTCTTTTATTACCAAGCACGGACATGAAAAAACCGAATATGAAGAATCCATATCTAGTGGAAAGTGCTGTTTTACGATCTGGTTTTACGGCGTAATGAAAGCGATGATTGAATTAATGCTCCCGCTGGTCAGCCGCTTGAATAAAATGCGCAGACGTGACAGACTTGCTAAAAAGGTGTCTTCGATGTCAATTTCTGCTTATACGACAGCTCCGCCATTGCTTCTGGGGTAGAAAGATTATCACTTTGAAATGGTACTAGTGGTAGAGGAATATTTATTTTGTTGTGACAAAACACGCGGGACCTTCATGTAATTTTCTTTTGAATTATGTTTCGTTTAAAACTTAAAAGAATCGATACAGCACTCGAATGGATAACGTAGTACATAACATACTTAATTCAGAAATGACACATCTGTTCAGCAAGTATTTATATTCTATTTATTGAGGGCCATCGGGTGCAGTTTTACGATGGCTATGACAATCCCTCCATGGGGGCTGTCTGTGTACTCATGAGCAGCAATTTTAAGGGTTTTGGTGGAATGTGCTATAAGATTTCAAGAGACTTGTATTTTATTTGCCATCATATCAATGTTTTTATAGTTTTGCAATTATCTTTGTCCACGGGGGCTTACCGTTTTGTCTTCTTAGCAAAGCTTCCCGATATAAGTACTTGAAGTATTCGTGCAGCTGCATTCGCATCCGTAATTACTATAGGGATCATATTCGAACAATTGGTAGGGAATATCTTATGACAAAATACCTCAAAACAGCCCCGTCAATAGCCTACCTATCTCAGCTAGATGCCGCTACGAGTGAGCTATAGATTCCGCTCTCCAAAGATGGTAATTGATCGGACATTAGCTCCCACATCCTTTGATTCGCGATAACGCAGGCACGACAGTGCACCGTCATTCCTAAGGCAAGGTTTACATTGACGTAAGATTCCAAAGCCTTTTTTAATATTTACAAAGTACTCTGTCTTCTATTGTTTATTATTCGGGCGTAACTGAACTTGTCAATATGTTGAAAAGAAGTTTGGCCACGCTAAAATATTTACTTTGAATAATAAAGACCTTACTAGCTTGATCCAGCGCTCCAATTAAGTATTTAGTCGTAATTATTACGCTTTTTGTCGACTATTTGTATTAAATTAGATGATGACGTTTTGCTCCCCTCCCTGCAAAGCTCGAGGTCCCGCGTTCAAATCTCGGTAAGAACATTGATTTTGGGTGACGAGCACTTTTATTTTGTTTCTAAGTTTTGGATCTTGTGTAGGTACGTTAGTATCTACTTGCTAACTCGTATTTTCAAGTATGTTTAGTTGGGTCAAGTTCTGTAAGATTACATAGAGACCCTGTGTAATTTCAAATGTGCTTATTTTCTTTTTCTTTTGTTCAAATCCTATCTGAAGAGCAATTGGCAACACGATTCAAATTAGGAATTAGGAATAAATGTGTCCGTGGACACGTCTTTATTGTACGTTCTTAGCATCATCGTCTTTATGAGCATGACTGCTAGTGATTAAAATAAAATCGGCTAAGTGCGTGTCGGACCACGCGCAGTGTAGGGTTCCGTAGTTGTCTGTCTGTCTTTGTTATATTGACACGCGCGCGCTAGTTAAACGTTGCGGTTGCGTCGCCCTAATTTTAACCGTCTTCAAGTACATGTATTAAGTTGGTCGACTATTAGGGATAAGTTCGCCTTTGTACCTACTTAACCAATTTTAACTGTATTTTTACAAAGGTCACGTTTACAATAAAGTATTTACATACATACATACATACATACATACATACATACATACATACATACATACATACATACATAATAGTACTCGTCAACTAGTAATGCCTATTTATCCGTGATAGATTTCCTATTAAATCTACACTCTTACACTAATATTATAAAGAGCAAAGATTTAAATTGTTTGTTTGTTTGTATTGAATATTAGGCTCCGAAACTACTGGACCGATTTGAAAACTTATTTTACCATTAGAAGCCGACATTATCCCTGATGAACATAGGCTACTTATTACCGCGGGAAAATGCTTCATTCCTACGGGAAAATGGGTAATAAGACAACGGGTAGTAAGAATTATCCGTGCATTATTAACCGTGCGAAGCCGGGCCGCGCAGCTAGTTCATCATATGTAGGTACTACTGCCATGAATTTCTTCATATACCCAGGAGGTAGTGACAGCCGTCAGAGGGCCGGACATGACTCTAATAAAAATTAGGGCTCTAAAGCTCAATATGACGCAAACGCATCCCTGAATAGAAAAATGGTTTTTAAAGACGCATCTATTTTGATCAAGCTATCCAACGAAACATTATAGATTAACCGAAGAAAAAGAATTACATCGCTACTTTACGGGTAGGTAAAAAAAACTACCTTTTTGCCGGCGGGGATTTATATACTGCCGAATTACAGCTTTCTAGTAGTATGGATCACTGAGTTAAGCCGCAGACGGACGGACAGACGGGCATGGCGAAACTATGTGGGTTCCATGTTGACTACGGAACCCTAGAAATCACTGAATAAGAATATAATTTTCTCTGAAAGTATTTCCTTTACACTAAAATTATTGACGAAGCAAGACAATTCACTCAAATCAGAAAGCTAAAATCATTGGTTTATTTTATTTTATTTTATAGTGTTTATTTGACCAAAGAAAAATGGAGTTTGTTCTCTGAAGCCTTTAAGTTGAATCTCGTCCTTATTTCTGGGTGGTCAAATCTGGCTTTAGTGGAAATTTCACTAAGCAAAAAAGAGTTTCCCGATCAAGTCATACCTGATATCTCAGATTAATAATAGCCCTTATTTTGGTCGGATCGGGCTTTAGAAATTGGCAAAATATATTTTATCGAACGTTACTATCATATTTGCTGAACTTCAGTTATTTTCTCCGATACGTTTGTGTCTAATATTATTAAGGTAAAAATATCAGTGGCTGCATTGTGGTGAAACACTTCAAGTCGTCGACTGGCGTTTCATAAAGAGAGGCTTGCCGTCTGAGAAGTGGTCGCAATAAGCCGGATTACGAGTGTAATAGGTAACTACATATATCAACGACCTTACGGATACTCATCTTTCAAATGGCCATATAATTTCGTACGCCGATGACACTGCCCTCGTGTCTGATGTCTCCGTCTAACTAAATATTCCTGGGTTGCGTTATGGAATAAATATTGCGAAAGTGTAATATCGTGGCTTCAAGTGATATGACCATTTTTTTTTCCTGCAAGGAGCGACCGTAATCAACTACTAAAATAAGTAGGTACGTATACTTTGTGTAAATGAGCGAACGACACAGTTTTCCAAACAAACAAAGACTCATTATAAGATTTGTGGAGGAGGTTGTGCGGAAGTTGGGACGAGGTGTACGCCAGTGCTGAAGCGGGTTTAGCTAAAGTTATAAAATGGCTACAAACTAACAAAACTAATTAAATTACATTTTCGATCTTAAATAACTTGCAACCGCCTATGTATCTGACGTTAACTGCTCACACATGCTTAAATCAATCTTCTACCGACTGTGTTTGCACCATCCTTAATCACGTATCTTCTACCAAATATCTTAGCATTCAGATCATATAGATCAGATTTTTAACGTTTCTGCACCGCCTACTACTTAGTTCTACTATTCATTTCTCCACTTCACAAAGGTTGACTGGAAGAGATCGCTCCTTAGCGATAAGACCGCCTGGTGTTTTATCCCTACTGTCTCCCTGTATCTCTGGGTTTTCTTTTGTAACCGCTTTATCTTTCTAAGGTGTGATAAAGAGTCTTTGTAACTTATTGTATTCAAATAATTACTTCGATTAGTATTTCTACTACTGCAGCAATAATCAATCATACGACCAGTAATGCAACACAGAAGACAGGATGTTCTGATGGAATGGAGACTTTCCATTAGAACGGATATATTATCATTTACTTTCGGCAGACATTACTTATCTTTATTATCGCGATATGATATACCTAAGTTCCGCTGCATACAACTGCCAACTAATCTCCCGCTCGTCAATCAATTACGGAACAGTTTTTCCCTCCCTTCGCCTCCAGCTAACTAGTAACAAAGAAGAGCAAGGCAAAGTATTGAAGACATTTGTTTGTTTTGACGACCGGTTCAGTCTATTGGGTAGTAGTAGTAACCCTAGCTGACGATTCTGGGTTCGAAAAAGTTCTAATCCCGGTAAGGGCAAATATTTATGTCTTGAGCATAAATATTTGTTTCCGTGTCTTCCATGTTTTCTATGTTGTTTATACAGCGTGGAACGGAACGATGGACTTTTGTATGGAGCTCGTCGCTCCAGTCGGCCAACGCTCCATTCAAATGTTTAAAAAAAATCGCGTCAAAAAAATAGTTTATCTGGAAAATGTGCCGTACTAGCGCTCAATAATCCCCCTCTTGCGGGAAAGTCCATCGTTCCGTTCAACGCAGTATATCTATTAAACATTGAGTATAGTATCGTCGTCTAGTGTCTACTCATAACACGGGCTTTATTGAGTTTACCAGGTATGGGGCTCGATTTGTGTAAGTTTGTCCCCTTATATTTGTTTTGTTTGTTTATTTGTTATACTAGCTTCCAACCATAAAATACTTAATCCAGGCTATAAACTATCTTCGTGCAAAATTTTATCCAAATCGTTTGAGCCGTTTAAGCGTGATTGAGTAACAAATATAGGTAAGAGGTATTAGTAGGATTTTGGGTTCAGTAACCAGTTCAATTGAAAAACAAATTCGTTTGAGGTTCAGATATTTCAAACAATCGATAGTAGTAAGTTGCGTTCTTCAAAATCTGATTGTATGGGAAGTTTGATAGTTCTCTAATGACAGCTGACCGATCCGTTATATTAATAAAATCAATCGATTCGTGTTTTAAGTAGATAAAACTATGTTGTTAGTAAGAAGATAGATAGGTATCTAAAACATAGGAGACATTTATTCCTTGGTTAATTCTTCAATTCGCTTAATGTATGTACATGTAATATTGTGACAGCACGTCCTGCAAGTTGCTGCCCCACATTTCTTAGAGAGAGGTCATGATCCCTGAAACGTACAATGACGTAAACATTTATGTAGAGGACTAAGTACACATTGTAAAATTAACGACTAATAGATATTAAACTTATCTACTAACTATGTAAATGTGGCGTGTCTACAGTTTGATACACGATTAGTCTTTGCGTTAAGTTATAAGAAGTTTGCGAGAAGTTCGCGCTGCGGGCTTTGCCCCTTATATTTGCTTTTCCTAATTCTCTGCCAATGGGAAAAATATTGAGGTTTACGCCTTGCGAGGCGGAAGACAAAGAAGTTAGAAACAATACGTCACGCTTTTTCATACAAAGTAGGTACAATCATTCACGTTAAGGGCTACGGATTATTCGATCTGGACCATGAATTATCTAAACCCTAAATGAATCTAATGCCATGCCAACTTTAAATAGGTAAGTAATATTCATTCAGTATAATTTTCCTTCCTAAGGCACACTTGACACATTTCACATTCTGCAACTTATGCCCCGTATTTGACTGCGGAACAAAAAGTAACCCTTGAAAATTAATTCCTTCCATTTGTCACATAATAAGGGATTAATTTACACCCTCTTAAACGTAACAACTGAGCCAAGTTGCCGCTGAAGAATCTCAAACCCTTAGCCGTCATCTCACAAATCAACGTCAGACACATGCTAACTTATAATTGGTAGGAAGCAATCAACAAGACAAACTCTGATGAATTAAACTGTTGCAAATTAAACATAGGGAATTAAAGCTAGGGGACGGAGATAACGACTCGGAGTAACGGTAAATATATTCGTTGAAAGCTTAATTTCAAAACATTGTCACTTTTTCTGAAGTATGTAGAAATATGGGTGCATATAACTTACTCATAAATATGCCCCATCACTCTTATGTCAGCGGATTAAGGTTTCGGTACAATATTTATAAGATAATTAAATCGATTCGTATTTTGGCACTTGACTGTATCACTCTCTGATAGTATTCTATTGAAAACATTTTAATTCGCTAATATAACCAAGCGCTATTTATTATGTTCACACGAGTGAAAGAGAGTTACCAAAATGTAGACCAACAACGTTTTAAAAAAGAAATTCCCAGTCCCACGCTTGATTCCCGTATTTACAATAAAGTTGACAATTTCAGCAGTCATGTTATGTCAGCTTTTTCTACTAATTAGCTGTCGGCACTTAATACGGAGCAGTTTTAAAACGAGAGGACAATAAAAACTGTCAATTATCTTACTTTAAACTGCGTGAGGACAGTTTCTGCGTTCTTCTAAGTACCTACCTAGACAATTATGGTTGAATTTTAAATCGTATGAAAGTCTAATGTCGTTGTATGAAAAATTTGTTATCATCTCTTCTGGTCCCACTCGTTTTTCGATTCGTCCCATATTTTCGATATACCTACTTCCGTCCCATTCTGTAGGTATTTGTCACAACATTTTTAGGCTTCCGTAGTCGACTAGGAACCCTTATAGTTTCGCTTTGTCTGTCCGTCCGTCCGCGGATAATCTCAGTAACCATTAGCACTAGAAAGCTGAAATTTGGTACTAATGTGTATATCAATCACGCCGACAAAGTGGTAAAATAAAAAGTGTTTTTTTTAAATTAGGGTACCTCCCCTATACGTAACGTGAGGAGTGTTTTTTTTTTTCATTTCAACCGTAACGTGTGATATGTTGTTGGATAGGTATTTAAAAATGAATAGGGGTTTGCTAAAATTATTTTTTGATAATGTTAATATTTTCGGAGATAATCGCTCCAGAAGTAAAAAAAATGTGCCCCCCTCCCCCTCCCTCTAACTTTTGAACCATAAGTTTTAAAAATATGAAAAAAATCTGAAAAGTAGAACTTTATCAAAACTCTAGGAAAATTATTTTGAACTTGATAGGTTGATAGTTTTTGAAAAAAATTACAAAATAATTTCTGAACTAAGTTTGTAATTTAACCGTATAAGCAGGTGTTTATTGTACCTGTAATTTCTACAAAATCACAATGAAATGACGTGCTTCCAAATAAAGTAAAAAACGGTGAAAATCGGTTCACGCAATAAAGAATTATCCCATAAAAATCATCTTCCATACTTTAAGCTCGCGCGCAATAATTTAAGTACTTAATTTGCCAATAGATGTCGCTGTACGCGGAACGCTCACATTGTACATGGCGCTGTTAAGATTTTTCCTGATTTAATGGGGTCGGAGCAGGTGCGCCCATACATTAGGTCGAAAATTTGTCGTGCTCGAATTGTCTTAGTTGTCCTTGGTTGTTCGTTGTCTAATAATAAAATTGTTCGCTAAGTATTGCTTTTATTGTGTCTGTCTATAATACATGGTCGATTTGATTTATGAATTTGAACTCTCTTGCATACATTCGGTTCACGGAACGGGCTACGGAACCCTACACTGAGCGTGGCCCGACACGCTCTTGTCTGGTTTTTTATTGGTTTCGTTCACTATTTCTCTGGTCACATTCTACATCAGTCTTTTCACAATTTTTCACTAAGTATCTTCGTCGTTAATAATCTTCAAACTATTTTGGTCTACCACATATATGGTGTCAAACATGGAATATTTTTGTCATGTTTTCCATCTATAACGTTCGGCATTGTTTGAAACACACTTTTGAACCCTATCGATTAACTGGAAAGGTACTCTCTAAATAGTTAAAACAATGATGGATTTCTGCACGGTATACCACAAAGCAAAATTCATCACATCAATTCAAATAACTTCACTGCCCCCGGAACCTCGGCTCACCATCAATATACTGATCAAACTAAACCAATCAATCAGAAACTTTCTCCCTAGGCCGTCGACACATAATTTTTCAATTTGCCCAGTTAAAACGCGTTTAGGAGATTGATTAATAAATCTACCACCCATAGGTTAGGGGAGTTATTGAGTTAACGTTCCGACCCTCGTTCTAAGAAGTGGGTGATCTCAGACGGTAGTCTGTGCATAAACACGCTGATAGTTTCTAATAGTGCACCTATTCACCGAAGGCTTCAGATCAAATTATCCCTCTATATTTTTTTATATAACGTGACATCTTTTTTAGCCGGTGCAATCTTTACCTCTTTCTTAAATTAGTAAACGAAGATCGGTTTTTCTTCCAAATACTATGTACAGTTTTTTTCATTTATATAAATACTAGCTGTACACGCGGTTTCGCCCACGTTTTGCAGAGAACACAGGCAAACCGCGGGATAAAAGGGCATTCTATACAGTGTATATATATATGGTATACACCGGTGACAGGATTTATGAAAATCGGATAAGTGGTTCCAGCCATTACATACACACAAACAGACTTACAAAGCTACAATCTCACAGACACTTTCTCTTTATAATATTAATAATTATGTTCTGTACTTTATTGACATGAATAAGGATTATTTAAGGATGAAAAGTAATAATAATATAATATAAATTTAGAAGTATACTTTTAGAACCATAAACTTTGTGTTTGCGATAGGTACTAGATGACGACTTATTTAAGTTCAGTAAGCAGTAGTGCCTATGATTCATGCTAATCACACAGATGTTTGCTCACACCGCCTGCACCGGGATTTGAATGGAACACAGGCTCATCAGCTTTGTAGGCTAAGTCGCAAGCCACTGCGCTAAACGTCATGTCGACAGTCGTCAAAATGATAGAGCTGGTATGGTGATATGATATGGTGCAGTATGGTGACATAAAAGTTTTATTTTAAACTTAATTTTAGCAAGTAACTCTTAAAACTTACCTTGTCATTATCATGTAAATTTCTTTTATATCGTCCTTCATATCCTCTTGCGCCTTCGCTACCTTTCACCAAAAGTAATGTAAGTACTATATATAGTACATTTATGTCAAATTACTCTCATAATCTATAAAAAACTCTTTGTTCGCCCAATTATTAATGTAAATGCCACAATACGACAATGATGATTTAAATTACAGGATAGAATGGTTTCACGATCCTCAGGTGGCATTATAATGACGTTTAGTATTGAAACGGTGACCAATGGGATCGATGGCATATTAATTGCTTTTAAAGAGGGAGCGGATCAAGCAGATTGACTGCTGCGAGCACTCGTTCCCTTCACGTTTGTTTGCTAATTGAAAAATTTGGAGATTCCTGGGTAATGATACGAAGATAATAATAGATTGATCGCGATTTTCCTAAATAAGTACCTAATAAATACATTACATACTCGTATCTGAAAAAAATACTGGCCCTAAATTGCCATCGAGTATATTAACAGTTTATGATAAAACTCAAAAATCATGTTTATTTGAGAATGAGCGATTAAATTTCATTTTTTGACTAAATTTTAGTTTTGTTTAAACTGCTTAAGAGTCCGCAGTAGGAGTAGTTAGTTTTCTCGGCCGAATTTCACCTTCCCATACAAACGTACTTACGCTCTCATTTTTAAATTATGAGTTTGATTGTTACAAAACTTTGCATATACATTGACATGAGGTATATCTATGTCTGTAATTAGTTTATATGGTTCCAATTTATAAAACAAACGAAATATAGGAAAAACAAGTTATGTATGAAAACCTTAAATTCGCTGTATTTTTTTAACTATGGTATATGAAGCTACATAAACGAATTGCAGACATAGATATACCTCATGTCATTTTATATGCAAAGTTTCGTTACAATCCAACCAGTAGTTTTAAAATGAGAGCGTAACTACGTTTGTATGGAGAATCGAGCTTACTGCGGACTCTTAAATACTTATTAGGTACCATTACAGCAGTCAGCAACACCAAGGCACTCACAAACTTTCTGTAGGAGCTGGGGTGGTTAGAGTAGCGCTACCACATGAGTAAAGAAACGGAAGAGAGACTAAGCTTCATACAAGCGCGCTGCGATAGGTACACTACTACAAGCGCGACGCGCGTGTGTGCGTGAGCACCTCGTCTTCGTCACGTACGCAGCAAAACCAGTTTCTACTGGCTCACCAGGTGCTCAAGCGCAGGGTGTACGAGTCGCGCATCGCGGTCGATTTCGTCAATACGTTTTGAGACTTTTGAGTGGTTATAGTGAAAAAATTGTATAAATATGGTTTACTGTACTGTGTGTATGAACAATCACAGAAAAAATAAAGACATATCATATTTTACCTATCCCAAAGACTCAATTAGGTAAGTAAGTAAAACCTTTATTTACTACCAACATACGTACCTATGTATGTCTAATTTTATATATCTCTTATTAATGTGTTACTTATTTAGATATTTTACAAAACTAGGTGGTGCAAAAAGGTATTGACCGTGTTAGGTATCGATTTTGGTTGTTTTTGTAAGTAGTAAAGTGCACAGAATGAATAGGTATCTCGTAAATGGTGTATTATTAATATTATTATGGTAATAGCAAAAATAGGTACCTAACGATAGTTATGCAACAAAATAAAATCTTGTAATAAATATCATTATCGTGTTTGTTTCGTTTTGTCCGCCTGCGCCAACCCTACAAGATTAGGTATAAATTTAGCATGCTCTTTAGAAGCTTAGTCTCTGTTCCGTTTCTTTACTCATGTGGCGCTACCCCGATTCACGCTAAATAGGCACATTGGATGTCGACTTGCGGAAAACTATAAATAACTAACTCAAATAATTCAAATAATAAGTAAGTAATTCAACAGTCACCTCAGCTCTGATACCATTTTGATGACATGGAATATAGCTACAACTGTATTTAGTATTACAGGGAAACGATTATAAATAAGCACAGTATTAAAATATGAATACTTAATTGTATTAACGTGACTAATTGCAACGCAATGTCAAAATTGACGACCAGTCATCACGGAATATTGGCAGCCATTTGGTTGTAATTGAAATTTGTGTGAAGGTTTTATTTGGGACCCACGTCATAATATCCTTTTCAGCCAAATGTGGGTTTGACCAATTATTTAGACTAATTGGGCCCGTTGACGCGGCAATTTTGACGGATTTGCGCGCTTTTCATTCACGCAACTCGATACGAAGGCAAACAGTTTTATAACAGAGGGTCAAAGAGTGGAGTTTTGGACACCAAATTGAATTTATCGAGTTTCTTTTGCGTTATACGTGCACCAAGCTAACTTGTCATAACGGGAATCCGGTACACGTTGAAATCAAATTGACAATGAAACGTTTCTTCGATTTTGGCCAAGGAAAAAGCGCCAATACATTGTTTTCATATGATAGACAGCTGTCTTCTCAGTACAATAATCATACCCCCATTCCTAGGTACCGAAATAACTGTTTTAGGATGTTCCTCGTTTCATTAAAAAATACACAAGTTGCCAATCTCTACGAGATCGACCATACAATACAATTCAATACAACTTCACTTTATTGCACACCTCACACAAACAAAGCAGTTAGAAAGAGAAACAATACAATAACATGTAGGTAGATCTAATTTACTGTTCTTAGACTGTGTGCCGTGGGCGGCGGGCTTTCACAGCGCGTTCGTCGCGTATAAAGCCCCGCGTGTAAACGAAACGACCCGTAATGAACACATTTTTTAAGGGTTGCCGCCAATGCAGCCTTACCGTGGATTAAGGTGGACATGCCATTGCTACTTTGATGTTAGATAGATAGAAGATATATAATAGATATTACATTGGAAACGCATAATCTGAATTGGCATTGTCGCTAAAACAATCAACATTTCCCTACAAAATAAACCATGAGTAAGCGCAGCTCCGTGTCAAAATGTCAGTTCAATACCTTCTCAAAATAAATTGACTTAGTAGTCAGTAAGTAGATAAAAAAATGTGAAAGTAAGTACTTGACGTTTAATATGCACTTAAAAAATTTGTGAGTGGCGATTGCCTGCGGTTCGTGCCGTAACACAACAGCGATTTTTTCGCAGAATTTAATGAACTAATAAGTGAATGGTCAATTGGCCATTTTTGAGACAAGTATGGTATTATTTTTACATGCCATATCCTTAATATTTCAACGCACAAGCATGTTTATTCACGACGTTGCCACCGGCCGTCATAGCGCGACTACTACGTCACTGTCCGCCGGCACACGTGAAAACAATACATTCGTTAACGGTGTAAGCACTTGATTATTTTTTTGTTGGGGGTGACCATGGCGTGGGGTGACATAAATATGGCAAGCTAGCTATTCTCCTTTCGCTCGATTGAATTACCAAGCATGAAATAACGGGGTTCAGTTCGAGGGTAGGAGTCTACATGACATAATAATAATTTACTTTAAAACAAAGTTTTAACCGACTTCAATTCAGTACTCTGCCAAGCCAAATGAACATTTCCACATTTCCTTTCCACTTTACCACATGAACATTGATTATTACAGAAAAAAATCAAATCGCTGTATGTGGGCCGATAATATTTGAGAAGTTCCGTCGATTCATCAAGAAAGGTGATTCTGAGACCTTTGGCACTTCATTAGTTGCTATTTCAACGGAATCATGTCCGAATCTGTGAAGTACTTTTATAGATTTAAGTAAGTGATTGGGGAGTTCCAGGAGACATCTGTGGTCATCATCATCAGTTCCATTCCATCACATTTGTGATTTTCGGGTATAAATACACGAGTTATAATAGAAAATACCGAAATTACTACATATAATTACTAATATATTTTTGGAAGTCATTCAACTGCATTTTTGAAAAAAAAATGGATTAATCTGGAAGCATATACTTACAAACAAAAAATTTGTACGAATAGGTTCATAAATGACGGAGTTCTGAGGTAACAAACATTAAAAATAACAATTATTAAAAAAAAAACAGCCGAATTGAGAACCTCCTCCTTTTTTTGAAGTCGGTTAAAAATTGGTACATAGTAATAAATATACCGAATAAGGATTATATCATCATTTGAGTTAGTTATCAACTAGTGCAGCCAAATTTTACTTCAAATGTCATCAATTACGCTATCATTCGACTGGACCTCAACATAACGTCACATGGGAAAATCAACATGAGCCGAGCAAGTATGCTTTGAAAATTCACCCACCAAGGGGTAACACACGGCAACACAAAGTGCAGGTTTGAACACCGCAGCAGACACGTTTTCAATTACCGCATTAATCCTTCTGAGCCTTTTGATAGCACCCTTGGTCCCTAAATGGAAATCGACAACCCTACTGTACTGTTTTTCACGAATCTAACTACACATAAATAGGTGTAACCCTAAGTGTAGTCGCCGTATTACAAGATTCGAGAATACATAATGAATAATGATTGCAGCAAAGTTTAAATATGGGATAATATGTGTGCGTCGTCTTATTTGAGCTGTTCAAAAAATAATAAAAGCACTTACTTTGTTTATGAACCTGTAATTTTGATGTTTTCAACTTACTTATCAGTAATTCACAGAAATGATTTTGTGAAACAAAATAAATGCTTCTAGGTATAATGCCGTTAATTTATTCATAAATTATATATTATATGCATTGTACCATAAACTTAGAACGCCATTAGGTTAGTCCTATTGCCGGCTTGTATCATGGCAATGACCCGACCACTTTGATGGCGATGTTGCAACATCAACGGCAATATGATACTTAGAATTTGCTAGTCAAGTATTAAATGGTCCACACTTTGGCAATGTCATTAACTCTCCAAAAACCACATTGAATTGAGTTCCTGCCGTTAAACAGTTTTAAATATACAGTCTAGTCTCTTTCATTTTAGCAACACCGAAAAATCAAGAAATCGTTCTGAAACATTTGAATACCAAATTCGTAACAGCCAACTTTGACAATAGGAAAAATTGTGAATGAAAATTTGACAAAAAGTTATTGTGAGCTACCCTTACTTTATCTCCCTAGAATCATGGTATTTTAATCCCTAGCATGCATTAGCTTAGGGGTGCTTCACACTGGTGGTAAAAAGATATCAACAAATTATGTATTTTACAGAGATTCTATCAAATAGAGTTCAATAAATTGTAAGCCCAAATAAGTAAGTAGAGGTGGACAAAAGAAATAGAACTATTTCCATCAATCATTCATTAATTGTTTTTTTTTTCAAATATAATTAATGTACAGTGGGCGTAGCATGGTTGCCATTTTATCACTTATCGTTGTGGTAAAGACGCCCATCACGCTCTGACATGTATGCGAGTGCGAGAGTGACGGATGCCTTATCCACAACGATAAGTGATAAACTGGCAACCATGCTACGCCCGCAGGTCGACACACGTAAAAACAGCTTTGCGCGCCATATTAAATGTATGTTTGTATCTAACGTGGAATTTAAACTTAGCTTAACTTAAAGTAAACTTGTCCTGGGCTTCAGACGATGATGGTTTACTTTCCATTATATTTGTTCTCTGTATCATATCGTTTATCATCATCATCATCATCATATCAGCCGAAAGAAGTCCACTGCTGGACATAGGCCTCCCCCAAAGACTGCAAAAGTGACCGGTCCTGCGTCACCCGCATCCAGCGGACTCCAGCAACCTTTACCAGGTCATCAGTCCACCTTGTGGGGGGCCTACCCACGCCGCGCCTTCCGGTACGTGGTCGTTATAACTAATATTTATTTACTATGTGTTTTTAAAACAATGTTTTAAATAGGTTTGTCAATAAAATAACAGGTATCTATGTGTATTTCTATATCGAATAATGTGTAGGTCTCTAAATTAATAATGATGTAACGTATAAAGTGAATAGTGACTATTGTCCAACGAAATAGCCTGTCCCTTTCGTTGTTTGTGTGTAATAAGTTTCGGGAAAAAAATCCTAAAGTCAAGCTTTATTGCCGACTGCATCTTTAATACAATCATGAACTATTATTAATGTATTTAGACGATCCTGAGCTGCGACCTTCAGTCTGCACTTAAACCAGCATGATGTTATCAAATTTCAGTTTAATTGGATTAGGTCGATTCTATCAACACAACGAATCTTCAAATCAATAAAGAGTCGGCAGCGCGCAAGAATTCTAGAATTGCAAGCGCCCATAGGCCAAGGTGTCTGCTTCCCATCAGGCAGACCGTATGCCATTTTGCCACCGTCGTAGTATAAAAAATACGAGTAAAAAGTATTTGAAAGTACTTAGTGTAAAATCAGCCTTAAAACGGGGTCGCACATGCGTGCAATCGCGTCGCACCACCTGAGCCCCAATTAACACGCGCGTGCGCTGACAGATGAGTTAACATTGTGAGCGTTTAAATGGACAAAGAGTTCGCAGGTGGTTTATTTGAACATTTATTTAGAGGGTCGTCTTGAATACGCAATGTGAAGTGAACTCGTCAAAAAGCTTTAAAATTTCGATAGGACCATTATCCTGGCAAGAAATCGGTAAAATATTGTATTGTTTATAAATATTGATACGTACAATGACAAGGCGGCCATGGATAGAACACATGATACTTGCCGCTTGCCGAAACTCCTAAAGAAAAAGTATCCCTGCCAGATTAGCTTCGGCTTGCTTAAAAATATCTCTGACGCCATCCCATTGGTAAATACCTACATATAATACTAGCTTCTGCCCGCGACTCCGGCTGAGTAGAAGTCGTTTATATCGTAGCTCCATATAGACTTTCAACCCCCATTTTAGGGAAGTGGGGGGTTAGAAAGAGACAATAAGTAGCCTGTGTCAATCTCCATCCCTTCAACCATCTCCACTTCAAAAACACGTCAATTCGTCGCTCCGTTTTGCCGTGAAAGACGGGCAAACAAACACACACATACACTTTCACATTTATAATATTAGTATGGATGGACAAAGCAATTTTAAATTAATCTCCGGATCATCGTCAGGTATTCCATTCCACCTTCGTATACCTACAATTGATACATTTCAGAGCGCCTAACGCCTAACACAGGAATTTCTTTCCATCAACCGTTTTCTGATCTATCAGATTATATCCCGAAGCAAAAAAAAACGGGCAAATCCACGGCACGCCGCTAGCAACACAGTATCTCGTCATTTCGCCTCAACGAGCCGCTTCTGGCATACGACGGTAAATTGGATGCGAAATCAAATAAAAAACATTCACACCATCTACAGCGAGGGAGAATTCCGACGGCTTAATAGGTGTTCTGTGGAGGTATCTATGGTAACTTATGGGATACGACTGGAACAAATTGAAAATATTATGTGCACAGAAAATTTCGTTTTCTCGCTCAACTTTTAGCACATAAATATAATACTTTTTTTAGGACGATATGGACTACTTGGTTATGCATTCTACCACCAAAGAAAAGAAAAAAAATATCTAAATTTAATTTTATTATACTTCAAGGATAATAGTTATTATCAACAGTTCGTGTTCACAGAAATATTTTCAGCAACAGATTAACAAACAGGCTGAACAGTTCTACGTTCAGACCTATCTAGATCTAGGTTCAAAAATTAATCTTCCAACCAGACGAGGTTCAAATTGAAAACGGCATCGATGCCCCCTCTGGTGGGTGTTGTGGAAACCAAAACATGTCGTTGAGATCAAAGCGACAATGCAGGAGGGTGAATTTGTCTAGGTGACTCTTTGGTGCAGGATCTAAAAAGTCTGGAAGCGATTATACAGATATGCGCATTTAAAAATTTAATATATATATTTACTTAAGTTAGTAGTTTAGTTTAGTTTTTTTAAGTTTTAGTTTCCTTAGTTGTTTTTATGTTTTTATCTAATAAATTGATTGATATTAAAAAAATTATATAAATTATATAATTTGGTATCTGTGCGACTATGCTACGTGCTGGGTCATGGCCATGGATTTTCATCCCGACGTTCTAAATCGTTCGCGATATAGTTCTCGATTTGAAGAGGCATTTATACGATGTCATATAGTTCGTTAACTATCGAATTAGAAATAGGTATACGTACTTTGGTTAGCGAACTATCACATCGGGATGACGTCGATACCGTGATCCCTGACACAAAGCCAAGATCAAGAGGCGATCAAGAAAAAGGTGTTACAAACTTGTTTTAAAGCATTTTTGTATTAGATTTTAGTATTTGAAATAGTTTTCAAAATATATGCGTTTCCAGTAGAACATGCAACAGTACAATCCACTAATAAGTGCGGTGGGCGACGATACCGCGTCATTACCGACGTGGGGCAACGTGATTGATCCAAATGGTCTTATGTACTCGTACATATAAAACGTGAGTACAGATTTAAAAAGTCACCATTATACCACGTGTTACAGCGCATAATTATTTTGCCTTAGAAGACACTTGAAACCTCCTGGGATATTAGACTCGATGCCTTAGGAAATAACTAGAGATATTATTATTTATTATGATATGCTTTGCTTACACACTGATTGAATCCCGAAAAACCACACATTGCTAGTTTTGCCAAATTGTCAGCACTATTAAATTTTCTGCATAATATAACGATGAGTGTGGCAATAACTGGGCAATAGGTAGATTTACCCTGACATAGTACTTTGCAAAGTTAGGTTAGGGTGGTATTCCACTTGTTCGAGATCTTTGTCAAATGTGTATTTGCGTCTCATATTTTGCTTTAAACAAATGTGAGACGCAATGCACATTGGACAAAGATCTTGGACAAGTGGAATACTACCCTTTATCAATGTCATCAACACGAGTCTGCAATCTGCACGATTTAGAATGAGATTTCGAAATATTGACTGTCGAGGACTTTGCGGATACCTGAGTATCCAAGTCATGCTATGAGAAGATACATAGATCGAACCAGTTACTTATGATAATATGCTTATGATTTTCCAACATTATATTTATGATAATTTAGTATATTTGCGTCGGAAAACTGATTGCGAGTTTAAAGGTAACGTTAGATTTGTTGTTAGTTAGATGTATTTAAAGTACATTAACATATTTATGTTCGTAAACGACGTTATTTGTATTCCCATTTTGTTTGTTCTTTTACATATATTATATTTAATTTACCGCACAAAATTGACAAATTCTCGTCTATTTTTCTGAACAAAAATTATAATTTTAGTTGAAAATATGCTTCAATATTTCTTAGCTGACTATTAATACAATATTAATAATATTTCATACCTATTTAAAGACATTATTTATACTAAACGGGACTTAATCGCGTATAATTAAATTATTTATTTACCTCACTGTTCCAAGGCAACCAGCTTTTATGCCCTACGTTAAGGGAGTAACGGACAAAGTTGGTACAATACTGCGAAGGTATTCCATTAATACCATATACATGCCGTTATCCAAGGTCGTGGGACATCTAAGATCACCAAAGGATGTTATCCCCTTTCAATCACCAGGAGTTTATAAGATTGACTGCAGTTGTGGAAGTTCCTACATTGGCGAGTCCAAGCAAACCATCGCGGAAAGGGCAGGTGAATAAGTCTGCGATAGCCGAGCATTTGTTGGAGTCAGGACCAAACCACTGGATTGAGCTCCATAGACCGAAAGTCCTGTCTACGGAACGTCATTTCTACAGTAGAAAAATACGTAAAGCCGTTGAAATCAGAAAACATCGTAATTTCAACCGGGATGACGGTTTTAAGATTTCATCTTCGTGGAATCCTGTCATAAGTAAATGCCAGAGTCAAAAAACATCGTCCGTTATATCTCCGGACATTATTAGTGTTGTGTGTCGGCCGGGTGACAACCCTAGTGTACAAGTGGTTAATAAAGAAAAAATGCGGGTAGTTCGGAAAACCCGCGCAGCAAGAAGATGTTGATACCCGCTCAAGCCAGTTGTCCCGTGACCATGGATGTTGCAAAACATCCGAAACGTCGGGAGACCTCAGTGAGGTAAATAAATAATTTAATTATACGCGATTAAGTCCCGTTTAGTATAAATAATGTGTGAGAATCGTGAAAGTTTAAATCAATATAATTTAAAGACAACTAAACATCTTACATCTTTTTGTTTGTATGTAAATACATGAATTATATAATTCAATCTGCTTCCTAGCGTTATCCCGGCCTTTGCCAGAGTCCACTTTCCTCCACTTTGCACGATCCTGGGCGTCTTCTTTTGTGAGCCAGTTTTCGCTCATGTCGGCCTTCATGACATCCAGCTTCTTAGATCTGCCGCGGGGTCGAGGGCCGTCGAGGCCTAGGCCAAGGCATTTGTTCCCTACGTAGTCAGATGGCCAGCGAAAGACGTGACCGAACAGCTTATCCGCTATGTCACGAACTCCGTAGCTGTCACGGATGTACTCGTCACGAATGCGATCCGCACGCGTAACGCCGCACATCCACCGCAACTTCTTCATTTCAGTGACGCGAAGCTCCTGAATGTGCCTTCCAAGAACTGGCCACGTCTCGCTGCCATCCTGGACTGGTCGTATGACGCACTTGGACACTAGCCCTTTGAGTCGAAGTGGTATTCTGTGATAGCAGATGACTCCTGTGACCTCTCGCCATTTAGACCAAGCCGCGCTGATTCGGGCTCGGATGTCGTGATCAATGGTCCCGAACTCATGCAGTACTGATACTAAGTACTTGAATTTTACATTTTTCGTGGCAAATTCGTCCCCTATCTTAATAGGATCGGGATCCGTACTTCCGCAGGCCATGTATTCGTTCTTTGCGACATTTAGTTTTAGACCGCCGTTCTCTAGCGAGCCCTTCCATTGGTTCACCTTCTGTTCTGATGCCTGTTTGTCCTCGTCTCTTAATGCGATGACATCTGCATACATGAGCAGCCACAGCGGCGGATCTTGTATTTCCGACGTGACGGCGTCAAGCACCACACTAAACAGAAATGGACTCAAGGCCGAGCCTTGGCGACACAAAACCCTTACTATTACTGTGGGTACCCACAGTAATAGTAAGGGTTTTGTGTCGCCAACGGCGGTCCTCACTAGAGAAACCGAGTTGCGGTACATATCTCGGATGATGTCAATATAGACCTGTGGCACGTTCTTCACCTTCAGTGTCCAGCAGATCATCTGACGTGGGATGGAATCGAAAGCCTTTTTCAGGTCAAGAAATGCCATGTAAAGTGGCTTTCTTTTGTCCCTGTAAGCTTCGGTCAGAATTCTGAGGTCAAATATTGGATCAGTGCCACTCCTGAATTTATATAATTCGATATTAAATAAAAAATAAAAATGTAACTCACTGGCGCAGTTTAAATCTGATAAAGATTACAGTTTTGTTATGAGATTTTTTTAAATAAAACCCTTTATTTACTAAACAAGAATGATTAGGTAGGTACATAAAAATATCCGCAACGCAGGCTTCGTCATTTGCGTAAAAACAAACATCCCCCTAGGTACCTACCTAAGTACCTACTTAACTAACTAAGAATCCGCAACAGGCCTCGTCAATGAGAAATAATGTAATTTTAGCAACATCGAGTAATTTCGTACAGAGACTGAAAAACAATTAAATAACTCATACTTACTTGCATTAAAGTCTACATTTTAAACGATTCATGTACTTGTAAACAACCATCCCAGTTAATACAAAGGAGAATGTATTTATCTGGATGTTTCCCACGTGCAAATTGTGCATAGTAGCCGAGATGACGTACAATAAAAACGTTTGCTCCCGGGGTTAGATATTGTATGGCCAGTTCTGAAATACCCGGGAAACGGGACTGGCCATACAAATCCAGTCCTGAGAGCAAACCCATTTTATAAAACAAACGATGACGTTAAGTGACGTAGGACTCCAACATATTCGGGCTATACGAAAACACGAATGGTCTGAAAAAGTGTCATAAATATGTAAACAAGACATTGTAGCCGTATAGTGCAAATCGGATTTGATGGATCTCTTATAAATGAATGGAAAATCAAACGAAAAATTACAATCATGTACTTCTGACTCATTCTACCTATAGCTGTTCTCTATCGACGATATCATATCGATAAAATGTTTAATACAAAGATCGGAAATGGTCGTAGTTTCCGAGATTTTCCAAAACTGCTAAACGAGTATAACCGATCATTCCCGATTACTATCCATTTTCAAGTTGCTCAACAATCTCGCTTCGCGACTATACAACCTATGAAGATAGACAACAACTTGAATGAAACAAGTTAGATAGATATATGTATATAGATATAAATAAGTTTGTTATTGCCTTTTACAGCTTCGGTGGTTTGGGCATGTTGAGAGGATGTGTGAAAGTAGACTGACTAAGAGGATTTACGTCCAGGAGATGGTTGGAAGGGACGGTAGGGGGCGGCCTAGGCGAGGGTATCATGACCAAATTTCAGCGATACTGTTAAAAGGCCAGGTTAGGAGTTCCCTCAACCGACGAGTCTGTATGAGAAGATGTATGGATGTGATCGAAGCGAAAGAAGTATGTAAGGACCGTAGTATTTGGCGTTCTTTAGTCTCTGCCTACCCCAATGGGATACGGGCGTGAGTATATGTATGTATGTATGTATTGTCTTTTACAGTGCCAATTGAATATCTTACGATGTATCTGTTTGCAATATCTACTTAAATGAAGATGGTATGTGAAACTACACCTTTTTCTGATTACGTCACTATAAGTTTAAAATGCAAACGAAGATGCTCGATTTTGAAACCCATCCACAACCTGTCGATTTCTCGGCAATTCCTGAGCAACGGCTATTTTCAAGACGTGGACGGAGCTGAAGGCAAGTGGTTGAATTTTTCAGACAACGTGACTTACAGGCAGAATAAATTGTGTTGTATCCGATGGTATATTTTGAAAATGGAGACTTTGTTACATACAACTGACATTTAACAAATTACGATATTGTACTTAGATATACAATGTTAAAACACTTTCTCTCATGATACACATTACAAAATAAGTTTAAGACGGAAGTAATTAAACATCCGCATAATTTTTAAGGCATGTTCAAAAAACTTCTTGGATTTTGATATACGTATATTGGTGTCAATTGCAATAGATTATAACAAAGAAGAAAATTGATAAAACATCAAAAATAGTAAATAGTACCTATAATTGAAGCAAAGACTCGACGCCCGCAGCTCTTTAAGACTCGTACACAGTGGCACCCATCATAGTTACAAATTGTTTACTGACAGCGAGGGCGGAGCCCTGCAATATTGTTTTGACCAGTATTATAAGTTAACTATTGCCAAGCTAGCAAACATCAGTCACTCTGTCTATTGATCGCGGATATTTGTCTTTTGTTTTGTATGACTCGAAGCTTCAATTTGTTTTTTTTTTATAGTGGTTTGCAATTCGTTTATGCAGGGACATACGAGTATATATGAATTAATTTCAAACGAAAAATATCCTATTTTAGTAGCATTCATGTTGAATCTTGTAAGTGCTTTTAAAACATTTGTAACTGCTGACTTAAATCTTCATTTACCGAACTGCCGCGTTGCCAAATTGAACCAACTAACACAATACTTTTTGATAAGCAACTTTTGTCTCTTAGCCTAACCGCATACATCTAGCAACTGTTAACTTTGTTAACAAACCAATCTTTTTTAACTATCCCCTGCACAATGCCCAAACTTCGACAGCAAATGATCGTTCCGCACCAATTTGTCTACAAGTCGTTAAAATCGCGTTTCCTCTTATTAATTTTTGCTCCCCTCTAACGCCGAGGCACGCACTGTCTACTTCCGCTTCCAGAAAACCGGAAATACGTTGTTATAGACAAATTTTACGATATTGACAAATGTCCCGATAGGGGAAAAAAATGACGTCTCGTACAATCTGTCCATTTTATTAAAAAAGCTTTAAACCCTTTGCCTTTGCCAATAAGGCTTAAAATGTAAAATGGGCATTCTTGTGGTTGGTCGTTTTTAAATTATGACAAAAATGGCATACCATTTATAATCCAAAGAAAAGTTATCGTGGGAAAAGAACGCGGTGTTAATAGATAGCCACGATCGTTGATTGGTACTTAGATAGAATATTAGAATCCATAATCTGCGTTATTAAGTAAATGTTTCGCTTTAACTATATGCCCAAATCTTCAATTACCTTATTCTATTAAAATGTATTTTATTACTTACTTTTAATATTCAATTTTATATATCTAAAAATCTGTTAATTTATTCAAAATCGATTAGTAGGCAATGATTGATTATCTGGAATGTAAACGCTATAGGAATTGAAATATATACAGAAAGTGTCCCAATTTCGCCGTTTTCTTCGGAAATCGGCCATGACCGAAGAAAACGAAGAAATTGGGAACGTATAACTACAACAAAACTGTTGTTACGCCATAAATCCGATTTCACACACTTGAGTAATATGTACCTATTATAAATGGTGGCATGGACTTGAGGACTCTCTGCGTTTGATTTATTTCCCGACAGTATAGTCGCATCCACAAAGTGCGTGAGTCCTATAAGCTATCAGATAAAGATAGGAACCTATAGGAAACCAAGAACATTGATCTCGCTCTATGTTATAGCGTGCAGGACTACCACGACGCCCTTGCGGATGCGCCTTATCTACTACAACCAAGTTCTACAAACATGGCCTGACACAATATTTAACTCTACGGAAAGATATTTAAACCTATGATAATTCATTGTAATTTTGAATACAAACAGAGTGTTAATGTTGGAAAGTAAGTACTTTTTTTTGGTTTTTGGGGCCAATTATAAATACAACACAATAAAACATTAAACTCCCGCGCTTAATACACATATTTAAATAATGATTTTACAGGGGTCCAACGCCATCGCCATATTTAATTACCTTTATTTCAACACGCGTTGCACCACTGGTCATGGTCGCAGATGAATGTCGCAGTGTTTTAACTACAAACGAAATACTGATTATATGAACAAAATAGTACTAAGAGACAAAGACGCTAGATGACACTAATTCATTCATTCAAGTGGGTTCCACACCTCCCGATTCTATCGAATGGAAAGTGTAGAGGACACTTTACTGTTTTTTTTTTCGCTGGTATGATTCATTGATGCTGCTAGCTGGCAACACTGACATTTACATGTAATTCTATGAATAAACATTATTCCCAGGGTATAAAAAATGTATGCGCTTATGAAGAAAATTTCCTATTCAAATCAATAAAAATATAATTTACTTTAAAAATAAAGTTTTAACAAGCCACGAGAACATTTCCACATTTCTTTTCCAATTTACCATATGAACTGATTTCCGAGAGCAAATGCGAAAAAAACCAATCGCTGTATGTGACCCAATAATATTTGAGGACTTCCATCGATTCCACAAGGATCACCATTGGCACTTCATTAGTTGCCATTTCAACGGAATCCTATCAAAATCTGTGACGTACTTTTGTACTTTTGCGTACATAATTGAGGAATTCCACAAGTCATCTGTGGTCTTCATCATCAATTCCACTCCACCAAATTTATGATTTCCGGGTGTAAATACACGAGTTACAATAAGATTTAAATTAAATTTAAAAATTGATTTCTGTAAACGACTGTTTCTTCATTAAATAAATAAAATAAAATAAATAAATAAATATAATAGAAAATACCAAAATCACTGCACGCGTGCCTAATATAATTGAGGACTTCCCTCAATTCCTCATGGATCCCATCATCCAATTGAATGAACCTGGAAGCATATATTTACAAACAAAAAAAAATACGAATCGACTCATCAATAACGGAGTTATGAGGCAGCAAACATTGAAAAAAAAATGATAAAACATAAGTCCAACCGAATTGAGAAACTCCTCCTTTTTTTTAAGTCGGTTAAAAATGAAATAACATGAGAATAGTGTTGTTCTATGAAAATATATCTGATATTCTCACATTTTATACGATGACTTTGCTATCCTTGAAATCTGATTTTCCTGCCCTTTTTTATTGACTGTTGCTTTAGACCACTGGAATTGATCTTCTTTAAGATTTGGATACCGGCAATAATGGTTAAAAAAAAACTCTTGTATATTTTGTGTTGTTTTATTTTTCGTTACTTAATAAAAGTGTTTCTTTCTTTCTTTGTGTTTATTTCCATATAAAATGCAAAAAATGCAAAACATTCAATAAAATAAATACAAGTGAGTACTTCTCTTACTCCAGGAAAAATACGGTTTTGATAAACATTAATTTATAATAGCGTTTTTTTGTTGATTTCATTTTAAAATGTTATTCTAAGATGTTTTTTTTTTCAAGAATCCCACAACCTTTCCACCCGGAAGTAATTATGTATGTATGTTGTTGTCTTTTTTTGTATGATTTATCTTGAATATTATAGAGCAAATGTAAATGAACCAAAATAAAGACAAAAATATTAATTAAATATTTTTTTCTGACTTTTCAAAAGCTAGTTAATTTATAACTTTTTTGATGTCTGAAATTTTGTCGGATTCTGTCGCTGGGTAACTATTTAAGTAAATGATATACACAGAAAAAAAAAATTATAATAAATTATTTCCCAAATTTACGTTTTTTCCATACAAGTTGTCAGTTCATTGACTGGACTAACTTACCTACTGTGTGCTCTACGGTTAGTTATCTTACGATTTTTTTTAGTTCTGGGTGACATCGCTAGGCGCGCTGCAGTTGTTTGCCTTCACTGAAAACCCTATTACAGGTTATTCATTATACTCTATGGAACGTCGTCCCAGCAAATTGTCAACAGAGATATGGGTGCATACTATTTCACTACCCTACAAAAGCTGATAAAAATGTGGAGAGTATACCCGAAAAAAGTCCACTACCAACCGTTATTTGACTAATTGTTGAGCACAGACCCGAAGATAATATATATCCTGAGATTTCAGTTTCCGAATCACATGAAAATTCAAATGTAGGTACACTATGTGCTAGCGAACAGTAATAACGGCTCATGCATACTAATTGCCAGCGAAAGGTAACTTTACCACGTTGGAGTCCTTACCGACCTTTGTGTGGAAAAAACAAGTGAATTGCTATTTTCGTAGTGAAATACTGCAATCAGGTATTAACATCAATATGAGTAAACTACCGAATCTTATGTTACAAAGTTTAAACTCCAACATATTTATATAAATTAGAATGTATCGAAAAATACTCAGTTACCGACAAATCTGCCCAACCTTCAACTTCCATCACATAGGATCGTTTCCGTTTATATTCACGTCCCGTTTCTTTCCCATATGCGCTTACCTATCATGCAATATTTCTCTCCAGGCATTTTTAAAGTTTCATCTCCAGCAATTTTAAACCGATTCGGAAACTGGATGCGGAAAGTCATTCTCATTGCCTAAGCATATTCGAGTTGGAATGTTAGCAGACACTATTATTATGGTTACTGCTAATTTATCATCCTTTTTGTGAAAACATAATTCAAATGCTAGACTTAATTTTAAAAAGAAAATTTAAACGCTCGCTTACGACGAAATATGGCTCCAAATGGACACTAAATTCAACGCTTAGACGATATAAAACTGTTATTTAGGCTATTACTTGTCAGGCGTCCAGCTTTTAGATGAAACGCTAAGGACTTGCCAACTCAAACGTTAAAAAGAACTATACTGAATCAGACAGTAGAAATAATTTAACATCGAGTAGAGACTATTTTAAGAAACAACTTTTATGTGAAATAATAAAAATGTTAAGTACCAAAATTCACTGATGTTAAAAATAACTTCTTATAAAATATTTTTGCTTGGAATTTTAAACCATTTAAAACGATTATACCTTAAAATATGCAGCAAAACAAGTGCATCAAAACAGTCCAGTAGCGGATAAGGATTTATTCCCCCTACGTAAACTTCCGACACCATTTGAAATTCATTCTTCAATGTGTGATGTAATAAAAATAGCAGCAGATATAGCAGCACTGTGATAAATTATGCACCCCTCGATTTGGAGATTGCTCAGGCGATGCATTAACGGTGCCTTTGATATTTTTCCACGTAAAGGTAATGGAAGTCAAACGCGTATTGTGGCGGAATTGTGATGTGGAAATTGTCTTGTTACAGTTTTTGCTGGCTGAAGTTTCATGAAAATGTCTATTGGCTGAGTCGATCTAATGTTTTTGATACTAGAAGTGACAAAGAGTAAATGCGCTATCAGAGCAAAGATAACTAGAAGGTCCATTTTATTTTTCATCGACCTCTGGATTGAATTGGAATCATTATCAAAATTAATTTTGTATTAAGCAGTAACGCTGCTAACGCACTTGTAAATTTTAAATTAAAGGAAAATCAAAATATGAAATTTGGAATCTTTATCGTTTATAGTATTCCTCAGTCCTAAGTTAAATAGTCGATATTTTTGACTCATGGATCATCGATGAACTACGAAACGTTCTTTTTTAAATAGCTTTTATATAATAACGTCTAGTTTAAATTAAGAGGTAATATAATAACATTCTGAGACATTCTCAAACAGAGGTGACGGTTAGAAATAAATCCTGGCTACTACTAATGAGGTATTTTGGACTTATTTCAATGAATATTCATCAGATGCTGAGACATAAAACATCAAAAAAAAATCTTTTCCAAACAACTTGAAATCGGTCTAACTATTATGAGATTTACAATCCGCGGCTTTACGGGATAAGCTAGGTCTCATTCCAGGTATTATTCGTTTCTACGGAGTTTCATCTACAAAACAACATCCGCGCTATATGATTGCTACATTTGAAAGATAGACCCCTGAATGACTACGACATGCAAAGCAAAACTTTAAACGCTTTAATGGCGCTATCATTTTCTGAACAAAGCTTTAACGATTTTATCTCGATAGGCTGTCGTTAACATACAAAGACGCCGAAGAAACGTTAGCCTTTCTGGTACCTACTAAATACTAACTAATGATCCTCAAACGCCAAAATATATTAAGTACTTATATTCATTTCCAATTACTCATCCAGCAACGCTTAATGTGTTTACATAAGTAAAAAAAGAATATTTTGATAGTCATTGTTTTGTGTTCTCGGCAGAATGAGAAGCGAAATAAGTCAGGAAAAGACAGTCGTCAAATTTAGTGTCACGGTCCAAGTCTCAAGCGCAATGAAAAGTATTAAATAAAATATCAGCTTTTCAATCCTAAATAGAAAATACAGTATTTGCAAAGCAATTTCACAAACAAGCATTCTAGAATAATAATGTATTTTACAGAATAATGTTTATACAGAGTCCCTACCCTAGGGCATAGGCAATGGTTTCTGGACTACCACGATTCCTTGTATATGGTCAATAGATACTAATTTAAATAAAGCTTACTTACAGTAGTCTATTCATCCTTACGTATCTTATTATGTAAACAAACACTTATCTAAGACATTATCACACTTTTCTCTGGGATTACACAATAATCATGACTTAAAATGTTTTTGTATTGTATTGTATTTTGTAACCACTGAAAAATACAGTTTGTTTTTTAGATTATCGTCAATATTCGAAGTAACGGATCAATGGCTTCAAAAATATCTGACATAACGATGTCTATGAATCACATTTGATGTATATTCTATCGCCATTTTTAATCACTAGTCATTTCCTATGATCATATTTGCCGTCATTATTGTTTACATGATAGGACACAATAGGTAACGTAAGAATGAATAGAATTTACTTATGGAGAGTTTTAGCATGGCTTTTTTAATAAAGTAACTTGCCAACCTTATGATATATAAAGATAACACATTGTACGTAGTACTATTACTTATTCTGTGACACTGGCGAAAAACCATCAGCCACATCAAAATGTCTTCATGGTAATATTCAGTCAATTAAGTTAATAATTTCCAAAAGCTATATGATGAGATAGAGCTATGATATAGATGGTGTGATAGCATAAGAGCATTTGAAGTACATAATATAGTCAGTGAGGTGAGGATCTATCCTCCGCGAGCGAAGTGAACGAAATTCTCCGTTTAAGCATTGGGAAAAAAAAATGTGTCCGGATATCCGACTGTCCGGCTGTTCTCCTCTACATGCCGCATTTTTCAACTGATTCTCGTAAAATTGTATTAGCAAGTTTTTTCAAATACACTCGCGGGCAAAGAATACGGGTCACCCTAAATTAAATAACTGCAATAGGTTTTTAAAATATTTAATACTTGTTTTATTTACATAATATGCTATTCTTTACAATACCCAACTGTATTAACAATTCCCTGGATCCTATCATAAAAATATCGATATCCAAAAATCACGATTTTTGCGATATCTCGCTCCGTTAACGTTGTTTTTTTTCATGGCTTTTTACGAATCCGATTTAAACCTGGTAACGTTATATTTTTTACTGTTATTAGCAGTTTATATGTAAAATTAAATAAAGATCATGACAGGATTAATTGTACAATCTCTTACGGACTATTTTAGGAAATATGACGGTATTTTACCGACCCGTATTCTTTGCCCGCGAGTGTATAACCATCCAATTAAAATACTTATTCAAAAAAGACACTAGCGAGTTCCACAGCTCACAGAGCCACTGTGTTATAGGCATATACTCGTACAGTGAGCATCAAAAGTAGCTGCGCAATCGAAGACGTCAAAAGCTCTTATTCCCTTTTATTAAAGACTTTTGATGTGCACAGTTACTTTTGATGCTGACTGTACCCCCCTTCAAGCCCTTATCTTTCAAAATCAAAAGAAAAAGAGATGATATAGGCGGCAGGATTAGAACACGTTACATTTTGTAATTCGAATACCCGACATGGTATTGCACTTACATAATTTACTTTAAAACGAAGTTTAAACCGACTTCAATTCGGTACTTCTTCAAGAAACATAAATGAACATTTCCTTTTTTCAATTTACCACATGAACGAAAGCAAATCCGTTGATTATTACAGAAAACACCCAAGTCGCTATATATGTGTGCCGATAATATTTGAGGGGTTCCGTCGACTCCTCAAGCATCTCAGAATCACTTTCGGCTCTACATTAGTCGCTACTTAACGGAATTATATCAGAATATGTGACGTACTTTACGTCATTGGGATGGTTTCTATAAGTCATCTGTGGTCTTCATCATCAGTTTCACTTCACCAAATTTGTGGTCTATGAGTGTAACAACGAGTGTGACGACACGGGTTATAATAGAATATAACGAAATCACTACACGCGTGCCTATTAAAATTGAGGAGTTCCCTCAATTTCTCATGGGTCCCATTATCTGACGGGCTTTTTGAAAACAATGGGACCAAACTGGTTGTATATTACATACTTTAAAATTCGTTCATAAATGACGGAGTTCTGAGATAACAAGCATTAAACATAACAAAAACACAACTGAATTGAGAACCTCCTCCTATTTTTCAAATTGATGACGCGACGTTATACCTAATGTCACAATAATTGAGGATGGAGTATTGAAGGAACAATAATTGAGGATGACGGTAAAATAATAAACATTATACATTCGCTACCGCCAATATTTTCAATTTGCCCCACACGTTAAAACTCATGGCAATCCAATTGTAAAAAGGTACCCGATGGATTGCCCGCTTTACAGCGGCCGTAAACCGGCGCAGTAAAGGCTGAGTAATTAGCCACGACAATGTCGACTCCTGACGCCTGCCCCGGACAGGAAAACTGCCCATTTCACTTCAATTAATGTAATGGCTGTCGAATTTTTTCTCGTTAATAGTGATGGTAAGGTTATTTGATTGATTTTTTGATTCAAATAAAGTTCTAGTTGATTTAATTATATTTTTAGGGCGAGACGTAGGTTACATCGTCTTTGTGTGACTTGTGTCAGCCGGTATTAGTCTTACAAAATGTTTCGCATATCCGTCATGTCTCCGTCACTTTCACTTTGAAAGACAAATATATTACAATGAGGATAGCCCTTTGACATGCTGGGGACATTTCACATTTTGTAAGTCAAATCGCGCCCTACACTTAGTTACGGAGGAACTTCACGAATGCCTGCACTACTTTTGCACAGCGACAAATTTCTACACCGTATTTCTTGTTGTTGTAAAACGATGATACGAACAATAAAACTTTATTCACTTTATTTATTTAACATCTTAGATTAGGCTTTTTACCTTATGGATATAAAATAAAATAAAAACCAAAAAATAAAAAACAAACACATTTTAAAAAGCCTATACCTACTCGTAAGTCGTAGGGTGCCGCTGGCATCGGGGCGCCGCCGCCGGTGCTTATCATTATTATTATTATTCAAGTATATTTGCAAGTCTCGTAAGGACGATCTAACAAACAAGTGAAATCGAGAGATTTTTTAAAAACCTAACTGCTTTTTGAATTTCATATAGCCTATGTCACTCCCACGAATGAGAAATCGAACGACACGGACACCTCATATGTCAAAATCCATCAAGCCTTTGGACTGTAACCCGCGAAATGGATGTTTTTTGTCCACATACATACTTACATATGCTCGAAAAACATAACCCTTCTGAGACATTTGCGTATAAAATACAGCTGCTATAGCTCGCCTGTAAATAGATTACAAAGACTTACTTACTTTTTCTGTTATTTTTAGAGATCTTTTCTCCTACTTTATTGAGACGCTAGTCAGTACTGTGATCGTCCCTAAATAGAGAGTCACCCGAACGTAGATAAATAAGTTCACACCCTATTAAGCTGCGGTGATTCAGCAAATGGCCGCGGGGGTAGTGTGGCGCCGGCTTAAGGTGGGAGATAATGAAAATTATAACTTATCCGAAATGAGATATTCTTGAAGCACTTTGCTAAAATGAGTTATTTATTTTATGATGTTGAAGCGTTAGTTTAAACTTTTAGCTTATAAAGTTCAATGTTCACTTAACTAAATTACGGTATTTTATTGCTTAACATTAAACGTTTTAGGTTTGATAGTCATAATCACATTCTCAATAATATGATTGTAACTAAAAGTATATTCCCCTGTTCGCAAGACAGTGGCAAAACTTGCAAATGTTGGTGGAGCGAACAGAATTTTGACGACGAACCGTCCAGTGCAAGTTTACCTTTCCCCTCCATTATCTCATTAAGGTCCATTGAGGGCTAATGTAGCGAAAATGTGGAATTTGACAGATATTCACAATTTGCTAGTGACAGAATGTGATTAGAACCCTCGTTTTCATTTGGAAGTTTCGAAAATATTAATTTTAGAGTCAAGCAACGACTCAACAGCTATTACATAAAATCATTACGAGGTTGTTTACAAGTTAAAGTAAAATCCAAAGTATATTTGATTACCAATAATACCAATATAAGGTTATCAACAATAATACCAACAATAGTTGGCACTTTCTTTGATCCGAGTTCGATCACTTTCGTGGACAGGGAATGTCAAAATGAGAATTTCTAAAAAAGATTGTAAGTACAAATTAAAGATTTGAATGAAGATATACTTTCGTTAAGAATTTTTTAAGAGGTTTGTTTTGCCCCTGGCCATTTAATTCCATTTGATCATAAGTAATAGCATTTGTTTTGTTTCTGTCCTTTTTGAAAAAAAAAAACTATTTCCTTCGCTGGCTAATTTGAATGCCATGCCAGGGCCTAGGTTATGTTAGGTTAGGTTAGGTTACCTACAGTGTACACACGCAACAAAAGTGGGGTACATCATCGTAGGTATAGTTTAAATGAGCATAATACAAACTTAACTGTATTATATGATCGATATACAAGATTGTAATATGTAATTGTGCTTAAAGCTTTTACTGATTTTTATAATAAATAGCTTAGGAAATGTATGCGTACAACAAAAACATTACTGTTCGATGAGTACATTGCCTGTCATGAAGTCATATCCTCAGCACAGGTAGGCGCAAACACTCACCTCCTATTGTTTCTCTTTTATCAAAACGAGTTTACACAGATTGTTTTCATAAGACCATAATTACAAGTAAGTTAATATTGTTTCACGTTTACGGCATTAACTTCTATTGTTATACAATTAAAGTAGTGCCCCTGGGCACCGTACTCGGCGCCAGTCCCTTTTGCTCCCTGTATTGTCCGTAATAAAGGTTAGGCCCTAATAAAGGCTCGCCCTAAACAGCGATGTTTTGAAATAAACTTTATTTTATTTTATTTCATAGGTTTAGTTCTGTAGTCTGGGTGTGATGCTGAGCTAGGTCCATTTCGTGGCAAAAAATGTGTTTTTTATTTTATTTCTTTTATTATCTGTGTTGTGTTTGTCACGAATAAATGTTTTGATTTGATTTGATTTTAGTACTTTATCAAAATGCGTTAGTATCGAGCACTTATATAATAACACTGACAATAACTTAACGTTACGGTTTTAATAAAATCAAATCGTTATTTAAAAATTAATAACGAAAAACAAAACTTGATTTGATACAATATTTTGTATAATCACAACGTAATTCTTAAAAAATCTAAACTTAATTTGGATAAGATAACATGACATTTGCAAAAAACGAAACAAGTGATAACTTCCCCTGCAGCGTGAATTGGCAGTTTTATCTTGTTGTGTGCTAGTAGCCAGTATTTGCATTTTATTCTAAATATATTTTCTTACTCTGACGGTAAAGATTAACAGTAGGTCAGTTACCTACGATTTCTGATACCTCGGTTGGTACCTACTGACGCAAATTATCTCTCGAGCGACTCCGGTGATTAAAATTTTTGTACTTATTTTTTATTGTCAGGGTGAAACTGTCATTAAAAAGTTCGTAAGTAAAGAATTTGGGGCATGCAGAGTAATTAAACAACAGTCATCTTTCATGTGAGCAATAGTTAAGAGCTTACATACCTACATATAAATATATAGTATGATTATATCGCATAAAAATATATTTATAGAGGTGACCCCATTTATTCGGATTAACATGAAATTACGCTTTGACAATATCCACAGAAAAGAAGCGAACCTAAATATCTGTAAAACCCATTTGAATACGGCAAAACCAACTAAAATGTGTATCTTTAACACTTCTTGTACAGGGTGGCTGAAATTATCCACCTCAGTTCATTTCTTCTTTCATGACTTCAGAAGATAACCGAAGTGATCCATTAAAGTGATAACTTTGCCTTACACTTTTGCCCTTTCCTTTTGTAAAGAATTTTATTTCGTACAATCATTCAATTCAATCAATAAGTTGTTTTACAACTACTTACTACTAATAGTACATTACTACAGAGGCCGGGAAGTAAGGGGTTGCCGGCCGAGTACATATAGACGGCCGAGCGTAGCGAGGACGGATAGTTATGAGTCCGGCAACCCCTTTTCACGCCGAGGTATGTATAATGCTTTTCTCAAACATGCAATGAAATAAATTAAAAAAACTCCAAGAAATCAAACTTTAATTTTCATGGCTGAACGCCGTGATCCTGTGCCACAAATTGAGGAATGGAAATTAAAAAAGACCATCTTGCCGGCCTAGGCCTCCAATTTTGTATGAAATGCCATTACGGGTCTCTCGTCTCGCTACGCCCAAAACGTGACACTTCGAAGCCCATTATGAAGAACACAACGTCAATATTTCATTGCATGTTTGAGAAAAATGCTATTTTGGTACAAAACTGCTCGGTAAGAAGGTGATATACCTATAAGTACCTAATAAAAGTGTAGTTTGTAATAAAAGGATCCCAATAGTAGCTTTCATTTACGTTTGACTGACAAAAATACACGTTGGGAAACTATAAGGCCTCGGATTTTACTTTGTTTTCATTTTTGTTTCCGTTATGATAATTTTGTGTTTTCACTACGTTATAAAATTCAACATACCTATGATAACATTCCAATACGGGTGTAGACTCGAAAATTATTACTACTCAAAAAGAAAGAAGGCAAAAAAATATGCCTAGTGACGAAAATCCCATTCAAATATCTCAAAGAATTACGAAGCTACAACCGTTTTAATATTGCTTGTTAGAGAGACAAAACGCAAACAGATTGTGACTTTACAATCTGCGAGGCTGCCGCAGAGCGCGTCACCCGCGCGGCAGGCCGCGTCACCCGCGCGGCAGGCCGCGTCGACGGCGGCGCTGAACACGATGGGGCACGGCACGTTGCCGTCTGTTAGTGACGTCACTATCTACAAGCGTCATCGTTTCATATGAGGTTTTGCGAAAAAAGGACAGAACATACCCCTTCTTAAACTTTGGACACTTATAATAATTTCGTGATTATTTATTATCTTGCGTTGATTTTTTCTCCATTTGACTACTTTTTTAAGCCTTCTTCGAGATAATATGACATTATTGATTATTTTATTTAGTGTCTACACCCCTATTAGCCGCAACAAGTACGGCGCTCGTACTTGCATAAACAATCGCTCCGGGGCTGCTGTTATTTTATTTCTTAGAAAACAAGCACCTTAACGCCATCGCCGCGGGAGACTGAGCTAGATTATGGTAATGTCTCTAATCGGACGACCTCAGACGATGCATGGGTAACTCACAATACTCTCATTATCATAATGGCTTCATATAACATGTTAGCGGGTTTAAAGATAAAATATTGTAACGGTATGTATAATCGAGGAAAGCAAAGATTTATAACCTCTTTATGCAGTCAATCCTTTGCTTTGCTACATATAAGCGTTTCATATTCATTTTAGAAACACAGTAGCCAGACACTCAAGAGCAGTTATTTAGCTGAAGCCAGACGGTCCTGTAAGGTGACATGCAATCGTCCTGCAAGCTGTAGGAAAGATAGAGTGAGACAGCATCTTACTACAGTTATACTATCTCGCTCTATCACACAGACACAGCAAGCAAGAGGATTGTAATTCGCCATTTTGGCAGCTTTAGGCGACAGGTAAATAAAAGGGAGTATACTACTACATACAGTCCGACCGCTTAGCTTTGCTTCCCGCACGACACCCGCTCCCGTTATCTTCATACCCCTGCACCCACGCACCGCGCAGGTGACGACTGAGTGGAGCGGTCGGACTATAGTATGATTAGAAAATTTAAGCGGTAGACTAATAAAATGATGATAAAAATTTCAAAAACATGTTTGGAATAAGTTATTACGCTCTATTGTACACTGGACCACACCATTGACACTAAGGGAATAGCCATTACCATGATGAATTACGTTTTAAGTAAGTAAGTACATGTGACTTACATACTAGTATATAACGCAACGGTAGCTTAATAAAACCGCCATATTTTGTTTATGATATCCTGCGCACCACACAGCTCATAAATTTAAATTAAAACTACCCTTTGTTTCAAGATAATGATACTACAATATTCACTCAGTCGTAATTTAAATCTAAATTACTGACGTATGAAAGTACCTACAAACCCAGGAATTAGTATGGTAAGTACAGAAAGGGTTGACAAAAGGGGTTGGTACTTAGTGCCCTTTTCATTGTTTTAATTTGGGTTTTGATTACATCAAGTTTGACAGTCAGTTGGTCAGATGGTTCAACGTATAAAACAAAAAATGTGTGTATTGACACACACATTTTGTGTCAATTGTATTGTATTTCTACTCCCTTTGTCTCTGTGTGTCTTTTGTGTAGTGAATAAATGTCTTTTTACTTTCTTTTATAAAAGAAACGAGAAAAGAAGAAGTACTAAAAAGCTGACAGTGAAATAGAAATATCAAAATCAAAAATTATACATATGGGTCAGTACAGAAAAGCATGTACATACATACCTACACTTTTACTTTAACCCTTTACTTCGCAAACATAAAACCGGGAGTTCGTCTGCGACTTGTAGGGAGTAAAATATTTGTCTACAAATTTTTATTTTTTACATTGCGAAGTATAGAGTTAAGCAACAACCATTATGTTGCGTTTGGAATTTAGGATGCTGTTGAGTTTAGTGGTTTTGTGATTTTGCTCTAGGTTTTTTTCTGAAAATGAGTGACTGTATTTTTTTAATTTTATGATGTTGGATTTTTGGTTTCTCGGTGGTCGCCAGGAGTGGTTACTCATACCTACGATATGGCAGCCCTCCCGGTACTGACTCATGTTGTATTGCTTTCCTTTCATACCTATGTTATGTTGATAGAGGTACTCACTGCGTTAAGGGCCTCAATTTCATAGTGATTCAGCTTATACGATGCGTCCGAGCCCACTAGTTTTGGAGTAGATCTGTAACAAAAATGTTAACACTATTAAACTAACTATTCAATAATTAATAAATAATTATTAGGGGCCAAAAATACCTAATCGAACTAGCCCCCCAGAGTATAGTTATTAAAGATTGTATTGGTACTAGACGAAGATTAACATACTTAAGTATATAGAAAAATTCCGAAACTAAAAAACAAATGATTTGTGCTCGTCACACAAATATTTGCCCTTACCGGACCCAAGACCGTCCGCTTCAAAGGTATTGTAAAGCTATAAAGTAACGTCATTCATTAATTAAAGAAGGTCCCATATCTATCGAAGATCAGTACACACGAAATGACTAGGGTAACGTGTATTTACTTACTCCACATTTAGGAACTCAAATTAACTTTGATATGACGTGTTTTGAAATGATTGCCTATTCTGTATGCGGTTAGAGCAAAGTTTATTTATTTAGTGAAGTGCTAAAGTTCTTTGTACCGCATGGAGCCAGTTGAACAGTCAGTATAACAGTTATCCAGGTGCCTTAGCCGGCGTTTCGTTATTAACATTCATAAAGGTTGGTAAGTGAATTTATGAATGTATAGCTCTTGGCGAAATTGTTTGGTTACAGTTCAAGCGGGGTTGCAACTTTGTTTTTTTCTCAGAAAAAAAAGATAAGTCTGTAAACCTATAGCTAATATTGAAAGAAATATTTACTGATCGACTCTTCCATCTCCGGGAACATTTAAACTCAAGTGTGCCATGTAATCACACTTATAACGAATATTTCTTAAAAATATCTGTTCTTTGTCAGCTTCAGACATAATGCAGTAAAATAAGCTAGCTAGCTTGGCAAATCGATCACGCATAATGCACAGCCCACAGACATAAGTACGCCGCAACAGAGTTATCCCTGCCTTGAGTAACGTCTACTTGTAGTCATAGTCAACTACATAGGTACAGACAAGTGCAAAAATATGTAAGGTAAGGTGGGGGAAGATAAAAAAAGGGGAAAGACTAAAAGTCTCACATAACTCCCTATTTGGTTATTTTTTTTTAGTGCTGGTATCATCCTTTAAGCCGCCATTTTGTTTAGATCCGCCGCTCAGTCGCCAGTGACCGCTTGGAGTAAGTAGAGGCGTGTGTTGTGCTGTTTTGTGAAGGTCAGCATTTCGTGGTGAATTCGTCGATTTTCAATCTTACCCCGTGTTTCATAACTTGATTAATAAGCGGAGTATAAATGTTCCGATTGACTATTTATGCGTTATTTGAGATTTTGATTTTATTTACTAGTGCTAGGTGTAGCTATTAATCATATATTGAGATTTACGAGAAGTTTCCATCTTTACCCAGCCAATTTCGATGGGGTAACATTGAAATAGTAATGTTTCAATCTTCCCCCTTTTTGAAAGTCATAGAAAAACAGACATATTCTCAAACTTTGCATTAAAAAAAATACTTAACGTAAGGTTTATTTACTGACCTAATGACGATAAGATATGTAAATAGTAACTAAGAAGTATAGATTAAACCTGTTAAGTACAGTAAAAGTCCCTTGGCGACCATTATTGTCGCCCAGGGACATATATATTATGTATATCTGCTGGTTTAGGTACTGATATAAGTCGTAAGCTTATACAATTTATGAGTGGGGCCGTAAATATAAATCTATATATCTGTTTATTTAGGTACTCGTGTAAGTAGTAAACTTTTATTTTTTTTGAATAGGGACGTAATTATATAAGTATATATTTGTTTATTTCGGTACTCATATAAGTCTTAAACGTATATTCATAAAACAAGCTTTTCTTAGTTTGTTCTAGCTTAGTTTTCATGCAACTGTTATTATAAATCCAAGCTGATCTTCTTAATATAAAAACATTTGTTTGGTTTTTTATACGAAGAATATTTAATAAAAAGTTTGAGTACCACTGTCCTTCTCCCTGTAAAGCGGGGTAAGAGTAAAATACTTTTTTTTTTAAATGCAGTTTTTTCGTTACCTATCAGGAATATTTAAACAAAAATCATCTGTATCTGTTAGGCGTAAGGAATTCTATAGAATAACGAGCAACAGTAACCGTTTGCATTCATTCAAAAGCCTTTAGATACTATGTCAATCTTACCCCTCGACCATTCCATCTTAACCCGTGTATTTTAAGACAAAAATATATTTTATTTTATTATTTTCATACGTTAGAATAGGCGTAGCCAAGTTTTGTCGACAGATTAGAAAAATATAGTCCTTGCTCACAACTTCCAATTTATACAATTGAAAGGAAGTCAATAGTTTTTTATTTTACAATGGTTTTACCACAACACTATCCAACTCATCAAAAAACCATTCAATCTTCCCCCACCTTACCTTACCTATCGATAACATCCTCTCATAAATAAGTACCAAAACCATAATCAGCTGACATAAGAGTTATGAGACATATTTATGAGTAAGTTGTATGCACCCATATTTTTACACTTTACTGTACACCAAAATTAGCAAACAATTTTACTTATACTCTTCTTAAATCCACTCCTCTTCAAAAGCTAGTTCCGAGGCAGCGCAGATCCAGCACCGTCCCAAAAAAGTAGCCTCACCTTTACAACTTTATTACCAGTATCGTCCGTCCTTCCGTTATTACCACAGTTCATCTGCCGTCCGTTCTTTTGTTTTTTTTTTTTTGGATTTATGTATATTAATAAATAAATAAGAAAAGTTATCACACCTTATGTACCATTATTCTGATGAATAAATTATAAATATTGCGGATAAAATAAACTATGGTATACTGTAACCTTGTAGGTAGGTATGTAATATTTACTAGTAATTTAGAGAAATGTACATAATAACACAATGTGACTGTATTTATCTTAAGTAATGCTTAATATAAAATAAATTTACAGTGACTGCATAAATCGAAGAAAGTCCCACAAGAAAAATAAAAGGGACGTGAAATCTGGTAGTTAAATAAAGAAATTATAAACGGCCAGTACGCTACAGGCCGCGGCGCGAAGGTTTTGCGAAAGAAGCTTCAGTCACTGTCGATCATGTATCATTTAAGGTATTAATTTAGCGGTTAGTAGTATAAATATATTGTGGTATAATGAATGACTGTATTGTCACAAGACCTGCACTACAAATAACGCATCATTGACAGATACTAACTTTCTACTAAGCTTTGAGTTCCAAAATTACAAAACAGATAAGTAGGTAGGTGGACTGTCCCTACAATTAACGCAATACGCCTGTGGTATTATCCTGCATCCGATCGCCCTTTTGTGTGGACTAAGACTGTCCTGTTTTCGCGGGCAGTAGCACCTCACCCTTCGCAGGTAAGACAAATACGCTCATTTCCCGCGGAGAGCGCCCGAACGTCCGCGTCCGGACAAATTGTACCCGAACTTCTTATTCTACATCCAGAGCTCTAATTACGCCGCGCTAAGGTTGATAAACGATTTTGTTGCAGTTTTGGGCAGTGAACTTTTGAGATAAAAGTTATTTTTACTATATTTTGGTGTTACAGCAAGTCCGGATTTGACCCAACCGGAATAAAGACTTAATCTGAGTTTAAACCTTCAATTAAATAATAGTCGAATTTCCATTGAGAGTTATAAAGATATATTTTGATATAAACGTGCAAGGAACCTTCAAATGTATACATTTTTGGCCGTATTATTTTAGTTGTTAGCTTTCCGTAGTCAACTAGGAACCCTTATAGTTTCGTCATGTCCGTCTGTCCGTCTGCGGTTTAGCTCATTAACACTTAATATGTACTAGAAAACTATAATTCAGCATGGGTATATAAATCAATTACGCCGACCAAACAGTAAAATAAAGTATTGAAACAATTTTGTTTTTAGAGTACCTCCCCTACACCTAAAGTGGGGATATTTTTTTTTTGGTTTGATAGCTCATTTAAATATATATTTCAACTCAGTGATTCGTTTGCTAGATATTGGGATTTAAAGCCCTAAGATTTGTACGAGTCATGAGTCCCCTTGCCGGCTAAACGACTACTAGTGGGGATGTGAAAAAAAATGGCAGTAGGTAGTACATAATTATGAATTTAAAAGGAAAATTATGACGACTTAGTAGGCATTATACTGGTTACCGTGTAATAGACGATCAACTTAAAATGTACCTACTTAGAAAGGACAACCGTACCACCATTTAGTTGGCGCGCGCGTGTCGATGTTACTACGACAAACAGGCAACTACGGAACCCCACACTGCGCGTGGCCCGACACGCACTTGGCCGATTTTTTTTGACATTATTTGGTCTGCATGCGGCAAATAAGGGCCTGAGCTCGTCTTTTTATTTTACCTATAAGGTCGTTGTACCTGAATGAATATGTCGCCATGGTCAACGTAATTTAAGTATGTATATGCAGTTTATGTGTTCACTTAATAGTTAGGTAAAACGGTTTATGTCACGTCGTATATAACATAACTGCAAGACAAGGATTTGTTTAAACATTAAAGCAGTTAAAAGGACCCATAAAAAACATTCCATGTAAAAAGAGGCCAACTTTTTACTGCATTTATGGATTTTTGCATAATTACCTACGAGTAAAACTATGTAGTATTGTGTGATTGCCAGGTCACAAAATTTTATTTAGCAAGCAAATGAAGATTAATAAGAATGCCTGAGACTTGGCTCTACGAAATATCTCACAACTTTTTACGGTGGAAGAGTTACGAGACTTGGCCTCTTTTTTACATAAAATGTTTTTATAGGATCTAACTTCTTTTTGTAGGTTATTGTGTTATCAATACATACAAAATTATTAATGCACTCCCATTCTTGTTTTTTAATTTAACTAAAATGCTATATATATATTTATATGTGATTACATTAAAGATTATTTATGCAGTTAGTGTATCTAGAAAACTGGACCGAAATTGCAAAATATTTTAGTTTTTTCTTGATTTATACACTAAACACTAATTTTATTCTAAATTTGAAGCTTCTATGTTTGCTACAAGTGCCTTGGTGTTTTGATGATCGGTCAGTCGGTCAGTCAGTCAGTCAGTCAGTTAGTGAGTGAGTGACAATAATAAGAAACTTTGACTGGTTATAATTTTTAAACTACTGGTTCAAATTGAACGAAAGTAATATACCGTGTTTAATATACAATCCCTGCTTGGTTACTGAAAATTCAGATTTCTAGTTTTATCAACAACGAAGTTATAGAGGGGTCGAAAATGGCCTGAACTGCTTCGAGAAAAGGATGGTACGTCCGTGTCGCTGTTTTGCTCGACTTGGCGGGGGCACTGCCGTGCTAAATTAGATTATTTACTTCGAGCAGAAAAGAGGGTTTCTGAAACGCTTTGCGCGCGCTTTTGTGTTGACGTAAATGCGATAGAATATTGAGTGTCATCTCAGAATAAGTCCGTGGTGGGCTCACGAGAAGGCGAAAAGTTTTGCCGCCTCCGTTTTATTTATGGCGGCCCGCGGTGCAAAATCGCCATTTTTTATATTTCACGTTGACTGATTGCCACGAAACTGATTTAATCTTCAAGAAAAGAGTTATGACTCTTAATACTTTCAACTAAAGTTAAAATTAAGGTTTAGTCGCGATTTGAAAAACTAGTCAGGGTGTTTTAATAAGGACGATTATACTGCCGTGCTTGCGATAAGTGCAATAACTCCATTCCAAAATGTATTCCAACGTTATCTTCATGTTATAAGAATCGGGTACACATTCGAATTATCATTGCTCTCATGGTAAGATGGCAGTAATGTCTACTTGTGATTAATTAAAAATAGTGAATTACTACTTATATAAGTGGTGGGTAAGTGTCATTATGTTACTGAAACAGGTGACATTTATTTTCTTCACATGGACAATATTGAATAACAAAAATGCTGGTGAACAAACTTTAAACAAAGACAACCACTTTTATTCCACTTTTATTACCTTTTGATCTGTCTGAAAAGTTACAAACATGAATTGAAAACTAAAACTTATACGTGAAGTGCTGTCGATAGTCAATGTTATGCAAAGCGACAATTCGATCTTTGAATGGTTTCACTCACAGTTTTCTGCATATTTTCTTCACTAAAATTGACTAAAGAAAGTCAACTAGCACTTAGCGATGCATGGACTAGATTTTTTAAGTACGGATAGTTGGCAATTTAGATCATTTCAGACTTTATTTTCAGTAATTTTGTGATACGATATTGTGGGAGATTTCGGAAAATTCCAACAAATGTACGATGCGCAGCCTGGACACTAACACAAAAAGCCGAACATGCACTGCTAGTCGCGGAACGGAAAATCTATCGCAAAATTCTGGGCCCCACTCGTGGAGAAGATGGCATTTGGAGACTACGCAAGAATCTAGAACTTGAACATCTAAGTGTCCGAGCCAAATACCATAGGAGAAACGAAATCCTCAAGACTCCGATAGCTCAGGCACGTAGTCCGCATGGGTGACGATCGTGCAGTCCGGAGAGCGTACTCGGGACGTCCAACTCGGTGACGAAGTCTATAAAGACCTGAACACACTCCGCGACCTGGACGTAACGGCATTGGACAGGGGAGCCTTTAGTATCGGAGGCCGAGATCCACTTTGTTCTTCGGGTACACAGCAGTAAGTAAGTAAAAAATGCAAAGTACAAATTAAGGGGATGCCTCGATACTCGTAAACCACGGCACCGTGTAAGACACGTTTATGTATTTCGCGCAAGAGAAAACTAGATGCAACGCTCTTCAGGAATGGCTTTTTTGAAACATGTCTAGTGAAGTTTTATTCATAGCTTTTAGATATGGTCAGAATTTACTTAACTAATACATTTTTAGCAATTATCATACATATATTATACAAAATATAACTATTTGTGTTTCCAAGTTAAGGTTATAAAATAGCCTTTCCAAATGTGTAGCTACCCTACCTTAGTAGTCATACAAGTATGCTACGTGTCATAGAACAGGCCAAAACCGCGGTACTATCAAGTCTACTCAGTACTAGTCTACTCAGTCAAAGTCACAGCTATGTACATAAACGAATGTACGATAAAGTGCAGATGCTTGTACATGTCATTGTTTAAAGAATGTTCGCAATCACATACGGTGCGAGTGGATAAGCGTGTGGAATAATTAGATTAAAGTCTAGCAACACTTCCCCAGTTGAATTGTTAGTTTTGGGCGCAGCGAGAGGATTCTTAGTACAGTTACTACTAGCAAAATACTTCTTTATTTCGAGTAGGTACGGTACTTAGGTAACGTATTATTTTCTTTATATGCCTTCCTTTTAATTGTGTTATTAATTATCTGCATTCATTTAAAACAAACATAAATATAATTGGAACTCCCAAAAACGACATCCTATTTCCGTTGCTGCTACACTCCTGCCTACTTTGAACAGTGTGAGGGGTATACTTTTACATAAGTTTCTGTATCGACAATCAGTAGCATTATTACAAAAATATCCTACAAATTTTTATGCATTCTGGCGACAGCTATTTTTTTTTAACTTTATTCTGCTACATTATAAGAGTGCTAGAGTGCTAAACTAAAGCTTACTAAAGATTAATGTGACTAATGTGGCACAGTTATATTATTTTCTTTAATTTACACTTCCAATTGTATAGCTCAGTACCAGGGTCACATGGGGCCCGAAGATGTCACCGGGTCGGGGTAGTCGGCAGACTTGTTAATATTCCGGCGTCAGAACTAGGTACCCAAGCGAAGGCTAAATGCATAACCTACCGCTATTACCTAGAGCTTTGCCCATGCGCGCACTGTACTAGCTTTTAATGAGAACATTATATTTGCTGTAGCTAAGTACTCGTGAGAATATTATGTTTTGCTTGACTTAAACCGTTTGAAGTACCTCAGGTATTTTAATGTTATTTACAGATCGAAGAAATTCTGTCGCAATGGTACAGATCGTTCAATAAACGAAAATATGGACAGGACACTAATCAGTAAGTAAGCAATGAGACGGTGAAGACGCTGCTTCTCGGTTGGAACGATATAGGTATAGTTAGTAGCTGTGTAATTGTATGAAAATTAAAAGAAAAAACCTACGTGAACTTCGAAGATTCTGTTTAAATGTGCCAGGTCAACGATCTACGACCACAACAAACAAAACGTCATACAACATAATTCGAAATTTAAACACTAGAAAACATTACCACCAATTTATTAATGCAGTTAGAAAGTCCATTTTATTGTATTTCGGCTCTTGTTCTTTTAAATGCACTTACATTATTGTCGTTCCAGCAAAGTACAAAAATATTGCATTGTTTTTGTAGAGGTTTAGTTACGTATACTTCGTAATTTTATCTTACGTAATGTATTTTTTGAGATTAAATATTTTAAGTGGCAGCAATAATAAATTTGTCGATACACAATAACACGACAATATGACAATAGCTACCCCACGAAAACAATGTAGAGGCAAGCTCTACTCAGCTTTAATGCTATGGTTTGTAACTATAGAAAGCGCAACTTTCGTCAAACCTGATTCTTATACCGCAGTATTTAACGTTCACAATTACTATAGGTTAGATGTTTTATGAGACTAACAAAATGAGTTTGTTTCCAAAGGTAAACATCGAACACGTGTTAAGTAGGGTGACAAGCTATAAAAGAGAGATATATACATATATATACTAGCTGTACCTGCGACTTTGTTTGCATGGTGATGTGGGAATTAACGCATTTCTTCTCTTGGACATAGGACACATGCAGTTCTAATTCAACCTTTCAAGTAAAACTTTGAACAAACCTATTTTAGCTAGTGTCGTTAAAATTCGTTTGTCTTTATCTGTCACTCTGATATTTAAATTAGTAAGATAGGGACGAAACACGTTTTATTTATCAAAGGTATTTTAAGTTTTATAATTAAGGGGGTAACAGTTTAGTAGATGTTTGTGGCCATAGATCCAACAAAAAGGACACAGGCTGCAGCTTCTCTACATATTTTAATACTGTTTTAACTATATTAAATATAAATAAAAACGTGATGACTGAAATGGACTTCAATAACTCCGGCTTGTGTTTAGAATTAATAATAGCTAATCCTTTAGAATAACTATTGTCCGGTAAGTAGTTAAGTGTTTACGCTTACGCGGAACAAAAGATCTCTTTTTAATTAGACAACAGATGCCAATTTATATTTTCCAAACCATACCTAACCACTAGGTAAGTTCTACAACCAAAACGCGAGTCTGAGTCCCTTTCTAATAAAGAAAACTATTAAATATATTAATGTAATATGTTTTTTTTTTTCATATTGCAATGTTTGATGTGATAGTGCACATTTTGCCAAATCTTGTGTATGTTCCCGCCATCGCTAACTTAATGAAATGTGTATTGCAGGCTTTATGATAAAAGTATTTTCCTATATGTTGGCCAATTTCTATGTCTCTATATTGACTGAATGTCAACTTGAAGGCGCGAAGTACGAAGTTATAATACCGATACCGCCTTAATACTGACGCGATTGATATTTAATGTTTATAAAGGCCCGTTCTATACTGATTTAATACATACTTACTAGTTATTCCTGATAAATATAAATACTGACAACCAGTATCTTGACAAATACTCAGCGTGTAATCTTGCAGAAACTCAAATAGAATTTTTGGCTGAACGCCATTAAAAAAAAAGAAAGAGAAGAGAGTCGGTCTTTTGACGTTTAACGTTTTAAATTAAATGATATCTTAATACGAATTAAGCGCATATGAATTCCCATATCAGAATCGATTATTTTTTATGCTCTATCGTTTAGTATGCGTTTTGTAAAGGTTATCACACACCGGATCAAAATGGATGGTAATAGCATCACTCACATTTGACAGATATAGCAGCTAGAATTTCGAGAAGAAGAAATTAAACATTTTATTCAAATGTTTCGGAAAAATAATTAATCGTCGCAGTCGGATAAAAAACTATCCTAAGCGGAAGCTAGAATAATAATGTACGTATAAAAAAAAACATGTTTTCCGTTCATGGGAAGCTGAGATCATTCGTGACAGAACAATGCTTAGTTTGATACTGGCTGTTTTGTTTTATTCAGAGATTTATTTATTATTTAAAGTGAAATATAATAGTAAAAGACCTGACTGACTGACTGACTTAAATCAACGCCCAGCCCAAACCGTTGAACCTAGAAAGCAGTTTTTTTCCACAATGGTTAGTTTATAAAACGTAAATACCAAGTAAGTAGTAAAATTCTACCCTCAAGGGGAAATCCCCAAAAAGGGGGTTAAAAGTTTGTACGAACCGATTTAGATGAAATTTGGTATAGAGATAATATGAGTCATGGGGAAGGGCATACGATAGTGTTTATCCCGGAAATGATCCCCAAACGGGCTGAAATAGGGGTTGAAAGTTTGTACGAACCGATTTAGATAAAATTTAGTATAGAGATAATTTGAGTCCTGGGGAAGGACATACGATAGTGTTTATCCCGGAAATCATCCCCAAACGGGTTGAAATAGGGGTTAAAAGTTTGTAGGGAGCTACGATACAAAATGAGTTCCACGCGGACGGAGTCGCGGGCAGAAGCTAGTTATATTATAAATGCCAAAGTTTGGATGTTTAGATGTTTGTTAGTCAATCACACTTAAACGGCTTAACCGATTTGGATAAATAAATCCCCGAAGATAGTTCATAGGCTGGATTCAAATATGGGATAGTTTTTATCCCGGGCCCACGCAGACGAAGTCGCGGGCGGAATCCAGTATGAAATAAAAACCAGCTCGTAATGCTCCAAAAATGATTTAATCTATGAAAAAGCAACGTTCCTTCAAGCTTAAATTAAATTCTAGCGCCTCTAAATTCAAAATCTAAACCAGGAGTTCCACCAAACCCATCTGTCATTTTGATGTATAGTTTGCGAGGTGTTCTAATATGGCGAGCGCCGTTTCTCTCGCTGCAGAGGCTTGTAGGCCGAGATGAATAGGCTTTGGTAACGTGCCTCTGAATTGTCTGGATGGTTAAATAAAATAAATGATATCTTTTGTTACACTCAGTGTGTCTAGGTAACGTAGGTAAACCGTTTGAAGATTTTTCTCGTTTGGCATTCATTTGAAGTTTTTACGAAGAACTTATTCTCGTTATACCTCTTTGTTTAGTTAATAAACATATTTTTTTATTATACTACTGATATAAGTAGATTCATAGGAAGTTTCTGTTTGGCCCAAAGGTTCTGGTAGAGAATGCCTTGCGGGAATGAGTCCTGTTTTTTTACGTATTTTATTTGTGTAATAAAGTTTATATAAGAACTCATTTCTTCAGCGTATGTATGTACTGTATGAAATAACCAATACAAAGTGTTAAAACTTTAAAAACAGTTTAAGTTAGCATATTGGAGAAAAAAGGCTCTTTGGTGATAAGAATTTATTAATCCTACTGATATTATAAATGCGAATGTTTGGATGTTTGTATATATGGATGTATAGATGTTTGGATGTTTGTTACTCAATCACACTTTAACGGCTCAACCGATTTGAATGAAACTTTGCACCAAGATAGTTTATTAGTCTAGACAAAAATAAAAGATAGTTTTTATCCCGTGTCCACGCAGACGAGGTTGCGGGCGGAAGCTAGTATTATATAAATACAAAAAATCATCGAAACATAATAAAACTTAAAGACTGGTCACCCTGTCAACACATCTATGTTGTCAGCGTCACAGTTCTCGCAATACACTTACGGTACTGACGAGTTGTCACGTTCGTCACGCGTCACGTTCTCTCGCGAAATGTTTACCGCTTGACCTTTAGCTCTGTAACTGTAGCCAGAAAAAGACTGTTGTGAGCTTTATAGACAGTAGTATATTAAATATATGTCAATAGAAGGGGCTGTATTAGCTTACCTTATGTACTAAAAGTCCTTCCTATCAAATTGAAATCTACACATCCAATAATAAATCAGGGTACGGGCAGACGTCCACTGCTGGACATAGGCCTCCCCCAAAGAGTGCCACAATGACAGGTCCTGCGCCACCCGCGCAGTGGGCGGGGCACATTGCACGTAGAACCGATGGCCGTTGGGGCAGAAAGGTTCTCGAGTGGCGACCACGTACCGGAAGGCGCAGCGTGAGTAGGCCCCCCACAAGGTGGACTGATGACCTGGTAAAGGTCGCGAGAGTCCGCTGGATGCGGGTGGCGCAGGACCGGTTGTATCAAATATTGGAAAGGAATTGTTACAAAGTGACAGGAAGAAAATATGACTATCATTATTATTCCATTTAAATGAATACAGGTCTTATTGCTAAAATGCAATCCAGACAGCAGCCATTGAAATGGTGGCGAAGTCAAAGCTTGTGATACTCACTATTGTTTGAGAAGGAAATGCGCACATAAACACAAATCCATTTCGGGAATGGCCGTGTATAGAAAAACAAATAACAATATATCATCCCCAAACCGCATTATGCATCGGTTCCCCTGTTTACATTTGAGAACGCAAAAGTTTGTTAGTATTTACTAATTGACACACAGACACCCCCTGCTAAGAAAATAACCATAAAATTTACACCCCCACACCCTTAGACAAGAATAACAGTTTTGCCAAACATCTGTCCCGGCGCATATTGGTCCTATTAGTTCAATTTTATACGGCTAACAGAAGTGTGAAGGGTATTGAGTAGTTTTTTAGGGTTCCGTAGCCAAAACAGAACCCTTATAGATACGCCATGCCCGTCTGTCCGTCTGCGGTTTAGCTCTGTAACCATTACTACTAGAAAACTGTAATTCGGCATGGGTATAATATAAATCAATCAGGCCGACCAAACAGTAGAATAAAATCTAGAAAAATATATTTTTTAGGGTATATAGAAAGGTACCCCTACCTACACCTATAGTAGGGATGTAATTTTTAGGGTTCCGTAGTCAACAAGGAACCCTTATAGTTTCGCCATGTCAGTCTATCTGTCCGTCTTCGACTTAGCTCAGTAACCCCTTACATCGAGAAAACTGTAATTCGGCATGGGTATAAATCAATCACGGCGACAAAAAAGTGAAATAAAATCTTGAAAAAAAAATGTTTTAGCGTACTTCCCCTACACCTAAATTGGAGATTTAATTTTTGTTTCTCGTTAAACCCATAACCCAAACCCAGTGATTCGTTTGCAAAAATAAGAAATTTTTGTTCGAGTCATGTGTGGCTCCCCTGCCGGCTAAATGGCTACTACTGGGGATGTGAAAAAAATCGTGGCAGTAGTACATATCATGAAACGCACCGCACGTCGATGTAACTATGACAGACAGGCAACTACGGAACCAGTGTGGCCCGACACGCACTTGGGCCGATTTTTTGTAGTCGCTTCTGTTGACACTTGGCTTTTGTTTACGAATATATGGTGTTTTTTACGGAAGTAGTACCTAATCCTGTTTTTTCTGGCGATGACTAAGAAATAAGAATCCATTTCAACATTCGATTCGCATTCATAACTCTGATGTATTTATACAATGTGTAGTCTATTACTCGACTTCACCTGGTGGCAACGGATGATGAGGTTGGGATATAACCAGCATACCTACCTAGATTGTATCTACCAGGATAAGCTAATACAAGTTAAGCTAATAAGATAAGCTATTTACACTGTCTCTCTCTGTTATAACTAAATCAATTTTTGAATATAGGGACAACATGGATATAAATTGTACATGATATCATTTACTACAGAAGTTACTGTGCCTACTTAACAAAGTTTCAATATAGGAACAACCAGTGATATAGATTACTTAATGTACAGTCGGCCCATGAAAATGATGAGCACTTTAGTACTTTTTAAATTAAAACCCAATGAGGCAGAGCGGCGCGCTCACGTGATTAGGTTGTCAACGATTTAAATATAGAATGATTTGTTATGACGTTCATTCATATAAAAGAGTGCGGACTTGTCATTGCTTGTCACTGCATAGCTCTGTCTCCATTTCGCGATGTTGACAGATTGCTTTTAATTAAATGAAGACTAAATGTTTCACTTGTATATATATATATATATATATATAACCTACTTCCGTTTATGCTTATCGCTGCAAATTAAATCAAAAATTCACCATCGTGCGTGTTGTGTAGGATGCGGATAAAAATTAATTTAGTTGAAATGTAAAGTACCTAATAAATAAAAGAAACGCTGAAGCCATTTTTTAAATATCAAAACGTAACGTGGGCATTCAGACTTTGTCAAACATATGGCTCTCCCTTGTCTCCCCAAAGCTATCGCTTTCAGTCGCGACCTTGTAAGGAATCCGTTTATTTTTATAACGCTGCCCCGGTAGTTCACATTTCACGTCCCTGAAGGGCAATATGATATTTTTGTCTACGCGACTAGTTGCGAACTACTTATAGTCAAAACCAAGGGGTCCCCCTGTGAGTAAGTTTAACTATCTTTTTATTTTAAAGTACACCGCTCAAAAGCAAAAGATCGGTGGATTTTGTTGAAAAAAGTTGACCTCATGCGTATTTTCATCTGCCCAGAATCATGAGTACTATTTATTCTACCATAAAGTAAATATAGCATAGAGTAACTATCCCATACTGCGGTCGAATATTTCTGAAGAACGTTAAGAGATGTCGCTTGGAGCACCACTGACGGATATTAATATTTTACGTTATACGAAATCTCAAATATTATCATTAATAGATATTCATTTTCACTTATCAACTTAAAAAAAAAAAAAACAACCAGACACAGGCCTTAATAGATCGTAAATCGATTCAAAATAATTTATAACATCCTTTATTTGTGCGCTATCTAGTGAACGGCTTGACCTTTATTACAGCTTAGCTTGTAAGTGGACAAAGTATACATGCGCAGGATTCTAGCAGGATAAGTGTCCATAGATGGTGCTGTATTAAACCTGATATATTTACTAAACCTAAACGCATTGTTGTTACGAAAAAATATAAAAAAGTTTCTTTTAAAAAATTTAATTTTTGGTACAAGCTTTTATTGCCGACTGTACTTTTCTGTATACCATCATCAACTGCTCATTGAGACGATTCTAACGAGCACCAACTCGATGGGGTTATATGGTTTTATTACGGAGTTCCTATGGCCACCTTCTGTCTCTATCATCAGATCAGCTCGATGGTACCATAATATTGAATGTCATCCAAACTATAGTTATACCCAAAATTTCAGCTCAATCGGTCACCGGGAAGTGGGTCAAATTTAACTTGCAAGATTTGACGGACAACTTACTTACATACATACTTTTATACTTACATACGAAAGAAGTCAAGTTACTATAAAACTTGTAAAAAGACCTATCGGTTTTTGCACTCCGGGAGTGCCGGCAGAAGTGAAAACTTGAATAATTTTAATTTTGCAAAAAAAATCCCTTCCGCCCCCCTCTCTCCCCCTGCGTGCCAATATATCTAATAACAAACTTATTAGTAGTACGCTATAGTTCAACTTAACTCGGCAAAATTGATGAAGTAGACGAAGAAATAAAATACCAATTTGTTTTTGCCATTGCCAAATATTTTTCAAAGCTTTATCTCTTTAAGAATAACGTCCAAATTCGAACTATTCGAATTTGCTCAATAGCAAAGCGGTAAAGGACGCGCGGACAAAATTACAAATTTATTTGCAGAATATGCAATTGCAAAGTGTTTAACGGCTTTATATTCTTACGAATAGCGTTCAGTTTTGAATGAAGTCGAATCGGCTAACAGCAATATATAAAAGTTTGATAAAACAAAATGGAATTTGCATTTACGGAAAATGTGTTACGAACTTATACTGTTAACAATAAAGTACAAATTAGAACTATGTGCCCCTAGTCAAACCCCCGTTTTCCCCCCCGACCCCAACCTCGTCCCGAATCTCTCGCCATCCTCCTACGGTCACGTGGCCTCTTACGCATCTGATGTCACAAATATCTGTCGCGAGTTTAACAATTTTTCCCCATCCCAAAAAGTGCTCAGCGCCGCTAAAGAAGTTTTCACTTCCAAAAGAAAACATACATACGTACATACATACATACATTCACGCCTTTATTCCCAAAAGGGGTAGGCAGAGCACATGAAACTTATGTTCCAGCGCCACTTCTAGCATAAATGTGGGTATAAAAAAGATCGACAAAATGTGATATTGCAGTGATAGGTTGCTAGCCCATCGCCCACAACACACTTCAACCCTGCTCCCTTAGTCGACTTTTACGACACCCACGGGAAGAAAAACGAAAACGTACGAAGAGTTTTTAAATAAGATGAAGTAAAAACTAGTGCCTATGCCAAATCTTGGGATTAGGTGTCAAAGCGGACCCCTGGCTCCTTTAGGGGCACACCCGGGAATATCGCTAGGAGGATTGTGATGCGACTGATGAGTTTAGTAGATAATTATTAGAATAGGTAACCTAGTCCCTAAAACATCAGAATACTACAGTAAGTAAAAAATATAACATACATTTATTCGGGACCTATACGTAAACCTGTTTTTATTTTACAACTTATTTGAATATTCTTTCTTTACATAGGTATCTAGTACCATAAATAAAGAATAATACCTATAATATGTACCTACTGCCATTCACATTTGAGTATGTAGCAATTTATGATTCAAATTGCCAATAAGTACCTAAAATTATCGAAGTGCTTACGACGCGCGACGTTGTCAGCTCGCGCTGGCAGCGCCGTAGTTCGATCTGGCAGCGTCGCCTACTGTATAGTAATTTCCAATTTATTTTATTATTTTTAACATCTCTGCATAACGTTCCATTTCGACATCTTATATATTACAACAAATGAATTACTGCGTGTTAGAAATATTTTACATTAAATTAAAATAAACATAAAGTGACTGCAATCTCTTAAATTATTAATAAATAATGGAGCATAATTATTTATTTCTTATCACTTCGCACTCGTCTTTGAAACTGTATAATAGTAAAGAGAACTGCGTACAACGAAACGACTCAGTGCAGACGAAACACAGATTACAGAGACGAAATGAGAAAATGTTGCTACAAAATTATTCCTTTAAATTGTAGGTAAACAGAATAAACTTTGTCCATTTGTAAAAATGCGAAAAAAATGATTTAGTATGAGTTTATTGTCTCAATTAAAAATACAAGTAAAGATAACCTGCGGTATGATATTTTTTTATAAAAGCGTAGTGAAAATATACGTGTAATTACATGGGCAAAGTCAAAACGTCAGAAGTATATATATGGAAAGATAGAGACTTAACTGGCCACACTGAAACTAGAGACGATAGGTATCAACTCTACCACGAACATATTGTTAATGTTATTCTTTTAAAATTTGACCTCCGCTTATTTGAATGGACCTACAATTTGATTTAGAAACGGATTTGTTTGCCAGTGATTTACATACGACCACTTGGACTTTTACCGGACTGATTTGATATTATTGCATTTCCAAAATGACACATCGGTGCCAATTCATAAACTGTCACACATTGTTTCGTTTTCCAGTTAGTGATAAAAATCGCCTACGGATCTGGATTAACAATTCAGGTAAGCTCTAATTTATTTACAATAAATAAAATTATACAACTAAGCACATACATACTTGGTGACGTCGGGCATGCGTCAGTCAACTTGACTTTTTATCAATGTTCCAAAACATCGTTTTGTCTTTCAGTTTTTTATCGCGTTACTTACGTTAAAATAAGTTTATATCTCGCTCCAAACTGATTAGTGTCCTTATTAATCCTTCATTTCATGTTTGCACTGTACCTAATGGTAATGATAAACTAGTTAGGAGTTTGCTTGTTGGCATTTTATTTTGAATCTTTTGAATTTACTTATTCGCAGTGTGATTGCCAATTCGTGAAAATATCTAACCGGAAATGATGGCTGAAGTACTTGGTTTAGCTTGAGATTTCACTACTTTTCAGGCCGGAAGGCTTGGCAGGTTTTTTACAAGAAATGTACTTGATGGAAATTAATAATATCTAAGTATTTAGTTTTATGACGACTGCTTTAGCCTAGTTGGTAATGACCCTGCCTATGAAGCAAGAGGTCCTGGGGTCGAATCCCTGTAAGGGATTTTTTTTGTGTGATGGGCACAAATATTTATTTCTGAGTCTTGGATGTTTTCTATGTATTTATACCTATTGGAACTATATATATCGTCGTCTAGTACCCATAATAGCTTATTGAGCTTACAATGGGACTAGTTCAACTTGTGTAAGATTGCCCCTTAATATATATTTTATTTTATTTATTTTTAATTTCAGGCAACATCAATCTCACATCTTTGACACCTGATCAGTTAAAGTACTGCTATCTTTTTGAAGTGCATTTTGAATCCTGCTATGAGTCACAATGATAACCAGAGAAGGTTGACCGGGACAGCTATTACTAGACACTATCACTGTGAAGATAAATCAATTGATGTTATTAGCTTTGTGTCTGTAGAGCACCCAATGCAAGGTATGTCTTGATTTTTTATTGTTCAAATAGTATTTTCTTAAAAACATGATGTCAATTTTTCTGAAAAGGGACTCCTTAAGGCACACATGGGAAATGTACAAAAAAATTATTTATCATTGAAAACAGGATGGCATTGGTATCCGTTCATGTCAAGCGAGATAGCTTTAAGAAAATATTGCGTTTGGTGTCGGGTTACAAAAGCACCACACCCTTTCTTCCCGTCGGTGTTGTTGGTCCAAGCAACTTATACTTGAAAATATATACAGGCTGTCCCAGCGCTATGCAACTTGAAGGGACAGTACCTGAAATATTGTAGATAAGATATTATACTGAAAGGAGATATTATTGAATATTTTATAGTAAGTAATACTGCACTCAAAGATTTTCATAAAATTGCTTGCTTCGTCTGGGAGTCAATCCGACCATAGAGGAAATATTTATTTATGATCCGGCTAAATCCAACTCCTTTCTTTCAAGCTAAATTGTACTTAGAAGAAATCATTCTTTATTTTTAGCTTACTTATTGGCATCATAAAAGCACGTGGTGTTTTTATATCACATGTAAATAAAATAAATAAAAATAAAAAAGCTTTATTAATTCCATTACAGCGTTTTTTACAGTTAGTAAGTAATGAATTATGTATGTAATGTATTGAATTTCTTAGCTAAACACGCAGAACTAAAAAAAAATGCTTATAAGATGTTAGGATTGTTAGGTTAGGTTAGTTAGGTTTCACATATAGCCGGTTTTTATTAACATACGGCGGCAAGCATATTTGAAAATATTAGCAGTATAATTTAATAATAATATAAACAATAAATCAGCTTATATACGTCCCACTGCTGGGCACAGCCCTCCTCTCAAGGTTGAGAGGGAACGGGCAGTAGTGCCCACGCTGGCCCAGTGCGTGTTGGGGACTTCACATACACCTTTGAATTTCAAATTACTTACAAAAATGTGTCTCCTCCACACATGAATGACTTAACAAACGTATACAGACACTACCTAATCGATCTATCGTATGAGTCCTAATTCTATCAACTCAACGGAAGGGGTAAAGGGGACGATTAACAAAATTTAAGTATGCTCGGATAATATTGTTTAGTTTAATATTTATTTTTTAAATTTCAGGATCTGGTACTGAAATTACATTCGTTGACGTGCGACCTACCGGACAAAGTAAGAAAACCTGACAATGATCCTGAGGAGTGGCCAACTTCAGCACCACAACCCGCATCGCCACAGCCCTCATCACATCATCACGTCCAACTGAGGCTCCTCAAATAAAAAGACATCTGGAAGAAAGCTCCTCTTGCGTGGACGTGGGGGCGGCGGCGTCGAGCAACGCATCCGACAGATTATTTAAACACATTCAAATTGTATTTATTCAGAGCACGTAGATGTTTTAAAAAAATATATTGTTACTAAAAAAAATATATTTGTAAATCTCACAAAAGAAGTCTACAAAATCAGTAAAAAATTAGGCTACTTACTGCAAAGTAAATGAAATAATTTACATATAATACGTGTTATTGAACCCTTACCTTTTTACCTTACTTTTCTCAAGGAAATCTGCATTACTCACAGGCAGTAAATAGAAGAATGTCTCGGATCGCATGTAATGCACGCAAGGGCAAACAAAATGCGATCGGAGGCTTTTTTACTACTGCCTTGCCGGTGGTGTTCGCACCTTTTTTTATAACTGAAGCTTTCAACCTCAATAGTTTTTAAATTTTGTATATTAAGGTACCTTCCTATTGTTCCTTAAGTTTGTTCTATAATCGTCCTCGATCCTCGTCCAGTTGTTCCTGGTAATAATAATCTTGAAAAATCCAGGGGAGTCAAAAGCGCGATTCCGATCCTTTACTGAATTGAGCATTCAATGTGCTGTGGTTTTATCGATCGAGGGAGCGAAGCGAACGAAGTTCTACGCTTCAGCTTGGGCCGAAAATCATTCGTATGTCCGGTGTCTGTCCAGCTGTCCGGCTGTTCTCCTATACAGGTCGCATTCTTAACCGATTCTCGTGAAATTTTGTGAGCAGGTTCGGTTTAGTATATAGTTTTTTCTGTTACTTTTTAGAAATTAAAAAAAAGACAGGTTCGCTAGTTTCTACAGCACATAGAGCCACTAGCACAATAAATCGCATGGCAGCAAATAGACGAATCAAGGTACAGCTTTGAGATTGATAGTACAAATGCACATCATCAAACAAGATGAGTTTTGTTGATAGTGGGGATCCACATAACTCCCCCCTCGGGAGCCCTGTCAAGCTTACCCCCAAGAACACACCACATACCTAAGTAGCAAGTAGTGGAACTTTGGCTGCGGTCTTATGTAAGGTTGCTTATATAGGTACTTTATTTATGGTACATGATGGTACGGTGGAGGTTCTAAGAAAAGGTACGAAAATTGAGCATTTTATTGACTGGTCGCGTGTGCTCTAACAAAACAGAAAAAAATACTATTATTTTACTTTGTGTAAACCTATCTTGCAAAGTGACATCTATTGACCGCGTAAAACAGATTTTTTACAACATCACCTGTTGTAGGTACAGATGCCGTTAGTGTATTTGATAATCCGTAAAAGGCAATATTGATATAAACGACATCTTTTGCTGAGAGCAAATGTACATACCAGTTCACTAACGCCCCCTGGTGCTCACAGCAAATAAGGCGGATTCATTTTAATGTATGGCGTGGATATATCTTCTTATACTTTATTTATGATTCTACTAAAGAGAAAATGAAATTTAAGGTTCCATTTTTTGATCGGTTATATTAAATGTATTAAGCCAAGACATTATTTGAAAACGTCCGTATTATAACTTTACAAAGATACTTAATCACAGCTATTCTTATAGGATTGATAAAGCTGTTAGTTCATAAACATGTAGCGTAAGTAAATATTAGTAACAATAGGTAGATAAGTAAGTACATTTATTTCCATTACAATCTTATGAGGACAGTTTTATTTGACCTTTAAGTGTATGAGTGTGCCTCTGCAGAACTGAGTCGAAAGCTTTTGAAATCGTAGCGAGTGTTATCCGAGCTTCTGATAATATTATCTGATACGGTCCGCAAAAATACCGCTGTTATTGTAATCGCCAAATATAACGACTCCTTCGTTTTTACAAGCTTTTGTTACTAAAAGGTTCAATGGTATATTATATTTTCCTACCCAATAGAAACGCGTCTTTACAGAGGTCTTATGTGATTCGAAAACATTTTACATGACATGAATGATTACGAATTGTTAGGAATTCTTTTGGAATCACTGCGTTATTTTTCTGAGTTATTCAGACTAGAACATAAATATTTAAATTATGGAGAAGTAAATTAAATGATAATAATTTACAGTCAGACCTTATCTTTAGCAGTGAAACTGACCGTTATAAAAACGGACGTCATGATAAATGATATTTTTGTTAAACATGAGAAAGTTTTAATGCTATAGTTGATATTCCCCCGGGTATACAACTTTTGATTTTCGTAAAAAAAAAAAGCATATACATATACCCTATTGTTTCGAAATAAAAAGGGATTCCATTCGGACATTTTCTCCTAACTTTTAGATACTCGTATAGTTAAGGGCATAGCGTGAATTTTTACAATTGGTCTGCCGCGATACCTACTTATAACTAGAGTTGGGATGTTTGGTGGCATTGGGGTGAACAAAGAGCAATGAAGTCGTTTTATATATTTTTAGATTGAATTAATGAATTAATAAATGATTGATAAACTAAAAAACTAACTATAAAATGTGTCATAAAATTTATTGGTTTCATACAAGTAAATTGATTCATAAAAATCCAATAAAAACGTAATATATTGTTAAAATGTATAATGTTATACCTATTCAAGGTCTTGAACAATTTTTCATTGGAATAAGTTTCAGTATACTACAGATACTTCAGTTTCAGTATCAGTAGTAGCATGAAATACCCTCTCTTACTACGTCAATATTACGCCTAGTGTCTGCAATACGGCCACATCTCAAATGTATTTTACTTTCGAGATGTGACCGCATTGCACTGTGCAATAGAGCCACATCTCAAATGTATTTTATTCTTGAGATGTGGCTGTATAGCAGGCACTAGGCGATTAATTCTTGTTTGATTTCACTTGTACACTATACAATGATATCATGATTAGGGTCAGGATTCTCGTGGCACTTTAGCACAAGAGATGTAGTAAATCCGCCGTTAGTTATTCAATTATTCAAATATAAAAATATACAATGGCGACTCCACTGCATTACTTGTGCTAAACTGTTACCAGAATCCTAAACCTACTTATAACATCAGTTCAACGTACGTACGAAATGTATTGCATTATTTTTAATAAAATGTTGAATGTGGTAACATCGAGATCTCGAGGACGGCCTGGCTCTCAACTGTTCCCTCCAGTATAAATGTAACATATTTCATATACAGAATAAATGTAACATATACTGTCGAGCCGTTGAATATCTTCAAAGTGATGGTAATGTACTTATGACTCGTTTGGAGTCGCAAGCATCCACACACTAAGGTGTCCATATCACCCAAGCCTTGTTGCTCATGGCATTAAAACAACAACGAGATATATACCTACTAAATATATGTTTTAATTGTATACTCTTTATAAGCGCTGTGCGTTTAACCTTAGATAACAATAGATGATAATATTATCTTGAATCCCGTGTATTCTTATGAGAATAAAGGTCTTTAAACATAAATAAAATAAGTTGTACAGCCCTTTGGAGCCTCAAACCATTAAAATTTTACGCACCATCTGTATGGGCTACCATACAATGTATATGTATATATATACGTTTTTAGAAAGTTAAATAAATACCATCATTATCACACGTGTCGTATTTGGCTGCGAAGCGCAGAGATAAGATACTACACCAACCTTCCATTTAAAGTTTCTCAATAAACTACAAAGTAAACCTAAAGGCATTTTTGTTGCAAAAATTGGTTCCGTTTGAAAGTTTTGGCTGTCGACATTTAAAACATAAAACATATCGTAAGTATCGGTCGTATTCATAAATGTTCTACAAGCCTATTTTAACTATAATGGCGTTAAAATTCGTTTGTTTTTATCTATCATTTTGACATTTTGTGTTCGTAAGAAAGGGACAAAGCATATTTTATTTAGCAGAAGCATTTTAAGTTTTTTTTATGTTATGGAGGCAAACGCGCGGACGGATCACCCGATGGTAAGCGATTGATGAATAAGGGTGTTAATCTCTATAGATTAACACCCTATTCCATCTTCAGAAGCAGTGCTATCACCATCTTCAGAATCCAGCTAGCCCAATTAGCCAAGAGATGGCGCTCTCTGTATTTTAGATCGCGCAAGTGTTTGTTCACCGTAGTGTACTCTCAGGTGACTTTTGTTATTGATCCTAAGTTGTCACAGGGCACACGGCTTAATTTTATTAAGACATGCTTTTTGTCTGTTTCTACTTATGGGACGATTGCAGACTTCATCTATCCGCTCGCGGACATAATTTATTTGCGCTTCGAGTGTTGGTGTTTCCTTATTTTTGATATGGTTTTGTTCCCAAATAAACCTACTTACTACAACTCCTTGATTTGCTCTCGTCGTTACGCACCACGATCCCGCCACACTTCACATATCGTAATTTTCATAACTTCATCAAGGCCTGGCTGCAGTCTCAAGTTAAAAGTAGGTTAATATTACAGAAATGGACCCCTAAAGCCATAAGATGTATGTGTCCACTTAATTACCAGACGATGATGGAAATTAGCGATAATATCGCTCGCCGGCGCAAGATAAGCGTCTTTTACCGACATATTGCACTTGCCCAATCTGACGCGCCAAAACGCTGCAGTGCTGCTGGCTCGCCGTAAATCCGTAATATTATAACATACAACCTTCTTTATACACCAACAAGGTAGTATGGGCGCTCATTATTCACGTTCTTTTTGCGTGAGGTTTGATTATCGTACATTAATTTGGGTTTCGGAAACAAAAATAATTATGACTACTTGTTCCAATGAGGACATAACAGTATTTTTATCGTCGCAGAAGGAGTGTTAAAGTATTGTGATAAACGACAAGATATAACAAGCGTCACGATTTATCGATTGGTGTAATAAAGGGACGAACACTATCTTGTCACTGCCACACGATAAATAGCACATCTATGCGCTCGGAAGCACACATCCAAATCACTTGAAAATGCCATAGAATTTGTCAATCAATGGAAAAAGGACATCTTGGGGACTTTCGAGCATTTTGTATAGCCAAGTAATATATGTACATGACAAATTGTATGAGAGATTTGGAACTGTTTTTACCCGACGGTTGAAAGTGCGCAGGGTTATGTTTCCCGAGCGTACTTATGTATGCATGTCTTATTCTTTGGCACGCCCTACAGCCTAAACTGTTTGACGGATTTCGACATATGAGGTGTCGTTGGATTCTTTTTAATGGTAGGAGTGACATAGGCTATAATATCTGTAAAAGAGCGGTCTGGTTTTTCGAAAAATCTTTTGATTTCACTTGTTACTTTATCAGTTCCTAGTTTTGGAGTTTCCGAGCACTGGGCATCCTATGATATTATTGTGAGGATTGTTATAAACGGTGGCTAATTAAATAACTAGTTTATAGTTTTTAGTAGGTAATTTTTTTTTAGTTACAGTTTAGGTACTAGCTTCGGGATAAAAACTGCCCTGTATCTTAATCCAGACTAAACTTACCTAGACTATCTTCGTGCAAAATTTCACCCAAATCCGTTGAGCCGTTTAAGCGTGATTGACTAACAAACATCTAAACATCCAAACTTTCATATTTATAATACACTAGCTGATGCCCGCGGCTTCGCCCGCGTGGTTTTAGGAAAATATTACATATTGTATTTTCCCGTACGAATTAGATGTTTTCCCGCTGGAAAAAGTAGCCTAATAAATATGTCAATCTCCAGCTTCTAAACTATCTCCATACAAAAAATCACATCAATACGACGCTCCGTTGCGACGTGAAAGAAGGACAAACAAACACACACACTTTCACATTTATAATATTAGTAAGGATATTAGAAGGATTATGTTTCGTCCACTGCGTACCTAATGTTATGTAGGTACTAGTAGGAAAGTGAACGACAATATTGCAGACGAAAGCAAGTTATTACCATATTAGATTACTATACATATTTAGATATAGCTACTGCCAATAACGAGCATTCACACATTATAATATTTCTTGTCTGAAGAACGTATTGGACATTGGTGTTGAATTATACCCCCTTATGTAAACCCCAACATATCATTACAATTAAAATTCAGCATTAATATTGCAAAATGAACCCTGTAACTATGCGCGTAAGGACGCCTGCTGGTTTTTGTAATCGTGAGTTTATCGTGGTTATAAGTGAACAGTTCTGTGGTTGAAACGGTTCTCGATAATTTATTGCTTGGATTTAATACTGGCTATTGTGAGAATGTGGCCAGCTATGGATGTGTGTTTCCACTGTATCGAATGTATTTGGGACATATATAAACATAACCATTAGTTCCAACAATGCAGTCAACTCCATAATTTATTGTTTTTGACACCACCACTAACACACATACGTGAAATCAATCGATATACATCTTCCTAGTTTACCAAAACGAAACATTTTCAATATGAGTTTAGGCTACACCAGGCAGCTGTTAAGAAAAGCAGTGAGTAAGCAATGAAAAGGACTATCCCGGTGGTTTGAATGATCTATAAAGTAAGTAGGTAATTATTTTGTGAAAAAAATATGTATACCTACGGATCAGGGAAAAAATTGTCTTACTTGGGCAATTTTACAGAAAATTGTACGCGACTTTTTTTTTTAAATGATATACTCGGGTTTTTTCTACTCACAATCGAGAGCACTTTCGAACCTAATAGGAGAAAAAAACTGTCCATAATGTTACAAATAATTTTCGGTTTTCCGTTCCGTTACCACCATACAAGCTTGGTATAGAAACGGTAACGGAATGGAATAAAAAATCTTGGGACACTTAAAAATGGTGAAATTCCAACTTATGTATATCATAAAACTCATAAAGACTTTGACAGGGAAATATATTTCTCTTTATCTGTACTTCCCTTAGTAGTAGCAATTTGAAACTTAGCAAAGTTAGCAATAGTATATTAGTAAATGTGCGACAGAGGGCTTTCATTCTTACTGCCCGTGGTGAGTAATGTATATTACGATATGGATGACAACAAGATGATAATTTATTATTATTTTAGTAAATAATTTATAATATTACTTACAAATGTTAAATCATAAAACAAAATAATGCATTAAAATTAGAAACCTAAGCCTGGGTGACAACACAATTATTTAGTACCATCAAGTTGATTTGATGGTGGGGCTGGATGTGGATGGTAGGATTGATAATAATCAATAATGTCACGCACTCTGACGCTAAGCTTTGGTGTTAACATTTTGGAAGCTTTGGCACTGACATTGCCGAAGGATTATACATTTTCCGTTTCTGTCATAGAGTCAATTTTCAATGGCACTAAAAACTTAAGGGTGGTAGTAAAAAAAAACAGATGTAAACTGATACTTAACAAAGTAGTAAAATGCGAACCCGTACAGCCTCCGTCGCAGATGCGATCTGCAATCAGTCGTGAGACGCATGATCGATGAAGCCGCGAGGCACTGGGAGTGCAGCCACTCAGTACATTATAGTTACATACTTACTTTATACCGTAACGTATTATACTGAATAAGTTTCTGACAAAAAAAAACATTTTTGGTAAGCTTTTATAGCCGACTGTACTCTTCTGTACACCGTCATCATCTACTCATTGAGACGATTCTAACGAGCCCAAACTCCATTGGGGTTACGTCGGTTAAGTACTGAATCCCCATGGCCACCTTCTGTCTTCATCATCAGATCAGCTGGATGGTACCATAATATTGAATTATCATCCAAACTATACTTATAAGTACGAAAATTTTAGCGCAATTAATTGAGATTAACTGGTTCTAAATTCAGTTCCAAGATTTGTCCCACACTAGGACCTTGAGCCAGAATTATTTTGTTTAATGTTAGGGGCGTTTATTGGAAATATTCTGGTGTGGTTATCCAGAATATTGATTTTAAAACGAGAAATAAGTATTATCTATTTTGATGCCGTGGAAATAGAAAATATAAAAATCTTCATTTTTAGGTGCAACTCTGCCCAAAAAGTTCAAGATGGGTTTTTTGTTAATCAATCTCTTTTTAGGGTTCCGTACCTCAAAAGGAAAAACGGAATCCTTATAGGATAACTTTTTCCGTCCGTCCGTCTGTTAAGACCTTTTTTCTCAGGAACATGTGAAGGTATCAAGCTAAAATTTATACCAAATACTCCGGTCTACTGCCCCTTGGAGCTGCGAAAAAATCAAACTTCTAAGCCAACGCAATCAAAAGATACAGCCGTTTATGCCGCAAACTTCCACAAAAATTCGAAACTCGCAAGGGAATCAAACCTACCGGGTACTTCCCGTAAACTCAGAATCTTGAAATTTGGTACGAAGCAACGCCTTATAGCACAGATAAAGGAAAAATTGCGAAAACCGTACATTTTTAGTTACATGATATAATAAAAATATTTTTAATACTGAGTTTTAAAGTTATTACTTATATACACTACAGGTTTGTACGGAACCATCGGTGCGCGAGTCCGACTCGCACTTAGCCGGTTTTTTTTATATTGGGTGAACATACATGAAAAATATGTGGGTGTAAAGGCAACGATAGCCTAGTGGTTCAGGCATGCGGCTGTCAAACGGCGGTCGTTGGTTCAAATCCCGGCTCGTACTAATGAGTTTTTCGAGACTTATGTACCTACGCTGTACGGAAAATAATTTGATATTTACCGTTAGATCGGTCAAGGAAAAACATAGTGAAGAAAACTGCATACATCTGCGAAGAAATTCAGTTGTACGTGAAGTCTCCAACCCGCACTGAGCCAAGGCTGAGTTTAATAGAGGTAAGTACCTACTCGAATAAAAAAAGACAAGGGAAAAAATACCACACACCCAAATTTGTGAATAATTCTGTGAAGTTTCTGTTTAGTATTTTACATAGAAGAATCGATGTAATTGCGTTGATGAAAAAATGAGGCTAAACCGAAAGTTATTTTTGGCGGAGCAAAATTAATATTTTTCAACACAATTGCTCGTAACGTACCTCTTATTGTGTTCGCTTTTAGGCTCATAATCCTGGATATTAAACACTGTTTTTTTAACATTACGACACTTGTAGCAAGATGTATGCATGAACACGGTGCATTCTTAAATTAACCGGGTTGTACAGTGTACAGCTTTTTTTAAATTCTCGGCAAATGGATTCTTACTTGACTAAACACATTTAATCCTTTTTGTTAATAAATTGACTATTTCTTTTTGGATATGATATAGAAACGTTTAATCTAGTAAAACTATTCATTTTTGATAACATTTTACATGAATTAATAAAGATAACATTTTAAAACGAAAATATTTATTTTATTTTGTATTGGCTGTATAAAGATTTCATGTAATGCACGCGCAAAGCGCAAATTTCACGAAAAAAAAACTGTTGCGCGCCATTATAGGTTATTTCACAGATATTTGTAAACATTGTTAATGCGAACAAAAATGTTATGTCGTGGTGACTAGAAAAGTGATAAAAAGAATGGACGCCACTGGAAATTCTTGGCGATGTAAGCAGCTTGGTGTGTGGCAACATGTGAGTAAAAACCTGTTGCCATCAAATAAGTAAGGAAAATAACTTGGCAGGCCTATACAATTTTCATCTCATGAAAAGGACTTTTTCCTCGCAAAATGTGTTGAAAAACGTCATATGAAACTCGTGAGCTTCGATAATTACATCCTCGGCTCTCTTATCACGCTCACCTGCGGCTCGCGTGATAATTCCGCCGATGTAATTATCAACATAAGTACCTCACTTGTATCACAATGTACTATTATAATATTGTACATGCACACCAAATAAGAAAGAATATAAAACTCGTATATTGTTTAATTACTACAGGTTGCTTTGACTTATTCGGTGCTACCGGTGCCTATATAGGTAACAGATTATAAATATACACGCGTATAGGTACGAATAACTACTTAATTATGTTATGCCGATTCCACGAACTTTTTGATCTGCCCTCTCGTATATTATTTTGCTCACTGACCAACAATTTTCTCTCGTATATTCAGCTATATTTAGGTCGAAAATGTAATGCAAGATGTGTATACAAGTTAAGGAATTTAATTCTCTGCCCATTTCGTTGAAATGTCGTTAGACATTCGCATGGATAAGGTCGAAAATTATATTTCAGTACATTTGAAATGTCAATACGTATTATTTGTCACTTCACATTACAGATAACCTTTTTGCGAAAGGTTAACATTTTCTTTTCTAATTACGAACAGTGTCAATCAAGAAAATTGTTAAATATTTTTCAAATACTTACGTTATTTATTCGAAAAATAAAATGCTTGCCTCTAACCGTGAACTATTAGGAACTCAAATAGTGGTGTTACAACAGGAAGGAATGGATTCATGAGATAACACGTTCAAAAGTTCAGTTCACCTCGTCAACGTAGTTAATCTTTTCCCTAGTTACTACCATAAAACAATGCAAGCGATATGTCGAAGTAACCTCATGCTCTAGCTAGCTCTTATGGTGACAGTTTGCTATACGATATTGAACCTTAGGTGGGTTGGAAATTAAATTCCTTCACTGTACCTAAGCTTCGTACGCAAGTCCGACAGCAACACTCGGCTAGGATTTGTTGGCGATATTATTATTTATTATTGTTTTATTAATAGAGGTAATGTAAAGTAAATATATTTGTTATTATTTTATTTATTTAAGTGTATATATAATTTTTGTATTGAAAATAGCAAAAATAAGTAAAAGCGTGATGTTTGATGCAAGAATAACAAGTGAATTACCTTACACGCACTTTTGACTTGCGCCATCTAACGGCGACTACAAATATTAAAACGCCAGCAACCCCGAACTGAAGCCAGCAAGCACAGAGCTCGCAAGCTACAACAATGTTTACTAAGTTTTACGACAGATGGCTCTAGTAGCGATCTAAAATGTGATTCAAAAGCCGTGAGTGTGGTTCGTTTTTTATTGTATTTCATGCATGCATTTTAATAGGTACCTACTCTTTAATATTATGTTCCTGAACTTGTGTTTTATTGGCTAATCCTTATTGGAGGCGCACTGCAATTGTGAAGGGTCGGCAACGCACATGCAACAGCCCTGATGGAGTTGCAAGCGGCCATAGCCTACGGTAACAACTTACCATCAGGTGGGCCGTAAACTGAATTGTCAACGACGTGGTATGAAAAATTATCGTGATACGTACTTGTCTTGTCTAGGGGAAAATAGGTAAATTGATTCACTGGCTATGAGAAGTTCAATGAGAAGCTCAACTAATGAAAGATGAGCCGGAGATTTATTCAGAACTTTTTACATGGCAACGGTAGGTAAATGTGCGTCTTAAGATGAAAAACATTTTTCCGTACAAATGAGGCTATTGCTCATAGTTTTTTCTTTTTTTATATAAGTTGAATATAATTAAATATGTCCACATGTTTTTCTTTTTTTGATATTCTTACTAGGTTGCTTCTATCAATGCTTAAAACGGTCTTATTCGATAGAAAGCCAAAATAGGCCTATTATACAAAGTAGTTTTAAGTTACTCGATTTTTGAGCTTTTACTTAAGATTTTTAGTAGCGTCCGACCGAAACATGTTCTTTTGCTGAAACCAAAGGTTCGGTTTTAATTCTACTTTCAGCCGAAACAGAAATCGACCGTATGTAACGTTTATACCGTGATTAAATCCGATGATACAGTAGTTACCGTAATAAAAAAATTCAAAGACAAAGCAGTGTCATTCACGATGGTATCTGTAACAAACTGGTATGTATAGGTAGCATCGCATCGCCATCGCCACTTAGTCGCACCATGAACCTTTGCATTCTCAATGAAACCTATCCTGAACAGTTAAAACCTGTGATTGTTAAACAGCTCTTTAAAAAAGGTGACAAAAATGATATATATTTTATTAACATTTATTTATTACTAAAACAGGTTACATAATATAAAATTAACCTTATCTGCCAAACTGTTAGACCGATTGCTTTGGTTCTATATACGAAAATATTTGAAAGAATTATCTTTCAAATATTTTCGAATATAGTTCGTATACATGCACCCCTGTCACTCAAGTGATACGAGTGCGATAGAGATGGAAATACCCGAACTTCGAATTTCAAAGTTCGTGGTTATAGCTCTGTTACTAACCTACGAGAAAGGTCGAGACTGACCCAATATACACAATACACTCAATATATTCAAAAATATTTATGTAAATTACTCGTTGACAAATGTTACTATTCCTTGACAGACTTTTTGGCGGACAAATTTAATTGAATTATTTTATTTTATTGCACTAAATGTTTAATTTGGTTGGTACTTTTATTTATTATTTACGAATGTAATGTTAATCGGAACATAATGTTATTGTTTTTAAGGCTAATTCTACTCTTGAATGGAAGCATCGTGAATTCTAATGTTATGTTAGATTTTAAATTTGTATGTCTACTGGCGAAACGTAGCGCCACACTGTACCTTTTACACCACGACCCTATGTTTACTAATAAATCACTTACTCACTTACTTACTTAACCCTTAAATGGGCATGGCGTGAGGGTGGATATTAGGATGTTAGAAATGTTCCCATACTTTTTATGCATTTGTTTATTTTCATTAAAAAAAACACGTGGAAAATATCGTCCTTCAAACAGATATGGATATCTAGTTTTCAGTCAATTAAACTTTTATCATTCTCCAATTAGGCCAGATGACTTGAAAGTAGCTGCTGGACTAGCTGTACGATTGATATATTCATTTGTTGAATATTTCAAAATATGTACATATATAGTTCATAGAAGTTTAACTCAGTGTTTCACCGTTGTAGCCAAGTGTCTACACCAAGGTGAACTTTCACACATGTCACACGTGTAGCATGTGTCCGACTACAGTGACAAATACCGAAATAAAATAGTTAAAGCTATATGCACACAAGGACTAGCAATGCGTGTAAGACTGATAAAGGTAGCAAGGCCGAACTAAAAGTTAGGTGCCACCACCTCACCCTAGAAGTCGTCGAAGACCTTCCTTCACAACATATAACAATAAATTCTGGACTTGGATAAATATTTCAAGGTCAGTGCAAAGGTACCGGCTGCATGACAACTTACGTGACCACGAAATACCAAATTATAACATTAAATAATGAATCCCTAGAAAATAACATTCCTAGATATCATGAATATTTATTACCCATACTTAAGTTAGGAATTTTGTGCTAGCATAAAACGTAATAACAACATGCATAAAAGTGGAATATAGTTAATAGTTTAGCTTTAAGCGCGTGAATGCCAAAAGCGGTTAGCGATGCATAAACACAAAGCCATGCGGTATTATATATATATATAGTCACTTTAATTTACTTCACTCCAGCTGTAAAATCAAAATTTCCAATCAGTTTAAAGTTAAACCATCTACTGTTAAACCTGAACATCAGTCAACATGACATGAGTGGAGTAGAAGAACAATGGATCGAACAGCCGTTGGATAATGATGATCCGCATGAAAAAAGAACTTTTAAAATGAGGTTTCGTTGTTTACATATATATAGGTGGAGAATCTGAGCTTAGTCCGGAGTTCATAGCGAACAGCTCCAATTTATTAATGCCCCAAATGGCCTCCGAGACAAATGGTGCTATGTTATATATTTTGTACGGAACATAGGTTGGTGGCCAGAGTTCACCTGATATTCCAGTTGATGACAAAATTAAATATTATGAGTTTCTAAGTTCTAGGCAAGCATTAGCAGACGTCGCAAATCTGATAAAGATGCTGAAATCGGATCCGAAGTACAAGTCGTCGAAGGTGGTGGTGGTCGGCGGGTCGTACGCGGGCAACCTCGCGGCCTGGATGCGGGAGCTGTACCCACACCTGGTGGACGCAGCAGTTGCCAGCAGCGCACCCGTGCTCGCCAAGAAAGACTTTCGTGAATATTTTGATGTCGTGCGCTACACATTTGCTAAATACGGACCAAAAATCATGTTGAGAATACATTTAAAAAATATGAAGAAGATTTGAAGACTGGGAGAGAAATATTAAGAAAAATATTTAATTTGGGCCCAAAATTCGACTTGACTTTATTGAAAAATCAGCAAAGTTTATTTGAGAGACTATATCATGACCTGAAGGGGGCCGTGCAATATGGCAGACCACCAGTTAAAGATATATGCAAGCATTATAGCAAAAACTTGACACGCAACTTAGTTCATGTCGCCCTTACCTTTAATATTGGTTATAGCCTAAGTGAATCGAATAAGCAAGACCATGATGCATGGAGATATCAATTTTGCAATGAATTCGGCTACTTACAGACTACTTCATCAGAAAAGCAACCTTTCATTCACTGGAATCCTTTGGAATATTGCCTTAGAAAATGCAATGGTTTCATTAAAGGAGATATTGAAAAGAGAATTGACGAGGGAGTAGCGAAGACCAATGCAGTGTACGGAGGCCTGATTCCGAAGGTGAGTAAGGTCGTGTTCACGCACGGGGACATGGACCCGTGACGCGCGCTGGGGGTACAGCGAGACCTGGCGCCCGACGCGCCCGCGTTTATTGTCAACGGGACCACACATTGTGGTGTGCTGTATTATTCGGACGATGAACCAAAGGAATTAACAAAAAATAGAAAATACGTAAAAGATTTGATTAAGAAATGGATTACAACTTCCTAATCCCATATTGTTGTAATAAAATATATATCCATTAATAAGTAAACTTTCGCTCAATGAACTAAAGCAAATGAAAGAAAATAGGTTAAATATTTGATTAATAAATAAATTTCAAGTAAACAATAATGAATTGTTTTCAATTCTTTTCCGGCTACTGTAATAAGGCATCAAACTAAGAGTCAACGCTGCAAGAACGCGTACCAATATACCTAGGTAGCGCCTAAGGACAGCCTCCACTTTCCTCATACCGTGACCGGGATAAGCAAATGGGTATAAAGCAGACCGATCTTTTTTATTTCTTCAATATTGCGTTTAACTGCTTTTCGTATCCATATTGAGTTGTTAAATATAAGCATTTATTTCAAAAAGTCTGGAGTTAGGGCATTTCAAAAGAAGGCCGCTGGAACGGAAATAACGGAATACGACGGGTGTTCTGAGAATCGGCATAATAAACTGAAGTTATTGGAATCCCATCTTTTTAACTAAAAAATAGGTACACTCTTTCTAATTGTACGTGCATAACGTGAAAATATTTTAATTATAATAATAGTAATAAACCGCTGACAATGACGGACGTGTCAATCGCTCATCTCTAATTTGAAAATTAGCTTTTTATAGTCTTTACGCCTACATTGCCTTTTTAGATTTATTTTCGTGTACATAATTATGCAGAACACCAAATGCAATGTTGATAAAACACCAAAGGCGATGAATTTGCAACGTAGCAAAAATTGTACTCGAATGACAACCTGTCAAAACAATTAAGACGAGAGAAAAATCAAATTTCGATGATCACGAGATCACGTCTTCGAGCGGAGACACAACGCGCACGCCCACCACCTTCGCCCGCGCCGTTCAGCTCCTCACCATCGTCGTCCGGCGATGAATTCGCCACAGCGCCCGACACCAGCGAGTCGAGCGACGAGCGCGGGCCGCCGTCCCCGCCGCCGCGACCACCTGCGCGACGAGGACGACCACCGCTGCCGGCACGCTTGGGGCCTGCGGGGCATCCTGCTCCGCCCATGGCTCCCGCTACCGGTGGTATAGTGCGCCGCATGCAGTGGACGCAATCCATTAACGAAAACTGCATGCGCGCCTACTATGGGGCGACAGAGGGAGGAACTAATCTGTCTGCGTACCGTGTCCGGATGCTGCCTCTGTTCCAGGCGCTTGAACCGACCATCACCGTGTCTGCGCAGCGCCTATCGGATCAGGTGCGCGTCATCCAGCGGCACAAGCGGTTGGATGACGCTACGCTTGATCGGCTACGCCTGGAAGCACTCTCTGTTCGTGCGGCCTCTACCTCGGCGCGGGATCCGCCCGCTTTGTTGCCGGCTCCGATGCCTGCTCCCGACCTGGCACCGGGGGCACCGCGTGTTGATCACAGTGCCGACGAGGAGGACCGTGCGAATCAGAGCGTGAATACCCAGACCAATGAGCAACTGAGGAGGGCTTTGGAAGATGCGATTACGAGGTATCGTTCCACAAACAACTCTAGGCCACGACTACCACGCCTGCCCGTAAATAGACGCAATCTAGCGTTAATGGGAGCTCTAAACGGTCTGCTAGACCCGTATATACGGGCTAGTGAAGACTTACTTGATACACACTCAATCATGTACTGCGGGGCCATCGCGGCGTGCCGTGTTGCTCGCGTCAAGTTTCCGGACGCTGACCGTGCACCTAGGACCGCCGGGGGTGTCCCTGCATGGCAAGTACGGATTGAGCGTCGTATCAATACGTGTAGGACTCTCATTGCAAAGCTGATCTGCTTCAGGGGGGGCAACAACCGCCCCCGAGTCATGCGCTTTGTGAACCAGGCCTTCGCGGGAACTGGTATCAGACCCCGTGACTACATGGCCTGTGTCACAAAGCGCATTGACTTTCTGAAGCAGAAAGTCTATGCATGGGCAGGCCGTATTCGCCGCTACAGAGAGCGAGTGGATCGATACCAGCAGAATTGCCTTTTCCAGAGCGATCAAAGGAAGGTATACCGAGAGTGGGAGGGAACCGACCTTCGTGTGTCCGACGGACAGCAACCGGATGCTACTGCCATGGTTGACTTCTGGCGTAGTATCTGGTCACTGCCAGTCGAACACACCGAAGGCGGGTGGATAAGTGTTGTTGAACGTGAGTGTGAATTCATCGAACCCATGGGGACTGTTACCATCAGCCCCGAGGACGTTAGTTGTGCCATCCGTTTGGCTCCGAACTGGAAAAGTCCTGGACCGGATGGATTACACAACTTCTGGCTGAAATGGTTTCGATGCTCACACCTGCGGTTGGCAACACAGTTCCAGCAAGCCCTTGAGCTCGGTTCCCTGCCTTCTTTCTTGACAACTGGTATCACCTCCCTGCTCTATAAGTCCGGTAGTACCACGGAAGCGAAAAACTACAGACCCATCACGTGCTTGCCTACGCTGTACAAGCTCATTACATCCATTTTGAGAGCAAAAATTAACGCACACATAGTTGCAAACAACGTTTTGGCCTCTGCTCAAAATGGATGTAGGGTTGGGTCTCGTGGTACTAAAGAGCTCCTCCTCATAGACATGGCCATTTGCCAACGAGTCCGGCGGAACAGAGGGGCCCTTTCGACTGCCTGGATTGACTACAAGAAGGCCTATGATTCGGTGCCTCATTCATGGCTGAGGAGGATCTTAGAGTTGTATAAAGTTGATGCAGTTCTGAGATCCTTCTTAGGCGCTTGCATGGGGCAGTGGACCACAGTCCTTCGTCAACCGGGGGGGGGAGATTGCCCTTCTGGTCCGCAGGACTCTATAAGAATTGAACGTGGGATCTTCCAGGGCGACAGTCTGAGTCCTTTGTGGTTCTGCCTAGCGCTGAATCCGCTTAGCACCATGCTGAAGGATTCAGGACTAGGTTGCCGACTTCGGAGAGAGGGTGAGGTCATTTCTCATCTGCTCTATATGGACGACCTTAAGCTATTTGCACCGAATGGACATGACCTGATGGAACTACTGAAAACAACAGAAGTCTTCAGTAGCGCCATCAAAATGGAATTTGGTGTCGATAAGTGTGCGGTCATGCATGTACAGCGGGGGAAAGTTGTAAATTCAGCAAATTTGCAACTTTCTGAGACAATGTCCCTCAAATCTATCTCCGAAGCAGAAACCTATAAGTATCTTGGTATGTCACAGTCATTGGGTATTGAGGGTGAGGGCGTAAAGCGGGCGGTGAAGGAGCGCTTCTTTTGTCGCCTGACCAAAGTACTTAATAGTCTTTTGTCGGGCGGCAACAAGGTGCGCGCCTTCAACGCCTGGGTGATGCCCTTGCTTACTTACTCCTTTGGCGTACTAAGGTGGACTCAGACTGAGCTGGATGCCCTGGACCGAAGAGTCCGAGTACTGCTTACTGCGCATCGCATGCTACACCCACGCTCGTCTGTTATGAGACTGTACATCTCGCGGAAGTGTGGAGGTCGCGGCTTTTTAAATGCCAAGGACATTCACAACCGTGAGGTGTGCAATCTCAGGGATTATTTCCTAAACAACGAGTGTGGGATGCATCGCGACGTAGTGGCAGTAGACGGAAACTTCACCCCGCTCTCCTTGGCAAACGAGAACTGGCGCAGACTTAAAGTAATGAGCGTCGAGGACCGCAGGGCGGTGTGGAGGAGCAAGGAGCTACACGGGCGGTTCTACAAGGCCCTCACAGGACCCGATGTAGATCTGCTCGCGTCGGTGAACTGGCTACGCTTCGGGGATCTCTTCGGGGAAACCGAAGGTTTTGTCTGTGCAATTGCGGACGAAGTTATCATGACGAACAATTACCGGAGGTATATCCTGAAGGACGGTACGGTCGACATTTGTCGGGCATGCCACCGTCCCGGGGAGTCACTCAGGCATATTATCTCCGGTTGTGGTCATCTTGCTAACGGCGAGTACTTGCACAGACATAACCTTGTAGCCAGAATTATTCACCAGCAACTTGCTCTGCTATACGGTCTTGTGGCCTCCGAAGTGCCTTACTATAAGTACACACCTGCGCCAGTTCTCGAAAATGGTCGTGCCACGCTCTATTGGGATCGAACTGTCATCACGGACAGGACTATTCTTGCCAATAGGCCTGATATCGTGCTGACAGATCGATGGAAACGCCAGGCAGTGCTCGTCGACATCACCATCCCCCATGACGAGAACCTCGTGAAGGCCGAGAAGGACAAAGCCAGCAAGTACCTAGACCTGGCTCACGAGGTAACCGCCATGTGGGATGTTGATTCGACGATCATCGTCCCGATAGTCGTTTCAGCGAACGGTTTAATAGCGAAGAGTCTCGACCATCACCTCAAGAGACTCTCGCTAGATGGCTGGATCAAGGGTCAGATACAGAAGGCGGTACTCCTGGATACTGCGCGGATAGTCAGGAGATTCCTGTCTCTGGCGCCCTGACCACCGGCAGCTTAGGCCCCGCCTCGCTGCCGGCGGTACCCTAGGTTAGGTTTTTATAATGATTTTATGTTTTGTATGTATAGTTTTATATTTTACTTTTTATATAGTTATTGTAAAAACCTAGCTTAAGATAAAAGATGAATAAAGAGTATAATAATAAAATTCTTTATTGCAACTATAAACATAGGTACATAATAGTTGAAGCCCCGGCTTTCAAATTAGGTTTCCCTGTGTCTCAAAAGCCGGTTCCTTCCTAGTTACAACATTCATTTGTACAAAACAAGTTTTTTTTTTATAAATGTTAATCTTAGGTAGTAATTGTAATTGTGTTTAAATAAAGCTTTTGGTCGACGTTATGGGCCTAATTTTTTTCATAGAAGCCGTGGCACCGGTCTCATTGGGTAGTTTTAAATATTTAAGAATAAGAATTAACAGGAAAAGCGGAAGTAAAAGAGTTGGTCCGAGTTGGTCTATATTACACGCTAGGTAACTATGTATAGAATACACATGCCTGAACAGCCGCCCTGGTAATCTGCAAGCTCAACCAAAAAAAACCTCATAAATGTTTTTTTTCCTTTGTTTCTTAAACGATTTCATTCAATTGCTATAGTCCATATATTTGTGGCCTACGTTCACACTATTTATGGCGCTTTGATATACGATGTTTAGGTATTTGCGGGGGTGATGCAGATGGAGCGGGAGACGTGAGACAGAGACAGCCCATTGCGTGTCGCCTCCCGTGCATCTCGTAAACGGCCTAATTCCGTGGTGCATCCGTATTAGGCTCGTTATTTTTGACTCTTACAATGAAATGTTTGTCATCTTGAAACACATTGGATTGTATTGATTTTCCGTTCTATTTTTCAAATCTATTATTTTAGAAAGTGAGGAAAAAGGTACAGTTCTGAAGTGAATCGTAGGGTGATGAAACTGATGAATCAATTAAGGACACTTACTTTCGTAAGAATAATATCATAACATTCTTTACTTCCTTTGGGTAAAGGTCACCAATAATGGATTGTACTAAATATCATCATCATCATCATCATCATATCAGCCGAAAATCGTCCTGCTGATGCTGGACATAGGCCTAAATATATAACTTTTTTTTTACCGAAATACTATACAATATACAATAATAAATTTTGAAATTAAACCTTTCGTTAATTATATGCAATGAACGTTATACTAAACAAGCTTATACAAAGTGAGCGTAAATGATAAGTACCTCGTATTACTTACCCCAATCGCTTTCGTATAGGTAGTTAAGGTAACTGCGCCGGCTAACGCCCACCTAGGTAAGTATCAAAAATTATAAATAAATACCTATTTTTATTTATTTATCGTATTGCAAATTATATTATTACCTTAATTATTACCTGTGTTACAAATGTATGATTGACCGATCAAAAAAAATAGACTACTGTAGTGAAGTCAGCTGAGTATTTTATTATACGGGGTTTAATCTTAATATTTTCAGTAAGTATATGACATGACTGTCTATGCCTATAAAAAATATAAAATTATAAAGTATCTTGAACATGCTTCAGTAGCTTGGGACCCGTATATCTTATGCTAATAAGTTTTATAATTCTTTGTCCTTTATTTTCTTAGTTATATATTTTTAAACTACTATTATTAACATATTAGAAATCACAAAAACGTATCACATGTTATACAAAAAAAATCAATAAATGCACCCTGAATTGAACACATGGAGCTTATTTTTTTACTGTGACACGTCAAAACAAGTAACACAAACTGGTTTCGTATGTTCACCACAAATAGCGATATTACAATTAAAGCAGTACACTTGTTTTTCTATCCTTTTTCCAGTTGCAAATTTCACAGCGAATTTTTCTTCCGGTATGTTGTGGTTGTGGCAAAGGTGGATCTTCGGGTTCAGGCACAATGTTTAGAGTACGATTTTTTATTCCAACCGGAAGGTTTGTCATAAGCTGCCTTTCATAAAGACGTGGCTTAATCAACAAAATAGCCAACGTTTTTAGAAAATCTCTTCTAGTTACTTTTTCTGATGCGGCATTGAAGTTGTGTATATACCTAAGCATTGAATGCACCCACATTTAACATGCCGAAAAAAATGCACATCGGCCAACGTTTCGTTTGTCGAGACACGGAATATGTTCACGTCATTTGGTCAACTACATCTACTCTGCATTTAAATGAATTGTAGTTAGTAATCATCTCAGGTTTTTGTTTTTGCCAGCATTTGCATCAATATTGGCATCATGGTTCATGGTGCATAGACGATGCTAACAAAACCACTTTTCTTGGTTTAGTTACGTACCAGAGTAAGAACGTGGAATGCTGCTCTCTATCTTTTGTTTTCTTAAACTCTTCTGGTATCTCGCTTTTATTTTTACGTAATGTTCCCAAACATGTAAGTTCAAACTGATCTACTAACCATAAGTATGTTTCGATGGGACCCTTTTAGATTCAACCAATCGTTTGACCACATCACCTGGGCTGTTACTTAGTTGATAAGGCCCAGCTTCCTGTTTCCCGGCAAAATGGAAATATACATTTTTGAAGTATAAGTAGGTTCTTGCATCACAAACAGCAAATATTTTTAGACCACACTTCGCAGGTTTGCTGGGAAGATACTGACGAAATGAACACCTTCTACGAAATGCTAATAGCATTTCGTCAATTGTCATATGATCTCCGTGGGTATAATTTTCTTCCATTCTTGCCACTAACTGCTCAAAAATCTCGCGGATTGGTGCCAATTTGTCAGTTTCCCTGCGTGATTTTCTTGTAGTTATATTGTCAAAACGTAAGCACCTAAGTAGAAAATGCAACCTACGTTGTGACATTGTTCCAGTCATTTGGTCAACTACATCTACTCCGCATTAAATAAATAAATAAATTGTTGCAATGCAGATATCACAGCCAGTACCGTCTGTAGGCCATAAATCTTTGGTGTTCAAATGAGCTCCTCTCAATTTTCCAATATAATAAAGAAGACCTATTAAGGCTTGCATTTCTTTGATATTAGTTAGCTTGCAGTCTCTTTCTCTCTCAAAATTAGGTTGTACTTGATCTGTTATGTATGTATTGGTATAAAACACAATCTTACTTAGCATATCATCACAAAAAAAAGTTGCAATCAGTGCACAGGAGTAGTAGCATTACATGCTTCACGGCAGGGCCCTGGTGTCTCGCGTATGATGTTGTGGCTTCGGGTTCTGATCGGGACGACGATCTAATGTATCTCGGTTCAGTGGGATAGGACGATCTGGCTCAAGGACGTTCTGTGCTGGCGGATATTCCTGGCCTTGGGGTAATTCATGTTGACCTGCAACCTGCGAAGAGACCTGCGATTCTTCTGTAATATCCTCAAACTCAATGAACAGCTGAAATTCGTCGCCATCTTGGTCGGAATCAGTATTGTGATCGCTTTCTTCTAAACAGTCTTCAATTTCGGAACAGTCTTAATTCTCTATTTCTTCGTTAATAAAATCTGCTATGTCTCTTTCCGACAAAGCCCTAAGAGCAGCCATTTTGTAAGCTAAAAATAAGAAAAAACTGTACAAACTAAATAAATAAATATTAGGGGACAATCTTACACAAATCGACCTAGTCCCAAACTAAGCAAAGCTTGTACTATGGGTACTAGACGACGATAAACATACTTATATAGATAATTAAATACTTAAATACTAATGATCGTTATCAACGTGCTGTATTGGTAGCAAAGTATGGTTGACAAAAAAATAAATACACAAGTATTATAATATATAAACATTAGATGTATCTTTCACAAATTATGATATTTATATACATATTTATTTCATTTCATTTCATTTCATTTCATTTATTGTATAGCCATGAACACATTTACATAATAAGGTCTTATAACTAAGGATGGTAAGCTCATGACACCCTGTTAGGGCACACAATATTTGCTAAATCTAGTTTAGTTTAATACCTAAAATTGTTTTACATCATAAATAACGTATCGTAGCTGGCGTGCAAAAGACTCTATACATATTATCTAGTCAGTTATATTAAGTTAACTTAAATTTAGGTATTTTACATGCAGATAACAATTTACAATTTTCGGTTTTACTACCTCGTCAGCTTTTCATCATTAAAAAACTCCTGAATTGAGTAATAGCAGTGATTAATTAACATGTCTTTTAATTTATTTTTAAATATGTTATCATTTGGTTCTAATTTAATAATGTCCGGAATTTTATTATAAATTGAAATAAGATTATATTGGGGCCCATTTTTGAAGATGGCTAAGTAAGATCTAGGTAAAAGTAATTTGTTCTTATATTGACTTCTTGTTTTTGACGTTTCCGGTTTTGTCGGGAACAGGTCTGGGTGTTTATGAACAAAGAGGGCTGCTTCCATAATATATACAGCGGGTAGTGTTAACAACCTAAGTCTAGTAAAATGAGGGCGGCAGCTGCTTGGAATATGGATGTTAGCTAATATGCGAATACATTTCTTTTGCATTGTGAATAGTTGGTGAGAGTCAACGCTGGCTCCCCACAAGATCACACCATACCGGAGACTCGAGTAAATATATGCAAAATACACAGACAACGCAGATTCAAGATCAGTGTTCGATTTCAATATACTTAGTGCATAGATATATTTTGCTATTTTTGTTTTCGTGTTTTGAATGTGGCTTTTCCAGTTTAAACTGGAGTCAATAGTAGTTCCTAGTAGTTTGAATTCGGTAACCTCTTCAATTTCATTATTATCTATTTTCAGTTTTAACTCTAACGATTTCTTTTGGGTGGGTTTGAATTGCATAATTTTGGTTTTTTTGAGGTTGATCTCGAGATTGTGGTTCTCAAGCCACTTTTGAACTGTAAGGAAATTGTGGTTGAGGTTCTTGTTACATTCATTACTATCTATACCATTGACCAGTAGGGAGATATCGTCGGCGAACATAACACACTTGACATTTGCATCCAACATTTTGGGTAAATCATTTATGTAACATAGAAATAAGGTGCAACCTAGCACACTTCCCTGGGGAATGGAACTGGTTATAGAAGTCCATTTTGAAGGTATTGTCTCGATCTCCCGGGTCTCGAAATCATAGTTTTCTATTTGAACATATTGTTTTCGATTTTTCAGGTATGATTCAAACCATTTATGCGCTTTACCCCGTATCCCCAGGTCGTACAGTTTTGTAAGCAAAATTCCATGGGACACTTTATCGTAGGCCTTCGTCATATCTAATAGCAGCCCTATTCCGTATTGTTTTAAGTTTATTTTTGCTAAAATTTCTTTTACATAGTTATAGACTGCTAAGGTTGTTGAGTAGTGTTTTCTAAACCCATATTGGTTTTTATCATAAATGCTATATTTTTCAAAAAAGTTGTTCAAACGGTTTGACATGGCCATTTCAAACATTTTTGAAACTGCCGGTAAAAGCGCGATAGGACGATATTGGCTTGGGTTGTTTGCGGCGCCCCCTGGTTTAAGGATTGGTTTTATCTTTGATATTTTTAATAGGTCTGGAACTATACCTTCATCAAAGGATTGATTAATTAGCCACGTTAAAGGTGTTACCAATTCCGTTGCGCATGTTTTTATCAAACTTGATGGGATTTCGTCGCAGCCGTAACTACTTTTATTTTTTAATTGTTTCATTAGCTTAATTACCTCTTCTTCATTGACGGGGCTAATGTAAATAGAATTATTGACGGGAGAGATAACGGGACGTTCAAGCGCTGGCAGCCGCGCCGCCGCTGCGTGCGGCGCGGGCGCCGATGACTCACCTACTGACGCGAAGTACTCGTTCAATATGTTAGCGATTTGTTGGGGTGATTCTACAACTGAGTTGTCTATTTTTAGAGACATGTTCTTGTGTTGTCTAGGTTTATTTTTGCGTGTAATATCATTTATTATCCTCCACATTGTTTTTGTTTTATTATTCGACTGTTTAATTTGGTGCGAGTGGTTAATTTTTTTTGACATTTTTACACATTTTTTTAGGTGTTTTTCATATTTTTTATAATAATTACTTAGTGTTTCGTTTTTCGTCGTATTTAAAAAGATTTTTAATTGACGTTTGTGCTTGCATGACAATCTTAAGCCTTTGGTTAGCCATGTTTTGTTTATTATCGGTGTCAATAATTTGATTCTTCGCTTTGGTATATATTTATTTAAATTTTCTTGTAGTTTATTGTGAAATATTTGAAAATTTGTGTTTACATCATTTGTTGTCGATAATATGTCGCACCAATTGATCGATTGTAACCCTTGTTTAAATAATTGTTTATTTTTTTTACTAAATATTCTAGTGTCTGTAAACCATGGCTTAGATTTAATCTGAGTTGTTTGTGTTTCAGTTGTTAACAGTATGCTTTTGTGATCGGATATACCGTTATTCTGGACGTCTACGCTATATTTCGTCTCGTTTGTGAAAATGAGGTCTATACAAGAAGATGATTTATTAGAATCTCTTGTGGGTGCTTTGATAATCTGTCTTAGATTGTAACATGACATGGTGTCTAGAAGTCGTCTGCTATAAGCGTTATTAGTTAACATATTTATATTAAAATCTCCTACTATAACAATTCTTTTGTTCTTTTTCCCTTGTTGTATGTAAAATAGTAATTTATCCAATTGTACAAAAAAAGTTTCAATTTCAGGACCTGGCCGATAAATATTTACCAATAACATATTTTCTCTTGGGATTTCTACGGCACAACATTCGAAGACAGACTCTTTCGATAGTTCAGCGATATCCCTTTTTTCCACGAAGTCGATGTCATGTTTTAGCAGAATCGCCACACCGCCTCCCTGGCGTAAAGAACGATTGAATTCCGCTGCAAACTCGTATGTGTCAAGTGTAATTAGTTTATTTTGATACTCAGTTATCCACGTTTCTGATATACAAGCTATTGGTATCATTTTGCTTAGTAGAAAAGATTCGATTATATGGGTTTTGTTTTTTAAGCTTTGAACGTTTTGTACAAGTATATCAATTTTATTCACGAAAGGTATGAATAGCGTTGGTATTATTGTTGCTGTTTTCCTCGTTGCAAAGTGATCTGTTATCGCTCAACGGTGTCTGATTTGTTTGGGTGCGTGATGATGTAATACTTGTGCTTGTTGTTGTCTCTTGTGATTGTGATTCTCGTGTTTTTTCTTCGCGTTTATGAGGCGGGCTTGACATGCTGCTGGGTGCGGGGGTGACTTCTTGACCATTCACATATAATTTATTATTACGTATGATCGCGTAATTACCGTTGCGACGTGATTCTCGTAACATTTGTAGTAGCTGGTGCCTTTTTTGTAGGTCTCCTTTATTCATGAAATTTGATATTTTATAGCAGCTATTTTTGAAATGGTATGAGTTGTCTATTATATAATTTTTCATGCGCTTGCTTATTAGTTCTATGGCAATCGGTCGGTTTTTTCTAATTTTGCCTATTTTCCCGATTCTCGTAGCTGATTCTATATAGCCATTTATGTCTATGTTTAGTATTTCGCTGAACATTGCATTAATGCGCGGGTAAAGGTCAGCTTCTATCTCCCCATTATATTCGTCCAGGCCATGGAGAACAAAAATTTTCTGATCGTTCTGGTTGTTTGGAAGTCCGGAGCACTCAACAATACGTGTTTGTAAGTCATGTAAGGTTGCTGCTAGATGTTTATTCTCTTGTTCTAAATGAAGTATTTTGTCATTTGTTGTTTGAAGCTGTTTTTGTATATTTTCCTGTTTTGTTTTGACGTCCTCGGTTTCTTTTTTGAAATCTTGTTTTAATTTTTGTACTGATTCAGTTATTTCGGCGTGAATTAAATATTTCATACTAGTCATGATAGTTTCATTGTTTTGTTGCAGTTTATTGTCTAGTAGCTGGCTGATTTGTTCCAAGGTGATAGTTGGGGTGGTCTCTCTAAACCGGTAGGAGTTCTCAGTATCGCCCGATATACTTCTATCATTGGCTAAAAGGTCGTCAACCGACATTTGTGAGTGGTTTAAATTTGCAGTGTGGTGTTCATAGTGTTTACCCACAGGAGTATCGTCAGTTTTGCGTCTAAACGTTATGTTTGTGCAGGCCGGGCATCGCAATACTCGTTTTATTTCATGAGCCCTTTCTCTAAATTGTGCCGTTGTTATATTCAGACAGGTATAGTGATAAGGTTTCTTGCAGCCAGTACATGCTATCAGTTCTAGATGGTTTATTAATTGATCACAGGCTGGACATTTGTTCATTGTTTTTATTTAGAACCTCTCGTACAGTTAATAATAAAAGTAGGCCTATTTTTACGGCAAGCTTAAGCTAGTTGTAGGCGGAGCTTATCTTGTTTAACACGAACGGAGTGATCTGAATATAGTTATCTTTGTCTTTTTCGCCGTTTTCCTCTGTTTTGTCTCGCTCGCAGAAATTATCGACGTATTATCCTTAGATCATGCTAGATGGCGTTAATGTCAATGCACTTTTAGATTACGTATATTTTTGTCAAAATAAGTCTACATATCGTCAATTTGATGTTGTAAGGATCACTGCACTGTTGTTCTTAGGTTCACATAGGTTTATAAACACTTATCCAAATTATACCGAATAAACGACTAAAATTTGTTCAACAGATTTGGCTGTCAGTCGTTCACGTCGATTGGAAAAAATCCATTTTAAATTGCTAAATGACCTTTCTACGTTAACAGAAGTCACTGGAAGGTACTTTAAGTCTTTAAAATATTGCACACAATTTTTATTGACGCCCTCCGGCATATCCACCTCTTTGCCTTCAATCAGCTGCTGCACGACTTTTACAGTACTGTAACCGGGGTTTTTCTTCAGGACATTTTTTAGTTTCAAATAAACTTCCTTGCCCGTGGGATGTATTCGAAACTTTGCCATTTTTTTTATCAAGTCAGAGACAATTTTTAATGAACATTTAAGTTCTAGTTTTGGATCCTCCAGCAATTGAATCGACTTTGGATAATGTTGAAGTTTGTGTCAACGAACAATAACTCTGATTTTAAATTGCGATCACGAAAAATTTTCTTTGCGTCGACAATTGTTCTTGCTTCACGTGAATCTAAAGCATTGATCACCGTCTTGATTTCATTATAATATAGCGGATATTAGGTTATGTACCGTAAAGAGTTATATCTAGAGGTGTAATCCTAAGAAGGTAAGTATTTATTTTATAGTTAAGAACAAAAGTGAATATTCAAATGTATTTGCTTTTTCTGCCAACCATACCCTGTGCTACGAAAAGTACACGTTGATAACGATCTTTATTAAATACATAGAAAACATCCATGACTCAGGAACAAATATTCGTGCTCATCACACAAATAAATGCCCTTACCAGGATTCGAACCCGGGACCTCTTGCTTCGTAGGCAGTGTCACTACCAACTAGGCTAAAGCGGTCGTCACTAACTAACTAACATACACATACCACTACCATAATTAGTCGCTAACGGGTCCAGTATACCCACACGTAATAAATATGTACTGCATACGCAAATCATCGCTAGTGGGTCTAACTGACCCATATGCACCTTGTCTCTCGCGAGCGCGGCGCTCAGACTGACCGGCGAATATACGGTGGGACGCGGCGTACATTCATACGAAGGTACTAAGAATGGCAACGTCGCTTGATGCCTAATGAACAAGTTACTCAGTGTTTTGAATGCAACAGGGTCGTGTAGACCCATATAAGCGACTACTGAAGTAGGCACAAAACATCCAATAAAATGGAATTACAGAATGAAAAATTTGCAATTTTGCCTCCATTATGATGGATAACATACCTGCGCAGTTTGAGTAGACATTATTAGTAAAAAAAGCGGTAAAAAATATTTTTACCTCTAATATTTAGATGAAGTAATTAAAATGTGTATTGACCTAGTTAAATTTGCAAATTAAAATTATTGAAATTGCTTAATAAATTAATAATGTGTTATTTGTTATGTTCATGACGATTTTATTTCATTACAAATATAACTGCAGAATATAGCGAACATCGTTTATTGTTTTTTTAATAATAGTAGTGGCAGAATGTCTTTTTTAATTGCTGAATGCCGTGATGGTTGTGTCTCTCGTCTCTTTGCACCTGAAACGTGATACTTCGCTGCCTATTTTAATTATATTAAGGAACGTAACGTCAACATTTCATTGCATGTTTAAGAAAATACAATTTTGATCTTTGAACTGATATTGTTCAGTAGATAGGTAAATATGTGTGTGGCCGCCAATCACACCTATACTTACGTATAAAAATGGCGTTCTTACTGTTTATTGGCAATTATTGTTTACCTACAGGATTTTTAAGAATTTCGCGATAACACGTGTAACATAAATCATTTCATGCTATTTAAATGCAGTAATAGAAGCGGAAAACATTCGGCAGTATTGTTTGAAGCTCGGAAGTTGCCAACGATTCGTAAACTCGTGGCAATGAGGTATCTATCTGTAATCGCTTTACTTTATTTCACTTCATCTGTAACTTCAGAATTTCCAGTTGGTTTCAAGTTAAACCATATACTGCTAAAGCTAAATATCAGTCAACATGACATGAGTGGAGTAGAAGAACAATGGATCGAACAGCCATTGGATAATGATGATCCGCATGAAAAGAGAACTTTTAAAATGAGGTACTTCCGAAATCTCGATTTGTGGAAACCAAGCGGACCTATTTACATTTATATAGGTGGAGAATCCGGGCTTATGCCGGATTGGATAGCGAACTATTCCAATTTATTAATAACTCAAATGGCCACGGAGACTAATGGTGCTATGTTTAGTACGGAACATAGGTATTATGGCCAGAGTTCACCTGATATTCCAGATCATGACAAAATTAAATATTATAAGTTTCTAAGTTCTAGCCAAGCATTAGCAGACGTCGCAAATCTGATAAAGATGCTGAAATCGGATCCGAAGTACAAGTCGTCGAAAGTGGTGGTGGTCGGCGGGTCGTACGCGGGCAACCTCGCGGCCTGGATGCGGGAGCTGTACCCACACCTGGTGGACGCAGCAGTTGCCAGCAGCGCACCCGTGCTCGCCAAGAAAGACTTTCGTGAATATCTGGACGTTGTGGGTTATACATTCTCAAAATACGGAACCGAGAACTGTCTTAAGCACATCGAAAATAAATTTAAAATATATGAAGAATTATTGAAGACCCCGGATGGAAGAGAAAAATTAAAAAAAATGTTTGGTTTTGACTCAGATTTCGACTTAACTCTTTTAGAAAATCAACAAATTTTATTTAATCGTATATATATTAATCTAAAGGCAGCGGCGCAATACGGTTCACCGTCAACAGTTAAACATCAGTGCAATAATTACGATTCTTCTAGTAACCACTTGACGTTCGACTTAGGTTTAGATCATCACACTACTTCAATTGTTGACTTTAGTTCAAGTGAACAGAATAAGGAAGATGGAGATTCATGGACATATCAATTTTGCAACGAATTCGGCTACTTACAGACTACTTCGTCGGAGAAACAACCTTTCGTTCACTGGAGTCCTTTGGAGTATTGGCTCAGTGCATGCAAAGGTATGGTTGAAGGAGATATTGAAAGGAGAATTGACGAAGGAGTAACGAACACCAATAAAATGTACGGGGGCCTGACTCCGAAGGTGAGTAAGGTGGTGTTCACGCACGGGGACATGGACCCGTGGCGCGCGCTGGGGGTGCAGCGAGACCTGGCGCCCGACGCGCCCGCGTTTATTGTCAACGGGACCACACATTGTGGTGTGCTGTATTATTCGGACGACGAACCAAAAGAATTAACAGATAATAGAAAATACGTTAAAGATTTGATTAAGAAATGGATAACAACTCCATAATTCCATATTGTTGTAGTAAAATTTATATCCATTGGGGAAATTTGTTTTGATTATATCCCGCCAAATAATATGTACCCAACTTACTTCATTATTCACTAAACACAAACAATTAAAATACATTTAACACTTACAAAAAAACAGTACGGATTCAAAACATGGTTAATTAATTATTATGCATTACCAACAATCCGTTGATATTTTGGTCAACCTACCAACCTAATGCCTGGCAGTGGCAAGGTATCTAGTCCGATTCCAGTCGAGATCGGTAGGTAATGGCTTGTTTGCTTCTCTAAGTCAAAGTCAAAAGCCAAAGTTATTTATTCTTCAATTTAGGCTTGCACCTGTGAATGTCGATAAATTACCACCGGTTCGGAAAGTAATCTTGTGCCGCGACGCGACAGAAAACACAGCGAGGAATATTTTTTTCAAAACTACATACAATATACAGGGAGTCCCAAGACTATGCGACATATGGGAAAGCACCTTAAATATCGTAGATAGGATATTATGTTGAAAGAAGACTAAGTTATTTTTAAAAGTCAGTAATAGTGCATAAAAAGAAATTCTTCAACTTACTTGCTTCGTCTGGGAATCGAACCGACTTAAATGTGAATAAAAGTCATTCCGTATTTTTATGATGCCAATCGAAAGAATAGACGAAAAGTTCTTTCAGCAAAATATCCTATCTACGATATTTAAGGTACTTTCCCTTCATGTCGCATAGTTTTGGGACGCCCTGTGTAATTTCAGTATCACAGTATTATAATCAAAGCCCGGTTTGACGGGAGGAAAAATGCACTTTTCCTAGTGCTCCATTAAATATCGAATATTCTATGGACTAGACGTGTGCGCCGATTAAAAAATGATCGGCGGCGGCGTTTGCCTAAAAATCGGCGGCGGCGGCGTGTTTTCGGCGTAAAATAGGCGTGAATGTTTTGTAAATAAAAATGTAAATTAATTCGTATTATTTGTTAAAATCGGGATCAATGTAAATAAAACCTAAAGAATTAAATCACTTTTGCTTCAATTACACACTTTTCTGCATAAAATTAAATATAAAATAATAAGTAAATATAAACTTGGGTTCAAGTTCAAGCTTTATATTAATAATAAAGCTCAAGCAGTGTATAATTAAATTACAAACCTTTTGTAACATTTTAATTACAATGTTTTCTTTGATAACAATGTTTTAAACATCAAATTATATATTTAAATTTAAGACGAATGAACAATCAAATGAACGATTGTACTAAATAATTAGACTATCAGTACATATGTTTCCAAAAAAAAACTAGGTATATATTTAAATCTAAGACGAATCATCAATCAAATGAACGATTCGACTAAATGATTAGATTAGACTATCAGTATGTATCCAAAAAATAACTAGATATTCAAATTTAAAACAAATCAATAATAAAATGCACGATTAAATTAAATTATTGGAATATCAGTATTTCTATTTTTTTTGTTAAGAGAATTCAGTGTAAATATAATCCAAATTAGATCAATAGTTAAATAAATGTTCCAATGCAACAAACATAAATTACAAAGTAAACCACATGTTACCGACAAAGGCAAATGTTTAATATAAACATATACATTTTTAACCACAGCCACAACCACACACACTCGATGACATCGTTCATAACTTGATTCCTATGACTTTTTTACTTCTAGTTAATTGTTTTTAATCAGATTTTCTGCCTTATGAAAATAATTGTAACAATCGTGAGAGGTTTAAATCAGTTTTCTCGTTTTGTAATATAAAATCAATTATTCTAATTCAGTACCTATGTCGTTTAAGAATTAAGTGTGTTGCTTTACGCGTTGGGAAGATCAGCCTGTATTTTTTTAAATTTTCAAGTGATTTGGAGAAAATTAACTAATAAGAAGGTAAACATGCGTGCGTGTCATACCACGTGTATGAAGTACCTTCATGCTATACAAAAAATCACGACTTTTTATTAGTCGTGAGAAAGGAAGTTATATGAAGGAAAAATCAAAAACAGCCTAATCGATTCCTTTCAAAATAAGTTTCGATAGATACTACATAGAAAGGAAGAAATAAAGAAAGAAACAAGGTTAGCCTAGTGGGTAGTGACGCTGCCTACGAAGCTGTAGGTCCTGGGTTCGAATCCCGGTAAGGGCAAATATTTGTGTGATGAGCATAAATATTTGTTTCTGAGTCATGGATGTTTTTCTATGTATTTAAGTATTTATATCTATTATATATATCGTCGTCTAGTACCCATAACACAAGCCTTACTGAGCTTACTATGGGACTAGGTCGATTTGTGTAAGATTGTCCCTTTATATTTATTTTATATTTATTTATTTATTTAAAACAAGACATTTATTCACTACCCAAAAGACACACAGAGACAAAGGGAGTACAAATACAATACTATTGACACATAATGTGTGTGTCTTCGCGGCAGTGAATCGGTCGCTGTCTCAGCATTATGCCAAGGTGTCAGAAAGACACCTACAGCGCTGATTTTCAGACAGCACCGTACGTGACTCAAGGAACGCAACACAACATACTGCTGATACAAACGTATACACATAATAAATAAATAATTAATATACTAAATCTGTTGAATATGTAACACAAGCACAATGGGATGAGAGACAATGTGAAAAACGCGAAACGGTTGGGATGTTTAAAAAATTAAGTGGATAAAAATTAAATAAAGGGCTAGGGTTGGGAATTTTGGATCATCAACAAATAGCCCTTAAGCTGGCGCCTAAAGGTATACCTGCTAGCTACATAAAGCAATAACAAAGTTTTGTGTATGAGCATAAACAAAAATGTTCATTATTCTCTTCTATCTGATAAAAATAATCTTTGGCATTCAGTCAAGGCTACGCCGATTTCACGCCGAACATATGTCGGCGGCGGCGGCGTGGCAAAAATGACCGGCGGCTGCGCGCCGGCGCGGCGCACACGTCTACCATCGACATCCATACGATCAATTTTTTTAAATCAGAAACAGAAATTTATGCATCTATGGACTGCAAGGAAATATGGCCGTGTATAAAAATGTCCACATTTAATAAATAAATTTGTCTGAATTAGAAAGCCAATACTTTAAAATACAAACTTTTCATTTTAATTTTGTGTACAACTATAATATTTCTGAATTTCATAACGGTGGTACAGTACATCAAGCCTTTTTATCGACATCGACTTATAAAATATGTGTCCTCGCACTATTGAGACTGAGAATTTCTCCCGTCAAACCGGGCTTTGATTGTAATATTACATTTTTACATTGCTACAGTAGAATAGTACATTGTGATACACGAGAGTTTATGTTGATAATTACATCAGAGGCGGAATTGTATATTTAATATTTGTATAGTTATGTACATAATAATTAAGATGTTAAAATATTTACAAGTCAAACCATGACGCCATGAAGCGAGCCGCAGGTGAGCGTGATAGGAGAGCCGAGGAGTCGGAAATCGTAAGCGGTTTCGTGATGTTTACGCAGTGCGCGCGCAGGTTTTAAAGCCAGGCTTAGATGAAATCTCTAAACAGCCAATACAAAATAATATTTAAATTTTCGTTTTAAAATGTTACCTTTAGTAATTCTTGTAAAATGTTAGCAAATGTAATTAGTTTTACTAAATAAAACGTTTCTATGTCATGTCCAAATAGAAATAGTCAAGTAATAAACAGGGAGGGTTTAATTTGTTTAGTAGAGTAAAAATCCATTTGTCGAGAATTAAAAAAAAGCTGCACATTCTGTAAAACCCGGTTTATTTAAGAATGCACAGTGTTCATGCATACATCTTACTGCAAGGTGTCAACGTGTCTCAATCGGGATATAACCATAAAATCCGAGTGTCGTAATGTTATAAAACACGCGTGTTTAATATCCAGGATTATGAACCTAAAAGCGACGTAATAAGAGGTACTTTGCGAGCAAATGTGTTGAAAATCCTATTTACAAATTTTTACGATACATTCGTAACGGCAGATCTAGTAACGTAAAGTTAGATTCGTGTGTCAACTTTAGAGAAAATCTGTTAAATTTATAAACATGGGTCGAAAATGAACATGATCATCTAAGGGTAGGTTGCACTAAACGGTCTGAAATCATAAGCGGTGTTCGTTAAAATGGGGATGAATGGAAAATGTATTAGTGTGGTCTTAAAGGGAATGAAATCGGGCGAAAATTGATATAGCCCGCGAGCCAGCTAGATTCTCACAAGTTATAGCCCCGTGCGATAACTTGTGAGAATCTTAAGAAAGTTGTAGCTTTAAGGTCTGCTGACGTCAGCTGCGCCTCCGTTAGTGGGATGACAAGCGACAGCCTCCCAAACACGTAACAAAAATCGTAATTTCACCCCGAATCAAGAAAGGTGATTCCGAGACCTTTGGCACTTCATTAGTTGCTATTACAACGGAATCATATCAGAATCTGTGACGTACTTTTATAGTTTTAAGTAGATCATTGGGGAGTTCCAGGAGACATCTGTGGTCTTAATCATTACGTCGCTTTTAGGCTCATAATTCTAGATAGTAAACACGCGTGTTTTATAACATTCAGACAAATTTATTTATTAAAAGTGGACTTATTTATACACCGCCATATCTCCTTACAGTCCATAGTCGCATAAATCAAATTTATGTTTCTGATTCAAAAATTGATCGTATGGATGTCGATAGAATAGTCGATATGTAAAGAAGCACTAGGAAAAGTGCATTTTTCCGCCCGTCAAACTGGGCTTTGGTGATACTGAAATTATACAGGGCGTCCCACAACTATGCGACATGAAGGGAAAGTACCTTAAATATCGCAGATAGGATATTTTGCTGAAAGAAGACTTTTCGTCTATTCTTTCGATTGGCATCATGAAAATACGGAATGACTTTTATTCACATTTAAGTCGGTTCGATTCTCAGACGAAGCAAGTTGAAGAATTTCTTTGAATGCACTATTACTAACTTTTAAATATAACATAGTCTTCTTTCAGCAAAATATCCTATCTACGATATTTAAGGTGCTTTATATGTCGCATAGTCAAGACTATGCGACATATAAACGTACAATATACAGGGAGTCCCAAGGGACTCCCTGTATATTGTATGTAGTTTTGAAAAAAATATTCCTCGCTGTGTTTTCTGTCGCGTCGCGGCACAAGATTACTTTCCGAACCGGTGGTAATTTATCGACATTCACAGGTGCAAGCCTAAATTGAAGAATAAATAACTTTGGCTTTTGACTTTGACTTAGAGAAGCAAACAAGCCATTACCTACCGATCTCGACTGGAATCGGACTAGATACCTTGGCACTACCAGGCATTAGGTTGGTGGGTTGACCAAAATATCAACGGATTGTTGGTACCTAATGCATAATGATTAATTAACCATGTTTTGAATCCGTACTGTTTTTTTGTAAGTGTTAAATGTATTTTAATTTTTTGTGTTTAGTGGATAATGAAGTAAGTTGGGTACATATTATTTGGCGGGATATAATCAAAACAAATTTCCCCAATGGATATAAATTTTACTACAACAATATGGGATTATGGAGTTGTTATCCATTTCTTAATCAAATCTTTAACGTATTTTCTATTATCTGTTAATTCTTTTGGTTCGCCGTCCGAATAATACAGCACACGACAATGTGTAGTCCCGTTAACAATAAACGCGGGCGCGTCGGGCGCCAGGTCTCGCTGCACCCCCAGCGCGCGCCACGGGTCCATGTCCCCGTGCGTGAACACCACCTTACTCACCTTCGGAGTCAGGCCCCCGTACATTTTATTGGTGTTCGCTACTCCCTCGTCAATTCTCTTTTCAATATCTCCTTCTACCATATCTTTGCATGTACTGAGCCAATACTCCAAAGGACTCCAGTGAACGAAAGGTTGTTTCTCCGACGAAGTAGTCTGTAAGTAGCCGAATTCGTTGCAAAATTGATATGTCCATGAATCATCATCTTCCTTATCCTGTTCACTTGAACTAAAGTCAACAATGGAAGTAGTGTGATGACCTAAGTCGAACGTTAAGTGGTTACTAGAAGAATTGTATTGATTGCACTCATGTTTAACTTTCGACGGTGAACCGTTTTGCGCCGCTTCCTTTAGATTATTATAAAGGAAATTAAATAAAGCTTGTTGATTTTCTACAAGAGTCAAGTCAAAGTCTGAGTCAAAACCAAACATTTTTTTTAATTTTTCTCGTCCATCCGGGGTCTTCAATAATTCTTCATATGTTCTAAATTTATTTTCGATGTGCTTAAGACAGTTCTCAGTTCCGTATTTTGAGAATGTATAGCCCACGACATCCAAATATTCACGAAAGTCTTTCTTGGCGAGCACGGGTGCGCTGCTGGCAACTGCTGCGTCCACCAGGTGTGGGTACAGCTCCCGCATCCAGGCCGCGAGGTTGCCCGCGTACGACCCGCCGACCACCACCACCTTCGACGACTTGTACTTCGGATCCGACTTTAGCATCTTTATCAGATTTGCGACGTCTGCTAATGCTTGTCTAGAACTTAGAAACTTATAATATTTAATTTTGTCATGATCTGGAATATCAGGTGAACTCTGGCCATAATACCTATGTTCCGTACTAAACATAGCACCATTAGTCTCCTTGGCCATTTGAGTTATTAAAAAAAAGGGATAGTTCGCTATCCAATCCGGGATAAGCCCGGATTCTCCACCTATAAATATGTAAATAGGTCCGCTTGGTTTCCACAAATCGAGATTTCGGAAGTACCTCATTTTAAAAGTTCTCTTTTCATGCGGATCATCATTATCCAATGGCTGTTCGATCCATTGTTCTTCTACTCCACTCATGTCATGTTGACTGATATTTAGCTTTAGCAGTATATGGTTTAACTTGAAACCAACTGGAAATACTGAAGTTACAGATGAAGTGAAATAAAGTAAAGCGATCACACATATATACCTCATTGCCACGAGTTTACGAATCGTTGACAACTTCCGAGCTTCAAAATATACTGCCAAATGATGTTTTCCGCTTTTATTACTCCATTTAAATACTATGAAATTATTTATGTTACACGTGTTGTTGCGAAATTCTTAAAAATCCTGTAGGTAAGCAATAATTGCTAATAAACACTAAGAATGTAATTTTTATACGTAAGTATAGGTGTGATTGGCGGCCACACACATATTTACCTCTCTACTGAACAATATCAGTTCAAAGATCAAAATTGTATTTGCAATGCCATGCAAGATGCAATGAAATGTTGACTTTACGTCTCTTATTATAATTAAAATAGGCAATGAAGTATCACGTTTCAGGTGCAAAGAGACGAGAGACACATAACCATCACGGTATTCAGCCATTTAAATAGTAGATTGTATGACAAGGGTCTAAAATAAGCCATATTACCCCGAGATGGTTATTTTCCCGAACGAAGTGAGGTATTCTAATATTCTTACATATTTTTAATATTTTAAACGTCATTCACGTTTACATGTTTGTTCCTCTTAATCTCAAAAACTACAAATTTTCTTTTATTATAACTTTGCAGCGAGCGTGTAGCATGGTTGCCATTTTTAACCAACTCTAAAAACCGGTCAAGAGCGTGTCGGGCCACGCTCAGTGTAGGGTTCCGTAGTTTTTCGTCCGTCACAGTAAGTGTCCCTACTTAAGCGTTAAAAAATCTTAACAGCGCCATGTACAATGTGAGCGTTCCGCGTACAGCGACATCTATCGGCAAATTAAATAAACTATTGCGCGCGAGCTTATGGGATAATTCTTTATTGCGTGAACAGATTTTCACCGTTTTTTTACTTTATTTGAAAGCACGTCATTTCATTGTGATTTTGTAGAAATTACAGGTACAATAAACACCTGCTTATACGGTTAAATTACAAACTTAGTTCAGAAATTATTTTGTAATTTTTTTCAAAAACTATTCAACCTATCAAGTTCAAAATAATTTTCCTAGAAAGTTATTATAAAGTTCTACTTTTGAGATTTTTTCATATTTTTAAAACTTATGGTTCAAAAGTTAGAGGGGCGGGACACATTTTTTTAATTTCTGGAGCGATTATCTCCGAAAATATTAACATTATCAAAAAATTGTTGTAGCTAACCTGTATTCATTTTTAAAAAGGGTTGAAATGAAAAAAAAACACTCCCCACGTTACGCATAGGGGAGGTACCCTAATTAAAAAAAAACACTTTTTATTTTACCACTGTCGGCGTGATTGATATACATATTAGTACCAAATTTCAGCTTTCCAGTGCTAACGGTTACTGAGATTATCCGCGGACGGACGGACAGACAAAGCGAAACTATAAGGATTCCTAGTCGACTACGGAACCCTAAAAAGGAGGAGGTTCTGAATTCGGTTGCATTGTTTTCTTTTTTTTTAATTGTTTGGTACCTCAGAACTCCGTCATTTATGAGCCGATTCGTAAATTATATATTTTTGTTTGTAAGTATATGCTTCCAGGTTGGTCTCATTCTTTTCAATAATGCAGTTGGATGATGGAATCTATGAGGTATTGAATGAACTCCTGGGGGCCTAGACAAGGTTACAATCGACAAGCGCTAACGCCATTAGAAAACGAATGAAATGTATGGGCATGACAGATGTTACCGAAAAGTGTTTCGTCGGCATCTGTCATTCCCCTACATCTTGTTATTTTCTGTTGGCGTTAGCGCTTGTCGATTGTAACCTTGTCTACGGCCCCTGAAATATATTCGCCGCAGACGCAGACTGCCGTTCCCACAGTCAAACTGTTGCTGCATTTTGTGGGCTGTGTTTAATTTTTACTATTGGTAAATTGTACTTTTTAAATAAATAAATAAACGCATGTACGAGGGTGGAGTCTCGTTTGAGCCGCCGTGCCGAACGGACGCACGGATCCTTACCGTCCTCTGTCATTGTTTCTCCAAATTGCATAAAGAGCACCGCGAAACAAAAGGCGCCTATCGCCAGATGTTCTAGTAAACCCTCGCCGCGGTCCCCGTCGTAGCCTAACCACGCTATCCTCTCCGATATGCGTATATACATCTCGCGATATATACCGGTCTAAACAAATGTGCAGTGCGTCTATATACTATATAACAGTGAGTGCGACTGATGTGAGGGTGGTGCAAGTCTTCGCCAGTTCAACAGATAAATCCGGTGAGATCAGACCATCTTTCACTTACTGTAGGTATTAATGCAAAAAATCACAAGAATGTGGAGTTACGAGCCCGCTAGAGGGAATATATAAAATACGGGACGTAAAAACACAGAACTCCTAGTATGTACATATTTATAACGACTGGTTAATGTGTCGACGCACTGCACACGCTTCCGCGCAGTGCGCACGCACGGCGTACAGGTACCGCGTATGTTACGCGGCTATTACGAGTTCAATCTAGGTAGTAGGTGCGTAAAAACAGTGCGTGCTAGTGCTCTAAAGGGTTGCGATTACGCGCACCAACGCAACGGCAGAACCAACAATTAGCCGCAATCACAGGCCCGGGGTTAGAGCACTCCATATTACTTTTAGGTATCATAACCTATTTAATGAAGCAGGCCGGGTTACATTCTCGCAATTAGAGTTCAAATTACAGGCCAGGTTAGACGCCCGAATGAACCTACTGGTCCATAACATAGGTAAACGAAAGGGATTATACGTACTAGATATATCATTTTGGTATTGTACTTATTCGGCGTTGCCTCCAGTGCCTTTGTAACTTAGTAATATTTTACGTTAGATTACGGTATATCAATTACCAAACACTCAATTTATCTTATACACTTTAATGAACCCCGTAATAAGCCCGTGTCTAAGCATAAGGACGCTTCAGCAGTGTCATACGTCTATGTAGTATATCATAATATATGTATGTAAGTAGTATTTGGTACTTATAAGTAATAGTATTAAAATCGTGAGGCCTACGGAATAGATTCATTGATGAATGAAATCTAGATCAGTTACACAAGTAATACGCTTGGCGCCCCTCCTAACGCAAAGAGTAGTGGATAGGGGTTACACGAGACTTAAACAGGGTTCAAGCAATTAAAACTAAGGAAACTTAGCCCATGATGTAATAATCAACACGTCCGATTTCTAAAAGAAACAACGCCGGGGACGAGCAATGAATAGCGATACATCTGCCTAACCCTAAACAAAGGAACGCAAAAAAGATCCGCTTCTACCTACTACGCGTGAATGCACTTTCTTGAAATGTCCAGATTTTAGGACCTTATGCACCCACGCCACGCCAGATGGGCTTGAATAGGCGAGCGATATTAAAAACATAGAGGATAATAATGCTAGGTTCATAAACTTGTAATAAATAAAACACCAGAACGAAAAGGAAACCAAACTCCAATTAAACTGGATGCAAAAATACATAGAGCATACGCGAGGAGAAAAAAGCGTTGAATTGTTATGCAAGCCTCAGAAGACTGTAGAACCTTACGAAAAAATGACGAAGACTTCTCCCTAGGAAAGTCGCCTAACCACGAAAACAGGCAAATTAAATACTGGCTGCCGGTCAACTCTCCCAGTGACAGTGTTTGTTACACTCTGTTTTGTTGTGCAGTGAGCAATGTTAATATCTTGGTTAAGTTTATGTAAATAATTAATGTTGTGTCTGTGTCTACAGTTAAAAAACGGTGGTATCAGTGAAGACAATGGTTAGTGTGTAGTGACACAATTTAAAGTAATAGTGTCTATATCGCGTATACTCTTGTCAAGCTGCAAGTCCGCACATGGATAGGTACTGGAAAATACAAGGTGTCGTTGTTGCGAGTCATATTATAACCTCATGACAACATGACAATACAACCACAGAAGCAAACAACCAAAGATACTTTTAACAACACTGCACGAGAAATCGACGTAATGGAAGAAACTGACTGCGAATAAGAGGAACAGGTAGAATGATCGCCTGAATGTAGAACCGATCGCCGACAACACCTTCAACACAAGAAGACTTTATATAAAGCGACGTGCATCATTTTCACCAACGCTCATCCCCCGACGAAGTAGCCTTCCCCTCCTCTTTTCCAATATTGGCTTAAGGCTGCATAGCCGGTTGATTGTGGCCGACTGGTTGCGGCTGGTCGGTCTTCCCTTCCCATCCCAGAGCGTGTCCCTCCGCCCCAAACTTGCGCCCCCTGGTATATCCGGCTAGTCCGGGTCAGGCTTGCTTCCTGGCTGGGTGTGGTGCCTATGTTCATATTCATGTTCATGTTCATAAATAAACGCATGTACGAGGGTCATTCAACAAATACTAAGCCTACAAAAAAATAATTAAAATTTTGGATAAATGGCGATTTATTTTTCAACATAGTCTCCTTTTAACTCGATACACTTTTCCCAGCGAAGCTCCAACTTTCTCAACCCGTCCAAAAAATACGTTTTACCGAGGTCGGCAAAATACGTCTCCGTGGCAGCGATGACCTCCTCATTCGACCCAAATTTATTCCCGGCGAGGGTCTTTTTTAAGTTCGGAAACAAAAAGAAGTCGCAGGGGGCCAAATCTGGAGAATACGGTGGGTGAGGAAGCAATTCGTAGCGCAATTCGGTCAATTTGGCCATGGCGACGCCGGAGGTGTGAGCCGGCGCGTTGTCGTGGTGAAACAGCAATTTTTTCTTTGCCAAATGCGGCCGTTTTTTCTTTAATTCGGCATCGAATCGGCCCAATAAGTCGACATAGTAGAGCCCCGTTATTGTTTTACCCTTCTCTAGGTAATCAATATGGATCACCCCTTGTGAATCCCAGAAAACGGGGGCCATCACCTTTCCGGCCGATGGAACAGTTTTTGCCTTCTTCGGAGCACGTTCGCCGGGTAAAATCCACTGTTTCGACTGTTCCTTGGTTTCTGGAGTGTACCAGTGAATCCATGTTTCGTCGACAGTTACGAAACGACGTAAGAACTCCGCCGGATTCCGCTTGAACCGCGCCAAACACGCCTCCGATGTGGTCTCACGCACGCGCTTGTTGTCTGGTGTAAGCAAACGCGGCAGCCATCGCGCCCACAGCTTTCTCATGCCCAGCTCTTCGTGTAAAACATGATGTACTGTTCCTTCTGCAATGCCCAGAGTCTCAGCTATCTCGCGAACCTTCAATCGGCGGTCTGCCAATACGAGATCGTGGATTTTTTTCACATTTTCCTCCGTAGTAGCCGTTTTCGGGGCACCTGGGCGTGGTTCATCAAAAACCGACGTGCGGCCACGAAGAAACTCGTTGTACCAATTCTTAACGGTCGCCATCGAAGGAGAAGAGTCACCGTATACAGCATCCAAGCGTTCTTTGATGCTGCGCGTCTTCCCTTCCAAAAACAAGAACCGAATCACAGAACGATATTGCTCTTTTTCCATTTTTGTACAATCGACCGATACGCTCGATTCCGAAGGCTATGAAAACTAAACAAATGAAGGTAATGGACTGAAACTTTGACAGTATGTTCCAAAAAGAATGTACTGCACGACGATAAAACTTTTTTGTAACAGCATCGCCATGGTGCGGTAAGGCTAAGTACTTATTGAACGAACCTCGTAGTTCGATATTTTCTATTATAACTCGTGTATTTTAACCCGGAAATAACAAAAGTGGCGGATAAACTGATGATTAAGACCACAGATGTCTCCTGGAACTCCCCAATGATCTACTTAAAACTATAAAAGTACGTCACAGATTCTGATATGATTCCGTTGTAATAGCAACTAATGAAGTGCCAAAGGTCTCGGAATCACCTTTCTTGATTCGGGGTGAAATTACGATTTTTGTTACGTGTTTGGGAGGCTGATGATTGTCATCCCACTAACGGAGGCGCAGCTGACGTCAACGGACCTTAAAGATACAACTTTCTTAAGATTCTCACAAGTTATCGCACGGGGGTATATTGGTCACGCAAAACAGTTACTAGCTGGCTCGCGGGTTATATTAATTTCTGCCCGATTTCATTCCCTTTAAGACCGCACATACATTTTCCATTCATTCCCATTTTAACGAACACCGCTTACGATTTCAGACCGTTTAGTGCAACCTAGCCTTAGAGGATCATCTTCATATTCGACCCATGTTTATAAATGTAAAAGATTTTATCTAAAGTTGACACACGAATGTTGAGATCCGACGTTACTAATGTATCGTAGAAAATTGTAAATAGGTTTTTCAACACATTTGCTCGTAAAGTACCTCTTATTACGTCGCTTTTAGACTCATAATTCTGGATATTAAACACGCGTGTTTTATAACATTACGGCACTCGTATTTTATGGTTATATCCTAATTAAGACACGTTGGCACCTTGCAGTAAGATGTATGCATGAACACGGTACATTCTTAAATAAACCGGATTGTACAGAATGTGCAGCTTTTTTTAATTCAAGGCAAATGGATTTATACTCTACTAAACAAATTAAACCCTTCCTGTTAATTAATTGACTATTTCTATTTGGATATGACACAGAAACGTTTAATGTAGTAAAACTAATCACATTTGCTAACATTTTACATGAATTAATTAAGATAACATTTTAAAACGAAAATATTAATTTTATTTTGTATTGGCTGTTTAGAGATTTCATCTAAGCCTGGCTTTAAAACCTGCGCGCGCACTGCGAAAACTTCACGAAACCGCTTACGATTTCCGACTCCTCGGCTCTCTTATCACGCTCACCTGCGTGCGGCTCGCGTCATGGCGTCATGGTCTGACTTGTAAATATTTTAACATCTTAATTATTATGTACATGACTATACAATTATTAAATAGACAATCCCGCCTCTGATGTAATTATCAACATAACTCACGTGTATCACAATGCACTATTCTACTGTAGCAATGTAAAATTGTAATATTACAATCAAAGCCCGGTTTGACGGGAGAAATTCTCAGTCTCAATAGTGCGATGACACATATTTTATAAGTCGATGTCGATAAAAAAGCACGATGTACTGTACCACCGTTATGAAATTCAGAAATATTATAGTTGTACACAAAATTAAAATTAAAAGTTTGTATTTTGAAGGGTCTCTAATTCAGACAAATTTATTTATTAAAAGTGGACATTTTTATACACCGCCATATTTCCTTACAAGTCCAGTCGCATAAATCAAATTTCTGTTTCTGATTCAAAAATTGATCGTATGGATGTCGATAGTATAGTCTATATGTAATGAAGCACTAGGAAAAGTGCATTTTTCCTCCCGTCAAACCGAGCTTTGATTATAATACTGTGATACTAAAATTATACAGGGCGTCCCAAAACTATGCGACATGAAGGGAAAGTACCTTAAATATCGTAGATAGGATATTTTGCTGAAAGAACTTTTCGTCTATTCTTTCGATTGGCATCATAAAAATACGGAATGACTTTTATTCACATTTAAGTCGGTTCGATTCCCAGACGAAGCAAGTAAGTTGAAGATTTTCTTTGAATGCACTATTACTGACTTTTAAAAATAACATAGTCTTCTTTCAGCAAAATATCCTATCTACGATATTTAAGGTGCTTTCCCATATGTCGCATAGTCTTGGGACTGCCTGTATATTGTATGTAGTTTTGAAAAAAATATTACACGCTGTGTTTTCTGTCGCGTCGCGGCACAAGATTACTTTCCGAACCGGTGGTAATTTATCGACATTCACAGGTGCAAGCCTAAATTGAAGAATAAATAACTTTGGCTTTTGACTTTGACATAGAGAAGCAAACAAGCCATTACCGATCTCGACTGGAATCGGACTAGATACCTTGCCACTGCCAGGCATTAGGTTGGTAGGTTGACCAAAATATCAACGGATTGTTGGTAATGCATAATGATTAATTAACCATGTTTTGAATCCGTACTGTTTTTTTGTAAGTGTTAAATGTATTTTAATTTTTTGTGTTTAGTGAATAATGAAGTAAGTTGGGTACATATTATTTGGCGGGATATAATCAAAACAAATTTCCCCAATGGATATAAATTTTACTACAACAATATGGGATTATGGAGTTGTTATCCATTTCTTAATCAAATCTTTAACGTATTTTCTATTATCTGTTAGTCCTTTTGGTTCGTCGCCCGAATAATACAGCACACCACAATGTGTGGTCCCGTTGACAATAAACGCGGGCGCGTCGGGCGCCAGGTCTCGCTGAACCCACAGCGCGCGCCACGGGCCAAGTCCCCGTGCGTGAACACCACCTTACTCACCTTCGGAGTCAGGCCCCCGTACATTTTATTGATGTTCGCTACTCCCTCGTGAATTCTCTTTTCAATATCTCCTTCAACCATACCTTTGCATGCACTGAGCCAATACTCCAAAGGACTCCAGTGAACGAAAGGTTGTTTCTCCGACGAGGTAGTCTGTAAGTAGCCGAATTCGTTGCAAAATTGATATCTCCATGAATCATGCTTCTTCTCTTGTTCACTTGAACTAAAGTCAACAATGGAAGTAGTGTGATGACCTTAGTCAAACGTCAAGTGGTTACTAGAAGAATTGTAACGATTGCACTCATTTTTAACTTTTGACGGTGAACCGTATTGCACCGGCTCCTTTAGAGTAGTATATAGGAAATTAAATAAAGCTCGTTGATTTTCTAAACGAGTGAAGTCGAAATATGAGGGCAAAACAAACATTTTTTTAAATTTTTCTCGTCCATCCGGGGTCTTCAATAATTCTTAATATGTTCTAAAATTATTTTCGATATGCTTAAGACAGTTCTCAGTTCCGTATTTTGAGAATGTATAGCCCACGACATCCAAATATTCACGAAAGTCTTTCTTGGCGAGCACGGGTGCGCTGCTGGCAACTGCTGCAACCACCTTTGACGACTTGTACTTTGGACCCGATTTCAGCATCTTTATCAGATTTTCGACGTCTGCTAATGCTTGTCTAGAACTTAGAAACTTATAATATTTAATTTTGTCATGATCTGGAATATCAGGTGAACTCTGGCCATAATACCTATGTTCCGTACTAAACATAGCACCATTAGTCTCCATGGCCATTTGAGTTATTAATAAATAGGGATAGTTCGCTATCCAATCCGGGATAAGCCCGGATTCTCCGCCTATATATATGTAAATAGGTCCCCTTGGTTTCCACAAATCAAGATTTCGGAAGTACTTCATTTTAAAAGTTCTTTTTTCATGCAGATCAAAATTATCCAATGGCTGTTTGATCCATTGTTCTTCTACTCCACTCATGTCATGTTGACTGATATTTAGCTTTAGCAGTATAATAGTTTAACTTGAAACCAACTGGAAATTCTGAAGTTACAGACGAAGTGAAGTAAAGTAAAGCGATCACACATATATGTATACCTCATTGCCACGAGTTTACGAATCGTTGACAACTTCAGAGCTTTAAAATATATCGCCGAATGATGTTTTCCGCTTATATTACTCCATTTAAATACTACAAAATGATTTATGATACACGTGTTGACGCGAAATTCTTAAAAATCCTATAGGTAAACATAAACCATAATTGCCAATAAACACTAAAAATGACATTTTTATACGTAAGTAAAATTGTATTTTCTTAAACATGCAATGAAATGTTGACGTTACGTTCCTTATTATAATTAAAATAGGCAGCGAAGTATTTTTTCAGGTGCAAAGAGACGAGACACACAACCATCACGGCATTCAGCTATTAAAAAAGACATTCTGCCACTACTATTATTTAAAAAAAAAACGATGTTCGCTATAAAAGTCGTCATGAACATAACAAATAACACATTATTAACCAATTCCAATAATTTTAATTTGCAAATTTAACTAGATCAATACACATTTTAATTACTTCATCAAAATATTAGAGGTAAAAAATATTTTTACCGCTTTTCTTACTAATAATTTCTACTCAAACCGCGTAGGTATGTTTTTTATCCTAATGGAGGCAAAATTGCTAATTTTTCATTCTGTAACTCCATTTTATTGGATGTTTAGTGCGTTGTTGATTTTGTTATTTAAATATAGGTTCCGACAAATACTCCGACAAAGAGATAGTATGTGTTAACTTATTAAAGAAGTGATTTCAAACTTGATAGGTCGGTCGTTAGTTAAAATACCAGAAAAGTAATTTCAGCGTTTGTAGAAAAGGGAATTGAAAGAGATCAAAGCAGGGTTAAAAGTATATTGGACGAGTATTTTTAGGAGTAAGAGACTTGACATTTCGCAAAAAGGTTTTTGTAAGAATAAACTAAAATTGATTTTCCTAAGTACATCAATTAAATTAAATAGGGTAAAATCGGGTATAAACTTTAGTGATACATCTTTGAAGTGAGAGAATCTGAATATCGGTAACTCTTCGCCAAAATGAAAGAAAACTTATTTCTAACATCAACGACAGTATAACACTGTGGGCATTCGTCATTTTTAAAACTGCAATAAAATGCTTCTGACAGTTGTATCATGTCTCTTTTTCGTCCGCTAAGCCAACGTTGGTGGGTTGACCAGGTATTGCGAAATTAAATGTCAGTTTATGTATGTATGTAACTATGAGTAGGTGTATTATACTAGGTAAATAGATACATATATTTTATCTTTCTACACGTGTACTGATACATACTATCACGCTATAAAATCAAGAATGTTCAGCGAATAATTATGAATATATACATTCATACTACATTTTTATTGATAATATAAAATTACAAGTCAGGTTGACAGGCTTTAATTAAGTTATAATACATTTCTTTTTGATACTAAATAAAAAATAATAAAACGAAAAAATTAAAACTAATTACAAAAAAAATTGTCCGTCCAAAAGTTTTGTCTGCGGCATGGACCCCATGACGCTTGCGGCATTTCCCCTTTGGACCGCAAGGGCGCTCCTTTGTGAAAGATACGCGCCAGCTCTGGGGTCCCCTGAGGCGTGGACCAGCCGCGACGACAGGGTCCTCATGAAGGCCTTCATGTCGGCTGACCAGGGTCCCATCGCTTCAACTGCAAGCGCCGCAAACTAGTAGTTCTGAACTAGAGAAGAGTATTTGCGGCGCTTAAGTAATTGGGCCTGATCAGCCGCAGCGCCGGCCTGAGACCGTGTTTCCTGTATGTGGGACAGTGCGAACGTATCGACGCATGTTGCGTCCCACACCAGGGCCCTACCGAGTTTCCACGGTACCAAAATTACTCCGTCCGGGCGCTTGCCATCGTCTCTCGTCATACCAGGAGGTTCTAGTGACGAAGGTATGGAGGCAGTGGCGAGCGCCCGACGCAGCAGGTCGTTTATGGTACCATGGCGGTACATGCGGCCGGCGCTTCTATTACATGATAGGCCATGTCTACCTAGCTGGTCCACACCTTTTCCCGCAGACACAAGTATGGGGAACACATATTTGGGATCCCAGCCTTAAACAGATAGCTATTCTTAGCGTACCTGGGTCGAGAACTGTGCCTATGTCGCGTGAGGGAAGAGCGTTAAGCCAGTGGTCTGACTCATGTGAGGAGACAGCCAAGAGCCGGGCGCGTTCTGAGTCGTTTAGACTATTTTCGACTAAAGAAACGTGAATGGATTTGAGCAGAGGAGTGTCCCATACTTTCTGGATGTGTTTCATGTCAGGGACGTCCGCTTCCGGGCACAAGTCGCACCAGGCTCTCTCGGCCTCCGCCAAGTTCGCGATCTCTGCGACCGGTATCTGTTGAATGTTTAAAATAATACCGACGAGGGACAACGAACTGTACGCAGAAGACAGGAAAGCTGGTAGTGCCACACCGGAAGTTGCGCGAACACCCAGACCACCGAATCTTACAGGTAGAACTGCTTGGGACCATGAAATGGAATCGAAAGTAACGTTTAGAATTTTGGATAAAGTAGTTTGTAGAGTATTATCAATTGACAAAAGTATAGAGGGGTATTTCCAGATCGGACAGCATCGGAGTAAGTGCATGAATTTAGGTGTAAAGAGACAAAAACGGATAATGAAAAGTGCCATAGGGGGGTTTATATCAAAAAGTAAGACAGATGTACAGTTAAACAAATTTAACTTGCAATTAATAACTGGACTGATCGCTTCATCAAAAATTGGAGATCCTAAAAGTGTGAGTGATGAAGTGGAATGGACGGAGATGTTGGGTAATATCGCGTTAAAGTTAGTCAGTATATCAATTTTCCTATCCGGGGGAAGGCGGTCAGGCAGAAAAATTTCACATTTCGTGAAATTAAGGGAAAGCCCTATTTCTGCAAATGTGTCCATTATTAATTGCAAGTCCTGCAATACTGTTTCAGCGTCCCCACCAAGGGAACCGTCGACCAGATACCAAAGATTAAATTTTGAATTTAGATTGTTTATGATTGGATGGATAGCCAAACTGAATATAGCAGGACCAAGCGGGTCTCCCTGCTGACAACCAGTGTTTGAATCGATAATTTTGTCACCAAAAAGTAATTTTGATGGTGCCCCATAACATTGCCATAGATAACCATAGGCATCGGGGAGATGTTTTTTGACTTCTGCTAAGAGGGCACCACGATCAACCGAATTGAAAGCGTTTCTCACATCAACTATGCAAAAACTTCATAGTCCGTGCGGCTCAGAAACGTGCGCGCAGCGTGTACTGCAGCCTCACAGCCGCCCTTGACGCCAAAACCCAGCTGTCGAGGCTTGAAAATTTTGGTGAGACTCTGATTGAATTTCCTACAGCAGAGTTTTGAAGACAGACGTCTAAAAGTGCAACCGACGGCGATCGGCCGAATGCCACCATCCTTTTTAGCTAAGGCTACTAGATTGGCACCGTAGAGGATCGGGATGATTTCAGCGTTTACACGACCAGTTAGCATTAGGTTGATCAAGGATGTTAACTCTTGAAGTAACGCCGAACCTGTATCCCCAGAAGGTGAGGTGGTCAAATCCTTCAGGTGTTGCGGGGACAAACCATCTAACCCTCCCGCAGAACCATTGGGGAAAGACATTAACGCTGAAAGTACAGCGTCTTCTGAAACGGTCACACACCCGCCATCAGTGGAAGGAGGTTCTGGAAACTGAGTGGTAGCTAAAGGACCCGGATGTTTTTCCCTGAGCGCGGCAAAGGTTTCGGCGGAATGAGTAGCCAAGACATCATTAGAAAAAAGAAGGCGAGCAGCTCCACTCACATTCCCCTCTGAGATTTTGCTTTCTATTGCATTTACTTTGGAAAAAGTACGAGGGTTGAAATTTGAAATGATTTCATCATTTTGTAACTTGTCAGGTGACACGGAAATCGAAGATGAATTGTCTTTTATCTGCTTGGTCAAAGAGTCTTTTTTGGACTTGTTTGCATGTAGAACCGAGTAAAAGAATGTGAGCAGACGCTGCCACGCTTGGGCAGACAAGGCAAGACTGCTGGCTACAGCTCTGCGCGCACCGCGAGGTATTCTTTTAATTATAGGCACATTTCTCTTTAAAGTTCCCAATTTTTCTGCAAAGGAAATGGAACTGTTAAAGTTATCATCTCTGACAGTTGAGGACACAGGCTGTGAAGCGCTAGACACAGGCGGATCATTCGCTGCACGTATACCATGTTTGCGAGCGGTATGAATAGCTAGACCCCGGTTTCCCTTGTAGAATTTGTTATCCCCGCAGAGACGACACTTCAAAAGTTCCACTGTAGCAAAACAGGGCTGCGAACTCATAATATATAAGGAAAACAAAGAATGCTTCAAAATACTAACGGACTATAGAAAAAAACTTCACAAAAACACCAAACACAATCACTCCACTGATAAATAAGGAAAAGATATGATTTTAAACAATATTTACAAAAAAATGAAAAATTCAAAAAACCAGCAACTGTCACTCCTGTTGAGGCGCCGCGCCGCGCCGCCCCGGGCGCACGCGAAACCACTTTGCATGGGCCGTGGAGTCTCATACAATTCAGCCGGACGGCCACGGTCAAGCCACGGTCGCAGCCCGACGGGCGGACGCCAGCCGCTGCAACCGCCGCCGGCCGCCCGACCCAACCGTCGGAGTCGGACGGAGACCTCATAAGCCGAATAAAATTAAGCGCGTATAAATTGTTTGTTTACGCGAACGTCACCACACAAATTTAGAAAATTGTCAAAGGGAAAAACGCTGCACTGTGCGCAAGCACTGTTGACGGGTTGCCCGGGATGCGTCAGCTGCAGTCCAATAGGGGACCAGTATGCGTCGTACTGCGCAGGTCTGTGCGTCGCCAAGGGAAACGAATGATGGGCTATTGTGGCGTCCTTTCAAAACTGCATGCCATAAATATTTTGGCTAATATCAAACGTTTGGGCACTGCTCTCAGCCTGCCAACAATTGATGTCATGAGTCAGGGGTCAACGAAACTGGATCTTATAATTGCAGACTTGTGCTTGGCGAATTTTAAATTTAAAAGCCCTTTACGACCGAGCTGACATTTTATGACAATGACTTAGTATATACATTCTTAGCTTTTTAGTATAGTATAATAGGCACGCATTTTACAATTGAGTGAAAATACTTGTAATGTTTGTTACATAGAATAGAATAGAATATCATTTATTCATGACAATAACACATAGGTATGTAACCACAAACATGTAATTATTTCATTAGGTTTATAATCCACATTTCTGCAGAGGCTAGCCTCATTTTCCTAGGAAAATAGGGATTGCCAGCCTAGTACATATAGATTACTTAAGAATTACTGCTTATTTTATTTTAAAGGATGAACGCCATCACAAATTGATATTGAAACAAAAGAAGGTTATTTTGCAGTCTAGGCCTTAAATTTTTTATGAAATTCCGTTATGATCGTCTTGCCGCACCCAACACGTACTACAGATGTAGTTCATAATGGTTTCCCATCGTATTTTCTCGGAAACGTTCGTATTTGTCATGCTACTTCAGTCAACCTCAGTACTTTTTGTACCGAGACTGACTGAAATAGCAAGACACGTTCGTACGTTTCCGTGAAAATACGATGGGAAACCATTATGCACTACATCTGTACCCGATACTTCACAACCTGTTATAAAGAACATAACATCAATTTTATTATTGCATAGGTAGGCATTTAAGAAATAGTACATTGTGATACAAGTGAGGTATGCTGATAGAAAGAAAGAAAGAAAATATGTTTAGCATATAAGAAATAAAAGACACAAGATATTAAAGAAATCAAAACATGCTAAAATGGTCGCCACTCAGCTTTGTGCCACGAAATAAGCCGTAAGGTTATATATATTTCGCAGCGCCGTGTGTGTGTGTGTGTGTGTGTGTTTGTGCGAGCGTTTGAACCGTGGTGCGAAAATTTAAATTAAAGATTTTTAGTTATAAATCTTTGATATATTAAATTAAATAAAGACATTTTAAAAACAAGTTATAATTTGACCCTTGATATACGTCATGGCTGCCTATTCTTTTTGTTTTTTAATTAAATGTTGCTTAAGGAAATGTTTAAACGATACTACGCTATTAGAATTTCTTATTGGAGGTGGTAAGTGAGTGATAATTACATCAGAGGCGGAATTATCACGCGAGCCGCAGGTGAGCGTGATAAGAGAGCCGAGGATGTAAAATAATATTATATCTTATCCAAAAAGAAAGTCAATTAATTAACAAAAAGGATTTAATTTGTTTAGTCGAGTGAGAATCCATTTGCCAAGAATTAAAAAAAAGCTGAACATTCTGTACAACCCGATTAATTTAAGAATGCACCGTGTGCATGCATACATCTTGCTGCAAGGTGCCAACGTGACTTAATCGGGATATAACCATAACACACAAGTGTCGTAATGTTATAAAACACGCGTGTTTAATATCCAGGATTATGAGCCTAAAAGCGACACAATAAGAGGTACGTTAAGAGCAATTGTGTTAAAAAAAATATTAGATGATTTCGTTTGATGCTTGTAAATAATATGCGTGATCAGTGTGATTACTCTACTTTACATCACATGAGCTGAGCTTTATATAACCACGAAATTCCGGTATTCTTGTTTTCATAGCAGCGCCGCTGTAACTTCAGAATTTTCGATTGGCTTAAATATAAACCATCTACTCATAACTGCTAAAGCTGGACAGCTATCAATCTTAATGTGAGTATGTACAGTAGAAAAAAATGGATCGACCAATGATTAACCCTTGAATAAAGTCTATAGCACTATTTCCACCAAACGGCCCGCATCGGATCGGATTGGAAAGAATACGAACGGATGCCGCGACAACCGATCGTGTCCGGTAGCATGTCGACGCATACGATCAAGCGGTAAAAGCCGTTCGCGGCCGACAGGACGTCGACGCACACGATTGCTTGGCACCGTACGGTTGCTTGCGAACATATCCACAAATAGTCAAATACGTAGTTTTGTTCGGCATCGACAGCCGAAAGGTTCCGATCGCACACGACGACAAGTGAACGGGGCCGATCGCGTGTCGCAGCATACTTTCGGTTACGATCACATGTCGCGGAAGATGCCCGCGGTCAAGCTGTTGTGCGCAGCTTGTTAATGTAGACTGAATAGTACGAGTATATGATTCAGTGTCGTTTAAAGACTATACTATCCTTTCCGTTTCGATCCGTTGCGGGCCGTTTGGTGGAAATAGTGCTTAAGGAGCCTAGAAGACACCGCGGTATTATTGGTCATACTGTGTCAATAAAACAATAAAAAAAGGGTTGTATTCATTTGTTTTTCTTTAATAGCTAAACAAAGATGATGTCAAATTCTGACGTGACTTAAATGGAAGGATATCTTGTTAAATAAACGTTAGAGGCCGAGCAAAATTCTGGCGAGATAATTATCACCATCCTCCTAGCGTTATTCCCGGCTGTGCCCTAAAAGAGCCTGGGGTTCGCTTTCACACCTAATCCTAAGTTTTGGCATAGACACTAGTTTTATGAAAGCAACTCCCATCTGACCTTCCAATCCAGAGGAAAATTTAGACCTCATTGGGATTAGATCGCCCAACTAGCACAGTAGCGTTAAAATAACCTGTATATCATTCTTATATCGGTACCATCCAAGTGTTAAAGTGTTAGAATGCCTGTAAAAAAGGTGTTAGAGCATGCCTAACACACTTATAACCACAAAAGAGGCCAACGATTTTACAGGTAAAGGTTTTAGAAAGCCTGTAGAACAGTGTTATCTGATACCCATAGTGATGACCAACCCTCTACAAACACAGTTATAACTAGAGGTGTGTAACTCAGGAGTGAGAGATTCAAATGAACTGCATCTTTTCGTTTATGTCACTCGCTCACTCGTTCACTGAAGGATGAAACAACTCACTAACTCACTATGTCAGTTCAGTATGCGTCCTTCCCCCGCTCTACCGCTCTCAACTCAACCGAGCAACTGATGTACGAGTGGGTTGCGCTCTTCGCACTTACGAGTCGAAGCTATAAACCTATCTCACACTCACGCGTGCACGCTTACGTTACTGATAGAAAAACATGTCAATGTGTGAGTCACTCATTTATACTTGTGTGTGGGAGTGATTTAGAGCTGTTAGGAGTCCACAGATCAACTGAGCGAGAGCTGTTAGGACTCTAAAGATAAACTGAGCGAATTGAACGAAATGAACGAAAAATAAAATGCAGGTAGTGTTTGGTGTATAAATCAAGGGAAACTTAAAATATTTTGCAATTTCGGTCTAGTTTTCTAACTACACCAACTGCATAAATAACTTTGTAATCCTATATAAATATATAGATTACAAAGTTACATTTGCAGTGAATGAGACAAAATGAAAAAGCAAAAATGCTAGTAGTACGTCTAGCACAACTTGCTAAGAAGTCGCTTTGCGCGCGACTGAGGGTCTTCTTTCTCACTCGCACCGTGCAAATTAGAATGAGGAGGGTAGATCTTTCTCGACTCGCGTCGCGGCGCGGCGTCAGTTGTGCTAGCCCCGCTGCATTAATAATTTGTATGTATTGATAACACAATAACCTACAAAAAGGAGTGATATCCCATAATAAACATTCCATGTAAAAAAGAGGCCAAGACTCGAAACTTCCACCGTAAAAAGTTGTGAGATATTTCATAGAGCCATGTCTCAGGCATTCTTATTATTCTTTATTTACTTGCTAAATGAAATTTTGTGACTTGGCAGTCACACAATACTACATATTTTTAGGTATGCAAAAATCCATAAATGCAGTAAAGTTGTGTGATTGACAAGTCACAAAAATTTGAATGCCTGAGACTTGGCTCTATTATTACGATGGAAGAGTTTCGAGACTTGGCCTCTTTTTTACATGGAATGTTTTTGAATGGGATATATTTGACAGGAGTTACTAATTGAAGTGATTTTTGTTTGTGACTTTAGGTGAAAACAATCTGCCCTTGTGATTTTACGGTAAGTGTACCTATAAGTACATACCATGTTTCCCATCTCTAAAAAAAGTTTTTATCATTTTCTATTCTTGCTTCTTGGCCAGTGGCATGTTAAATTAAGTGGCATCCATAGAATGGCAAAAGTAACATAAATACTGAACTATTTAGTTGTCAAATATTGAAAATCAATTTGTAGGTTAGAGTTCACCGAAACAATGGCGAACTCTATAATCCCCCTTAGTCAAGAGTATTTTGCAGTCTATGCCTTCATAACGGTGTTATAATATACTCAAATAACTTCTAGTATCTTTTGTTACTACACTCTTGACGAACTCTGTTATAAAGCCTCTGCCTACACCTTATAGTGGATATAACACCTTAAGCTTAATAAGACACTACACGGCAACAACTAAAAAGCAATAAGAGTTAACGAGAGTCAGTGAACACTCTTATAAAGATTTTAGTGTTACAAACAGGTTAAAGCTATCACATCTTAAGTATACTTTCTTTGAATAACACTCATATAACTCTAAAACCTGTTTAACATCGTTTAATAAATCTCTAGTAACACTTTTGGAGTTGTTTTAGTTTTCTTAACTCGTCTATAACACTATTAGTTCCAACTGAGATAATTATAACTCACTTATTGTATAGGTTAAGGTTATAATAAAATCCTTAGCTGACACCGAAATGTTAGTTGAGCGGTTTACCGGACCAAAAAGCTAACGGTAAATATCCGTGCATAAGTTTCGAAAAACTCTTGGTACGAGCCGGGATTCCGACCCACGCCCATCACTTGACAGCTGTATGCCTGAACCACTAGGCTACCCTAGCTTCAATTCTGGTGCGATGATCAAAAAATTATATTTTAAATTTGGAATTTATCTATTTTGATGCAACTAAATTAAAAAGTCAAACTCGTATCATATTTTTTTTAAGGCACAGCTCACCTTACTAAGTTTAAGGTAGGTTTTTCTGGCCAGCAATATATGTCTTTTTAATTCTCTAAACAAAGAAAATAAATACCAAGTCTATGAGGTTTTTTTCGAGCTTGGTGGTTCTAGCAGAGATGCTGGCTTGTGAATTCTATACTAGTTACTTACCTTGTAATCTAGACTAGACCAACTCTTATACTATTACTTCTTATCCTTAGATATTGATAACTCTTCAATAAAATTGGTGCAATTGCGTCGATGTCAAAAATAAGCCTCATAACGACGACCCAAACTTTTTTTTGAAGCAAATAAAAAGTATTATCATCATAATAAATATGCACGGAAAATAAAAATGAGCGTGGAATCACCGCACCGGATGGTTCCATCGGAAGACCAGCGCTAGCCACCAGGCACCAGGCCAGCACAACGCTGAGATGGAACCGTTTCGTGGCAATGTTGTCTTCTATTTTGATTTATGTGCATGTATGTGTTGTTATGAATAAATATTATTCTATTCTATTTAATAATTTGGAATAAACCACCAATTATTTCTGTTTTTATACCGATTCTCGAACTTATTGAACACCCTTTAGTACCTACCTACTATTACCTAGTGCAGCGTAAACGTTTGGTTCGTCTAAATTCGGCACCATGGTGTTGACAACGCCATCTGTTAAGTGTAAGTGCGTTACTGAACACCCAATCGGTTTGGGCTGTTTTCTCAAACACACGCTTCTAGTTGTCTACGAGTTGTCGGGTGTTAAGACTGCGCCGAGCTTTTGACGCGGGCACCGATTTGGCATTTGCACCTGTGTGTGCGTCATCACGCACACTACCGCCGGCTCGCTCGATCGGTACGGTCGGTCACAAGCTAAAAGTTAGTAGCTCATCATTCTCCGCATTGAGACGTGCTCTCTCTCTGAGCTCTCGGGGGTGACTGAATATGTCATGCGTTGCTCGCGTATTATATTTCATCATTTTGTTCCATAGTAATTTTATATGGCGGATTTGAAGGGCGTTTTAAAAAAATCATAAGTAAATAACCAAAGCACTTTGAAATGTAAGGATTGCATTCTTTTGTAGTTAATACATTGGAGATTCGTTTGAGTAGGATTATGAAACTAAAGTATCATTTTTTTTATTAAATTTTACCTAAACGCCGACACACGTTCTTCTCATTTTTTGTGCAACTTTATGGAATTGTATTTATTAAACTGTAGATGATTTGAGAATATTTATAGTATGTTATTGTAAACTCACTCTTTGTGATTATAATTACATATAATTTATATTTTATTGTAAAGAATTGTGACCTCCACCGTCGGAACGGTGACTGCCGTTTTTGCCGATTATGCTCGGCGCAGTCTTAAGGGGCTACCCGAGGTTTTCATCGATTTTTGACAAGTTTTGAATCGTATCTCCTACTTTTGCACTACAGATAGAATTATAAGTCAAACGGCTATCGGTTCTTCAATCTTTTATCTCCATTTCTGTCGGATTTTGAAAGAAATGAATACTTAATTTTGTACGATTTTTTTAAACATTGTCTAAAAACACTTATTTCGTATCTCTTTTGACTTTGAGTGATTTGTGTTCGTCTATGACGTCTCTAAAAACGAGTCTAGGTTTTTCATTTTAAACTAATTAACACAATAGTTAAGGCCAGAAAACTGGTTGTCTGGCCTAAAATTGTTCAACTTTGATGCCAAATATCTTCAAAACAATGAACTTTGAAGTAAATATGAGATACTATATTGCTTAAGCCGAAGTTATATTAGAGCCACGCCGCGTGTCGCAACGCAATCGGTTTCATACATTTTGTATGAATGTGGTTACATTAGCTCAGTCCCGCGTGTCGCCACGTTCATTACAAAGTAAACGTTGCGACACGCGGCGTGGCACTAATATAACCCCGGCTTTAATCAGATCGAAGGTCCTTGGCGTATGGGAGCCCCTTAACCCTAAACTTGACAGTGTATCTTTAAATGCACACATTTTTTAGTCACATTTTTTCATTTTTTTGTAGAACGATTTTTCGCGCTCTATTCAGTAAGACAGAGGCTTGAACGCACGAAATTTTTAATTTTTGCCAATTTTAGGGTTTGAAAAAACTACAATAAAGGTTAACCACACGTGAATGTGGTTAACCTTTATGTTTTTATGGTTTACAGATGCCCGTTAAATAAAAGTTAACAATTATCAAAAATCTATTCAATTTTATGAAACTGTGGCTGATTGTTTATTATATTTTTTTACTTTTCAGCCCTAGGCCCTTAGCGACACGCACCACTTTCGAATCACTGTTTAGATAAATACCTAATGACCTAGATACTTTCAGAGTATGAGAGGTGAAAAAGAATAGGGGTGTAGACACTAAATAAAATAATCAATAATGTCATATTTGATATTACTTATCTCGAAAAAGGTTAAAAATGTAGTCAAATGGAGAAAAAAACAGCGCAAGAGAATAAATAATCACGAAGTTATAAGTGTCCAAAGCTTTAAGAAGGGGTTCTATCCCTTTTTTGCAAAACGCAACTTCGTGTGAAACGATGACGCTTGAAGAATGTGACGTCACTATAGACGGCAACGTGCCGCGCCGCATCGTGGTCGGCGTCGCCGTCGACGCGGCCCCCCGGCAGCATCCTGTAATGTGACGTCACACACTGTTTACGTTTTCTCTAACAAGCAATATTAAAACGGTTGTAGCTTCGTAATTCTTTGAGATATCTGAATGGGATTTTCGTCACTAGGCATATTTTTTTGCCTTCTTTCTTTTGGAGTAATAATAATTTTCGAACCTACACCCCTATTAAATGTAAAATTTCTGATAATTATTACTTGACACAAATTAAACATTAGTAAGGATCGGCGACAGGAAGCGATTTGACGATGAAAATATAACATGGATATTTTTTTTAGGGTTCCGTAGCCAAATGGCAAAAAACGGAACCCTTATGGATTCGTCATGTCTGTCTGTCTGTCTGTCTGTCTGTCCGTATGTCACAGGCATTTTACTCGAAAACAATAAGGTGTATTAGAATAAATATTGAATTAATAGGTAAGTGAATTGAGCCGGAGATAATCGCCCCGAAAGTCACTATAATTGTGTCCCCCCCCCGTCTAATTTTTAAACTGTGTATTTTAAAAATAAAAATAAACATGGACATAGGGCTTATTAAATTCTTTCAGCGAAAATTGTTTTGAACAAGATCGGTTCAAAGGTTTTCGAGATATTTCTAAAAAACTGCCTTGCTTAAAGAAAAGGACTTAAGTTCCATAAGATTTCAGTAACGATACGACCTTTTTAATAGGCACGGAACCATTCGTTGTGCGTGGTCCGACGCGCACTTGGCCGCTTTTTAACTTTTTTATGTTAACATGAAATTGGGTGACTTAACACATTCATACATTGAGTCTAATGCTCTTATGGCGTAATAAAATTACTGTCATGTCTTGGAATTACAATTACACCTGAAAGTGTGATGCCTTTCCTTAGGTACACGCCTCATTTCTGCCAAAAAACCAAAAATACAAAAATACCACTCACGTCTTCAATTATCCGAGTGAGTATCTATCATAGCAGTTTTCGCTACAAGCCGGAAGATTGCTGCTACACGCTACGGCGTAGCGCACGTAGCGATGCTTGGCTTCAAATATGCTAAACTCATTTCGCTAATAGATTTAGCGTCACCACTTCCTACTCTAAATTTAAAACCTGCATTTCGCTACACCATATCCATAATTACTTGGCCCACAGCTAATAAATCACCACATACACGATGAAGATCACCATACAATTGTGTTAACAATACAAGTGAGTGAGGAACTAGGGTTCCTTTGAGCTTGTGTATGAATTTGTAGATCGAGTTGCATTGGGTATTTCGCTCGGCAAAAATAAAACTGCATCAAGTCGAACCGTGTCGACAATCTGAACTTTATAAAAGACACGTTAGGGTTGAAATTAGACCTGCGTCCAAATGTTGAGTTAAATCATTTTTGTTTTAAACGTATTGTGTAGTTAGAAACGCCAATAAATGCAATATTGCATTTGCACGTGCGTACACGCATCGGAAAGCGTTAACGTAGCCATATGGTAGATCAAAGGGCCCGGCCGGACGGAGAAACTGTTTGTGAATGAATTTACTGTTTTGTTAAAATTAAATATGTACGGATGCACGTTTATGAGTTCTGATTTGGGATTCCAATTATATTTTGAACATTCGAAGGATAAGGATATCTATCTCGATGAGATCCTGAAAAATCAATTGAGGATTTTTGCATCCATGCTTATATCCATACTTATACTGATGTTATAGGGAAGTGGGGGACCCCACTTCCCTAAAATAGGGGGTGGAAGTTTGTATGGAGCTGCGGTATGAACGAGTTCCACGCGGACGGAGTCGCGGGCAGAAGCTAGTATCAATATATGTCATTATTTTATTACATTACCAATGCAGTTGCAATGTTTCACTAAAAAAGAATAACCTTACCTAATATTTTATACTTAAGGGTCGTTTACAGCTTGATCAAAATATCGTTCAATACATTCATAACCAACGATTACACACGCTTCGCGCTAATGTGCGCATAGTATTCGAGCCCAGAGGGAGGTCATGTGAAACTGGGGCTTATCTTTCTTAGATATTGAGGTTTTTCAATGAATATTGTCGGAAGTATAATGTTAGTTAATATTTCAATTTTGTATAGAATGTAACGATTATAATACAGTAGGCGAGACGTGGTAGTGTCATTGTCAGATTTAGGTTCGCGTCTTTTCGATGGACATTGCCTAGGCTTTAAAGCCTAATTTTTGGTCGAACTCTGAATCCGCATAAACGGCGTCGCCTCTTCTATAATTCTATGCGATAAAAACATATTATATATAAACATAAGCCCTTACTATTGCCCACTGAAAAGACGATTTTTGTTTTACTGACTGAAAATGACTCGGTGGTAGTTATGCGCAAGCTCCTAATTGGGGTGTAGACTCTAGTGTTGCTAAATGAAAGATAGTAAACCATCAAATTATCGTAATAAAGTATAAATTAAAAAATAAAATTAAAATCATAAAAAGATATGGACCTTGAAAAATTAGAAACAATATGCACTTTTTTATTGTCTAAGAGTAAATTTAAAACTACCAATAGAATCCTTACGCTTTTATACAAACTAAAATGTATGACAACTATATGGCCCTAAGGCACTGGTCGCACCGCGGGCGACGAGCGATAAACGAGTAGAACTAGAAACTAGAAACGAGTGGGCGAGCGGCGAGAAGCAAATGTGTAGTTTCGATAGTTTTGTCGCTCGGCTATAAGCGAGTGTTCGAGTGTGACGGTCGATTACTCGCACCACTCGCTCAATAATACGGTAGAATGATCGCTCTGATCGCCAAGCGTTCATCGCCGAGTACCGCTGAGCGAGTTTTATCGTTGATAGCTTTTGTCGCTGCGATCAACTAGTGAAGAGAGAGTCCTCACCGGCAGTGTGAACAGCCAGCGATAAACGTATCTCTCTATAAATATATCTCTCTCTTCTATTTACACGGGAGCGATTATCTTTTGTTCGTTTCTTGGGCGAGAAAATCGCCGATAGCTCATCGCTTACTCGCCGGCGGTGGGACTAGTGCCTAAAGGCAGTATTTCACGACTTATGCCAAACCAGTTATGAGATGACAGATGGACCTCATTTTTAAGTATTTTTTTTTGTTTATTTACGTACTTTATTGTAGTTGCTCCAATACAAACATTTGTTCCTCTCTAAAAATTGGTTCGAATGGCATCGAAAAAAAACCCGTCAAGAATCATGCCTATTAAATACTTATGTTTAAAATTGTCGGTAAAAATAATACGAGAAAATTTCACGACAATCGGGTGAGAATTGCGACCTGTAGAGAAGAACATCCAAGCTGGAACGGAGAAGTACTTCGTTCGCTTCGCTCGCTCGTTAAATAAAGTAAACGTGCGTAGCTGAGCCTGGCTTCGTAGTGGGCCTTTATTGACTGTTATGGCAAGCGATGCAAGAATAATTATGGCATTACGTACAGTCACGGAATTTGATTGTTGAGCCATTTAGGGGTCACTTTATATTGGACAATTCATATCATATGTATTGATAAACCATATATCCTTCATCCCTAAATGGCTCAACAATCAAATTCCGTGACTGTACCTACTGGATGTATGTAACCCATTGAGCACCAAGCGCGACACAGTGTTACGGCCGCTTTCGTCTAAATTTTATAAGCTGTGGACTACAACGTATAGGTACCTATTTATGAAGAATGTCATAAAAATTAAACGAGAAAGGTTTGTCAAGATCGTCGCAAGTGGAAGTCCGTGACCTCAGCCTACCCCTCCGGGAAACGGGCGTGCCTATGTTCATGTACTTATATGTATTCTAGTACTGCAGCGTATACTACTAAGAACTAAGCGTGGACGTGAATGAACTTTGCTGCTATGCTTACCTGGTACCCTTGTTTTCGATGTTGCCATTGATCTTGAATGCAGGCAAACTGACGTCCCAGATCAGTTTCCCGAATATTTTTGAAACACTGGAAAAAGGATAAGTTGTTTGTTTTGCGAAGGTGGTGGCTTGAAAATCGGCGTGGGTTTAATCAAAGCACATATTATAATAGTCATCACTATGCAATGTAAGGATTTAATTCTCACGCTTTTCTCACTATTTTGTAAATAAAGTACTGTGACACTATCATGACATGACAGTAAACATGACATTACACTATAGAACTAACGCCATTGGCGCGCGGCCTGCAACAAATTTGACAGCTAATGTGCTAATTGATTCGCATTGTCGTCATCATATCAGCCGAAAGACATCCAATGTGTTATTAAGCGGTCTTTAGCCTTGTCTAAAGCGAGGTTTAGACGAGCAATTAAAATTGCAGAAGCCGACTTCCTCAAGTTTCTTGAATTGCGTAAACAGTACAGCAACCCAACTTCTGCATTTTTTTTTCAACTTGCTGTACTTGTTGCAAGTCGTATGTGTAAACAGTAATAACTCCAACTTATAAAAGTTGAAAAAACCCCGATATTTTCATTTCAAAGTCCAATATCTCAAAAACGGCTGAACATCACATCAGCTTTCGAATACAAAAACCGCATTCAAACCGGTCCATCCGTTTGGGAGCTACACGTTAAACTTATAACACCCCTCTCTTTGCGTCGGGGGTTAAAAAATAGCTTCTCACAAGTTACTTTTATCAGTTTTATAGCTGCAAGTTGCACGATTAGACTAGCAATTAAACTTGCAGAATAATACTTCTGCAAGCAAATGCCAGTGTGTAAACAGTCGCGGCAATCAATCTGTTTGCAAGTTTTTACTATATCTACGTTATTATTATATTGAGTTAAAGAAAATAGCTGCAAGGACATGGCATCATTGGCAGATACAAGACAGAATACCTTATAAAAATGATCTGTGAAGCAGCTGCAAAAATAAGATCAAGACTTAGCTGCTCTATGACTGCTGGATGACGCTGATTCGTTTGTCAAACTGTCAGTAGCTAAATAATGTCAGACAACAAAATGATAAATTACGATAACATTCAAGTTCAAAGTGAATATAAACTCCTACTGACGTTGTTATCAATAGTGTTCAGAGTGAATCTGGTTACGTTACACGACGATGATGATGAAGATTCAAAAGCATAGAAACAGCACGTGAGTAAATTACAAGACAGGCGGTCTCTTACGATTCTCAATCTGTATACCATACACCTACCTGTTTAGCATCATTGAATTAAAGCAACCCACTGCTGAGTAAAGGCCTCTTCTATATAATGCTGGCCATGTACGTTACGATTTACCGGAAAGATCTTTACCGGCGCACGGTGCTGTGCTGGTCGTTTTGTCGGGCATCCTCATGCCAACGTCATCCGAATTTTACCCAATGTACAGTAGGTATGTATAGGTACCAGGGTTGCTGCGGATGCGATCTTTTTGACATCCGCGGATGCGGATTTTGGGATCAAACATTAAAAAACGTAAAAACAACGTCCATTTTATGATATCTATGAATGAGAAAATAACTGTATGTCTGTCTATATGTGTGATGAGCGTAAATATTTGTTTCCGAGTCTTGGATGTTTTCAATGTATTTAAGAATTAAAATATTTAATAAAAGTAACGAAAAATAATAAAAACAAACATAAAACGTAACTATAGGTAAAAAAATTGGTATAAATCGCCGTCAACGGGCAAGGTGCCCAGAAGGCTGGCCGTATTTCCTCCCTGTATAGCGATACTAACACGCTTTAGGAATTTATATCTATTATATATATATATATATCGTCGTCTAGTACCCATTACACAAGTCTTATTGATCTTACTATGGGGCTAGTTCGATTTATGTAAGATTGTCCTTAATAATTATTTATTTATTTATTTCAAGATGGAATGCGGTGCAAACACTCACTAGTAATGATATCGGAAGCTTAGGCACTGCCCGGTTTGATTAGCACTTAGGTAAGGTTTTTATAGAGATTTCATGTTTTGCATGTGCGTATAGTTTTATAATTCACTTTTTCACGTTTTTATCGCTGACGCGATTGAGATGAAATCTGATATGCAGACAGTTTGATTTCCGGGAAAGGACATAGGATAGTTATATCCCTAAAATCATGCCCTAAGGTGTTGAGTAATTTGACATTACAATTTAACTCGTTAACTCGATAGTTTGTATAGTTTACTCGATAGACGCGTATACGGAAAAACACGTAATGCAATTAGTGCTATTTTATTATTTTCAATATTCAGCCTTATTATATCACAAACATTTATCGTTGAATTGAAATGCTAGCGTGTATCGGATATGACATTACAGAATACGCAAAACGCGTAATAGGTGAAAAAGTATAACTTAGTATGCGCCGATTAACTCAATATAGCGGAATTTGTGCCATTCATTTGCAATTTTAAATACAAACAAAATACGTGACAATCCGAATTTTGTGGACACATATTGTCAATTTAAACCCTTATTTTTATACGTTCTTTAATTTGAGGTTGGTCTCTATTAGATCTACGCTTGACAGAATAATAAGTTATCACGCGCTAATTCGCAAGTGAAATAGTTTACTAGTCGATACGGTATTTCTCGATATCATCTAGGTATCTAATTTGGGACACATGGTACCGATGCCGTAGTACGAGACCAACGTTAAATTACGCATCGAAAACTAAACGCCAGCGACTAACGTTTTGTAGTTGTTGCCGGAGAACATCGGTACCATGAGATGCAAATTTGACGGCTCGAATTTGTGACAATCGAAATTCTACGCGCGTTTACTCACTCACGAGAATAGTAAAGTAATGAGTGTTTTCGATAGTGACTCATGCTAGCAGTACAGAGAGGTAATCAAGAAACGTTTCGTAATTAGGTTAAGACAGTTTAAGAGTCCGCAGTAAGCTCGGCCGAATTTCACCTTCCCATACAAACGTAGTTACGCTCTCATTTTAAACTACTTTTGGATTCTGACGAAACTTTGCATACAATGACATGAGGTATATCTAAGTCTGTAATTAGTTTATATGGTTCCAGTTTATAAAAGAAACGAAATACAGCAAAAACAAGTTTTGTATGAAAAACTTAAATTCGCTCTATTTTTTTACCATGGTATCTGAAGCTACATAAACTAATTACAGACATAGACATGTCATTGTATATGCAAAGTTTCGTTACAATCCAACGGGTAGTTTTAAAATGAGAGCGTAACTCATTTTGTATGGAGAATCGAGCTTACTGCGGACTCTTAAGTGTCATTTTTCCATATAAAATTTGACATTTAGATCTACCTAACGTACGTACAATGCGTTACGTGATCGACCTGCTGTTCTGTACTACTATTGAGGTGTGCAATAAAGTGTTTTTTTATTATACGTATTGTACCTACATTTTAATTCTGAATTAATTACGCTTACCTAGTTTAAGTAGGTACTTCACCAGAATATAGTACTTAAAACTGGGTTTAGGTACCCGATTAGTAGTCCTAGAAATTCTTAGTAGGTAGGTATACCTACTATAACTGAAAATTAAATCAGTAAGTACAGTCAAATGCAAAAATATGTATCGATAACATCCTCTCATAAATAAGTACCAAAACCCTTAAGCCGCTGACATAAGAGTTATGGGACATATTTATGAGTAGGTAAGTTATATGCACCCATATTTTTACACTTTTTTTAATTGATAAAATCAGGCGTTACTTTGTGGAAGTCCATGATAGTTACGAAAACAATATTCCTTTGCTTAATAGCCAGCTTTGTTTTCGTTTTTTTAGCGGAATCGCTAAAAAAAACGTGATGGTCGCATATTTCTTGAAACCGATTCTCGTGAAATTTAGTGAGCAGGTTCTTTGTCAATTCAGGTTTCGAAATAAAAAAATAAAAAGGCACGCGAATTGGGTACCTACTTTCCTGAGTAAAAAACAATATAAGTAATTCTATTAAGTCCGTCAGTTAAATTATCAAAAACACGTGTTTTTTTTTCTTTATCAATCAAACAAAAAACTGAAAATAATATGCTAAAAAGTGTAACTGAGGTGTCTACCTGATGGAATAGTTTTTTTAGGAAAGTAAGTAGCTAATTCTACAGCTCACAGAGCTAGGATTGCATTTACTACTTTACTCACGCAGTTTGTATCTAGAAACAGGATTGAAATTGCGGTTGTTATGATACCTGAAGTTTCCTTCTAAGAGAGTCAACTAGGCTAATTATGTTACAGATTGAATCAAACAGACAATTTGCGGCTCTGTAGAGCTCGCAAATCTGTCTTAAAAATAAAATAAAATCGGAAAACTGACTAGATAAAATCAAACGATATAATTATATCGAAAATTTAAAAGAGAAATGGTAAGGTAGAGAAATGCGACCTGTAGAGGAGAACAACTGCTTCGCTCGATCGTTCAATTATTATGTCCAAAAAAGTCTCTCTCACTTCGATCGCAGATATTTGTACATCTAATAGAAGGAATAAATAGGCGACACAAAGCTTTCTTTGTCAACTCATATGTTACCTACTATATATACTAAACAACTAGCGTTCAAAATTTGAAGATTCGGTTGGTCACCGAAAGTTCAGGTTACTAGCTTTATGCACAATCAAGTTACAGGTGGGTTGAAAATGACCCGAATGGCTTCGAGAAAAGGATGCCACGGCAGTGACTTACGGCGGGAGCTCTGCCGTACCCCCAGATTAACTCCAAGATCAGAAAATGTTTGAGTTCGTTGTTAGAAAAATATCTACTTACCCATTAGAAGTTCTGTTGATTTGTTAATATTTATCATGCATCAACATCATGTATTGTGCTATTTTTAAACGGTTTTATTTAGCTTGTTTAAAAATATCAATGGTCAAATCACTGGAAATATTGTCAATCAATCTCACCTAACAGATATTGTAATTTCGACGACAGAGTGCAAGTCAGGATGGCCGAGCGGTCTAAGGCGCTGCGTTCAGGTCGCAGTCCACTTCTGTGGGCGTGGGTTCGAATCCCACTTCTGACAAACTTTTTAGATTATTTTCTTTAATGTGAGTCTGACATATTTCTTTATTACGTAAATACTGAAGGGAACAGGGAATCTTTCATAACTTACCCATGAACATCGTTTTTGATAAGGAATACAGACGGATTATAGTATACTCGTTATATCAGTCTGTTGCTTCTTATCATGCCACATACCACCGAGTTCAATGAATAACTTTGAGTAAGAAGTGTCTTCTTACTCGTACGTCATTAAACTCATTAACATTAATTAAATTGAGGCAATAAGTGGGTGCAGTCAAGTGTAAAAATATGGGTGCATACAACTTACTCATAAATATGTCCCATCCCATAACTTATTTATGAGAGGATGTTATCGATACATATTTTTGCACTTGACTGTACCTACCTAGCTGCTAAACCTGAATTGCTTTTTCAACATACTTATTTAAAATTCCCTGCGTGGATTTTCAATATACTTATCCATTTTTAATTAATAATTAATACGTGAATATAGTAGGGATCACTAAGCGAAATTAAGTACTAGTACAATCCACTCTCTTTCTGATATATATAGTCTGCGCATTTTCTCTCCTATTCATTAAATCCTTTATATGGGGACATTAAAGGTGATACTTACATCTTTAGAAGTGGAAACCCACTTTAAAGGTAAGTGCGGGCGACATTAATATTAAGAATGGCCTGTTATGGCGTCTCTATCGAACATATAACCTAATCAAGTTTAACAGGAACTTTCTCAGCACAGTTTTCTCTATGAACCATAACATTAAATTTCTTGAGGTTAATAAACTATGTTCTTAAACTTGTTGAAAGTTATTCTACAATGAGTTATTACACTTTTCACGTTTCATCTCTGGTTAAATCCATATCAATAAAATTATTCAACAATTAATACATACGGTAGAAGAGAGCATTACCACGGGGACTCTCGCAAGTCCCAATAACGTATGTTTTTACTAAAGTCACTTGCCCCAGAACAGTTTTAATTGCCTTATTGGACGTTAGTGATTAAAATTAAATAGCTGTTACATTTATATTCCAAAACATGTCCTAAAGCATTTTAGTCCTACTATTTTTGCCACAGTGATTACCAAAATTTATGTGTCACAATGTTTTTTATCCAAACATTGTGAGAAATGGGAGGAAAATTCGATAGTGCATAAGAAACGAATGGATAACGAGGCTAGGTTAGGTTACACAATATTATTAGTAGGTATTATGACAAATGAAATTCAAGAATAAATATTAGGTGAAGCATAATTAGCCTATCAGGATAGGGCTTTTTACGTTAGAACTAATTATTGTTATGATAAAATAAATATATTATGTTCAAAAATAGGCCAAAAGATTTTAGTGATTCCACACCCGATTACCACAAAAGTGCATTAGATTTTTTTTTCTCTGATTATTATGAGGTACTACAACAAAACGCAAGCATGAAATGTAACACAATTTTATATTTACGATACCTTAGTTAAAAGTTCCCCTTCTCGTACATTTTAAAAACATTTCTATGAAGCTTTTCCAGTATAACCTGAAGTAGCTCTTAGAGATAGATAAAACTTTCATAAGACTGGAGTGGCCAGCTTAATGGCGAGCCATAAATGTCCTGAGTCTAGCTAGACAAAAGCCATGGCCAGGCCATCTCCATTCACGGCCATTACGTCCACGCACAATAAGGCTATTCAAGGGGGCTATAACTATCGAGCTGAATACGACATTATTGTGTCGTTATAGAAATTTTGTGTACTTTAAAATGTGTGATTTACAGGTAGGTATATTAGAATATTGTCTCTTGTGAAAAATTACATTATATTCATGATATAGATTGTTCAATCTACGAAGACGCGCCATATTCGTACTTACGCTATAGACTAAGCACTAACTGTGTAGGTACGTAGGTAGAAGAAGTGGGGTAGTCACCGATAAATTCAACTACATATTTATAAGTTGTCGTCTCAGTGTAAGGACCTAGTGGACGCACCGCTCGGAGCGGGGCGTCGAGCGTCCATATAACTTGCATTTGTTTTATATGGACGCTCGCCCCGCTCGTCCACTCAGGCCTTATACTCAATGTTTGACCACTTAATTCCTAATACATAGTTGTCACGTATTCGTCATCTATATTGTTGAATTTTTATGAATTAGTGTGGAAAACGCATTAATTCTGCTTATAGTCAAACTACTACTGTTTAATAACTGCAGAGTAGACCAGTTGCATTTGACAATAAGAATTTCTTCTTAATTGCCGCTGCCACTGTTATTCACGTTAGTCCCAAATTTCTTACTCTTCATAAATAAAGTATCTTTATGTACTCTTGCAGGTAATTTGATAATTGACCACTTTAGAGTTTAACGGTAACGGAATAGTTTACAGCAACATAAACGCAAATTGCTTGTATCAGCGCAACCTACTCGTAAAGTGTATAAATAGATCTTTATTAACATAGATAATTAAGATTATTTTTACCTGCTCATAATAGTCTACTTTACGACCGACCGAGTACGATCCGACTTTGTCTTTTTGACGACCGACCGGTAAGCCTAGTGGGTAGTGACGCTGCCTACAAAGCTGAAGGTCCTGGGTTCGAATCCCGGTAAGGGCAAATATTTGTGTGATGAGCATGATTATTTGTTTCTGAGTGTTGGATTCTATGTATTTAAGTACTAGCTTCCGCCCGCGACTTCGTCCGCGTGGACCCGGGATAAAAACTATCCTATATTTTAATCCAGGCTATAAACTATCTTCGTGCAAAATTTCATTCAAATCGGTTCAGCCGTTTAAGCGTGATTGAGTAACAAACATCCAAACATCTAAACTTTCGCATTTATAATGTTAGTAGGATAGTAGGAAGTAAGATTTATATCTATTAAATATATCGTCGTCTAGTACCCGTAACACAAGCCTTATTGAGCTTACTATGAGGCTAGCGCGATTTGTGTAAGATTGTCCCTTAATATTTATTTATTACTTAATCTCTACTCCTCACTATATATCTACACTTCAATGAAATGAACGAAGGACTAATAGGGCTATGAAGGTACATATAGGTATCTCGAAAGCGTAAACATGCACGCGTGCTCCATGATTCTAAAAACGTGCAACGTCGTCGCACCCAAGAATGGCACTCAAATTGTAGCCCAGGGTCGTATTACGTGTCGACTGTCGCTGAGAAGGTTTGTAAATATTACAACTAAATGCTGTGATACCCTATAGACATTGCAGTAGGTACTATACTAGGAAATGCGACCCAAACTTCTTGAAAAACGTGGCAATTAATAATAATATTTTAAATGGAAGGTAACTGTCATCACGTTACGCTTTGACTGCTGAATTTTTTCAGCATCGCTGTATGCTTTGACTGCTGAATTGATTCACATTAATGGATGGGATATTTGTTTTCTGTCTGTGTCTATCAGCTCTCTCAGGCGAACCTGCGAGTAAAAACTTGTGAGGAAAAGAATGAGAAAGGAAATATATGATGATAAGTCTAATATGAACATTTTCCCCCGCGAAAACACTCATCCTGAAGAAGAACACCCGAAGAGTTCGAAACATGTCGCCCGTAGTGACATTTAATACGTGAGTCAGTATCAGAAGTGGCTAAGCAAAATAACACGCTAAAATGACCTACACATATCCTTATTCCCTTGACATTAGAGGTCGTGTGTAGATCATTTTGAGCACTAGAACTGCTCAGCAACTTCTGTTGCTTACTGTACAAGCTTTTATTTAACTTGACCTGTTAGTTATGATTATGAATATAGAACCAGTAAACCTTAACCGATTGCGCTGAAATTATGGGTTTAAGTATAGTTTGGATGACAATTCAATATTATGGTACCATCAAGCTGATTTGATGATGTAGACAGGTGGCCATGGGAATTCAGTGCTTAACCGACGTAACCCCGCTGAGTTTGGGCTCGTTAGAATCGTCTCAATGAGTAGTTGATGACGGTATACAGAAAAGTACAGTTGGCAATAAAAGCTTGTACCAAAAATTTAATTTTTGACAAACATATTCTGGTGTACCTAAATTATTTTTATTTCATTTTAGAGCGTTTCTCAAAAAAAATGCCACTACATTTTTTCGGAGATTTTCTGTAACGTTTATGTTATTTCTACTCAAAATCACGATGTCCTTCCATCCCACTAGGAGAAAAAAAGTGTCCCAAAATGTTCATACATTTTTGAACTTTCCTATTGTGTTACCACCATACAAAGTGTATGGTAAATGGTAACACAATAGGAAAAATATCTTTGGGACAGTTTTTTGTCCTACCAGGGTCGAAAGAGCTCCTGAATCTGAGTGGAAATAGTTAACATAAAATTCCTAGAAGTACAATTAATAATAGTGGCATTTTTTTTGAGAAACGCTCTTTAATCCATTAAAGGTTAATTCACAGCTTAAGTTGAATTATGATGAATTACATAAAAAATTAATAATTAAGTAGCAATAAGTTATAAAATAAAATAACATATACGCGATTTGGTGACTGTACTAAGCTACTATGTGAAATGGAATAAATAAATAAATAAATAAAAATATGCAAACTATACCAATACAAAGAGAATCCAACATACTTAAATTCAACCATAAAGTATTCAGATCTACATGCATTTTGCTTTAGCAACTGTACTTATCTGGTTTTTTTTAAAATTATACTTACGATCCCCTTCAAACCACGTGATAAGCCTATAGTGATAATGAATAGGTGAATAAAACCGTATGGTAATTAATATAATTCGAAACATGACCACGAATTAAATAAAAATTATGTTTTAGGAAATATGCCAAAGGCGTTCTCTTTGCACCCACATTGAATTGCTTGCTCCACGTTTTCCTTCAATAGCAGTTGTCACACTTTTCCTCTTACCCTTTAACTTTCAAGCAAAAGCAATAGCGATCGCAGACTAGTCTGCTTATTACATCCCAGTGCACGTCCGGAGCCGCGGAACTCGGAAATGCGCACTTGACTCCGAAGTGTACAGGTGCCGGGTTAATTTGCACTTTTCTCTTTCACACGGGCAAGCGTAACTATCACACGCACACATGAATGTGTTGCCATAAATTTATATGCGTTTTATCATTATCAATTTTACGAGCTTCAAAGATCTAGCTTTTAGCTAGTTCTAATTGCATTATGCGAAGGCTGAAGATAATCTGCGTTTTGAGTGCACCTGCAGATTATGTTTTGTGTATACTTTATAGAGTTCATTCGCAAAACAAAAGACAGAAGAATCAGGCATATAATTATATTCATGAGATAAACCTAGATTTTACTTGTATAATTAAACTTCAACAATGTTAGTCCCAAATCCCTGATTTTAAATTGCGAAGAATTTTGACAGCTGATAAAATATAGCGTTTCAGTAATGGCAACCATTTTTTGAAGTAGGTACATATATAAATGAGTAGTCATTGCTTTCCTTTTATTTTGTATTTTCAAAAGTTCCAATTGTTAAAGTCATTGATCGACTACCTCTAAACACAAGTGAATTAGTAAACGGTTTTCTTTGAAAACGATAAATAAAATGGTAAAAAAGATTTCTTTATCGTGATATGTAGTATAAGGTACATTATTCTTCTGACTTAACTTGTGGCGGCAAAATTCTTGATTCTCTGCAAATAAATATATTAAAGAAAACTCAAAGCTTAAGAACATGTTAACATGTCAAGAGACATTGTGGCAAAATTGAAGACAGATGTTCAAGTTCAAATATCTTAAAAAACCAAGGTTTCCAAATTGAACGTCAATTGACTCGTTCTAGAGGACTATCTAAAGCCACGTGTGTATGCTTATATTTTAAAATAAACCTGACACAGGAAAAGCGGAAAATTCGATTAACTTGAAAAAACCGCCCCGGAAATGCGAAACTCATGAAAAACGCAATGAAAAGCTTCGTATATTTTTCATATATAATTGCCAAGTTTTAAGAATAGAGAGAGAAAGAGAAGTACGTACGTACATTCTTACTTTTATAACTATGGATGTAACTTGGTATACCACTTATTTCCCCACCCTGAAGTACAGTATTTTTAAGTACCAAATGGTACATAATATTAAAATCGTAAACCAAAGATTTGCAATGTAGGCCAATCGTTGGAATGTTACCAACAACGATTTTAGATTTTCTCAGAAAAGTACTTTATAATTTTTGATGACCGAATAGTGCAATTTAAATTCAAAACAGGTATATTTTAGTGAATGATATTCTTTTGTATGTTTATATATTTAACTATTTTAATAGTTATATAGGTACATGTAAAAAAACCATTTTAATTTTTACCACAGATTCAAAGAGTATTTCTTGGCCTGGCCATACCAAGAAATGTCAGTATACTCCGCAATAAAATAACAGGAATTAGGCTAGTCAAAATATGGCTGCAAAAATATCTCATTCTATTTAAATATATCAAGCGCAACTATAAATATATATATGTGGAAACTGTATTGAAACTTACACGCTTTTCTAAAGCTACTTCACAGCTTTTGACTATATAATGGGCCGACCCATAGACAGGTCTATTGTCTGAAGCTTAAAAAACGGCTTCCAAAGAGCTAATTATGGAGTTCCCTTTAAATTTCTGGATAAGCCTAAGGGAAAGTCCTGAGCCTTCTATATGTAGATAGGAGCCTCTTTCTACCAAAGCCGTTTCAACGTCTTAGGTATATTGAACATTCACGTAGACCGTAGGCCGGGGGTCGAAGTGAAATATTTTATCATTAACACTTCGACAAAGTAGGAATATTATAAATGGATACGATTTTAGAATAAAAAAAATTGAGGACACTTACACAAATCGAACTACCTGGTGAGCACAATAAGGTTTGAGTTAAGGGTAGTCGACGATATATTTAAAAACTAAAATACAAAGAAAACATCTAAGACTCAGAAATCATGCTCATCATAAACTTAAATCCATACCACTATATGACATACACCAGGTTCTGCCTGTAATTATACTAGCAAGTACTTTAATTATATTGTGTATATTGTACTAGCTCCTGCCCGCGACTCCGTCCGCGTGGAACTCGTATATCGATGCCTTAGAGCACACTCGTACTAACTTTTCGGAAAAAGTCGTTGCAATTAGTACCTAAGTGCACAAAATCTAAGGTTGAAATTTCAACGGCAATTTTTTTTAAATTAGTACCAGTGTGAACTAAGGCATCGATATACAGGGTGAAATATTATTGACCGTTCATATTGCCTATTAAGTAGGACAAATCGTTGATATAGAGCAGGAATAGAAAGGTACCTAAGATTGAACCTTGCAGAACGCCCATTCTGATTTTTCTGCCTGCTGATCTTGCACCATTTCCATCCACCCTTTGAATTCCATAGTTTAGATAAGATTCGTAAGTTTTCAACTCCACACCTTAATAACTCCGTAGTGGTGCAGTTTTCCGATCAGGGTGTCATTTTAATAGTCTATACACAAAGTTTCAAGTCTCTGTCGCTTAAAATTATACTCCATCCACATACAAACTTTTAACCCCTTTTTTACCCCCTTGAGGGTGGAATTTTCAAATATACTTTAGTGGGTACTTGTGTTAAAGAAACTACATATTGTGAAAAAATCTGCATTCTAGGTTCAACGGTTTGGGCTGGCCGTTGATTTCAGTCAGTCAGTCAGTGAGTGAGGACTTTTACATTTATTTAAAAAGATTTGTTAAAAGTTTAAACGTCGTTTTCTTAAATGTGGTTTTCAACCATAGGTACATAAATAGGTGCATTTTAGAAGATAATGATTCCACGTCTGTGCCTCAAATCTAAATGAAAATTCAAAATTAGAGTCCCTCATTTCGAAAGAGAAGTAGCCATAATTAAACGCTTTCAAAGGCTGTCCGCAGTCAGGGAATGTCAAAATATGAGCGTTTATTTATAGGATCTTTTCATACCGTTTATGCGGGCAGACGGTAGACATTTAATCTATAGGTTTAAATCTAAAGTAGAAGGCGGTATGTGAGAGGTTAGTATAAAACAATGAAACTTTCCTTTTTAGTCATTCTGTAGTCACCAAGGTACCCTTAATTATGGTTTCGTCATGTCCGTCTGTCCGTCTGCGGCTTAGCTCAGTGACCCTTACTACTAGAAAGCTGTAATTCAGCATGGGTTAGTAGATAAATCACGCCGACAAGTTGAAAAACATTTTTTTATGGTACCTCCCATATTGTAAAGTGGGGATGTATTTTTTTTCTTGGTAAATCCATGGTATGGGGTATCGTAGGATAGCTTGTTTAAAAAAAATGGGTTCTCGAAAACTATTATTCTATACGGGTGATATTGCGTTTTAAAACCCTAATTTCTGGAGTCAAGTGTTAGGACACTTGACTCCAGAAATAAGGGAAGGATTAGGATCCGTTAGGATTTAGTTACCCTACAGTGCTCGTGGCCTAACACGCACTCGGCCCGTTTTTTTATAAGATACAACATGTATCTATTTCGTCTTTGACAATATTAATAATGACTTCATGTAAATTTATTTTATTTTATTATGAAATAAATACATCTACTTTTTACAGGCACACCGGCAACCACTGATATTAAGTATTACCACCTACCTAATTATATTTTTTCTAAAAAAATCACATTGATTTAGCATTACAGTGCAGGTACAGTGCTCTTCCAACTAGGCTACTCAGACATTGATTTAGCATTACAGTGCAGGTACAGTGCTCTTCCAACTAGGCTACTCAGACATTGATTTAGCATTACAGTGCAGGTACAGTGCTCTTCCAACTAGGCTACTCAGACATTGATTTAGCATTACAGTGCAGGTACAGTGCTCTTCCAACTAGGCTACTCAGACATTGATTTAGCATTACAGTGCAGGTACAGTGCTCTCCCAACTAGGCTACTCAGACATTGACTGATGAGAGCGTATCTTGCATTTGCCTTGAAAATACGGAAAGGTCGCTAGTAGTAGCGGCGGTATTTATTTCTTCATTTACATTTATTCTCTGTATCAATTCATTTAAAATTTGGTTGTGGTTTGATTGACTTCCACGTTAAATTTACAAGAACCAAAAAAAAATGTTTTCGTTTAGAGGTGTAAGATGATTGAGTATGTGTTGCTTTAGCTTTACATCCCAGCGTCAACAATTATGTTATTTCATTTAAAGAGAAAAAAATGGACTGAGTTGTATTCAAACACAACCTTCTTTATTTCATTTAATTTTCACAAGCCGCAGAACCAACTTGCTTCGTAAAGCGCCTCAGTCACGCCGTACACATACTAAGTAAACCTAGGTGCTGACCAAAGTGATATATTTTATTGTTCAATGTCCGAATTTGTTAAAGTGTGTCTGTGTGTTGCGCAAGTATAATAATTAGGTTAAGTCAATTAGGTATTTAAGGCGTTATTGCATTAGTTTAACCTGTAAATAATACTTGCTATATTGAAATAAATAAATCAATAAAATTTATATGGTTTATGATCTAAGGGATGGTGGCGCTCGGTAAGCAAAATATTGCCAGTATTGGGAGACACCGCTAAAATAACCCATATTATATCACAGTCGCTCTACACTCATTACTTGAGCCAAATAATATCGCGCATCACACGTCCATAACTGTTTGTTGCTGCCTGTCATCGGAAACTTAAATACTGTCTCGGCTCGTGTGAGTTCACCCTAACCCTATGCGTTAACGCTGAAATATTTATATTCACCTTGATGTAAAATTAATCCTGCCACGGTAAACTTTATAATATTATAATAATACGTGAACCATGCATTTTAAAATCTTTCAACGCTGTAATTCAATACATATTTACGTGAGATTTTAAATGTTCCATGCGGTAACAACGTTGGCTTGATTAAAATATAATTGAAAACGCTGAAAGCAGCAAAACTGGATTGAAAAGCACTTTTACTCTTAATCATTACCTTTTACAAGGTAATGCAGGGTCTTTTTAAAGTTTTCTTTTTATATTTGCCAGGATTGAAAAGTCTTCGCAACGCGCAACGTAAATCACTCGAGAGCAAACGTAATCTCGCTAAAAGCAAATTTGGATTACCTGCCGCAATATTAATTGGAATGTTTTTTTTCATAAGATCGGCTATTCGGAGCAGCTTTCAAATTCTACGAGTCGTGTTATTTTTATTTTATACCATACAATTCGCATTGTGCCATTTGATTTATAACACAAAAAAGTGTAAAGTAGTGTTATTAGGTACTTTTTGCTATTGGTGATTAACGGCCGTCTTCATAAACGTTCAACAAGCCTATTTTAACTAAAATGGCGTTATTATTCGTTTGTCTTTATCTGTCAATTGGACATTCATATTTGTAAGAAAGGGACAAAGCACTTTTTATTCAGCAGAGGTGTTTTAAGTTTTATGAATAATTGGGTTAAAGTTTTATTTCGCTCAGCAATGCCAATTAACGTTGTATCCTGGGTGTTATGATGTGTCGAAAATGAAATGGTTCAATGCGAATTTAGCTGCTCTCGCAGCTTCGGCCGCGCATTACCTACAATCCAATTCTTAGTCCAAGAATTCATTACCTACCCATGTCCATCCCGAAGATCCATCATGTACCGGCCGTGTGTCAAACAATTAGGGTGTTAGGTAATACCTAGTGGATTGTATGACAAGGTTCTAAAATTACCAAGAGATGTAAAATGTGTGTGTGTCCGTTAACGACGAAATGTACTTAAGCAAGTTGGTAAAAAGAAATTCGTTTATAATTTTATTACTATTTTTATCTCTCTAAATGTATTATAGGTACTTAATTGCCTTCCTTCGTCAATTGATACATGCGCGACACCAATTTCTTTTACCTATCCACAGTTGTGTTACGGATTTTCATTTATTGACGCACACGCATGCGTCATTATCACTTGCCGCGTTAAAGCGTTCATGGCCTAGCGCGCGCCGCCGGTAGTGCCCAAGTGACCCAAGTTGTTACGCAACGTAGGCTGCGGTGAGTCCTTTGGATGGGAAGTCGGTTTAGAAGGTGACTAACTGAGCCTTTCCATACATTGGAAGGCATGTTAAGCCGTTGATCTCAGTTGTTGTCAGTGATAGCAGTTATTTAGCGGAGTTATCTAAAATAGTAATTATTAACTTCTTAACCCTTGTTTGATAACCTTTTCAATACGTGTCTATATGAGTGACACATCAGGCGTGTTGTCAGGCGACTATGCACAATACACTTACAACCGATTAACTTTATTTTGCTTCGGGAACAAAACGCTCTGCACTTATACGAATGCAGTTAATAAATCTACGGGCCGGTTTAATGAAATAGGGTTCACAGTAATGAATAAAATAACCTTTAACTTGTGAGCAATAGGGTATGTATTCATTTGGAAAAGTTTGAAATCGGATACCACAGACGGACGGTGGTATTGGTTACAGAAACATTAGTCCAAGACAAAAGTAATTTACCTGTAGTATCGAGAGTATCGAAATAAGCTCATCTGGTTTGACCGTGTCTGATGCCGATGTAGTGGAGTTAATTAGGGTTTATTTAGGTGTACATTACTGAAGCGAACTACATTAGGGCAGATTTCTAAATTAATGATCAAAACAGAACTATCGAAACACTATCATCACTCTCCAGACCTAGACCTCTAAATTGAGATCTTTAGGGAGAAGTTGAGTCATTCCTTAGAATGATTTTGACCATTATTTTAAGCTAACCTGAGTAATATTCTTAGTTACGGTTAAATTCAATAGTTTTTGCTTGCACATTGTTGGTTTCTTGGAAAACTTTGCGAGATCGTAGCCTTAATCCCAGGATTAGGGCTACGTTGCCGTGATAGCGATTGGAATATTAACTGGCTAATAAACCTGTAAAAATATCCACTTTAGGACAAGGTTATCACTGTAAGTTTTTCCAAAGTGTTCCAAATCCACAAACCGTCACAAATTGTGGTTGTTATACATAGTACGTTGACTTACCTATTGCTGTGATACGCGTCCTTGGGGGGTGGCATGGGAGTGGGGATCCTCCTCCCCCCCTTAGTCACACTCATTGTGCTTGCCTGGATTGTCCTTAAGACCTGAAAAGAAACGCCCCAGATTATTCTACCAACACTCTAAATAATGCGCTGCGGGAAATGAAGTCACTGATGTTCCTTAACTGTATTAGGTGTATTGACTTCTGGTTGAAACAGAAGTTTAACGATAGGTATTTTCTATATTTACGGTTCACTAATGTTTGACCAAAAAAATATTGACAAATGGTAATTTGACAAACAACGTTTCACCAAATGATCATTTGGCAAACGCGACATTTGACAAAAGTATCATCTTACAAAAACTCATTTAGCAAATGATCAATTAGCAAACACTAGGTACACTTGGTAAATGGGTTAAATAATAAAATGTCAATTGACCTTTTTTCATTTCAGCAAATAATATGACAAAAAAATATTGACAAATGGTAATTTGACAAACAACGTTTCACCAAATGATCATTTGGCAAACGCGACATTTGACAAAAGTATCATCTTACAAAAACTCATTTAGCAAATGATCAATTAGCAAACACTAGGTACACTTGGTAAATGGGTTAAATAATAAAATGTCAATTGACCTTTTTTCATTTCAGCAAATAATATGATTCGCAAATTAAGCATTTGTCCAAATGTCATTTGACAAAATGTTATTTCATAAAAAGAACTTCTTTAAAAATAGTTGGTTCTGGCGCTGTAAGTTCGCAGTTCAACCTAACACTCCTCCTCGCTTCGCTCGTCGTCGTACCTAATGGAGACCTAGGTAGACAGACATTCCGCAATATTTTGAAAAACACTTTGTATCCCTGACTGACGCAGATAGCAAAACAATTGCGTATTGGTTTAAAGAAACCAAATTTTCGAAATAATGTGTATTAATTTGACCCAGACCATATCTATTATGAGATTTATTAATAAACGAACCACTTGTCAAATAATACATTGTACCAAACGTTTTTAGACCAATAGTAGTTTTGTCTGAGAACTCAATTGCTAAATGTTCATTTAGTCAAATAATTATTTATAAAATGTAAATTTAACTGTTGATCATTTGGAAAAGTGAGTCATTTGTAAATTGACTAATAGTAAAATGATCAATTGGCGAAACATTTTTTTGCAAAACGTTGTTGGTCAAGTGTAATTTTGCCAAACTACTTTTGTTCAAACGGCAGGACACCATATTTACATATAATATTAAAAAGAGGAAAAGTGTTAGGTTGTACTTAAGTTTGAAAGGTTATAAGTTTGTAAGTAGGGGGAAATCTCCTGAAAGTCCGATTGCAACAAACCTTTCACCAGTAAATAAAAGATAGGACAGTTCAAGGGTGTAAGTTGCTAATAAGCAGTTTTATTACACCCTTTAACTGTGCTATCTTTTATTCAGTATGTATACTGCTATCAGCAACACTATTAGGTATTATATTAGTAAGTATTTATGAATATTGGAGTGGTTAGTAAAGTGTAGGTGCAGTAGATATAATTTGAATTACAAAAAAATGCATTTTAAAATTAACATAAGTGAAAAATTCACACTAATGTACTATCGACAAAATTGAATCCTGACCCACCATGGAACCTTGTTACAATTAACTGACATATTAACGTCATATGATCTTACGTATGTTCGTTCATTGTAACAAGGTTCCATGGTGGGTCATGATTCAGTTGGTTCGATAGTACCTATAGATAGACAGTCCCAGTATGTCTCATTTATGGGAATGGGATACTATGCTCTTAACTAAAAGTTAAGGCTTAAAGTTAAAATACAAAAGGACTCCATTTTTTTATAATTTTCCTTTATTTCGTAATTTGCCAAAAATGGTTACCTATTTGGAGAATATCTCCAGTTTTTGTTATACGAGGAACAAAGTACGGCTCAGAGTAGCTTTGAGCACCGTCACAATGGTCTAACATTCGCTGTCTTTGCTTTGACGAATCCTGGCACATGGCAAACATATTTTCAATCCGTCTGCTCATAAGTCTACCTTAACCCACCGTAATAAGAATTCATGGAGCCGCATTTCGGGGTACCCATGACAAAGTTAGTATGAAGCTTCTGTTTACAAATTTGAACCGTATCGCTTCGGCATTGGGTGGATAAGATGCGCACTCTGGTGACTTGGTATTCATCTCGCTCGCTATGATTATTAGTCCTGCTGATAGTGGCAAGGATGAGATAACCGACGTCGGAGTGTAATGACGAGCTATGTATGTGCTATGAATTTAATTTTAGAGAATATTCAGTTATTGCGAAATTATTTAAATGTAAGTAAGGCCTAACTTTGGTATTGAGAAATATTTTTATACGATACGTTGGTACTGTTTAAAGTATTAATAGATAAAGAAAATTCTTCAACTACCTTTTTCATTACCTCATCATCATGATATCAGCCTAAAGATACCTGCTTACCTATACAAATATTTATCAAATATTATGACTTTGCTAAAACTATATATGTTCACAATAGTGAAAAAGTTACATTTAGGAATACGTATAAAAATTAAACAATAAGTCGTTTTCTTGATCACCTGTGTATCTGTAACAGACACCAAATCCAAATCTACCTTTATATTAATGCTTCAAAAATAATGCAATAAAATTCATAGGCATTTATGCTTTACTGAATTGCAATTTCTCCTTCGTTTCTATTCAGGTCAGAGGGTAAGGCAAAAACCTGACCCCGTTGGCCGCATAATTCATACAAAAAAGCAAACACGGGAGGTAACATCAGGTAGGTATCCAATATTAAACTCCTTAGGGATGTGTTTCTCCGAACAGAAGTTTTTATATTTAACATTCCAGGAACACACACATACCTATTTACAATAAATGGATATTTAGTGTCCGAAAAATCGAAAATAACATCGATATTTGCGTCGGTGAAAACTAACAAGGCCATGTTGATTGCCGACGTTTTCACCAATTTCAATAAAGAAGATAAAGTCGAATCTGATCTAATAATTTTTCATTGAGCGAATGATGTCACTTTTGCTCACAGCCAGTTTGTTTTATTAATTCAAGCATTACATACACATATTTACGCATATATTTACTTTTTCTTTTGTCTTTGTCTTGTTGTGTTGTGTTACGAATAAGTGTTTGATTCTTTTTTTTAGGGTTCCGTAGTAAGGGTTCCTGATAGTTTCGCTTTGTCTGTCCGTCCGTCCGCGGATAATTTCAGTAACCGTTGGCACTAGAAAGCTAAAATTTGGCACTAATATGTATATCAATCAGGCCGACAAAGTGGTAAAATAAAAAGTGATTTATTTTATTTTATTAGGGTACCTACCTCCCCTATACGTAACGTGGGGAGTGTTTTTTTTTCATTTCAACCCTAACGTGTGATATATTGTTGGATAGGTATTTAAAAATGAATAGGGGTTTACTAAAATCATTTTTAAATAATGTTAATATTTTCGGAGATAATCGCTCCAGAAGTAAAAAAAATGTCTAACTTTTGAAGCATAAGTTTTAAAAATATGAAAAAATCTCAAAAGTAGAACTTTATAAAAACTTTCTACGAAAATTATTTTGAACTTGATAGTTTGAATAGTTTTTGAAAAAAATTACAAAATAATTTCTGAACTAAGTTTGTAATTTAACTGTATAAGCTGGTGTTTATTGTACCTACCTGTTATTTCTACAAAATCACAATTAAATGACGTGCCTTCAAATAAAGTAAAAACGGTGAAAATCGGTTCACGCAATAAAGAATTATCCCATAAAAATCATCTTCCATACGTTAAACTCACGCGCAAAAGTTTACTTAATTTGCCGATAGATGTCGCTGTACGCGGAACGCTCATATCGTACATGGCGGTGTTAAGATTTTTCCTGATTTAATGGGGTCGGAGCAGGTGCGCCCATACATTAGGTCGAAAATTTGTCGTGCTCGAATTGTCTTAGTTGTTTATGGTCGTTCGTTGTCCAATAACAAAATTGTTCGCAAAGTATATTGCTTATATTGTTCGCTAAGTATTGCTTGTGGGGACACTTACTATGACGGACGGAAAACTATGGAACCCTACACTGAGCGTGGCCCGACACGCTCTTGGCCGGTTTTTTATTCTGATTCATTATATTTTTTCTTTTATATTGAGGTGTAAGTAGGTACATAAGCTCTCAAGAACAATGCAAAACAGAACAGTTGTAGCAACCCAGTTTACTTATTAAGTCTCCCAACAAACACATGGAAGTCATAAGCCGCTGAACTTGCCATCGCGTAACCGCTTAGCATTCCGCTGAATATGGAAAGATGGTAATCACATCCCATTGCGATGTGACCCAGCTGGGCTGACCGACTTGCACGTTCTTTATTTACAACTGCTCTAGGTTTCCACTTTAAATCATAAAAGTATGCACTGTTTACGACGAAAGTTGTTTATGTTGAAAGTTATTTATGTTGGTATTCTTTACAGTTTTAATTTCCCGAGATTTTTTAATTTCCTATGTTTCCAAGATATAAAATTAAATAAGTACTTAATATATAATTTACTTATTAATTTGCCCTCCGAATCGCTAAACGTAGCTGGCAGTGGGTGGGGCACATTTCACGTAAAACTGATAGCCGTTGGGGCGGAAAGGTTTTTTTTCCAGAATTAGTACGTAGCGTAATATACCATAATTATGTTAAATTGCCGAGAATGCGCTCATTTTATGTTAATACGTACTAATATTTATCTATGTTATGCCTAATAAGTATAAGTATATACATTGCAAAAATATTACTACTACTAAATACCAGTATGTTATCTGAACTAGTTATAGTCTGATACATGATGAGAGATGTATGCAAAATTGCAAATACGAGGATTACAACAAAAAAATTAGACTAGCGTAAGTTTTCTAATGGTATCCAAACATTTCATAAAAAAGTTTCATAAATATTCATTTTAAAAACAACGTTTGGCAAACTAACATTAACAAATTTGTTGTTTCATGAATTTTCGAGATTAAGACTCTTCGTAGTTTTTAGTAGCAGGTATTATATTATATTGTATTTATTACATATGTATGATATGATATTTATGCAATATTAAATTACAATATGGATATAATATTATATTACATTCATGGGAATTATCAGTAATATAACATAATTATTTTTCTTACTTTATTTCTGTGTTGTTCTCATATCCCGCACTAAGCTATGCTTATTTTCTATTTGGCCTAGAGTTTGGTTGACTGGTAGAAAATGCCTTATGGCATTAAGTTCAGCTTTTGTAATTGTAACTTGTTACTGTGCAATAAAGTTTAAATAAATAAATACAATATTGTCTTTACAAATAGTTAATTATACAAATTAATTAAGTTCTTGAAAAAACATCATATTCTCTCAATTATTATTCGTAACAATTGGCAAAGTAACGCATGGTAAATTAACATCCACATTCAAAATACCTTGCGATACAGTGCCGCCCTCCATAGAGTGTTGGAGCCCCCGCAGACTGCAGACTTTTAGGCGGCCGATAGTTTGGTCGGGCTCTTAATCAGTATGGAGATGTATGGTAGTGCGCATACTGATCTCCATACTGATTAAGAGCCCGACCAAACTATAGGATGACTAAAAATCCGCAGTCTGCGGGGGCTCTTAGCGTCCAAGCTCATAAGTAGAAACACCAAACTCCGCATATACAAAACTGACATTAGACCAATACTCATGTATATACACTCATGTATATACATGAGTATTGGTCTAATGTCAGTTTTGTATATGCGGAGTTTGGTGTTTCTACTCATGAGCTTGGACGCTAAGAGCCCCCGCAGACTCCCGCATATCCATGAGACTTGGACGCTAACACTCAAAGAAGAAAATAAGCTGATAGTGGCGGAGAGAACAAAAAACCGAAAGATACTGGGTCCGGTGAGAAGAGATGACAGAAGCTTTAGAATCCGGAGAACGCCGAAATCGAAGATCTTGCGGCCACGCCCAACATCATCGGAGAAACGAAAGCTAACCGTCTCCGCTGGCTCGGTCACGTCGAAAGGATGGAGAAAGATCGGGGCGCTAAACATCTGGGCCGTCCAGCCGGGCGACGACCGGTTGGACGTCCCAGGTACTCTTATCGTTGGAACGATGTCGTCGAATCAGACCTGCGTGATCTTAAAGGCACGAACTGGTGCGAAATTGCACGCGCTCGGTACAAATGGCGACAACTCGTGTCGGAGGCCAAGACTCGCTTTGGGTAGCTGAGTCATTACGAGGACAGTTAGTTATAACAGATAAGTGTTTTTCGGCGTTTAAGGTCGCCAGAGCTCCGGAGGATGCGCTGTGTTGCGAGAGAACAATTTTTCTCCAGTTGTCAACGCAACGAATCCTTAATCAATAAAGTGCGGCAACACCTGTGTTTCTTCTGGAGTCACAAGCATTCGTAGGCTGCGCTGTCTGCTCTGCTTACCATCACGCAGGCCGTATGCTTCTTTGCCATCATCGCAGTATTAAAAAAAACACAAAAACCCAATAAGTATACGAACAATATATGCATGCCCATGCCCTTTCCGTCAGTGCACTGGCTTAATCTCAAATATTCTTACACATAATGTAAGAGATGAGACATCCGCAATGTTTATAAGATAGAGAGGATACTAGCTGGCACTGAGTGATCCTCTATTATGCATCGGTTAATTTGAAGTGCGCTCGGGCCCTCATGCGCATCAGCACCCTGGTACGCGTGCCGTCGCATAAACGACAACTTTTGCGTTAATTTTAAAGGTTTTCATTAAAATTTAAATCTAATTGAATCCCTCGTTACTATCTAACCGTCACCGTAGCGACGTAATGAAAAATGGCGCACTCGAAACGTCTATCCCTAGTAATAGGACTAATAGGAGGTTACAGACTGAAAGTGATGATAATGAATGTGAAAATAGAAAATAGATATAATTCACTAGGGTTTGACCAAATGTTTGACTGTTTCTTTGTATTTAATCAATCTCGTTCGAAAAAGTAGTCGACTACCTACTATCTATATAAACTTCCATGATCCCAGTGATTTGTGTTTACTTGACTATACATGTAATACTAATCTCTCACATCTCAGTAGGCGGAATACCTTCTTTTTTGTGAATACTGTAGTCCGATCTATCTGTGTCACCTAAACAGCTAAAGCAGACTTTGGACCGAGGTATTATCGAGGCTAACTCCCCATAACTTTTATGATCGAAAACAATACTTAGATAGAATATTCAATCCGTGTTTCGATATCCAAAGAATCACGAGGGAATAAAAAATTAACAAAGCCAATTTTATTATAAAGCTTTTTACAGGCATTGCGATATCCCGGTTAAAAGCGAGCTCGAATGGTCTCAATTGTATTGAATGCAATTGCATCTAATTCCTTGAATATCCATCCCGGCGGGAAAAGGACAATAAATTCCCGATGCGCCATGGTAATGAAGTAGAAGAACCGGAAACTCAAATTGATATTGGCATGAAATAAGAAATTTGTAAGAGATTTATGTGCCATGAAGATTGGGTTGACCTTTGGCTGCGCGGACTATTCGTTACCGGGGTGCAGGGGTGAGCCGCCTAATCGTTCTGTTAGTAGATATCCTTACAACTATACTCGTAATTTTTTTTATGGTGAAACTCAATTCGTTGCACCTTTTTGACTGTAAGTATTAATAATTTTCTACGCGACTTGAAAATTAAGCGTACCTAATAAATGTATTTAGGGTACATATCTGTATGCAGGTTTGTAGGCAGGCGCTTTGATTGTATTCCACCAGAACTGCTAAAGGCGCGGGCGATTGAAATGTTTTAGGCATCAATAAGGTTACGTCCCAGGTAGCTACCATTATCATTACATAGCCTTATTTTGACGTCTGAATGGATATATTTACTTATTTTGTATCATTCTTCTTTTTAGTGCTAGTTATTCGGAACTCTGTTGTTAATTATAATTAACGATATGCTTACAATACAAGTATACAATGACTATGATGTTTAATTAAACAAAGCTTCGCGTAATGCAGCGCTCGCAAATATTCTCCCTTTATTTGTTTAGAGACGTCAATACGCATCCGTTATTGATGTTTGCTTTAAAATCAACATAGGATTCCCGACAAACGCGATCAGTGTAAATAGGCCCTCCAGGATCAAACACACCCATTTCCAAAACATCAACTTATAAAAATATTACGACTCACCAAACTCTGCAAAAGAAATAGTGACTCATGTCATGTGACAACAGTGAAAACTCGTTGGCAAATAAATAGGAATGAAGTTAAGCCTTTTTACGCGCAAATGAATACGAGAGGTTTGCGAATTATACAGGCTGAAAATGATGTTGATGATGATTCATCGCATTGAAGACCTGACTGTACAACAATCTCCAGTACCTACGCATGTGTAAACTATGATGAATTTTCAGTTCGCTGAAAAGCAGAATCATTCCTTATACAGTGTTTAAGAAAATGTTGACGTTTAATTATCACTATTTTCATAGGTGTTTTAGTGAAACACCACTACTTTTTTATCGTTATCATTGAAACAAACATCACACTCAAAAAAAATATCGACCGGGCAGCGCTCGAATCTGCATCCCTTTTGTCTTTCGCCGGCAGGAGTGTTTTAACAATCGAGCCATTGGTCACAAAATAGTCAAGAAAATTCGTCAGCTTGGTATCTAGAACTTTACCTACTTAATTGTCAAAGCGGACCCCGGGACAACGGACAACGGTAGGAGGATGACGCCTAGCATGCGACGGCCGCGACATACTGTCGATTTTTATCGCACTATATCTCTTGTTCTAAGTGTTCTAATAAGAAAGAGACGGATAGTGCGAGAAAAATCGAGAGAGCTCGCGCGCCGTCGCATGCTAGCCGTGCAGGCTTCTCCCGGTCGATAATATTTTTGATATTTGTTTCAATGACTTACACTTAATTATGCCATCTTTATCATATAAGCCGAAAGACGTCCAATTCTGGATATAACCCTCCCTCAAAGAGTGCGACATTGACCAGTCCCGCGCCACCCGCATCTAACGGGCAGCACATTTATGTAGGTTCCTATATAATTATTTAATTTTAAAGCCCGCTCAATATTTTCTAATGTGTTCAAAGTGTGTTCAGTTACTCAGTTAAACGTTATACACCTAAGTCCATCGACACGCCGCTTTTAAACGAACCCACGCAAACTCGGGACATAATATAAATACATTTTAAATAAACATTTTTACCCTGTTTATTTCAGCGGCTTTTTCAAAGTAACCTGCTGCGGTTCGTTGACTCGCTTGTTATTGTTGCACCTTGATAGTCGGTCAGAGGTGTGCACTCGGGGGGCGCTGGCTGCGATGTTTATGGAATGGGATGCGCTTGCGTTGCGCGCAGCGCCGAGTGATCACGGGCGGGTTATTAACTTACCTACTTCATTAAGGCGAGTGTAGCCCAAAATGTTTCGCGCGGATCAACTTGCGAAATTAGAATTGATATTCACACCTATCGTCAAAACGAATCATTATTTCACACGTGCAGATTTTAACTAGATACGAGTAGGTACCTAAATATATCACCAATATTATTCGAAAGAACCGTGAAACTACCATGAAGCAGCAGTAGCTAACTTTTAGTTGAAAATAGCCTTATTACAAGATTGTTTGATATAGTATTTAATGTTCTACAAAAAATTCAATTACTCCTGAAATTTTAAGGTAGGTACTTTAGCATAAATTATTTTACAAATGGATTCACCCGCTTAGCCTTAGCTTTTCAAAAACGATCATCTAGCTTAGGTACTCCCCGTGAATGTTGATCAACAGATCTGGAGATGTCAATATTGTCAATGATCAATTTGGTTCGCCCCTTTGCATGCAAATACATAGTCAATATTGTCAATGTGTTTCGCGCACTCGTTCACGGACACGTTAGCTCGGTGCTAGTGGAAGCGAGCGCGTGAATCACATTCAAAACCAATTTGACCTTACATTTCATCATCATCATCATCATCATTTTCAGCCTTTAATCGCCCACTGCTGAGTACGAGTACGCCACTAATCCCGGTCCCGTGCTAGTCTCATCCAGAAATGACCAAAATACCATGGAACTCAAATAATGTTTATTTTTTAGGGTTCCGTACCCAAAGATTAAAAACGGGACCCTATTACTAATGCTCCGCTGTCCGTCCGTCCGTCCGTCCGTCTGTCACCAGCCTGTATCTCATGAACGTGATAGTTAGACTGTTGAAATTTTCACAGATGATGTATTTCTGTTGCCGCTATAACAACAAATACTAAAAAACAGAATAAAATAAATATTTAAGGGGGCTTTCATACAACAAACGTGATTTTTTCCCGTTTGTATAGATATAGATGATACAGACGGAACCCTTCGTACGCGAGTCCGACTCCCACTTGGCCGGATTTTTACATTTTATGTTTTGTAATTTAAATGTAGAAAATTGGTACACCACATTTTTATTATACCATATTATCAGGAATCGCTAGGGGTACCTACCTAAAAATATACTAGGGTAATCCAATCCGATATCTTTGGTATCACGAAGCTAAGGGTTTGTGGTTAGATTTTTGGCCTTTTGTGCTTCGATCTTTCGTTTAAATTTATATAAGTGTCAAACGGTACTATTTTTGGTACTATTTCTGCTATTCACATATCATACCCATAAAAGTAAATACCAAAAGAACATCTCGAAATATTTAACTCAATAAATGTGTATAATTTTGTCTACAACGCTGAAAATACTTACTTTTGAAAATATTACAGGTAGGTACTCCAGTTAGAAAAAACGTCGGTCCCATAGGATTGGTCATTAAAATTTCATGCATGCAACAGACGGAAAGCGGCGCACGCTGAATTTTCACGTTCCCGTCAAAAGGGAATAAAAAGTAATCCTGTAAAACCCGCTGCCCGATATTTGTGGTACTGATTCGACTGGCTGAATGTCTATAGTGTATTAAAAATATTATATCCGATATTGTTGTATAGTCAGCAGCAGAAGTAGCTACGCAAAATAACACGCTCACAATGATCTGGACAGTTCTTATCCTCTTGACATTAAAGTTGTGTGTAGGACATCTTGAGCACTTGACCTGTGTAGCTACTTTTGCTGCTGACTGTACCCGGTGTTTTATGCCATTTGATGTGGTTCTGTTTTTGTTTCACGTAACAGTCTGAGCGGATATACGTTGTCTGTAGCTATTTAAGCATATACGCTATAGTAGGTAAACTCTACGTTCAGTCTAGCATGAAAACATTGAAAGCGCAAATGTCGTTGTGTCTTCTACCTGATTATATTGGTGATGGACGACTAGATGGATTCACGCGGTCTAGAAATAAACTCTTGTCAATGCCACATGCAGCTATTGTCACTTTGTGTACAGTCAAGTTCTCGAAAATATGTGAGCAAGACTTTATGTATAGTTAAAACAGAAGGTAGCTCAATATTTTTAACTTTGTAAATGTACGTACTTTTGTTTAATAATTCGACTGTACACGAACTGGGAACCCGGGATTTATCGAAAGTCACTTGTTTACGACACAACTGCAGACTCCTACCTCGAATCATCTAATAAAAACAAACTATACTTCTCAAAGTTATAAAACACGCACAGCACGAAGTTTGTTTTACTTGAGAAACGATGTCACATGCGGATGAAGTATTTCGCTACAAAACTTACACTGTCTCTTATGGCATTGATGTAACGTTTTTCGAATAAACTTTTATGAACGTAGGTACAGGATAAAAAGTTAAACTTAAATAACGACGTGTAGATAGTAGGGCAGATGGTCAAATCATCTAACGGTAAAAAATATACGAAAGGCTCCTCTTGCATTCGACACTAGGTCTACAGTTCACTAATGCACATGCAATAAAATTAAGTAAACGACATTGACATTCGTCAATGCTTAATCTTATCATGAAAATAAAGTTATAATGGTCCCGATTTTACAGTGGCCTCTAAACTTCCTAATTTTATTTAGGTGTCGCTAAAACACTTTGCTATTCTATGAGCAGCTGTCATAATCAAATGATAGCGCTAATTTGAATCTGACGTTTCTTATTTTAGGCGGTCTATACAACTTACTTAGCTGCCTAAATGCTATTCTAAATATGTCGTTTTTAATCTGCCGCCTAAATTATGTCTAAAAATTAGACAATTTAGTTTTAGGCTAGTTGCCATGTGCACGTAGAATCGGGTCCAATAACTAGGTAACTAATGAATATATTACAATGAATGTCTATTCGAATAATTCACTAGGTACTTTAAGTTTTCACCTAAAGTCACGCAGTGAATAAATATTGCTGGGAAACTCAGTTGTTACATACAACCTAGGGGAGGTATTCCACTTGTTCAAGATCTTTGTTCAATGTGCATTGCGTCTCACTCACTCTTTAAGCAAAATGTGAGACGCAAATATGCATTGGACAAAGATCTTGGAGAAGTGGGTATATATTATTTTATTTGTTGCCAGTTTCTTAAAATTTTAACACCACTAATTTAACATTACTTCATTACTTAAAACAATAACTAAAACATCGTTAGATTTTGTAAAATCAAAAATTCATAATCAGTAGATGTCCTTTATGCAAGTTGGGGATAAATAGTCACCTGTATTCTGCGACCAACGTGCAATGTGCAAATCATCATGCCCGACTTTACATACCTAACCTATTATACAGCCACATTGACGATTCAACATTTATTTTGAAATCTCCAAGCTATTTGGTTTCGATACATTGCTATAAATACACTAGTAGTCACGCGCTAGTAAAAAATCAATCAGCCTTAAACCCTCAACAATAGAAACACCCCAACTCATTACAAGGGCGATAAAAAATTCAATATTCGATTCAACGGCAAGTAGTCCAATCTAAAGTTTCTTTGTTTACCGAGTGGGGTGTGCGATTTTTTTCCCCAAAGTTCAACTCTTCACATCCCTTGTGATTGACGTGTTAACACGCCGTGCTTTAGTGCTGGTTTACATGTCGTTGGCACGTGCTAATGTTGCCAATGAATCGTCCGTTTCTGTAGGAGTTTTGATAAGAAACGTCATTCTACGCGTAATTAAGCTAATTTGCTTTGCTAATAACATTGATATAGGCGCAGCTAGTATTGCGTCGACAATACATTCGCAAGGTTGCGCAACGTTGTAAGTGGAAAGTTGGCGTTAATTTTGGAACATTTCCTTTACAAAATAAGGAAGAACCATAAGTTCTCGTGAATGTTTCCAGTAACTTCTGAGAATATTCTTATCGCATTGAGAATGCTCTGCAAACTTGTACATTGCTGCGCAGCTCTTCTATTTCAAACACTATTATCCGACGACGACGACCCTTACAATTTTCTCTGATGAGCACGTACATATATGGCTCGCAAAGCCGAACTTAGTTTTAAATGTTCGGTCACATTGTGTGAAGTATAACTGGCCCTGGTCATTGTAAGTATAAGTACCTATAGGATGGTTTGGGTCGAGTCTTCCGTAAATGGCGCTTTTGGTCCAGGTGTTAGTCACTTCACAAATTCATCCACGCATGGTAAAATTAGTTGGAGATGGTTCTAATGGTGCATAGTGGGTATTGGGTATGCGGTCTATACATATGTACTTGGTGATAGCTAATGAAGGCACCTATCTAAATCCATATTTAGATTCCTAGTGTACTCACATTTGTACCTATCTTAACATTGATCTTGCATTTGCTTTCGTTTTTATAATAAAGTGCACTCTAATGAATTGTTTTATTAATGCATACATACAGTATGCATTAATAAGTATTAGAAATAAGTATTAGGTATAATATATCCTACTTATAACAGTAAGTATTGTTGACGACCTTTTTCAATCCTACTAATATTATAAATGCGAAAGTTTAGATGTTTGGATGTTTGGATGTTTGTTACTCAATCACGCTTAAACGGCTGAACCGATTTGAATGAAATTTTGCACGAAGATAGTTTATAGCCTGGATTAAAATATAGGATAGTTTTTATCCCCGGTCCACGCGGACGAAGTCGCGGGCGGAAGCTAGTACGTCAATATACACTCGCGGACAAAGAATACGGGTTGGTAAAATAAATGTATTATTGTTTGTATGTATTGTAATAAATGTATATGTGACTCAATGGAGTTATATTACTAGAGTAGACATCACCTAGCATAAGTTTGCGCATGTCAACATACTCTCATGATAGTATGTTGGTTTAGTCTGTGGCGGGCAGTGATGGCGGTCGCTTCGAGTGAAATGTTGACACAAAACTTAAAAAAATGCCTTCTTTTGCATTGCGCTATTGCACCAACAACAAACCCAACAATAGTAAAAGTACGGGAATCACTTTTCATCGGCAAATTCACAGTTTTTAAATAACATGATTTTTTCTGTAATTTATAAGATACGCGCCGATGACGCGGCCATTATTTCAAAGATTAAAAATGTAGAAGTGACAATTTCCTAAGACTATTTTGCCTTATTAGTAGAACATTAAACTTACTAGCCTTAATTTTATTGGCAACGATTAGTTGCTATTTAGATCTTAAGTCCTACTTATATAAATGCTAGGTCAATTCTCTTATATAAATAATGTACGCGACGCGAGTATGGTCTCCGAATTATGAACCCATTAACAATTTAGGAGAATATATTATAATAATTATATTAATTTCCAATTGATTTCAAAATCTATATCTGAGGATCCCGTGGGACTGAAAATGGTCATAATTTAGTTTTTTGTCTTGCTGCTTGCTATCAAAAACGATATCGGAGAATCCGCATAGGCCTTAAATAAGACGCATGGTCATCAAATCCGACACAAATTGCTGAGACAAATTGCATCAACACAGTGCATCCTCGGGAACTATAAAGGTATCCAGTATAAAAAAATTACAAATACCAAATGTCGGTGATTAAATCAATAAGTAGTTTTTTTTATACGAGTGTATTAAATCACGCTATGGCCATTACTGAATCCGAACTCAGAAAATTGTCGCATCTACTGCACGTTTACATACTCTTTGATTTTACATGATGGCGGCCTGATTGGAAGACGTCAAGAAAAATGTTCTGGGTTGCCAGTTTATACGTAGTAATAGTAAGTCAATGGTAAAATACCGTCATATATCCTAAAATAGTGCAAGGTTGTAGTTTTGTTTAATCCTGTCATGATCTTTATCTAATTTTACATCTAAACTGTTAAAATAATAGTAAAAAATATAACGTTACCAGGTTTAAATCGGACTCGTAAAAACCCATGAAAAAAAAACAACGTTAACGGAGCGAGATATCGCAAAAATCGTGATTTTTGGTTATTGATATTTTTATGATAGGATCCAGGAAATTACTAATACAGTTGGGTATTGTAAAGAATAGCATATTATGTAAATAAAAGAAGTGTTAAATATTTTAAAAAACCTATTGCAGTTATTTAATTTAGGGTGACCCGAAATATTTGACTGCGAGTGTATTTTATATTGACTATGTAGGTACATTACGTTTTTTCATCGAAGTACCGCGCAGCCTCTCAAAGAGAAACGATTATCCTTTTATCTCAGCCAATTTATTCATTCAACCGACCCTTTCTTTTCCTTATACTTTCCTCGCTCAAATATCGTTCGTATTGCCGTCTCAAGGGCACACTCGCCATGTAAACGTACTCTAAAGCATTGTTTCCACTTTTCAATGCACCTATTGTGACTGCCGAGAAGACGAGATGTTGTGGGGTACGAACTAATGGTGCATAGTGGGTAGTGTGTGTGCAGTGCAGTTTATGCATATGTACTTGGTTGTAGCTACTCGAGGCACCTATCTTAACCCATATTAAGAGTGTTGTTCATAAAGTATGAATTATTAGCATTTATACTAATGTGTTTATGAATCAAATGTAAATGTACCTTTTAAACTTTTGCTAATGTTTTTTGTGTTAACTAATCCATTAAGCGTAAATATTAATTAATGTCATTTTGTTATAGTTTTTTTTTTATTTCTCTTGATTTTACACATGTGTGAGCTTTGGTCACATATAAGTGGCTAAAAGCATCTTACTACATCATCTTCTTCAGCTTGCTACATGCTAAAACGTAGAATAAACTGTTCTTCTTTGGGTATTCTCCGTTAACTAGTAACTTTCATAATACATTTAACTATTATAATCCGATGGCGCGAGCCCGCACAATCCCTGAATTTGAATGTAAATTTTGTAATTCAATTTAAGTTATAAAGCGCTGTGATGAGAGAATGCGAGCATATTAAAAGTACATCACTAGCGACTATAACATGCATAGACGACGTTAATTAAGTTGAGAGATAACTTACAACGAATAATAGACTAATGGCCCTGTGAGCTGAAAACTCGCGTCACTGTCTTAGTAAGTTAAGTATATTACGATTAAGTAAATTGACAAAAAAAAAATAATTAACGAACCAGCTCACAAATTTTGACGAGAATCGGTTGAGAAATGCGACCTTTAGAAGAGAACAGCGGGAGATCCGGAAAACTAATTTTGGCCCAAGCTGAACCGTAGAACTTCGCTTCGCTCGCTCGTATGATAAATCAAAAAGTTTCAATAGCAATTTTTCCATCTCTGATTGTATTCTCTAATTCTCTGCATATTCCATCCTTTTTCAAGCTGAGCACCTTATTCTACATGTCCAAAGGTAAGCAAAATTAGCGCTGTCTTGCCTATACAGCACGCATATTGACGACACGCCACTGTTGTTAACAATACACATACACACTCGTAATACCTATTAGGATAGGATACCTACGTGTCATCATCCTCCAAGCGTTATTCCCGGTTGTGCCCCTAAAGGAGCCCGGGGCCCTCTTTGACACCTAATCCCAAGATTTGGCATAGGCTCTAGTTTTACGAAAGCGACAGTCATCTGACCTTCCATCCCAGAGGGAAAACTAGACCTTATTGGGATTAGACCGGTTTCCTCACGATGTTTTCCTAAACGATATTTTTGTTTTGTATTTGTTAGGATACCTACGTGTACGAAAAAATATCCATTATCAATTCACTGAAAAACATAATGTTTTTGCAGTGAATTGGATGTATTTTCATGTACGTTTGTAGCGTAATTTGCAACGGACTGTACAGAAGGTACATGTGACTCCTGAGAGTTTTGAAACATCTAACCCAGTTTGTATAAGGAACATTAACATGGGTTCCACATTTTATTGTTCATACCGCAAAGTTTGATGCCAGGCAAATTAAAAAAGTTTAGCTCATTTCTGTAACTGCTTTATACTTTGCGAAACGTTTGCGTAAATTTTCTGTTTTTTTCTGCTTATTTATAATAAACCGAATGGACCTACCTGGCTTACAAGTTTCCGACGACGACTCAAAGTAAATAAGAATGATACTTATTATCTACTTACTAAACGGTTTAGAAGTTGTCAGAAATAGAATTATCCTGCCCGCGGATATGCCTTGAAAACTACTGAAACTTTTGAAATCTAATGAGTAGTCTCCGAGTTAAAATCAAAACTATTTGAATATAAAAGAGGTAACTAAAGGCAATATTTTACTGTTAAATATTTCAACCAAACATGACGTTCTAAAATTGTATGTATTAATATTGCTAATATTATTAAACTAAATCTTAATCCACGAAAACAATAATTTCAAAAGGTAACGGTATAAAAAAGTAGTATTTTGTCGTTATAAGCCGTTTCACTTCTTGCCTTTTCTTCGTAATCACGATTGAAGTTATGATATAAAAATGAGACTATGAACATCTTAGATGATACCTGTAATTATAATATATAGAGATATATAATATTATTAGTTGCGGTTACTAAAAACGTATCAAAATGCACATTTGCGTATAAGCAAAGTTCGCCGTATCCTAAACCTGCGTCCGTAACACCTAAATAAGTCAAAGCAACCCAAACATCATCTTGTCCTAAGCATCGCAATTTCCCCTGCCTACAATCCTAAGTTTAACACATGCACTGTTAAACCACAAGTCGCCAGGACATAAACCGGAAAATAACTTGTCGCTGCGCACTATAAAAGTAATTCGTTGCAGTTGCGAGGGATTCGTTACACCCTAGTCTATATTTAACCCCTTCTGTGGCAGATTTTAACAAAATTGAACTCTAAGAGCTTTATAATTAAAAGCTACTTAAGTACTTGAAAGAAGACCGTTATTATTGTTTGTTTGTTTATTATTCCTACTAACAACTGCCCCCTCATTAAAGTTTTAGATCTATGTTATATCAAATACGATTTCAATATCACTTCTGTTTCTAAAGTATTCATTTAAAACACTGAAGTTATGTAAACTACTTTCGAACAGTAAAATACTTCACACCCGACATGTAAAATAATTACCAGACATTTTATAGAACATCATTATTGCGCCGTTACCAAACCAAGTTACGCCAGTTTTCTTACCTTTCATTACGGAAGCAGTGAATTTCCCTTAGAAGACTTACTACTTAAACAAACGGCGAAATTCCAAGAACTTCGTTTGCGAGCCTCTATTACCGTTTCCATCGTCTGTTCCACATTTCGTTTTATTTACATTTCACTGTAATCGCTAACAAAGGCTACTCAATTTTGTAAATATTATAAATGGGAACCTCTATACTGTTGTAAGCAAATGCATCGATAGCTCAATTGCACCATCACAAGTCGCGGGATAAAATACCTACAGCCAACGTCCATTCCGAAGATGCACTCTATTATGCTGGAAATAACTTTTGAAATCGAATGAGCACACAAACTTACTGATTGTGAGCTACAAACTTGCAAACTGTAGGTACCTCTTGATAATTATTAGTATAAATTACTTGAGATAAGACTTCGACCTCGCGAGTAACATCGGTGCAGATAGCCAATGGTAGTATCAACTATAAAAACTATATCGGTTGTATAAAAATATGTCCAGTCCTTAAAAAATGTGTTAATTAATAGGTAATTGTTAACGGTACGTAGTTAATATGCAAAGCACGCACATCCAATGACAATGTCAACAAAAAGCTCAACATGTTTAGTCAACATCTTTATTAAAATGTTCCAACAAACATAATAAAACTGAAAGAAACCTTCCTTTATACGTATCGGGTCCTGCATCGGAATTAAGCTTTTAATTTTTATTTGCATTTCTTTGTGTATACCAGCTGCCTGCGCGGATCCGCTCGCATATTGCAAATAGATACCGTAAGCATTTGCATCTTTTGCCTACGAAGCTGAAGGTCCTGGGTTCGAATCCCGGTATTGGCAAATATTTATGTGATCAACATGAATATTTGTTTTTGAATCTTGGGTGTTTTCTATGTATTATTAAATATATCGTTGTCCAGTACCCATATCACATTGTTCCCTAATATTTATTTTTATTTATTTGCCTTTATTATTTCCTCGTTATTTAATTACTGAACCAATCATCCAATTGTCGTTATTTAGTTTATGAGCTGAAATGTCTGTACAATAAAGTTTTAATTCCAACATGAAATTGGGGACCCAGACTGGCAATTCAAGCTCTTAATTGATTAATTAGCCCATATTCGCGTGTCGTGCCAGTCGTCATTATACTGCTTGACTGAGAGAAACATGCTGCGTGATAATAATTCTTTGTTCACCTGTTATATTATTTAAATCCTTAGTTAAAGTCCAAGTATGAGAACATTACAACATCTGCAAACAAAAATAATCTTCCACAAACGCACGGTTTATGTAATCGAATACACTCCGTTAACTTGAAAACTTGTTATTCTTATAACTTCTTCTTTAGAACTTATATTCGCCGCTCTCAAGCGAAATACATAACAGTTGTTCCGCTCTTTGTTCTTAGAAAGCTGTTAAAAGACTTCTCGCAGCGTAGGTACGTCAAATGATTTAAAATTGTTGTTGCACTAAACACATTTTACAGACCCGTTAACGTTAAAATATGGTGCCACTGTCAAACTTCCCTTACCTTTGCACACATTTTAATAAATAGCTAACTTGAGAAGTTTTAAAATAACCTTACTTTAACTTGATTGTGTCGTTTAATAATGTATTTTTTTAGGTAGGCTGAGGTAAAAAAGGAAAAGTGTTAAAGACCTTCTTGACCAGCTTAACGCTGTGACACGAAAATTAACCATACAATTCTATGGTTAATTTTCATAGCGGAGCTTTGTTCACTTCTTAAGTTTGTATGACTAACTACCGACTAACCAGACTAACTTTTGGTCCAGAATTTTTTCCTCACCCAAGTAAAGAGCCCTAGATTTTTCAGTAGAGTTCAGTAATTCCTTATTCAGTGATGTTTATTGTACTACCTGCCTTTATGTAATGTAAAATGCATGAAAATACGTATTGGAGAGGTAATTTTCTAACTGTATTTTGTAGTAAACTGGCCCACTGGCCTAACGAGTGGATTGAGACGGGCTGTACATACTCAATGTGCTCCGTTAGCCGATTGGAGACTAAAAAGGATGTATTGCCTATTAAGGCGTAATTCGATGAGAATTTATTTTTGCGTCCCTTTACACTTTGTGCACGGATTGCAGTGAAATGAGGATGAGTAATCGTACGGATTGATTGAATCACACGTCACACGAATAATGCCTACGTGTAATTAGTGTACTGTAACCGAAAATCGTAATTATTGTAATTTCACCATGAAAACCTGATTCCCTCTTCACCTGGTCTTCATTGACTTAGGTTTACATGACATGTTTAAATATAAATTCTTGCCACGGTAGCTAGGGTACGCCACGGCAAGTAAATCCGTGATTAAATAAGCATACCTCTGGAATCAGCCAGCAGCGGCCCTAGTACTGACAGCAAAACCAAGATGCAAAACAGATCGGGTTCTTGTGCAGATATCACGGAACGAGACAAACTCGGTGCGTATACTGCAGTGATGAAAGCAAGGGAATACCATCACGCAACACTTCCCTGAATTGGAGTAATGGATCATTGTAGAATAAATTGGAAATTACTCCACCGACAAGAGCGTAGCTCTTAAATATAACGATGTGCTGGCAAGCGCTATTCACAATCACACATGTAATTGTAATATAAGGCGAGAACATCAGGTACATCTCAGTAACCAAACACGGATTATTAATATTTAATCTACCGATTGAATTATACCAATTTGACATCGGACACCAGCAGTATTAGTCGCAGCAAAAAATTATGCATGGTTTTAATTAGCCTAAGCTAATTCATCTTCTTTGCATTTGAAGCCGCATTCCAATTCTTTAACCTGATCTAATTCGACACTATATGTGCTACAGCCTTGGAATTTGGTGGGTCTGTAAACATGTAAATTGAATGAAAAAATTCACTAGTCAGCGCTGGCTGCAAAGCCACCATCACCCTGAGTTGGGCCCATTTCGCGGCACTGCACAGATTTACTTTTCCTTTTGTCTTTGTCTTGTATTAGTGTGTCACAAATAAATGTTTGATTTTGATTCTGATTATGTACCTATTTGCAGTAGGGAACAACCGTGGCCCAGGTTAAAACAGACACAGGGCCTATGCCATTGTCTTGGGCCTCTAGTCAGAAATGGTAGAGACACTGGCGAAATGGCTTTTTTGTACCTATAACTAGCTGCCCGCCCAGGAATCAATCCAGGCGAAACTGCGGGATGAAATATAGCCTATCTCCATTCTGAATGTCTATTCTAGATATATGTATACTGTTGAAGTAAAAGAATTTTGGCAATCGAATGAGTAGCTCCGGAGATTACACGCGACATAAAACCTTACAAAGCTAATAGCGTAGATTTATCTACTTTATTGCTTAAATTAGTATAGACAAGTTTTTTTTAATATTTGCGAAATAATTTTTGCTTTTTAAGGTTCCGTATCGCCATGCCCGACTTGTCCGTCTTCGGCTTAGCTCAGTTACCCTTACTACTAGAAAACAGTGATTTGGCATGGGTTTATAAATCAATCACGCCGACAAAACAGTAGGTTAAAATCTTAAAAAAATCCCCTACACCTAAAGTGGGGATGTATTTTTTTTTTCGTTAATCCTATAGTGTGTGTATGAAAAAAATCGTGGCAGAAGTACACATACGTACAGAAGACATTACCGAGTAATATTCGACCAACTTAAATTGTTCTTAGAAAGGCCAGCTTTCGAACAAATTCGACGCAACCGCACCGTTTAGTTGGCGCGCGCGTGTCGATGTAACTAAGACAGACAGGCAACTACGGAACCCTACACTACGCTTGGCTCGACACGCCCTTGGCCGATTTTTTACTGTACTTATTTTATATAAGCATAAAGTTAACAAAAGCTGTATTACTTGGACATACTGAATTCCCTTGGCGACATTCCGGCTCTATCATCAGACCAGCTACTGCTCGGTAATTCTGATTTTCAAAGTGAGGCATAAATGTGGAGCCATGTTCCCCAAATGTCCCGCGATACGACGCAGGGCTGTTATTCGGAACGCGCTCATGCGCCTCACTCCACCCATCACGCCTAAAACTAGACCTCTACCTACGCTTAGTTACCACGAATCCCGGCGTCCAGATATATTTGTGGGTGAACATTGACGTGAGGTTGAAACAAGCTATGGAATCGCGGGGCTGTGATCAGCGCCGGCAGTAGAAATCGCACGACTTATTAACATGTCGCCGATGGTGGGACTGAAATATTGTGTCGCGCAATGTTGCCAGAAATATCAAGTACGATTTCGTCTGTCGTGACTGGAGACTTCGGGTCATAGGATACTTTTCCCCCAGTGAAGCTGTGGGTTAAAATCAGGATTTCATCTTTACCATTTAACCCCAAGACAACTACGTAAAGAACTGTTTGCGAGGTGGCGGATAAGGATATGTAAATATACTCGTGAAATTTTACACCCGGATTTGCACGAACCAACCTGAAGCTGTGCTGAGGGAATAAAACTAACCGAACGTACTTTACCGAACGAATAGGTTGTATCCGACATTTATTGTTCCACAAGTACCTATTACATTTTTAAATTACTTAGCTCAAATTGGACTTTTAGATGAAGATTATTATCAAATGTTAGCATGTACTTAGTAGAAATGCTAAGAACTTCGTGTAATTACTAGTTCCTGGCCTCCTCAACTTGGTACAGTGGAATGACTAAAATAACACAGGGAGATATCCCGTATATTGAAAGTTCACAAACGAGAGCCAGAATATTTGTATTCAAGAAGAATAGTAAATAGAAAATATAGTTTAAAATTCGCAATAGGTAAATATAGTTTAAAATTCGCAATAGGTTCAATAGAGTTGACAATTATTGAAGCATTATCGTCGAAACAGAGAGTTGGCCACCTTTGCGCTATCAAAATTATCCCCTGCCTCGTATAAATCTAATTCCCATATGTGCACACATTGCAAAGCTCTTTTTAGAACAGTCAGCAACACAGACGTACCCTAGTTTGTATAGCATTAAGGTTCATAATGAGAGTTTACATTGTCGCTAATTGTATGGGGGATGCACATGACGGCGAGGGTAGCATTATTGCGGACCTCGTTGGTTAGAACAAGTGGCTGTTTGATTTCGGGGGTCTGGTGGTCGTGTGTTGTTAAAGGCTCAGGCCATGTCAATAAACGGGACGCGACGGGAATCGACGCATAGTTAGTAAATACTTCGGCAGTAATTAAAATACACTCGGCATGTTGAGGTAGGTTCAGGGAAGGGGGGGGGGAAGTTACGCATTTTTTGTTTTTTTTATGTTTTGAGTCTACCCTCGAAACATAATATTGTTGTCTGCGATACCAATTATATAACCCTGTATCAGGTTTTAAGTGTAATGATTAGAAGATATTCATCAGTTTTCAACTTGAAATACCTATACTGTGTCGTTTACAAAAACGAATACCATAGCAACCTAAGAACTTGAAGCAAAATATTTTATATGCGCAGTATACATATTTGTTAAATCTTCCCGAGGAATCCGTGAGTATTTTGTTCAACCCTTGTTAGCTGTACAAGAACGTATGCAATGTTGCGAGATCACAAAGGAAAGGAATGCCTGTAGTATGTTGTGTGGCTCGCATTCCAGGAAGTTTCTATATAGTTTACCAGCAAAATGTGTATTAGGTTATACTACGATGGAGAGAAAAAAACATATCTCGGCTTAGACTCAGTAATACATTTAAAAAAGGGGCGTTTGTGAATTTGTTAGTTTGTAGCTACTCATCCGATTTCAAGAATTATTTCATCAGTGTATAAAGTGAACGTTTGGGATGGACTAAGCTGTATTTCATCCCCGGCTCCGTCTGGTGTACTTAATCTTTGTGATGCGCCAGCGGCTAGTGCAAATGTTTTTAATGTGTAGGTATATGAACTAGATGTGATGGACAGGTTTTCATTAAGATGTAGGTAATATAGCGTCATCATTAACAACCAAAACGCATTTAAGAATTGAATAACCTACATAAGTAACTATGTATAACAGTATATCTTCTTAATCATATTACTATAAGGATGTAGAAGATAAGGCCTAAATGTAAATTTAATTTTCCTAAGAGCGATAAAAGTTCCTATCAGAGAAAATTAGAGAATTTAGTAGTTATGCTCGTGAGTGTATTATCTTCTGAGAGCAGAAGATAATATACACTCATGTCCATGATATTCTTTATCCAGTAAGCCTTTTCATCATAATTTTATGGCTACTTCATTTTAATTAGTTCTTTTGGATATATTTTTTCAGGTTTTTTTATTTTTGTTTTTGAAAGAAACTTGAAAATAGATCGTGAATGTTTCAAATATGTTTACATACCTTAACCAACAATCCAGAACTCCAGAGCAAAGTCTCCAATAAACACAATGAATGCCGATTATGTAAACATTAAAATAAAAACACATCACTAAAACCAAAATATTATTCAACCATGGTGCATTTTGAACGTTTAATTAAAACTACCTCAGAAACAAATGCAACTGATTTACAAATTTAGAACGTTCAAGTTCGTGGTAAAGTTCGTTCGTAATGAATGAGTGAATGATGAGCCGGGACGAGCGTACCCTCCGGACCGCGCGCGAACTCTGCGGGTTGGCGGGAAACCGGGATGAACGAGAATCGGAAGGGTGAATGACTATTGTTTTATACATTTACTTATACTTATATTAACTTTTGCCGGGTATGTTTATATTATTATTATTTGTATGTTTTTCCATATCTCAGGACCATGGGGTCCCGGACTTTTGGAAGGGCGTTCATGCGAAGCTAACAGCGCAAAGGCCCTTTAAAACAAATATAGTATAAAGCGAGGGATACACTATTATTATTGTGTTTAAATGAGTGCATATATGTATAGTATATGTCTGCGCCTATATTGCTATTCATTTGTGATGTGCACTCAATCTTCAAAGTTACTCATCTGATAACTTTTTTTCAATATGTTAAGGGGTCCATCGGGATGGAATATAAATAAATGTTTTTAATTTTTTACTTCATACCTGGCCATAAAGTAGCAATTACCGCTCACTACGCGTGCTGAAAATCTCACTTCCTGGCCAGGGAGAGACAAAAAATTGTGTACTCACTACGGACGGTATTATAAAAACCCTCAGATCACGTATTCATAATCCTACTAATATTATAAATGCGAAAGTTTAGATGTTTGGATGTTTGTTACTCAATTACGCTTAAACTGCTGAACCGATTTCAATGAAATTTTGCACGAAGATAGTTTATACCTGCATTTAAATATAGGATAGTTTTTATCCCGGGTCTACGCGGACGAAGTATAATTATAAATGTAAAAATCCTACGACATGAGGCATTCTTTGTTTTACCGCCCTAGGTAAGTAATGTACTATTGTGGAAGGGGACACAAGCGCGAGGCATATTATATTAAATAAGTATGACGTGTGTGACGTAGAGTAATGTCGATATTGTGGATACGTAGCATTATTATTCTTCAATACAAATTTTAAACGACTGATTTGTAAACAATTAGAACGTTTAAGTCGTATCATATCAAAACAGGACATTCAAAGGAGCGGAGGAAGAGGAGTACAAAAGAACTTACTCGACTGTTCCTAGGAACAGTCGAGATTCCTAGTAATTGAGAAGCTGCTTAGTACTTGGAAAGCCGTTCTGAGAATGTTCCGTCCATTATTAACAATAATAAATACCAATACCCGCCATGTACATATTATTTTATACACCTTTTAGTTTCTTAGCATATATTTAGGTACATTACTATGCTTTCCTCACGATGTTATGCCTAGCCCCTTTCATCCATATAACGGGAGCCCCAGCAGTGGGCTGATGATGATGGCGGTGTATTATAGTATTTTATATAACTTGGTCGTATCATCTGGGTCACAAATCATTAGCACCAGATACAATAGCTAATTTTCTAAAGGGTCAAATCAGCTTTTATAAATTGACAACAAAGGGTACTTACCACGAAGTTTGTATCGAAAATTACATTAAAATTACGTCATTGTTTTCTAATAGCCATTCATGATAATTTGTAGTTTTAAAGAATCAGTCTGCAGAAAACTAATCAACTACTGTTAAATGTCAAATCGTGGCTAGACTAAAAAAAATGTAAGGCATGTCAAAGTAACTTTCTGTAAAAAATTGTTATTATTGCGGAGTAATAAGGAACTAAAATTTTATAAGACCAAATAACATTTCTAATATCTCGTGATTAATATATATATTATACATACATACATACATACATTCACGCCTTTATTCCCAAAAGGGGAATATATATATTATAATAATGCATAACTCGCTGATGATGATGACAATGATATTAATAATAGTGGCGACACCGCGGAACCCTAATTTTTTTCTTTTAAAGGGCCTCGGCGCTGTTGGCTTCGGCCCCACGCATGCCTTCCAAAGGTCCGGGATCCTATAGTCCCGAGATATGGAAAAAATATAATAAAATTTATTTGCGACCATGTAACAACTCAAAACTAAGATTCAAGAACCCGCAAGGGTGATTAATGTAGGTAAGTGCAATCAAGTGCAAAAATATGTATCAATTGAATCCTCTTTTAAATACGTAACGAAACCTTAATCCGCTGACATAAGAGCGGTGTTATGAATGTAATGAGCATATCTTATGAATAAGTTGTACCCATATTTTTTACACTTGACTGTACAAGAAATTAATACAAGCGCCATCTATACTATTAGCTGTAAACTAATAAACTATTCGAATTCCCTCCCTGCTTAGGTACATTCTGAGTCACTGTGTCACACTGTGTCTTCGTGAACCCCGCTAGGTGGCGCAATTATACAATCTGAAATAGTACTTATTACAGTCACAGACAAGTACTGATATAACGGTAATGCGCATGGTCCACCGAAATAATAATTTACTATCATTAGGGGTTACAAGTATCTTCTTTAAATTATAATAGATTGGTAGGTACGCTGTTTTGAGGTGCAACCAATTTTTTTTATATTATAGTTCTGATGTATTTTATGAGAGTAATTCAATATGTGCTCTGCCTACCCCTTTTGGGAATAAAGGCGTGAATGTATGTATATATATATATATATATATATGTATGTATGTATTTTATGTATTTTATGAGAGTAATTCCCCATGTGCTCTGCCTGCCCCTTTTGGGAATAAAGGCGTGAATGTATGTATATATATATGTATATAATTCACCGTGAAAATAGTTACGTAGGTACTATATTTTTTTGTCTAGTTATAGTGTGGCTAAATCATTGATTTCAGTTCAGATGATAGCTCGATATGCTATAAATCTAGCATACGGAAAGCTAGATTTATAGCAAAACGAGTTACAATAGTGGGAAGTCTATAGAAAAATAAAAGGTACTAATAAGTCATAACAGTGATATATACTGTTACTTAAGTGTAATAACGATTGTATATAAATAAGTACCCGATTCGTAGATATATTTTTTACACTCCTTTATATTTTTTACACTTTTTTTATTTATTTAATTCAGTATATCGACCTGACCCACGGCTTTTTATTTAACTAGGGGTCCACTGGACTGTAACCGTAAACATGGTTTTAAAACATATTTACATTCGGCGCGTACGCTTTTACACGCGCTAAGAACGTCGCGCACGTTCTTATGCGTGCGCATCATAATGTAAATTCGTATATATGGTGTGTCAAATAGGCCTCTCATTTTAAATTTATAAAGATATTTTCACCAATACGATTCATAACCAATTTAAATTCGTTTTACATGCGAGAATTGAGCCCTATCGTTCCGCGATCATGTCATGATGCGAAAGTTGTTTTTAATTTCAGCTACCCTAGACCCTGCCAGATTAACAGCACCTATAATTACAGTAAAATCTGTTCCCTCTAGTTCTACAGCCTACTTTACTCAATTCGTCATATAAATTATAAAGTTTGATTAATTTTGTTATGTTTAGCAAACATTCTATACCAATATTTTTTGGAAAGCGATGTGATACGCGGATGAAGAATCAATGGAACTGCTCGAGTCTTATTTTATATAGATTTTGTATCATTCATAAGTTATAAACGCATGTGTTTTAGGCATACATACGATAAAGATAAGTCGGTTGCTCAAATTCAATATTTTATTTTTGGAGAGACTGGGTTGGCTTCCATATAACTCCTATACTTCAGGTTTTGAGGGATACCGCTGAAATTGTAACAACTTTTGAAAAACGTAACTCAAGTGGCTTCAGACATTGCGTCTTACAGAATGGCAAGAAAAAGACTGCACGCAAGAGAGACTATGCGTCTCTTTCTCATTAGTACACTTAGAAAGAGACTAGATCATTGTTGTAATTCGCAGTTGGTGAACTGCTAGCTACTGTGAAACTAAGAATTTTGTTTACGAAGATATTTAATGTCTGCATATTTCGTTTCGGCGTAAGTATCTGTATTTTTTCAATATCCCTGCGCCCCGAATGGCATTGGGGCAAGAATAGCACCATCCCCTTGTTTCTTGTAGAAATCGGAAGTCTACTATGGGAATAGGGTTGAAGTATGTGGTGGGTGATGCTTTAGCAACCTATGCAATGTCACATTGTCTCCATCTTTACCTAAATTTGCTAATTGTAGTACTGAACATTTTATTTAATGTTCTCTGCCTTTTGACAATGCAGCCAACCAACAAACCACCAAACCAAGGCCAACGCAAGGTTTTGATTGAGTACAGTATACTGCAACTACTTCATTTAATCCATAATAAGTACTGAAGCAAACTATACTAATGCAGGTAGGGTAATTTCGCCGGTTAGCGACCACCTAATTTCATGTGCCGGTTGGCGACCACTTAGCTGAGTTGGTGAACTGAAAGGATATTTTCTCGGTTTTATAGTAGATTTCTTCTCAATAGGGTCTGTAGAATTTATGTTATCTTCAATAGAAAAAACCTTCTCCTTCAGGTGGTCCCTAACCGAAGGTGGTCGCGTAACCAGCGTAATGACCCTATGTATGTATATGAACGTATATACGATAATAAAGGAGACAACGCAGCAGACTGGAAGGGTAGTGATCTACACGGACAGTCAGGCAGCATTGAAGACATAGACATATTTATTCAGTAAACAATACAAGATTGTGTTTGAATTTCTTACAGCTAACAATATAAGAATAACAAGAACAATAGAATGCACTAGGAAAGGCATCGGTAACATCCGCCTTGGTAAGAGAATGTAAGGAGGAGCTAAACAAGATAGGAGCACACCGGGGTGTCACGGTGGCATGGGTACCGGGACAACAGGGGATAGCGGGTAACGAGAGGGCGGATGAGCTGGCAAGGGAGGGAGCGCGGGTAGGGAATTTATAGGCCCAGAACCAGCCCTTCCCTTCTCAGCTCAAGTCACAAAGGGGGTCATAGAAAGGCTACAAGAACAAGAAGGGGAGAGAGGTGTCTGGATGCAGACAGACAAAGATGATGATAGAAGGTATGGATCACAGAAGAACCAGGTATCTGCTGAAACTGGGTAAGAGCAATCTGAGACTGTTGACTGGTATCGTAACTGGTCACAATACTCTAAATAGACACTTGAAGATAATAGGTATTAGTAACGATGGCTCCTGCCCACACTGTGGGGAGGAAGAAACAAGTAAGCATGTACTAGCGGTATGTATTATGTACGCAGCACTGCGGTTTAATACTTTCGGTAAAGATGTGTTAGAGGAGAGGGAACTGAGGGATGTCAGCCTTATAGATGTCCTTCTGTCCTGCAGGAAAACGAGAAGAATGGAAGAGTTTGATATGGGAACGTCGCCGGGACAGTAACCTGAGGCTCCAAACTTAGGGAATGGGGCTGAATGAACGCGACAAGCGATCGACCGCCCGCCTGTTACCGGCCGGGCGTCCCTTCAGAACATCAACATCAACAACATGTATATGAACGTATTTACGTACTTACAGAAACATTCGCTGTGTTCGCACATCTTTGTTCAGACTTCATAACGGTAAAAGCTTTATTTTCTTTCGTTGTCTTGATCCGCTTAGCTAAGTATTTTAATGATCGTCTGTGTAAATTAGATAATATCGTGAACAATAATTAAAAGAGATAAATGTCCTAATTAAAATTGGCCTGTTGTGCTAATTTATTTTAATAAAATAAAATGTGTAGGTAATAAAATCCATCTCTCTCATTTTTGCTTGTCCTTGTTGCATTCTAACTATTGGCATCGGAACCTGGTCCGCTGTCCTCCACCTAACACGGTTTTTGGTATCCTTTTTAGTCAAGAGCTATCAAGCTTTGGTACGCAAGTCATCCCAGGCAACGTCGATCTAATAGATAATAAAAGCAATAACCAGGTCTCTTTTAATTTTTAAACTATTCTAGTCTTAATAAGTATATAATACAACTTGCTCGTTAACGGGAATGTTTATGAATTTTGTTCTCGATAAAGCAGCCTTATCAGTAAGTTCCTCTCGTGCACGAAACAGAAATATCACGATCCACTGAAAACCCAATCAAACCTGTTAAATAAAAGTAAATCTCTAAAGTAACTTTATTCGCCATTGCGGCAAGGGAAGCAACAAAAACATTGCACCGTTCTCCTTCGCCTAAGGTCTATTTTAGAATACGGTGTCGAGGACCGATACGCGCATGCCCGGCATTATCTCGTGTATAGGCTCAGTTTGCACGCCGCAGCTCACAGCGCGGCCGCGCGCCGCCACCGACTCTCACAAACCAGTGCGTACCTAACGAAATCGAAACGACCCGTAGTGAGTGCATTCCATTTTCAAATCAAGATGAGGCGCAACGTGAAAATTATGTTCCTCGTCGGAACTGCTTGGATGTTTTTCCTTTTTTACTACATGCAGTCTGATGCTCCGCAATCTAAGGTAACTAAACGTTGAGACCTCGCGATGTATGGTCTGGTATACGCCGACAAGTGCATCAACAATTGGAAAATAGTGAAAAATTTGGTATTGTTTATAAGGCATCAGCTGTGAGGTTAGAACGTTTTGACCCCGGCCGCAGTGCAGTGCGCATGACCCGACTTCCCACGCGAATGCGACGCGACGACTGCAACGACAATTACATACCGGAGCATTAAATAGATTCCAATATAAAACTTGTCACAGAACTTACTAAAATTAAATAATGCGCCATATGAAAATCTTAAATAAATATTTTATGATCCTATTAGAGTCGATTCTAGTAACGTATCATGATCCTAATAGACAACTTTTGACGAAACAAAAATATCCTAGATAATTACTAGGCACCTATGTCAAAAGCTTAATTGAATACTTCTATGATACAAATTTTAGGCGGTACGCTAGGTAGACGCTATGCTATTCGAGTCTAGCTAAACTAGACCATTTTAAACCTAAGTACATCAGAGTAAGCTAAGTGAAACTGACAATTTAGGTAATGTGAGGAGAGGACATGTCGCCATTCATATGATTTATGAATCACCCATTGTTAACAAGGATTACTTAACTAATGAGTAAGTAGGAAAGTTACGTAAATTGGTTTTCCTGTAGGTAAATTGTTTACGGAGACCCGAAAACAGGAATTTCCAAACCTAAAGTCTTAAATCCAAACCCCAATTGACCTACTAACAAACTTTTTTCAGGTCATTGAGTGGTTGAGGCAGTAGGTCGGTAGAAATGTTTTGAAAATTACCCAGTGATCTGATGTGAAAACCTGAAGAAAAGTAGTTCCTTGGTTAAATAAAATACTGTAGTCACTTCAGGGGGAGTCTTTACGTTAATTACAGGTTGTAATAGAGGTTGAACAGGCTATCATAAGACAAATACAACTGTATAAGACTTTGTTACAAGTCTAAATATGTTTGAGATAAAAAGAGGTTATACTTGGTCAAAAAACTGAATGCTTGTGTTCAATCCGTCCCTTAATGCAACATCTTTTGGTCCAATATTTCATAAGCTCTATTTACTATGATTCTAGAACGGCATAGTAAGTTAGTTATTCTACTAGCAATTCCTCTTTGCAATGCGGATGAAGTGCTCAAAAGGATCTCTACAATTCTATTGTTAGGAGAACAAGAGTTTGTGCATCGTCTTTCGCACTTAGTTTACTTGCCTGCTTCATGTCGTGCATTTCAATGCAATCTCTTACTTAATACCTTTTTTGTTTCTCGTAGCAGACTGGAGTCTAGATACCCAAGTGTAATTCTTCCGTTTGCAAGATTTTGGTTACTTAATCCTTCACCATCGTAAACGTAATGGTTCGCTCTACATTTTAACATTTCACTTTAATCATTTATAACACTTTAATATGCAGCGATCCGAAAAAATTCTAACATTTACTTTACACTACCATAAACATGGTGTCATTAAAGGATGGTCCAGTAAACAACTGTTTCCATTTTTTTTTAATTGGCCAAGTTCCAAGGAAACAACTGAACATAGAGTCGCGTAACTGTGATGACTTCCTTTATTTAATTATAGAATACTTAGCCCCTTATTCATAAAACTTAAAATGCCTCTGCTAAATAAAATGTGCTTTGTCCCTTTCTTACGAAGACAAATGTCAAAGTGACAGATAAGGACAAACGAATTTTAACGCCATTTTAGTTAAAACAGGCTTGTAGGACGTTTATGAATACGGCCGTAACGCCTCCTGCATGTAATGATTGCGTTTAAACACAAAAATCTCACTGTTTGGCCGATAGATTCGGTGAAAATCAAGTCAATTTCATAATTATTTTGACTTTTTTCTTAATACCACACTCTCTTTTAGCACGCAATCGTCCACTTCTACTCACTCACTTCTTTTTTTTACTTTGTTACTCTGTTATCTATCGCTGACCTAAACGTGTTTTGATACAGATCATTTAGTCTTGTTTCGTACACATATTCATTTTATTGACTGTACTTGTGCGCCCTATGAAGGTTTCGTACTAGCCATGTAAACTTCAAGTGTTCTAATGAATTTTATTTCAAACTTAATCTCTCTTTCGTTGCATATCACTTTCCTACATTCCGTTTTTAGCGCAACCAATTCGATTCCTATCCAAACTCAATGCATCAACTTATTCGGAAATAGACTTCCAGGGATAATAGCCCCCAGGCTTAAGAGGGTGCATTGAAAATTATCGCGTCCTTTGAAACGCCGTTCTAACTAGATTAAGAAACAATAAGGTCTGATTTTCAGATATATGATTCTTGACTATATGATTATCTTTATTATTTGCCTAAAATTTCCTCCATAGAAAAAAATCCCAAGTTGAGTCTTTATTTTCCTTTTTTTACCCTACTCAAACAATACATTATTTTACGACACAATCAAGTTAATTAATACTATCGTATTTTATCTCATCTAAGATCTCACTTAATGAAATATAAATAAAACTTCACTAAGTTAGGTATTTATCGAAATTTGCCCAAAAAAGCCATGTTCCCGAAGAGTATTGCATCTCTTTTTATCGCGACATAAGCTTGTCTTTGTCAAGGAGGCGTGGTCGACTCGAATCAAGGCATCCCCTTAACTTACAAGGCTCTAATACACGAGGTAGTACTTAATTAAATCGTGATCTTGGCTTATTTCTTCATAACTATTTCAAGTCTGCATTTTATTTTAAAATAAATGTCCTCCAAGTCGAGAATTCTTTCTATTTTGGTACAATATCGAATTTAAATGACTTGACTCATTTTTTCAGCATAGTACTTACACATCATAAAAATGCATGCTGTGCATCACTTTTAATTGGCTTTATTAATAACAAATCAAGCCATTAGAAAAATAGTATACAGTAAATCCTAAATTATTATTATTATTATTTTTTGTAGAAGGTATCTAAAATACTTGTCTGATCTGGATATGCATAGAACGATTTTACTGGCCCAAAATTAATTTGGATCTTACTTCTTCACCGATCCTATTTCTCATTTTTTTTCTTTACGACATACTTACTCGTATTCCTGTTTCACTACACTGCAAAGATGACAATGTTAACAATCAAATCTTAATGTGTCTCATACAAATTGGTGATTATTACAAAAGTTAAAAACAAATAATCGTCCAGACGCTAAGCAAATGAATTATACTAATGATTCAGAATGTAAACAAATACAGTCACTACGAATCTTAGTCACAGAATAAGATAAAGTTTACAAACGACGTTTATGTTTAGTAAATGGGCATTTCACAAATCGTTTCCTCCGCCGTTTTGGTGACAATAGAGGCATTATTGATGAAGTCCCAATTTCGTACATCATTTTCGGATATTTGGTAGCCGGCAGAAGCGGCTACCATCGTCAAAAATGCTTTCATCAACGTGAGTTCGCTGTACATTTTCTGAGAATTTCCCAAGTACTTTTCTGACAGGCATTTTTTTACAATTTGAATCTACCTTCTGCGGCGCACGTTCTTGTTTCTTGCCTTCTTCTTTTGATATATAAGTATAACTTTTGTTGGGTACTTACGTATACGTATACAGGGAAATAGGGAATCCAGGAAAAGAAAAACTAAAGTAGTGATGGGTAGCCGGTAATAGACGATTTTATATAAATAAATAAATACATAGAAATCATCTAACACAGGGATACATATTCGCACTTATCAAACAAATATTTTCCTTACCAAGATTAGAACCCCGAACCGGTAATTTAGCACTACCAACTGGGCAAACAACCACGACCATTCAAAATTAGTAGAATGTTTTTTTTAGATACGCAATTTTCCTAAAAACTTGCTTATGTATAGATTTACATTCTAAATGAAATGCATGATGCCACAATTGTGAGCAGTCACATAAAACGCGGTAAATAACACGATTTAAAGTACCTACACGAGCTACGCCCCCGTATTTCAATTTCATCCTCAGGCCGCAGGGCAATTAGGTAAATTTTGAAGCGGATATCTAGGATGGATTACGTTTGGTCCGCCTAATGTCAACAAGTAACTTTTTTTTTAAACCTGACTGCTTTTTTACATATTATCGTTTATGTCACACAGACGATTAAGATTAAGAATCCATTTAGGCTGAAGCCAGAGCCAAAAAACTGGACATACACGATAAACATTACCCTCCTTCTGCCCCAGTCGGGTAAAAATGTACCCGACCGCGGTTGGTAGCATGTCAATTTCAAAACTAATATACCCTACTTTTCCCAGAAACTTGATAATTCAATCTAGATAATAGGCTTTCCAAGGCGGGGTTTTCTGAAAATCAGTGAGACCATGAAAGTTTATGAACTCAACTTTGTATCCATTAAGTACAGGCTTATTTAAGGGGTCTTTAAAAAAAATATTACTTTCCCTCTTGGTGCTTTTTTACCATCTGATATGCGTACGACTTTGCTGAACCATACCCACCTTTAAAAATGCAATTTTTATAGTGGTTTTTGAATATAGGCTCACCTTTATGGAAACCAGGGCACTGATGTTACAGCCAAAATAAAAATAAACGTGTACAGTATAATCTGACCACAAGTATTGTGCTGGCCGCGGCGAAATATTACGCGCGCCGATACGTAACCAACCACCTTCACTTTCAGTCCATCTTCATTTTTACATCAGTGCTCTCGAATACTTCGGTATTTCTTGCTTTTAGTCCTGCGCGTCTCTTTAACTTTGGATTTAGTGATATTGTTACTTTTAGTTACCTTTTAGCGTAGTCAAATTAATTTTGATTAAAACCTAATGAACGATGAGTGGGGGCGGTCAATTTGAGCAATTTATACGACAAACGGAGAGGACCTACGTATAATTCTTAAAAATCTAAAGGTGGGTTGTTTTGGCATCATGTTGTCGATGTGTTGGTTGTGGTAGCCACCAGATAGTAAACATAAAACTATACAAACGATGTCTCTGACAAATTATAGGTATGTTTTTTTATACAATTGTATTATTTTTGGATTTACGGAACGTAATAACACGAAAAATTTAAAAATACTCATGCCTTTAATATCAGAGAAGGAACCCGAAGAAATATCTCGTACTCCACTCTTATAAGTACTTATGTGGTAAAATGTTCTTTGGAGTTATTTTTACATAACGCCCGCATGTTATTTTATTATACACCTTGTAACATTACAAACGGTGAAGACGAGTTTTAAATATGGGGGTACAGCAGTGCCCCCGCCAAGTCGAGCGCGAAGCAAACACTGCCGTACCATCCTTTACTGGAACCATTTCGCCGCATTTTCAGGCCCCTATTTGAGAACCTCTGGATAAGACCAGAAGGCAGAAATTTTCGTCATCCAGTAAGCAATAATCACATACTTAAAATCCAAAATTTCAAGTCTGTAGGTCATTTAGTTCCGAAGTTAAGCGAAAGCAAAGTTTCGCATTTATGACACTCACTCACTCACTCATTCACTCATGATCATCAAAATAGAACTAGTACTTCCCATAAACTGAAATTTGGTACAGAGTTAGGGTTTAATGGCCACATAAAGGGAAAACTATAAAAACTAGGATAATGTAAGATCTGGAGTACCTGGTGACCCTGATTAGAAAACACAAGAGTCCAACCAAACTATTAGAGATATATCTATACCGCCTTTACAAAAAATATTCAACTTGGTGGGCCGCTTCATTTGATGTCAAAAATCGAAGGTCTGAAGTATCTGATGAAGAACCCTCAGCAGGTCTCAGCTGTATTAGAGATATGGTAATGCCCCCTTCTACTATTGGTACATAAAAAAATCGATTGTCATTGCAAAAATCCAGCGTAGTGGGACACATCTTCTAATATAAATTTAATCTGGGGGCACGGCAGTGCCCCCACCAAGTCGAGCAAAACAGCGGCACGGCCGTACCATCCTTTTCTCGAAGCAGTTCAGGCCATTTTCGACCCCCCTATAACTTCGTTGTGGATAAAACTAGAAGCCTGCATTTTCATTAACCAAGCACGCATTGTATAAACATTTCAAATTTCATTCAATTTGGACCAGCGGTTTAAGATTTATAACTAGTCAGTTTCTTAATTTTGTCACTCACTGACTGACTCACCGATCATCAAAAGTCTAAGGCACTTCTAGCAGACATAGAAGCTTCTAATTTAGAATACAATTAGTGTTTAGTGTATAAATCAAGGGGACGCTAAATAAAATTGCAATTTAAGTCCAGTTTTCTAGATACACCGACTGCATAAATATCCCATATAAACATATAGGATTACAAAGTTATATTTGCAGTAAATAGGACAAAAATCAAGAATGGAATATTGACACAATAACCTACAAAAAGAAGTGAGATCCCATAAAAAACATTCCATGTAAAAAAGAGGCCAAGTCTCGAAACTCTTCCACCGCAAAAAGTTGTGAGATATTTATTTGGTAGTACCAAGTCTCAGGCATTCTTATTATTCTTTATTTGCTAGCTAAATAGAATTTTGTGACTTTGCAATAACACAATAGTTGCTACATAGTTTTAGGTATGAAAAATCCATAAATGCAGTAAAGTTGTGTGATTGCCAAGTTGCAGAATTTTATTCAGCTAGCAAATAAAGAGTAATAGAATGCCTGAGACTTGGTACTACCAAATATCTCACAACTTTATGCGGTGGAAGAGTTTCGAGACTTGGCCTCTTTTTTACATGGAATGTTTTTTATGGAATTGCGTTTATTTTGACTGTTCTGCAATATGACACCGATAAAAAATACAATTGGATGTTGTAATTACATACCTATACTAGCTGTTGACCGCGACTTCGTTCGCGTAGAACTTGTTACCGTCTTAGAAAAATGATTGCTATTAAATTATTGTAGGCGGCACCTTAATTATTGCCGACCCAAACAAAGTTCTACCATCTTAATCTTAAGAGATGATTTCCGAGATAAAAACTTTCCTATATCCTTCCATTGGTCTCAAATTATCATACGGAAGATTTCATCTAAATCCGTTCAGGAATTAAGCGGAAAAGGTAACAGTTGAGATGAGTTCATTAGTTTACATTGCTAAATTGAAAACTCCGTTTTTACAAACATAAATACTTATCTTAACAATCATCAAGAGACCTTTCTGCATAAATTGTATATTTTTTCATAATGTAATAAAGAAAGCTACGTTACTGGTCAATTTTGCCTAAATCCATCCTATAATTTTAATCACGTTAGTTCGGGCTACCTGTACATTTTTGAAAACAAACTATTAAAAAAAATATTTTTCTAGTCTTTGACTGAAGTTACAGTTCCCTTACTTTAAAGCTGTCTTGTTCCCCGTACAAACCTCTAACTCCTTTTAGCTCCTTTAGGGGCTGAATTTATTTTAACCCCATTATGGAATCAATTTCCAAGACGTGGAATTTAGTTATCTAGTCTTCAAACAATCTGTCTAAACCGAAAGTTACAAATCTCTTACTTTTAAAAATGCCTTATTGCTCTCCATACAAACTTTGAACCCCGCTTTAAACCCCTTAGGGAAGAATTTCCTAAGACGCTGAAAGTACTTTTTATATATTTTAATAAGTAATCTTTCTACAAAGTTTCGAGTCTCTAGCTCAAAAAAATGCTCCCTATACAAACCATGCACCCCTTTTTAACTTCCTTGGGGGGAATTTTCCAAAAAGCTTTAAGTATTTTTTTTATTTTATATACGTAATCTTTCTACAGTGTCAAGTCTTTGACTCAAAAAAAAGTGTTCCGCATACAAACTTTGCACCCCTTAGGGGTGGATTTTTTCTAAAACACTGACAGTTCTTTTTTTGTATTCTAATAAGTAATCTTTCTACAGTTTCAAGTTTCTAGCTCAACAAATAAATTTCCCTTCATACAAACTTTGCACCCCTATTTAACCCCCTTAGGGGTAGAATTTTCTAAAACGCTGAAAACACTTTGTTTGTATCTTAATAAGTAATATTTCTACAAAGTTTCAAGTCTCTTGTTCAAAAAATAATGTTTCTCCGATACAAACATTGCACCCCTATTTAACCCTCTTAGGGATGGAATTTTCAAAAATCCCATCTTATCCCTTGCCTACGTCATAAAAGGAAGTTCTAGTGTGAATTTCAAGTTTATAGTCCCAGAAGTTTCGGCTGTGCGTTGATGAATCAGTCAGGAAGTCTTCTTTTATATATAGAAGATGTACCGTACAGGTCGATTCATGAGAGCTGGCGCGGAAAATATATGAAATGAAACTGCCATTAATTTCGTAGACATTACACGCCAGCTCTTGTGAATCGACCTGTAAATACAGTGAAGTGTTAAGGTCTATTAAATTACTCATAAATATAAATTGCCCCTATTTGACATAGTTTACAATTGTCACCAGACTACGACAATAAAATTTGCCGTAAATTTGTGAGTATGTAAATTGACAAAATTAATATATATACATCCCACTGCTGGGCACATGAGTCCTCTCATGGATGAGAGGAAACAGGCAGTGTGGATAGTCTGCACGCTGCGCAGTGTTGGTTGGGGATTTCAGATACACCTTAGAATTTCTTCGCAGATGTATGCCAGGTTTCCTCACTTTGTTTTTCCTTCACCGAAACAAACATACCTAATGATATGGGAAGAAAACTCATTGGCACGAGCCTGGATTGGAGCCCGCGACCGCCGTTTGACTACCGCATTCCTGAACCACTAGGATACCGTAGCCTCAGGTCTCTTACCTTTATTGTGCAGTTTCTGTGACACATGTTCGTATACAATGAGCTTACGAGTAGGTACTGTATTTGCTTTGTTTGTAAAGTCTGACAGTCGCATGTTTGATTTCTTATCTCTCATCAATATTTTCATTTTATTCGTTTTAGATGCCTAACTAGATTAGTAAGGGGTATTTAAATGATATAGCTGACAAGAGATGAGGTAAGGTGCCTACTCCCGCGTCGGCTCCGCGGTTTTTGCACCTCAGCTGATCGCTGTACCACTTTCATTTTCTTTTGCCTAATGTTAGGTTCTATATTTATAATTACCGCCCAATGCCATGCTACATTTGTGGGTGAAATGGCAATGAGTGCAAATAAATTACCATTACCGAACTGGGCTCAATGATTATTCTCTCCAGTTGGTTAATGATTTAAATCGTAGTCATTTCCTCGATAAAGTAAAGGTCTTAAGATTAATAAATAATAAAGGTCAACTTTATCAAATTGCTTTAAGTTTCGAAATCCCCACTTAAATTAATTAAATATTTGAACGAGCAGAACTCTTCGTTTGATTATGGTTTATCTTTTGATGTATGACGAGAATTGTGAGCTATATATAATATACTTACTCAGACATTTATTTGCAGAAATATCCTTTCCCAAAGGCCTATTAAAATGCAATCTTATGTCAATGTCATTAAAACTTTGACTGCGTATGACTTTTCTCGCTTTATGTGTACCTACATGACAATTAATATCATGCTCTAAGTATTACCTACGTATGATTGACACGATAAGTTTGTGAATAGTAATGTATCCCCAGTTCATATTACCCTGCCAAGAGAAAATAAAAGGATAAAAGTGCCCATCTTTTAAGTAAATAATAATATGCTTCATTAATTTTACTTTTAACAGATCACGATAAGATTCGATTCTGGTCACTGGACCAAGCACAACCTGTAATTTGCATTGTCTCAGAAGAAATGTTCCATAGCGATTGCTTCTTGATAGTTATCTAATGTATCATAATATTTTAGGCAGATATTTGCACTGACGTTTTACATATTCTGCCAAAAAAAGCATAGACTGACACACTTGTTGATGATTGACTAGTCTTATGATTTAACATTAAGTCCGCCTTTCGGAATCTATGGTTATTTTTTGTATAACATAAACTAAGATAGGTGTAATATGACCGGTAATACAGTTTGTGTATAATGTGCTCTATCTAAGGACCTTATGATTACAGCTTTAATGTGCCTTCCGAACCGCACAGTCCTAATACATACCTACCTAAACACAAATACCTATATATATCACCTATACCTTCACTTTTTTCGTGCACACTATTTGTAGGTACTACATTTTCAAAGTGAAAACAAACTTGCTAAACAATGTGACCAACAGTAGGTACGCAGCTATATTTAACACCTTAGCTGCCATCTCTGTCACGTTCACGTGCGGGAAGGAGACTGTTAAAATGTCAAATGACTATGAACATTACACATTATAACTAATATTCAACTGAAGTGATTGTAAATGGCTGGAGTAAAACCCAGGCATCCATGTAAGGAATTATTTAAAACCTACCGCATCATGACGCACTACTCCCTATACATGTTTGAGGTACTAATGTTTGTGAGAACCAATATACGAACGTTTAAACGGGTGGAAGTACCAGGTAAACAGCTCCGATCCACTGGAAGGCTAAGAACAGTACCGCGTCGCATGGCACTTTCAGTAAAAAATCCTAGGGTAATTGGCCCAACGTATTACGAGCGTCTACCCGCCAAACTGCGAACTGAACCATCTGACGAAACATTCAAACGTCAGCTGAGAATCTTTTTATTAGAGCATCCATTGTATTCTGTATGTGAGTATATGGACATATAATATATTTGACATGGTTAATTTAATTTAAATTGTTTTATAATATGATAATGTTCTGGTTTTATTTTGACGATCATTACGAGATACGAGTATCAATATCAATATTTATATTCCCTATTTTGACTTTATCATGAATCATTTTGTAATATATGTCCATATGAATGTTGTATTGTACCTGTGACATTTCATTCAATTAATATTCATTATTTGACGATCATTAAATAAATTCGTGTAAATTAGCTTCAAGTTAACTTATAATGTAAATTTATTTTATGAAATAAAGAAATCTAAATCTAAATCTGTACCCAACTTATAAAAAACTCTATGGTAAGTATATAAATATAGAACCAAAAAAAAAACCTAATACTGCTCTACCATGCAATCTTAAAATGAATAATGTTTACCTACGTATCTATTATTAACGAATTAAGTATGGAAATTTACAATTAAGTATGTAGGTATAATTACTATTCATAGATTGTTAGTAATAAAGAAAACCGGCCAAGTGCGAGTAGGACTCGCGCACGAAGGGTTCGGTACCATTATCTATAAAAACAGCAAAAAAAACGTTTGTTGTATGGGAACGCCCATTAAATATTTATTTTATTTTGTTTTTAGTATTTGTTGTTATAGCGGCAACAGAAATACATAATTTGTGTAAAATTTCAACTGCCTAGCTATAGCGGTTCTTGAGATACAGCCTGGTGACAGACAGGCGGACGGACAGACAGCGAAGTCTTAGTAATAGGGTCCCGTTTTTACCCTTTGGGTACGGAACCCTAAAAAATTATTGAACCACTTTAATATCATCTCGATAGCCTTCACAAGCATTTTACGTAAGGCCGGTGCCACCTACGACCGTCCTCGTGACGGCCATGAAATAACTGAACCTTTACTAAAATGGCAGACCTCGAACTCGTACATTGCACCCATCCATATCCATACAGATTTTATAAATGTGAAAGTAAGTCTAGTCTATCTGTCTGTTACCTTTTAACGTTTGAACTACTGAACCAATTGTTTTTACAGGTAGAAAGCTCTAGGGATGAACATAGTCTGGTTTATTTTTAGCCGACGGCCTCAAAAGGGGGGTTATGTTTTTTGAGCGTATGTATGAAGGTAATGAGGAATGTATGTACATATGTATGAATGTGGACAAGAAAATTATATTTCACCAGCTACACTCCAAACGGCTTTTGTTAGAATTGGATTCGTTATAATCGTGTGCATAAGCTATAATATTTGAATTTAACTTTGGATTTAACTTGTTTGATATTGACACCTTCCACGCAGCTGGCACAAGGTGTTTTTATGTGATTGTTTTTAAAATCATTTAGTATACGAAGTAAGCCGGCTCTCTCGTTCGTGACCGGAATTATTAGGTCACTAATCATGCTGCGTCGAATCTAGGGCTTGGCTTGTGTGGCTGCCCAAGACTTCCTGTGGCCGAATTTCTCGCGCGACTGATATCGCTAGCCCGACTACCAGTCATTATAATAACACTCATATTAAACGTAGCATTAAAACTTCATTGATAAACTGCCACAACGAACTTGTTTATTTAGGGTCACTGTCCACGACGCGTCACTTTGACGCACTGCAGCAGTACCGAGTTATGAATGATCATATCGATTTCAAGATATCATCATTATCATCAATCTATGAAAAGATGATTTATACAGTGTCCATATTAGACGAGCGGCATTTACGTAAGTGTCTTGTAAGGCCGAAACGGGAGCGACAGCCACTACCGTATAATTGGCAAGCAAACGTCCTGCCCGGAGATATATGAACCAAGATATATTTTCATCACATTATTAATGATGCCAATACCAATCAAGCACCATTTATGCAAAGAAAAACATGTATCCTATGTAATTAAAGCCCATGAGTGGCATCACCGCATCGTACTATATTTATGTTATTAGCAACCAATATAGCAGCCATAGAGCAACTGTAAAGACAGCTACTATCAGAGGAATTAAAAAAAGTTACCTATCGCCAGTTACATTCCCAGACCGCCTTTGTAGTGCAATAGCGGCAATGCAGTGTGACGAGCAAAGATTGCGTGAAGTAATGAAAAGCAAAGATTGCGTCTTAATGAATTAATGATTGTGTTTACCTTCTTCCGGATTGCCGGGCTGGCAATTTCTTGCCACTGAGGCAGTGGGGCATTGGGCAATAGGACCGTCAATTATGGATGATAACTAAAAATTACAGAATGCACTGGCCCAGTTACAAGAGGGTAAACGTAAGTATTAAACTCATATTACAAAGACTTACGTTTCCAAATATGTACTTTAGTGCAAATTGAATATGAAATTGTAAATACATTATTTTATCTGTCACACTCGAGTTTTTCAGAATAATGTTGGCTGGTAGTCAAATTAACAACGTCGTATAAAACGTCAAATAGACTGTTAGATTACGAGTAGAAGCGAGTGACGTCGCCATTTTCTATGGTCGAAGTCAAAGTTGAAGCGTGATATTTGCCGAGCATTTTCGTGAGTTTCGTATAATGACAATGCAAGAAGAATCATTTTTTTCTATTGTTAACCCATTCAGGGCCCATGACGACACATGCATCAGACCGCAGTAGTCGCTTTCCGCTACATACGAGGAAAACCACGGGATCGGCTACGAGCGTAGCGCGTAGCGATTCTGGGCAATGAATGTGTATTCGAGAGATAGAGAGTAGATATAAAAGTGATGAGATATCGTTTTTCAGAATGGATCTTTGAAGACGGATCTTTGAACTAGTACGGGTATTTACCGAACCGACTGTAGTAGGGGGAGATGGGGAGCATTGATAAATGGGGCACATAACCGCAGTGGACTTTAAATTCATATCCTTACATATTCGTAATCCGGAAGAAAATTACAAAGGTAAACTTATATTTTATTATGAATTACAATAATCTCAATATGGTAATGGTTGGAGTAAAATGATTCAGCGAGGTATTATTAGAAAAGGTATTTACTGGTTGACTTTTATTTAAACAAAAAGTTTTCGTCAGTCACATATATTAAATAAATAAATAAGTAATTGGGCACAATCTTATACAAATCAACGTAGTCCCAAACTAAGCAAAGCTTATCCTGTGGGTACCAGAAGACGATATATGATACTCTTGCTTATTCTTGCTTATCACACAAATAAATGCCCTTACCGGGATTCGAACCCAGGACCTCCGGCTTCGTAGGCAGGGTCACTACCAACTAGGCCAAGCCAAAGCAGTCGTCACATTAAAAACATTAAAAATATAAAAAACTTATTAGAAAGTAATACGGTTAACCAACAAAAGAAAAGCATTTTCATGAGGGAACTTAATTTTTATATTTTAGTTCCTAATTTAAACCACAAAAAAGGTACGGTGAAATTCAGACAATATTGAGCGCCAACTTAAGCCAGATAATGCACGGAGGAAGCTGTGCTTGATAAAGTGGCATTTAATTGTTTGTATAGCGATAAGCTTAAAACAGCCGTATCTTGTCGAGTTACAACACCGGAGTTAGTTCATTAACTGATAAGTAAAAGATAACGCAACCAAATTTCTCTACGTTGAGTGGTTTTGAAAAGTGTAAAATAAAATAATAAAACTCGTATAATGGTACAGCCGACGTCGATGATATGTTTACACTTTTGCATTTTGTTTCTTAGTAATAAGGCGAAAAATGTATAGGTACATTTCTTTAAAGTCGATTGGAACGTGCCAGGTCGTGACGTTGGTGTCTGAACCACATCAGCAGGATCTGTTGCGCTTCTCTAACTTTAAATGGAGTAATTTATCAATGCGTTGGTATCTAACCATCTCCGTAAAAATAACAATGGACTGAACTAAGGCACAAATACATGTTGAAATTATTTGCCCTCGGGTGCCCGTTGCCCAACGTGGGCGGAGTGTGGTCAAACTGGCAGCTGCCTTGCAGTGTTTTCATTCAAGCTAAAATTGGGTCAATGTATAGTAGAAAATATTTACGTGTACACAAACACACGTCAAAAATATTTGAACACGCTATCCTTATCAATAGAGCAGAATAACTCTAGTCATGAATTTGGTTCTGCTCAGATGTAATTTTGACTGTACGCAAGTTCTTAGCATAAAAAAGAGCTTGGCTGTATCATGTGATGACTAGTTGTAACGTGTACATACTTACATTCCAGTTTTCAAGATCCTCAGTAAATCTTACTCGAATATAAAAAGAATATCGTATGTTTAGGGCAAACATTAAGCACCCCTCAATAACCCCTAGTATTATATCGATCGTAACACCCCACGGCTTTCATTCAAGCTGAACGCAGTTTTAATATTGGTCTCATTCTTTTCCATACATCCATCTTTTTCGCACTAGTATTCCTCAATGAAGTCCGGAAAATTGTAGAAAAGTTATGGTATAGTCGCGTGGATACTTGGTTTAGTTCACTGACTACTGTCTGGTGAACATAGTAAGTATGGCTCTCCGTAACTAAGGTATAACAACGTCCCTATTTGAAGTCTAATTCGTAATCAATACAGATCTTAGTGCCCCTAATTAATGCTTAATATGTAGTTTAGATAAGCGAGGGCCATTGATTAATAAGTTTACAAGTGTACAGTAGATTTCTTTACGTCGATCTAACATTATCCAAATCAAACGTTTTCTTTGAATGTCTTTTGATGCGAATGGATGAAAGGGCAGGTGAAGAATGAAGGGGAGGTGGCTTTAAGTAGGTATTAGTTTAGGTATGAAGGAGCAACTCTACTAGAGCAGAGATATGCATAGGAACCCTGTAGGTAGGTTTCATAAAGGTACTCGTACGTTTGACCTTATGCCAAAACAAACATGACATTACCTAATTCAATATTTTTCTGACGTACCGATAACGTACCGGGCTTTAAGTAACCTCAACGGCCCTAAGTAAATGAAACAAGGGTGAACAAAGCGAATGAATATGTACAATATCAGATGCTGAGCTAAACATATTTCTATTTATTAGGTAGGTATTTAAATATATGTTCACACTTATTTACATTTAACTTTATAAAATACAAGCTGCGTGGTCCGCTTGTGCATCACAAATAACGCAAGTGGAACCGCAGGTTAAAATTTAGCCTGTGCGAGTCCACTCTATGCATTGGTGAAAGAAAGTTTCACAAATTACGCGTAACATACAAACTCACAAACATTACCTCGTTGCAACGTTGACTATAGATATACAGATCTCTATATGGAAGAGAAAAAGGTATATAATGTCACAGGATTATGAAGAACCAACATTAGCCGTCTGTTATTTTATGATGCCGATTTACGAGATAAATTATGACCCCGGAGTCTCAGGAATTAACAGTGTAAATAATTTCTTTTAAAGTCACGTCTTCAATAATGACGGTAACAAACTCTTTCATGGAAGACTTTTTGTGGATACACAACAGCCAATAAGTTTACAATATAAAAGTCATTGACCGACTGCCTACAATACAGTTAACTGGAACTTGGATTTTACTTAGGTATTGAAATAAGAAAACTTTTAAAATGAGAATCGAAGCATTTGGAACCGTACTATTTGGGAAAACATGAACTTCAATCTCGTCGAAGTTAAATTTGAGAGCAAGGCTTAACTAGAATTACTTTTTACCTACTGGAAAATTCGTGGCTGGCGACGTTTTTAAGATTGCGTAGCCAATTTGACAAAAATGGAACGTTCAAGTTTACAATCCTTTCGTGATATACTTAATGATAATAAATATATTAAGGACCTACTCGGTGTCCCGCTGTCAACCATTATTCATTACCCACCGCCGTTGTCACGTAATATCGCATCGTCGATTCTGTATTCTCTACATACTTGGATAACGAATGCAGTCATTGAATACCACCGAGTCATAGGACCTGCGTTCTGCAACAAGCCGCGATTCTTGTTTTAATTTACAGAACGGGTCATCCCTAGGATGTCGCTTTTTTATATATCTTGAAAGACAGACATTACCAAACCCAGAATAGCTAGCAATAGATATTAGCCCAGATCACTGTGGAGAGTGAATTGCGAATTATGACGCAGGAAGGAGCTCTGATCGTTATTTTCGTTATGTGGGATGAAACCCGAATGTCCCGAATGTACCACTCCCAGACTTAACCACGCCAACCAGCCAACAAAGCAGATTTAGGTAGCCACCTATATCTGCTTCTTAGGTGGCTACCTAAATCTGCTTTACTATTTATTTACTTGTTCCGAGACGGGTTTTGTTTTGGATTTATTATTTGTTATGATTATAAACCAGTTAATACAATTCAGTTAAATCAACAATTTTGCATGTAGATACATAGCAATACCTAATAGTTTAAATAAATTCGATGTCATTAATATCTAACAGTTTGACATTTCTTCTTTTAATGCCTAGAAATACACCCCAGTGTTAAAAAGTCAATAATACACACATACAAACATAAAAAAACTTATATAAACTCGGCGAGCATACAAGACACGCCGTCGCCGTGTCGTTTAAAAGGAGGTACGCGAAACGAAACCACGTTTATAATAGGGTCGCGATTACACGCGAGCTTCCTAGACATCGCTTATGGAGATATCTTCGCCAGGCCCTGGGCAGCACACCTACAGACTTACCTAGAACCTATAATTTACTAACCACTTGTGTAGAGAAATCACTTTCTCTCACTAGGAACTTACCCACAATTCGCATTTATATCTAGTTTTAGCATAATTAGGTATTTGGTTGCAATACACTTATGTTTAGCGATGTTATATTACAATTGCATGTTTTGTATTCAGACAGATACATCCGGTATAAAAGGATATAATTTAACATACTTCTAGTTTAACTGCGTGTCTTGCATTAACCGCGTAGTTACCTACTCGTATGTAAATAAAAGGCATTAAGTGCATAGCATAACGTCTGCGATTGATTTATGCAAATATTATCAACTTACCAAGTTTAGGTATTACTGTTCTACGTTTTAACAATATTTTTGGTATCCCATATCTTTAATTTATACACAAATATTAAACTTTTTAGTTTTAGAAACTATTTTCTAAACAATATCTATGATATGATTGATATGACATAATCTAAAGTAGAGATTATAACATGTACCTACCTATATCCACAAGCCAACCTTTCAATACAAACTTGACCTGACCTTAAGTATTCAGACTCATTCATATCACCACTCAAGCGTCATATATCAATGCAGTGCATAACGAATTCATTCATACGGCAGCAGATAGTGTTACAGATACGCTACCGTGGAGTTTACCAGAGCGTGACAAACAAAAAGAAACCATCTGACGTAACAAACATGGTTTGAATCTATTAATCCGTTCCGTTAGAATCTTAAAAACGAGACTGTGACAAACGCTTCCGAATTGGGTAAATCGTTATGTAAATTATTTGTTTGTTTTACAACCTAATCAGTGGCAATGATTGGATTTTAATTTGCAGGAACACTGAAAGTGACACGCAACTTCTGCTTTTATCGCTGTTTGCGGTACAGATTCTGTATATAGCTAATGATATTGTTTCTTGTTTCAGGTAAATAATGCAATCTGCTCAGTTACTTACTACTCAGTTAAGTAACTTAAGAATCAGGTAACATGTTGCCGCACAAGTATATTTACAAACCATTCGATGAACATGCGTCGCAAAATACATGTCGAATCATTGGCCCGTCAGGCTGCAGATGGGAATTAATCAATGGTCAGGTTTATAGCTGTATACATTTTCAGAACGAAGATATATTTTTGGCAACAACGCAATATTATGGCACCAACGAGATCTGATGATTGAGACAGAAGGTAGCCGTAGCAACTCCTAAACTACACTAGATAAACCAGTCGTTTCGGGGCTCATCGCTCCAACCCTCTCAGCAAGTAGTTGGCTGACGACTGTGCAAAAAAGTATTGTCGCCAATAAAAAAACTTGCTATTGTAAATAGTAATTTACAGTCGCAAGTGCTTACTACGCAAATGTTTGTTTTAACATCGCAACGCATCAAGTGAATCGCATCACACTTTCTGCCCGATTATTGCTATCAATTAATCGAATCAGTCGGTCTCGAAAGCGGTGTGGAAAGTGTGGAAAATGGCTTCGCGGGTCGACGGAATCCATGGTCCAACCCTGCGAACTTTGATTTCACACTCGTTAATGCGCAAGCAGCATTGTTACGCGACAACTTAAGGGCTCCACCCACCGAACGCGTGTCGTGCGCGGCGCGTGTCGTGCGCGGCGCGTGGCGTGCGCGGCGCGTGGCGTGGGCGGCGCGTGTCGGGCACGGTTGAAGCGGTATATTCACACTTCAAGCGGGTGGCGTGTAGCAACGCGTGTGCAGCGCGTGTGCAGCGCGGGCACGCGCGGGTCCGCCGCGTCATGTCTCTCTCACTACCAACACATTTGATATGTATCTCACTATCTCTATCACACTCAGCAGCGCGGCAGCTGCGCAGCAGCCGCGCAGCAGCTGCGCGGGCACGCGCGGGCCCGCCGCGTCAGTGACGCGTTAGCAACGCGTGTGCAGCGCAGCATATCTCTATCACTACCAACACATCTAATATGTACCTCGCTATCTCTATCACACTCAGCAGCGCGGCAGCTGCGCGGGCCCGCGCTTGACACGCGACGCACACGACACGCGGCCGCGCTGTCCAGTTGTAACTTTAGCGCCGCGGGCCCGTGCGGGCCCGCGTTCGGACCGCGTTTGATGTGTGTTTGAAGTGTAGTTTCAATGCTTTACAACTTGCGCGGGCGCGCGCAGCACACGCGCCGTGCACGATACGCGTTCGGTGGGTGGAGGCCTTCAGTTAACGTTACAGAATGAGATAAACTGTACTTAAATATAGGTCCTCAGAATCTGTCTGAAATTACATATTTAAATTGAATTTTATTAATATTAAGATAAGTGTTCCAATGCTCGACACTTGACGCTGCTGGCTCGATGCGGTCACGTATTGGTGACACCTTGAGTTTTAATTCAGAAAGATAGGTATCAACTAATAGGCATTAAGATGTCAAACATTGGGACTTTTACCTTGATTACGTGTACTCGTGGTGACACATGTGATGCGTAACGCCTTGTAACAGCGTCGCCATTACGTCGAATGGAAGAGCTCTTTGTTTCTATATTTTGGGGTCCTGTCACTTGACCTACCAACTTTTGTCCTAATGTTTCGTTAGACCTAAAGAAACAGTAAACTTTTCTCATTTTCATTGATTTTTTTATGAAATAAAAGTCATTAGGATAGGTTAGTTTCGCAATAATCCTATAAAATTTACTATTCAAGAAAAGAACATAAGATCAAATGAAGCATTTACGCCTAAAGTACTTAGGGAGAACCCTATATTTTCTTTAAAATACGACACATGATTATTTTAAAATTTAATTCAATATTTTAATATTTGCATCGTACCTAGTATTAAAAGCTTTGTATAAAATATTAGCTGCACGCGCGGCTCCACTCACGTAGTACAAAAAATATGCAGTTCTAGTTAGTTCGTTATTTTTCACACTTGCTTGATGTCTAATCGATAAGATTATGTTATTTCTACTGCAAAAATGGGAACCTAAAGCTTAACAATAACAATTAATGCTAATAAGCTACAAAGTCCTCACGAACTCCGTTATCTATTTCACACGTCGCCAACGTTGCCCTGGCATACATAGGTACTTAATTGGCAAACGTGCATGCACTGTGCAAAAATACGCTAATCCGGCAAATCACGCAAATCCGCTACTTTTTACGTAGTATATTGCCTTCAGGCGACTCGTTCATTAATATTTTTTCAGGCGTCATTTGAAAGGAATAATAAGGGCTGAACTGTCAAGTCGTGATCTGCCGATTAAAATACACATCGCGAGCAGCACCATAGAATCTGAGTTCTTGACATAGTCTCAATGGCACCATAGCAGTTGGTGTTTCAATTAGCAGACAAGGACTGCATTCTAACTGCAACTCGTGTGACAACTGCACACCAACTGCCCAGTCAGCGCAATTGCGGTTGGAATGCAATCCGTCTGTTTGGGCCCGAAGTAGTAGGTACAGATCGAGTTTGAAAAGATTTTCCCCGTCGAATTTCTAGTGACATTATTTCCTGTTATTTTACCTGCTTTGGTTTGTAGAATAGGTTTTGAGCGGAATTCCTGATGGCTGATCATATACATATATCCTGTCGGGAACTGAAGTGACTGTGCTGGTTTTATTACCTGGTACCAAACATGGCAATGACGACCCGGTGTCGTGTTGATGCTGTCTGGCTGTACGTACCTACAAAACAAACCATATGCATGTTGGTGTTTTGTGCGACATTCAAATTGCCACGAAATGTATGACGTGTATTAATAGTCGGACGAAACGTGGGGTACAGAATCACGATTTTTATTTTTATGTGCCTTTCGACCTTAGTTTTTAAAACCGTCCAAGGCGTGCTCGTTATCTTAATCTCTGTCATGATCGTTAACTTTCGCTTACGTATTGTTAAAATCTATTCCCATCAAATTCCGCTGCTACCCAAGAGAGTAAGAGATCATTTTGTAGTGATGGCAGAAATTTACTTATTAAATGTCTTTATCACTGCCGACTTGGAATTTAAAGCTGGGGCGACAATCACGATTTTATTCAGTTATTTATAGTAGTTCATGCAGTTTCTCATTTCTTTAAGTGTTACCCGATCGAATGAGCATGGTAAAATTAATGATACTACGTTTATAATTCATTTCAATTATGAAAGGTTTAATATCGTAAAGGTATAATCGATAAACATACTTTAAAATTAACCGAGTTTTTCTTGAAAACTTGAATTTAACTGTAATCAAAGTTAATCAAGTCTGCCTCAGTCGGTCCAATGTAACGTGAAAGGCGTCGACAATGAATGCAATGTCGTTAGTGAAAATATCGCAAATCTATGGGAAAGGGGCCACACCGGAGACAACAAAAACCACTTTAGCATTGTTCTATTGCAGAATGGCATTCAGCCGTGTGACATTGATGTTGGAATTTAGTTTTTGTGAAGTCGTTCATAAACTGTTATTGAAAGTATATTCAAATGGAATAGTTTATATTTTCTTGTTTACAATTGGTTTGTTATTATAATGGCGCATTTGTTTCGATATTTTATTGTCCTTGGTAACGAATGAATTCTCGCGAAATTTCAGACCTAACTGGGATCTCTGGCGATTCCGGGATTTACGAGAGCTCGCGAGATGGATCGTTTTTCACAGAAAAATAATGACTATCAATATTGGAAATAAACACAAAAACTGCGTTTAGTTGTTTATATCCATTCAGGTGAAACTTTTGTCGTGCTCTGTTTTATATGGGAAGTCCAGTCTCGCAATGTCTTGAGATTTCGAACGATAATTGTAAAATGTTAATGAGTCTATTCTAAGCAAAATATGGACGAATCTCGCGGGCTTGAGATTGCCTTCCCTAGTCCCTGCTGAATAATGAATAATTGTAACAATATTATTTTTATCATTATATTCATAAAAATGTGGATTCCATAAGTAATTGATGACCGCTTTAGCCTAGTTGGTAGTGACCCTGCCTACGAAGCAAGAGGTCCCGGGTTCGAATCCTGGTAAGGGCGTTTATTTGTGTGATGAGCACGAATATTTGTTCCTGAGTCATGGATGTTTTCTATGTACTTAAGTATTTATTTATCTATATAAGTATGTTTATCGCCATCTAGTACCCATAGTACAAGCTTTGCTTAGTTTGGGACTAGGTCGATTTGTGTAAGATTATCCCCCTAATATAATATATACTTAATTAAAATAAAAAAATACTTAATATTTGCGGACAATCTTACACAAATCAACCTACTCCCAAACCAAACTAAGCAAAGCTTGTACTATGGGTATTAGACGACGATAACCATACTTAGATACATAAATAAATAAGGAAATACATAGATAACATCCATGACTCAGGAAAAAATATTCGTGCTCATCACACAAATAAATGCCCTTGCCGAGACTCGAACCCGGGGCCTCTAGATTAGATACGATACAAACTTACACGGAATAAAAACGTACAGTCAGTAGCAGAAGTAGCTACGCAAAATATCGCGCTCAATATGATCTAGATATATCTTATCCTCTTCACATTAGAGTCGTGCGACATTAGACATTAGATACACACAACGGTTTAAAAAAGCAAGAAGCAAATTTGAAAAAGCACTTTTGTTGTGTGTCTGTTTCATATGATTTTTCTTTCAATCTCACAAAAACTTAAACTAGTTTAACAAAAATGTTCCACCAAACTGAGGACAGTTTGTTGGCGGCGTGCGAGCGTTTTCGAAATGAGCCTTACATTTTAGGTAATTACTTAGGATACCAGGCCAGTGGTTAGGTTCTGATTTAGTAATTTTTTTACAAAGTATTGACATGAAAGTAACAAGATCTCACAAAAATGTTTCTGCGAAGAGTTGCTCTGCTGTTTCGCATCATTCAATCAGTAAAAAAATGCATTTTGAACAACCTTGAGCAACCTGCGCAACGTTGCGCGAGAATCGTTGTGTCTTCGATAAATTGCATTCATAGATCAATTAAGGGGATGCCTTGATTCGTGTCGACCACGCCTCTTTGACATAGACACGCTTATACTTTTCGAGCACGACAATAAGAGATGCAACACTCTTCAGGAATGACTTTTTTGGTCAAATTTCGATAAATACCTAACTTACTGAAGTTTTATTTATATTACATCAAGTGAGATTTTAAATGAGATAAAATACTATAGTATTAACTTGATTGTGTCGTAAAATAATGTACTGTTTGAGTAGGCTGAGTAAAACAAGGAAAATAAAGACCCAAATTATAAAACCAAAAGTAAAATAATTTATTGAAAGCTAAAAACCATCCAAAAAGTTAAATATCCACAGCGCAGGTTTCGTCAAAAATGAGCACAGAGCGAGTATCCGCAACAAACTTCGTCCAATAATACATATTTACAACCAGTGATCAGCAACATGCTTCGTCAAGACACATCACAAGAATAAAAAAATAAAAATAAATTACGATATTGATTACCAGGCCCGATAAGTACCCGGCGAAAACGTCCCTAATACACTGGCAGCATTTCCCCTCTGTATTGCCAGTGAAATCCGTTGTACCAAGTACGAACCTGACCTGGGATCGCAGCCCCTTTCCCTCAAACGTCGTCCTAATGTCTTCACCAACGACTTTGCCTCCTCGCACCACGGCCCAGATGTCTCCACTGCGACCGGAACAAAATCGTACACTGGTTCCAAGTTAGCATATTTTGCATGCTTTAGCCTCGCCGCATTCTCTGCAGCAGCACCTGCCCGTCGCGTTGTGTGAGCGAGATGTGTGGGGGCAAATGTGCTGACACATGTTGCGTCCCAAATGAGACTACGACCCCTTGCCCACGGAACCAGTGTCAATCCGTCCGGTCTCTTACCGTCCGTTCTACTTAAACCCTGAGGTTCCAACACACACGGTAAGTTAGCAGACACCATTGCCCTCCGAATTATGTCATTTATTGAATGGTGCCGAGAAAACCTACCAGCGCAACGTAAGCAACTTAGCCCATGATGACCATTTGCTTCGACTGTGGCCCCACAAACACACTGATGAGGTTCGCACACCGGACATCCCAGCCTTAGCGCTACCCCCATCCGAAGAGTGTCATTATCTAACAACGTACCTAAGTGTGACGAGGGTAACGCATGAAGCCATGCCCCAGACTCTGGCTCCAAAACAGCCTTTAAGCGGGCCTCGTCAGCTCCCAAAGCTACCCCCAAAAGGCTATCGTATGTCTGCCTACTCAAGATGTCATCCCAGGATCGCTGTGACGCTAACTCGTCAGGCACCTTATCACTGGGGCACCTAATCTTCCACTCGACCATAGCCTCCTGCAAGAACGGAACCTGATAGTTGCCGCCATCTGTGTTCAACATGCGAGTGACAAGTTCTCTAGTTCCGTAAGCAGATGCTATAAAAGCAACCAGGCCGACATCGTGCACCCGACGAACCCCGAGACCACCATATCGAATAGGCAGGGTTGCTTGAATCGATTGTGGTTCATCCAAGTTGACATTCACTATAATTTCAAGACCCCGCCTAATAATCAAATCAAAGGCTTGAACCTGTTGTGACGGCAACCAAGAAGGTGCCGTCCTCAAAAAGTAAACCATACGTGGCATCGAAAAGCAGTTACGAAATAAAACCAAAGCCACATGAGACGAAAGCTGTTGCAAATGCACTATTGACGAAGACAAAGCATCCGCTTTTCTCTGCATTGTGACGGCAAGACCCTCTGAAAAAATAGGTGCCCCCAGAAGTGAAAATGATGCCCTATCTACCACCTTTATACCAGGTAACAAAACATTAAAGTCGGAAGTAGACACCGTGGAGCTGCACGGGAACAACTCACACTTTTCTGCACTGACCTCTAACCCCATCGCCGATAAAGCTGGTAAAAGTTTTCTTAAATCGTTGAGAACTACGTCTGGCGTCCCCCCGATTGTGCCATCGTCCAAATACCATACGTTTAACGGGGATTCCAAAGAAGTTATTAGTTTCTGTATGGCCAGACAAAAAATCAATGGACCCAATGGATCCCCCTGTTGGGCCCCGACCTGCGATGAGAGAGTACTGTCGTTATAAAAAAGACTGGTTGATGAAGCGTAACACTGATAGAGAAAGGGGTACAAAGTAGGCACCAAATCTTTTACCTCCTCCAACAACACGTCCCTTTCCACACTGTTAAAAGCATTCTTTAAATCTACTTTTAAAATTACTTTATCAGCGTTGGCCTGTGCTAACGCAAAGGAACGCGTGGCATGGATTGCCGCTTCACACCCCAAACGCGTTCCAAAACCCACCTGATGAGGTTGAAGGTGAGCTGACATGACCTCTCTAACTGAGCGACAACCCAACTTAGCCACCAGCCGACGTATGGTATTTCCAACCGCAATAGGCCTTATGCCTCCGTCTTTTTTAGACAATGCACACAAAGACGCCCCATACAAGTAAGGGCAGACCTGTGGATGAACCATGCCTCTAAGAAGAAAATTACATAATTTGGTTAACGACTCCAATAGACAAACTCCATTACTCCCTGCAGAAGGCGAAGTCAGCTCTTTAAGATGCTGAGGTCGAAGACCATCTAAACCAGCAGCTGACCCATTGTAAAAACTTCCCAACGCACCCAACACATCAGAAGATGTTACACACAAAAAAGGGGTGGAGAGATCAGGCTCTACAGGGAACACAAGTTGCCGGGATGGAGAGGGATGCTTCAATTGTAATTCTCTCAGAGTGTCATCGTTATTGGGAGCCAACAATGAGTCAGACATTAACAGACGGACAGCGCCCCGCAAATCCCCCTCGTGCACCTTTGACTCTATGGAGCGATAAAGTGACTGTGGTTTATAGCAGTTCCTATCGGGAAAGTACACACATATAGATTCAATATTTTCCTTCACCTTAGAAGTTAAAGACTTACGGTCAGTACTTTCAGGAACCCTAAGTGCAGTGAAAGAAAATGACAGCAAAGCGAACCAATCGTCCAAACTGTTAGACCTCAAACAACCTTCTATTACCTCGCTTAACTTCCCCGCAGCCAAAACCCTCGCCCCCTTAGGTATATGTTTAAGCACACGGACATCTTTCTTAAGAACTGGTAGAGTGTGAAGTGCAGAACCGCTTGCGCTGGGTCCCGCACCCTGGGTCCCCGTTACTGCGGCACCAGAACCATTACACCCACCTACGCCTTTGTGAACCTTAGTTATGTGAACATTAAGACCCCTAGATGCAGCAAAAATTCTAGAACAATGAGGGCAGGACAACCCGGTGGGGCTGCTCATGACGTTAAATAAAAACAAAAGAGTATGACAATTAATAAAAATACAATGACGCACTCGTCAAATATGTCACGCATCCGCAGAATAAAAGATATACATAATATAAAAATCTAAAAAGCGCATATTAGGAACACAAAACAATACAGCGTACAAAAACTAAATGTCCAAATTTGAATATTTTTTCAGACTTTATTGTTTCATAGTCTAGTCAGAAATCGGCATTTCAAAGCACGCGATAACTTCCAATGCACCCCCTTATGGCAATTCGATTCTGTCTCGAAACTTCGATTTTATTCCAAAACTGGTTGGGCAATAAAACCAAATCTGTCTAATAGCCGATGAGCGCTACATTCAGCATGCTTAATGTTGTATTTACCTAAAAAGGTAGGTTTCTTCTTGATCGTTTGGTAAGTGACCAGCTAGTTTTTTTTCTTTACATCTATCAGAAAACCCATTACTTTTGCTTTGCCTATTGTTGTAAGACTGTTAGTTTTCTGTCTAGTCCACCTTGTCTTGATCTTTTTTCAAATATGTTTCCTCCCCATGTCAATGGGGAGGAAACATTTTTGAAATTTTTGATTTCAAACAGACCGTCAGGTCTGTTTGAAATCAAACCTGGAATTTGGCTCCACTATTGAATACAAGGCTAAAACTGGTGCCAAAAAACTTGGTGACCTATTTAATATGAGATGGTACTGTGGAGCAGGCCGGGCGTAGGAATTTCACCCTTACGTTCTCAATATATACATACAGCAAACCAACTGTCATATTTGAAGTAGTCCAACTGGGGAAGTACCTCACACCGTACAGGTGGCCTCAGCCATAATAACACCATTACTTGTTCTGTATCTATGTTCATGTACGTAGTATTGTGTTCCTGGTAGTAAGTTAAGTCGGCATATCTCCCGAGGTTGCGCGGTGTTGTTGTCACCACAACCAATTCTGAAATCAATAAATGTTGGCATCGCCTATAAGTGTCTATGGGGTACGGTATCCTCTTCCCATCTGACAGTGTGCTTGTGAACAACTGTCGTAGTAATAAGAAATTGTATTTACTTCTAAGAGATTTAATGGAATTCGTTCACGTATGAATATCGTTAATCTCTGATAAATGATATAGTCATAAATATTGGTCAGTAAAAGGCGAGAGTGATTAGGCTATTTCCTAATATATCTTTGAACCAGACGGCCACATCTCTGGGCTGACGACGGCTACTTTCCATCAGAGAAGACTAGCTAAAGGGCCAATCGCTGGTCACTAGTTGTAAAAAACATCGGCATGCTAATAATAATTTATATCCTTTCGAAGTAGGTAAATGGGTTATTGTCAGTCAGTAAAACAAAAATCGTCTTTTCAGTGGACAATAGTTAAGGGCTTATGTTTATATATAATATGTTTTTATCGCATAGAATTATAGAAGAGGCGACGCCATTTATGCGGATTCAGAGTTCAACCAAAAATTAGGCTTTAAAGCCCCTAACTTCCACCGAAAAGACGCGAATCTAAATCTGACAATGACCCAAATAAGACTAACCACTAGATATAACAAATAGATATTACTTGTAAATAGGTTGAATACTTATATATATATATATACTGTGTGATGTGTTTTTGAGCATGGTGCAAGTCTGTATATCTCGTTCTACCTACCTTCCACTCAATTGCTCAAAGGTTAGCTGGAAGCGATCCCTTATAGGGATAAGTTTGCCTTTGTACCTTAATCTTATATATCATGTTTATGTTTTAACTTGTTTTGTATACGATAAAGTGCTTACTTACATACATTTAGCAAAGTAATGTTTGTTGTATTTATTGCTTCGTTCTAATGTTTTTCTTTTTATTTAACCAAAAAATATTAATGAAATCGAAACCAAAAAAGATATTAGGAGCGAGACAAACAAACCTTGATAAATTCTTCTTTGAAGCGAAGCTTTTGTATGCACAAAAATTTACATTTTCCGAACCGGCCGAGATACGAACTTGATTAATTAAGCCCAAAATACATCCAAAGTTACGTGGTATCACGTTATTGTGCAACTTGATGGATGGATACGTAATTTAGGCGAAAGTGATCTAGTTATTCAAATTAAGTGAGGAAAAAATGCGTGGAATGTTTTTTAATTCATTTCGGATCCTTGAAAACGTTGTTACAAATAGAGTATTGATTTTTTTAACCTTTGACACCAAAAGTGAAAATACATTTACTTTGCGGTTTCCCGACGGAACAACATTATTATTTTTTCTTTTTAGTTGTTTTATGTTTATTGTTTTCTTAATTTGTACCTCATCAAGTAGTTAAGTAGGTGCATTTTAAGCATTATAACTTGTCTGCATTATATACCTACTTAGTGTTATGAAATTATTACGTCTCTTTACAGTAGAATACTTAAAGCGTTATTATTATACAACTATGCAAGGATCGTTTTACAGATTATAGCAGATAAAGCGTAATTTTTATACCATTATCTATGGGAGTTCGTTGGATGCGGGTGGCGCAGAACCGGTCATTATGGCGCTCTTTGGGGGAGGCCTATGACCAGCAGTGGACGTCTTTCGGCTGATATGATGATGATGCAAGGAAATTGTTTAGTAATGTTAGTAATTACTATCTTCAATGTCGATTGGTATTAAATATGTGTTGCTTATCTGGCTACACACACACAACAAGATCTACAGAAAGAAATGCGACTCATAAAATGATATGATTTAACCGTGTAGAAAGCTATTATCGGACACATTGTAAGTACTCTAAACAGTGAAAGCCTGCATGGAGGACATACGTAAAAAAATACTTTCTTGCTGCGCCTACAATTGTGTAATCATACAAGCACCTCGTTTTAGGACAAAAACAAAGACATAGTATATGTATAAAAAATGTGCACAACCTTCGTCGTGCTCAATGAACGTTGTTTGTATGTAAATTTATACGCAATCCTCGTAAAGCTAAGGGAGGCTTCAATATGGCATATAATATATTTTAGGTAGTTACAAGTCTAACAATAAATTGTGTTTGCTACAAAAAACATCCACTAACCCACCTTGGCCGTCTAGTGGGAAAATAAAGGCAGACAATGCTAAAGTGTATAAACATAACTTTTAATGTTCCATCTTGCACGTAACGTGTAACTTTCGCCGGATAAAGTAATAAAATAACACTATATGTATCATTTCACTGATGCTATCGCTACTTTTAGTGCCCTTTGGGAAATTAGAGTTATTGACGTAATCAAACTAGATACTAAAGACAAATTTTTATTTTTAAAATTAACTATTTTTTGTATGATATTATGTGAAAGCTGGCTAAAGATAATGGTACTAAAATTTGATCCAAATTAAATATAACTCCTAATTATAGTAGTACTCAAAAAGTTTCCCGCTCTGAATCGACTCAACACACTAGAGGGCAAGGAATGCATATGAATAAATCCAAGTAATAGCTTCATTAATTACATAAATTAATAAACATACCTATGTGTGCTGCATGTGGTTGACCTTAATTATTCACGAATTCACGTCACGCGGCATTGTGCGTTAAACCTTATTTAGCCGGCGGTTAACGACGCTTTAAATTTCAATTCAAACTACCCCTAAATCGTGGACAAATTGCAATTGCATCATTAATTGTTCATCTCATTTACAAAACCTTCGTTTTACAGCCAATTGTTATACTTAACACTGGATTTTGCTAATGTTCTGTACACAATCATAATTAATATTACAATATATTTCATTGAGAAGTTTTACTTAGGTACTTACTAAGAAAACAATGCATAATTCCAAGTATATATATTTTTTAACTCTATTCACCTAACAACATTCATCAACCATCTTACTAATAATATTATAAATGCGAAAGTTTGAATTTTTGGATGTTTGGATGTTTGTTACTCAATCACGCTTAAGCGGCTTAACCGATTTTGATGAAGTTTTGCACGAAGATAGTTTATAGCCTGACTTAAAATATAGGATAGTTTTTATCCCTGGTCCACGCAGACGAAGTCGCGGGCGGAAGCTAGTAATTTATAAACTGACTAGAAGTAATAGCTCGAAAAATGGTTCATAGCCGGTCACCTCTATTCTAATAACATATATTATAATTATTATCACATCAACATAGACGTCGAGGCAGTTTGAATGTTTCGAATAAGATAAAGTAGTATACAGATGCAAAATTTTACAGTTTCTTGAGACGACGTACCAATATGATTCGGTGGACCTAATGACACATTATTTATTTCAGTTAATGTAACATAACAAATGACAAATACTTTAATCCGTTGTTGTACCAGCATAGATACATGGGACACTAAATACTAGCTTAAGGCTGTAGATTTGTCGTGTGCGTATTTTATTCGAATTAGAAAATCTTTTTGTGATGAGAACAAGACGTATGCCCTAACATGTTTACCACCTATGTTTATAACGGGTTAAAATATTTGCCTGTTATTTTGATACATACTGTATAATGTAATTTTCTGATTGAAGTCCGGAACGAACCGTGTCTGATGCAAAAATGTGGATTAATCGTAATAAACTATACGAACTAAACGTATTAGTTGTGCTCTATCACGCGACACGATACTATTTTTTTACGACCATTACAAGATTGTGTAGTCATAACAACTTTCGCCCAAACGGGTTAAAATATCATTTGGAGCTCGGTAATGTTCCCAGCCATGTAATTCTAGGCAATCTATTAGCACATAGATGTATAGACGCTGGAAGATGTATTTACGTCAAAAAATAGGGATCCATCATTCTAACGTAGATGGTCTGCTCGATTTACTTATAAATGGATGTAGTGTAGCTTTTCAAGGTTCCGTATTGAATATAGTACAGTCACCTAGCAAAAGGTTTCAGCACTGATGTAATGTACGTACAGTCGGTCTCATAAGTTGCTGAACACCTAAGTACAGTCCTTTTCTCTCGTTTTACAACTTCATATGGCAGTTTAACATGACGTGTACGACACGGTACAAAGGTGTTAAGCCCCTTGTGAGGCTGACCGTACCTACATGCCATGTACTACGCGCTAGTTGAACTTTTTGCAGCGGACAAAGTTTTGTATGTAGCTTTAAAATATACCCAGTCGAAATATAATTCAGTCAGCGTATTTTAAACCATTGGCAACAAATATTTTGTGATTGTGTTTAAAAATAAGTATTAGCAGTATGTAAATACAATTACTTGTCTCATGAACGTACTTATGAAATATACTTCCTAAATTAAATGCGAAAAAGATAACCACTGATGACCTCGATTCAAGCAATCAGAACCAAACTGAGGACCACATCTAATATTTCCTACGTTTGCCGGTGAATGTTAAAACGCTCGACATGACTTCAATGTTCTCGTTGCGCAATAGCTAAATCGTTTCAACTTGTGCGCCTGCATTCGTATTTGCGAAGCTCTCACATAATTGCGCTTTACCTCTTTACGATATCCACGACGGGATGTTCTATTAGTCAAATAGTTTCGTAATTTCTTTTAGTTGGTCATTCAATGCATGGAGATAAAACAACATCATAGGCTATTTTTTTTCAATAGTCAATGAACTACGAGCTATATGCGATATATACAGTTTCTTTTGTAGAACATTACGTTTTTTTTTTTTCCTTGGCCATAGCCGGCAAAAGTCATCAACCACAAATATCGCCCCAACGACGCAACGTAATCCAACAATGCATTAATAAAACACTACACCGCTGCTACCATTGGAGCAGGAAGCCTTTCATAGACATAACATCGTATAGTACACCTCCGTATTATACGAACAGGACCAGCATGATATTTCAGATGTTCAGCAAAATAGTAGCTTTCTGAAACGGTGAGTCCTATAAAAACATGTGATAACTGAATACAATACGTGACACCATGCTAACACGCATGTAGTAATATTGCTAAGTTTCGTTTTTTCTGTATTATATGTACAAAAAGTGATGACATGACGTACACGGACTGTAGGAGAACCCTATTTTTAACCGACTTCAAAAAAAAGGAGGAGGTTCTCAATTCGGTTGTATTTTTTTTTTTCAATGTTTGTTACCTCAGAACTCCGTCATTGATGAGCCGATTCGTAATTTTTTTTTATTTGTAAGTATATGCTTCCAGGTGGGTCCTATTTTTTTCAAAAATTCAATTGGATGATGGGATCTATGAGGAATTGAGGGAACTCCTCAATTATATTAGGCACGCGTGTAGTAATTTTGGTATTTTCTATTATAACTCGTGTATTTACATCCAGAAATCATAAATTTGGTGGAGTGGAATTGATGATGAAGACCACAGATGACTTATGGAATTCCTCAATTATGTACATAAAAGTACAAAAGTATATCACCGATTCTGATAAGATTCCGTTGAAATAGCAACTAATGAAGTGCCAAAGGTGATCCTTGTGGAATCGACGGAAGTCCTCAAATATTATCGGCCCACATACAGCGATTGGGTTTTTTTCTCTAATAATCAACGCATTTGCTCTCGGAAACCAATTCATGTGGTAAATTGGAAAAGAAATGTGGAAATGTTCACGTGGCTTGGCGGAGTGCTAAATTGAAGTCGGTTAAAACTTTGTTTTTAAAGTAAATTATAAGTATCACTACCCTACATTTATTAATTTCCTATTATAAAGGTGGGTTGCACCGACTTAAGATTACAGACCAATCTGTCATTCCACAGAAACTTGTTAAACCTTTCATACATTCAGATTTTAAAGAACACGAACAATGCTTACGATTGCATGCAGTCTGTTTGGTGCAACCCTAAGTGTAACATTTTATAAGCTCATGCTAGTGGTTCTCCGCCGCCGTAAATTGTGCGTATGGTGTGGCAACGTCTTTGTGGGGCGGACAATGGCGGTTTCACCACTAATCTAACAATCTAGTTTCACATCACTAGCGGTTTCTAGACGTATTAGCTCGCCATTTATCTACAATTGTATGAAACATTCAACAAGTAAGGCCTTATTCTGCCGTTTCTATGGCAACTTGCATTCGTGGTTTACAGCGTAGTACTCACCAGCTTAATGAGCGTTTCTCAAAAAAAATGCCACTACATTTTTTCGGAGATTTTCTGCAACTTTAATGTTATTTCTACTCAAAATCACGATGCCTTTCCATTCCAATAGGAGAAAAAAACTGTCCCAAAATGTTCATACATTTTTGAACTTTCCCATTGTGTTACCACCATACAAAGTATATGGTAAATGGTAACACAATAGGAAAAATATCTTTGGGACAGTTTTTTGTCCTACCAGGGTCGAAAGAGCTCCTGATTCTGAGTGGAAATAGTTAACATAAAATTCCTAGAAGTACAATTAATAATAGTGGCATTTTTTTTTAGAAACGCTCTAATAAATAATGTATAATCATGAACATATTTAAATTAAAAAAACTTTACATGCAAATAATTCAAACAATACGTGGGCCACGTAGTAGTTATGTGTAGCAGCTCGTTCTTTTGGATATAGGTATTAATCCTTGCAATCGTTATTCCAAAAGTATATCTAAATGTCCGCCATTCTAGACTAGCTTGGCAGGACTGGCATCCCAAGAAGCGGCTTGACCCGGTTCAAGCCCGTGAATGTAGTATTAAAAACTACATTAAAAATTATGATTATTGGTCCCATTACTTAGTCGTTTGATCGGAAACATATAATAAGTACTAGCTTCTGCCCGCGACTTCGTCCGCGTGGAACTCGTTTATATCGTAGCTCCATACAAACTTTCACCCCCACTCCATCCCCTTGGGGGGTGATTTCCGGGATAAAAACTAGCTTCTTCCCCAGGACTCAAACTATCTCCATACCAAATTTCATCCAAATCCCTTTAGCGGTTTAAGCGTAAAGAGTTAACAGACAGACAGACAGACAGACACACTTTCGCATTTATATTATTAGTATGGATTAAAAGAAATGTAGGTAATAGTTATTTCCTACAAGACGATCTCTTCTGTATTATACATACATACATACATACATACATACTAACTAATAATGAACGCTTAAAAATAAATAGTTACGTTGTTTTTTTTTAATGTACTTTCCCACGAGTCTTTTAGACCTGGTTAAACTTATCAGAATCTTTTTCATCACGTAATGGTCGCGTAACGCCATCATAATTGACCCCCGCGAGGAACCTCATCCACGCGGCGACCGTGGCGAATGCGGACCCATGACTACCAGAGCTGGTATTCTCAATTACCGGCGACATGCCTCAATAGAAGTAGTGTATGGATCTTATCATGGTCAGAATAGAGGTGGGAACTCGCTTGAATCGAACTAATGTAAGTCTGAACTCTGATTACGTAAAGTTGTTAAGGTTGTTACGGATTTCGGGATCGTACTACTGGTAAGCGATTGAATTGAGTCGAGCCAGGTTCTACGCTCTCTCACGCTGCTAGAATGCGATCACTGGGTCTCGTGCCACGAGTTCGCGTCACCTCTCACCTCTAGGACCTGACCCTGAGATACGTAACTACTGCATCACCAATAAACAAAACTTATGAAAATAATAAGAAAATATCAAACTTCAACGTATTTTATCTATTTTAACGATTTTTACATACATAAAGGCCCAAAAAATGGACACTGCTAGAACACAAAAATGTGACGTCATTTCATTAGTCCGTATTTCCCTACAAACTTTATACCGCAGAGCGTTTTTGAAGTTTAATAAAAAGTTGTTGATTTTACCATCAGTCAACTTTACTCGGATACTAGTTAATTACACGCGAATAGTTAAGTGTTGACAATACCAGCCCAGTATCACGATTTTGACAGCGATATCGCCTAAGAATTGACATTAACTGAATGACAACCGAGTCTCTGTTGTAAAGATATATACAATACATTCGAGAACACCAACTAGAGTAATTCATCATTGAAAGTGATAAATGAAAGAAAACGAATTGTTAATTAGGCTCACGTGCAACCTTGTTTTTTGATGACAGGTTAATTTTGGCCCTGACTCGAGTTCGAAAGGTCACGTCGTAGCGATATATGCACGCTTTCGGGTGAGAAGCAAAAGTATAACTGGTTAACTACATTACAAATAGATCATATTTCATATTTAACCTTCTACCATTTATAAAAGTTCTTCTTTACGTTCAGGGTTATATTCGGAACGCGCTAAATACATCTTAGAATTATATTTGACCCGCTTCGTCTCCACGACTTTACGTAAAAACTTTTATTACACTGTTTATAGGTTCATGATTCACTTATAATTGCATTAAATGGCTACAAAAGCGCTTAAAAGTAAGTATATGTTCCAATATAAACCCTGTTAGGGCACAGCAATCTTATAGAAAATTTAATAATAACAAATAGTACTTACTCTAATACATAATAATAACATGTCTTTCGATTATATACTACTCAAAAGAAAATTGGGGCCACAAGTATAGAGATCGTTCCGGGAAAATTATATAAAATAGTAAGTACCTATTTTTTTTTTGCTATTATACTTAAACACGAGCATAAAAGAGGTTGAATTCTGAAGGATGCATCATTAATTAGCCACTTATCAATTAGTTTCTGTGCAATAATCAACAATACAATAGAAAAATGTAAGCGGCCCTTATTTTGTTGTGAGCAGTATATTACCAAAATCTACATTATTATATTACATTTATATGCCAAATTATATTTAAGTACACCTCTTTTAATTCAAAACAATCTTTAAGTTTATAGAAACTCTTCTTAGTTAAGAAATCATTTAACATTACAGTGCAAAATATATTTAATGATATTCTTCTACAATTTATTGATTATCGAATGTTATTAAGATTTTAAGTTCTTCGACTCCAGCGTAATGTTTTATGCTTAGTCATGGAGTTAGAGCTTTAGTTTTGTGATGGTCTACACTTACGTGACATACGTAAATTCTCGACATCGAGCATATCTTCAAGCAATGTATGCACTCATTACATATTGGATTAAGTATATATTTTGTTTACACTTTTGAATGTTCGAAGCCCTAAAAGCTGACACTAACCTTTGGACTTCTAAAGCGAAACTAAGTTTTGAGTAGAGGTATTACATTGTTATTATTGAGAGCCTTAGGTGTCCCTCTGCTTGGCAAAGGCCTACCTCTTTTTTAACCGACTCAAAAAAATGAGGAGGTTCTCAACTCGGTTGCTTTTTTTTATAATTTTTTTTTCAATGTTGTAACAACTCTTAATTTTGTTTTTGTTTGTAAGTATATGCTTCCAGGTGGGTCCCATTTTTTTCAAAAAATTAGTCGGATCATGGGATCCATGAGGAATTGAGGGAACTCCTCAATTATATTAGGCACGCGCGTAGTGTTTTTGGTTTTTCTATTATAACTCGTGTATTTACACCCGGAAATCATAATTTGGTGGAGTGGAATTGATGATGAAGACCACAGATGACTTATGAAATTCCTCAATTAGGTACTTAAAAGTACAAAAGTACGTTACAGATTCTGATAAGATTCCGTTGAAATAGCAACTAATGAAGTGCCAAAGGTGATCCTTGTGGAATCGACAGAAGTCCTCAAATAGTATCGGGCCACATACAGCGATTGGGTTTTTATTCTCTCTAATAATCAACGCATTTGCTCTTGAAAATCAGTTCATGAGGTAAATTGGAAAAGAAATGTGGAAATGTTCTCGTGGCTTGACGGAGTACTAAATTGAAGTCGGTTAAAACCGTGTTTGACATATGTATCGAACGGTATAGCAACACCAGTAGTTTAAAACTTTACTTCAAAATGTTACCTGCTGTAAAATAATCTTTCAATCTTACCCCAGAGAGTTTGAGAACCCTTGTCTACTAGGCCTCAAAGCCTAGTAGACAAGGGTTCTCAAACTCTCTTTATAAAAACGACTATAGCTGCGGGTAACATTCAAGATAAATTAAATATCGCTTTTTATAGTTCAATAGAAACACATGGAGCCTTTTCGAATATATTTATTTATTCAAATACAATGTAAGTTTACAGTTAAAACCAAAGCACTTACATGATAATTATTATACACTATTATTACATTCCATCACATAATAATATTAGTACAAATTTAGGTACACGTCAAAAGGAATAGGTTTCAAATTTGATTCAAAATGAAGAAATTTAAACAATGTCAATCACAAAAACAAATTAAGTTTATTAACCCGTATTTTATACAAAGATAATAAAAAGACACGAAGATACGAATATATTATAGGCCGATACTGTATTTTACTATGACGATATATTCATATTGAAAAAAATAATATTCATTGAAACAGTTATTTCACTATCAATTTCCCCCAAGGATCTGAGTTGCAACAATCTAACGAAGTTGGTATAAAAGTCCGTTTATTAGTTTTTTTTTAATAACTCGTAAACGGTGACCCATACCAAAAATTATCTTAATAAGCATATATAACAATATAATATAACAATTATTACCCTTAATTTCCCTTTAGTTTGGTGAGTAAAATTAGCCTTACAGTAGTTATACCTCTACATTTTGAGAACCACTTTCTGTTACTATGAATTTTGAAAGTGGTGTAAGATCAAAACAAAAATATTACCGTCTTACCCCAGTAAAATCAGTCGGTGCAAGATTGAAAGGAATAAAAACTCGCAAAGTAAGAAAGATATTGGATGTCCACGTTAATTGGTTATAAAAATAACAATAACAAGCATATGTATATCCAAAAAATATTTCTAGCTTAATAGTTAAAGAAGTTACAAAGCATGGGGTAAGATTAGAAATGTAGATTTAACATCGAAAAACTCACCTTGTCGAAAAGTGCCAACCACACACGAGCACACTTACTGAGCAAACAGCACTGACTGAGTGGCGGGGGACAATAAAATGGCGTTCGTGAAAGTTGCCAGGATACAAAAATATGCACAGGATAGGGAGTCACGGACAGCTTTTTATCTTACACCGTTTTTCAACTTACCCCAACGCACCTTATATAACCTGTCGTGGGCAGCCTCGCACCAGTCTTAGTCAAAGACATTAAGCTCGTCTCGCCATCTCCTACGTGGTCTACCGCGACGCCGAATTCGGTTCTGTGGGACCCACTTGGTAGTAAATGTAGCCCATAACGCTTCTGGTATGCGGCAAATGTACCCGGCCCAGTCCCATTTAAGTTTGGCGGCTGTGTGAGCTACGTCAACTATCTGAGTTTTGGAACGCAGTATACCTATTGTATTTTTAATGCGATCCGTTAATTTCACGCCCAAAATACTGCGTTCCGTGACTTTGGCAAACCTTGAGGGCAGATTTCTGAACTTTTGATCCATAAGTTTGCGTTTTAATGATATCGGAGGGTTTCCCTTAAACTCCTTCATAAAGCAATAGCTCTTCCAGGCGTTTCGGTGCGTCTGGCGACCTCTTTGTCTTGCCGCTTCTGGAAGGAGACTATTTGACCCAGGTATATAGAGCTTTATATAAAGCTTAAGTTTAAATTTTATCTATATGTTGGTGATGACGATTTTATTAGTTTAAAACCAGGACCCAAACGCAGCCGTAAGTAGAAACCCCCACAAGCAAAGACGCGGGAACAGACTGGCAACGATAAACGTTGAATGATAGGTCAATGGGTCGTGATCAATGATCATGAGCGTAATAAAATCCTCGTTGAGGCAGTTATTTAATACGCGTTGATGCAATTAATAGCCGAGTGCCTACACAAGGAGAGTGAAAGTATTGATTGATGATGAGAATCAAGCCGTTTGACCACACGGAGCTTATGGAACAAGCCTGAACTGACAACTCTTAATATGTTATAGGTAATTGGATCTATTATCAGCTGTTTATTTTAATGAATAAACGAGCATACAATTGAAGTAGGTACTATCGACAACACAGCACCTTAAGTGCATTGTAATAAGGTTCTATACACCGTGGGCCCGAGTAACCCGAAAGATTTTAACCACGCATTCCTGAGGTCATTAGGAGTAAAAAAAGTTATATGAACCCAACTGAAATTCAGCAAAATAAAAAACATTTTTATTCTTGATTTGTCGGTTTTTGTAAATAAAACTTGGATAACTACGAGTATCGCTTCTCTATGGAAGTTATCTGTTTTAATAAAGCGTTAACGATTTTTTTTTCAAAAAAGGATAACTTTTTTGAGTGGTAGCTGGCACTTTGATATCTGTCAATAGGGACGCGGAACTGGCCAACATTGGTAGCGACGTCGCAATCAAAAGAGCTAACTTCACTTTAGTAATCACAACAAATATTTTACATGAAAATTGGTCATATCTTCAAAACTAAGCCGGATTTGACTGGGGTTCATATAACATTTTTTGCTCCTAATGACCTAAGGAATGCGTGGTTAAAATCTTTTGGGTTACTCGGGCCCACGGTGTATAAACACAGGATGGTCAGTTAACAGTGGTGTCGTTTGTACACCTATTCTATTTACGACGTGCATTCCTATTCAAATTGATTTCATCAATCGCATAATCAAGTGTCCTAACCTAGACATTAGCCTCTGGGCATCAATGTTGCTTTAAGATGATAAATGCATGTCAATATTTTATTCATATCGGTAGTGTAGTAATGTGTGCCTACAACGTTGTTGAGTATAATAATGACATGTTGACGCGAGTGCTTGTATTGGAGCTAGTAACACAAATACCCGCTTTGAACGGAGTTTCCCAATACTGTTTACTATTGCTGGTTATATCGCTATACACAATTCTGTTTCATTAAAAATACTTAAACATAAGTAAGAGTAAGTTTTATCAAATCTGCAGTTCTAGGTACTTCAAGTGAGATGAAAATGGAATGGAATTTACTCTCGACCTAAGTTTTGTCTTCATATCATCATCATCATATCAGCCGAAATACATCCACTGCTGGACATATGCCTCCCCCAAAGAGTGCCACAATGACCGGTCCTGTGCCACCCGCATCCAGCGGACTCCCGCAACCTTTACCAGGTCATCAGTCCACCTTGTGGGGGGCCTAGCCACGCTGCGCCTTCCGGTACGTGATCGCCACTCGAGAACCTTTCCGCCCCCGCGGCCATCGGTTCTACGTGCAATGTGATTTAATTTTAGCGATTCGTAGGGCTATATCGGTTACCTTGGTTCTGCTGCGGATAGCCTCATTTCTGATGCGATCGCGCAGAGAAATTCCCAACATAGCCCTCTCTATTGCCCTTTGGATGACTTTGAGCTTTCTTATGAGGCCCATAGTAAGCGACCACGTTTCCGTGCCATACGTCATCACTCACTCGTCATCTATTGTGATTTATTTAAATCGATCCCAACCAGAACAGACATTTCCTAGTCCACTACTGTTTTTTTTTCAACAGAACAAACAGCTATAAAACTTATTAATAACATGAATACGAGTATAAGTAAACAAAAAAACCAATAACAGAATCTCACGCATATCAGTGTGAAGCTGGTTTTCCTCCGGAGGGGCGAGACGAGACGAGACGATGCGAGAATTGAAATCGTATGGGAGCGTTTCTCAAAAAAAATGCCACTATTATTAATTGTACTTCTAGGAATTTTATGTTAACTATTTCCACTCAGAATCAGGAGCTCTTTCGACCCTGGTAGGACAAAAAACTGTCCCAGAGATATTTTTCCTATTGTGTTACCATTTACCTTATACTTTGTATGGTGGTAACACAATAGGAAAGTTCAAAAATGTATGGACGTTTTGGGACACTTTTTTTCTCCTATTGGAATGGAAAGACATCGTGATTTTGAGTAGAAATAACAAAAAAGATGCGGAAAATCTCCGAAAAAATTAAGTGGCATTTTTTTTGTGAAACGCTCATGGGACTTACGAGTACTACCTATTTCCACCGCGCGCGCGCTCAGTGCAAATAGGTAGTAAGTCCCATACGAATTTCAATTCTCGTCTCGCCTCGTCTCGTCTCGCCCCTCTGGTGGAAAACCAGCTTTATCATTGAAATAAAAATTAAACGCAATGAAAACAGATATTGACCGATGCAAGATTTTAATCTATATTAATATAACAAAGATGTAAAGTATTGATTGTACTTTGGCACTTATAAGATCGTAATAGTAAAACGACAAGGCCAACGTAGACTTTTCCTAGATTTATAATATTTTTATGTATCATCTTCATTAGACATATAACATATCATTATTTAAGTTGTCCATGCAGACCGCTCTAGACCGCTCTAGACCAAGCTAGATTATCAAATAATATTTAAGTACCTACTAAAATAGCATCATAACAAGTATTTAACTTCCTTTACTGTACTGAAAAATTAATTAATTGAACAAAGGAAAACAATTGAGTTTGTTATATATTATTTTTCTTTCGTTGCTTATATAGCTAGTTTACGAAAGTAAGTCGAATTAGGCCCTTCATTAAAGTTTTGATTAGCAAAGTATTGTGTTGCTTATTAAATCGGTGTTCAGTAAAATTATAAGAAACAGTTGGTGTAGGGAACGTTCGTATTCGGTAACGTAATTTAAACGTAAAATAATAGTTTCGAAAATGAACGCGAGGTATAATTCCAAGGAACATACCCGTAGGTAATTATCCTACTTAATATTATAAATAATTTTTAGCATAAAAAAATATATAAATGCGAAAGTTTAGATGTGTGGATGTTTGTTACTTTATCACGCCTAAACGGCTCAATCGATCTGGAGGAAATTTTGCACGAAGATAATTTATAGCCTGGATTAAAATATAGGATAGTTTTTATCTGGACCCGGGATAAAAACTAGCAGTCGAAGTCTAGCTCTTTAATAAATCATAGTCATTATCTGTCTTTCTCTGAGTTTTGACATTTTGTCTAAGCTAGGCGAGCTTAACACTTCAACGAAAAATTATTAATTAGGTACATGGGTACTAAAAGAGTTCGTCAAATGAGATAATCTGCAGCGATCGCTCCCGTTCCGTCCGCGAGCTTTTACTATTGCGTCACTTACTTGTTACATGAAATAATTAACATCTGGTTCAAAGTTTAACCTGCTAACGCTATTACGCAATAACTATCTCTTTCAATGTAGAGAGGTTTAGAGAAATTTGAGTTTTTTTTTTTAATAAATAAATGATTAAGATTTTTGTAAAGTATTAGGTACGGGTCATAACACAGCTACCTAAGTATCAGATGAGTAGTTATATGGAAAATACAATCACTGGTATATAAATTTCGATGGCGTAATAATTTTCCGTGTGGTGTCGGGTTAGAATAGCACCACCCCCTTTCTTCCTGTGGCGTAAGAGTCGACTGAGGAAACAGGGTTGAAGTGTGTTGTAGGCGATAGGCTAGCAACCTGTCACTGCGATATCACATTTTGTCGATCTTTTATACCCACATTTATGCTAAAAGTGGTACTGGAAGACAAGTTTCATGTGCTCTGCCTACCCCTTTTAGAGATAAAGGCGTGAATGTGTGTGTGTGTGTGTGTGTGTGTGTGTATGTAATCATTTTATTAAAACAAATAACTGTATGACATAAGGTTTGTTGTGTGTTATGAAAGTATTTAAGCTCCGCCGGTATTCTAGCAGAGACCGCTTTGTATTCATGGGGTATTATAGGTACTCCTATCTTAACCCTTTACTCGTCTTGACTTGAGGAATCTAATAGCTAAGAATTAACTAGCATGCTCTAAAGTAAACCCAATTACTAAACCTTTAGGTCGAATTTCAAGTGCACTTGATCAGTTTAGATCGTGACTGGAATAGGCCCAGCAACTTTCCAAACCCGTTTATAAAATCCGTACCATTCCTAGAGAAACTAGTGCCCATACTTGCACATATAAATAAACGCACTGAGATTAACTCTAGAACCACTGGTTTTAATATAATAACATCAAAGTAATTATTAAGCTGTGTCTAAAGACATGATCATGACGTGTATGTAGCTTTATAACTATTCTTATTAACATGTCGTGGTTAACTGAAGTGTAAATAGCTACACAATTTAATTAATTAATTCTTCCAAAAAGCTCTTGCAGATTTAATAAATCGACGATCTCAATTAAAAGAGTCGGATCTGCAAAACAGCTACTTTTCAGGAGGCCGTTAAAGTTTTTGAAAATTGTATGGGAAAAATTGTTAATTAATGGAATATCGTTATCAAACTTCGAATGTTTGCTTTTTAGTAGGTTGCTTATTACTAGCCGTTGAGCATACATGTACTTTTTCAGCCATTTTTCCAAAAAAATACAAAACCTATTTTTTTTACCGGAATAGCTTAAGCATAATTTGTCAGAAGTGCACATACGACATTTTTGTCTGGAAATTGTATACATTAATATATCGGATGTACCACGGTACTTACTCCAAAAATGTCGTAACTGGCAGAACTGACATTGTTGCACGGAAACTTATATAACAATTTAATACAGAGAAAATTAACTTGATAACTTAACAGGCTGTAAATTACATAAGAAGTGTAAAATAGTAGAATGTGTCATATCCGACAATTTGTACTCACTGTGTATCCCGTAAAAATGTCGGAACTGTCACAACCGACGTATTTAAATGTCATCTGTTCTTAGATCCGACATTTTTATCTTGGTTTTTAAGAAAAAATATTGAGTAAAACTAAAATCTGTGAATGTGGTTTTAACATTTAGAGTTTTTTACGACCTAAGCCGCTGAAAAGCAAAAATCACAATTTTGCAGATCCGACTTTTAATTGGGACCGTCAAAATATTGCCCCAGTAGTTTCATTGTACATGATATTCATTATATATCTGGTAAGTATATTGAATTTGACATATTTCTATTAAATTTTAGAGATTTGCGTGCCGGAATCCCGGCTGAATATTGTAACATATACTGTAAAAACACCGGTATCTCCACATCATCATCCTCCTAGCGTTATTCCCGGTTGTGCCCTAAGGGAGCCCGGGGCCGCTATGACACCTAATCCCAAGATTTGGCATAGGCACTAGATTTACGAAAGCGACTGCCATCTGACCTTCCGATGCTTTCCTTCACCGAAAAGCTAACGGTAAATAAGTATTCCGTAAATAAGTTCCGAAACTCATTGGTACGTGCCGGGATTCGAACCCACGACCACCGCTTGACAGCTGCATACCTGAACACTAGGCTACCGTAGCTTTACCTGTATCTCCACATATTCAGCAAATAAAATATAATTTCATTTCATACACTCCTTGGGAACCTTTTGAGCGCTTTTGGCTATCGTGTCTTTCAGAAACTAAGTAGTATTTAATACTGATAATAATTAATTCTCTGCAATAATTTAATGTTCATCCGAATAGCAAATCCTCTTACTCATGAAGCAGACTGCTACGCTACGGTCGGCGAATACCCCGGTTTCTATAAACTATTGTCAGTTAAGGAACTATCTGCGGAAACCGCAGCCCTTAATTTTGGCCAGTAATTTGTGTTTCGGAAACTACTAAACAATCAGTACGAGAGTCAATATAACCTACAATTTTCAAAAATCATCACGGGCAACGTGTGTCTTCTAAATTTTGTGAACACGACTATATTTTGTGGTTATTTAAAATAACATTGAACAAAATTTAAGTTATGTAATAATGTTTATTGTAGATATTAGTAATCTAGGTATGCCTGCCTAGTCAAAGCCTAGTTGAACCTTTTCGAAAATTATACCCTTAAGAAAAGTTCCAGTGTGATCATAATTGATCTCTAGCCAGTGAAGGCTAGTTTGTTATCCTGGTAGATCAGGCCGTCTAAATATAAACCATCCCTTGGGATGAGACACACATATGGCCTTTTGGCTGTGCGGCTGCGGCTCCTATTCCCGTCGCCGTCTGACGCCATCTCCACTGCTTGCACTGGGCTGTTATTCGCTAACTGCTAATACGGCTCACCCCGCCGGTCACCCGTCACGAAACTAGACCCCTACCGACGCTTATAGTTACTACGTATCGCAGTGTCAAGTTATATTTGTGGGTGAGCGTTGAGGTGAGCTTAAAACCAGTTAAAGAATAGGGGGGCTGGTCATATCTTGCGAGGAAACTGTATTTAGTTGCGCAATTCTATCCCAGGCCGGGATATTTGCACCGCATTTCAGCTTTCGTAACATGCTATCTTGGCCAGAATATTTTATACCGTTTTGGTTTTCCTTGTGGACTCTGGGCGAATACAAATTCTTCCAATAAGTACCTACGTGGGAAGTGGCCCGACGACCGCTTAAGAAGTTGTAAGCTACTTACACTGGCGCGTTGATAATATGATTATGTCGTTTGCGATGTATATCTGATATCATATCACTAATGCGGCTTGTACCTTCGAAATATCGACAACAGTACTGTCCAGTTTAGCATAAAATTTAGGTACTTGAATTACTACTGAACATTAAGAGTCCGCAGTAAGCTCGGCCGAATTTCACCTTCGCATACAAACGTAGTTACGCTCTCATTTTGAAACTACGTGTTGTATTGTGATGAAACTTTCCATATACAATGACATGAGGTATATCTGTCTGTAATTAGTTTATAAGGTTCCAGTTTATAAAACAAACGAAATACAGCAAAAACAAGTTTTGTATGAAAAATTTAAAATCGCTGTATTTTTTTTACTATGGTATCTGAAGCTACGTAAACTAACTACAGACATAGATATACCTCATGTCAATGTATATGCAAAGTTTCATCACAATACAACACGTGGTTTTAAAATGAGAGCGTAACTACGTTTGTATGGAGAATCGGGCTTACTGCGGACTCTTATAATATATCCATAAAATAGCGTGTCTTATACATACCTATATTTTATTTGTGTGGCTAGTTTTTTCCAGCTAGTGAAATCAAAATCAAAAACGTATTTCATTTTGTCTTAACTTTGACAGTGAAGCGCAATGTTTTTGGTTATATTTCCAGTAATAGAGAAAAAGAATCTCGAGCGGAAGATTCAATAATGTGTAAGAATCTCAAAGTCAAAGATGTGGTATTATTAGGTCAACATTCATATTCATATAGACACCTACCAACATACCGGTACCGCCAGGCGGCAAGGCCGTGGCATATATTATAATAGCCATGTGACATTTGCCACGGTTGGAACACTTGGAACTTTGATACAATCTCAGATCTTTAAGATGACCGTCATTTATTAACCGACTTCAAAAAAAAGAAGGAGATTCTGAATTCGGTTGTATTTTATTTTTTTATCATTATTATTTTTAATGTTTGTTACCTCAGAACTTTGTCATTTATGACCCGATTCGTTTTTTTTTAATTAGTGCTTCCAGATTGTTCCCATTCTTTTCTAAAATCAAGTTGAATGATGGGATCCATGAGGAATTGAGGGAACTCCTCAAATATATTAGGCACGCATTTAGTAATTTCGGTAGAATTACGTAGGTAGAATAATTATTAGGTAGAATTACGGAAATCACAAATTTGGTGAAATTAATCTGATGATGAAGACCACGGATGTCTCCTGCAACTCCCCAATGATGTACTTAAAACTATAAAAGTACGTCACAGATTCTGATATGATTCTGTTGAAATAGCAACTAATGAAGTACCAAAGGTCTCAGAATCACCTTTCTTGGCGAATCGACGGAACTCCACAAATATTATTTGCTATCTATTATAGTGACTATTCATGTAATATATATGCGCCGGCCTGAGACCGTGTTGCCTGTATGTGGGACAGTGCGAACGTATCGACGCACGTCGCCTCCCACACCAGGGCCCTACCGAGTTTCCAAGGTATCAAAATTACTCCTTTCGGGCACTTGTCATCGTTTCTCGTCACCACTGCCTCCATACCTTCGTCATTAGAACCTCCTGGTCTAATGACGAAGGTATGGAGACAGTGGCGAGCGCCCGACGCAGGTCGTTTATGGTACCGTAGCGGTACATGCGGCCGGCGCTTCTGTTACATGAGAGGCCATGTCTACCCAGCTGGTCCACACCTTTGCCGCAGACACAGGATCCCAACCTAAAACATATAGTTATATTCTTAGCGTACCTGGGTCGAGAACCTTTGTTGCTTGAGGGAAGGGTATTTAGCCAGGGGCTCATGTGAGGAGACAGGCAAGGGCCGCGCGCGTTCTCAGTCGTTTGGACTATTTTCGACGAATCGTGAATAGATTTAAGCCGAAGAGTGTCCCATACTTTTTGGATGTGTTTCATGTCAGGGACGTCCGCTTCCGGGTACATGTCGCACGAGGCCCTCTCGCGGCCTCCACCAAGTTCGCGATTTCTACGACAGGTATCTGTTGAATGTTTAAAATATTTAATACAACGAACTGTACGTATACATACCTATAAAAAAATCTTATTTTATTGCCGTTACGAGTAATATTAACTAGTTTTTCGACTTGTACGTACCTACGGAAAAAGAAACTGATATATGTAGGTACTTATCATTATCCCTTATAGTCAATATGACAAGAACGAAAAAGATACGTATATCAATTTACTTGACTGCACTTACATTAGTTAGATATGAATGTGCGATTGATCCCGCAGTATCCAAGGTGCAAGGAGCCATATATCGATTTGAGCTAGTCTATGCACCCACACCACACTGCACCGGTACCGCTGCCGCCAACTCAATTAGTTATGTAGAAGCAAGTCAATGTATTCTAGAATACCTCGGATGCAAGCTAAAATGCAGCCCATTAGCAGCAACTCGCGCGTCGTAATTTATTCATTTACCGAGAAATTTGGGTATTTGTAATAGCGTTTAAATTAGCACTGGTGCCAAGCTTCGTAAGTATCATTACATTACTTGTCTCAGTATCAAAAGCGAGGTTTCGTGATGATTTTTATAAGATCACAATAATGTAATTTATTGTATATGTATTGTAATTTAGCGCGAAGAATCGGCTGATCGGAGATATACAAATAAAAATGTATCTATCTAAATATTCATGTAGACCAAAATGTTTGTCTTTTATGAGTAACAATGCTAAACGTCATAAGATTCTTTTTGATGTTCGTAAGCGTGCAGACTTTATTTAAGATGCAGATGTTTATGTTGCATTTAATAATTATAAAATGTTTTTTTTATTTAAAAATGATTTAATAAGGGATTCGTATAAAATACATTATAAAATAATACTAGCCTAAATATGTACATCCTGACTATAGACTAGGTACGTAGTCGGTCCCAAAGTTCTGTCACTGGCATATTATTTTTAAATTTAGAAGATGATTTTAAGAAAATTTTATTGCATTCCATTTTTGAATGTTTGACAATTATTTTAAAACAAAAAACAGTCATTCGTTGCAATTTCTCACGATGGAGTGGACATAGAAAGAAAACCGAATAGCTGTTTTAGCATTGCACCGCTGCGCGCTGTGGGCACTCGCCAAGTACGATTTTCAAGTTGCTCAAAAATTTAAAAATTACGCTTAGGTTTGTGTACCGTACTATTGATAGGTACAATGAAGTCTCCAGTGTTGAGGACAAGAAAATAATTGGACGGCCTCGCTCCGTACGAACACCAGCAGTGATCAAAGCGATCAAGGCGCGCATAGCAAGAAATCCTGTCCGAAAACAGAAATTGATGGCTTTGCAGATGGGTGTCAGTAGAAAAACCGTCAAAAAGGTTTTAAACGAAGATCTTAGTCTACGAGCATACAAAAAAAAGCGTGGGCACTTACTTAATGCCCGTCTAAAAACAATAAGGCTTAAAAGATCCCGGAAGTTGTTAAAGCGGTACGCGAAAAATCGACACCGTGATATCCTCTTTACAGACGAAAAGATTTTCGATATTGAAGAGAAGTACAATAAACAGAACGATAGAGTGTACGCTAGGAGCTCTGAAGAAGCAGGAAAAAGAGTTCCGCGGGTGCAACATGGGCATCATCCATCATCAGTGATGGTCTGGTTGGGTGTATCTTATTACGGGCCAACTGAGGTTCATTTTTGCGAAAAAGGCGTCAAAATCAGTGCGAAAGTATACCAAGAGACAGTTTTGGATAAGGTTGTCAAAGATCTGCCCAACACGCTATTTTCGGGACATAATTTTGTGTTCCAGCAGGATTCTGCGCCAGCACACAAAGCCAAGACCACTCAAGCCTTGTTTGACCGTCAAAAAATCGACTTTATAAGACACGAAGATTGGCCTTCCTCTAGTCCGGACCTTAATCCTTTGGACTATAAAATTTGGCAGGTCTTAGAGGGGAAGGTCTGTGCTAAACCACATAAAAATTTGGAGAGCCTAAAGTCATCTTTAAGAAAAGCAGTCACTGAGATAGATATGAAAATGGTGCGTGCTGCGATAGACGACTGGCCGCACCGATTAAGGGCCTGTATTAAAAACAAAGGAGGTAATTTTGAATAATTTTGAGTAATTTTAATTCTTTATTAAATGTACTTTAAATCGGTATATAATTTATTAAAAATGTATTGCTACTTTTGTTTTTATCATTATTTTCATTTGTGACAGAACTTTGGGACCGACTAGGTATATAGGTTATAGGTGTACGCGAACTGGTTTTCCGCAACTCGACGTCATATCTGCGCCTATTTTGCGTGTGGCGTCAAAAAGACATTTAATAAGTGGACCTCAAGTTTCGAATACATGAAGCATTGTTATCGTGTGGGATTAAGGCCTAATCTATTACGCAAGTGCGTGGCAGTGAAAGTGCCGGCCCGGCCACGTCCTTGGACACAGATCCGGATCCGAATTGAATGTAGCTTAGCTCGAATTTGGACTAGGCCAGTAGCAATACCAGTATGGGTTGTAGTTATATAATGTATTATTGTATGTGTATTGTTCCGACTGTGATTTTATTTTTTATTTATTTATTTATTTAATGAAGAAACAAACAGTCGTTTACAGAAATTAATTCTTAAACTATCGCTTGCATCTTAGACCTGGAGTTTCCTTATTTTATAAACATAAGCATATTACCAACACACATTATCAACAAACTTAAGTATCAGCTTCATGATAATAAATGACTTAAAAGTTTAACTTGCTGTTGTAACTAAGTAATGAAATTCTAATATTTAATATGACAGCTTACAGTCAGATTGTGATAAACCCATTCGTAAGTATATGTACATAACAATTTTTTATGTACATATACTTACGAATATTTTGATTATGGGTGAATGTAGATTGCCGTTGTATTTACTAGTTAATATTATGACAATGGTAAATGAATGTTTAGTTCTATTGACATATCCATCAACCTTATACCAAATATTTTAGGAAATACATGCATAATATCAATTAAGAACGGAACCACGCATACCATATGTGTTATATAAATACATTACATTACATAAATACATTACTTAAGGTTATTATTATTTGATGTGGATATTACTTGTGATGAAACCATAATGCCTTTTTTGTGTCTGTTTGTTTGATTATGATGTATCCTGGCGATATGGCTTGTACAAAAAGGAATAATTGGAACATTAAGTAATATGTAGAGTTGTAGACTCATGAAGAAGTCTTCATTTTGTTCCCATATTGTCACTTGAGATGTCAAATCCTCGGCCATATCGACACCATACCATAAAGTAAGTAAGGTTTCAGGCAGGATATATCAGTGCTTCGGTCGAAAGAGCGAAGCGTATTAACCGCAATTGCACATAGCAGCTGTTCTTTTATGTTTGTACTAGCTTCCGCCCGCGACTTCTTCCGTGTGGACCCGGGATAAAAACTATCCTATATTTTAATCCAGGCTATAAACTATATTCGTGCAAAATTTCATTCAAATCGGTTCAGCCGTTTAAGCGCGATTGAGTAACAAACATCCAAACATCTAAACTTTCGCATTTATAATATTAGTAGGATAATTTTGTTTATGTGTTTGTGTAGCAAACAAATAAGTAGATGCTTTATCTATCAAGTAAAAAGTTATACCTAATTAGAAGTGGACCTTAACCTAGCTAACAACAATATGAATACATGTCAGTGTAGACAGCGTACACGTACAGCGACAGGTAGTTATGTCCAAAGAGAATGCAATCACCGCCATTTTAGCATGTCATTGCGTTGTCGCATTTACCTACTAAAACGCGATAATGTGTTGTTTTTTGAACCCTTAACTGTTTTGTAATTTAATGTCGAATGTACACCACAATTTTATCGTACCATAAAAGATTGATTGGTTTATTTTATGTGTCTTACATGGTACAACTGCACTGCTACTCTGCTACATGCCGTATAAATTGAGTGTAAATGTGTGTGTGTTTACTGGTATGATATCATAATTTCATTTATCCGTTCGCGCTCGCTACGAAAATAGTCCTTTCTTCTTGGACTGAACAGCTTTCCCAACCACTAAACCAAAAAAAAAAACAATTATATAATAGTAACTGTCAATTAACAAGCAGTTAACTTTTTACTAGCTATTAATTCTTCGCGATTTCGGGGTTGGTCCCATGAGTAAATTTGGTCAGTATGACCCCAAAGTATACATACCGATATACATAATAAGATCGTACCCGATACAATTTAGGCCCTTCTATTATATGCATTTTAGATCAAGGCCATCACATCACTCGGCATACTTGCCTCTCGAGAAGTCTAATCTCTATAAACGACCCCGCGAGTTCTCCATAAGGCGGTCTAACGATCTGCGACAACATTGGAATTGGAAAATTGTGTGTCTTTAAAATTGTGTTTCTGAAACTGTATTGTCTATTTAAATGTTATACTTTACACTTTTGTGATAGGCAACTAGGGTCTTATCGATGTATAAGTACTTTACACTTTTGTTTATTTTTATTTTTCTCTTCTCTATTCTTTCTTTCCTCTTTTCCTTGCACTATTTTCTTTATTTTTCCATTTTCCTCTCCCCTTTGGATGCGGCCTCCAGAGAGGTTTATCCAGAACATATCTGTTACTGACCGCTCTACAGGCCAAACAGCGCCAAAAAAAACACACATTAGGTAAAAGGTTATGTTATATATAATAAGTATCTCGAGTTTAAGATACCTCTGATCACACTAGATTACAATTTGCCCGAAGATTCGAACATACAAACTTGATGTTTAATCTCAGAACAAATTCTTATTTTAGCTTGCTAAAATCAAGGTATATGCTCGTAAAACGCAAGAAGTTAAATGACAACGAATAACTTTTTAGGGTAAAAACGGGACCCTATTACTAAGACTTCGCTGTATGTCCGTCCGTCCGTCTGTCTGTCACCAGGCTGTATCTCAAGAACCGCGATAGTTAGACAATTGAAATTTTCACAAATTATGTATCTCTGTTGCCGCTATAACAATAAATACTAAAAACAAAATAAAATAAATATTTAAGGGGGGCTCCCATACAACAAATGTGTTTTTTTGCCGTTTTAATAGATAATGATACGGAACCCTCCGTGCGCGAGTCTGACTCGCACCTGGCCGGTTTTTTATTACCGATATAACTATACCTACTAACTGCAGTTGCCTAAACAAATGAAATATGATTGTATTTCTAGTCGTAATTCTTAGCTTAACGATGATTTGAAAGGTGATTTTTATAGCACACGAGTTCTAAAATTCAACATTTAAGAACACAGAATTGTCTTATATCTAAATGGCGAGGCGGTCACGCTTCTGTCACAATCACAAGACAGTGTACTGTTTCCCACCGTCCACTTGCACTTTCGTCGGCACGCCAGTGTGCCCAATGTGTTCTTCCTGCCTGGCACCACTATCATTACGATAAACTGCCGTGCATCCGTAAGTGCGATAGTATTGCATTCTAATGTAATTACTGGGCAATTTATGGATTGCATGCTTTTATGGTCACAATTAAGGGTAACCACTAACCGCCGAATAGGAGCTCTTTGTTATTGCAAGGCATTAAGGCAAGTATTAGCATTATTGCGTTGGTGACGGCTACTGTTGTTCCGCTGTAACCACAAATTATGGCTTGGCATCACAAGTTACTACTTTATTGACGCTCTTATAAGAAAACAGTGGTAAGCATAAGTAAGTACATATTTATTGTAGATGCATATGCCTGCAGACTGACGCGAGGCACTACAGAATGGGGTTTTTGACGAAAAGATTGTACAGGTTTTTAAAGGGTTAGCAACGCGCATCCCTGTCCCCTGGAGTTGCAAGCGTTCATTAGGCTACGGTAACAGTTTACCACCAGGCGGCCCGTGCGTTCTTTCGCCACCGACGTGGTATTTAAAAACGTGTCGAAGTAAATTTAAGTAAGAAATCAGGATACTCTTCACAGATTCTTCAAGTTATTGAAGAAATTCTAGCAATTTGACCTGATATTAGATCAGTTATGACTAGAAATGTGTATGATTCACAGGAGTTTCACCGTTCCATGCCCGTGCCGTGAGGCCTAATTATAAATGTTTAGTTCTACAACAAGTGTGGGAATCTCTAGAATTGATTTAATTTGGGGATACTTTATTGAAAAAAATATAAAACAATCCATGTTCCGAAATCCACCTTTAAGCCGGTATTTAAGCCAGTTAACATATGTAACAGTGATGCATGCAGACATATATTCGCTAACGCATTTAAGAGATACCAAACAAGCGGAAGTAATGCATTAAAACCAGATCGAACACTCCAAGTCTTTGAAGCGTTTGCTTTCTCTACAATACTGGTCATAGATACACTGTGGGAAGGTAGTGTAGAAAGCTCGCCCAACTAACTGCATGCTAGTAATTAGAAAATGGGAAGGAAACTCACCGGTTTCACACAGGACGAAGGTGCCTGATAAATAACCGCTCATAAAATGATGACTTGTGATAAACTCCGATAAGCTTTACTACCTTTTTATGTCGCTATAAAGCATGTATTTATTTACCACGTTGCAACTTAAGGTTGATCAGAGACTTAAGTTTCGCATTCTCATTAGATATCACTTTGTCCCGCGTGCTTTGACGCGAGCTAAGCTAACGAGGTCCGAAAGAGCGCGCGAAACACATTGATACGAAATTGGAACGTCTCTAATCAACCCACTGTTATTGTCCGTACACTAAGAATTAATGAATAAGAAATTTTACTAAGACTCCATTAACATTAACTGCATTTAATAACATCCATTAATAACATGTGTGAAGATAATAAATAATATAAACCAGAAACTTAATAAAAAAAATCTTGGTTTGAGAAACTGTCTTTGAAGCATATGGCATTTATAAAGAAATGCGATAAACCGACTCACATCACAGATATACCTGAAACTTCTGGCTGAATCTGAAACTTACATTTCTCATTCCAATTTGGTATCAATGTGTTTCGAACGCTTGCTTTCATGTTCGCGCCACACTGACACGATAGGCCGTGTGCGCACAACACATCGAAAACTAATTGGAGTACGACATGTAAGTTTCACAGACGAAATGAATTGTCTATCCATATTGCACACAAAGATGGACAATCGTTCGCGCCGCAGGCGACTACAATAAATCAACAGCTCAGTAAAACTGAAAGCCACTACAATTACTTTCATTTTAATTACACTTTCGCACTTCACTATGACTTGTTATTAATTTAATCGCCATGGCCTGAGTAAAGGAAAGACATACACTTGGTCATATTAAAATGCACTTACTGCGCGATAGAAGAATTGTCAAGTAGGACGGTACTTAGAGTAGGTTTGGCTATGTCACAGAACAAGTATAAAACAGTTTTTCTCTCTAAGCCTTTATTGGAAATTATCGCGTGCTTTGAAACACTGTTCTGACTAGATTAAGAAACAATAAGGTCTAATTTTCAGATATATGATTCATGACTATAGATATGATTGTTTATCTGGTTTAATCGATACATGATTGCCTAAAATTTCCTCTATAGAAAAAAAATCCAAAGTTGGGTCTTTATTTTCCTTTTTTTACTCAGCCTACCCAAACAATACATTATTTTGCGACAACCAAGTTAATGCTATAGTATTTTATCTCATCTAAAATCTCACTTAATGAAATATGAATATAACTTCACTAAGTTAGGTATTTATCGAAGTTTGTCCAAAAAAGCCATTCCCGAAGAGTGTGGTGTCTCTTTTTCTCGTGCGCGGAAGACACAAGCGTGTCTCTGTCAAAGGGGCGTGGTCGACTCGTATCAAGGCATCCCCTTATAGTGTCAAACTACGTCGCGGCCGTCTCATGAATCATGAATAATCATGATGGACGTGCTGGTCATCATAAATATTACAAATTTCACAAACACGACCAGCAGCATCTTTAAAACAGTAAGCCATTCATTTCTAGTAAATTACTAAGTTTTTTTTATACTTAGTTCAATTCGATTTCAAATAGTGTTAGCTTGTAACATAAGTTAACACTATTTGAAATCGAATTAAACTACTATACTGACGTGAGTCAAACCTTTATGTGCGTATTCTGCGCGTACTTGTCTTAGGTTTTTATAAAAAGGCAGTAAGGGTCATTGCAATGTTTAAAATAAACAAGTTAATGGGACCCGAGTTCTATGGACGCTTCGCTACTGGTACATTAATTAAGGTTAACGAAATTTACATTCGGCACTGACGCTCCAGCGTCGATGCGAGCGACTGAAGGCTCAATCGAAGTCACTATGATAAAATATCGTCACTTTTCATCTCAAATAATCTCAAACCAGCATTGTAAGATGTCAGTAAACTTGTCATAATATATACATTGTACCATTTGTACCTAAGTGCACCTTTTATTATAATTTTGAAACAACCATAGCTTAACCGGTAGCACACCTTTGGACCAGGTGGCTCAAATTGGACACATTTTCACGGTCTGTGAAATAACCCAGAAAATTACCTGGTACTTAAAGAAAGCAACCAGGTTCTATTGTAACAATGCTGCAATACAATAAAAAGTGCCTCAAATAAACAGGCATCATACATGTAACCAAACATTGTTTCTTACAATTGTGTTGTCCAGCATTAATTTTAAACAATCAGCCTTAAAGGGCAAGCCCTTTAGTAATTGCGAAAGTTAGTACCGTTTGAACATCAACCGGGTGGTAGGTACTGTCCTTTCTAAACTCCGTGATAAAATATTTTCCCTAAATTCCAATCTTACACAACATATTTTACGAAACCTATGGCGTTATTTCTCGTCATCGATAGTCATTTCATTTACATATGGAATAGTTTTAGTTAGAACACTGTGTCAAGGTCACATAGTTATATCTGATAAATCATAAATTCAAATGCAGATGATCAAATACAATTTATGTTCAAATGCGGACATCCACAATCCTACTAATATTATAAATGCGAAAGTTTAGATGTTTGGATGTTTGGATGTTTGTTACTCAATCACGCTTAAACGGCTGAACCGATTTGAATGAAATTTTGCACGAAGATAGTTTATAGCCTGGATTAAAATATAGGATAGTTTTTATCCCGGGTCCACGCGAACGAAGTCGCGGGTGGAAGCTAGTACTAAATAACTAAAATAAACTACTATTTGAATTCTTTTTGTAAATAGAATTCTGTTGGTATTAAGGAATGTTTCATATAAAGACTGTATCTGTGTTTTTAACACACTGTGTACGATATGATAGGGATATGTGTACAATCTAACATATTTAGTTTTATTTATAAGATGGATGGATAAAATTGCTGAACGCTTGCGTATCTATTTTGATCCAGTTTTGTTTGAATGTATCTTATATAAATAATCTCTTAGACCAGCGGTTGGCCTAGACTGCCCAGGCGCCAGTTCTCGTTACGGATCCTTGAGCAAGCATCGGAACGAGTCGGCGCCGTTCAGTGGCTTGCCTGACGGTAACTAACCTCGATCAAATCAGAAAAAAGGAAGCACGCCGCTTGAGTTTTTTTGACCATTGTATACTACCAACAAGACGTGTTTCCACCTCTCATCTAGTGTATTGAATAAACCTATTTACTAATACATAACAAGCAATTTATATTTTAATAATGAAAGTTAAGTAAAGTTGCACACATTACTTTCGAGAAAAATGCGGCACCTGAAAATGGCAGTGGCGTTACACATACACTGCTGTTTTCATTAGTGTAACTAGTTTGTTACATATAGGATTATAACTATTTAAAGCTACGGGTGGCTGTAAACCCTCGACCATTAAACGAGCAGTCTACGAGCACGACGTACCTACCGTATAAAAGACGCTATCAAGTAACAAACAACTTTATACTAGCTCCTATTTGTCGTTCAGAACGAAGCAGTATTGACTGTTAAGAATGTTATGTTACTACGTCGACAAGGTTTTAAAGAATTCACTGTCCAATCTGTCCATAGCGTAAAGCTACTTAATTATATAGTGCTTTGAAGTGGTTCATAAATTCAAGGAAGGGTCCTGACGTTGGGCTACGCATTTCTGCGCTAAACGTGAAATGAATTAGTTAGCGCGCTACATTTTTGATGTCGATACTGTGACGAGACGGCGGTTTTCATTGTACCATTTTATCGTAATCGGTAGTGTGAGAAGAGAATGCCAGTGTTCGTATGGTATAGGTAAAAAAACCATATGAATACTGGCATTTTTAATATCCAAAGATGACACTGAAAACTGAAACGTCTATTTGGGCAAGGCAAAACAAATAAAATAAAAACTATGAATGAAATTAGAATTGATTACTTATTTAAATGTTCATGATTAGACAAGACTCTTCTATCTACAATAACTCTTTATTGATGAAAAATTAAATATAGAAGACATCAAATTATTTAGTACCTACTTACTTACGTTCCCTAATGACTAATCATATTTTTAATTGTTGCAGGAAGAAAACATAGCCCTACGGCTAATAAAACAGACGAACATCGAAGAGACGGAGAGCAGTCCATCAGCTGACGAGCCCTACACCAGCACGGGGCGGTACTTTGACGAGGGGGGGTATGTGGCGGGGGGGTCCAAGGACTCCGACCCGTATGTGCGGAACCGATTCAACCAGGCTGCTTCCGACGCCCTGCCTAGCAACAGAGGCGTGCCTGATACTAGAAACGCCATGTAAGTTACAGATTTTTAGATTTACTTGCAAAACTTGTTATGTACTCTTTTCTAAGGAAGTAGCTGCAGTGCGAGGGAAGGACCCATTCGAAGCTAAGCAATTTTTCCGTTTTGTAGCGGAAAACGCTCGTAGAGGCATGACTCATATGCTTACTATAGGTAATTGGCCTTGAATGGGTTAAGCATAACATAATCGTTAGTGAGACCTGCTTAACTCATTATATATAAGTACAGTCAAGTGCAAAAATATGTATCGATTTAATCCTCTCATATGTACCAAAACCTTAATCCGCTGACATAAGAGCTATGAGACATATTTATGAGTAAGTTGTATGCACCCATATTTTTAATTTTTAACTTTTCTAGCTAATGATTTAAACCACTTGCCAGAACAAATGCCTCGAGTGAAACCTTTATAGTAACTATGTAGTAATCGAAAACAGACCAATAGAATGGATTATCCTCAAAATGTCGTTATCATGATGCTGGCAATATAATTTACTTGTTAGATACATACAACATAGCCCTGTGACTGCTTGTCCCTGCACTCTTTAAAAAAAAAACAATTAGATGGATGGACTGAATATGCAGTGACCTGGATTATTCGAGAGAGAATCGCTAGGGTCCAGATTAGTTTGATTTATGCCTTGCATAATATACTTTCTCAGTGTACATAAGTATGTGATTGTATCAGCAAGTGATCGGCCTCTATATGGAAAGTTTGGCTAGGGACCAAGTATTGCACAGAGGTTTCGCAGAACTACTACAAAGCATAAGGACCCTGTCTTGGCTCAATTTCCGTTGATGGCAGTTTGCCATACATCTTCAATATTTCCTTTTGCGCCGATGTTGGAAACCGCAAATCTAATTATAAATATTTCCTTCTTAACTTTAATCTCATTCATTATAGATAGGTATAAGTCAGAATGTATTATCGATGGTCTGCGCTTGCAAGCTTCCCGGTTCAAGAAGTCATAGCACGCCCTTAAAGATAGTGAGCTCAACTACGACCGTAGATTGCAGCAGCCTCGCTATTCTGTAACTTTTTTAAGCTCACCTCATCGCTCAACCACAAATATTTCTTGACGCCGCGATTCGTAGTAACTAAACGTAGGTAGAAGTCTAGCTTCGTTTGTCGTGACGTATGGGATGAAGCGCGTGAGCGCGTAAAGAATAACAGCCCCGGTATGCGACCTCTAAATGCCTAGAGCCCCACCCGCTGGTTATATTATGTACGCGCTTCAGCTCATTATCTGCGGTTACTTTTCTAATATGATAATTATTGATAAATCATATTATGGAAATGATAGGGGGAATATATCCTTCTTGAAAAGCTTCATAGATACGGAGTATGCAACTCCCTCTATGATTGGTGTAAGTCATACTTGGAAGACAGATCTTTAACTGTAGTTATGGAGGGAGTGCATTCTTGCAATTTCATAGCATATTCAGGGGTACCACAGGGATCCAACTTGGGACTCCTATTCTTTAACATTTTTGTAAATGACGTCACATCTCTGTTTAAACATTCGAATGCGTACCTGTTCGCGGACGACTTAAAACTCACGCGCACTGTCAAAGACCCTACAGATGCCTTAAAATTGCAAGAAGATGTGACTTCTTTGGCGGACTGGTGTTCAAACAACAAGATGTCTAAATCCAACGAAATGTAATCACATAAAATTCCACAGAAAACGCAATGAGATTCAAACTAAGTACAAAATCTTGGATCAACCAGTAAAGGAGGTGGATACGATAAAAGACCTTGGCGTTACCCTGGATAGCAAACTACGGTTCAATAAACACAGACACCATGTTAGACGCGGCGTTCAGGGCACTGGGGTTCATACTAAGATGTGGGAAAGCGTTTAAAAAAAATTCAACGCTTACAAACCTGTTCAACAGTTTTGTTAGAAGTAAACTTGAATATGGTAGTGTTGTCTGGACTCCGTCTTACAAAATCCATATTGATAGGATTGAACGCGTGCAGAAGCGTCTGACCAAACATCTGGCATATCGATGCAGAATATCTAGTCGAGTTCAGTCGTACAAAGACAGGCTTAAGCGCTTTCATATGATGTCTCTTAAGAGCAGGAGAGATATGCTGGACATGACGTTTATGTACAAAACTTTGAATAACATGACAGACTGTCCAAGTTTACTTAAAAAGTTTGCGCTCAAAGTACCCACCCGCGTTCCGCGATACCCTTGTCCACTATTTAGCATACGACTCTGCCGCACCAAACTAGGCTCCCACTCGCCGGTGCCCCGCCCCGTCTGTCGCGCCTGCACAATAGACTGAGCAGCAATTCAGAGCAGGAGTTGGACATACACCACGACAGTTTACGGCGATTCAGGACAAAATTGCTGTCGATGACCGATTGAAATGCCTCAATAGCCATAGTAATTTGCTTTAGTTTTAGACTTCTTATTCTTGAATTAGTCCTAAGTATATTATTATTAACTACTTTTGTGTCCCCTACTGTATTGTCTCGTTTTATACTATTTTTAGGCGATGCTTTCTTTAATGCATGCTGTGTTCCCCTGTAATTGGTGGCGCAATTAAATATAAACCTATGTTTTTTTTAATATTAGTGCTTGTAACTGTTGTTGCCGCTGTTGGCGATCCTCAATAATAAATAAATAAATAAATATATAAAAGTAACTGCACAAATCGAACTAGCCTCATAGTAAGCTCAATAAGGCTTGTGTTATGGGTACTAAAGAGAACGATACTTTAAATAAAAATGAAATCCGGCTCGGAGGATCGTAGCACAGATACACGTGTCATTATAAATATGCTTGTCCAATCATACTTTAACGGCTATCAATTTGCCTTTCGTTATGTTACATGTAAAAATATATACTGTACCTATACGTAAACGGAGGATATACAATACGTCACATCGAAGTAGTAAATTATATTTAGGTGAGTAAAATTATATGTATGCTCTCAAACTAAATTCGCGAATCTCGCTCTATATCACGTTCAGTACACAAAGTCGACAAACTTCTTCAATAGGTACCACAGGCTATCGATAGTCAAACGGAAATACTCGTATAGAAACAAACATTGCAGAAAAATACTACATATCCTGATTATGGACAAATCCGGAACGTGATATTGGCATGGCTTAATTCCCATAGTCAACAAATGAACAAATGCTTACGCCTAAATAATAATATAGGTATAGGTACCAGACATTGGTTTTTGTTGCAGATTTACTAAAGAGACTAAATACATTATTATTGTCGCTATAAGGGTATGCAGGCAGTCACTGGCATTTTTATATTAGGAGCCTAACACTAACTTAATTAGAAAATAAGAATTCTTTTAAAAGTAAGTTGACAAAATGGCTGCAGGAGAAGAGTTTTTATAGTGTAAATGAGTATTTAGCAACTGACATAAGTAATTAAGTTATTTCTTTGACATACTGACATAGAAATTTAGGGAATTATTAATTATAGAATAATCTGATGAAATGACATGTACGAAAATTTAGTTTTATGACATAGTAATACTTTGCACACCTGCATGCAGGTAGGATATGAGAAACAAAAATAGCTTTAAGACCTTACCTGTAACCATATTCCGGCGAATAAAGAAATTTTGAATTTTTGAATTTTTTAAATTTTGAATTTTTGAATTTTAACATTTGCCAGCTAAGTCGTTCATGAGCCAATGGCTAAGACAAATTTTCAGTTAAGATAATTAACTGCATAGCATTCCTTGTTAATTAGATTTAATTCGTTTCCCATTCTTTACTATATATGTATATATAACTTAACTTGTTTTTATTCATATAATAAGTATGTAAATAAGTAACTCACTCCCAATGTCTTGAATACTTTACCATTAAAAAATATCTGGTAACATAATATATTGTATTTAGTACGGAAACACAGCTAATTGTTATGTACATTTGTTCACTCTTGGAAATTAGCGGGTCACGCCTTTGTAGAAAAAGGAGTGTGCCGATATTCACGCAAACCCAATCGCCAGCTTACTAGTCTTACTTTGTTTTCAAGAGTACGTACAAAGGGTTTGGTAATGTTGTTACGAGCAGCGTTAGGTTAGGTGCACTTGGGAAAAATGTGATCTTTCATCATTTTTACTTACGAAAACGTCGTTGTTTTACTATACTATTATATGATTACTAGTGATCGTAATCCACGTGCTGAATTGGTGGCAAAGTATGGTTGACAAAAAAACAAATACTCAAGTATTTTAAATATTATTATATTTCACAAATTATAACATTTATATATATATTTACTATCACTTCTGCAATTATGCTGAATAAACTACTAAAATTTGTTCAACAGATTTTGCCGTCAGTCGTTCACGACGATTGGAAAAAATCCATTTTAAATAACTAAATGACCTTTCGACGTTGACAGAAGTCACGGGAAGGTAATTTAAGCTATTAAAATATTGCACGCAACTTTTATTGACGCCCTCCGGCATATTTACCTCTTTTCCTTCCATCAGTTGCTGCACGACTTTTACAGTACTGTAACCGGGGTTTCTATTCAGAACATTTTTTAATTTAAAATAAATTTCTTTGCCTGTGGGATGCAATCTCAACTTTGCTATTCTTTTTATCAAGTCAGACACAATTTTTAATGAACATTTTAGTTCTAGTTTTGGATCCTCCAGCAATTGAATTGATTTGGCGATAATGTTGAATTGTGTGTCAACGAACAATAACTCTGATTTTAAATTGCAATTGCGAAAAATTTTCTTGGCGTCGACAATTGCTCTTGCTTCACGTGAATCTAAAGCATTGATCACAGCCTTGATTTCATTAAAATATTTGTTGTAATATGACGCAGCATTTAACCATGTTCCCCATCTGGTTATTACTGGTCGCGGAGGAAGAGGAATGTTCGGATACATCAATCGGAGTTTTTGCGTTCTAGAAGGGGCTTTGAGGAAAACTTTTTTTACGCAGTCTATTAATTTGTTAATTGTAGGATAAAGAATTCTCACTTTTTCTGCGACGCGATTCAGTCCGTGTGCTAAGCATGTTAAATGTGTTAAATTGGGATATTCCTGTGTGAGACATTTACCCGCCTTAAGCATGTATGATCCAGCATCAGTAATGAAAAACAGTAATTTGTCTAAGTTCTCATTATATTTATGGCCCCAAAGATCTTCAAGAGTTTCTTTAACGAGTTTGGTTGTCGTTAAATAATTAGTTTTCTCCAGAACTTTTGAAGTAAACAAATGCATTTTGGTGCTTGTTCCATCCAGGGACTGAATCAAAACATTGGCCACTTTTTTTCCACACGAGTCGGTTGTTTCATCGACGCTAAGGCATATCGTCTTATCTTGCAGTTCCTGCCTAATTTGTTCTTTTTTTTCCTCGTAAATGATTGGGAGATAGTTCAGCCGTATATTAGATGCACTGGGCAAATTGACGCTATTTCCATATTTATTGCTTAACATGTTTTCCATGAAATTCCGAAATTTTGGGTTGTCAAGTTTTGACCACGGTATATTACATTGAATCATAAATTCAGCCAAGTCTCTGTTAAACTGTTTTTGTTCATTTTTCTTGTTGTTATGTTTTTGGTGTAAATCAGTTTTTACATGCCGGTCCAAACTGAATAAAGAGAGATGTAATGACGAATTACACAATTTACAAAATAACGTTCTTTCTTTGACTTCAAAATCAGGGTTGTCTTTTAAGCTGTGTTGTAGCTTCGAATGTGAGTACGAATCACTCATTTTATTTTGATGAGATTTCGACTTTATATGCTTATTTATATTGTATTTTTTATTTTTAATATTGACATTGCAAATTGTACATCGCGTGCCTACATCCGTCGTTATAATATCCGGGTATTGTGTTAACTCCATACTGTGAATATAAATACTGTTACCATAATGTGCACTTTACTAAGACTCCACTTGAAATACTTGATTATCATCAACTCGGGATACGACGTGCCTTTATTTAGATTAAAATAAACTCTTCGCGTAATGTTATCGAATGTTCAGCTGCAGTTATATGTTTATGTATGACAAATTAATGTCATTTTGACGTATATTGTTTTAAAAATATTTAGGGCGGAAAAGGTTTTGTACAGTGTAGATTTATTATCTAGAGATGTAATCCTATGTTGGCAAGTATTTGTTTTATAGTGATTGTGTAAAACTAGAAAATAAATAATTGAATAATCGCTTTTTCTGTCAACCATACACTTTGCCACGAAAATTGCACGTTGATTACGATCACTAATGATTACCTTATGGGGTATAGTGGAATACTCCGCTAGTTATTATTAAAACAAAGATCAAACACAATTTCTGACCACCAACCCTAACCTAGCAAGAGTTGAACCTGAATCCTGCATTAAGTTATATGTCCAGTAATTGGTTCAGTTTCTTAATTAACAACTGGCTTACTTAATGTTATTAGTGAAGCACACCCTGCCCGCGAAGGGCGAAAGGCATTTAGGTTCTTATCCTGCTAGGTCCAAATCATTTATCATTATTGATATTTGTATTAATGGGTAGTAAATTATTGAATTATTAATATTCATTCATCCGCTGCAACCGAGATAGGTATTCACAGGTTGTTCTTAAGATTTAACCAGTACAAACATGGACCGGGCAGGGTGTAGTAACATATTTATTTACTAAGCTAATTACTACTGTAACCCAAAAAAATGCAGGTTTGTAAATACGTTTCCTAATGTTTGCGTTTTAATAATACTTTTACCATATTTCACATGGATTACCAAATGTTTGCAGTCAACTGTCTTTTTACCCACTCTTTTGGTCAATATCTTCAACCTTTTAATGATTTTTTAAACTAAAATGCTTATTTAGTTGTCATAATTTAGTGGTTCATAATCATAAAGTGAAAGAGCACAAGGTCTATGTCAAAGGCCAGGATGGTAATGATTCGGAAATGGCAGAAAAATATGCAGGCTTGTAAATACAGTTCTTAATGTTTGCGTTTTAATACTTTATCATATTTCAAATTTTTACAGTCAACTGTCTATTTACACACTCTTTTGGTCGATACCTTTAACCTTTTAATGATTTTCGAAACTAAAATACTTATTTCGTTTTCATAATTTAGTGGTTCATAATCATAAAGTGAAAGAGCCAAGGTCTATGTCGAAGGCCAGGATGGTAATGATTTGAAAATGGTAATGAGGAACCTACAAATGTAGCAATGTACTAAAAATGCTTCTTTATTGCGCAATCAACCAATAACGATTTACATAAAGTTGCAGTAATTAAAATGAAGATGGAACGTAATGGTCACGATTTTGGTTACAGAGATCCTCTTCACATAAAGTTTTTAACGTATATTATTATAAAATGCAAGGAAGAATTAACCGTTTATTTTTAGGTAACCTTGGAGTTCCGTAAACAGATTTACATTACAATGAATTTTGTATTAAGCAGTAATGTTGCTAACGAAATTAGAGCTACGGTAGCCTAGTGGTTCAGGCATGCGGCTGTGAAGCGGCGGTCGTGGGTTCGAATCCCGGCTCGTACCAATGACTTTTTCGGAACTTATGTGCGGAATATTTACCGTTAGCTTTTCTGTGAAGGAAAACATCGTGAGGAAACCGGTCTGATCCCAATAAGGTTTAGTTTTCCCTCTGGGTTGGAAGGTCAGATGGCAGTCTCTTTCGTAAAACCAGTGCCTATGCCAAATCTTGGGCTTAGGTGTCAAAACGGACCCCGGGCTCCTTAGAAGCACAACCGGGAATAACGCTAGGAAGATGATCTTGCTAACGAAATTAGAAATTTAAATTAAAGGAAAAAAATATTCGGCTCGGAGCATTAAATTTTTAATTAAATTTAGATTTTAATATGTAACCATCACAATACCGACGGTTCATACAAATTGCCGTGGGTTATAGTGTGCCAATACATGTTAATCGAACTCGTGTGGCATGGCCTAGCGGCGTCTGTAGACCGGTGACGGTCCCGAAGTTAAGTAACATACATACATACATATAATTATCACGCCTATTTCCCTATATGTATATGTATATGTATATATTGTAAATGGCCCTTTCTTCCTGTGGGTGTCGTAAGAGTCGACTAAGGGAACAGGGTTGAAGTGCGTTGTGGGCGATGGGCTAGCAACCTATCACTACGACATCACATTTGATCGAGCTCTTATACCCACATTTATGCTAAAAGTGGCACTGGAACACAAGTTTCATGTGCTCTGCCTACCCCTTTTAGGGATAAAGGCGTGATTGTATGTATGTATGTATGTATGTATGTATGTATGTATGTATATTATAAATGTTAATGTTTGTATGTTTGGATATTTAGATGTTTGTTACTCAATCACCCTAAAACGGCTCAACCGATTTGGATGAAATTTTGTACGTAGATAGTTTACAGCCTGAATTAAAATATTGGATCGTTTTTATTTTGGGTTCACGCAGACGAAGTCGCGGGCGGAAGCTAGTATGTATATAAGTCACAACCATTATGCCATAAATTAAATCTATCGAATTGGCTCTCGAATCTGATTGGACACTTTGGTCGTTAGTGTTTCGTATACAACCACAAATTAAGTACTTTTTTGTTTAAACTCTTTAGCATATATTCTTGGCCGGTATTATTCCATCTACGGCATTGGTAGAAGGGGACATCATCATGACTCAATTTTAAAAATCAGAATAACAGAGAAATTAGTGCGAATAACAACTGTCCCCTTTCTGTCAATCTCGCGGAAGGAATACGGGCTCTTATAGGAACGAGTGCAACCGACACCGCGGTCCGAAATTGATACATGGGATAGGTACTCTAGCACTTTCGCTGCCAGGAATCTGCCTGGCGGCCGCCTACTCGCTTTCCGCTACTTAGCGGAAAAACCACGAAATCGGTTACGAGCGTAACGTGTAGCGATTCATAGCAGTGAATTACACCATTCCATAAAACAGATTTGTTTAACCTTTTTTTCAGCTAGCGACCGCATACGGCCAGTACCAAAAAGGCTTTATTATATTACTAGCTTTTGTCCGCGACTTCGCCCGCAAATGTGTATGTCCATCCTCGGGATTAAAACTATCTCCATACTTACCAAATTTTGCCTCAACAGACAGAGTTAGACGCATTTATAATATTAAATCCGGACAAGTGCGAGTCGGACTCGCCCGCCTAGGGCTCCGTACTAAATTACATAATGTATAGTTTCAGATTTTTCTCCGTACTTGTAGTAAGTATAAGACGATATCACTTACCAAATTTCATTGTTCTATGTCAACGGAAAGTACCCTAAAAATTTTGACGCCCTTGAGATTATCTAAATATGAGTTTTTTTCGGCTTTTTTAAGTTAACTTAGAAGTTTGATTTTTTCACAGCTTCCATAGACTGTAGACTTGAGTTTTAATTTGAACTTGATACCAACTCCACGCGTTTTCGACATAAAGGGTCTTGACAGACAGACAAACGGATAACAAAGTGATCCTGTAAGGGTTCCGATTTTTCCTTTTGAGGAACGGCACGATTATTGTAAAATAAGGAGGCGTCGCTTAGAGTTATTATTGATTTGTCATCAGGTGCCGGCTAAAGAAGTACGACGAAGATCTGCCTCAGACGAGCGTCATCATCACCTTCCACAACGAGGCCAGATCCACGCTCCTGCGCACCATTGTCAGGTACATCATAAAAGTAACGTTTTTTACTGCGTTTCAACTTGATTGCGACGCTTGATATTTCAGTTCATTTCGTTTATTCAGTCACAATTTACATTGTATATGAATTTTAGGTACATAAAAATTCATAAAGAACTATCATATTAAATACACACAAAAAAAGGATGAAATTCGAGCTTACAATTATATTTCAATATGGATAGGTATGTCAATTAATAATTTTAACAAAAAGGTGTACAATTACAGATTAAAATAAATTATAGTCAAAAACAAACAAAATAATAACAACAATAAAGATAAAAACAATAACTACTTTACTCTGACTAACTATTATGATATTCATTATTATTAATGATCTTTATCGTTTACGAAGTCAGCTACAGTATAATAAGACTTCCTCAGGAGTAAAGCTTTAAGCCTTGCATTGAATACGCGAGAGTCTATGATTGATTTTAATTCAATTGGCAGTTTGTTAAACAACTGAGCAGCCTGGTAACAAGCGGCATGCTTCACGATATTGAGCCGCGCTGCCATTTTATTAGGAATATCTTTCCTTCTTGTTGAAAGTCTGACTTCCCTCTCACTCTGGGTTTCATAGTGATATCGATGTTTAATGATGTCGCTAAGCAGAACAAGAATATATAGACATGGCAGAGTTAAAATGTCAAGCTTTTTGAAGTGTTCTCTGCACGATTCTCTTTGCGGATAGGAGACAATCTTACATTTGTTTATTGACTTTCTAATTTTTTTTCACTGGAGTGTCCCTTTGGGGTACTATATCAATAATTAGAGTACGCGGTGACGTGGTTGTATAAGACAAGTTTTTTTTCTGATAGATAGTTACAGACATGAGAACTTAAAATATACCTACTGGAGGTATACTTTTTTTGGTATTTCAGGACAACATTTTCGTGCTCACATCAAACAGGATGCTAATTCTTTTTTTCGTGTTGCAGTGTCTTAAACAGAAGTCCGGAACATCTTATCAAGGAAATAATCCTAGTCGATGACTTCAGTGATAATGGTAAGCCCTTTTTATTATTTTAACAAAATTGAAGCGAAAGTAACCAAAATTAAGCAAATAAATCTCATAGTTATAGATAACGAGAAAAAAAAACTGTATATGTAAACTTCCCGTACTATTCAATACGTTTTTGTCGTAGGTGCAGGCAACAATAAGTACCCTTATTTTGATTTAAACTTTCACGATTCTCACACATCACACATAACTTCTAAACGGGACTGATTCGGTATAGTTAAACATACTTATTTATTTACATCTACTCGACGTTTTAGATGTGTCACAACGTCCTTGGTCGCGAGCACTTATACTTAAGTAACTGTGCAATCGATGCAATAAGATTATTGCAGTAGGTACTGATGATCAGACAGATATCACTTTCGATTAAATGTCGTAAAAAGTATTCACACTACGACCACGTATTCATTAACTTAAATCGTCGCGATCGTTTGGTCCATTGCTCAAATTGTTTAGCACGATCACACATGCATGGACAATCCGTGGCGCATGCGCGCAATCCCGCACTATCTAAGATCTGGAGACATTCCTCGACCTAATTATACCATTCACTATTGAGCAACGCAACCTTTGTTAGGTGTGAAGCTTTTTTGTGGGTATTTAAGCAGTAATTGATAAATAATGATTGTCATTTGATGGGAAAACCGCAGGGTAATCCTGAATATTGGGAAGTTAAGGCTGTCATAGATAACTTTTTACACGTCTTTGAAAAGATTGATTATTAATAACTAAATGATAAAAATATGATTAACATTAATGTGTGGTTTCTTGCTAAATCATATAAGATATTGGTAGAAGGCAGAAGCCAATATTGGCAGTGATCCGGAAGGGCTTACTGCCAATATTGGCTTTAACCACCAATAATACACACATGCATCACACTACACTATGTAAACACTTCTTATTAGTGAATACTTATTATGAGATAAGCAACAAAGTGCCTAAGCATCCGTGCACATATTATTTAAATCTGTAGTGACAAAAAATACGGCTTAGGTAATAATTTCCGTATTACATCTCCTTATATTATTTGTAAGACCTCGGTAACTTTTGACCTTCTTGCCATACTAAAAGCTTTCAAACCATTGGACAGGTAGGACTACTTAGCACTAATGGACACTTTTTACTGGCACGATGTGTCATAAACAGATGTAGGTTCTCATTTCCTTCATTTAACTTCCTTTAATTTCCTAGATTAGGATCTATAATTATATTCGTCGTGTTTTAATCGGTTTCCAATTTACCTACACGACTCTAGTCAAGAGGATAAGGACTGTCTAGATCATTTTGAGCGTGTTATTTTGCGTAGCTACTTCTGCTGCTGACTGTGCTCCAGCGGGCGTAGCACGGTTGCCATTTTATCACTTATCGTTGTGGTAAAGACACCCATCACGCTCTGACAAGTATGCGAGTGCGAGAGTGACGGATGCCTTATCCACAACGATAAGTGACAAAATGGCAACCGTGCTACGCCCGCAGTCATGGATATGTATGTTTTATCTACGCGAGTTACTTTTTACATCATTTACAAATATCAGCGCTTTTCTTTAACCAATTTAAGCTCTATTTATCGTGTTAACATTTCAAATACCGATTCTAAGAAACCACGTATGCTTGACATTTATTATTTTGTTCAGCGGAAGACGGCGCAGCGCTGCGTGCTATCCGCAAGGTGCGCGTAATCCGCAACAACAAGCGCCAGGGGCTGATGCGATCGCGCGTGCGCGGCGCCGACGCGGCCACCGCGCCCGTGCTCACCTTTCTCGACTCGCACGTCGAGTGCAACGCGCACTGGCTCGAGCCGCTGCTGCAGCGAATCAAAGAGGTGCGTACACTTTTGATACCTCTCCATCCACGAGGTGCGCCGCGCCATCCGCAGGGTGCGCGTGATCTGCAACAACAAGCCGGACGCGCGTGCGCGGCGCCGACGCCGCCACCGCGCCCGTGCTCACCTTCCACGACTCGCACGTTGAGTGCGTGCACTGGCCATAGCCGCTACTGCAGCGGACCAGAGATACGTCCACTCGTGACAGCGCCCTTTCCGCAAGGTGCGCCACCAGCAAGGCGGGAATAAGTTTTTTTCAAAAATGTAGAAGCTTTTATTGCCTACTGTATTTTTCGGTGAATGGGTTTTTTTGTGTAGGTTGGGAGTTGATATGTCCACGTTCTGTCTCCATCATGAGATCACCTCGGCGGTGCCTTAATATTGCGTTGTCACAGAACTTAGGTGCGTAACTGTTTTAACAACTGAATCGGATAGCGGCAAGTAGCTGAAATACAAGTTTTCAAATAAAGGACCTACCTACTTACTTATCGTAGGGGTAGTATCGTAGTATCGTAGGTACCTACATACGAACAGTGCAAGTTAAATAAAAGCTTGCAAAAAAGTGACAATCTATAGTTATTATTTTGGGTCCATATTGACCCAAAATAATAAGCTCTCATAAAATTCTTTGTCCTATTTTATATTATACTAACGTTTTGTAGTCATAATCATCACTCGTCATAATTTTTTTCTTCATACCTTATCTGTTCCTTTTCTATAACTATCATCAGAACTCATAATGCACAGTTTTCATAATTTTTTTCTTCATAATTTCATTACTAGGTACATACAATTTTGTTTCTCATAACAGTTTCCTTCATATCGCACATACCATCATAATTTTGATAGTACTAATATCATAACTAAGAACGTTCCTCATAATTTTCTTTTTCCTAATGAATAAACGCTTTCGCTAAGTTAATTTAATAAAAAATCGATTCTGGCGCTTCGCCGGGCGCTGCCGCGGCACGCTCGCTTCGCTCGCTCGGCTTGTGCGCTGTAGGGTCGCAGTTCTACCTAACACTCCTCCTCGCTTCGCTCGTCGTACCTACACGGGCCTGCCTTAGGCTAGCCTATTAATAATGGCCTCGCCTCGCGCCTCGTGACAAAAACAAACAGGTTTATTTACTTCGATAACGCTAAGCGACTAGCTAGGTGAGGCGCCAAGCGCGCAGTGCGGCCGGTCGCAAAAAATCTATAATGTTCGTTTTACTAAGCTACTCGCTAGGCTTTAGACGCTAAGCAAGCCGCCTATTTGTGTTTGTTACTAGTGTAATTATGAATTTAAGTAAAACGAGTGAGTGTTATGATGAAAAATATTATGAAACTAATATTAGTATATGAGAAATTTATGTTTATTGTCATTATGAATTCGAATGGTTATGAGATACGATCGTTATAAACAAGAATTATTATGAATAATGATTATAATGGAGTAAAATTTTATGAAAAACAGTTTCGGAGTTCCGAAAATTATGTCCACAAATTAAAAGCGCATCCAACCTTTTGCTTCTTGGGTGGGGTTCGGCAAATGCATTTTATGGTCTTTAATTCACTTTTCCTCGCCGTTCGCCGTACTAAGTTGCACAGAAAGGGAGTAAGTTTTTCCTGCAACTATCTATATTTTGAAGAACCTACCTACGGGCTCCATTTCCTCAAGAATCAACATTAGGTCATTCTTATTATTCAGTCACAACTGATAGATTAGTATGACCATCGGCAACATTTTTAGGGTTCCGTACCCAAAGGGTAAAAACGGGAGCCTATTACTAAGACTTCGCTGTGTGTCCGTCCGTCCGTCTGTCTGTCATATATCTCAAGAACCGCGATAGCTAGACAGCTGAAAATTTCACAGAGAATGTATTTCTGTTGCCACTATAACAACAAATACTAAAAACAAAATAACATAAATATTTTAGAGTGGCTCCCATACAACAAACGTGTTTTTTTTGCCGTTTTTATAGAGAATGGTACGGAACCCTCCGTGCGCGAATCCGACTCGCACTTGGCCTTGAATAGAAGACGTATGATGTTTCATGCGTCTTCTATTTTCGCTTTTCACTATTGTGAGAAGGTAACTAAGTGTAATGAGGTGAGAAATGTATAAGTTTTAATTACTGGTGTTGAATAATGGGAGATTTTGCAACGAGAACAATACGTTCATACGGTAATCGAGCATTGTTAACGAACGATTGTTCAAATGGCGCTGACCATCAGAAATCATGATATTGCAATGTTTTTATGATCTTAATCAAAGAGTTTATGTTCTTTATTATCTGTTTGTTTATAATCTAGGTATGAATTTATCGATCCCATAAATAAATTTAATGGGATTTTTAAAAATACATTTGTGTTTTATCAGAAATACATGTTTTTATTGATTTTAATCAATTTTTTACAACATGTTTTATATAATATATTATTGGTTGGTATTTTATGTTTGGTTTTAGTAAAATAAATATATAATAAGTCGACTTGTTAAGTTAATACTTAACTCATTATTTATTTAATTAAAGTGAAAATTGCGCAAAACTTCTAAAGTAACATACGTAGAATTTTTATTTTACATCGTAGGTATTGTACATATTTAGCTCGTAATTTTATTTCTTATGCGGGTCGTTATGCTGAAGTAACACTTTGTGCAACATATTATTTAGGGAAAGGTACTGACCTACCTTAAACCCATAAATGTAATGTAAGTAATAAGTAACTCGTTCGTGTCAAGTAGCCAGGCCGTTAATATTTCTGTCAATATGTAATAATATGCGTACCTATACAAACTAAAACTCTTTACCTATGCACCGTGATGCTACAGGGATTTATAGCCACGCATTGGTGATGGTGAGTTAAGGCCTCCACACACCGAACGACGGTCGTGCGAGGCGCGGGTCGGGCGGTATCTCTATCTCTTTCGCACAGTAGGGCGGCGTCTCTATCGCATAGTAGGGTGGGCCCGCCGCGGTAGCAACGCGGGCCCGCGCCACTGTGTGATAGAGATAGTGAGAGAGATATTAAATGCGTTGGTAGTGAGAGAGATACCTACCGCGCATGACCCGCGCCGCGCCCGCCTTGCGCCGCGCACGAATCGCGTTCGGTGTGTGGAGGCCTTTAGCTAGCGAAACTGAACTCTGCTGAATTACAGGTAGGCTTCTTTTGAAATATCAAAGGAATAAACTAATTTAATATGTCTACTATATCTTCTGCGTGATCTTCGAACAGTTAAAGAATTGCAACAGTGAACCTTCATTACAATAAGTACCTGCCTAGAGGTACTTGTTAAATATAATAAGAAGCAATTTTGACTGTCCTAATTTGTAATCCTAATCCTAATTGGTAAAAATTATTTTAATACTAAGACTTAAGAAGTTTCCGCCATTTTCGTCCTATTAGCATGTTCCATGTTTCCACTAAATATAGAAAGAATAGTTTTTTGTGCAGAGCAGGCAAGCGTTAAAATAAAATTGTAGTTAATTGAGATATAGATATACACCGTGTCCAATGAGTTTGGATACAATATGTTTCGAACTGGTATAAAATACATGAAGCTGCAAATAAATAGTTCTTTTTATAAAATTTACATATATATGTACAGAAACAAAATACAGTCATTTCAAATGTCTACCATATTTCATTCATGTGTAAAACACGATGAAGCAATTTCGAAAAATTATTGTTACCAAATACCGCAACGGTGAGTGCGCGACGTAGTGACATTTTCAAAGCGATGAAATCTCTTGGGATCAAACGTGATTTTGTATATAAAACATTAAAACGATTTAAAGAGACCTCCTCAACAGAAGATCGAAAGAGATCTGGTCGGCCGCGATCAGCGAGAACAGATCAGGTAGTTAAAATTGTGAGGGAGCGAATTAGACGTAAAAACCATCGCTCTATTCGAAAACTAGCAGCCGAATTGAAAATTTCAAGGGGGTCTGCCCATAACATTTTGAGACATGATCTCGGGTGTTACGCGTACAAGAAACGTAAAGTTCATGGACTTTCCCAGGCGTCTAAGCAGAAGAGGGTCCAGCGATCAAATACAATACTTTCGTGGCACGCTGGGGATGAGTTTGTCTTCTCAGATGAAAAACTGTTTGTTTTAGAACAACCCCACAATGCTCAAAACGATCGGTTGTGGGCAGCCCAGATGGCAGACATTCCAGAGAATCAGAAATACGTTCCAAGATTTCAGGGTGCCCCCTCGGTAATGGTTTGGGGAGCAGTGTGTAAGCGGGGCAAACTTCCTTTGATATTCATCGATAAGGGTGTTAAAATCAACGCTGAGTATTACAAAACCGAAGTTCTGGCGAAAGTTGTTGCTCCAAATCGGCAACGCATGTTTGGAGAGGACTATTATATTTTTCAACAGGATGGAGCACCTTCCCATACCGCAAACAGCGTCCAAGCCTGGTGTAAGGCAAATTTAACTGATTTCTTACCCAAGAATGAATGGCCTCCCAGCTCTCTGGATTTAAATCCTTTGGATTTTTTTGTATGGTCATATATGCTGTCTAAGCTGAATAATTATAAAATATCAAATTTGGACCAATTAAAAAAAAAAATCGTGCGTATTTGGGATGAAATGCCTATGGAGGTAGTGCGTGCCGCATGTGACGGGTTTGAGAAACGTTTAACCCTGGTTCGGAAACTTAAAGGCGGAGTAATTCCCAAACATTTATTGTAATTATTTGATATTAGTTTTATTTTAATATAATACAGTTTTCATATAATTTAGCATCGCGTAGTTATTTTTATGATATTTTATAGTTGTATGCAAATATATTTGACACGGTGTGTTTTGTGATAGCATACAAGCAATAAAATCAAAACTGATAAGATTCTTCATGGTATGATACTTCAGGTGTAGGCTCGGGTTACTAGAGTTTATATATCCTAAATTTATTAACTACCTTGTACTTGTATATTCCCATTGCCATCCTTACTATTAGTGCGCGATTGGTTACTGTGCGTAACGTATACTAAGTTATACTAAGTTTGGCTATAGATTTCTTTGTCTTAGTTTATTTCTATAAGTGAGAACCTGTAATTGGCTATATATGGTTTTATCATTGTGTCTATAAATATGTTGCGCTGTTGGTTTTCCATGTATCAATAAATAAATAAAACAACCGCCAAGAACGGAGGAATACTACAAATTGAATTCAGTCTCTCGAGTTTTCGCTTAATGCTTTCTGTCACTCAAACAAGTCTAGCGAGTGGCGTGTCTAGTTGTCGTTGGTGGAAAAAAGATATGGAAGCGACACATATGGAAGCCGGGTCCCGTATACACAACCTGAGAGAAAAACACTAATTTATAATACGTAAAATTTTAAGACAATAGTTATCTAAGAAGCATTACCATTGTCACTTTACACGTTTAACTTGGTCAACAAGTTGGTAGGTACTTAATGGTTGACGCTAGGTGCAATACGAGTAGGGGCTAAATCGTAATAACGTTTGTTGGCAAACTTTGCCCTGCCATTTAGGTGCTTAAACGCCCGAGAGAGCATTAATAGAAAACTTTGCTTCAAGTCACCGCCAAGTTTCAAGATTGAATGTAAAATGTCTGGAATGGCATACAAAGACAAAAGTTTATCAAAATAAATACAACTGTCATAAATAGGTACTTCAAAGAATTAAAGAGTGAAAGAAAGAAGAAAAGAAAAAGAGTTATGGATGTTCATCCCCGCGAGAGTAGTTGCGGGCGCGCTCTAGGCACTCGAATTTAAGAAAAGCTTAAACAGACAGGCTAGTACACCTTATATTTTAATTTTACTAAAACTACTTTACTCTTAATCTGATTGTAGGTACCTACTGAAACTAATTAAGAACATAACTGGGCTATTAATTAGAAGTTAAGCAACCTATTGTTTTCAGAAGCAGTGTTGCTAATGACATTCTATTGTCCTTATCTGGCTAATTTTCCACATTGTTTTTTTAAGGTCAGCGTGACAAGATCTAGGTCTTGACTTATACTAAATACTAAAATCACATTTCAATTTGGTACCAATCCTATATCACCCTGACACTCATAAATTTCATAATCATGGACATGGAATTGCAGTTCGTCAAAAAGAGATCAATTATAATGTAGCTAGCTTTTTTAAAGTTATCCTTAGGTACTATAGATTAAAATTAAAAACATTTCTATCTTTTTTACACGCCTTATATTACTTAACTGGTAACTGAGTGTATGATATACTTAATTAAGTTTTGTATGTCGATTTTCATCCACTTCCATTAGTCGTATCGATTTAAAACTTCGCAAAAATGAGTTTTATTAATGCCAATACAATAAATTGGTCCCACAAGTCGATCTGATGATAGAACCTTAAGGCAGAACTCTTGAATGACTAATAGTTCTTACTACTAAAGACAGAGTCAGACTAGAGTTTTGCATACAGAAAGACTTACCGGTGCTGGTTTTTCTGTACGGTACTCAGTAGGTACCTACTGAGACCCAACGCTCGTAAATTCAAATGAAAGATATCCCAATAGTACCTATGCATATCGGACGAGTTACTTAGTAGTATGAGGCCCCGTTTCAGTGAAATTGGAAATTTGTCTTACACCTAGACACAAAAAATAACTTTAACATAAGCTACTTTTATGCGAATTACTTACGTGACTTTGGCAAGGATAATGTTATAAATGAGTGCATTCTGAAATAACATTTTACTGGACATCGCACATGGGCATGGCATCAGATCTATGATAGTACCTAATGATAAATAACATGGTGATGCCTTTTGACTCATTTCACCCACGTTCGGATGTGGTTACACGTTAGAATGCTACCATGGCTTCCATTTTAAAATTACCTAATCGTTTCATTTCAATTTAATTAAATTCCCATGTAAATACCCATGTGTTGCACTTACACACTTGGATGCTCAATCAAGACGCTTCACAAAAACATTAATCAATTTTTAAACGATCCTAAACTGGGCCCTTAGCCCCGGTTGTAAATCACGAAGTGTGAATAAAATGTAATAGGTAGTTATTCATAAATAATACACCCCACGGAACCCTAAGCCGCGAGCACTAGATCACGTCCCAGCATGCCAATGTCAAGGCTCGTGACAGCGACTCGTTTTTGCGTCCACGGAACCACTTGCAGTTTTATTTTTACCTTCTTACACATTCCCCGCACATCGCCAGCACTAGTTTACGTGAAACGATCTCTTTTTAAGGTTCCGTAGCCAAAGGGTAAAAACGGGACCCTATTACTAAGACTTCGCTGTCTGTCCGTCCGTCCGTCTGTCTGTCACCAGGCTGTATCTCAAGAACCGCGACAGAAAGAGAGAGACTAGAAAGTTAAATTTTCACAGATTATGTATTCCTATTGCCGCTATAACAACAAATAATAAAAACAAAATAAAACAAATATTTAAGGAAGGGACCCATACAACAAACGTTTTTTTTTCAGGCAGTATCTCAAGAACCGCCATAGCTAGACAGTTGACATTTTCACAAATTATGTATTTCTGTTGCCGCTATAACAACAAATACTAAAAACAAAATAAAATAAATATTTAAGGGGGGCTCCCATACAACAAACTTTTTTTTACTGTTTTTTATAGATAATGGTACGGAACGCACTTGACCGGTTTTTTTGCTAGTTTGTAAGCAAGGATTGATACGATTTCACTTAAATTTGATTTTCGAAGAGTTCGGTATTTGATTCCGTCATAAGCTCATGAGCGCTTTAAATTTCACGGACGTACAGAATGCGTTCTCGGGGACGTGCTAATGCTGTGTACGTGCATGCGGTACATGAGGTAATGCTGTGTATCCTGTTGATTTCTCGTTATTTGCTACTCGGCGTACCTAACCTACACCAAACCTACAACCGAAGTACCTACATAGTATAGATACAGAATGAAATAAACCGGTAGAAATGACTTCGCATCAGTGACTTTTAATTGAATCAAGTACATCTGTTAAAGTCCTAATAGTGGGTGGGCAGAGTTATCTTTATTAACGGCTATCACCGGAGGTCGAGAGCGCCTAACGAGCGAGGTCGCGAGGTTGGCACGCCTTAATCACCTGTCGGTCTCGTACGGAATCAAATTGAAGTGCTTTTATCACTTCCGTTTCAATGGATCTCGAAGTTAAAATGCACTAATAATTTACTTTAAAAACAAAGTTTTAACCGACTTCAAGCCACGAGAACATTTCCACATTTCTTTTCCAATTTACCACATGAACTGATTTCCGAGAGCAAATGCGTTGATTATTAGAGAAAAAAACCCAATCTCTGTATGTGACCCGATTATATTTGAGGACTTCCGTCGATTCCACAAGGATCACCTTTGGCACTTCATTAGTTGCTAGGTATTTCAACGGGATCTTTTCAGAATCTGTGACGTACATTTGTACTTTTACGTACATAATTGAGGAATTCCATAAGTGTTCTTCGTCATCAATTCCACTCCACCAAATCTATGATTTCCGGGTGTACATACACGAGTTATAATAGAAAATACCAAAATCACTACACGCGTGCCTAATATAATTGAAGAGTTCCCTCAATTCCTCATGAATCCCATCATCCAATTGAATTTTTGAAAAAAATGGGACCTACCTGGAAGCATATACTTACAAACAAAAATTTTTTTACGTATCAGCTCATCAATGACGGAGTTCTGAAGTAGCAAACTTTTAAAAAAAATAAAAAAATACAACCGAATTGAGAAACTCCTCCTTTTTTGAAGTCGGTTAAAAATAGCGTTGCGTCGTGTAATATTTATCTTGACTCTCATTATGTATATCAAAATCATAAATGTAGATAACATAAGTACAAGTAGTTCATATAATTTATTTAAAAGTGTGCTTTCATACATGACATATTAAGCTTTTTTACTAGTTTTGACGAATTTTTAGTTTATAATCCTCCGTCAAAACTATAGATATATTGATGGCACAAACGCAAATCGTTTATTCAATCCTTTATCTACATTTGCACGAGAAGTAAAAAAAAAAATGATTTATTCAAACATGGTCCAAAAAGTTCTATTTTCGATATTAGTTAGTTGTTTATGCACTTTTACTTATATAGGAAATCTAAAGATCACCTTGCTGTTATGTTCCTTGTTAACGTCTCTAACAACCCACGAGATTTTTATTTTTAACAAATTTTCACAAGTTACGTCCAAAAAACGGATTTTTTGGCCTAACATTGCCAAGTTTGGTGCCATATATCTCGAAAACTGTGCGTTTTGAAGTAAATACGGGATACTATAAACCCCGTTGTTGTTAATACGATAAAGCCATAAAAACACCAAAAAACGGACAGTTACTGATCGGAGAAGAGTAAGCGTCAATAAAAAAAATCGGCTAAGTGTGTGTCGGGCCACGCGCAGTGTTGGGTTCCGTACTCGCCTGTCTGTCTTAGTTACATCGACACGCGCGCGTTATCTAAATGGTGCGGTTGCGTCGGCTGAATTTGTAGGAAAGTTGGCCTTTCTAAGTAAATTTTAAGTTGGTCGACTATTACTCGGTAACCAGTTAGGTATGCTTAGCCGTGATAGATTTCCTTTTTTTTTATTAATTATTATTTACTACTGCCACGATTTTTTTCCCATCCCCAGTAGTACATGACTCGAACAAAAATTAGGGCTTTAAAGCCCAATAACTAGCAAACGAATCACTAAATTAAAAAATAGTTTTAAAAACCCATAATATTTTTGAACAAGCTATCCAACGATACCCCACACTATGAGTTTAACGAGAAAAAAAATTACATCCCCACTATAGGTGTAGGTTACCCCATTTTTTATTTTATTTGGTTGATTTATATACCCATGCCGAATTACAGTTTTCTAGTAGTAATGGTTACTGAGCTAAGCTGAAGACGGACGGATAGACGGACAGACAGGCGGACATAGCGAAACTATAAGGGTTCCTTGTTGCCTACGGAACCCTAAAAAGGCTGAAGGTATTGGACAAAACCATCAAGAAGCCTGCTTATTAACTGTATGTTTATTATTTTATATCGCTTTTCAGTTATATAACATTCAACGTGCTGTCTAACATGTCGACATTTTTAAAACCGTTATTTTATTAATGTCAGAATGATCTGTATAGCGTTTTATCGGGGTTATATATTATCCCACCATCGAACGATAGTAATTACGGGTTCGTGTTGCAACGCAAACTAATGTCGACGCAGCGGAGCGAGCACTCGGACGGATTACGTACGTGATGACCAAAACCTCGCGTAATCCCGGCCAAAACATCGATAATGCACTTGCAATAATCAGTCAAATTTCAACCAACCAGCACACTAGCATTAGAACTCATTATCCCCCGTCTTTTAGAGAGGTTTAATTCGAACGTGCTCGATGAGAATCAATTGTGTCATTGCACAATGGAACACAGTTTATTTAATTCCATGTAATAGCACTCGATAAAAGCGTAGGTAAAGTACAGCATCACTGACTTTTGATTTCAAAATACAGTATGCAGGGTGTGGGTAAGGACCAAATTCTTGGCCAGCTTAACTCACTCAATTACGTTTCTATGAAAGTTTTCCGTTGTGACACGAAAATTAACCATAGAATTGTATGGTTAATTTTTGTGTCACAGCGGCCTCTCAAACATTTTTTTTTCTTGAATTAACTGACATGAAAACTGTCGAGAACTGAGCTAGAAACAAGGTACAGCTCTCGAGGGAATTTACTCTGTCACTCTACGATAAATAAGAAATAGACTCCAATTCCATTAGCAATATATGAATTATGTCTATCAATGTCTAATATTATACTAGATTTATCGCCTCAAGGAAATATTTACATTGAAAGTGTTTATTTGAACGCAGTGCTCTGCTTTCTGCTCGGGTAATAAATTAGAATTTGCGACAGTGTTTTTATACATGTATACCTAGGTACATTTAGGTCAGGCCACGAAAGAAGGAAATGCTTGGAACACCATTTTTGACCCCGGCTCAAGGGCTGCGGGCGGGGATTTCGGATATGTTCAACTCCTAACTAGTCCAAACAAAGTTACGAAGCCAAAAATTGTGTTCCAAGCATTTCCCTCTACCTATACCTTTTATTTTTTGACCATTAGTTGCTTGGCCTAATTATGTTTATTTCTTCTTATACATACAACTTACTTGGGTAGGTACCTACTAAATTTTGCTCACGTTTTGTGGCTAGCCTTAAAATTACCAATGTAAATGGTCGTTGTACTTCTTAGCCAATTCCAGTGGTAAGATCAACGCTGCATAAAGGTAATGTGTAGGAACTTGTTAATTTTTACCTACATCAGATTAAAAAATAAGTGACGTAATAAAAAAGAAAAACCCTATTAACGTAACAACGACCGTAGAACCTGCTGCCTACTTTATCGAACAGTGAATACTCGTGGTAAGTTTCTTTATACAACCATCGTTTCGCCAGCGGCTGGTACGGTACCTAGAGCGCTCATCAATCACGTGTTTTTGCCGCGGTTTGCCAGCACCACGAGTCACCACGTCTGTGTTCAAGGAGAATCGAAGGAAGCGAAGATGTTATCAATGTTGCACATTAGATAAACTTATGTCATAAAAATAGCAGTTCAGGCAGTTATTTTCATAGTGTAATGAAACTGTGACTAAGTGCGAAATATTAGTTTTATGAAATAGTGCAAAGAACGATTGAAGAACGTTTAGTAATTTGAAATGGTCTCATTTATTCGACGGAGGAACTATAGTCAAGTAAGTGGCTTTTATGCTTTTACTGGATGTTATAGAATGATAAGGTTGTTCTGCACCCACAGCTGGCTCCAAAACGCGAAAGGAACAATAGAGCTAATTAATAGCTAACACGCCCGAACGATTTCTCCCGCCGCTCCGTTTTTCCTTACACTGTGTCATAACGTGACAAGAACACCAGTCCGAGGTAAAGTTTCACAAGCGATTTAGTTTGAAAGTTGCTTGCCTCACGTATATCTGACGGATAACTCACTGCATTCTAATACATGCCCTAAACTGAGAGCGGAAAGCGTTTTGATGCATACGGTACCATAGACCGAAATGAAAGTGACCTGGTGTTTGCATTATTAAGAAAACCTCATGAAAGACTGTTGTTACACAAGTAAATAGTGAGTTTTCTTGAGCATCGATGTATGCATTTTCTTTTAACCAAAAGATTGAATCCTCATATAAACACAGAATTATATTTTGGTCTTTGTCGGCGTTAATTGAGAGTTGAGACTACGAGCGGCAGATTAACCATGTAAAGAAAAGACTGCATTGCCTATCCGATTCTGTCTTCATAGGGTATGCCAATAACAACATCTTATCTATATAAATTGTATAATTTACGAACTTGACAAGTTTTACAAATATATATTGAACAAAGGCGCTTGCAAGTAACTATTCCAAAAAGTGCTTTATTGCTCCCAAACCAGACCATCCGCGCCTCGCCTGTTGTTCGTGTTGCTCAAGCGGTGAGCGAGCGGAAGACGCGACGTTGTGTAAGACGGATCATCGCTGATCCCTTCACCGGAGCGCTAAGTGGCCGGCCACGCTAATGACATCTCATGATCCATGTACCGTCAACAACACATTTAACTTGCTAATTGTAAACCTTATTGCGAAGATATGCTGAAGAGACCCTCAGGCCTCCAGGCAGCCTCAGGGCCTTTGGAACCGATTAGCGAGGGTCGGTGCTTTCAAACCGTTGGTAATCGTAACTTACGTGTTAAAGTCTGATAGGAAGTTTGACAGTTTTCAAGGGGATGACAGCTGCCGGCCTGTAAAATGTGGTTGATGCATTCTACCCTTAGTAGTGTATAAATGGTGGATGTAGGTACGTACAATCAGCATCATATAGTCAGTAGCAGTAAAAGTAGCCAAGTATTTCGGTACACGTCTTTATTACAGTACTAGTGACCCGCCCCGGCTTCGCACGGGTACTATATTATACATATAAACCTTCCTCTTGAATCACTCTATGTATTAAGAAAAACCGCATCAAAATCCGTAGCGTAATTTTAAAGATCTAATAAGCATACATGGGGACACACAGCGGGAAGCGACTTTATTTGATACTATATGTAGTGAAGAGTAAGGATGAGTTACGAATTACGATATATTTGGCTGTTACTAACTATACGATGCTGACTGTACTAATTTACGCTATACAAAATCTGGTAACAGGTGAAACATCATAGCCCCAACAAACACAAGCTCAAGTCCTAAACACGTAACCACACTTAAATACTGCATTCCGTAGTGTTTATATATACTTATTATACTCTTTGGTGTTTATTAAGCTAAAAAATGTTTATTGAAGAAAACGATTTGGCGTCTGTAGTTGACGGTTTTATTGATCTCTTTCTGACCTACACCGATTGTGTCGATTGGGTTTTATCGATGTCGTTTGCAGGCTTTTGTCTAACTTTACCGACAGGTCGTTTAGAAAGTTGTGGATAACAATTTAGAGTTAAATATTTTATTAACTGTCAGTCGTTCAGCTGCAATGGTTATGTTAATGTTTTCATGTGGCAAGAGGGACCTTCCGTTATTTTACTTATAGGTACAATACAACAGATGGATTATTAAATTAACTAGTAAGTACGTCATTCTCCTGCGTTAACAGGATTTGGTCGATCACCAACTTACATTTAATGGAAACTGGTTAAACAAGTTGTAACGTTTTTATGTAGGTACCTATTTTAACTATTTAATGCGAACTAATCGATGAAGCATGGTTTTTAACAAATAATTATTAAAGTACCGTAACAAACGATGGATGCGCCTTAAGATACTTCTGAAAACACATTAAGAATACAATTTGTCCTGAATGCCCTTACCAGAATTCGAACCCAACACCTCCACCTTCGTAAGCTATCACTACCAACTAAAGCGGTCGTCGTCGTTATAAAACCGGCGGGGTGTCTCATGGCCGCTCCACACAATGGGCCATCCTGACCCATCATACAGGACGCAACTATGCGTTAAAGGGAGTAAGACATATTTATGTCGCGTTCTACCGCATAGCCGCGTCCTGCGGGGCTACCATGGCTGCTATCGCTTGTCACGCAATAGTGGATATGATTCTTTATCGCATCTGATACGTTAACCAAACCTTGTCGTTTATCTCACGATATGTGTTAAAGCTTGTCGCTTATAGGACTATAAGTGATAACTCTAGCCATAGAGCCTATTTCGGTGATATTGGATGAATGCTTGCACAAAAATAGGATGCTTTATTTATTATACCACCAAAATAAGACGATTTAGAAATGACTCGATTTAATACTCTTAAGTTACTTTTTAAAATGTACGGTTCGAGATACATTTTCATAGCGCCCATGTATAGAGATAGTTCCAATCCGGGCAAAGAACATAGAATAGTTTTTATCCCGGAAATCATTCCCTAAGGGTGTGAAATGTGGGGTGAAAAATTGTATGGAGTTACGATATAAACGAGTTCCACCCGAACGGAGCCACGGGCAGGAGCTAGTAAATAGATAAATAAATATAAGGGAACTTAAATACAGGCACGCAAGCAATAAGGGTACGATAAATAATAAGTCACGTGATTTGTCTACTTATTCACTCAAATTACCGATTCACAATGGTCAAAATAGAGTTATCCAACTTTGACAGGTATACATGACAAGTGACAGCCGTTACCGTTTTGCATAACATAGTACGTTGTTAATGTGATAAATTATCGTAATTTGACGTCTCAACTTAGTTTATTTTATCTAAGTGCGTCCGAGGTAACGATAAGCTATATCGAATGTAATAAAACTTGGTTTTCACCAAAACTACGAGTGAATTTATACTCTATTTTTTAGTGGTATAATAATGATAGTTACTGTGATAAGTGCGCTATGGTATTTTTTCCCTATAATAAAACAGATTTGTTTGTTGGTTGAAGTCACACCTATTATTGAAAAAGAAGACGTGAAATTTCATCAGGGAGTCTTGAACAAATTCTGTTGGACCTTGGACTTAGGAGTTCCTAAAGCAGACATTTCGCTGCATATCATTAGTGCGCAAGGGGGTGACACGCTTATCGAAGCGGTACTTAAGGTAAGTAATGCTTTTTGGATTATAGTAACGATAACCTATACTGTGGATCAAGAAAACCTGAACTTCCGCACTTTTTCAAGTAACTAAGTATATTTTTTTATACGAGAATAACATAAAAACACTTGAAAAAACATGCATATATACGTCATATGTAATTATTGCATTTTATTTATTGATATATGTCAAGATTTTATTTTTTTGATCTATCGAATTGAACCGAGCTGAATTCTGTCACATATATATATATATATATATAGAGTGCGCAAGGAGATGGCACTATTATTTGATAATTTGGGCGAGGATCTCCGCTCTCATTACGCCGACGGGTTGCCGCTCCATATAAAGGTAACTTAGGTATATTGTTTCTCGAATAGAATGGTCACTCGGACTAAATCAAATCAAATCGAATTTGTTTAAATAACATAGAGAGTAAACCTACAGAAACTAAAAATATTATTAAGTAAATTTTCATTGAGGCGCCCAGTATATACCTAGATATTTATAATTATTTATTAAGAATAAAAGTTTAGTAAATAATCTTAAATAATACAGATTGTACTAAACGTAACCCACCATGTTACTGAATTCTACATAAAAATAACGCTCAAAACTATTTTTTTATGTATTTATTAGCATAGCATACAGTAGTTACAAAGGGATGTCACAATATCATTTATACCTAATATTATTATTTTGTTTATAGGGTCATGAGAAAGTGGATAGCGTTCCCGGCAATGACTGGTCCCGGCGATCCACAGGACTTGCCTTTTTAGAGGCTCAAGGGGGTTGCTACACATCTTGGGTGATAAATGAATTGTTAAATATACAAACATACAGTAGCTGCCCGCACGGTTTCGTCCGCGTATTGCAAAGGAATAAACCCGCGGGCTAAACTGTCCATCCAGAAGGTAGTAGTAGTACAACTTTATTGTACAAAATAAACACAGTAAACAATTAACAAAAAGATGATGAAGTGATGTACAAAGGCGAACTTATCCCTTTGAGGGATCTCTTCCAGTAACCCTTTCAGTAGAAACGAGAAGAGGTAGACTTCAAAAGAAAAGAAGGGAGGAAAATATTTTTTCACACCTTTCATTCGGAAAAGTAAGTTTTGCTCCACGACGAGAGGGATCAAAATGCTACTTTTCTGTTCAAGCTACTTTTTTAATTTATTCATTGGCATGTAGCATTTACGCAATGTGCCAATAGAACACATTAAATACAATAATCGATTGTAATTTCATCGTAATCGATTAAAAACGAACATATTTAAAGTTTTAACTTTAACGTTATATAAAAATTTATGATTTTCGTAATATTTAAAAATGCGTAAGTAACAAAAATTAAGAAATTTTGTTAAAACTTGTTAAGTAATTTTAACAGAATCTTTTTTATATTTCTTCATAGTCGGTGTGAAAAATAGTATGTGTCACTCGGTAGCAAAATTATCTTAACCCTCTTCTAAACACTTGTATCCCTCACTACGCTCAGGATCCTACGTTAGAATCCCTCGCTACGCTCAGGATTCTATTTTAGGATCCCTCGCTACGTTCAGGATTCAATACACCGCCCTCGCCGTAAATATACTATTTTTCTCCCTTGTGACACAAATAACTATTGAAAACGCTTCAGTAGTTCCGGAGGGGCACTTACATACAAAATATACAAACTTACAATCTCACAGACCTCTTTATAATATTAGTATCACTACATAGTAGTAGATTATAACTACTAGCTATAACCCCTTTCTTTCTAGTACATGAGAGGCATTTGGAATTGGCAGCAGTATTTTAGAAAGATCATTACCTAATAACCACTTTAAATACCAAATATCACAAACAATGTTGACACGAGATTGATTTTAAAATAAATGATTTCGATACACATTGATTGAAGGTACCATTACGTTTCAGATTGCGGATGTTAACTGTAAAATAATCTCAGTCAACGCGAGATTTCCTGGGCAAGTGCAGGACTCCTTCATTTTTAAACAATTGTGCCGTTAAAGCAGAATTAAAGAGGCTACACGACAGTCACATAGGGGAGCACAACCTACTTCTAAGTAGAAATTGCTGCCCATAGATAGACTACCTGTTGTGTGCTGTACAATATATAATGCAGCACTATCGGTAAGTGATTCAAACATTTCCCAATCTTAGATTGCACCGATTGCATTTTAATGCATAATTGGTTGCAAAATAAATTTGCAAATGTGAATTTGTTCTATCTAATTCAGCCTTATTAGCAATAATCCATGGGTCAATAATATAAACAATAAATCTGGGGGCACGGCAGTGCCCCCGCCAAGTCAAGCAAAACAGCGGCACGGCCGTACCATCCTTTTCTCGAAGCAGTTCAGGCCATTTTCGGCCCCCCTATAAATTCGTTGTGGATAAAACTAGAATCCTGCATTTTCATTAACCAAGCACGCATTGTTTTACATAGTCTTAGGTATGCAAAAATCCATAAATGCAGTAAAGTTGTGTGATTGCCAAGTTGCAGAATTTTATTTAGCTAGCAAATAAATAATAATAAGAATGCCTGAGACTTGGTACTACCAAATAAGTATCTCACAACTTTTTGCGGTGGAAAAGTTTCGAGACTTGGCCTCTTTTTTACATGGAATGTTTTTATGGGATGAATACTACAAAAAATAGTTTAATAAGTCACACATTACGGATTTGAGGGATCTAATTGAGACACACTTTTCTTTTGTAGGTCGCTGGTGGAAGGTGGACCTTTCGATACGCTGGAAGCAGAGGGCGCGGAGAGAGAGAGAGGAGGGCCACACGCGAGGGTGGAGACAGCACACGTGCGCCACCAGCACAACGGGCGGCTACTGTTGTGGTTAACTAGGAGAAGCGGTCAAATTTAATAATACTTATCCTGTGTACCGCTGCATTTCATTATGATACCTACTTTACTTAATATATCTATATACATATATATACTAGGTACTATACCGACTTTACCTACACAATTTATTCTAAAAAATGTTAATGAGGCAAGTGACTTCCGCATGTAACCGTACGTCAAATGCCGAATAATTAAACAGCCAGCAGGAAAAAATGACGACAGATCACGTTAAGGAGACCTCACGTCACGTGTATTTTTCTACAGTGAACGAAAAGGCCGAAACGCACTGACAGCGGTGGCGGAGCGGCGTGGTGCGGCGCGGAGGCGGTACCGGTTGTAATGTATGAGCTAAATGAAAGGGTCCGCATAGAAGACCGGCCGGGAACAAAGCGTGGCGGCGGCGGCGCGGAGGCGGTGATACGCGTGCACAGATAGGCGAGCGCGGCGCGGGGCGGTTTTGCGGCGGGAAGTAGTATTGCCAATGCACCGGCGCGCACCGGCGGTGGCGGCGCGGCGCGGCGCGGAGGCGTGCTGAGAGCGGTGCAGCAAGTTGTATATTTTTACAACTTCACGCCCCGATGACCGTTTAGATTTCTTCTTTTTGTTTCGCCATAGGGCAAGTAAGAGCAAAATCTCGTTATCGCTATCTGAATCTGAGGATAACAGTTTTGATCTTTCAGGTCAGGTCTTTGAGGTCAAAAAGTAGCCGAAAAAACCTCGCGTGATTTGTACACAAGCCCTTTTGCTCAAATTCGTACGCGCTCATGCGCCGTGCGCGAGCGGCGCGCCGCGACGCGAGCCGCCTGGAGGCGGTCTTTTGATCGTGCTCAAAGGCGCCTCATAGTTAAAGCAATGACGCGTAATTTCGATGTCCGAGAGGCAAACGGATGGCTCGCGGTATTTGAGCTCCCGATGCGTTGTGGAACTGCCCTGTGCAACCCAAAATGAGCCAACTTGGACTGGAGCGGAAATTGGAGGATGGGGGGTGAAAATAAAATGTCACCGGTATTCAATTTAGACCAGCATCCATACTAATATTATAAACTAGCTTCTGCCCGCGACTCCGTCCGCGTGGAACTCGTTTATATTGTAGCACCATACAAATTTTCATCTGCAATTTCTCCCTCCCTCCGGGGATGGTTTCCGTGATAAAAACTATCCTATGTCCTTCCCCGGGATCTAAACTATCTTCATACCAAATTTCATCTCAATCGGTTCAGCAGTTTAAGCGTGAAGAGGTAACAGACAGACAGACAGACAGACACACTTTCACAGTTATAATATTAGTATGGATATGGATTAGTATTTAAGTATATTAGTATAGTATGAATTATTTTATTTTTAGTATTTGGCGTTATAGCAACAACAGAAATATATCATCTGTGAAAATTTCAACTGTCTAGCTATCACGGTTCTTGAGATACAGCCTGGTGACACCCTCCTCTTCCACCCATCACTCACCAATATTCGGGATAAAAATTATCGTATGCCCTTCCTCGGAACTACATATAAATATCCCCATATCCAATTTCATTTAAATCGGCTCAGCGGTTCAAGTATCTCCATACAAATTTTAACCCCCCATTTCACTCCCTTAAGGGATGAAATTCGGAAAAAAAACTATCCTATGTTCTTTCCCAGAATTCAAACTACCTCTGCACCAAATTTTATCTCAATCGGTTTAGCGGTTTAAGAATCTCCATACAAATTTTAACCTCCCATTTCCCCTCCTTAGGGGATGAATTTCGGGAAAAGAACTATCCTATGTCCTTTCACAGGATTCAAACTATCTTTGCACCAAATTTCACCTAAATCGGTTCAGCGGTTTAAGCGTGAAGAGGTAACAGACAGACAGACAGACAGAGACACACTTTCGCATTTATAATATTAGTATGGATGGGAAAGTGTATGTGTGTGTTTGTTTGTCCGTCTTTCACGGCAAAACGGAGCGACGAATTGACGTGATTTTTTTAAGTGGAGATAGTTGAAGGGATGGAGAGTACTATACATAGGCTACTTTTGTAATTAAAAAGTAGCACAGCAACGGTAAATGAAAGAGTTTAGAAATAAATCATACCTTTATATAAAGAGCATATTCTATTCTTTACTCCAGTCATACATATCTTGGCGATAAAGTGTGAAGTTTTTAAGAATACTAAAAGTACAGTAAAAAATATAGCAAAATTATCAAAAACGTTTGTATTTGGTGGCTGATTAAGATAAAACTATAAGTGATATCGCTTTTGTATGTATAAATAGTTTATAGTAAATTTATCAAGGATTATTTTGTTTCTACATACTTTTTATGTATCTTGTACGGTTGTCTTTTAAAATAGAAAATACCGCGCTCCGGGACAATTTCATGGGCGCGGGGGAGGGGGGTGAAGTTCACCCCGGAGAGGGGGAGAGTAGATAAAATTAAACTTTGCTCTATAACCTACATATCCTGATAAAAGTTCTCCATTAAGTTCGCCGTCGAGCCGACACGAGCCGGTAACCCAGTAGTTTTCTTATACTACAGTCCATGTACACGGCGGTCAGCGCGGGGTTACCGGCTCGTGTCGGCTCGACGGCGTTCTACGGCGGCTCGGGCGGAGCCTGCTTGCACGGCAGGTAGTGATCTCCTTTGCCTGCAGCTCTTCCGGTTCCAGCTCCTGATCCCAAATACGCCTGCTCATGTATCTCCTGGCACTGCTGGAACCGATCCACGGATAGTTGAAGTTCGATCCGCTGGCTCAACAACTCTTTGAACCAACATCCTGTTCAGTGCGCTGAGCTTTGAGGGTCTTGTTCGTCCTAACAACACACATGACCTCCTCTTCACTCTTATCCCTCTCCTGCAGGAGCTCTTCATTTAGATCTGTGGCCTCTGAGCTCTTTTTGAATGCATCTTTGAGCATGCATGGTTTTGGTGACTTGGACTGTAAACATAATGAAAATGTATGATATTTGGACATTATACCTTTATATAACAAGGGTGTCTAGCTGGGTAAGGCCGCGGAGCGTTTTAACCGCCACACTTTTATGTAACAATGTATTGCCGAATAAAACCTCATGGTGGCATTTACTTTTGTTTTCATTCAAAATTTGTCACGGCCCTCCACGAAACCTATTTGCATTATGACAGAGCCGTCATCTCAGTACAATAAACGTCAATGATGACATAATTTGTACTGGGATAGACAGCTCTGTCATAACTCAAATAGGAATGCAAATACTCATAATTGAACTGAATCCTTTCTCACTGCACTGTATGCTCACTGAAATACAAGCAAAACACACTTTTACTCTCTTAAACAGATTAAGTATAGTGCCTTGATTAAATATACGTATAAATTTAATATATCATACTCGGTAGTAAGTCAATCTCATTACGATTTCATGATATATTCATGAATCATATAGATAATTGTTGATTACTTACAATTTCAACGCTGCCACCGAGTTTTCAGGGCCGAACTCCCTCAGCGAATCCGCCAATTCCTGCCACTGAAACCTCGTGCCACCGTACTCGCCGTTGGCAAAAAGCGCGTGCGTCGCCATGTACTCGCAAAGCTTCCTCTTTGGAGCCGGAGTGCAACGGCTGAAAACGTATTAATCACACAAATAAGTAAGACGACCAACGTTGAAATAATAAACTAACTTATTTTGTTTGTTACTTACACTCTTGGTTGCATTTTTCGCAAAATTTCGTCGTCATGTAAACTGAATTTAACTTATATACTGTATTAAACTGAGATAACCGGGAATAACGCTAGGAGGATGAAGAATTACTCTTATTTATGTTGATGTGATAGCGACGGAGTTCACGACGACGGTTTATTTTGCTGTCAATGTCAAGCCTTAGAAAAAGAAAGGGTCTCATCACACAGATGCAAAATACAATAAAAACCCAAATATTTTGAAAGTTAGTTAAGTATGAGTGAAGGTATAACATTTCTATTATCTCTCAGTTTGATGGCATTATAGTAAAACGTCCTATTTATGAGCAAGCAGTCATCCAATATTACCAACAAATGTATAAAAAAGGCTTTATGGCTAGAATTTTTGAAGCACGGCCAACTGTCACATTTCGTGACAATATGTCACATCGTCGACTGTTTAAATTTATCATACATGAAAACCATGTTCGGATGATGGATAAAATAAACAAATCGATACGATACGATAAGGAATTACGAGTGAAGCACCGCTAGAGGCGCTAGTGACGCGTGATGTCGCCAAAATTGAAAAATGTCAAATGTTGAATATGGTTCTGTTACGCTGGATTATTTATTTATTTAGAATAATATTTTGCTATACCTGCACATAATTATGGCAAATATGAGTTACGGATCAATGAAAGGCAGTGCTTTAAAAGCGAGGCCGAATTAAGCGAGCCGAAATACAGCTAATTCAGAGGTTAGTTTACTATTACCAACACATTTAATCAAAAGTATGCTTATTTACCGAGTTCACAGCTATGTTTCCTCTTTTTACAGACTTCAAGACTATGATAGAAATAACAATTTTATTGAGGCTGTGTGCTGCAGTTCAAAGAAAGGCCTATAATATGATGGATAAATGAAATGAAATCCAGTCTGAAAACACGAAAACATTAACATGTTGCATTGCCTTTGAGTTCGATAAAGGCAGTTCACGTGTTTTAATCAAGAATGAATTGGTAAGTTGCTATTTACAGTGATTCTACTACCAAAAAATAGAATTGCTGTGTAATACTTTTTTCAGTCCCAAATGGTTAACCTGACATTCCTTGTAAAAAAACCAGGCAAGTTGAACATACTTACATTCTTTAGATAGCATATAAAGTAGGTAAATGTACTAGACTTTAAGTTCTAAGATTTTGGCTAAATACAATTTTTGTGTACCAAATTGTGTTACACAGTTTCAATACTAATTTTGATTAAACTGTAGAAGTTGGTGGTAAAAGAAAGCTATATTGTTACACTATCTTTGTGTTTCTGGCTGTCATACATGATTTCTTTGAAAGCTTTACAGCGACAGAAACTTTTCACAATCTTATTTTTACTTAATATTTACTTTATTTTCTAAATATATTCAAGATGACTATTTACATTTAGATGTCACCTACTGATCCATAATAATATCATCATACAATGTGACACATAATAAGTACCAATTAACTGAATAATTTCTTTATTTTTTATTTGTATCTTCATTTTATTTAATATTATAAATTATTATATTTTTAATTTAAAATTAAATTAATAACAATCCTTTGCATCAAATATAAATAAACTCTTTTTGGTTATTATCTATGTAAGTTAATTTAATATTAGAAATATTTGTCTACTTGTGAAATATGTATCCATGTAGTCATATTTCACCGGTATTACTTGTAAAAAAATACGTATCAATAAAAACTTTGTGATTTAAATTATATTGGATTAGGTAAGATATAAATATCCAGTCAACTGTGGATTAGTGAAATAAAACTAAAATTTATTTTGTCATTATAAATATAATGTAGCCGCTACTCTGTAATTTATTTCGTATCTGTTTCTAGACTACTGTAATATTAATCAATTTGACTCCCATACCATGCAGTTTTATTGGACAAAGAGTGGCAAATAAGCATATGGCTGGTCTGGTGATAAGCAGACACTTTTATGGTTGGTTGCAACTTCAAAGGAATCCAAGATTGAATCCTTGATCGGTAAAGATTGAATTGAGGATTCTGTGTTAAGAGTATTTGTAAAAGTCAGTCTATTAATATTATTAAAAATATACTTTTATGTTTCAGAATGGTGGAAATGAAACCTAAATTTTAAGACACCTAAGCATTAAAATTAACTCAAATCTACTCAAAGGTGCCTGGACTGTGACTTGAAATGGATAAATCTGCGTTTGTACCTACTCTTACATTCTCTTTCTCATTTTGTAAATTGTATACCTATTGAGTTTATTTTGTACAACAGTCAAATTGAAATAAAAGTAATAAATCCAATGTGATCATTATATTGTGTATTTTTTAATACCATATCGTAGGCAAACAAGCATACGGCCCGCTTGGTGGTAAACGGGCATCGTAGCCTGTTGAAGCTTGAAAATTGCGTTGCCGATTCTCCTTCTATGTACTCGTATGTAGTTGTTCAAGAAAAGACATCAATAAATTTATTTTGTGTTTGTTTTGTAATACTGTGTTGTGTTGTGTCACGAATGTTAGATTCTTAAAATTCTTGAGAATATCTTTAAAAAATGGTTGTCATGCCCAAAGTGTTTGAAGGTTGAGATGGTAGAGCGCGTTAGTATTGACTCGTTTTGTCCTCCATCTTGAACCTCACCTTTCAAACACTCCCTGCATATAGGTGGCATAATAAGTAAAGGAATCAATCAATTCAAATGAAACGGTATGGCTTATTCATGTATTTATGTAATTAGATTTTTGAACACGTGTGATGTTTTGAGTACCATCGGTTATAATCTTCTTTTCTTTCTTCACTAATAGATCTGAAAAGAAAATAAAATACAGGTCAATGAGTACTTAACCTGAAACACAATTACGCATGTTAATTCGGGTGGAGCCGCGCGCACATCTTTTGTCATTTATGAAATGATAATTATCTTATTTACCAAAGTAGCAATTCGAGTAGGTACAAGGTGTAACAGATAATGTCTGTTACCTCTTTACGCTTAAACCGCTGAATCGATTTAGATGAAATTTGGTATTGAGATTGTTTGAGTCCCGGGAAAGGACAAAAGATAGTTTTTATCCCGGAAATCAGTCCATACGGGGATGAAAGTTTGTATGGAGATGCGTTATAAATGAGTTCTACGCGGACGGAGTCACGGGCAGAAGCTAGTTTAAGATATAAACAAGAATGACGAATATGTTTTAAGGAATGACTCTCTGATTCCCAAGTACATGTTGATTGCAGTACCTAAGTACCTAGGTTTAATAAAATAATCACTGGCTACATTTGTATTACTTATACGCTAACGTTGTTCCCTACTCTAAACGCCATCCTCCGCTAGCGTTTTCCCCGTTGTACCCAAACGAGCCTCGGGGTCCATACAATTTATCAATTACTCAAATAGCATTACTTACCTTACTCCTGATATGCAGCGAAATTTCTGATTTAGGAACTCCCAAGTACAAGGGCCAAGAGCTTTGTTGAAAGCTCCCTGATGAAATTTCACTAGTTTTTCAATAATAGGTGTGTTCAACAGACAATTTTGTGATTGATCAGTCACTAGAAAATCGAACATTCACTGGTAGTTTTGGTGAAAACCAAGTTTAAAATAGGTTATCGTTAATACCTCGGACGCATTTAGATAAAATAAACTAAGTTGAGACGTCAAATTACAACATTAACCACGTACCATGCTCTCATTTGTCATTATATCGCTGTCATATGTCATAGTTGGATAACTCCATTTTGACACGTGCAACCATGTTTTGAATCGGTAATTTGAGTGATTAAGTAGACAAATCACGTGACTTGTCATTTGTCACGCCGTGATAAGTGATAAAATGGCAACCATCTTAGGCCCGCTGTATGATAGATCAGGATGGCCCATTGTGTGGAGCGGCCATCAGGCAAATCTGTCAATGAGTTAAACCTCAATTTCTAATGGCGTACAGTAAAGTTGTAGGTAGGTACACCTAAAAAGTTCTACCATGTAAATTCTATACACAGTACCTCAAATCAAAACGGCCTGTGGTAAGTAAAATACTCAAGACTTTGTTCTGTGTTTAACTTTACTGTGTAATCAGCAGTAATGTCATCTGCCCGAAGTGACAGTGCCGTAACTCGTGAGGTCCAATGTCAGCTCATTCCGGTTTGGGCCGTGACATTCGCATAATCTTCTGAATGCTATACGACCTTGAGCGGTTTACATTCGAGTGCCAACATAACACGATTGTGTTTAAGTGCAATATCTCAAGACGAGCGTGTTTAATTTAAAAATTATAAACTATGACATGTCGTACGCTTGTGAAACAATTGCTCTAATAGAATATAATTATTGTTAATGTCATTGTTCTATAGAGGTAAATGTTACGAATCGCATTGTTACACAAGTTACTCAAGGACTAAGCCTAAGCTTGGGATAAGATTAACACGATCATTCATTCCAAAGAAAATGTATACAAAGGTATTTTAGGCCGGAATTACAAGGTTTTCCAGTGTATTTGATTAACTTTAAATATGTCACGATCGGGCTCAAATCGTTATAGGTAACGTAACGAAAGTACGTATCCGATCGTATCTATGATAGTATTTTATTATTACCTCGAGATGCCACCAACGCTGCACGCTAACCAAAATAAAATACAAAACTAACATCCTATTGCAACTTCACAGCACACTTATCTTATTTGCATAACCTTAGACTTTCTAACATATCAATCATAAAAGTCTAGAATGATTAGGTTATAATCCCGACATCGACAGGTCAGGGTCCGTCACGCTAGTCACGCTCACGTCCTGGGTCCGTGCCCCCGAAACAAGGCGGTCATCGAGTTATTACGCTGGGCGGTTATTAAATGCTGGTAATTTTAGAAGATGACAGTGAACGAACTCTGAATAAACAAACAAAATGTTGGCACCATTAAGTTCTTCTTTCGTAATCAAATTTTGTACACCTTTATTCAGAACACGTTTTTTATACTTAAGTAAGTACCAACCTACTTACCTGCTTTTCAAAATAGACTTAGTTTATTCCAGATTCCAAAAAGTTACATTGACATTTCAATACAATCTTTCACTTGCTACATCGTTCACGTGAACTCACATATCTATTCCTTTTATGAGTTATATTCCGGGATAAAAGGTATTGTTTTAATTCAGCCATATTCAGGCTAGAAACTACACCAACAGGGTAATAATACCTACAGATACGATCAAACGGGGCAGGGAGGGTAAATCAGAAAGTACAAAAGATACGGAAGTTTGCTCTTCGGAGTCACGACACATTTTAGAAAAAAAACCAGTCTAAGAGTCCGCAGTAAGCTCGATTCTCCATACAAACGTAGTTACGCTCTCATTTTAACACTACGTCTTGGATTGTAACGAAACTTTGTATGTACAATGACATGAGGTATATCTATGTCTGTAATTAGTTTAAGTAGCTTCAGATACCATAGTTTTTCATACAAAACTTGTTTTTGCTGTATTTCGTTTAATTGTTTTATAAACTGGAACCATAGAAAAGAGATATTAACCTTCAATAACCTAAGAAAAATGCCAGATTTCCCGCTGTGTTCAAACATCCATAAAACAATTTTGACTAGATTTTTTTTTATATATAATTATATATATTTTAAATATTTATGTAACTGTTATGTAGTTTGGCAGATAAGGTTAAATTTATATTATGTAACCTGTTTTAGTAATAAATTATAAAAAAAAGGAAAACAGGAACACGGCCAAAGCCTCTTTGTTTTTTTTTTATTATTTTTTTAAATACAGTCAAGTTTTGGAGAAGAAATCAGGGGACTACGAAACGTTGATTTTATGCAATTTTAGTGAGGGTTCGAAAGGATAATTATCGATTGATAATAACAAAAATTGCGCTCGTGAAAGTGAACTGTAGGTATTCGAAGTATTCGAACGTGTATTTTCGCACTTGCGTCTATCCGAACGCACGAAGTGTCAACGTGACGTGCCGCGCTGTGGGGATTTCCCTTACAAGAAGAATTCAGTTCGGATTATGCAAAGTTGAGCGAACTCAAGTGCCATTGGTTTCTTATGCTGGTGATAATTATCCGATAATTATCAAGAAGCGTAATTATCTTGATAATTTCGAACCCTGATTTTAATAGGTATTTTCGGTCCAAGCTGCAGTTGTCTCTATCGCGCTCTGCAGCGGGAGGCTTGTGGTTGGCGCGACAGCAATACATTTTACAAATACCTATTTCTCAATTATCTTGACCTTAGTGTTTCTTGACTTATATGACCGAATCATAATTTAAATTTAGATACCTTAACCTAAACTATTGTAGGTATTGTCGACAAGAAAGACGCCATGTTTTTGGTTCTTACTTTACGTTATGCGTAAACCAAAGGACAAACAGACATTTAAAACATAAATACATTATATATGCTTTTTGAAACGTTCTTGAAATAAATTCCTATATACTTAGGTAGCATTTAAAAGTAGAATCCGTTATATAATAAGAAATGTAGGTAGGTACTAATGTAAAGACTCATAAAACGTACATTCGTGGTAGTAAATCAAGTAATTTAAGCAAGACTTTAATGGAAGATTATATGCAGCTATATGTAATGGTTACATTTTAGCTGACGGAGCCCATCTCAGACCGATCTCGGGTCAACCAGACGTTAAAACATCCTGGTCGAAGTAAAGATACAATAATCAGCTCCGTGACTCCGGATACGTACGTCATACTTAATGTAACACAGTCAAAAATACCTTCTCTTAATTAGATTCACTGTTATGAAACACGCGATGGCACTACGAATGGTTCCCACATGGTTGTCTTCAACTGTTACGCAAATTAGGTTTTATTATTTGCCAAAAACAAGTGTTTATCATGTTCTCCTGCTTAACAGCTACCCTTTAAAGATTTTATTAACCCCCGACGCAAAGAGAGGGGTGTTATAAGTTTAACGTGTCTGTGTATCTGTCGGTGGTATCGTAGCTCCCAAACGGATGGACCGATTTGAATGCGGTTTTTAGTGTTCCGTACCAAAATTGGTCCAACGGAACACTTATGCGATCACTCGGAGGCTGTCCGTCTGTCACAGCCAGTTTTCTCGAAGACCGTTTGACATAGGAAGCTGAAATTTGGTATAGATATAGAAATTTATGGCCTAATTACATAAATAAAGTCAAAAAGATGTAAACCCCTATAAAGGGGGCAGATTGAGGGGTAATAAGGGGTATCGCAATTTTTTTTTGGATTGTACTCGTAAGGAAAAAAAATAACCCACACGTTATTTTTATTCGAAAGCTGATGTGAGCCCGTTTTTTTTTTGAATGGCAATCGTCTTTTGACATTTCCCAGCTTCACGTCAATTTAATATTTCAAAACGCTATGCGGATAAATCAATTTCAGTGACACACACAACCCGAGTGTTCTTAGCCATGTTTCATGAAAACATGTTCAGCCGTTTTTGAGACATTGGACTTTGTAGTGTTTTTTGTATTGTTTAGTATGAGCCTGTACGCGTATTACCTCTCTACTGTGCCTCAGTCTTACATCCGTCGACAAAGACGGCTTATTTACGATCCAATAATACCGTGTAATTCCGATCACTTCAATTAATTACGTAAGATAACGGTAAAAGTGAATCCTGTTTCCTTCTTTTGCGGATTTAAGGTGAGATATAGCCAGGCCGAAAGTTGGTATTTGCGATTCGTTTGACCATTTATTAGTTTTGCCAGTTGAGGTCCCGAGCTAACTAAATTACTAAATGGTAACTAACAAAACACTATAAGTTATAGTTCGCTCGATAGAAAATATAACGGCATATACTACAAATCAGCCTGGAAATATTTCGCCTTAAGATGTAGAAACGTACATTTACACCGAAAGCCAACACATTACTACATGAATATTGTTTTAGAATAACAGGATCATTGTTAACTATTTGCCATGTAGACGACCCACTATTAGATCAAAACAAGGAATGGAACGCTATTATTATAATTTACCGGTTATCTTATTGCTTCATCTATAGAAATCTTATATTTTAATGACTTGCACCGAATCTGTGCAAGGATTTTATAGCTGCATTTTATCCAACCACTGTTTTCTATTCCCAGGACCCGTCCCGGGTGGTGTGTCCCGTGATAGACGTAATCAGCATGGACACCTTCCAGTACATCGGCGCGTCCGCAGACCTGCGCGGGGGGTTCGACTGGAACCTAGTCTTTAAGGTAACCCGAGTCCTTTCTCAATTCTTAACAACTTACATCGTCATCTAGCTAATATACTTGCCAATGCTGGGCACAACCGTCGACTGTTGAAGAGACAGGGCCTTATATAGTTCCCATCTCCCACGCTTGCCCAAATTTAGTTGAGTTCAGCCTTTTTGTAAATCCCACTTCGAAAACAATGTACGCCGAGCGATTGTAGTTTATACACCTTTACATAAATATGCAGTAATCATAACAATAACTGCTAACGGGTTAGAGGTTCACTACTGCTAATCCTTACTAATATTATAAATACGAAAGTGTGTGTGTGTGTTTGTTTGCCCTTCTTTCATGTCGCAACGGAGCGTCGTATTAATGTGTTTTTTTGTACGAAGATAGTTTAGAGGCTGGAGAGTGACATAGGCTACTTTTCCAGCGGGAAATCATCTAATTCCCACGGGAAAATTCATGTGTCATTTTCCTATAACCACGCGGTCGAAGCCGCGGGCATCAGCTAGTCCTTTATATATTCTGGCGTTTAAATGTTCTTCATATTATTTATCAGAACCTTGATGAAAGACATATTAAAACCCAACTATTGCAATTCCAGTGGGAGTATCTGTCTCACTCGGAGCGTAGCGCGCGTCTCAGCGACCCCACGCAGGTGATCCGCACGCCCATGATCGCGGGCGGTCTCTTCAGCATGGATCGCAAGTACTTCAACAAGCTCGGCAAGTACGACATGAAGATGGACGTCTGGGGTGGCGAGAACTTGGAAATATCCTTCAGGTAACTAATATACACTACGCCAGGAATCTTGCCTTTGTAGAACAGCGCTTAAGAGTCAGCAGTAAGCTCGGCCGAATTTCACCTTCCCATACAAACGTAGTTACGCTCTCATTTTTAAACTACGTGTTGGATTGTAACAAAACTGTACATAGAATCACATGAGGTTTTAAACACACTGGAAAAATATATTTTTTCCCCTACACCTAAAGCGGGGATGTTTTTTTTTCGTTAAACCCATGGTGTGAGGTATCGTTGGATAGCTCGTTCAAAAATATTATGGGTTTTCGAAAACCATTTTTCAAATCAGTAATTCGTTTGCGAGATATTGGGCTTTAAAGCCCTAATTTTAGTTCGAGTACTGTACTCCTGATGGATCTATCAACCTTGCCAAGAATTTTGGCCGAAAATAGTCGAGTTCCGGCATTTTCAGGGTTGTGGTTACCTGACAGGAAGCTGCGTAACACATCGCAGTTATATACAGTGTATTTTTTATTGTATATGTTAGTCTGTAAAATATGTGGGCCTTTGTTGTCTGAATCAAATATATAAATAATGTTTTCACTCGTTGTTTCCCACCATCGTTCTGTCAGGTGACAGACAGCGAAGACTGCCAGCAAAAGCGTCAGGGCTGCTGGCTAGAACCGTACAAAAAAAATCGTTGGTTCCAGAGTATGGCAATGCGGCGGGTCCCTGGAGATAGTTCCGTGCTCGCGCGTCGGCCACGTTTTCCGCAAGCGGCACCCGTACACGTTCCCCGGCGGCTCAGGCGCCGTGTTCGCGCGGAACACGCGCCGCGCCGCCGAGGTGTGGATGGACAATTACAAGGAGCTGTACTACAGGTCGCAGCCGCTCGCCAAGCAAGTCGACTACGGAGAGTGAGTAAATGTGCCTTTAGTTCACTGATATTTCCAATAGTCAGCACTCTCATAATTTCTGGTAAGACAAAGGTATGACGGAAATTTTTAAATGTGTAAGTTTAGATATTGAATATCAGACGTCTTTTTAATTTCCAATGATTAATAAGTTCCATGGCAGATCCGGATCGTGTTTAATCTATCAGAAATAGCACGTGGAATCGGTCGATATACCTAAAGAAACAAAACCCTGAATTCAGAACCATAATGTATCTAATTTAATTTATCAAGGGTTTGAGACGGGTCGAAACTCGCATTTGTCGTCAATTTTACCAACTTTAACATAAACCCCCGTTCTTGATATTTTACCTCAAATCTAGTGCATAAACTAATGATCTCTCTACCACAGTATTTCAGAGCGTGTCGCACTACGCACGCGGCTGCAGTGCAAGCCGTTCCGCTGGTACCTGGAGCACGTGTACCCGGAGCTGCAGGTGCCGGCGCTGGCCGAGGCGCCGCGCGCCGTGCGCCAGGGCGCGCGCTGTCTGGACACCATGGGGCATCTCATCGACGGGACACTAGGTACCTAGCTATCACACTGTCATCTCGACAAGCCGTTCCGCTGGTACCTGGAGCACGTGTACCCGTAGCTGCAGGTGTCGGCGCTGGCCGAGACACCGCGCGCCGTGCGCCAGGGCGCGCGCTGTCTGGACACCATGAGGCATATCATCGACAGGACACACTGACATCTCGACAAGCCCTTCCGCTGGTACCTGGAGTACATGTACCCGTTCTCCCATCTCATCAACAGGGATATGACTGTGACACGACGTGTCTGCAATATTGACTGAATTAGCTGTTCGTTGTCTTGCGTGTTGTGTATATTGCGTCCGAAATATATTTGACCCTGGTATTGTTGACGCGGTATCGTGTCTTCGAGTTTTTTTGCCAAAAAATATAAATATATGGCTGGCAGCTAAGCGTTTCTTAGCAAATAGATCTGCGAAGCGTAGACGATACCAAACGGTATTGACCCGTTAAGTCTAAGGAGAGGCTTCGCTCCCTAGTGCGTGGTCTATCCCTTGTATAATGGATTTACGGAAGGGTAAAAAACCCGTTTTCAATTGCTCTGAAATCTCAATAGAAATAAATTGTAACAGTCGTATATTCTTCTTTCAGGAATGTACCCCTGTCACAACACGGGCGGCAACCAAGAGTGGCGCTTCGAGAACGGCCTGCTCCGCCACCACAGCCTGTGCGTGGCGCTGTCCCGCGACGACCGCGCCGCCGCCGTGCTCGCCGCCTGCGACCCCGCCGACCCCGCGCAGCTGTGGAGGCGGCGCGGTACGCTCGTCGCACACGACAAGGTAGACGCCTGTTTGGACTCCGACCGACCGGCGTTGTACTTAGAGAAGTGCAATGAGGACAAACCCAGTCAGCAGTTTACGTTTTGAAAGTAGTTAGATTACGTTATTGCCGAAAGAAACGCGTTTAGTATGGATAATCGGTATATCTAAGTGTTCTAATTAGAGGGATGTATAGTAACCTTGCGCGCGCGAGACAGTTCGCGCGCGATCTTGTACTAGCCGTGCTGCTGAAAATGAAAGAATAGAAAATCAACTACTAGGATTCAGATAATAAAAGCTTCAACCGACCAACGCTGCACTGAGAGAAGTGCAACAAGAACTAAGCCAACCAGCAGTTTACGTTTTGAAAAGGAACATAGGTAGCTAGATCACATATTTGGCCGAGGTGGCTTGGATAGTTATTAGAGCAGCTAAGATAAGAACGAAGAAGATCAACTAATAAGTGTTCCGATGCGCTACAAGAGCCTATCTAATTCAATTTGTGGAAGGTAGCTAGCTGTGGTCGAAACACCTCCAATAGTTGCCCCGTCAACCATTAAAAGCCGTAGTGGAGAACAATCCAGCAATAATTGGATGACAGTATATTGTATGGGTGTTTTACCCATTTCTCAGATCTGTTTGTTTCCCTCGCTTGAAAATATAGGCATTATTTAGAAACGAATAAAATACCCGTAATCGAAATTCTATAAATGAGGAGGGAAATGGTTATATCATGGTGAGTCGTCATATATTTAATTTCATATCAGACTGCTCCAAATGCGATCCAATCTTATACTTATGTATAAGTTTTACATTTACAATCCTAATTAATGTTAAGTAAAGATAACTAAAAGACATTTTCGCTTTAAAAGCCTATTGCTAAAGACGGTCTTATACTTCAATAAAGGCAACGCGACTTTAGTGTTTAGTTTAAGAAAGTTGCTGTGATTAATTAAGAATCAACGTATAAAAAGACTTTATGAATCTCCTTTTAAGAAGATTTTTAAATATATTGTACAATGTCTATAAATTGATACAGGATAATCAATCTCATAAACATATACATAGTATCACGGCAACTTGTACATAGTATTTTAAGGTGAAATACCTATAGTGAGTTGCAATTAAAATCAGATCCGTAATGGATGTCTTTCTTGAAACCCTCTCATAATTTTGACATTATTTCTCTGAGTATTATTTTTTACGATAAGCTTTTACATTCCCAACTTGGTTTACATTTTATACTAGACTGTTAGTTTGACAGGAGTTATTTCTGTTAAACAGTCGTATACAAAAACTATGCAGTCAATCACGGAAGTGATATTTAAAGTTATATTCTTAGTTAAGAACTTTAGAACAATTTATGTTATATGAATATAGAAATAGATAAAAAAATACTTTAGACTAGGTATGTATAACAGTTGAGACTCACTAAAATATTCTTATGAAGGTATTGGATAAATTAATCGCAACTAAGTACATAGTGGTTACCATAAAGTTGTAAATATGTAATAATTATTATAAGAGCCGGGAAAGTGGAATGTGGAACTTATATAGATGTAATGTAGGATTTTGTAAAACAAATGCATCATAATTATTCGATGTATAATTGCATCTTGTATTTTAGTTGAAGCAATACATTTTTATCGTTCAAGTATTTGTTATAACATGGCCTAAATTATTCTAGCCTTGATAATGAAGTATTTCTTGTGTATTGCAATAATTTTTGAATACTCGTTCGTTTTAAGATGTATGTGCAAAAAAAAACGTTTTTATATTTTATGGAAATAAATATTTAAACAATTCTTCTTTTTAATGTTTTAGCATGTACATGATGTATTTAATTACTTGTAGTTATCATCCTTGCACACGTAAGTATAAATGTATAAATATGATTAGGTACTCGCTTCCATTCACGTTTCACGTTGACTTTATTATGTACATATAGATACATATTTATTATGAACATACTTACGGTTGCAAACATACTAAAATTATTATTTTTATGAATTGATATAAATAGCGAATATTATTGCTTTTATGAATTATTTTATCTATGTAAATTATTTCTTGTTTATAGACTTACTTATTTACACACATGTATCTGTTTAATCATAAATGTACTAATACTGACAGCTAGCTTTAAAAAGTACCAGCTAATAAGTTTTTCATTAGAACTTATTTCCAACGCATTGTTAATATTAGTAGTTATATAATTCTACTCTATGTATTAAACAAAATTCCTGTTGTAGACCTATTTACTACAGACAATAGATAAAACAAAGAATACCTAGTGGGTATCATGCGATCACTGCCGATTAGTACGATCTTAACTACGACACAAACTGTAGGCTTCTTTCCTCCGACATGTGCCTAGAAAATATAACGTCACAAAATGTGTATTTCTGTAATTTATAATACTAATACCTAACTGTAATTTAAGATTTTGTGATAAGAGGAAGAGGTGTATCTGTCGCAGATAAATGGCCAAAACAGAGATTTGAACAATGCAGGATGTTAAAATGGCTGTCATTTGATCAAATCCCTGAATCTGTTTAGTGAAATGACGAAATCGTCCGAAAAAGGCAACCCGTTTTTCCGTTTCACCAGATTTGTTTAGTAATTTGATAAAATGCCTGAAACCCGCCAGTGACTTGACGAAACGAACTCGCAAAGTCAACTCGTTTTATCATTTAATAAACACATTTAGTGATATGATAATGTCTCTACTGTAACATGGCATAAGTGATTTGGTCAAATCTCTGGACTAGTTCAGTGTTACTATACAATTAAGTTCACATGATTAAGTGAAATGTATTAAAAAATGTATTAATGTAGGTATTAAAATTGATTCTTAAATCAACTTTTTTTTATCTAATAAATGATTATATTCCGATTACAACCACCTATTCTTGTATTTCATTAAAAAAGCTGATTTAAGAAACAGTTTTAATACCTACTGTTGACATTTTATTTTACCATTTCATTAAATCATGTGAGAGATTTGATCAAACTTAAGTGTAGAGTAACACTGAACCAGTCCAGAAATTTGGTCAAATCACATATCTACCATGTTACAGTAGACTTTATCGTATCAATAAAAGTGTCTAGTAAAATGATAAAACGAAGTTGACTTTGCGAGTTCGTTTCATCATCTCACCGACGTATTTGAGGGATTTTATCAAATTTCTAAACAAATCTGGTCATTTCACTGAACATATTCAGGGATATGATCAAATGACTGTTTTTTTTCTAGGCAAATGATAAAACGGAGTCTCCATTTTAACATCCTGCTTGATTTCGTCATATCCCTGAAAGATTTGTTCAAATCTCTGTTTTGGCGATTTCCCTGCAACATATCGACCAAGATGGCATCGTCGGTAACTATGCCCGGTACTATTGCCAAAACACGGTCATTATCATTATGGGGGGTGGATGAAGAATACAATACTTTTTAAAACCTTGGTCTCTAAACGAAATTTAACAAGTTATAGGCTACATCACAGAATAAGTAATAAGGCTACAGCATGTGTACTTACTTAGCAACTTTGTGTATTACTAGTACAATTAAGCTTTATTACGTGACCTAGAAAACTTGTTAAGAAACAGTGTACCTACCTACCTATGATATATACCCTACCTAATAATGGTTTTTCCCAATAAAAAAAATTCCGGCTAGCTTGCCGTTCCCTACCTATAGTCTGGTAATTTTAAAACCACCTTAGTGTTAGTACTTAGACTAACGACAGTTTTTAATGTTCCATATCTAAAGTTGGCCAACGGGGCACTTTTACTAACTTCACCCATCTGTCCATCTATCAGACCTACAGGGGCTATTAGCCGTTTATTTAGAGGTAACTTTTCCTAATGTTAGTTGTGTCGTTACGGACCGAGATACATTGATATCAGATAGTAATCGATAGGGCCATCTCGGACTGCTTAAACTAAGGGCGATCACTTTAAAGTTAAGTGTACGACCATCAACGACACAGTTAACTGGCCTTTTGATAACCATATGGGCAAAGAAGTTAAATGTATTGCTCTTTGAACATGTGCTCCGCGTAGGTATATGAAAACATAAATTGGTTTTATGATTTAATTGAACAACTTAGATATTTGCTAGAAAGATTCATACAGGACACTGTATCGCTGTTTTGTTATTAAGCAGCATGCTATTAAGCATTCCATATTTTTCCGTCCGTTTATTTCAAGCATTAGGCCGATTAAAGTAAGCTCATTTGGAAATTACAAGTAAGTTTTAGGCCGGTCTCACGCAGAACGGAATTCAGTCACAGAATCATAATTTAAATCAGTCAATAGCTAATAAAACGGTACACTATGTGCATAATTTCTAACTTCTTTTGCTCTTTTTTTGTATGAATTCAAACAGTGAGAGCCCAGCCTTAGACCCGTTGGCAAAATTGAAAATAATGTATAAATACTATTAGAAATGCATTAATTTTCCATTCGTCAATTTTTCGTTTATTGACGTATTGTTACTAAACTTAGTTAATTTGAATAATGTACCTAAGTATAAAATCCGTATTTGAGCAGTTCTAGAACAGTTTGTAGAAAGCTAGCATGCCAATTAAGACTGACTTTTAACTATTCCTTTTTACTAATTTTTTTTTAATGATATTATTTGAAAGGCTATACCCGTGTAAGGGAACAAAATATGCCCCTGACGGTATTAACCAATAAATATATCCTATGTATTGGTAAAAATAATCACAAAAGAAACAGAGCAGTAGTTTTCAAGATATTTAGAAAAGTAAAAAAAAACTTTCAAGTGACATTGCAAGGAAACTGTCAATAATTACGAGATAAAACTTGGCAGATTAATAACTAGCATTATTACCAATACATAGGATATATTCATTGGCTAATACCGTCAGGGGCATATTTTGTTCCCTTGCACGGGTATAGCCTTTATTACAATTTTTAACAATTACCTAAGATTATGTTATACTTACGTTGTCTTAACTCCAAAGAATCTCGTAACATTTTATTAGAAATTAATAAATTGATAACAAAAAGTAAAAATTAAAAGATGGGTATTTTAGCTGCGCTAACTTTGTACTTACAAACTTTTCTAGAATTGCTCATGTATGTATCGGTGCGAAAGTTTGATTACCTGTTGTCTTTCCTAAGCACAGTACCTATCTCTACCTAGTTTGCACAGTACCTATCTCTAACTCGGTCAAGATTTTTATGTTACATATTTCGGTGTAGCTGATGAACCATAGGTTATAGGTTATAGGTGTACGCGGGCTAGGTTTCCGCAACTCGACGTCATAATAGCGCCTATTTTGCGTATGGGTTATTGGCACTACTGTTATTCGTGCCAACCCAGTTCCACCAGGAAGCCTAGCAGACCCTTTATGTTGCCGACGGCCTCCGGTAGTGACCCCGGTGTTCCGAGGTGCTTTGCCCGGTATTCTGCCACCCCTGGGCACGTCAGAATGACGTGGGCGGCTGTCTCTTCCTCTTCCATGCACGCTCTGCAGAGAGGACTGTCTGTAATACCTAGAGTGAAAAGGTGTTTGTTTAATAGTGCATGACCAGTTATGGCTCCTGTCAGGAGACGGAGTGCCGGCCTCTTTAGCTGCTTTAGCTTCCTTGCCAATCCGGGGTTGATTGTCGGGAGGGCCTCTCTGGTTTGCCTGCAGGTACCTAGGTTATTCCAGAATTTTTGATGTTCTGCCTTGGTGTTTAGTCGTAGTGTGCTCCGCAGCCATGCAGGGGGTAGAGGGATCGTAGGTTCCGGTCCTACGGCTTTTGATTCTGAGCCTTCTCTAGCCAGTGCATCCGCTGCGTCGTTCCCACGTGAATTGCTGTGCCCTTTGATCCATTGTAGGGTTATGTCGCTATTGGTACATACCTCTGATAGGATTTGGTGGCACTCGTGTATCAGCCCAGACGTTGTCGCGTGACCTTGTAGGGCTTGCAGTACAGATCGACTGTCGGAGAGTATGCGGATGGGGTATCCCCTTACCTCTCTGGAGGCGATAGCATGAGCGGCCATTATTATGCCCATACACTCAGCCTGGAAGACTGTGTTTTGGGTCCCTAATGGTGTTGAGATTCGTATGTTTAGGTCCTCCGAGAATGCTCCTGCTCCGGTGCCTGACCTTGTCTTGGACCCGTCCGTGAAAATTCTTAACTCCCTGGGGTTAAGTCCTTCCTGGGGGGTTTCGTATAGTTCGATTTTGTACTTCTTGTCAAAGACGAACTGTCTGGGGATGATGTCGATTGTTGCCTCTATGAGGGGTTCCCTACCTACAGCCTCGTAGAGTATCTCGGTGTGAGGAACCCTGGGCGGCCTCCAGAGGTGCTGTTTTTTGAGCCGTATGGCTGACGCCAGTGCTTCTTGCCTGATGAAGAGGTGAAGCGGCGGAATGTCCATGATGGCTTCCAGGGCTGCAGTAGGTGTGGTCCTCATGCAGCCGCTAGCCGCCATGCAGGCCAGTCTCTGGAGGCGTTGTAGTTTAGCTTCGACCGTCGTGAGTGTGGTACGAGGCCACCACACCACAGCGCCGTAGCTTACTATTGGTCGAATTATTGCCTGGTAAAGCCATAGAGTGATCTTGGGGTTTAGTCCCCAGGTCCTACCTACCATTCTACGACATTGCCAGAAAGCGACTGTAGCTTTTTGGATTTTGTTGTCCAGGTGACTGCTCCAATTAAGTTTGGAATCAAGTATTACACCTAGATACTTTACCTCTGTTGATAATTGGAGCTCTGTATTGAACAGCCTGGGTAGGCGGTAGGTCCCCAGGTTCCGTTTGTAGGTGAACATTACCAGCTCGGTCTTCCTTGGGTTGACTGTTAGTTCGTTGTCGTTGCACCAGTGTTCCACTATGGCGAGTGCGGAACGGGTGACGTCGCACACTGTACCTGTGTGGGTGCCGCTGGTGAGTATCGCTATGTCGTCAGCATACCCGATGGTGTAGTGATGACTGTTATTTAATTTGGTGATTAAGTCATTGACCACCATGTTCCAGAGTAGTGGAGAGAGGACGCCTCCCTGGGGGCACCCTTTCGCTACCCGTGCCTGCCTTGTCTTGTCTTCCCCGAGTCTGATGACTCGTTGACTTAACATGTTTTTTATCCATTTTGTAATAACCCCACTCACTCCGTAGCTGATGAACCATGCAGTTGTTCCCTCTCTCCCTATCGATTGTCGTCTCTTTTACGTCTTATAAAGTTTCACGTATATACATGCGATGATTCTTTAAGTAAAAAATATATTTTTCATGATTTAGGGTAGGCAAGTATTTACTTACCATCCAGTTATAATTAATTTCATAACAACTTATATAATTGACTTGGGTAAATCTGGAAGAGGCAGGTGACCGGGGAATGGTCAAAGCCAGTAGATAATTATTGTTTATTTTTTAATAAATAATAAATATAAATTGCGTATGCCACTCTAAAACAAAGTTTATTTTTTCAACAGGGACTTTGTTGATATGACTTAAGTCTAGGCTTGGTCACAATTATACCTACTTACTCTATACGAAATAGTTGTAGGAACGTAAGGAGATTCACGATATTCACTTTGGCACCTAGAGCACAAAGTAGAGATTATATGTAGAAACAAAGTAAAAATAATCTTTTATATACAATACGATTATGTTTTGTTTATTATTTACGGATGTTAAATAGCGGCATCAGTGCCCTAGTCAAACCTTGTTAACATTATTTTGATTATTATTTGCGAGATATACGAGTATGTTCAAGAAATGTGTGATTTTATTTTAAGTGAGACAGTTTTTCATAAATAAAAAACGTGTGATGAAGTCATTGGTTTTATTTTCTAACAATATTAAGTATCCAAGAAAAAAATACAAATAACACTGATTGTTTATCCTTGCCTTTTCTTTCACAATTATCATTCAGAAAACAAAACAATACACGATACATCATACCTACAAATACAAATTGTTTAATGCACTGCACTCCACTGGGTTTATGATTCATTGAATATTGTTACTTACTCTCATTCAATTCTGAGCCAATTGTAACCAAAACGAATGTTTTTTTTTTCTAAATCGGGGCTCCTTGAAATCCGTCTTAACCATTTAAACGCCCATAACATCAATCCACACCGCCGGTCTAACACCATCAACGGATTAATCCGCCAGGGCGCGCAGACCAACATCTACCATGCCTTGACATGGCGTATTTGAAGTACTTATTTACTCCGTTGGTTTTAAATGTGGAAATAGTAAATTTTCACATAAATTACCTATATTATTCATTGTTGTTACAAATCTGACACTGGGTAAATTCTTGTTTGATGCCTCACGCTAATTGGGTACACAATAATTTATTATAATGTAAATTGTACAGTCAGCATCAAAAGTAGCACGGGAACGTCAAAAGCTCTTATTCCCTTTTAATAAAGACTTGACGTCTTCTTTTGCGCAGTTACTTATGATGCTGTCTATACATACAAGAGTATTCTTAAGTTAAGTCTTAAGTTTCTTACCTATTCCTCTATGCGCCTGTTACAATGTCACAGCAATGCGCTAGGCAGGCTGTTCTCCATACAAACGCTACGGGCTTCATACATATTGAGATCGTAACGGAGTTTTACCTCATTCTGAACTAAAAAATAGGTTTATAAGTTACAGATCAGATCACTATATTTAACATATATAACAATAATTACATGATCACAAATATCTTTAAACCCACCCAACCATGGTCAAACAATGGTAACTTAAAACAGCTTCAAGACGCGCATGAGAACCAAAGATCAAGCATGTCCTAATTTTACGATATCGAATTATGTATTTACACTAAACGGCATCCCAAGAGCAAGCAGTGTATGTACTCACTGCCCAACACTCCGTATAGCATAAAGAACACTCTCGCTGTGGGACATTCGTCCTGCATGTTTAATGTTCAATTTTTTCTATTGAATACATAGCTTTTTAAATCTGCTATTTTTCCAAGCTTAAAAAGGACTATGTCACTAAATCGAACTGTTATTTTTTTAAACGCTCAACTTTTAAAGTAAGTTCGCATATTCAGATAACATATAGGTGCAATCTATTAGTTGGAAATGTTAGTATTTCCCGTATTTGACACTTCAATATTTATAAATTACGTAAACCTACTATAATTAAGATATCAACCATCACATTGTAAAAACTAACATAATTAAAGTCTACAACTATGTTCGCTTTAGACAGTACGGAAAAGCCACAATCGTTTTGATTGCTAAGTTTTTAGTTTAAGTGGTCAAGGTTATATAATGCTGCCCGCGTTGCTTGCCCGCGTGTTACAAAGAACGTAGACATAGCCGCGAGATAAAGTATAGCCTCATGGGTGGGCGTTAACTCGTTAATCCGTTAATCGTTAATTAACGAATTTAACATTTTGAGTAACGGATTAACTTTTAAGAACTATAAAAATTCTTAACGGACTCATTAACTTCCGTTAACTATCCACGAGTCCGTTAATTGTTAATCAAGTACCAAGCCGCGCCGCCAAACACAAAATCTGAGAAGTACTTTTTGGTCGGTCAGCGGTCATCAAACGCAGTGCTGGTTAGGCTACGCTAGCCACTAAGACAGATGCAAAAAAAAAAAGAAATGTGTCGTGTGTCGCGAGTTAAGCCCACATCACACTGGCGCGGCCAGGCCGCGGCGGACCATAGTAAACTTGTCATTAGCTGTCAATTTTACTACTGACCGCCACCGCAGGCCGCCATGCAGGCCTTAAACGAAACTGTGTTGTTGGCGCGTGTCTGACTGATCCGTGGCTACCGCCGGTGAAGAAGTAATGTACACTGCTGTCTTTAAATTAATTTAATAAAAAAACAAACCTTGTTTCAACTTTCAGCGAAATTATACACTGAACTAGGATGTTGTGTGCAGCTAAAATGCGACAAGTTCGATATTGCTCTTATTCAAGAACCATATGTATATAAAAGTGAAATAAGAGGCTTAGGTGGAACGGGGGGAACAATTGTTCACCTGTGTCCAGATAATAACAATAACATAAGGACATGTATATATGTCAAAAATGGCATCAACGCCATGCCTTTACATGACTTCTGTTGCAGGGATCTCACCACGGTGACGATCCTAAACAAGGGGGAGGGTAAGGAGCTCATACTATCATCAGCCTACCTCCCCTACGAGGCAACGGATCCCATCACACAACAACTGCGGGATCTTGTTGCATACGGCAGCCGGGCGAACTCCAACCTGATCATCGGCTGCGACGCGAACGCTCACCATGTCAACAGGAGAGGAGAGAAGGTACTGGATTTCCTGGTAAGCTCTTCTCTACAATTACTGAATAAAGGCAATGAACCTACCTTCGTCAATTCTAGGCGGGGGGAGGTTATTGATTTAACGTTGGCTACCAACAACACTAGTAACAAAATCAACTCATGGCACGTATCTGATGACGTATCCCTTTCGGACCACAGATACATCTGCTTTAGGTACCAAACCAAAATAAAAACAAATACGGTACGTAAACGGAATCCTAGGAACACGGACTGGTCGGCCTTCAGAAGGGATCTGAAAGTGGACCTAGGAGACCCAAAAGGTAAGCTAAACTCTATTATTGACATAGAATTCGAAGCGGACAAAATAGTACAAGCCGTATACACGGCCTTCACTAATAACTGCCCGGAAAAGAAAACCCTGGCTAAAAAGTTACCATGGTGGACCCCAGAGATAGTCAAGCTCAGGAGGGAAACTAGGGCAATATTCAATGACGCAAAGTCATCCAATGACTTCGGTTACTATGCACAAAAACTCACGGAACTCAGCAAGGCTGTGAGGAAAGCCAAAAGGAGAGCGTGGAGGAACCACTGCGATCAGATTGAGTCAATACCGGAAGGAATGAGACTAACAAAGGCATTAGCAACCACAAAGTCTGTACCGCTCACATCCATCAGGGACAATGACGGTAGAATGACGAAAACGGGGCTGGAGACCCTTAAGGTAATGTGTAACACACACTTCCCAGGCTCAGTAATACACGACAGCGGAACAGACGACGGTGCAATTAGTGCGTTGGAACAAACCACAAGTACAACGAGACACAATTGGGACACGTCTAAAAAGGTAGTAGATCATAAAAAGATAAAGTGGGCACTTTCAACATTTCAACCTTTCAAAGCCCCGGGGCCAGATGGAATCGAACTATGTCTGGCAGCTTTCTTAGACGTGGAGGGAGCGTTCGATCGCACCACGTATAAAGCAATCAGCGAAGCGGCTGCAAAACATGGTGTAGAGCCGACCATTTGTAAATGGATAGGCAACATGCTAAATGGCAGACTAATAAAGTCATCTCTCTTGGGGGATGAGATAATGGCCACGGCCACAAAGGGATGTCCGCAAGGAGGGGTACTCTCACCAACTCTCTGGAGTTTGGTGGTGAACTCACTCCTGGTGGAACTCAATAAAGGTCCCACCCACAGGGTAGGATACGCTGATGATTTAGTGATACCGGTGAGTGGGAAGTTCCCAGGCACGGTATCAGAAATCATGAACAAGGCACTGCAGACAGTGGAGAGATGGTGTGACCGGCACCAATTATCCATTAATCCAGGCAAAACTGTAGTGATACCCTTTACTAGGAAAAGGACCCTTCGCGGCGTACAGCAGTTAAAACTGTACGGGAGGGTACTAGAACTGTCCAATGATGTGAAATATCTAGGTGTCACTCTGGATAAGGAACTGAATTGGAAGAAGCATACAGATCTCACCATTACAAAGGCACTCAGGGTATTTGGAATGTGTAGATCAGCATATGGCAAAACATGGGGACTGAACCCAAAGGTACTGAAGTGGATCTACACCATGATGGTGAGGCCCATACTATTGTACGGTAGCCTGGTATGGTGGCCAAGGACTTTAATGAGCACATGCAGAGATGCCCTGACGAAGGTACAGAGATCGGCATGCATGGCTATAACAGGGGCGTTTCGTACCACACCCACAGCGGCGCTAGAAGTCCTTCTGGACCTACCGCCACTTCACATGGTGATTAAGTCAGAGGCGCGCAAGTCGCTCTACAGACTAAGAACTCTTGGACTGTGGAGCGACAGCAAGCCAAAGACTAAGCACACAAACATGGAGACTGACGGTTTCTTAGACAGAATAACAAACATGGGATGTGATAAAATGCTACCCAAGTATGTATTCCACAGGAACTACACAACAAAAGTTCCATCCAGGGCCGAATGGGCCGAAGGTCTAGAACCACCGAGGTCTGGTGTCGAAGACAGTATATGGTACACGGACGGATCTAAAATGGGATCCGGTACGGGAGCAGGCATTTATGCGATTGACTACAGTAGTAGTGTAAGCATGGGTAGTTTGGCAACCGTCTTCCAGGCGGAGACATACGCCATAATTGCCTGTGCACAGGAGAATATAGACAGGCAAACCAGAGGGCAGACCATCTATATCCTCAGCGACAGTCAAGCGGCCCTTAAAGCGCTTACGGCGCCGAAAGTGGATTCCAGACTAGTCTACAATGGCGTCCAGGCACTGAATAAGCTTGGAAGGCACAATAAGGTGCAACTAGTTTGGATACCGGGGCACGAGGGCTACGTCGGCAACGAAAGAGCGGATGAGCTTGCAAGAGGGGGGTCTACAAATCACTTTGTAGGTCCAGAACCATTTGTGGGACTCTCACAGAGAACCATAACTTCGGCTTTTAAAGCATACGCCAAAACCAAACACCAACACGAGTGGAGGAATGAGGCGGGCTTAAGGCACTCTAAGCTCTTCATAGAAGGAGCGGACTCGGGCTGGACTAACAAGCTCTGGAAATCCAGCAGGAAGCAACTCAGAATCATATCTGGGGTGTTCACAGGTCACTTCGGGGTCAAGGATCTCTTGGCCAAGATGGGACTGTCGGACAGTTTAGACTGTAGAATGTGTGGCGAGGAGGACGAGACCATGGAACACTTACTGTGTGAATGTCATGCCCTTGCCAGACAAAGAATGAGTTACTTTGGTAGCGACTATCCGCAACCAAAGGAATTCAAGGTGCTTCCGCTGAGCTGCATCATCCGCTTTGTGGAAATGATGGAGCGAGCTTGGGAGTAGGCATAAAGGAGAGGGCAAATGCACAAAAGATCCCGACGGGTCGAAGTGCATCCCAAAGGGCCCTCATCTAGATAAGATAAGATAAGATAAGATAAGGATGTTGTCAAGGAATTTGCAACACCAAAAACTCAACTCATATAATCGGCGTCATGGCTAAAATTCTGTTATAGACCGTAATAGATTAGTATTTGTTGCTGGATTGCCAGTAAGAGTTTAGCTAACAAAGTCTACGCGATTTTAGTCGATTTCTGTATTTAATTATTATTATTTACAGAATAGGGTTTTGTGAAGGTTTTGCATAAACAAAAGCTAATCGAGTTCAGTTCTCACTTTGAGGCTTTGTAAAGTCGCGTCCTCTACCGGTCGCATTTCGAAACCGATACTCGTCAAATTTTGGGTGAAGGTTTAATTATTATAAAGATTTTTTGTCGATTCAGTTATATGCAATTTAAAGAAGTAAACAAAAAGAGTGTCATTTTCTACACTCACAGAGCCACTAGTATTTCGTTAAAAGGCTTTTCGGTTTAAACATTCTTACCCTGTGACAATTCAGCACAAGACTTAATGTTCAGGTAATAAAGTGGCCTTCATATTTTTTACTGTAGAATAAAAGGTGTTGCATTAGCCAAATTAACCTTTTTTTGACATGGTATCTTATGGTACAGTCAGCATCATATAGTTAGTAACAACCAAAGTAGCCAAATAAATCGGAACACGTCTTTATTACTAAAGGAGTAAGGACGTGTCACGATATATTTGTCTACTTTGACTGCTACTAACTATATGACGCTGACTGTACAGGAACAAATTTGTTTTAATCATATTTGTAGTTTTAAAATCCCAAAAAAGGTTCGGTCTCAACAATATTCATATTCGCTTAAAAAATGTTAAGTCCTTTTACTAGCTTTATAAGAACTTGCCGTGTTAGTCAGTGTGGGTCAAATCTGGGAGGTAAAATTTTACCATCTTCCTGAAGTTTTTGAAAATTATTCAAGGCGGATGCAATACTACAGTCTAGTGAGATTGAGCAACGCAACTATTATCACGAGTTAACAGTTAATGATCTTCAAAAATTTAACGATTAACAAAGTTAACGTGTTCATGTAACGGATTAGCGGTTAACGAAGTTAACCATTTGATGAACGGTGCCCAGCTCTGCCAACGTCCGTCCTGAAAGTCCATTTCATACACGTGTAAAACAATGACTGATATCGGATGAGTAGTTTCTAATATTACTCTCCACATACCTACAAACTTACAAAGATCCCTACAGATTAGATAATCTAGAATCGCTAGAACTAGAATCGCCTGATATTGTGTACAGAACTTACACTTGAATAACTGGGGGATTAGATTACCTACAATAAAATTATATTCTCCGTGGTGAATATTGTGCATTTTATACTATGCGCGGCGTGATGCTGTATATATAGACACGTGTCAGATTCAGAACCAGCGGCACTTTAGGGCTGATACACTACGTAGCAGATGGTACCTAGTCCAAACGCGCGTCGACGGCGCGTGAAAAAAACGCAGTCTGCATAGGCACTAAGCACTCGCACGCTCGGGTAGTCGTTGGATAGCAAGCCTGGCCCGGCGGCTAAATCGTCTAAATACACTCTAAAGCGATGAGTCGGCCACTTGCCTACACTGGGTACCTAGTATATTTAGAAACATAGGCACTACTTCACTAGTTATTTTAATAATTAAAACATTCAGTCACTTCCACCACACTACATGTTCCGTTAATAATATATCTACTTATATTTACAGTTATTTCATATTGTACTGAAAGCTGTACACTGTCGACAAGTTGAATTCTCCCCACTGCCCATAGGTTTATAGGTTATATAGGTTTACGCGGGTTGGGTTTCCGCAATTCGACGTCATTTGTTTTTTGGCCTATTTTGCGCTACTCGTGGCAACCCTAAAGCTTAGCAGACCCTCGATGTTGCCGACGGCCATGCTCAACTGCCCATTCAATATTGCGAAATGCTCATCTTGGTCTTGATGAACCTGCCGATGATCTTGATGGCGCGGAAGGCGTAGTTGGGCGACAGCCGCTGCCGCAGCAGATAGTAGCCGGACATGTTCATGGCGCACAGCATCGCCGCCAGCACGCCGAAGTCCGTCCAGAACGACACGCCGGTCATACCCATCAGGTTAACAAAGTACCTGAAATGATAATGAAAAGCTTATATACATTGGTAAATTTTGGGTCTGAGACATTTTGTGAAGTTTAACGGAAGATATAATCGTATTATAATCAACTGGACTACTTAGGTGACTGGTTAATAATCAGTCGACGTGACAGTCATGACAAAGAAATATAATCTAAGGCTGAATCTCTGAAAATATCCCAGATCTACAACCCATCATAAACTGACCAGAGTTAAGAGTGGACCCATTAGTAATCGCCACTATCGAACCTTCAGCATTGGTGCACAAATGTTGTTAAAAAAATCGACTCCACCCATCAACTTATATATTATTGTGTATAATATTTTATATTATTTATAAGTTACTTGAGCACCTAATCTTACAATTCGTCAAGAAATTAGAATTTACGCCATTGCTCCGCTAGCACAACGCGCGAGAAAGAAAAATTTTAGCATAAGAGGCGCGCAATTGTTTCCTTCGCTTACTAGGCGAGCTAGTGTTGTGCTACATGTTAAAACAGTGGTGCATCCAGCAATTCGGTTTAGGGGGGACGTCGGGTGGAGCTTCGCGCCGCTGGGGCTCGCGTTCAGTAAGGACGCAGCTGCATTGCCCGGATCCCGGTGAACGTGTAGGGATTGCAATCCGGTTTATTCAAAGTTCAAAAATCCGGATTTTCAAGGGATTTCACGATCCGTTAACAAAATCCGGATTTTTAAACCTAAATCCGGATTTTCGGATTTTTATAATATTAGTGTTAAAACTGTTAAAGTATTCTAATAGAGAGCATTTTCGGCAGCTGGGATGCTATGTAACCTTAAGAATGCGGTTGAACGACTAGACTTGACGCGTGAATGTTTTTAACATATTTTTTTTGGGGAATTGTCAATAAACTTCACGCTGTATAAAGACGTGTTTAATTATTTAAATTTTTAATTAGCAGATTTTTATTTTTTATATGTTCATTTTCCAAAATTTGCGTAGTAGTGTATGTAATTATTTGTTTATTAAAAAGACTGATTAATTTTTTGGGCTGTATCAGTTTTTTGTTTATTTTTTCTAGTACTGAGAAAAAACCTCCCTAAAATCCGGATTTAAACCGAAGTCCGGATTTCGGCCGAACCATTATCCGAAAATCCGGATTTGAGCAAGTATTTCCGGATTTACAATCCCTATGAACGTGTGTATGTGTACTCACGCGACATTCTTGTACTCGCAATAGTCGACGTGATCGGGGCAGACGAGGTCGGGCCGGGGCGGGCCGTAGACGGCGGCCACCAGCCCCTGCATGCCGTAGCGCATGAAGGAGCAGGCGCGCGCCAGCCGCCACACCATCGGCGCCGGCGCGTCGCCGGCGCCGATGCCGTACACCGCCAGCAGCATCAGCGGCACGCTCAGGGCTGGGCCCAGGAACACAGAGTTCTGAAATATACCACCATTCACTACACATTTATTTGACACTAGCTTCCGCCTGCGACTTCGTCTGCGTGAACCAGGGATAAAAAAAAACCTATAATTTAATCCAGTCCATAAACTATCTTCGTGCAAAAATTCATCCAAATCGGTTGAACCATTTAAGCGTGATTTAATAACAGACATCACAGCATCTAAAGAAATTTATAGTATTAGTAGGATTACGTAAGGTAAACCGTCCGAGTGCCAGTCGCTGGCTTGATACATTAAACTTTTATCTTATTTCTAAACAACAGAGGTGAACGATATGTATCAACTGTTATCCATGAAGGTGTCGAGCATTGGAACATTTACTTTTCGAATTCTCTTCTAAGATTTCGTAAACATCTACATCATTATCATAGCGGTCGATTTTGACTGCAGAAAAGAAGAAAAACTGGCCAATGAGAGCGTCATCCGTGAGCTCTCAGCTGACTGACACAGCCTATCGTGGGGGTGAATGAGAGCGTCCCCCGTGAACTCTCCGCTGACTGACACAGCCTATCGTGGGGGTGAATAAGAGCGTCCTCCGTGAGCTCTCAGCTGACTGACACAGCTTATCATGGGGGTGATTGAGAGCATCCTCCGTGAGCTCTCAGCTGACTGACACAGCCTATCGTGGGGGTGATTGAGATCGTCCTCCGTGAGCTCTCAGCTGACTGACACAGCCTATCGTGGGGGTGATTAAGAGCGTCCTCCGTGAGCTCTCAGCTGACTGACACAGCCTATCGTGGGGGTGATTGAGAGCGTCCTCCGTGAGCTCTCAGCTGACTGACACAGCCTATCGTGGGGGTGAATGAGAGCGTCCCCCGTGAGCTCTCAGCTGACTGACACAGCCTATCGTGGGGGTGAATGAGAACGTCCTCCGTGAGCTCTCAGCTGACTGACAGGCTATCGTGGGGGTGAAGGAGAGCGTCATCCGTGAGCTCTCAGCTGACTGACACAGCCTATCGTGGGGGTGAATGAGAGCGTCCTCCGTGAGCTCTCAGCTGACTGACACAGCTTATCGTGGGAGTGAATGAGAGCGTTCTCCGTGAGCTCTCAGCTGACTGACACAGCCTATCGTGGGGGTGAATGAGAGCGTCCCCCGTGAGCTCTCAGCTGACTGACACAGCTTATCGTGGGGGTGAATGAGAGCGTCATCCGTGAGCTCTCAGCTGACTGACACAGCATATCGTGGGGGTGAATGAGAGCGTCCTCCGTGAGCTCTCAGCTGACTGACACAGCCTATCGTGGGGGTGAATGAGAGCGTCATCCGTGAACGCTCAGCTGACTGAAACAGCCTATCGTGGGGGTGAATGAGAGCGTCCTCCGTGAGCTCTCAGCTGACTGACACAGCCTATCGTGGGGGTGAATGAGAGCGTCCTCTGTGAGCTCTCAGCTGACTGCCACAGCCTATCGTGGGGGTGAATGTGCGACATACCCTACCAGTCATCATTATTTTGGGATTGCATATAATTCGTAGGTACGTTTAATGCGACAGTCACATGTCACCAACACCGGAGTGCGCGTCACACGAAGACAAAAGGGGGTAATTGTTATTTCTCATCTTAGTGAGGTTGCAATTTTTGAAGGAGCGAGCGACTGCCAACTGACCTTTTAATCCACACAAGGAAATTAGACTTGTATCTAAGTGGCAAACCTGATTGTTTTATTTTCTCATTTACCACTGTCGCAGGCAATAACCACGATCAGTACCTTAACTTTCCTTCGACGAGTTCACAAGCATTCAAACAGTCGCCCATCCAAGTGCTTGACCGCGACCCATGTTGATCTACTACTGTAACGCCGTCGGTACGCAAAAAAAACATACTCACAACCACACTCAACGTGGAAGATATGACCGTCCCCATGGACTCTGAGATGAGCGCCACCATGATGCAGATGCTGGCGAACATGAGGACCCGCGGCAGCTCCATGGGCTGCGCGGTGAGCGGGTAGGTGATGCACAGGTACAGCAGGCTGAAGGCCACGGTGGCCGGCGTGCGCGACACCACCAGCGCCGCGTAGTACGGCTTCAGCCCGTACCAGCGGTTGAAGTACTCCCGCTTCACCAACTGGACTTCTGTCGGAACTGGCAATGACAGACATTGAAAGAGTCAGTTGCGCATTTCACTGATAATAATTTACTTTAGAAACAAAGCTTTAACCGACTTCCAATCAGTAGATGGATTCTTGGCCAGTAGTTAGCCTGGTTAGTCGGTAGTTAGCCATACAAACTGAAGAAGAGAACATAATTCCGTTGTGACACAAAAATTAACCATAGAATTGTATGGTCAATTTTCGTGTCGCAACGGAAAACTTTCATAGAAAATTTAATTGAGTGAGTTAAGCTGGCCAAGAATTTGGTCCTTGCCCAGATACCCAAATCGCTTCAAGTATGCCTATACAGTTTGAAGAGTTCCCTCGATATCCCATCCCATCATCCGTCGCTGGCCTGATAAGCATGAGACCATCTAGGAAGGATAACCTATGAAACAAAAAAAGCATTTTCCAAATCGGTCCGCACGTCTTCGAGTAATCGGGGAACATACGAATTGAGAACCTCCTCCTTTTTCAAGTCGGTTAAAAATATCACCAAATCAAAAGTTCTAATGAGCACAATATATATCGGAGCGGCCAAAGTGCTCACAAATATCTGAACACGTATTTAATGCCTCGACAATAGAGACGTGTTCAGATATTTGTGAGCACTTTGGCCGCTCCGATATTTCTGATCTATATCCGATTGGGTTAAAATTAATGTTTGTTACACGTGTATCACTGTATATACGTTTTTCACCTTACTTTAATATTAGGTATTAGGTGCAAGAGTATAAACATGTCTTTACAATCGAATTAGCGCGGTAGGTATAGTATAGGGGTCATACCTTCGAAATTTTTGAGATTAGGTCCTTTTCATCGCAGGTGACTGAATGTATATCAAAACCAAACACAAAGTTAAGTTTCCTTAAAACATTGATGTTGTTTAAAAAGTTTCATAAACATGACTTGAATATTTGAAGTAGGTAGATCTGACTTTTGAAGGACAATTTAACGTACGCAGCTTTAGGAAATACGCATCAATGGTGCTAATTGAAAATAGGCAATATACAAAACATCTGTGTGTGTGTAGCGTTAATTAGGTAGGTATGTAGTGATAATTAGGCTCGTCATGGTAATAATATGTCAAATGCTGCAACATTGCCTATGAAGAAGCCTAACTATGCCAACCTTCAAAAACTGAGATTGAATGTGACGATTTGCTCGCATTCTTCTCTGTCCTGAGGCGTAATCATGTGATTCGAACGCGCGTTAGGACAATTTAACTGTTATTTTTCCATATAAAGTGACATTTAGATCTAGCTGACGCGCGTAAAATGCGTTACGTGCTCGACCTGCTGTTCATGGATACAAAAAAATGGGTACCCCACTACTAAAATTATTCCGAAGAGGCATTTGTCCGAAACCATGTTTTTTCCGAATTTAAAATTCCTAAAAACTTGTTCCGTTGAAGGAGTTTTTGTTTTTTAAGGATACTATACTAACCTAACCTATTTATATATTCTATTAAATCATCTGCGTCCAAATTTTCGTTTAGAAATTTCGGAATAATCTATCATTATTCGGACAAATGACTTCAGATTTTTTCTGTTTTCCCAAAAAGTACCTACCTGTTTTACTACGTAACATATAACGCAGTGTCTGCAGTTGATATTTGAATGCAATTATATGATAATTTTGCATCTCCGTTGCAAGTTTAAAATGAAGCAGAGAATTTAAAGACCAGTCGGCGGTGGCTGAGGCGGAAAATACCATATAGTCTCTTGACAACTCGCGCATAAAGTAACCATTAGACCATGAGGAAGGACCTACTTTCTGTGTTGTTCATAGCGTAGGTGAATGCCCTCTTACTGTTTAAATTCGGCAAACTTACATGCCAGTAGAACAGGCATCATAGGAATATAAAACATGGCGATGATGCACGCGTAGCAGAAGCCGAAATTGAAGATGGTCTTGGAGGCGTCGTTGCCCATGTGGCTAAACAGGGTGCCGATGATGAAACCCAGGAACAGGTGCAGCCCCACTCGCAGCTGGAGGTAGCCCTGGGTGACAAAATTTCATCAGGTAAATAAATAATTAATAAATAAGTATTAGAAGTCAGTCTGACGCAAATCTGGTTATAAAATAGGTAAGTGGGGGATGTTCTACGCCGTAGAACAACATCTCCAATATAATTACCGGGCTTTATATTTATACTAGACTAGCTTCCGCCCGCGACTTCGTCTGCGTGGACTCGGGATAAAAACCATCCTATATTTTAATCCAGGCTATAAACTATCTTCGTGCAGAATTTCATTCAAATCGGTTCAGCCGTTTAAGCGTGATTGAGTAACAAACATCCAAACATCCAAACATCCAAACATCTAAACTTTCGCATTTATAATATTAGTAGGAAAACAAACGTCCATAGAAAGATTTCATTCAATAATATATGTTGTAACACTTGTAATACAGAGGGTTAACTAGAACCTAGAGTCTTGTTACCCTTCATATTTTTCTGAACCTCCCGGATATTTAGGAATACGAATACTTATACATTAAAATTTCAAGGACGTAAGTTTTTTCATCCTCGACTAATTACTGTTGATTAGTCAACATAACTTTTTAGTTTCTCATATTATAATGAAATATACTAACAACACAGTTTAAAAAAAAAGTTGTTGACGACTAGGTAGGAATAGGTATACATGTTACAATAAGTAAAGAAATAGCTTTTTAGCGATAAGACCGCCTTTTAGCTACCTTTGTTTACATTTAATTTACCTCTGTTTTTCTATTATGTACTAAGTATTTCAGGTTAGCAATAAAGAATATTGGTATTGCATTGTAGTGTATTGTAACTTGAGATTATTTTCTCACTTTGTATTACTTTGTAGAATGTTTGAGCAAGTCCATTATTTGTACTGACTAATGCACTTCAGCGCACATTGCACATCGCTGGCATGTATCCAATGTGTATTTACTCTCGAGCCTGTTAACCTTTACCTAATGCCCACACTCGTCAGGTAATTGGTCGCTACAGACATTGACAACAATACTTACCTACCTATGTAATAAGGAAAACAATTACCTAGCTCTTTCGTCATTTATTCGTGTTCGAGAATGAAGGTTAGCATGCATTTCAAATATAAATTAGTATATTTTATTCGGGGACGTGTAGGGTCATAAGTCATAAGTCATAAGTCATTTATTCATAAACAATATAAATTGTGTTTGAAATTCCTGAAAATAATTACATTTTATAATCTAAGATTTAAAAATTATATAAAAATGTCCACTATAATCTAATTACCAAAAATGTCCAAGTAAGTATGTCAATTTACTCTATTCTAATAAAATATATGCGAAACATAATGCAATTCAAAACATAATAAAATATCTACAAACTCAATAATACGTGCTTACAGTTAAAACATTGCGTCTACAGTATTATTTATGCTGAGTAAACTCATGAACAGAATAAAAACACTTCATCAATAAAAAGGCCTTTAACTTATTTTTAAATATATTTAAACAAGTAATTGCCTTCAACTCAGGGGGTAGCTTATTAAAAAGAACGATTGCCTGGCAACTCGAAGAGTGCTTGACCACTTCGAGTTTAGCATGTAGTGTTTGCGGCAAGTCCATCCTTCTGGTTGCCAAGCGTTTTTGTCTATCTTCTAAAGTTTCAATAGCATTTAAATGTTTAATCAAATCGCTAAGAATAATGTGTATGTATAAACTAGGGACTGTCAAGATTTCTAACTGAGAAAAGTAAGATCTGCATGATGTCGTCAGAGGTATACGAACCATGGTCCTGATCGCTCTTTTCTGGGCTACAAACGCAGACCGAGTATTATACTGGTAACTGTTACCCCAGAATTTGACGCTATATCTTATCTTAGATTCTACTAAAGCGTAATAAACTATCTTTAGTTGAGGCAAGTTTACTTCATCTCTTAGACTTCTAATTGCGTAACAGGCCGAACTAATAGACTTAACTAGTGAAGACAATTCGTCTTTCCAGTTCAAGTATGAGTCGATCCAGACACCGAGAAATTTAACTGAGTCTGCCTGTTCTATTTCTACACCATTCGAAAACACTTGCAGACGATCTTTGCTTCTGGAAGTGGTTTTGAATAGCAATGCGTTGGTCTTGGAGCAATTAAGTTTCAGATTGTTAGTGCTGAACCAGTAGTTTAGTCTTCAGAGCCAAATTGACTCTGTCATTTAAAAGCTCCAAGTTGTCAGCTGATATAATGGCGTTCGTATCGTCTGCAAATATCACGAGTTTTGTGTCCTGAGTAGAGTTATTGACGTAGGCTATAAGGTCATTAATAAAGATAATAAAAAATATAGGTCCTAAAATTGATCCTTGCGGATCCTCTTTCCACATTAATCTCTTTAGATTTGTATGCAGATTGTATGCTATCGTGCGTCCATTTAATTTCGACATACTGTTTTCTTTTATCAAGATACGACTTAAAAAGATTCAATACTCTCCCTCTTATTCCATAATGCTCCAACTTTGCCAGCAAAACTTCGTGATCGACTGTGTCAAAAGCAGAGCTTAAATCCAGAAACAAGCCTGCCACTTTCCTTTTAATGTTAAGTTTGAGTACTATATCATTAATCAAAGCAGTTATTGCATCATTTGTCCCTTTACTCTTTTGATACCCGTACTGCCTGTTGCTTAAAATATTGTGGAGATTCAGGTGCTTTATAAGCCTGTCCTTCATGAGTCTTTCCATCAGCTTGGACAGCGTCGGCAGTAGAGAAATGGGCCTATAGTTAGCTGGGTCAGTCCTGGACCCTTTTTTATGTATGGGCAGGACTTTAGCCAACTTAAACTGATCGGGGAAATTACTATGTATAAAGCATTCATTAAAAAGATAGGTTAATGGCCAGCAAGTATATCTATGTTATCTTTGATGACTGTCATAGGTATTTCGTCGTGTCCACAAGATCTTTTGGGTTTAGGACTTTTTACTATGTAATTAAGGTCAGGGCGGTAAGAAAACGGTTATGGGTACCTATGGATAAAACCGGAAAAGTGCGAGTCGGACTCGCCCGCCGAAGGTTCCGTACTTAATTACAAATGTATAGTTTTCAGATTTTTCCCTGTATTTGTAGTAAAGACGATATTACCTACTTGCCAAATTTCATAGTTCTAAAAAAAAATATTCCCTTGTGAGCTTTTGGGTACCTAATTGTTTCGGAAATATTATTTTTTGGATTTCCTCACAAGGTAAGAAGGAACCTATAGGAAGACCATTTTTCACAGGAGTGCGTGGAGGTTTCAAGTTCAAACCAATATCAAATACTCAGATATGCAATCCGTTGAACCTGTGAAATATAAAATTTCTACGGAACCCTCGGTGCGCGTCGTACTCTAGAAGCTCGCCAACTAAAACCGTATGTTACCATAAACGGTTGTAGTTTATGTTAGAAAATGCATACAAAAACTATCCACCACCTTATTCGCCCTCGACTTTGAACCTTATTTTTCAACAAATAATGTAAATCAGATGAATCATTACCCGATTCCTAAAAGTCTGCAGCAGCATTCGTCTCAGCAATATCAAGAACTGCTGGCGCGAGGTGGTGCCGTACAGGTAGCTGTGCTCCTCCACGCCCCCGGCGTTGAGCTGCTCGAGGTCGGCGCCCCCGTCCCCGTCCCTGTCCCTGTCCCTGTCCCAGTCCCAGTCCGCGGCCGCGGCCGCGCGCCCCCCGCCGGCGCCGGCGCACTCGCGCCAGCGCTGGCTCCGCCCGTTGTCGACCGCCGCCACCATCCGGTCCACGTGGGAGCCGTATTCGCCGCTGGACACTTCTATCACTGAAAAGGGGCTTTAACTTCATTCAGAGAGCTGGAAGCAAATTAGCATGTAAGTAGCTCCTGAAGCTTAACTGTACCTACTAAATAATAAGACGTAGTCCAAGAATTACATGACTAAATTATATTAGACAGTTCCTAACCACGCGAGCGAGTAGTCTATATGACTGGATTCCGACAAGTTAATCGTGTCAGCGTCTTCTCTAACTTATTCGATAAAATTATTTTAAGTTCGTTTGAGTTTGTATCCTTTAAGGTAAAGAAAATAGGGGGTCGAGTCAATTTCATTTGTAAAGGTATGGACATCTCTAGCTGTCAAAACAATTAATCATAAAATCGATTAAGGGTCGACCCTTATCGTTAAAGCGCTTGCGATTCCTCTGGAGTCTTAAGCATCCGCATAGGCTATCTGCTTACCTGATGGTAAGCAGATAGCCCCTAGCTGCCTGATGGCAGACCGTATGCTTATTTGCTTGTATTAAAAAAAGGCTTACCAAAATCAGCAGGATTATAAGTCGTAGGGCATATTAGGTTAAGCTCGTTGAGGAAGGGCACGACGCCCTGCGAGTTGCCCTGGTACGCGCAGCGGCCGTCGGCCACCACGTACACGTGCTCGAACTCGGCGAACAGCCGCGCCGAGGGCGTGTGCAGCGAGCACACCACCGTGCGCCCGCCGCGCGCCACCCGCTTCAGCAGCGACACGCACGTCGAGGACGCCACGTCGTCGAGACCCCTGGAATATTCATGGACAGTCATGTCATGACGGTTTCACTTAAAGCGGTGACGCACGGCGAATTTTTGCAGCGATAGAGCGTACTCGTATCACGAACGCGCGACACTCGCTAGTGCCATAAATCACCTGTATCGCTGCAAAAAGTCGCCGCGTGAAACCCCTCTTAGATGTCTGTCTAAAACTAACTAGTAGTTTACTTTCGGGAAGTTTGGCACACAGTCTGGCCAACTCCACAACAAGTTCCGTTTTAGAGCCAATAAAAGCGCTTTGACATGAGGCATGCAATAAACTCAGAAATAATAGATTGTAATGTATCCGGCCAGTATAGCACGTTGGGTCTGCTCGAGTTTAGAGAATCAAGCGGCAATCGTTTGAATTAATGAATGTCACGCTTGAATGTGCGTCATAAGAGTTAAGTTAAGTATTGTGTATTTTATGCTATCTCTTAGCAGATCAAATTAAATGGTTACGCAATGAACATGACGCAACGTCGGGCGCGTACCCGTGGACTAGACAAAGATCGTAGCTTATCTATGAATCGTCGAGGAATAGTATGTGGTACGGTACGTGGTAGGCTCGTCGAGGAAGATGACGGGCGGATTGTTGAGCAGCTCGAGCGCGATGGACAGCCGCTTGCGTTCGCCACCGGACAGCCGCTCGGTCGCCGTGTCCCGTGCCTTGTTCAGCCGCAGCAACTGCAGGATCTCCTCCACCTTCACAAAGGACATATCGTTACGGGCCCCCAAAGGAGCCTCGGTTTGACTGCGAAGGTGTGATATCCATAAGATGCTGCTAACTACTAGTGACAGCCATGTTATAAGCCATTATGAAAGGTGTGCGATTGTAGCCTGCAACCGCAGTGTGAAATGTTGTGTGTGAAATGTGTCGTATTGTTGTGGATGCTACTTTATGGTCACAAAGTAATTTGTAACTTTACATTATCGTAATATATATGTGGGTTAACATATAAACGGATAGACATGTGTCAAAAATCCACAAGTTATTCTCTAGATTAGTACATCTTGAACTTTATTGTACGCACGTTTTTTAATTCTGTCCCGCTATGCCCGAAATATTCCGTAGTATTTAATACACGACAATTATAGATACTTTACTTTATTTGTTCTAGAAATGTATAGTCATTGTTTCATTCTCCACCCGACCCGAGCCCGAGCCGAGTCTTCTCTTTATCGGGGTCGGCAAAAAGTAACTGTCATGCGACCTTGCAACGCAGTGGGGATAAGATTTTTATTATGATTAACGGCAGGCTTTGGTTGGTCAAATGTGTTGCCGACTTGAAATTCAACTCAGCTTAACGACTGCTGCTATGGGCAACTGGCATCAAGGACTGAGCAAATCCGCCCGCTCTACTTAACGATCCATCCATAAACTGACAGCGGCTTTCGTCGCACAACAAGCGAATGTGCGAGTGCCACCGGGCTGTACTCGTAAGGTGCATTTGTCAAATAATACGCAGCTAAGTAAGACTCACGACAACAGCTTTCTTCTGCTTGCTGAGGTCAGCCCCTAGCTTAAGGTCCGCCGCGATGGTCATGGCCTCCTGCGCGGTGATGAGCGGCTGCAGTAGATCCTCCTGCATGATGTAGCGCGACAGTTTCCGGAACTGTCGTAGATTGCGAGGCTCCCCATTGGTACATATTTGTCCGCTAGCACCAATGACCCTGATATAAGAAGAGGAAATAACATACATAGATTGGATTAGATTTCTTTATTTCATAAAATAAATTTATGTTAGGTATAAGTTAACTTTTTCGAGTTTACTACCAGGGTGTAAATAAAAGATTGTCCTTTACGGTTTAGTTAAAAGTATATTATGAACACACGTTATGTGCTTAAAGTGTGACACCTTGGTGACACCCAAATAGTAACTGATCGCTACTCGGGATACGGGGTCGGCGCTGTGTCGCTTCGGCCCATATGCGGGCACTTATGAAAATATGAGCCGAGTAGGCAAACTGTCGCTATACAATTTCCCTCTTTGAAACAAAAATAAAATGAAATCTTAAGATTATTACAATGATCTCTCTTGCGGCATCGCTAACTATTATTTGTAAATAGTTCTAAGAATACACAATTGAAATCAGCAGTCAGTGTCATAAATCCTAGTTTTTCTTTTCTCGGATATCTTAAATAACGATTAGTCAAACGCTTAACTAACTTAAGGCACTTGTCCCACCGCCGGCGAGTAGCGAGTACTCTCATAGGAATTCTTACTCGCTTTTACTCGCTTGAGCGAGTAGCACGTAATAACGCTCGCTTACTCGCCGGCGGTGCAGTGGGACAAGTGCCTAAAGAAATATTTCTGTTAACTTTATCTCAATGTTTTCACTGATAGGAAACACTCGACAGCATAACATTAGCTATGACCCAATAACCAATGACACAGAATTCAATACAAACACAGGTCTTTATGTAATGGTTAGAACGCCATATAATTTCAAGTGGTTGTGAGAAATAAAGAATAAATGGTATCAGTTTTCGTAAACAAGCAAGCATTTTGACTGTTTAGTTGATCCGATTGCGTCATCCGTCCTAGATACTCATCTTTCGATTGCTCAGCGGCAAGTTCCGAGAAGTCAAGTACCGTGGGACAAAAAATGGTCTCTATGCGGGATAAGGTGTCGGCTACAATGTTTTCTATTTCACTTATGTGCCTTATGTCCGTAGTAAACTCACTAATAAATAACAGTTGTCTCGTACGCCGTGGCGTTTCATTATTATGACTACTAATTTTCTGAAATGCTCATAAGGGCTTATTTGTCAGTACGTATACACTATCAACGGTCGTCCTTCGAACGACTTACAGAAAACTTTGTAGCCATGTATACGGCAAGAAGCTCCCTATCATAAGCGGAATAGCTTTTTGAGCGTTATTTAGTTTTTTTGAATAAAAACCAAAAGGTTCCCTAACACCATTAACTAACTGTTGCAAGTCTCCTCCAACCAAACTGTTGGAAGCGTCCGTCATGAGAGCTACCGCACATCGAGACGAGGATGAGCCAGTGTAACGGCTTTTTTAAGGCCTAATTTACACTGCTCAAAGGCTAAATCAGCCTCGCTTGTCCATATAATTGGTGTTTTGTCCCTTTTCTTCGCATTAACTAAATAAAGATCTAATTCCGCTTGAATTTCTGCCGCTCCCGGTGAGTGTGAACGATAGAAATTCAACATGCCCAAAAAACTACGCAATTGCTCCACGGTTTCGGGTTTAGGGTAGTCTACTATGGGCTGTACTTTTTCATCCAAAGGCCGAATGCCTGGTACTCACTTCGTGTCCTAGAAATTCTAGCCTCGGTTGTCCAAAACTACATTTTTCCAAATTAATTGTTATTCCAAAGGCCATGGCAGGGTAAGGGAACATCTTGTGCCTTAATAGCTTTTCCGCTTGATATTATTTCTGATGATAGGTCACAACGTTAGTAAATGCTCTCTTTTCAAGTCTCTCAATTTCAGCATTCTCCTCTTCTTATTTTTAAAGAAAATTAATAAATAAGAAAAATGATTTTTCATGAATATCTCCGCTTTAATGGAACGAATAATTTCGTGCTTCATACATATAATGCACTTAGCTAAGACACATAATATGTCACTATAAGCCGCATGACATTCCATAGTAAAAAAAAAAATAGATGTTGACAAAATCAAGCGGAAAAGCTATTAAGGCACAAGATGTTCCCTTACCCTGCCATGGCCTTTGTCAAAACGTTCGAAAACTTGCCTTAGATGTTGCTTATGCTGCGCCTCATCGTCGCTCGCAATAAGTACATCATCAAGCTTAATTGAACAAAAAATCTAGACCTTCCAGAACTTACTACCACGCACTTTTAGACGGCCGGCATATGCCTAGCTCCTGCATAAGGCGAAATTCCTCCCTGACTTTTTTATATATATGGGGCGGTAATGGCCTTGCCTTAGCGTACACAAGTGGCCCTGCCGTTTCAATATAATGCACGACATTATGTACTTGAGCCTCCCTGAACGTTGCGGGCTTCGTAATGCTTGGAAATTGGGAAAACAATTGATGGTACGGGTGGTTATCATCTACAATGTTAATGGTAGGCTAATCACTACTCACGATTTGCGCTTTCACCTTGAGTACTGTCAGCTGGTCGACTAATTTCTGGGCACTTAAATCAACCAATATCTTATGAATAATTAAAAAATCGGCTCCCAGTATTGGCTGTTTAACATTAGCAATGACAAATTCCCACCCACCCGTACAATTTTTCCTGGTTGCTGGTATATCTAACACTGAAATATTTGTACTTGTGTTCACCAAGAAACGTAGTCCACTATTCAAGTCTGTCACCCGTAAACGACGGCCAGAAGTGATGGCACAGATTTCCGCCGAGTCCTGTGCCACCTTCTCTAGTTTTCCGACTTATTTATTTTCCCAAGCACACGGTTACACGCACTTATCCGCTTTCTGTCCGAACCTATAATGGTAAAAACACAACCAGTCTTTCTTTCCTGGCTTGCCGCGACGCGATGAAGAAGCGCTCCTACCTCTGGATGCTGGCCGGCCTCCACGTTAATTTCGGTCTTAGTCTCCCTGCCTGGGCCTTGACCGCTCCAAGCCCATCATCCGGATGCTCAACTTCGCTATCACAGCCAGGATAATAACTGTATCGCCAGCATTAGATGGCGAATCCATACGCATCGATCGCTGCGCCACAACTTCGGAAACATGGCTGCTCCTCGTGGCCTCTGATACATCATCTGCTATGCTGGCCAGAGTATCCAGGTGGGTTTCTCTCCACGCGACCAATACTGCGCGCACTGTATTCGACAGATGATTCTGCCACATAATGCGGAGGGAAGCGTCCCCTCCGGAAAACTATCCTTCGCTGTGTTTCTCATGCGGTGCAGCAGCTGGGATGGCTTCATGTCGCACAAATCCATCTCCCCTAGGACTTTCTCTACCTGGCGAGTTCTTGATTCTTCTAGCATTGACAGAAAGAAGCTTCGTTCTTAATGTATTGTACGTATTGGTTGTCGGCGGGCTGGTGAGGAACTCGGTTAGTCTCAAAATCACCTCCTTCGTCAGCTTCGACACAACCATGTCGAATTTTGCCTTATCCCCCATTCGCTGTTGGGTCAGCACCGCTTCGGCACGGATAAACCATACACGTGGCGTGGTAGACCACTACCCAAAACTCCGGAATCCGGCTGGAGACTACGACCGCCATGACCTCGGGCTCTTCCGGTATCTACACTATGTCTCTATACTCCTGTGTTGTGTCTTGATCGTTTCCGATCGGTGCCGTTTTCGTTTCTCCGGTCATATTACTAAGTCACAAAATGTATTGTCCGGAACACTATTCACCCGGATATACTATTCATTTTATCGGGGTCACCACTTTAGAGTTTACTACCAGGGTGTAAATATAAGATTGTACTTTACGGTTTAGTAAAATATATATTATGAACACACGTTATGTGCTTACACTGTGACATCTTGGTGACACCCAAGTAGTAACTGATCGCTACTCGGGATACGGGGTCGGCGCTGTGTCGCGTCGGCCCATATGCGGGCACTTATGAACATACGAGCCGTGTAGGCAAACGTGTAGCGACACTATAACTTTAAGCTAATTTACACGAATTTATTTAATGATCGTCAAATAATGAATATTAATTGAATGAAATGTCACAGGTACAATACGACATATTGGCATATATTACAAAAGGATTAATGAAGAAAAAATAATATTGATATTGATATCTCGTAATGATCGTCAAAATAAAAACTAGAATATTATCAAATGATATAACAATTTAAATTAAATTAACCATGTCAAATATATTATCGTTTTTGAAATAAGAACACTCGCTTAGCATCGGTTGAATTACCTCAAATGACTGTACCATATGACATCAACGATCAACGAGAAAAAGAACAGATTTTAACCTTTTCACCGCCCGACGGCGAAGCAATACGCTGTGCCACTGACGCCACGGGGGTAAAATTAAAATGGGTAAAGAAATAACGCCACCATAAAAATGGGCTGTTTTTCAATAGGTATTCATGAAAAAATGTTTGTCGGCCAGCGCCGACTGTGGCGTCGTAGTCACGATTTTGCGTTGTCGGCTATGGCCGACTGTGGCGGTGAAAGGGTTAAAGAATTTCGTGATATCAATAGTTGCAGCTTTTTCAGGGCAAATACAGCACCACTCAGTCGTTTCATAGTTGGTCAACATGGCACTTCCAGTTAAGGTTCGAGTCTAGTGTAAAGCCATCCGACCCGAGAAAATCATTACCATCGACATAGAGAGATTAAGGAGTAAGTCGCTTGACGAAAACCATGTTTGCAGTTGACCACAAGCCTCATTAATCTTCATCGCGAGCTGCTCATAAGTTTTCGCGCTCACTATACTTAACTGTAGTGTCGTCTGCAAACAGCACAGATTAAGTCACTCGCGATTGCCGATAGAAGATCGTTAATAAATACTAAAAATAGCGTATTCCCGATCGCTGATCCCTGGGAATACCCAGACAGACCTGTCCAGCGTCAGAAACAAGTGTTTTGCCGTTGGTTGACATTTTTACAACTTGCTTACGGTCGTCTAAAAACGATGCAAACAGCTGATGGACGGAACCTTCGATACCGTAATGTTTTAATTTGTATAATATTCATTGGTGACTAATAACATCGAACTTTGGATAAATCGCATAGTATGCCGGGCTAGCTTGTATCTTTCGTCAAGTCCAGTCATAGTAGCAGACGTTGCCTGCCTGTAGGCATACTGATTTTCTGTGAGCAACTCATTCGATTCAAGATGCATCATAAGGTAAGCCGATATAATTGACTCAATTAATTAGGAAATTGTAGGTACGATGGTTATAGGGCTGTAGTTATTTACGTCAGACATATCGCCTTTTCCTTCATAAACGGGACATACTCTAGTACTTTTTAGCACGTTTGTACGTTATGTACCAGTTTGGAACATATTGTTTACTAAAACTAACAGAATATTAGATACTAGCTGTACCTGCGACTACGTTTGCATGGTAATGTGGTGGGAGTTAACGCATTTCTTCTCTTGGACATGGGACACATGCAGATCTAATTAACCTATCAAGTAAAACGTTGAACTAAAATAGGTTTTTTAGCTAAAATGCCGTTAAAACTCGTTTGTCTTCATCTGTCACTCTAATATTTAAATTAGTAAGAAAGGGACAAAACTCGTTTTATTTAACAGGGGCATTTTAAGTTTTATGGATAGGACACAGGATGCAGCATTCAATGTTTATTGATCTTCTTCTCTACATATTTTTAACACTATTTAATTTATATTAAATAAATAAAAATAATGATGTGACGCTGAACGTGAGAACAGCGCTATGCATTGGCAATTGTGATATTGTTGAAATTTGTTGATACATATATTGAAATTGCGCCTCAATACGAAGTTAGCGCATATAAGTTTCCATATCAGAATCGATTATTTTTTTATGTTGAAAAGCTGTACATTCCGTACAACCCGGTTAATTTAAGAATGCATCGTGTTCATGCATACACCTTGCTGCAAGGTGCCAACGTGTCTTAATCGGCATATATCCATAAAACACGAGTGCCGTAATGTTATAAAACACGCGTGTTTAATACCCAGGATTATGAGCCTAAAAGCGACGTAATAAGAGGTAGGTACGTTACGAGGAAATGCGTTGAATTGAAACAACTTATTACGTTTAAAATTTGGAGCTTGTGCTAGAAGTAACTCAGAATTATTGATGTGTCAGTAGGTAAGTGAGTGAGTGTCAGTGACAAAACTAAGGAGCTTTGACGGGGAATAAACTACAAGTTCAAATTGAATGTTATTGAGAATATCCAAGCCATATTATGCCGTATGTGTTACTAAGAATTCAGGGTTCTAGCTTTAGTCAGCACAAAATTACGGGATGTTGAAAATTGCCTGAATGGCTTCGAGAAAAGGATGGTACGTCCGTGCCTCTTTGTTTTGCTCGCCGAGTATCAAAATCAAGTATGTATCAACAAATTTCACCAAAATGACGTCAAAAATTAATTTTTTTTAAATTAAATTATAATTGGCAATGTCAGAAAATGGGTAATAAATATATTGAATCGCTATTAAATAATCGACGTATCATTAGGTTTATTTTTGAAGTGAAAACTTCTTTAGCGGCGCTATGCACTTTTTGTGATGGGGAAAAAATGTTAAACTCGCGACAGGTCACGACCGACAGATTCGACAGATTGAAAATTCGTAAGACGGACACGTGACCTGATCGAAAAACTGTTACAATGTCATTGAGTTTTCACTTCTGCCGGCAGCGGCACTCCCGGAGTGCAACCCGTTGTTTTTTTATGTACTTTTTTTGTCAAAGTGATCACATACTGCTGCGCGTTATGATCACTAATAGCGGTGTTTACTCAGGTGATACACTGACATAATCACTAGGGTTGTTTGTTATTCCGCAGTCAATCGATGACGCACAATCAGCTGTTATGCGAGTGGCAAAGTTCACGGTGTTTACGCAACCGAAATAATTTAGTACAGTCAGCGTCATATAGTTAGTAGCAGCCAGAGTAGCCAAATATTTTGTAACACACCCTTATTCTTACAGTAATAAAGACGTGTACCGAAATATTTGGCTACCTTGGCTGCTACTAACTATATGACGCTGACTGTGCATCGTCGAACTGCCTTGTTCTGCCTGTCTTGATCTGTTTTCAGATAAATAATCAACTTTTTATTTTCGTCAGTTAGCTTAGTCAATACACAAACAACATATAACAAATATATGGGCTCTGGAAATAATATGTACATTAAGTGAGTTAAAACCTGTTGCCATCAATTTATTTAATCGTATGGCATACATTATTTTGGCCTTTTAAACCTTTCACTCTTTAGTACCACCGACACGTGCAGGGTTCTGGTAGGTTAGGTTAGGTTACTTAGTTTTGAAACGCCGTTCTGAGTAGATTAAGAAACAATAAGGTCTGATTTTCAGATATATAATTCTTGACTACATACATTTTTTAAATCTGATTTTATCGATACACGATTGCTTAAAATTTCCTCTATAGAAAAAAAAACCAAAGTTGGGTCCGTATTTTCCTACTCAAACGATACATTATTTTACGACACAATCAAGTTAATACTATAGTATTTTATCTCATCTAAAATCTCACTTTATGAAATTTAAATAAAACGTCTCTAAGTAGTCTAAGTTAGGTATTTATCGAGACCAAAAAAGCCATTTTCGATCTCTTTTCCTTGTGCGCGGAAGGCATCAGCGTGTCTCTGTCTAGGGGGCGTGTTCGACTCAAATCAAGGCATCGCCTTAAGATAAACTCACCATCGGTGTATTTCATTTTAAACAGGTAGGTGAGGCAGGTAGCTACTGAGGTTCGTACCTACGCCTCCTCTTAGTCCTTAACACATCTTGATTCAAATAAGTTTACAGTTTAATGTTATCATTATATTACTAGATTTACTAGGTATACTATCGATAAACTCCGAATATGTCCTATCGCCAAATCCCGTGAATTTGTCCCTACACCAATAAATAAATATTAGGGGATAATCTTACAACCCTGGCCACGGTCACCTCCAGTCCGGGAAACGCATACAAGTTCGGTCTCCCCGTCGACGAAAATGCCGCCCCAGAACATGCAGGGTCCACCCCCGTAGCCGACGGTTTCTACGGCGCAGGCTTCTGTGTACCGCTCCCCCTGTCTTCTGTACACCCTCCCGCGCCTATCGTTGCTGTAAAGGCACACCCTCGTCTCGTCAGAAAATAGGAGGATGGAGGAATCCATTGGGCGAACGTCCAATTCTCGTGACGAGTGCGAAATCCTCTTCTTGCAATCCTGTGCTGTGCATTCAATTGGGAGCGGTAGCGGCTCTACGGGGAAACAAATTCCTCTCTCGTAGTCTTCTTCTGATTGTGGAGACGCTCGCCGACGTTTTGCGAGCTGCTGAAGCTGCTACTGGAGCTCAACAGCGCTGGAAAAACAATTCCGCAAAGAAGTCGTCACAATGTACCGGTCGTCCGTACCGGAAGTACAGCGTCGCCTCCCGGAGCCATGATTCCTGTCGCTGGAATACTCGTCGCACTCGAAAACGGCTGATATTCAGACGCCGAGCAACTTCCGCTTGTCGTAGTCCAGATTGCAGTAGTACAATCACATTTCTTCTGATGTGGTATCCATTTTTCCATGGTTTAATTTTCTCGCTGTAGCTGTTCAGGTGTGACCTCAGTGACGTCTGGATAGCGAATGACCCTTAATTCACACTCGAGTCTTCTCAGGTTGCCATTTCAGGGCATTGATCCTATGTGGCGGTTTTCTTCTCAGCCCGTAATTACGGGCCGGTCTTCGGGGGCCTGTTTAGGCGGCGTCTTAGGCCAGTCTTGGCCGAGTGGTCCGTTGGCCTGTTCAGCGGCTTTGGGGTCACGTTGGCCGGTCTTGGCATTGTGGGTACCTGTGCGTGTCAGGGGCGTCTTCTTTGCGCGCGAGCTCTCTTTGAAGTGCACGTGAGCGTCGATCCGGAGTCGCACGTGCAGTGGCGCGATCCCTTCCAGGGACAGGAAGCTGGAATTGTCGGCATGGTCGAACATGACGCGGGCGAAGCGGCTGATGAACGCGTCCAGTGTCTCCCACCGGAGGTCGCGCTGGATTACGCTGTTTCTTACTTTACGGGGAGCATCGGTGATGGTGCGTAGGGCCTGGTGCTCCTGCGCACTTAGCTTCCTTTTATTGGTAGCTAACGCAAGCCCGTACCATGCTGGTACCGCATACGTGCGGCGGGACCGCAGGTACGTCTTGTATATCCCCAGTTTGGTTGGCAAGGGGAGGCTGCTGACCCTTTATTGACTTTTACCCCCTCTTTTATACCCGTCCATGGGGCGCAATTAGTAACCCGCCAAACGCGTATTTCCGGACTTTTCATTTAAAACTCAATTTTTTTGGCGATGTATGTTTTCACGAAAACAAACAATAGCTCATTTTAAAGGTCATTAATTGCGCTTTTAAATTATATTAATCTTGGTACAATAAATTATTTTCGAGATGTGCGATTTTTTTGACGCCGAGTGTATATTGTTTTGCGTAGCTGCATATATGACAAACTATTGTTCCTCTATCTATTCCATCCAATACGGGTGTAGACTCAATAGTACATTACTGCAAAGGTCGGGAAATAGCAATTCATGGACGAGTTGATTTTGTTATAGATACGAATCCACGAATTGCCATTCCCGCCGAGACAGATATAGTGCTTTTCTCCAAAAATGCGAGGAAATCAAATAATATTTTCAATGAACAATGTTTTCAAACAGCGTGTATGTCAATAACCTATCAAGTTCCCGCCCAACACGGCATGACTCATGGTGCCAGTTTCAATTGACGTGAATAAAATAATTAAAAAAATCAAAATCAAATACAATTTTAAATGATTTATGATTTTAAAATTATTAAAGAGTAAACGGGATTGTAATTTAATTCGTGATTTGAGGTACTTATTTTTAAAAACGTTACTTACAAAAGTAGGCGTTTTGTCTATGACAATTAAAAAAAAAAGGCGGGCAAACTTTAAGCCTACAAACGGGCACAATTTATCACACCAACTTGCAATAGTTCGAAAAAGATAGCCATACATTACTCACCAGTCTAACTAAAGTTGTTGTGACAAATTGCTAAGTCTTTAAACGTACAGTCAAGGGCACTAACATGTATTCACTCAAAGTTTCATAAATATGTATACTACAACCTTATTGTTGCAGAAATAAGGTCTGTGTACATATTTATGAAACTTTGAGTGAATACATGTTAGTGCCCTTGACTGTACGAGCATTTGGCTGTTTGTAGTAATTTGTCTTAGTCAAAACATATGGTTAAAAGGTAAAAAAGTATACAGTACTTAATGGAATTTCATATACTTTCCTGGCCGCTAAAACTGTACAGTAACAGTTCTAACTTTTTAAATTTGGGCTCGTCAGTAACGAGGAACTTCACGTGCTATTTTTGCACATTTCCGAGCATATTGAAGAAAAAAATATTATTACTCCAAAAGATCGAAGGCAAAAAATATGCCTATAGTGGCGAGCATCTCATTCAGATATCCGTTTTAATATTGCTTTTTAGAGAGAGAAAACGCTCGCTGATAGTGACGTCACGATTTGCGAGCGTCATAGTAAAAAAGTAAGTATAGTAAATGACAATCGTTTTTGTTACGGAAACGGGACAGAACATACCCCCTCTTAAAAATTTTGACACATAACTTTGTGAATTTATAAACCTCTCGCGTAGCTTTTTCTCCATTTGTCTACATTATTAATCCTTTTTCGACAAAATACAACATTATTGATTATTCTATTTAGTGTCTGGTTACACCCCTATTATCCGCTCATCCATGAGTGTATAGCTAAGTTCGGGAAGGGATGAGGTCATTCATACCAGCTGTGTGCTACCGAACCGATGAATTTCACCCTTGCAGCGAAGCGTTATAAATTAGATTTTTTAACAGTCGATATTTGACAGCCGTCGGCCCGGTACAATAAATGTCAATGATGACATATGATGACATAAATTTTACTGGGATGACAGCTGTCAAATATTGGATGTAAGGTCATTTTTCACTATAGTTCTGCCTGCTGCCCTCTGAACTAAATCCAGGCTACGCCCTAGGCGTCAGTGATGGTGAGTAACATACCTGTATCCAGCCAGTATGTTGAGTAGCGTGCTCTTGCCGGCGCCCGAGGGCCCGAGGATGGCGGTCAGCTGCCCCGACCGGAACTCGCCGTTGATCCCGCGGAGGATGAGCTTAGAACCTGTCCAATGTAGAAACTGCGATTACAATCTGTTCCTCATCTACCGTCCTGTCTTTAGTTTTGACATAGTTACTGACGACAGATCTTTGATTGTGTCGTTCAAACAAACATATTAAGGAAAGGTACAAGGTATCGACTATCCGAGTTAGCATCTAGTCATATTTCCAATAGACAGCATAGAGAATGACTGTAAAATTTGCTTGGTGGCCACTCACATATGAACTATGTCTCTTCGTGTTATTTCCGCTACAGAGGGAAAGAAAGCTGCTACGCACTACGGCCTCGAACTCGAATGGGTTAAGATTGGAGCAAATATTATGTACGGATTAAATATATTGTGCGGATTGTATGTAACGGATTTTGCTCGTCCAACATAGCACTAGCTTCAACCAAAAAAGAAAGGGGTCCTGGAATTCTAACCCGTCATTGAGATTGGGATCTACAAGTGTTTAATTACCTACAATATGCGGCCACAGGTTGCGCCGATAAGGGAATCAATGAATAAGTTATGGAAGACCTGGACGATGACCTGGACATTGAAAGGTTGAGAAGAGCCTAAGCAATCAGGGGCAACATGCTCATCCATAGATTTGCAGTGTACAAGGAAAGTCAAGCTGGCACTTTTCAAAGCCTATTGTACGTCTTTCTACACGTGTAGTCTATGGGTAAAGCATACGAGGCGCGTGTATAACATGTTGCGAGTCCAGTACAACAACATCTTCAGGATGCTGTTCAAGCCGCCTCGTCACTGCAGTGCGTCAGGCATGTTTGCCGAAGCGCACACTGATGGCTTCCATGCCATCATACGTAAGAGGGTCGCCTCGCTGCTGCAACGAGTGAGCAGAAGTGAGAACATCATCCTGAAGGTGTTGGAAGGACGTATGGACTGCACTATGCTGATCAGCTCCTCTTACGTATGATGGCATGGAAGCCATCAGTGTGCAGGCACTGGGTTGACATTGTGACGGGGAGGGTAAGATAATTTAGAGTTTTGCCCTGCTCGTTACAGTGTTGATCGTAATTTTAATTTTATTTAATAATAGTACCCTGTTTTGTTTACTTATATGTAATAATGTATAATATGGATTCTATAAGTCTGAAATAAACGATTTTATTATTAAGTACTAGCTTCTGCCCGCGACTTCGTCCGCGTGGAACTCTTTTATATCGTAGCTCCTTACAAACTTTCGCCCCCTTAGACGATGATTCCCGGAGTAAAAAGTATTATATACTTGTATGTTAATCCAGGTTATATACCATATATATGTATGTGTGAATGAGGTCCAAACTTTAGCATTCATAATATTAGTAGGATTTGCAAAATTTCCAGGGACACGACTCGCTATTGACAGACTAACAGGCATTTTATGTTTAATGTATTTATTTAATTTCGATGCAGGCTATGAGCCTGCGCCTGCAAGTCGAAAACGATAACGCAGGTTAAGCAAAGATGGCAGCGGTCAGTCTTTAGATGGGTGACCGCCTGATGTTTGAGCGGTTAATATAAATGAACGCTTCCGTGCTTTGGAAGGCACGCTAAGCAGTTGATCCCGGCTGCTGTCTATGACAGTAGTCGTTAAGCCGAGTTAGAGGCCTTCGGGTGGCTTAAGAACTTCTAACAGTCGAGTTGCCCACTCACTTGACAACACTCGCAGGAGCTACCTACCACAACCCTGTACGTGTCCCGTGGGTGGTACTAAAGAGTGACAAACTTTAAGGGCAAAAATAATGTATGCCATACGATTAAATAGTTTAATGAACGCTGATAGAATTGTGCTGAAGTTTAGCAAAAAGTGAAAAATCCATTGATAAAATATAAAGTAAAGGATAATCCTACTAATATTATAAGTGCGAAAGTTGGGATGGTTGGATATTTAGATGTTTGTTACTCAATGACGCTTAAACGGCTCAACCGATTTTAATGAAATTTTACACGAAGATAGTTTATAGCCAGGATTAAAATATAGGATAGCTTTATCCTGGGTCCACGCAGGCGAAGTCGCGGGCGGAAGCTAGTGTTCTATAAGTGCACAATTTTCAATATGAATTCGCTTATTTATTATTTATTTAAATGCGTCTTATATTCAAACTGTTACGTTCGCTACAAAAATAACACAGCTTGCGCCATCTACTGACCAGTAGGTAGCTAACTTAAATTTAAAGTATTACACGGGCTTCAACTTAGGTACTTTATTTTATTGTAACTGTGTTTTGTATGTGAAGTGCATAAAGAGTATTGTATTGTATTGTATTGTAGGTCATTGTATAATTGTCATGTCTTTTTTTTATCTTTATAAATAGTAGACTATCATCAGGAAGTTATATAAAAATGCGTTTAGTAGTTTTTGTGATCGAAAAACTGAAGCAACATCAACTATTCTATTGTAATTTTTTCCACAAAAACGTGTACAGCATATGCCATCTAGTGCCGGGTAGATAAAGTTGTGGTACTTAGGGTTTCTTAGTACACCTTTCAACCAAGTTTTAATCCCTTTAGAGGATGAATTTTCAAAGGGTTAAATTTGTTTTCTTGTGTTTTAATATGGAATCATATTACGAAGTTTCAAGTCCCTAGCTCAAAAAATATTCATTCTTCAAACTTCGAATCATTTTCGACCTCCTTAGGGTGTGAACTCGCAAAACCCTGCCCTATAAGGATATTCAATGAACATTATAAGAACTTGGAATAGTTGTTATTATTTATCTAGTACGCGTTATGATAGACAATGATGCAGAGGATTATGCAATAGGTCACGATCTATGTCAAATACCATTCGCAGATCGCTGTAAATTGTCGTAATTATGGTAAGAACTCAGGTAAACTGGAGTCAAGGCTTTGGCGGCCACTTTTTACTGCCACAAGTTCGCAGCAGCGTCATACTGTTATTTATTTTGTGTGGTATGTAACTACGCAATGAATAAAAGAGGGAATCTTATAAAAACGAAAATTCATTAACCTCTATCTCTGTCTCTATTTTTCTATCTGGTCTGAGAACGCTTATTTTTGGGCAGGCCTACGCCTATACGTTTGTCCACACAAACCAAGAATATATCTAAGGTAAATGCTGCATGAGCAATGGGATATCTGTCTCTTCTAGCTGTCCTGCTCGCACCTCGCGAGATGTGGGGCCCGCCATTTTTAACCCCCGACGCAAAGAGAGGGGTGTTATAAGTTTAAAGTGTTTGTGTGTCTGTGTATCTGTGTATCTGTCTGTGATATCGTAGCTCCCAAACGGATGGACCGATTTGAATGCGGTTTTTTATTCGTAAGCCGATGTGATCCCGAGTGTTCTTAGCCATGTTTCATGAAAATCTGTTCAGCCATTTTTGAGATATTGGACTTTAAAATGAAAATGTCGGGGGTTTTTCAAGTTGTTTTTAGAAGTATTATTAGTGACTAAATCGCACATAAATACTGTTTTAAGGGGACACCCAATCACCGGTAAACATTTCGTGACGGGTTACGCTGGATATTCCCCAAAATAAAGTTGAACCTTCGTGCGAGAGTAAGTACGAAACGCACTCTGTGATTATTTTTTAAAATTTTACTTAAGTATAATAATGATATGATAATAATAATAAATCATATTTCTTTAAACAAATTGTGTTACAATTTTTACCAGGGGTCCCAGTATATAAATAAAATATTACTCGAGTAGTAGTTACCGTTACTGCGTATGGAAGGAAAATTACCAACAATTATTACTATAAACGTGTTTATTATTTCGCAATCATGCGATCCATAATGTGAAAATCCTTGGCTGTTTTTTGACGCTCGCGTAAGTACCTACTTACTACTGATGTTCCTTTAGAAGAATTGCTCGGTTTCGGTATTGCATAAGCGTCAGAAATACACTTTCGTATTTCTAGGCATCTACTAAATGTAAATAATGTGAATGAATCTCAAAACTAGTATAGAGCTACTGGTAATCACCTGTTCTAAACAATAGAGTTAGCTAAGAATAATCACGTCAGTGGAACAAACATACCGTTATGTGGTTATTATCTAGATCTTGTTATAATGACAAGGTAAAGCTTGGGTCTATTAAGTCTATAATAATTACCTCTGAGGCTACCATCGTATTGTTTGTTATTGGTAAACCAGAAAAAAAACTGAAACTGAAGTTTTAACCCTTCTAGAACATTCTCCGCAGTTCATTAGGTTCTTATGGAAAACATGAGACAACGACAAGCTATATGTATGTGCCTTAGTCTGCTTATAATAACCACGAGGCATTTATAATTATATAAGTACTTAAGTTACCTACATATTTATGTAGGTATTATCTTGTCGCTGATAAGGAGCCCTTCTATACAAAAAAAACTTTAAGGCTGCCTTCTTAAAGTAGCTACTTGTTTGACATACACCAAACTAGACCTTATTGTCGTTGCATTTGGTTGGCCATTGTATGAGAAAATAAAACAGCACGTACAGTGCATATACACTTTAGAAACAGCTATTTTCATTCATTTCGGTCGAGCACAATTCTTATGTAAAGCAATGAAAGACAGAAGTGAGTTACACCGTGAAGCGCATATAGGCCAAGGACTAGAGTAATTGAACTGTGAATGGTGTGTCACCGTGATTGTCGGAAAACATACCTAATATCACTAAAATACTTATACCTACGTAATTTGAAACACAAAATAACTTCTAGAAAGACCCACTTGGTTTTCGCTCTTCGTCATTTCACTATGGTTTCACTTCACCTTAATTGTGCTTTCTGAGATCAAATGCACGAGTTAAGTACTCTAGAAACCACTCAAATTGCTGTATCGTAATTCGTGTAATCGCTCAAAGCGCTTTGACGTAATCATGATTATTGTTATATTATCGAATAAATATGCACACTAACGTACAGTACGATTACTGTTAGTTAAGACCTGACAGATGGATTGCCTTCATTTAATTTTCAACTTTAATTTCATATAGATAAAGCATTTTTCAGAATACTGTTACCCACATCTACCGATTTAGTAATAACTATTTTATTTGTATAAGATTAAAGTTGAAAATTAAATGAAGGCAATCCATCTGTCAGGTCTTAACTAACAGTAATCGTACTGTACAGCTACAGGGGACCCTACATTAGGCATCTGCCTTTTTATGAAGTCCATTAAAATTCCATATTAAGAAACCCTAACCTAATTGAACGAGGGAGCGAAGCGAACGAAGTTCTCTGCTTCAGCTTGAACCAAAATTATTTCGTGTGTCCTTTTACCAGCTGTTTTCCTCTACAGGCGCATTTCTAAACCGATTCTCTTGAAATGTTGTGTGCCTGTTCAATAAATGTCGATTATGACGTCCGATAATTTTTTTGAAGTCAGGCTCGTGACGTCTTTTGCTCACAGAAACACTAGTAGATAATAATAATAATATTTTATTTTATTTTATTTAATAATAATAATGCGATAGTAAATAAGTAAATAAATAAATAAGTAGGTAAATTATAATGTATAAATAATATATTATTCATTATGTACGTAATTTGTATTTAAGTGGAAACATTTATAAATATATTATACTTAATTAATTAATTAATTTAATTTAATTTAATTTAATTAATCTAATCAGCAGTCTGACAGGTACTAACAAAAACTATTAATAACAATAATTTCAATAGCATAATAAAATGATAAATAACCCTCGAACCTAAGTGCCGGAATGCGGTTAATTTAATTTAATGGGTGTGTGTGTAGTAGCTTTAATTCTTCTAGTAATAGCTTTAATTTTAAGAACTACTTGCTGTGCCCTAACAGGGTTCATGTGTGAACCTACCCTAATGTAACACCTAATTGTACCACATGATAAATATGCAATAAATGAATTATGAATTATGAATTATGAATGCGTCTGGCGGTAACTAGCACACACAATCATCAGGAATAGTGAGAGTGAGTGAGCGTGAAACATGAAACGTGTGGCGACCCGTTGCCCTAGCTACAAAAGTATCTGAACTTCTGAACCCGCCTCGCTTCGGCAGTTGCCACTAATGATCCTCAGCCGAAACAGGTAACGGGGTGTTGTTGAACTCGTGATGTTGAGTGGAACAGTCATGCGTCTGAGAAAGAATCTGAGTTTTTGATTTAAAACGAGGCCATTTGCGCGGAACCATAGATTGAAAATGTCCGATTTGAAAGAGACTTCAAACTGTTGGGCGGTACCTATCTGCTGTTATTATATTCAATGTATGTAGAGATTTTGTCTTTCTTAGCATGCCAGTCATTAACTCTTGGTAGAACACTGGGCACTTTCGTAATTGCGATTATACTAACTTTGGTTTTCTAATTTTTTTTTGTTATTTTTCAATTTTACAAGATTTTTTGGTGTTTTTGAAGTAAAATAAAATGGATATCGTTCCAGTTAAGCAAAAGAACACACGTACGCTTTTACTTCAATTATTATTATTATTTTTTCCATATTTTTTTTCAATTCAACCACTTGGAAATAATTACTGATTACCTTAATAACCCACCGTTTAATTTTTTGCTCCTATTACAGGCCACAGCCTGGATACCTACGCATAGGTACCTAATAATTTAATTATGTTTCATCTGAATGTCTGGACATGTACCATGTGAGAAAGAGCGAGGTAGCAATAGTCGCATTGACAGGTGAGGAGTGCGCGGATGATTTTTACCTGACGTTATTTCTAACACCCACTCCCTCTCGACATCTATACGTATTGTAAAACGAAGTGTTAGTTTTTCCAAGTCGTCAATCTATTTGCATAAACACAATCGTATCAGAGGTTAACCAGATTCAATGAACGTAAACGAGGCAGTTCCTATTAAGTAGGTACCTAGCAATATTTATAGACTCACAAGAAATAAACATGTTGCCTCCCGGCAGTGTGTCAGCCAAGTTCGTAAACCAAAAAGGTGCCACGCAAATCTATCCTTAGAGTATAGATTTCTACAGAGATGGTAGTATACAAATCACAGTAAGTGAGTCAGAAAGGGATATTTCATTCGTTGTCTTTGTCATAGTTCCACTTTTTTACTTGCCGCAATTGACTTATAATGAGGTTGAGGCAAATAGACCATTACCCGCCCAAATTAAATAGGTTGTTGATGTATTTTTGATGTGGATCTCCTATCCTTAGACATAAAGGCGATTTTTCGTTGAAAAAGTGTTGATGTTTACTACGTTTATTTTAAAGTATCAATTTGCGGTTACACTTAACAACAAAATACATTCGCATTGTTTACTAGGCACAAAGAGAATTCGCTCTAGAAAAAAATCCGCACCATTTTTTTTATTTATACGACCGTGGCAAACAAGCGTACGGCCCGCCTGGTGGTAACCGGACACCGCAGCCTATAGACGCATGCAACTCCAAAGCAGTAACATGGTCGTTGCCGACCATTGATATGTTTGAGGATTCGCCGTGTTGACAGCTGAAGAAACAAATTCCCTCGCTCTCAACACAACTCATCCTCGGGAACTCTGGCGACCTTGCTCACCTCCAGGAACACAATACTACTACAGAGCGAGTAGTAGTGTTTTAATGGCTGTGGTCTTCTGCAAGGCGGAGGTACTTCCCCAGTTGGGCTGCTCCAAATTCGAGCGGGATGACATTTCGCTGTGCCCTACCTCACCACAAATTACATTTAGCTACATAGGAGCTTTTCCGTCTCTAGGTACTCTAAGAAGGTCGCGTAGCGGCACCTTATGGGGCTCCTAGCTCCCAATGACCTTCGATCGGTAACAAACAGTCCGCTTTTTCGTGCGTTTTTTTTACGGCTTATCGTATTAACAACAACGAGGTTTACCGAAATAGAATCCCATATTTACTTCAAAACTCACAGTTTCGAGATATATGGCACCAAACTTTGGCTATTTTAGGGCAAAAAAACATTTTTTTGGACTGTATTTTTTACAATGAGTTTAAAATAAAAATGTATCGTCGGTTGACTTGTTATTGTTAGAGACTTCAATAAGGAATAATTATATGTAGATTTCATATATAAAAGTGCATAAACAACATACTAATATCGAAAACAGAACTTTTTTGGACCATGTTTGAATAAATCATAAGAAAATTAAAGAAATGGGTAGGTATTTACTTTCTCTTTTTTTTTTTCAAAATAAATCTCGTGCAAATGTAGATGAAGGATTGAAGAACCGATAAGCGTGCCATAAATATATCTATTTTGACGGATGTATATCAACTCAAAACCCGTCAAAACTAGTCAAAAAGCTTAACTTGGCAATTCCTTTACTTTGTGGTGTAAGCAGCACCTTGCAGTTTGTAATCATTTTTTTATATTTCTCTCAGCAGCACATCTCTTCTTATCCGCTAGTTCACCGTTATTATATCCTATTTATATTGTCTATTTTGTTGATGTTTTATCCCATTTCCCCTGAACGTAGAGGAATGCGGAAATAAACTTCACGCTCATTGTAGTTCATCGTTGATGCTGTAAATTCCCTTCAAAATAACCAGATTAAACAACAAATACTTTCTTACCACCTTAGGTACCAAAGCTGGAAGCACATGCATGCATGAATTCTAGCGCACTGCGCCTGCGACCGACCGCGCTCATGACCGTTATATCCGACACCAAAAATTTAGCCCCATACTTCTAGCAAAGTAGGTATGTAGGTAAATTACCTACTATTATACGTGTGAAAGTGAGGAATCAATATTACTACCTATTAATCCTATTCCTACTAATGTTATAATGCGAAAGTATGAATGTTTGTTACTCACTCACGCTTAAACGGCTCAACCGATTTGGATAAAATTTAGCACGAACATAATTTATAGCCTGGCTTGAAATATAGAATAATTTTTATCCCGAGTCCACGCAAACGAAGTCGCGAGCAGCTAAAACTAGTTACTCATATTCATCGTCACCCTCCTAGTTAGCGTTAAGGTGGTTTTCCACCGGCGAGGCGAGGCGGGGCGTGGATGGGCGAGAATTGAAATTAGTATGAGACTTACTACCTATTTCCACCGCGCGCGCGCACGCTCAGTGCAAATAGGTAGTAAGTCCGATACGAATTTCAATTCTCGCCCATCCACGCCCCGCCTCGCCTCGCCGGTGGAAAACCACCTTTATTCCCGGTTGTGCCCTACACGAGCCCGGGGTCCAGTTTCACACCTAATCCCAAGATTTGGCGTAGGTACTCATATTATATGCCTATCAGGAATTCAGCATCGGTTTTTTTCATTTAAAGTTAAGTACAAAAAATATGTTCTATTTTTACAAAAATCTGTTTAGTAATAACTAATAATGTACAAATTTCACCCATTCAAACGATTTTATTTCATCTTTGTAAATAAGTAGTAATCAGCTTGCAATAGCAGCTTAGGGGTTAACCACTTTAGTCCGCTGTTTATAGTTTCGTTTAAAGACTAGTACCTAAGTAATAGTATTGTTTTGTCTAAAGTACGTGTATATTTTGATCAATGTTGCCGCAGATACGAGCGCTCTCTAGTAGGTAAGGGTATCCACGGAAGATCAGCGTCAAGGTATTTATATGGTACCTTGTCATTAAGAGTCCGCAGTAAGCTCGGCCGAATTTCACCTTCCCATACAAACGGAGTTTCGTTCTCATTTTAAAACTACGTGTTGGATTGTGACGAAACTTTGCATATACAATGACATAAGGTATATCTAAGTTTGTAATTAGTTTATATGGTTCCAGTTTATAAAACAAACGAAATATAGCAAAAACAAGTTTTGTATGAAAAACTTAAATTCGTTGTATTTTTTACTATGGTATCTGCAGCTACATAAACTAATTACAGACCTGTATATACCTCATGTCATTGTACATGCAAAGTTTCGTTACAATCCAACACGAATTTTTAATACGAGAGCGTTAACGTTTGTATGGAGAATCTAGCTTACTGCGGACTCTTAAGCCGAGTGGAGTCCTTTTCTCTGAGGCTTTTGTTAGATTTACATTTCTCGATAGTTTTAAGCCAAAATGTTTATTTTCCATGACTTAGTCTAAATAGCGTCTTGAACAAATATTTTTCTCAGACACCGGGACAGGTGAAACTAAATAAAAGCTGGTTAAAAAAAAAGTTTAATCGGATGGGCGAAAATTGTCCATCTTGTCTTGCTAGAATAAAGAATAAAAAACCGGCCAAGTGCGTGTCAGGCCACGCGCAGTGTAACGTTCCGTAGTTGCCTGTCTGTCTTAGTTACATCGACGTGCGGTGCGGTTGCGTCGGCCGAATTTGTACGAAAATTGGCCTTTTCAATTACACATTAAGTTGGTCGACTATTACTCTTTAACTGCTTATGCCTACTTGTTCGTGATAGTTTTCCTTTTAAATTCATTATATGTACTACTACCACGATTTTTTTCACATCCCCAGTAGTAGCCATTAAGCTGGCAGGGAGGGGGGGGGGACACATTACTCGAACTAAAATTAGGGCTTTAAAGCGCAATATCTATATAACGAATTAGGTACTGATTTGAAAAATGGTTTTAGAAAACCCATAATAATTTTGAACGACGATTTTGGATTTCCAACGATAAACCACACCATGGGTTTGACGAGAAAAAAATATATCCCCGCTTTAGGTGTAGGGGAGGTACCCTAAAAAAAAATATTTTTCCAAATTTTATTGTACTGGTTCACCTATACAAAACAATAATTTTCCGTTGTTTATAACGAGTTTCACAATAGCCCGACATGCTAAATGCTTCAAACAATATTTGGTAAATCGAGTTCAGTCGAACGTGCTGCAGGCGACTCACAATTTTCACATGCTAATCGCAAGATACACGACGTAGATATGCTCTCATTTTCATTAAAACGGAGCCTTTAGGTAAAGTATTATTTTTTATTGAAAATGTTCAGTTCATAGACCTGTGTAAGTCAGAATCAGAGGCCTAGTAGTGTCCTTGTCGGCGCCGAGGCAGGCCTGGCAACAGAAAGCTAGTTCCTTGCGCCACAGCCGGTGAGTGCAATGTAATGCTGTTCGCTCCACACTGGACCATTGGTTTCGTCCCGCTACACTACACCTCTTCTTACCTAATTGCATACCAAACTACAACAGTAGATACAAAGATTACGTTACAGCTATGACTAGGGTTGCCAACCGTACTATATTATATAGTATTGTACTATATTTTGACTCTTTGTACTATATACTGTTGAAGAAATATATAGTACGCGAAAATACTATATATTGAGGGACCTTACGAAGTGCATCAAATTGTCGAGATTTTTTACTAAATAGCAACAATGCCCAGCTGAGTACTACATTTTTTTTAAGTGTACTATATTTTTGTCGTTTTTTATGGAAAATACTATATCTCCTCCAAAAATAGTTGGCAACCCTAGTCATGTATGACGTCTGAGTTATAATGATGGAGATAAGATGCGGCTTTACATTATTACAAGTCTACATCACCTCGATGTATGACGTCATGCCTACTTTTTTGATCATACAATTACCAGCAACTGCCAACAGACTTTTTCGCGCTTGACCTGTCAACCTTCAGAATTTCCGCATTTTCGCATTTATTTTTATCTAGGAGCAAATAGAGCCTACTTCCTGAAAGTGATGCTATCTCAAAACAATGTTACATCCATTTGTTTATACTGCTAACTCGTAAACTGTGTCCACGTAAAGCAAGATTTTCAAGAGCGATTTACGTAATATCTATCTACATACATACATACATTCACACCTTTATTCCCAAAAGGGGTAGGCAGAGCACAAGAAACGTACGTTCCAGCGCCACTTTTAGCATAAATGTGGGTATAAAAGATCGACAAAATGTGATATTGCAGTGATAGGTTGCTAGCCCATCGCCCACAACACACTTCAACCCTAGTCCCTTAGTCAACTTTAACGACACCCACGGGAAGAAAGGGGGTGGTGAAATTCTAACCCTGTCACCACACGGGAAGTCTATCTAATATCTACGTAATAAAATAACACTACTATTAATCCGAGAACACTCAGCGTAATAGAGGTTCGGAAACCCCGACATAAAGTATTCTGGCAGAAGCAACCATCACGCAGAGCAGTGTGGAACACAGCGAGCGTAATGGGAATAGCACGGTGCTGTCACGTGCGCGAACGGCGAGCGTCTTTCGATCCAGGCCGCGCGGTCCTGTGCTAGACCCAGGTTTAGTGAGGTCCCATCGTGCGACAAATATAGCACGATAAGTTTTATATAGGTATCATTGAGCATCGCCAAATGCTATGCGAACATAATTATGTTGCATAAGAAATTCACTACCTAATTTGATAATCATAAAATACCTGGCATGGAAAATGCACAATTCTAAGCACACAACGATGTCGTTGTAGAAGAACGTTAAGTATGTTTATCGGTATAAACGAAATGTCAGATATATTACAGAGACTTGGACAAGTAAAAATAACTTACTTTATCGTATTTTTCTTTATAAACAAAAGTGTATTAATTCAAACGAAACATAATTATCTAAGCATAACTAGCCTTACCTACTTACTAAATGGTTTTAAAGAAAAATATAATGAAGCCGTAAATAATATTTTTCCTTAACACCACTCCTAAAAATATATATGGAAGTTTCGTTACACGATATTACGTTTAGATATCATTTTGCTGGCTTGTTTTCCTTCAAGCCTATGTTCTTGGAAATACTCCGGCTATAAATGCTATAATAATGCTAATACCAATCGAGCGATTCAGTTCACTTCCAAGGCTACTAACATTGACATAGATTGAACAATTATGAAGCATTCACTAATCACTATAATCTAACTCCTATGACATGTCTGTCAGCGTCAGGCTTGCATGATCGCCTTTGTGGATGAATTATGTTAGTTCGCCATTTGCATCTGATCTAAATAATAACCTAGTTAATTATTTAGTCTCATCATTAGTCTTCAATCATATTAAACGGAACAATAAATAGTTGTTGTTTAAGATATTAATACTAACAAAAAGTTTAACGTATCAAAGAGAGATTAAAATTATCATAAGGTCGAGAGTGGTCTTCCTGTACCACCAGGCGAATGTAGCATGTGTTGTAATTTCTGATTGGCAGTTAGTAAACAAAGTATTAGTCGTTTACGTACCTATATCAAGAGCCTGCGTCCTCAGCTAGAAAACCCGAGAACCGATTTATGCTCAATATATAAATAGAGGAGCCGTAGCCAAGCGGTAATACATTTCACCTTGACTATAGTATAAGTAGTTAAAAACCAAATATTTATCAGCAAAATATTTGTCTTATTGTATCGATACGTGTCCCATCCCTACCCGGCACGTGCAATGCTTTCTAGCTGTTGACCAACCGGCGTTTGCACTCCTCCGTGTCCAATGTCGACAGCCAAATTGCCACGTTAGTTATGGTCTTAACGTATACTTGAGCATATTTAGTATCTAAAAATGTAGATACACCTACGTCCGTCCTACGTACAATTCATGGTAAATATACTCATAATGCATGGCTGTTCTACCGAGAGTACTTAGGTACGATAAAGTATGCATCAAGTAGATACATTACTTAATTGATGTGATGACTGATGACTTCCTGGACACAAGTTGGTTCCTAAATTTGTCAGCTTTGAAATGCCTTTAATGTAGGTAAGTAATGCGCATAGGTGTTACGGTCTTTCGAGACTCCGCAGCACGTCTAGCACACGACGGCCGCGACATACTCTCGATTTTTATCGCACTATACCTCTTCTTCTAAGTGTTCTAATAAGAGAGAGACGGATAGTGCGAGAAAAATCGAGAGAGCTCGCGCGCCGTCGCGTGCTAGCCGTGCAGGTCCTATAGTTGATAATTTTGGAATGTTTTGCAACTTCACTTTCTTTAACTTTCTGGTAATTGCAATACATGGGAATGAAAGTTACACGTTAAATTTTAATATTTTACAAAGAAAAAAAATACTTTTTTAACACAATTGCTCGTAACGTACCTCTTATTGTGTCGCTTTCAGGCTCATAATCCTGGATATTAAACACGCGTGTTTAATAAGATTACGATACTTGTGTGTTATGGTTATATCCCGATTAAGTCACGTTGGCACCTTGCAGCAAGATGTATGCATGCACACGGTGCATTCCTAAACTAACCTGGTTGTACAGAATGTACAGCTTTTTTTTTAATTCTCGGCAAATGTATTCTTACTCGACTAAACAAATTAAATCCTTTTTGTTAATTAATTGACTATTTCTTTTTGGATATGATATAGAAACGGTTAATTTAGTAAAACTATTCACTTTTGATAACATTTTACATGAATTAATAAAGATAAAATTTTAAAACGAAATTATTTATTTTATTTTGTATTGGCTGTTTAGAGATTTCATCTAATGCGCGCGCACTCCGCAAAATTCACAAAAAAAAAATTGATGCGCGCCATTATAGGTTATTTCACAGATATTTGTAAACATTGTTAATGCGTGTTTGGTTATAACAAAAATGTTGATTCGTGGTGACTAGAAAAGTGATAAAAAGAATGGACGCCACTAGAAATTCTTGACTATGTTTACATGTGAGTAAAAACCTGTTGACATCAATAAGTAAAGAAAGTAACTTGGCAGGCCTATCAAATTTTCATCTTATGAAAAGGATTTTTTCCTCGCAAAATGTGTTGAAAAACGTCGTATGAAACGTGTGAGCTTTGATAATTACAATCCTCGGCTCTCTTATCACGCTCACCTGCGGCTCGCGTGATAATTCCGCCTCTGATGTAATTATCAACATACCTCACTTGTATCACAATGTACTATTACGTCACACCTGGCCATAATGCGAGTTTTACTGCACGCTGCGCGTACGGTAAAACTCACATTGTGGCCAGATGAAGACGTAAAATTGTGTACTTACTACGGGCGGTAATGTACTATTGCGACTGTTCAATTTGGACATTTCTTCTGAGGGATCTTATCCAAAACCGAAAAATAAAGGTCTTCCATTTCGCTAAGGCACGATACGAGATGCAAAGAATTTAGCTAGTCATAAACCTATCGCTATCACATAAAATATTTCAGAAAAAGAAATGTAGTTAGGTAGGATATCGCCGTAACGTTCGTTCTTTTTACAAGCTTTTATTTACTTTCACCTGTCCCGTTGTCTGTCTGTAATCAAATCTTGCAAGTTAAATTTGAACCACTTCCCGGTTTCCGATTGAGTTGAAATTGCAAATCGCGTGACAATGCAATATTATGATGACGTGGAGCTGATCTGATGATGGAGCTGGAAGGTGGTAGGAACTCCGTAATAAAACCACATAACCCCATCGAGTTTGGGCTCGTTAGAATCATCTCAATGAGTAGTTGATTATGGCATACAGAAAAGTACAGTCGGCAATAAAAGCTTGTACGAAAAATGAAATTTTTGACAGAAACTTTTAACCCTGTAGCACATCGAGACGAGTATCTCAATGAACGTTATATTTCTCTTAGATCTTGTCATACTTTGTTTCTAACTGTGCTATCTTCCTCTCCCAAATTTCACAATTCTTGGTTTCATTTCACCGTAGGTACTAAATATGTTAGGATCTACACAGAAATAAATTATGAAAACAATATCTTGAATGAAACAGATATTGAATTAAGAGGATTCTCTCGAACCAACAAATAAATATTTGCTCAAGATAATTTCGCTCCCTCCGAGATAATGTAACATCTTCCTAATTAGAAATATCGAATCAAATATCTTTTTTTTCACTGTACACTTACTTCGTCCATTCTGCACGGTGTAGGTGAGGTCCTGGAAGCTCAGGTCGATGGGCGGCCGCTGCGGCAGGTGGGACAGGTGCGCGCGTCCCAACTGCGCGTTTACCCCGACCTCCATGCCACTCGTCATTGTCACTTCTGGCCCATGTGATTAAGCCCACATTCCTTTGAGTATCTTGTGATAGCCTAAGTGAGGTAACTGAAAGGAAAAAATACAAAGTACATTAGTACCATTAGCATTCCGACGTATTCAAGACAAACAGCAAAGAACTGTGGCCACTTTTGCTCTTACTGAAACCAATCTGGTGTAGAGGTAACTAGCTATGCCTATAACATAGTAAATGTATGTGGCTGGTGGGTTTCGGATACTTCATGAGATTCAAAAGTAATATAATATTGTAATCACGTAACTGTCACATCGACTGGTTAATTAACCAATTAAATTTTCTAGTCGATATCACAACCTCGTCATAACAAGGTCACCATCAGAACATTTATTTACAACTGATTATGGATGCTTACTCATTTAATGGATTTTAATTGTGGATAGCAACTTCCTGGCACGGTAATTACAAGTCTGTTACCAACTGTTACGAGCAGTATTCAGGCAGGTTTCGTGAACCAGTTTAACCGCACAAGATGCATCCAAGCCAAGCACGTGATGTGGTTATTTTGCCGAGTTAAATTTCTTTTTATTGCTGTATCTTAGAGGAGTACAACCTGACGTAATAATGTCACAGGTTCGTCAACCCTCGCGTCGCTACGCCCTTTAGTTTCAGAGACTTAAGCCTCGCTCTAATTTATCATCTTTAACGGACACATATCACAGTCCATTTACACCCGCTGATGGTACAATAAAATTGTGGTGTATTTTCCACATAAAATTACGAAACAACAATGTTTCGAAAAAGTAAGTCATCATAGATATAAACGGACATGCAATCTGCGTAGAGAAAATGCACCTTTCTAAAAGAGACTACGAGATCACTAGTTTATACTGTAAACAAAGACTACAATTTACATACTGTAAATACCAACTGCACTAATTAGAAATAGTCATTTCATATACCTACCTTATAGTTAGGGAGCTGGCGAGCAAAATTTCGCTATAATCAGCACACAAGGCAGACGTTATTAATAGTGATATTTATGCCCTAAGAAACATCAATGACCTTGTCTGCCACCATGGTGGCGCTGCGTTGTAAATTTACTGCGTTTCAAAAATGTAAAAAATAGGTGTGCTATATTATGCGCACACGTCTGCTTCTGGGACTGATGATCACAGTCATCCTGGAAACACAAAGAATCGAAAAGGCAGACATCCAGGGCTCTAACTTTTGTAGTATTCAATTGTTTAATTTATTTTTATATTTTAAAAAACTGTATATGACGTGCACACTTGGCAGATTTGAATTGTTCGATCAAAAACAATGAGAAGAACCACGGAAAAATTGTCTGCTAACATGTTGCCTCTGCGTTGTTTATTGACAGTGCTCCAAAAATGTAAAAAAAAAGGTGTGCTATATTATGCGCACACGTCTGCCTCTTGGACTGATGTTTGAATTCCTTATGAAACCCAAGAAAATCGATGAGGCAGACGTTCAGGCCTCTGATATTCCAAAGGCAGACCATTTGTTTTTTTTTTAACCCGACGCTCGCTCCAAACCAAGCAGGTATAAATTGAATTGATCAAAATGCTACAGACAAGACCACATCCCGCCTTCATTCTTGTTTTTTTTTAAACGTTCCGAAACGCACTACCGGTCATTGACAAGTTCGAGCCACATTTTTTTTCGAATCCACGGAGTCATAGTGAATCGAACGGGCGCAATGAGAACCACGTGCAAATGACTTAGTAGAGCTTTTTTTAACATATTTACAACTCCGTCCCATCATTATGCAGAAGTCCTGAATGTCTGCCTCTTCGATTTTCTTCGTTTCCAAGATGATTGTGACCATGAACTCCAGAGGCATACATGTGCAAATGATTTAATACCCCGATTTTTTAAGCAACTTCAATCCGCTGTAACGCGAAAACGCAGCGACATAGGACCTTAATTGATTGGACCAAATCAATTCGTAATGATGTAAACTGCAATCCACCTCGACGTGAAACGTGTGCAAATCATATACCGAAATGCTCGCCAGCTCCCTAACGGGAAAAATTAGGTATATTATATCCCTCTAACAATAAATATATAAGTGGTCATTTAAGTGCATAATTGCAGTATTAGCTTAGCGGTTATGAAGGAAAGCAAAGCTCCTTGAAGGCAAAGAACATATCACGGCATAAAACTACCCTATCTAATCATTGAAAGTAGCTAAAACTACTTCTTGGCCTAAGCTTATAAATTATAATTCTGTGAAATTCTAGTTTGTTATGTTCTACCAACGTAATCAAACCTGTAATGCTTCGTGTGCCGCAATACAAGTAAATAGATAGCTTAACACCCAATTAATTATTTTTTTATGTATACACGATGTGATGTAGGGAAATGCATACTTTCCCCTGAAAAGGTGTCTTGGTGCATGTTCCCGGCTGCGGTATCGTGCAGGTCGTCAATGTGTAGGCAGGCCAATTAGAAAAAGACTTTGTGGTATCGATATGGGATTAATCGGTAAAAATAATATTGTTTAGCTTCTCGTTTGAGGTCCGGGTACGAGTATAAAGCTACAACATACTCTATTAATTTCCACCGATTTTGTTCGGTATAACTCCTCAGTTAGGAACTATCTATGATTCCGCCAACCTCAAGGTGACGCTATGCATGTTTTTTAGTTAAATAAAATTTGTTTATATTATATATTTACTTAACAGTCCTTGACGACTATCTAACATGATTGACAAGTTGTTTTTACACATCCGCGTTGAATACATAGTATTTCATTCATTATTAGAAGTACAGGTGGTAGATATTTCTTATATGTATATGTACAATTCCATTCCAAGAGAAGTAGTTGCAGTGTTAGAGTTTGTAAAAATGTGGTTTTATTACTACCTTTAATATAGCAATAAAAATATCACAGTTGTTAATTAAATATCCTTAGGTACTACTTATTATTAAGTGCGCCGACTTACTGTGACATTCCAAGACAATAAGATCCCCGTTTTTTCATAATAGTGAGGATATTCATGTCAAAGGTATCATTAGAATTATTATAACCTCCCGATGATGCTGCAAGCGGTGCAACAATGATTTATGTTGTGTTAATGTTTTGATTGCATCTCGCTATAATCTCGCAGGCTGATCTTAATCGACGTCCCACAATCTACTCTTTATAACAATGGACGATACTTTTGCAATTTATAAAACGTTCTCGTTTCAACATTTGTTCGTTGGAAAATAGATGCTTTCAGGATGTGAAACTTTCATTATATTATGTAAACTAAATTATTTTTAATATTTTTGTACGGCAAAGATCGTTCCTTGACTTTAGACGATTTTTGATTTTAGACGGATTATATTTTTAAATGCTGCTCTCTGGAGAAGGCCTATGTCCAGCATTGGTCGTCTTTCGGCTGATATAATGATGATGATGATGATTATTATTATATTACCATGGGGTCCCGGACTTTTGGGAGGCATGCGTGGGGCCGACGCCAACAGCGCAGAGGCCCTTTAAAACAAATATAATATAAAGCGAGGGCGGATACCATCTCCGAGCGCACAACATGATACACCCGGTGATGATCCCCGCCAGGTGCAAAGACTATTGCAGTGCAACACTGTGCTGCGATGGAACCTAAAGGTCATGGCTTATTGGGTTGAATGGTGGGTGGTCTGGAAAATGGATTATAGGAGGAGACTAGCGAAAACCTGCCGTGACAATTAGTCTCAAAATTGTGAAAAGGCATTTTATTATTTGCTGCTGAATGCAGGCGCGCTATTTTTCAAACTTGGCAAGTGTCATTTGACTATTACAATTCCCCGTTTTCTGGTCTGGGTATGGGTATATTGAAAAAATCTATACTTACGACTAATTTTAATTGTCAGGTGTCAACTTTAAGTTGGTTGAATAGGGGTCAGGTAGTCAGGCAACAACAACATGTTTTGATGAGAAATGTCGTCAACATCTGTCATATTTACTATGATAGGTATCTAACCGATTTTCATCTGGAGACGATGTTTTTCGATTAGGTGCAATAACGTGTGTCGCTTCATAATAAATCCTAAACAGCTAAACGCTTTATAATATTTAAAATATTTCGATTACGCTTTATACAGTAATTGATAACTGTGCATAAAAAAGTACAGTCGGCAACCATATCTTCTAACAAAATCATTTTATTGACAGAAACTTTATTTAGAAGCGAGTTGTATAACGAGGTGTTTAACCCCAGACGTAAAAGAGGGGTGATAAGTGTAACATGGGTATCTGTGTGTGTATCTGCAGCGTAGCTCCCAAATGGATAAACCGATTAGAGCGCGTTTCTTTTACATCGAAAGTCCTGTCTGTCGAGATGGTTATTAGTTGTGTCGGGTGTATTAATATTTATTTGTATACTCTACTTTATTATTTGAATTAAGACTTCGTACATCATCATCATATCAGCCGAAAGACGTCCACTGCTGGACATAGGCCTCCCCGAAAGAGTGCCATATGTGACCGGTCCTGCGCCACCCGCATCCAGCAGACGGGAGCGACCTATATAACAGGTGATTAGTTTACCTTGTGGGAGGTGGGGATAAGCCGCGCCTTCCGGTACTTGGTCGCCTCTCGAGAACCTTTCCGCCCCAACGGCGATCGGTTCTACGTGCAATGTGCCCCGTCCGCTGCCACTTAAGTTTAGCGATTCGGAGGGTTATATCGGTTACCTTGGTTCTGCTGCGAATACCCTCATTTCTGATACAATCACGCAAAGAAACTCCCAACAATAGCCCTCTCCATTGCCCTTTGGGAGACTTTGAGCTTTCTTCTGAGGCGCATAGTAAGCGACCAGGTTTCAGTGCCATATGTCATCACTGGCAGCACACACTGGTTAAAGACGTGTATCATGCGTGTCTAAATTTGACCAATAGAACGTCGCCTTGGTCATAGAACAAAAGACATCAACGAAACATTGTATACAATAGTTACACAATTAGCTTTTAAATCTCGTACCTTACTTACGTCACTCTTCCACACAATACTGTTTTCTAAGTAGATAGCAATAAATATAATGTTACAAGTATATAGGAAAATATGGAACCATCTACGGACATCCATTAAGTACCTATCTCTTTCTGTTAGTACTTTTCACACGTCCCTTTCAATTCAAAATATAGCCTACTGACCTCGTATAAGCTGTTACCTATATAGACTCAAAACAAAACCGGTTGCTTGACATTGATTCATAACAAGTCAAGAAGGTCAAGTTCGTAAACATAGACTAGTTACGGATGATAAAGTTTTAATCTACGCTTTTATTCATGCATAATATTGTATAATCGTCCTTGTCACTTCTGTAGTTTTGTTAGGTAGCGAATCCGTAGACATCCATAACTCCGTCGAAAAAAATGTTACTATTACCTCAATTAGTAACTACCATGTCTTCAGATGACCTACCTCCCCGCGTACTTACACTTATATATAAGCACAAATTCAAATCAAATTTCAAACCCTAAAGAAATTATAATGAAGGCTCAATCCGCGACTTATGGCCGGTTCCAATAATCAATCCACCGATAGTTTTCCTTACCGGCAGTTACATTTTGACAGATTACCCGTAGAAAATGTGTCAAAATGTAACTGTTGGTAAGGAAAACTATCGGTGGATTGATTATTGGAACCGGCCATTAGTGTAAGGCCTGAGTGGACGCCCCGCCCGCTCAGAGCGGGGCGTGGAGCGTCCATATAAATGGCATTTGTTTTACATGGACGCAACATACCCCGCTCTGAGCGGGGCGTCCACTCAGGCCTTACACTTACGAGTTTAAGTAGATACTTTCTACTCATAGGCACTGTTGGTGGGATGAGCTCGCTCCGCAGACAATCGAGAAAAACGGAGACGTATCGCCGGAGTTAGTGTCCTAAGAAGGCCGAGGACGACAATTGATGTGGACACCATTGTGCATTGCCAGTATTGCCATAATCAAAAGTGAACGACTAACTGACTAAACTACCTCTAAGTATTACAGATAGTTTTTTTTTTATACAAAGACGGTGGCAAACAAGCGTACGGTACGGTCCGCCTGATGGTAAATGGACACCGCCGCCTATAGACGCATGCAACTCCAAAGGAGTAACATGGGCGTTGCCGACCCTTGATGTTTGAGGATTCACCGTGTTGACGGCTGAAGGAACAAACTCCCTCGCTCTCAACAAAATGCATCCGCGGGAGCTCTGGCGACCTTGCTCAACTCCAGGAACACAACACTAATCCTAGTATAATTAATATAAATAATATATAATATGTATTATAGATGCGAAAGTTCAGATTTTTGGATGTTTAGATTTTTGTTAATCAATCACGCTTAACGGTTCATCCGATTTGGATGAAATTTTGCACGAAGATAGTTTATAGGCTGGATTAAAATTCAAATATAGGATAATTTTTATCCCGGGTTCACACAGGAGAATTCGCGGATGGAAGCTAGTATATAATATAAACTTAAATAATAACTTTAAATTAGACCGCGTTTATGCCCATGCCTGAACGCACGCGAATTCGCGCGCGTTTGTTGAATTGTATGGCGATACATAGAGATTGAAGAGAGCGCGCAGCGTGCAAATCGAAATCACGCGTGTGCGTAATCGCGGCATTACAGTAGACAGGTCATTCGACATATTCTTCCTGAGATTAGCGATATCCCGGTTGCGTCTACAACGCGCGCTGGTGATTTGCTACCTAATCAGAAACACATATAACCGTTGCCTGCATAGAATAGAATAGAAAAAACTTTGATTAGATATTATACGATCAATAATGAAAATATGAATAAGTATCTATAATACCTGCAGATGAAATATCTTATGTGCGTGTGCATGCCGTGTGCAGCCGACCACGGCAAGGAAGCGGCCATTGCACGCATGTCTATTGAATGTAGGGGCCAATCTGACATTTGCATTTCTCATTCCAACTTGACTTAAATGTGTTTCAAGCACTCGCTTCTGCACACCGAACTAACATGGCGTAGCAAAGCAAGAACACAAAATTAATTTAAATTAAATTGGAATGGAACCCGACCCGTATAATTAAACCCCTTAAATTGATCCCCTGCCATTGCTTCCTCAGAAGAAATGCTGTGAATCCCGGGGTCAAATAATACTAGGGAGTTGTGAATCGATAAAGGTCTTAATCGCATAGCTCATTCATAAGTCCACGAGATATGTTTACCCTTTTTCAAGCAGCATCTACCATATTAATTAAAACTTGGCCTGACTGACAATCAGCAGTGTGGAGAAGGTACTTACTGCAATATTTTGTTTCCGTTTTGAGGATTACATAATGTTATGATTATTATTATGAACCGGGTGGTGTCGGGTTAGAACAGCACCACCCCATTTCTTCCTGCGGGTGTCGTATGAGTCGTACTAAGGGAACAGGGTTGAAGTCTGTTGTGGACGATGGGCTAGCAACCTATCACTGCTATACCACACTTTATTTTATTTTTATACCCACATATATGCTCAAAGTTGCACTGGAACATAAGTTTCATGTGCTCTACCTATCCCTTGTGGGAATTAAGGCGTGAATCTATGTATGTATGTGTTATTATGAAACACTAGCTATAGCGGGATGAAATACCTACAGCCTATATTTGTTACTCCGGGTTTTACCAAATTTTTAGTTGGGCGACTATTATTCTTTGGTGGCTTTATTACCTACTGTATGTAATTTTTAATAACAAATGAATCACGAAGTCAACTCTGTTACTCGAACCTTGTCGGTTTTATCTAAGAGAATGTGTGTCAAATTTGATAATGGTCATGAAATCATATTATAATGCGATATTTGTGTCACCCAACAGAAAACTATCAAATAAGTTCATTATCATTCTCACACTTACTATACTATAATATATATACTATATATACTATAATATTATAAATGCGAAAGTGTGTCTGTCTGTCTGTCTGTCTGTCTGTCTGTTACCTCTTCACGCTTAATCCGCTGAACCGATTTAGGTGAAATTTGGTATATAGATAGTTTGAGTCCCGGGGGAGGACATAGGATAGTTTTATCCCCGAAATCATCCCCTAAGGGGGTGAAATGGGGGGTGAAAGTTTGTATGGAGCTGCGATATAATAAACGAGTTCCACGTGGACGGAGTCGCGGGCAGAAGCTAGTTATTTATAGATATAACTATAAGATATACAGTCGGATTGGCATGGGCATGTGATCTTACTTTGTAACCGATTTCAATAGAAGGAAGGTGGTTGTCTATATCTGTCTATATTTTATAAATATTCTACGATAATTCTATACCACATTGTTCGATTTTAATATTTCTTCTTTTGTTGGGGAACATCTGATGATATGATCCAGCAGGAATTTAGAAGACTCATTAGATGTAGGTAGTAGGCACGCATACAGCGATTTCGGTATTTTCTATAGTAAAGTCATACTTTAGTTATTGGTCTCGGAAACCACACATTTAATCTCTCTCTCTATAAACTGTCCTCAATAACGTGGCGACTTCACATATTCAGATGATCATATTGAAGTAGCAACATATAATTATACAATCAAAATATACATTGTGAAGGGAAACTGATGATGAAGTAGTAGTGGTGGTCGTGATTCAACGAACTAATTGATAAAACGTTCTTCGTTCGTCAGCGAACGAAACGTTTTGTTTAACAGACTTAACTAGTTGACGACTTTAACGTACAAACGTAATCGAAATGGAACGCTAAGCTAATGGCATGGTAGTATATTTGAGATCAACATTCCCTTCATTGAATGAACTCAACCGACAATCACCGTCGCAACGCCCTTAACATTTTCGCCCTTACTCAAAATAAACGTATCAACTCAATGCCTTTTTCTCTTCAGTTGAAGCAAAAACCTAGTTGACGGAAACGACTATTTTTTCAACTAGTTGACGTTTTCTAAGTTAACGTTTCGTTTCGTTGAAGCGAAAACCGTCAACGACCCACCACTATGAAGTACCTACCGAAGGTAACCTTAGCAGTTAGGTAAGCGTAGTTTTTAAGAAAGCGACTGCCATATAATCTGACCTTCCAGATATAGGAGCTGAAGGTCCTGGGTTCGAATCCCGGTAAGGGCAAATATTTGTGTGATGAGCATGATTATTTGTTTCTGAGTCTTGGATGTTTTCTATGTATTTAAGTACATTATCTATCTATTAAATATATCGTCGTCTAGTACCCGTAACACAAGCCTTATTGAGCTTACTATGGGGCTAGCTCGATTTGTGTAAGATTGTCCCCTAATATTTATTTATAGGATGATGACTGTAGGTACGTCATGTACGACGAAGTACTATATTGTAGTGGGTTTTTTTGTTATAAATTTATCAGAACTACTGACGGCCTAGCGTTAACACAGGTCGCACGGATTGTGCAGATCAAGCTACGTTGGTTGCTTTAAAATGGTTACTAACTGAGCGCTCCCGTGCTTCAACACTTTCACTGCCAGGAACCCGCCTAGCGCGCCGCACTAGCGCTTTCCGGTACATACGGGGAAAACCACAGGATCGGCTACGAACATACGTTCGTAGCCGATCCTGTGGTTTACATACGTACGTAATGATGCTTGGCAGTGAATGTGAAGGCACGTTAAGCCGTTAATGCCGTTGGTGTCTATGACAGATGTCGTTAAGCTGATTTAGAGGGCTTCGGGTGGCTAGAAAACTTCCTACAGCAGACAAAGTTGCCCACTCACTTAAGATCCCGTTTCTCCTTTAGTTTGGGAGCTAAATCGGCAGTCTCCTCCACAAAAAAATGGTCCCATACTTGGGATTAGATGGCTAATGGACAGATAAGTATTATAAATGAATTGTTGCAAAATAATACACTGGAATTTTATTATGAACTGATTTCACACTAGAACGCAATACTTACATATAATGAAAGTGCGCTGCATTTAAATTTTAAACCAAGGAGAAACCGTTTATTCTAGAGTCAATCTGAAACTTACACTTTGCATTCATTTCAATTAGATATCAATGTACGAGCTACGAGTAATTGTACGGTAAATTATTAACAATAATTTACTTTAAAAACAAAGTTTTAACCGATTTCAATTTAGTACTCCGCCAAGCCACGAGAACATTTCCACATTTATTTTCCAATTTACCACATGAACTGATTTCCGAGAGCAAATGCGTTGATTATTAGAGAAAAAACCTAATCGCTGTACCTATGTGACCCGATAATATTTGATGACTTCCGTAGATTCCACAAGGATCACCGTTGGCACTTCATTCGTTGTTATTTCAACGGAATCTTGTCAGAATATGTGACGTACATTTGTACTTTTTTAAGTACATAATTGAGGAATTCCATAAGTCATTTGTGGTCTTCATCATCAATTCCACTCCGACAAATTTGTGATTTCCGGGTGTAAATACACGAGTTATAATAGAAAATACCAAAATCACTACACGCGTGCCTAATATAACTGAGGAGTTCCCTCAATTCCTCATGGATCCCATCAACCAATTGTTTTTTTGAAAAAAATGGGACCCACCTGGATGCATATAATTAAAAACAAAAAAAATACGAATCGGCTCATCAATGACGGAGTTCTGAGGTAACAAACATTGAAAAAAATTATTAAAAAAAACAACCGAATCCTCCTTCTTTTTTGAAGTAGGATAAAAAAACAATAAGACTAGTGCGAGTCTCAGTCACCCACTGAGCACTGAGGGATCAGGGATCCGAAAAAACCAACTTGAACGTAGATAGTTCGTTCGTCCCACGTTCGTCCAATTATTCTTATCAGGAGGTGAATTAAGTATGTATTTCTTTATATTTCTCTAATACATTATGAAAATATTTAAGATTATATTTCTTTTTAAAGATTATTGAATGTATAAACTAGAAATGAACCAATTTTTTTTTATATTTGTGCGCCAACAAAATGGTTGCTTCGGCCGAATTTGTACGAAAGTGGCCAACTTTAATAAATATTTCTAAGTACATTTTAAGTTGGTCGACTATTACTCGGTAACTAGTTATGCCTACTTAGCCGTGATAGTTTTCCTTATAAATTCATTATATGTAATACGGCCACGATTTTTTTCACATTCCCAGTTCCCAGCCGGCAGGGGACGGAACACATGACTCGAATAAAAATTTGGGCTTTAAAGCCCAATATCTCGAAACGAATCACTTATTTGAAAAATCGTTTTAAGAAACCCATAATATTTTTGAACAAGCTATCCAACGATACCCCACAATATGGGCTAAACGAGAAAAATTTTTACATCCCCACTCTAGGTGGGGATACCCCAAAAAAAAATATTTTCAAGATTTTATTCTTCCGCTTTGTATTTATATACCCATGCCGAATTACAGTTTTCTAGTAGTAATGGTTACTGAGCTAAGCCGAAGACGGACAGACAGACGGACGGACGGACGGACGGACGGACGGACGGACGGACGGACGGACGGCCAGACGGACACGGCGAAACTATAAGGGTTCCTTGTTAACTACGGAACCCTAAAAAGCTAACAATAAAGCAACTATAAAGGGGGAGGTTATTGTCCTTATAATATGGCTCTTATATGAATATTGTTTTTGGCAATATAAGCCAGTACAAGAGGATTTTTTGTTTGTTGGGTTATACACACAGGTGAAAAATTTTTGAAATCGGATAAGCGCTTTCGAAGATTACCAATAATATTTTGTAAGCTACAATCTCACAGATTTTTCCTCTTTATAATATTATTGATATAATGGTAGTGATTTTTTTCACAGCTGCAACTAATTGCATGTTTGAGTAATTAGATATCTCTACGTGTTCCTGAAAAAAAACGGAATTGGCAGAAAGACTGACAATGAAGTGGTCCCATAAGGATTTTTTTTCCTTTTGATACAGCACCCTAAAAATACATAAAACAATGTTTACGTGACTTTATAACTAAGCTATTAACCTACGAACCGTTCAATCGCTCATTATAATAAATGTTTATTGATTATCTACCTCACTTTAGGTATAGGTACTAAAGCGCGAGGTAAAATTTAGTAGAAGTCAAAATTTCTCTCTAACTCTACACTTAACTTGTCTACTCTATCAATATTCATTACTAGGCCAAAAACATAACATGATTTCACGTAACCAGATTTAAAACTTTATAAGACTATTTAAAACCGCAAAATTAATTTAAGCTCTCTATAACTTTGTAAATTTCTGTCATATTATCACAGCAGCATGTCATAATCATAAGCAGAATTTTAGAATTATAAATTATTAAACTAATAAAAAACTGAAAAGGGCTTATAGTCGGTCAGAATTACGAATCTATCTGCCAGCATGTCATAATCATAAGCAGAATTTTAGAATTATAAATTATTAAACTAATAAAAAACTGAAAAGGGCTTATAGTCGGTCAGAATTACGAATCTATCTGTTAATATCAAATATTAATTCGAAACGTAAATCAGTGATTGACCCGTTTGCCCCTTCAAGGGGTTTAATTTTATTATGCTTTTATGAGGTAGGTAAGGGCGCTCATATTTGGAGCAGCCCAACTGGAGTATTTCCTATAGTGTTCCTCCTACCGGTGTCCCCATATTTCACCGACAAAAGTTTCACCGAATGCATGGTTTCGCCGAGTTTTTAGGTACAGCTAAAAGGTAATTATGTAGAACCCATTAGGTTAGGTTAGTTTTGTTTTATAACATTACTGAAAAGTTTACTGATTCTGAAAAAAATCTTTGTCTATTAAATTAAAATTTCGAAACATACATTCGATGGAACAATTGCCGGTAAAACAAAATGCGCAAGCAAGGCGCTACGGGTGGACATTGAAGGACCTGCATTTGTCTGGAGCTGTCAACACAACGAATTCTCAAATCTTCTGGAGTCGCATTGTCTGCTTGGGCACTGGCAGGCCGTATGCTTGCTTGCCACGGTAGTAGTATAGAGAACCGTTTACATTCGATTTTTCTTTCCTCCATTGAGTGTAGACTATGAATTAAAAAGTTCAGATTTATTGAATTCTCCCAGCACGTCTATCATGGGACGGCCGCGACATACTCTCGATTTTTCTCGCACCTCTTTACCTCTTGTTCTAAGTGTTCGAATAAGAGGGAGACGGATAGTGCGAGAAAAATCGAGAGAACTCGCGCGCCGTCGCGCGTTAGCCGTGCTGGTCTTTGCTATAGAGGTTGTCTCAAAAATTGTTGCTAAGGCCCTTGCATAATCACGCGACTCTAAATCACAATTTTAACCTCACACAGCGGACATTATCCGTCTCCTTACGCCGGCTGCGGCTGCGGGATGGTCGCCTTTATCCATGTGGTTAAAGTTTTTGCTTATTCTCTCACTTACAAAGATGTTGCTGTGGTGTTACTAAAAAGATTACCTAAGGCTTGTCCACGAAAAAAAGTAGCCATTGTTGTATAATTCAGGTTTTCAATATGAACTGACATTCTTCTAAAAATTTATTAAAAAGAATGACTTCACTTCACCTTTCGTTTTGAGTGGCGTTTTGGATATTTATATCAGCTGCTAACTATTTTTGGTAAGTAAGCACTTTCCAAATCTCTGGATTTTAGTCTTAGAATTTGGAACTCCCTCCCTCCCTCCCTCGTTTGAATTGGTAATTGACGTCGACCGCACAAGTAAGCCATTGTTTATTTATAATCTTGTAGATCCTCAGTGGCGTTCCATCCAATTATGACCATGACATGTCTGCGCCAAGCTGACCAGGTAATTAGGTTACACGAGCTATGGATACGAGTAAGGTTATCGCATTTAGGACAGTGTACGCTGCGTTGGTGCGACGAGGTCCCATTATTTATTTAATTTAACTTCATTGCAGACTTCATGGGCATTGGGCTAAAAATAAACTTTCAATTTTTAATTCAAATATGTTTATTGTGACTACAGGTGCATGAAAAGGTGTTATATATCTTAGGGATCGTCCTAATACCACGCGACTACGCGATCATCGCAGTTCGCGCGAACGCGCGATCAAACATATTGGACTCGAATAGGTGTCCTAAAAAATTAAATTCTAATAAAGTAAAATTCGCGCGAACTTGCCATGATCGCGTAGTCGCGTTGTATTAGAACGATCCCTAATATATGTAACACCTTTTCATGCACCTGTGGTCACAATAAGCATATTTGAATTTGAAAGTTTATTTTTAGCCCAATGCCCATGAAGTGTGCGGCCCATTGAGATTGTAAGTAGTGAATATATATTATTTCGCCAACTTCATCCGGCGATTACCTGTGGTACGTACTTACCGTTAGCGTGCCATTCACTCGGATATTCCACTAGGTAGGTATATTTATTCGACTAGATACCAAGATCGCATCAAGCCTTGAGCAATGTTTGGATTTCGTTGTTTTCGTATTTCACTGAATCATAGTTTGGTAGACTAAATTACTCGGTAAACATTGAATACATCCATATTTAATGAGTCAAAAAATGTGATTTAGTAGAATGCTCATTTCGTAAAACGTAATATCAAAATTTTGTTCGTCATTTTAGTCTCTCTTCTTAGGCCATAGTTCTAACTCTAGTACATAGATGTTGCGGTTCCAGTTCTCGCTAAACCAACCTACTAGTAAGGTTGAGTTCTCGCTAAACCAACCTACTAGTAAGGTTGGGTTCTCGCTAAACCAACCTACTTGTAAGGTTGTTCATTTCTGTTGTGGTCACTTCACACCAACTGAATTATGCAATCCGTATAATCCAGCCTTATAATTATAAGGTCAAAGACATCCCGACTTTCGCTCGTACGTTACATTACAGCGCAAAATAAAAATATACCTACCTACAATTAAAAACGTGTGATGACATTAAGTACAAGTAAACACTACTTACTTACGTGGCTTTATGAATTTGTCGTTATTTGACTGCCAACGTTTTTGTTTAAGCAGGCCTATCAACATCCAGTCAACTAAAATATTCATATTCAGAATCGGAACTTTTAATAAAATAGATATAAATATAACTAAATCTATGTAAGTATATAGTTTACAAAAAATACTAATACCTACCCATTTTGCAACTATTGAGAAAGGTCCCGCTAATATTGTTTGATATATAAATACCAACATCCTAAAACGAGAAACCCCAAATTTAACTTGAACTCCAATATCATGGCTCAAGTTCCGACACATTCCATCAAAATGTTTTGCACATCCTCGACTCCCGCGCTATTTATACTCTCGGCATATGTTTACAAACAGGAGCCTGTGCACTTGTGCACACCAACTTTCACCTTAATAAAAAATTTAGGGTTCCGTATTTGCCTGTCTGTCTTCGTTCGTTACATCGACACACGCGCGTCAACTAAACGTATGGTTGCGTCGTCCGAATTTGAACGAAAGTTGGCCTTTTCAAGTACATTTATTAAGTTGGTCGACTATTACTCGTTAACTTGTTATGCACATATCCATTTAATGTTCCAATCAAATTCATTATGTGTACTACTGCCCTTTTTTTACATGTACTTCCCTAGTATTAATCATTTAGACGCAGGAGGGCCGGACGCACGACTTTAATAAAAAATTGGGCTTTTTGAAGCCTACTATCACGCAAACGCATCACTAAGTTGAAAAATGGTTTTGAAAGACCCATCTTATTATTTAAAGAAGCTATCCAACGATAAAAAGCTACTCGCCATAGGTCTACCAAGAAAAATAAGTTATATATGTAGGGGAGGTACCACAAAAAAAGATATTCTACCTTTTTGTCGGCGTGATTGATTTATGTTATGTAGGTACCCATGCCGAATTACAGCTTAGGGTCACTGAGCTAAGCCGCAGACGGACGGACGGTCAGACGGACAGGCGGACATGGCGAAACCATAAGGGTTCCTTGTTGACTACAGAACCCTAAAAACCGACCAAGTACGTTACCGGCTCGCGCAGCCAGGGTTCCGTACAAACTTTACACCATACCCGTCACGACCAAGCGAGTTACACTACTACTACAAGTTACAAAAAATTTACTAAATCCATTTCTTTTATCAAACATTACGTTACATTATTGCATATTATTTAAGAGCTCAGAGAACAAGACCGTAGTCATAAATTTCATAATAACACTAGTAGGGTCATTTCGCCTGTTCGCGTCCACTTAGTGAAGTTGGTAAGTTTGAGAGAGAAAATAAAATAGTTTGTGTGATACATTTGAACGAAAACTGGATGTCATGTATTCCTTATATCGTCTTTTTAAGTTTACTGCACACTTTTGAACAAAACATCCCGAATTCTATAAATGTACAAATAGCTGAAACAGGCGATTTACCCATTTTGCGTTCAAAAAATCCAGATTGCGTCCGCCTGTGGACCAGTTAGCGTCCGCCAATTTAGAAGAGGGAAATAGGAGAGATAAGTAGCATAATTGTAAAGGAAAGCATGTGATTATAATAAAACATTTATTTAATAAATAAATGTATTAAAAAAATATGTTTATGGACGCAATTTGTTCTGGTCTCTCATACATAGGCACAGTCTGCGTCCAAGTGTGATTTTCGTCATCTGTATCTTTTTCTACAATCGTGATAATGGGGATGCTAATTGGTCATTACAATATGCATGTAAATAATATTAAATTTAATACTAAGCGTATAAAAAACATCATATTTTATCGTATAATAATGAAAAACCAACTTAGTGTCTGTCTCCGTCCAGTCCGCGTCCACTTTATTTTAGCTATTAGTAATAAAATTCAACCAAACACATCGTTATCCTCCATATATGGTTCATAACTAAGGTCTAGGAATAACAATGAATCCTAAATTTCAAATACATCAATTAAACATGATTACGAAAATAAGGTAATATATAGGATGGACACAATCTGTTCTATGGTCTCTACTATAGGTACAGTTTGCGTCCAGTATGATTTTCGACACCTGTAACTTTTCTATAATCGTGATATTTTATCGTATTATAATAAACCTCCAACTTGGAGATAATTAGACCAGACCGCGTCCACTGCGGACGCAAAGTGGAGATTTTATAAATTTAGTCTAGCAGTTCGCGTCCACATTATTCATTTAGTCCAGCAGTTCGCGTCCACTTTATAAATTTAGTCCAGCAGTTCGCGTTCACTTTATTTTAACGGTCATGTAATAAAATACAAGCACAAACATCATTATCCATATTGTAATGATTCATGGTTACGGCCTAGAAACAGCAATGAATCCCAAATTTCATATTAATCAATTAAAAACTTATCGTGAAACGCGCTGCTCCTCACTATTGTTTTCCTAACATTACGCACATCCGCCTTTTGGTCGCACATGCGAAACTAGTTTATTTTCTACGCAGTAAGGGTGAGCGCACAAGGAGATTTTTTTATGTGTGTGTACCTGTCATACATCCAGGCATTCATAGAAATAGCTCTTGTTTTTGTTAGTGTGATGGTATGGTTATTTTCCACTGTTTTTAAAGAGTGATCCGTCGTTTGGACGCGAATTGGGCGGTGGACGCGAAAAGGCGACATTACCCTACTTGGTAATTACAATAACGTAGTGATACGTTCCTGGTAATGAGTAAGATTACCAGAGTTCCCGAGGAGCATGCGCTGTGTAAAAAATAAAGGACAGCCCTCTGTCTGTCTCTTGTTGTGGACACAGCGAATCCCCAATTGGTAACGCGGCAATTAACGCGCATATGACTTCTCTGCAGCAGTGGCATGTATCAATATACATATGCTACGGTGTTCGCTCACGGGCCGTAAGCTTATTTGCCACCATCGTGGATCAGAAAAACACACCAATACACAGAGCGGTGCGCTTTTCTGGCTACCGAAAGAGCGTAACCATAGGAAGCTAAATTGAATTTTACTCTCCGTCAACAGGGCACAATAGATACCTACCTAATAAAATCTAAATTGAAATGAGATTAAGCACCGGAGTAATCTTTGATTAGGTACACTGCATTCGTGGGTGGTCGAATGAGACCTTAGTAAACTACCTACTAAGTAAGTAATCATACATATGGTGTACGAGACTTTCTTTTAGATACTTGATTGAGAAAAGTAGCTCAAAGCTTTTGATCCGTTCCCTCCTTTTGCGTCCTCAGGCCATTGCACTCTTTCTCGCTAACCTGTCACCTTGACCGCAAGGAAGTCACTTACTATTTAGGTATCACCACAATGGCTACAGTTTTCAATACAATGTTGTTGAATGGGCACGTATGCCTGGACTGAAATATACCTATTAGAAGGCCGTTATAAACAAATCCTATTAATTCAGCATTACGCCATAATCTAAAAACGAACAACCCAATTTTAAATCATTTCGGACCGTAACAGATAAAAACTTATGCATGCTCAGTTCTAGTAATGAAATAATACAAATAGAAGCAGTTTAAATCATAACTTTACAATATAAATAAAGTTGCTTATTTTAGATCCGACTAAACTTTTCAGTATTATTTTGGGTTTAAGTATTGCACATTTTGAACAAGCGTAATATATATATATATACCTGACATAATAATGACATAAATGAATGTTGTTTCAACCCGTTCAAGTCGACGTCGCCTAATGTTTAGTTGTTGAAGCCCGAAACCTAAGTAAGGTTACAGTTAAACCACTCTACTACGTATATGAAACAAAAATTTTTAGACGCCATATTTTTTCTGTAAATTAATGAGGTTAATAATAACAAACTGGGTCATACTTATCGTATAATTAACTCATTCGTTTTAATCGCGATGGCGACTCGAAGATTGCTATGCATTGTTTACAAGTTTAATAATTTGGGATAACCGCAGCATATAGAAGTTTCATGTGATTTGGCGTTATTAAGTTACTATTTTACTTACCTTGTTGAAAAAACAATGAATTCTATCCGTAATATGAAATAAATTCATTACACAATGAACCGAAAAGATTCATTGATTCTAGATTATCTGAAATAGAAATTAAATATAAAATGAGTATCATTTACCTTATTAAATATCCAACACAGCAAACAACTTCACAGAGCACCACTGTTTGTGTTTTTCATAAAAAAGGTAACACCGATTGTAATTGAAGCCATGCGTGCCGCACTAGCAAGGGCCGGGGACCGACTACTTCGACTAGCAGACGCAGAGCTGCGCTGGAGCATGTCGCTTGAGCAGAAAGCCGCTTCACTAGCACCCGCTTGCTCTCGCAGACCGTCACTCTTGCTTGGGGTTGGCATCCGGTTAATATGCTGTTTGGTTTGAAGAAGATCAGTCAGTTCGTGTTCGTTACGAATGTTTTTAGGGTTCTGAGTCAACAAGGAACCCTTATAGTTTCGCCATGTCCGTCGGTCTGTCTGTCTGTCTGTCTGTCCGTCTTCGGCTTAGCTCAGTAACCATTACTACTAGAAAACTGTAATTCGGCATGGGTATAAAAATCAATCACGCCGACCAAACAGTACAATAAAATCTTGAAAAACAATTTTTTTTAGGGTACCCCCTGCACCTAAAGCGGAGATGTCATTTTGTTTTCTCGTTAAACCCATGGTGTGGGGTATCGTTGGATAGCTCGTTTAAAAGTATTATGAGTTTCCCAAAACCATTTTTTAAATCAGTGATTAGTTTGCAAGATATTGGGCTTTAAAGCCCTAATTTTTGTTCGAGTCATGTCCCAACTAGCAAAAACCAGGTCTACAACAGTCTCAAGACTACAATTTTTTCGCTCTTACTTTGATTCTATATCATCATATAAGCCTGGATTTGGGCACCAATTATAAGCGTATTTATTTTAATATCGTTCTAATATCAGTCTTATTAGATGCTGTTCGCGTTTACAGTAATCTTGAAAAAAAAAATTAAGTGCATCTAATATCGCATTTACGTAAGTATCTTATAAGCCTGCATGGGCTTATATTGATCTAACGTTATAATATTATGAGTCTAAACAAGCTCATTATGATTTTTTGCAGGATCTTGTAAGCCTGCATGGGCTTATATTGGTCTAACGTTAGAATATTGTGAGCCTAAACAAGCTTATTATGATTTTTTGTAGGATCTGGTAAGCCTGCATGGGCTTATATTGGTCTAACGTTAGAATATTGTGAGCCTAAACAAGCTTATTATGATTTAGTACTTAATTATTGTAGGATCACTCGATATTTGAAACAGTCTGAGTCGAGTCGGTCAGCGTGTTAAAATGCAACTTGACAGTAAAAAATAAAATGTTTTAACAATACTGTTTATTAAGTATAATTAATATTGTAATATAATAACGTGTTTGTTTTCATCTGGTGTGTGTTTGTTTTACGGTAAGTAATTTGCATGGGTATATTTTGTTTACTGTAAAGTAGACCCTGCTTTAGGCTTTAAAATTCATGCGCCTAATCAACTGTGGTATTTCGTATCCTCTATTAATTATTTTATTTCTTTATTTGTATTAACAGTGTCGCCATTGATATAGCTGCATTTCACCAGCGCACTGTTAGACTATTGTAAGATCGTTTAAACTCACATTAGCATTCTGGATACTAATGGCATGGCCATGTTGAATTCATTAGGGTTCCTTGATTTACCTACATAAAACCTTAATAGTACATTGTGATACAAGTGAGGTATGTTGATAATTACATCAGAGGCGGAATTATCACGCGAGTCGCAGGTGAGATTGTAATTATCAAAGCTCACGCGTTTCATACGACGTTTTTCAACACATTTTGCGAGGAAAAAATCCTTTTCATAAGATGAAAATTTGATAGGCCTATCAAGTTATTTTCTTTACTTATTGATGTCAACAGGTTTTTACTCACATGTTGTATACATCGTCAAGAATTTCTAGTGTCGTCCATTCTTTTTATCACTTTTCTAGTCACCACGAATCAACATTTTTGTTAATAACCCAACACGCATTAACAATGTTTACAAATATCTGTGAAATAACCTATAATGGCGCGCATCCATTTTTTTTTGAGAAGTTTGCGCAGTGCGCGCGCATTGGATGAAATCTCTAAACAGCCAATACAAAATAAAATAAATAATTTCGTTTTAAAATGTTATCTTTATTAATTCATGTAAAATGTTATCAAAAGTGAATAGTTTCACTAAATTAACCGTTTCTATATCATATCCAAAAAGAAATAGTCAATTAATTAACAAAAAGGATTTAATTTGTTTAGTCGGGTAAGAATCCATTTGCCGAGAATTTAAAAAAAAAGCTGTACATTCTGTACAACCCGGTTAGTTTAAGAATGCACCGTGTGCATGCATACATCTTGCTGCAAGGTGCCAACGTGACTTAATCGGGATATAACCATAACACACAAGTATCGTAATCGTATTAAACACGCGTGTTTAATATCCAGGATTATGAGCCTAAAAGCGACGCAATAAGAGGTACGTTACGAGCAATTGTGTTGAAAATAGATTTTATTTATCTTAATCTGACCACTTGAACTTATAAATACAAATAAACTAAGTAAATATCTTTTTTATTTAAGTGACAAGTTGGTATGGTGAAATAGTTGTATAGATGGATACGGTACGCTCTACCGTTACTTGATCAAGAAAGACATCCGTATGTTAAAGCATTTAAACTGGCCTTGGAAAGAAACACACTTCTTGTTGAGTAAAACATGTCACGGACATTACAAAAATGCCATAAATGTCAAACCTAAACATTTCATTATAAATAAAAAATAAACATAAGGAAACTATTAAACTCCAGTTTTTTACTACATCGACGACGCGACGAATGTGAATTTTGCATCTGGCTGGAGTTTTAAATAGTGTTCGTGCGTCTTTTGTTAGAACATTATTTAGTCATCCTGTTTAAAATAAATAGCAATCCATTTACTGCTGAATGAGGTACATTAAACATTAACGCCCGTAAGTGTAAATCGCTTTTTAAGGCGAAATCTTTTTCATAATAGGTTTCGTCCTCGGTCGGTCGATGATTAATTTTCACTAAAATCATTTTCAACACAGACCTAATCATTGTCCTCAATATCAACCTCTTGTATGCAAGTAGAACCTGCAGAACCCACACTAATATTTTTCGCAACACTACCTTGTCCTAGCAGCATTAGTACATAAAATAAAATCTTGCTCTTATCTACAATTAATAGTGTTCCCAAAATCGATTTAAGATCAAACCACCTTTTATCGATCTTGTCTTTAGTGTTGTAAGTATGTTGATCCAATATCACTCTAATATTTTACTAAAAAACTGCTGGTATCTTATTACAGCTTTAAATAAGATCAGAGAAGTATCTACTTACAGTGCTCTTATGCCATGCTGATATTAGTTTGACATTCTTACAATAGCATTAAGCAAGTCTATTACAAAAAGAAATGAGCTTAGAGAATGGGGCTATAAGAACAGGTTTCTAAAATGCAATGAGTCTTCGTAAATGTTATTGTAAGAGCAAGTCTTAAAATAATATTATGAAATGCTCTTGTACACATATATGAGATGATATAACAAGACTGAGCGTTCTTGAGTCCGTACTAGCTTGTCTGAGACTTATATAAGAGCGATGACATCGTCCAAAACAATTATAAGAGCGCTATTAGTCTACCACTCTCATAAAATGCGCATTCTAAGACTCATTGCACTTGAGAAAACTGTCGTTATAATAATAACGACAGTTTTCCCAAGTGCAATAAGTCTTCGTAAAAGTTATTGTAGGAGCAAGAGGCTTATAATAGTATTATAAAATGCTCTTATATACATATATAAGACAATGCAATAAGACTGACCGCTCTTGAGTCCGTAATAGCTAGTCTAGGACTAATATAAGAGCGATGACATCTTCCAAAACAATTATAAGAGCGCTACAAGCCTACCACTCTTATAAAGTGCGCCTTCTGCGACTGTTATAAGCACAGGTTTTGTTAAGTCCAATGAGTCTTCGTAAATGTTATTGTAGGAGTAAGAGGCTTATATTATAAGACTAAGTAATAAGACTGAGCATTCTTGAGTCCGTACTAGCTTATCTAAGACTAATATAAGGGCGATGAGATGTTCCAAAACCATTATAAGAGCGCTATAAGCCTACCACTCTCATAAAGTGTGCATTCTGAGACTCTTTTGCTAGTTGGTGTGTCCCCCCCCCCCCCTGCCAGCTAAATGGGGGTGGCTACTGGGGATGTGAAAAAAATTGTGGTAGTAGTACATATAATGAATTTAAAAGGAAAACTATCACGGACAAGTAAGCATAAGTAGTTACCGAGTAATAGTTGACCAACTTAATGTGTACTTGGAAAGGCCGATTTTCGTACAAATTCAGCCGATGCAACCGCACCGCGCGTAACTAAGACAGCCAGGCAATACGGAACCCTACACTGCGCGTGGCCCGACACGCACTTGGCCGGTTTTTTTTAGGAACTATATTCATACTGCAAATCGGTTACAGTTTTACGTTTGCGAAGAGTACCTACTATGTTTAAACAAACAAAACTCGTTTGTCGGACACCAAATCTGATAGGAGCATTTTTAGCACAGACCAGCCTTGAACTTGGTCGTGTGAATTGACGTAATATGCCAGCCACTGCAGGTAAATTAGCACAAATAAACTAAGTATAATGCATTCACTATGCACGAGAACACTTCCCGAATGCCGCTGTGAATAAATATGTCAATTACCTACCTATTTCGCCATAAAAAAAGTGACCTCCACACGTCTCTGCTTATTTGGTAATTAATTAGGACCTACAATCCACTGACCTTCTCTTTGTTGAACGAAATGAAATTCCAGATGAAAAATGGTTTTGGCTTTTACTTTTTGTAGTCATTTAGTAACCCATCGCGAGTGTTTGTAAAACAGCTAGCTGTGGTGTAAAACGGCGGGTTATACTATTCTACTGCTACATATATACCAAATGCATTGTCACCAAAACAATATTTGTGTCAAAATGACCCTGAATGGAATGACTGTCAATATACCTGACCTCAGATTACGCATAGTTGTTATACAAATCTAGAGTCCAATGATACTACAGACGACCTCACAGAGAAGTATAAAATACTAGCTTCTGTCCGCGACTCCGTCCGCCCGGAACTCGTTTATATCGTAGCTCGATACAAACTTTCATCCCCCATTTCACCCCCTCAGGGGATGATTTCCGGGATAAAAACTATCCTATGTCCTTCCCCGGGATTCAAACTATCTCCATACCAAATTTCATCTCAATCGGTTCAGCGGTTTAAGCGTGAAGAGGTAACAGACAGAGAGACGGACAGACACACTTTCGCATTTATAATATTAGTATGAATTAATATGGATTTCGTGAACCATAGAGCGTATCCTACGATCGCATAAAATAACATGTTCCTTCGTATTGTTCGGAGTTGCCAAATCATTTGCAGTCTTGACGTCCATGAACTTCAGAGCTACTATACAGTTGTGCGGTTATAGTAGCTAGCCAAGGCAAAGCTTTGGCAAAAAACTTCACCGTCTCTTATAAAACTACGATCTTTGTAACGGAAAGCCGAGTAGAGGACTTAAACGAACATTGACCTCGAACATGACGATCATCGACAATGTTCGACTTGGCTTGTGTAGCTATAGTTATAACAATTAGGTAGTTACATTGCAAGCGCGTGGGCTCGGCCGCGGTCTGGCCACAATGGGGGCTTCTTTACAAAGGATTGAATTATTTATAAAGTACATACGGTTGTAGTCAATGAAAAAGATTGGTTGATTTATCTTGTTACTATTTCTTTAGTCCTAAATATGTACCTATTTTTTTTTATATATGTCTATATTGACGTTTGATAGGTCTACTCTACAATATGTTTTTCAAAACAAGTCTTTTTTAGCCCTTTTATAGGGAGCAAAACTTGTTTTTGATCCCTCTGCATTTTCTTTTTCAATATATCTTTTTTGCCCTTGGGCAAAATTCGGTTTTGCTCCCTGCACGTTTGTCATAGACCAGAAGACCAGAAACCTTTAAAAATATTATTCTAAAAAACACTGTGGGCCAGCCAGGCCAGACACAATATGTAATTTCAGTAGCGTGTTAAGGTGACACTTTCATTGATTGTTTCCAAATACCGCGCTTTTTAGAGTTCCGTAGCCAAATGGCAAAAAACGGAACCCTTATGGATCGTCATGTCTGTCTGTCTGTCTGTCCGTCCGTATGTCACAGCCACATTTTTCCGAAACTACAAGAACTATACTGTTGAAACTTGGTAAGTAGATGTATTCTGTGAACCGCATTAAGATTTTCACACAAAAATAGAAAAAAACAACCTAGAGCTGAAACTCAATTTTTTTTTCCATCAAACCCATACGTGTATTATATAACTATGTATAGGTCTTCAAAAATGATATTGAGGTTTCTAATATCATTTTTTTCCAAACTGAATAGTTTGCGCGAGAGACACTTCCAAAGAAACTACGGAACCCTTTGTGCGCGAGTCCAACTCGCACTTGGCCGGTCTTTTTATTTCTTCGTGTAGTGCTTAAGGTCTCATATATTATTGTCTTCCTCGAACGCTTTTGAATATTAACATGCTCAATAAATAAAAAAATGGATTTATTTAAACTACTCACTTTCTAGCAGCTACATGTTATTTCCATATGATTATAATATGATTACTAATATATTGATATTAGAAGTTAAAGACCATGGAACAAAAAGACCGCGAAACATACCCTTTTTTTTTTAAACTGTTGTAACTAATGACAAGCATGTAAAAGCAGTTCATAATATACTAATATTTTCAATTTACAATGATGATTTCATCCAGTAAGTGAAAATTATACGTTAACACCGGAGTTTGTTAGATGGAAGCAAGAAACGTCATTAATAATGTTCTGTCTGCAAAAAGCAAACAAAAATATTTGAACGCCTATTATGAAATTTATGAAACCGCCTGGAAGAACAGTAAAGGTGCAATATCGTTTTCAGAAACTATTCGAAATATAAGCAGCCTTCTACTCTTTGGACTATTTATTCCACGCCTAAAGTGAGAGTCAGAATGAACAACAACATTCAAATAATTACCTACTGCCTAATCATAATCCAGTTTTCTTGCGTTGTACAGTAAGTAAATATTTTACATACCAATCGATTTAAATGCATTAGTTGTAATGGTTTGCTCTTTCTGAAGCTTCCGTTGTCAAACTATTCCCTAGGTACTTTGAAATACCTACTTATATTAAACCTTGTTCTTAGGGAAAACATTGCTTTTTGCAAGTGGCATTCATCTTCAGAGTTGCTGGCTATTAAAAAATACTATTGACAATATAGAAAAAAATTCAAACACATGTATAACTAGTAAAGTTTGATATTAAAACTAAAACGGATAAGAAGATCATTTGTTGTCCAGGATGAATATCTTAAGATCATTGAAAAATCCCAATCCCTGCAGCCGTCTAATATTTGCATCTTTTTAATTAAATATTTACAGTAATTATCGTGCTTTCAATTATCATGGAAGGAGTGAAAAGAAGTGTGAATTACGCGGTAGCAAAATTATTTATACCTCGGGCGACGTTGCTTGAATCCCTCACTAAGCTCAGGATTCCATGTTAATGCACATGGGTTCATTTGGATCTTTATGCCTCCATTGAATGGGTATATTTCACCAGCATATCACAATATAGCTGTGCACTGCCATTCACCACTTTGCGAAATTACTATTAATTTCCGACTGCTTGGATTGATTTTAGTCACCATTCACTTCTATCCCGCCACTCGCAAGTGAACTTATTCAGCTCAGCAGTATATTTTGTTGAATTTTCTACCATTCCTGTCCGTTCACTACAGTAGATGTTATATTATTATGCTTAGTTTATCTGTAAGGAGAAAAACAACAAATTATTTGGTTATGCAATTGATAAACATTATAACAATAATAATAAATATAATAAGAGCTGTTGCTCGAGGGTTGATGTGGACACCTAAGTGGCGAGTTGGCTATATGTTTAAAGTCCAGTGCCACCTCTCTTCCCCCCAGCTTTCTGACCGGTGTTGCCCTTAGGCCATTTTTTAATGTCGCTATTAATAGGGGCCCATCTAGCAGTTGGCGAGTCACCGTCTGCCAGAGATAAAAAGTGAGACAGTTTTATTAGGCAGGCGTCCGATGTTTCACCCAATAGCCCAGCCACTAGTCCATCATTTTCACCCAATAACCCGTTTCATTTAGATTCCATCAACCATCAATAGGCCCTATACTCCTCAGCGGGTGCTGTCCCTGTGTGCGTCCCATGACACGGGCAGGGACAGCATCCGCTCGGTGTACTCCTTGCATTTTATTAAATTGACAAAAGGGCCTCTACGTGTTGGCTCCGTTGGTACTTTGTAGGTACCTAGCTCCACGCACGCCTCCCAAAGGTCCGGGACGTCATTGTCCCGTGAGCGGGAAAGAAATATAATAATAATAAATATAATAATAGTCATTTATTCAACATGTTTGCATACACTGTGACCGTAACATTGCTGTATTTATCTACATATAAATATAACGCATTATATGTTTGGAATGATCACGAGAATATAGTTATACTTACAATCACACTAATGCGTTTATATTTAAAACAACTCGGTCGAATATTAGTTTGTGTTAAGTATTCGATACGATATAAATAAAACTTTTGTTTTGATTTGACCACGTTTTGACCACTTGACATTTGACAGTGGTTCTGACATTTTAAATCGTTCATTATTACCAGTGTAATAAGTTGTCATTAAACAAATGTTACAAAATAACAAAACCAAGAAGTTGATAATTATTTTTAATATAACCAACTATATATATTATAAAAAAATGTACGACGAATTGTATAATGGACAGTTATTGCACAAAGATAATAAATAGTTTTCAATACTGACAACACTGTAAAATATAAATAAGGCATGCCCACGAACTTATATGGCATGCCGCAAACAAAACACGAAAAATGCTTCATTCCTACGGGAAAACGGGTAATCCGTGTGAAGCTGGGCCGGGCAGCTAGTAAGTATAGAAGTGTACCTATGTAAGTTGTCCGCCATGCAATTTTTCAGTCACTTGCCCGATTGAGCTGAAATTTTGTGTACTAGTATAGTTTGAATGACAATTCAATACCTACTATGCTACCATCGAGCTGATCTGATGATGGAGACGAGTGCCCATGGGAATTCAGTATTTAACCAACGTAACCCCGTTGAGTTTGGGCTAGTTTGAATTGTCTCAATGAGCAGTTGATGATGGTATACAGAAAAGTACAGTCGGCAGTAAAGGCTTGTACCAAAAATGAAATTTTTGACAGAAACTTATTTTAAATTTTTAATTAAACAATGTTTCACTTTACAATCATAAACTTTCATTAGTTGTCATAACACGAGTGACGTCATCATACTGATTGGTGATATTCATGGTAGGTACCTACTCTTTGGTGGGTTTCAAAGAGTAAAGTAAGTATGTGGGTTTTAAAACACGTTCCGTTTCACATTACTTGAAATCGTAATTATGCTTTGAAATTAGTATAAACTAAAGTAAAAACGCTTCAGTAGCATTTATTTTGATTTTTCAACATTTTGATCACAAAATAATGATAAATACTATAGCTGAAACTTCCCATGCTACTGCATTCTTGCTGCTTCTTGCATTGATTAAGTTTTAGAGAAGGTAAGTCATATTTGTAAAGAATGTTGATCACAATGCAATATTATTATTTTTTTAACGACTTCATTAAACGACTTTAAAAAAGGAGGTTCTCAGTCAGACCTGCATGTATGTATGTTTGTCCGCGATTATCTCGCGTTTGGCTGAACCGATTTTTATTCAGTTTTCACCAAAAGGTTGAGAATTTCAGTTGCTTCTTGTTGAGAGGTTTCGATTCTAGCAGTAAAGCATTCTCAGTTCTCCAGCCAAAAGAATGTATAGTATGGTTTTTTTTTTTTTTTTTTTTTGGTAGTGCAATTTGATTGTTGAATACCTAATTCGTGTTTTATGCATAGGGCCCTGTCTGCTCGCCACCACTCCAATGGCGACGTGCAAGTCAGGTTATTAATTATACTCTATGGACAAGTCGTGCGGTGGCACCGACCATTCTCGGCGAAGCTCGACAAAGTGCGCCAACTACCTACCACCCATCAGAAAACGGAATCTGAGCGATGGAGAGGCGCGAAACCAGGAAGTTTATGTAGTGAAACGCGGTCTACTATGAAGAATTAGGCTTATCGAAGAAATACGACGAGACGTGCGTGACTTGTATGGCATTTATATAGAACTGGGCATATTTTTCAACTTTTACATGAAGACGGCGCCCGATTTTCCCACGAAACCCGACGTGTTAAATTTCGTTTAGGCCATGAAGGGTAAAGGGCCGTTCGCGGAAGCGTATGCGACACGTTTCGGTGCGCAACGTCAATACACTCTGCGCTCGTGTATCGTGCAAGAATTGGCCAAGCAGTACGAGACGACTTAGCGCACCAACATCACCACACACGCGTACTCGAGACTGGCCTGTTATTTCAAAGTAAAGCGCAACGATGAACGGCTCTACAAGGCTTATTTCTTAGGCTTAGGCTTATTTCGAAAGGATTCTCCCAAGCGGAGAAGACGATACTAATGACTAGCAGGGAGATTGCTCGAGTAGGTATGCGCAGTGATTAACGTGAACGCCGCTTGGTGGAGCACCGTGCTTGAGTGGATGCGCATACAGCCCCCCTATTCTGTAACTACGCTCACCCACAAATATATCTTGACACCGCAATGCGTAGTAACTAAGTGTAGGTACAGGTCTAGTTTCGTGACGGGTGACCTTGGTCCACTTGCCGGGAATGGTATCGGGAGCGATGTGTTTGAGTCCGTGCGACGGTTGGGGAAATAGGCGAAAGCTGCGCGTCTCCATCGCCTGCTGGGCTGTTATTCGCTAAGCGCTAATGCGGCTCACCACGCCGCTCACCCGTCACGAAACGACCTCTTCCTACGCTTAGTTACTACGCATCGGGGTGTCAACATATATTTGTGGGTGAGCGTAGTTACAGAATAGGGGGGCTGTATGCGCATCCACTCAAGCACGGTGCTGTTTGTCATGAATAAATGTTTTTCTTTCTTTCTTTCTTTCTAGAACCTAATTAACAGAATAGGTACTTATATTATTTACTTACAATCTATTTTATTTTTAAACAACACTTGCAATATACTATGTAAATTAGCAACATATATTTTAGACTAGACTATTTACATTGGTTTACATTAGACTTAGGGGGAACTGTAGACAATTTGTATTTAATAAGTTTATTTTATTTTATTTTACAACCTGTTATTTAGTTTCAACTGTCCCGATGTTTGTCATCAAATGCAAGTGAAATTTGACCCACTTGCCTCTCTAATGATGGAGACAGAAGGTGGCCATGGGAATTCAGTACTTACCCGACGTAACCCCGTTGAGTTTGGGCTCGTTAGAATCGTCTCAATGAGTAGTTGATGACGGTATACAGAAAAGTACAGTCGGAAATAAAAGCTTGTACCAAAATAATTGTCAGAAACTTGTTATCTATAAAGTCATTGGTTCTGTAGCGGTTGGTTCTCCAAATTTTTTTTTTAAATTATCTAAAGTTTTTCCATAAACATATCTGATAAGTTTATGGACAAACTAAATTATCTATTTTTTATCTAATTTTTACATATCTGTCTATACAACTTACTTAGCTGCCTAAATGCCAATCTAATTATGTCGTTTTTAATCTGCCGCCTAAATTATGTCTAAAAATTAGATAATTTAGTTTTAGGCTAGTTAAGACATGTGCACGTAGAATCGGGTCCAATTTTGTCGATCGATATACTTACATGGAAGTACCCCATTTTATGAAAACCAGTCAATACTATCAGTGCCAGCCAATTGTAGTAAATGTTTTTAGGTGTCAGAGTTATGGGGTCATATGGTTATTCCATGACGTTCACCGGCGAATGGCTCAGGTACCTGCCCCCCTATTCAGCCCCCTATTCTGCTTCTAATTTGTTATAAGCTCACCTCAACGCTCACCCACAAATATATCTTGACACCGCGATGCGTAGTAACCAAGCGTAGGTAGAGGTCTAGTTTCGTAATGGGCGACCGGCGGGGTGAGCCGCTTTAACGCTTAGCGAATAACAGCCCTGTAACTTGTTTTAAGCTCACCTCAACGCTCACCCACAAATATATTCTTGACTCCGCAATACGTAGTAACTAAGCTTAGGTAGAGGTCTAGTTTCGTGACGGGTGACCGGCGGGGTGAGCCGCATTAACGCGTAGCGAATAACAGCTCAGGGGTGTTATTCGCTACGCGCTAGTTACTACGCATCACGGTGTCAAGATATATTTGTGGGTGAGCGTTGAGGTGAGCTTATAACAAATTAGAGAATAGGGGGCAGCTTGGAGCATAAACGGCGGTGGGATAAACTAAACGACATATAAATTATTATTATTATGACCCTGTAGAGGGGAACAGCCGGACATCTCATTTTGGCCTAAGCTAAAACGCAGAACTTCGTTCGCTTCGCTTGCTCGTTCAAAGGATCGTCAGCGTCATTACAAACTTCTGTTTAACCAATACTTACAGTACAGACAAACATTGAAAGATTATTTGCATAAAATAACAAGACTACCTACTTACTGTCTAATTTCATTGTAATCACTTGGTGAAACTGCATCTCATAGTCGCAATACTCGAAATGCTAATCAAAACTGACATATGCAATACAATAGGGTTTGTCATATGGAGATAAGAGTGGCAGATTATGTACACAAATGAAAACTAAACTTTGTATCATTGTGATAAGAGCTTTATTGGCATTTAATTGTGGTTCAGCGGTTTCCTAACGGCGGGGCCTTGCGCAAGAGTTGTCCCCGCAGTCAAATTCTATGATTAGTAAGTACCTATAAGACTTCTCGCGGGAGCCCGGCCCAAATAGTCATGTCGTCATATCTCATGAGGGCAGGCATCTTACTATGCTGGATAGAATTGATAAATATAGATACTTAAGATTATTATGTTTAAAACTGATGTTGGTAAAAATGTGCTTCAGTATACGTAAGAATACTTCGATTAAACATATTGGTATAGATACATTAATGCAGGACGGAGCCAATACCTAAATCGATTACGCAAAATGATTATAACCTTAATTAATATTCTTGATTGAAAAACTGATAATGCAGGGAGAAAAATTAATAACCAAAGCAATGAATGTAAATTTCAGCTCGCTACGACTTTTTCTTCATAATTTGAGCGTCCGAAAAAACCCCGAGACACTGTTACCGACCCGACCCTACGGGGTGAAAAACGTTATAGCTTTTTGTATGAAAATGTACAGGTTGACATTGACAATAGTCTTAAGACCGCCGAGCTGAAATGGGAATGGGCTGGCCCCGTCTGCCGCATGCATCCACAGAGGTGGGCCAAAATAGCCATGGAGTGGGTGTCACACGACAACATGGGCGGCGACGCGAAAGGCCGAGATTGGCCAGAGATTGCTCAAAGCCAGGACTCGAGAGGAGAGGCGTTTTCCCAGCAGTGGGACACTAAATAGGTTTGGAAAATAACTATACTTAGGTACTTTAGCTACACAAGCCGGGTCAATACAGTTGTATTCGTATTGTTTTACGCACAAAGAATAATGGATCTTTGTGCGTAAAACAAACAACAGACATTGGAATCTTAAATTGAAAATTGACATTAATTTTCCAATCAACATTGGATATTCAACCCGAAAAACCGGCCAAGTGCGAGTCGGACTCGCGCACAAACGGTTCCGTACCATTATCCGTTGACTGAAAGGTACGCTTGGGTTGCGGTTTGCGATTTCTGACGCATTAAAAAAAACTACCTACTAGATCTCGTTCAAACCAATTTTCAGTGGAAGTTTGCATGGTAATGTACAGTCGAGGTCAAAGATATGTTTACACTTTTGCACCTTATTGCCTTGTGCATAAGGTGCCAGTGTACACATATTTTTGACCTCGAACGTACATCATATATTTTTTTTAGGTTTTTCATTCTATTATTTCAGAAGTTACAGGGGGGGGGGGGTTTCTAATTATATTAGAAACCTCAATATCATTTTTGAAGACCTATCCATAGATACCCGATAATCTTAATGCGGTTCACAGAATACATCTACTTACCAAGTTTCAACAGTGTACCTACTTCTTATAGTTTCGGAAAAAAGTGGCTGTGACATAAAAACGGACAGACAGACATGACGAATCCATAAGGGTTCCGTTTTTTTCCATTTGGCTACGGAACCCTAAAAATTACTAATCATTATTTATAAATTGTTTAGCCTTCGCCTTAAGAGGGCATGTGGCCAGAGAGCTTTTTGAAAAATTGGTATTTGTAATAGTTATTTGTGTCACAAGAGAGCAAAATAGTATATTTACGGCGAGGGCGGTGTATTGAATCCTGAGCGTAGTGAGGGATACAAGTATAAACGCCCGAGACGAAGATAATTTTGCTACCGAGTGACACACTATTTTTCACACTGACTATAAAGAAATTTTAAAAAGGTGCTGTTCAATTACTTAACAAGTTTTAACAAATTTTCTTAATTTCTATTACTAATTTTTACATATTACGAAAAATTCATAAATTTTCATATAAAGTTGTTAAAGTTAAAACTTGAAATAGATTCGTTTTATTACAATGAAATTACAATCGATTTTTTTATTAAGAGCTGTGTTCCATTGGCACATTGCGTAAATGCTACATGCCAATGAATAAATTAAAAAAGTAGCTTGCACAGAAAAGTAGCATTTTGATCCCACTCGTCGTGGAGCAAAACTTACTTTTCCGAATGAATGATGCGTATAATAAATAAATATAAAATATAAAAAATAATAATGAAATAATCACTAAGATAATAATCATAAGAGTATTCGAACATGCAAGGGTACTAGTGGGACAACAGTATTTTGTATGGACCGCTTAAATTGGAGTTTGCTTTTGTGATACTTATTTTAATGAAATTATTATAATGTTGCTTTATAATAGGTTATACTTACTTTTTCCTCTTGACAGTGATTATCCATTTCATTCGTTGTTCTCGTTTCCAACTTGCTTGTGGAAAATTATAGAATTTGCGATAACGGTTTTTGCCATTGTTTTTGCAATTAACTACGCAGCAGGTTTCGTGCCGCATATTAATTTATACGGCCGAATTTCATCTTCCCATACAAACGGAGTTTCGTTCTCATTTTAAAACTACGTGTTGGAATGTGACGAAACTTTGCATATACAATGACATGAGGTATACACCTACTACTGGAACCATATTACAGACATAGATATATCTATGTCTGTAATTAGTTTTTATGGTTCCAATTTATAAAACAACGAAATACAGCAAAAACAAGTTTTGTATAAAAAAACCTTAATTCGCTGTATGTATAAGGCTGTGTTTCACATCTGCATTTTTTTACTAGAATGCCGAAAAAAATGAAGACAGGTTTTTACGTGTGTACTTACATAATTTTTTTTTTTTTTTTTCTACTGTTTTATCGGCGTGAATCATTTATATTATAACCATACCCATGCCAAATTACTGTTACTAAGCAAAGCGTAAGACGGAAGGACGGACAGACGGACGGACATGGCGACACAATAAAAAAGGGTAACGTTTTGAGCTTCTCCACTGATGACGCGGTAACTGTCCGGTGCCCAGATTGTAATCTCTGGGCGACGAAGTACTGGTACCTATTTACCGGGTGTACCTACCAACTAGTGTTGTTAATTTGATGATCCTTCAGTACCTGATATACCTACTAATAGATACCTAGAGTTACCTACTTGTATCATAAAACAATATTTTGTTGCAAGCCAACATAATCGGAGTAACTTTACCGACTCTATTACTTACCTATAGAAGTCATAGAGTCAAATATTAAGAATGGAATTAGTATATCTACTAACAGTACCTAAAGCTACTGCTAATAATAATAAAAGAGTCGCTTCTTTAGTCAATAATTGTACCAATCATAGTAAGAATTAGCATTGTCTTAAGGCACATCTTGATATAATTACAAGCTGACATTGTGTGGGCAATTTGCGATCAATTAACAAGCTCCATTTGAGCGCATGTTGTTGTTTTTTACAGATTCTAGTTTGCCGCATTACAAACATTGTTTTAGCAGGAAACGGTACCATTTGAACTTTGCATTTTTTACCCGACGCCTTTGCAGTGTCGTAGCTATATACTTGCTGCTGCACTTCGCAACTTGGGTGGACCGGTAGTTCAAACATCTTAAGTAGAATAAGAATGACCCACGCTTCGGGGGCGTTCTTATCATGTACATCATACATATTTAGGTATACACACACCCTTCGAACCTTCCAGGAAAGAGAAAACGTGGTAACTAAACGGCAAGTAAGTATTGGGGGGAATAAAACGAGAATCTCAAAACCTTTCGGCAGAAATCGTGGTCGTTGTACGGCTCTTAATACAAGAATTTACTTGCCTACTAATTTGGAGGGATTACAAAAGCACAAGCAACTTAAAATTATCTTCATTGAGAAGCCTCTTCTAATTCACAGCTCACGCACCTTCAACCTCGAACGGTTGGTCAGGCAACGCCGCTGTGCTGTACGTTCCATGTGCTCAATGAGGTTAGAAGACACACATTTCCGCTGAACAGCTACTTTAATAATACCTTACGTTCATCGTAGCATTGCTATTATAATTGTGGCAGCTCGTAGTACTTTTGTAGGGTCGAACGATTTCTACGTCATTATCAATACTTGATCTAGGCCACTAACAAGGTAATACCTACATTCATAGAAGTGAAGGCGGGTGAAATAATAATTAGGTAGTTTGTTATCTATTCACCTTTCTTTCTTTTACCTACTCTTCTTGTCTCCTTACCTATGTTCTAAAATATCTATCGTAAAATTATGGCCGGATAGGCCGCATTTCTAGCGGTTACCTGTACATTCCTATGAAAATAATGGTCGACAGAGCTCTCTACTATAGTAAAACTAATTATTTATTTTATTTATTTAAGCCTTTATTTTTCCTTAAATAGTTTTATATAATAAAAGTTTTCAAGTAGGTAGTGTTGTTTTCATTTTACTATATTAAGGAGCCCTGTCGGGTATAGGCCTCCTCCATTTCATTCCACCTTTCTCGGTATTTGCAAAAAAAAAAGTAAAACGAACTACAGACCACTTACTATTTTGCAGGAACGCGGTATCGACGGTCCTTTTTAGCGTTCCGTACCTCAAAAGGAAAAAACGGAACCCTTATAGGATCTTGTCTGTCTGTCAAGATCCTTAACCTCGGGAACGCTGGGGCGTATCGATTTGAAATTAAACTATATATCTACTCAGGTCTACAGTCTCTTGAAGCTGAGAAAAAAATCAAGTTTCTATAAGTTAACTTAAAAATAAAATATGGCTGTTTATACCGCAAAAAACGTGTAGTCAAACCTCATTTGGGAATCAAAATTTATAAGGTACTTTCCGTTGATCAAGAACTATCGTCTTATACTACAAGTACAGGGAAAATCTGAAAAGTATAATCTATACCAAATGAAAACTTCAATTCTAATCCCGTTGACTTATGTACATTCTTATAGACTGAGAGCTAGCGACCAAATCGGTCACGTGGCTTCAGCTGTATTGAAACTCCGTTAGCTACTTCCCTGAACAACCTTTTCCCATAATCTTCATGCTGGCAGGCCGCGGGCGGTGGGTGCGGGTGTAGTGGGGTGGAGAAAAAAAAGAAAAAAAAGTGGGCTCAGCGACTTAAATTTTTTTCAAACAGTTGCTCGGTACTCCCTGTGCACCCAAAAGAATTTTTAAATCGATCGGGTGGTGGAAAGGGGTTGCCAGCGTTAATTAAAAATACCAAAATAATAATAATTTTCATGTGGGCTCAGCTGTATTGGCTTTTTACTCAGGCGAGATTAATTATTATGTAAGCCCCAAAAACGTAGGATGCAAAAATATCGGTGGAAAGGTATCGAAAAAAATTGTTGAAATCGTTGGATTTCGTTCGAAAATATGCTGAGGGGAAGGCAAAAGCGGACGTGGAGGGGATATCAGCCGGCAAACGCGTCAGCGCGCTCACGGCGCGTCGATTGTGTTCGGCTAACAGCGAGTAGCCGCTATCCTTCTCGCACCCGTTGACCGGGAAAACCCGAACGTTTCCGAACGAGCAGCTGCTTCAGCTAATACAATTTCTTCGTATAAATCAAAATGAATAAAAAAAAGGAATCACAATGAATTTTCTACGTGCATACAATTTTTTCGCACATGAATAAGAATGAATAAGAAAATAAATAAAAATAACTACCATTTTTTTTTTCACGAATAAAAATGAATGAAAAAATAAATAAAAATGAATGATTTTTTTGCATAAACATTGAGAAAAAAAACAAAATTTGAATTAAATTTTTGCATAAATAAAAATGAATAAATAAATAGAATATTTTTTGTAAATAGTACCGTCCAGTTGCGTATCTTCGCCTGCGCTACCTATCTTCGCCTAGTTTGACAAAAGTTGACATTGACTAAATGTTTCTAGTGCAAGCCTTACATAAAACTTCTAAATACAAAGTATTTTTTACGGGTGTCAACATTCTTCGCACGATCTGCGGCTAACTTCACACAGTTGACGTTTAGTGAGGTTTGTTCGCGACCCCGACCACATGTTTTTTTGAGACAGTGTTTTAACTTTAATTTTAAAGAGTGATACAGACCAGGTAATACTAAAATTTTTACATGATTATGTCCTATAACCATTTCTCTTTCACATGAAACTATTATTTAATGGCTAGCTTACGTTTAGAAGTCACAATTAGATAAAATATTGGTGAGGGTATTTAGCGGCCATCTTGGTACCGAACTTCGCCTACCCCTAGGGTTGTCAAATTTGTTGTACCACATACATTGGTGAATGATATTACTTGTTTCCAAATTTTAATATCTTCTTGTGTTTGGTTTTTCGGGAATGGTTTTAACGATTTGGAGGAAGTTTAATAAATGGATTGAGCGGATAAAATTTCCTTTGTGGACCGTCGATTTAGATTTATCCCTGCGGAATCCCATGGTTACGCTAGGGGGGGGGGGGCAGTTTTTATTTGTTTAATTTTGTTTGCCTATCGTGAAAAATCAATCAAAATAAGCATATTTTATTCTTTAAACTTTTTCTGTCAGAGCGATATTTACTGAGATATTGGGGTTCAAAATTCAGTAATTTGAAACGGTAAGTACGAGCGTGTTGACGTCAATATAACACCCCATCTTTTTTATTATTGTACTCGTGTCCTATAGGACTTGCTAAAATAATTATAAAATTTCAAATGAGCTTTTTTCTGTGACCATCCGTTCTGGAAATATTAGTCAAAAACCGAAAACTGTAGGTTAGGTTTGTTTTGTGACCATGTACCTATAGTGGAGCGAGCAAAGCGGGCGCAGCGTCAAACATCAAAATATAGACCCCCCCCCCCCCTCCCGACCCTCAAGCCACGTCCCGTTAACCTTTAACAACTAAATAGAGTAGAGCCATTATTACAAATTTTAACCATGGATGGATATCTCCGTAATCATGGTGGCCCGCTCCTCCACTCCTCCCTCCGACCCCCCTTACCTAGCAATTCTTTCGTTCTTCTAATCCCATAAATCGACGGTCCATAAAGGAAATTTAAACCGAAGGTTAGTTAGGTACCTACCAATTGTCATATTAACCAAACTTCTTAAATTATGTTATAGCTGTCATGGCGAAACCAAAAGATATACCGAAAAAACGCAAAAAACGGGCGTATACTTTAAATCATTCCAAAGATTTGATAGACTTAGCTGTGGAGGCAATAAAAAAGAAAACGATGTCATCATATGAGGCTGAAAGGGCGTTTGGCATCCCTCGCAGAACATTGTTGGACAAATTGCACAACAATCACCCTAAGACTCCAGGATGCCCAACTCGGCTTACTGAAGAAGAGGAAGCTAATGTGTGTAAGGTGCTAATTGCGGCCGCCGATTATGGCAGTCCTCTAACCCTTCTAGATTTGCGAATAGTCGTGTACAGGTAATATTTCAGAATATCTTCATGCAACTTTAACAATATAGTCTAGTTTGTTTAGGGTATTTGATTTTTTTATAGATCCATAATTCCTTATTAATGTTATTATATGTGGACTGTCGTTATACAGGGTGACCTTAGCCTCTGGACAAATAATGAAACCCTGGAAAAGAGTGATTATCAGCAATATCGTAAAATAGTTATTTATAGACAAAATAAAACATTTCTAACAAATTTTATATTAAATTAATCATTAATAAATAGCATACATACTGTATCAGTCTGTTACATGTGAGATTAAGACTGACATGTCATTTAGCGTAGAGTTCTAATGCAATTTAAATGACTGAAGTCTTCTGGGTACTTCCTAGACCTAGACCATATGCAACTACATACAGGCTGCTCCAAAGTGATAATTTGAAAACCGTTACTTTTTCGCTAAATACTTGACCGATTGTTATGATACTTTGCAGTTTCGTTTTAAATATCCTATTAAAGCAGCAGTAATCGTATTTGTTCAGAGACTAGTAGAGACATCCTGTATAAGCAAGGTGACTTTTTGTTCAAGCAATCATGTTATTTTTAAATATAGCTGAGACTGCGTATTTAATTTTTTTGTTATTGGCTTATCCTATATGCACTTATAATATGAATTAGGTACTAAATGATTTCATTAGTTTTTTACTTTGACGTTCAGGATGACATTTTTAATTTTCAGATACCTGGAGGCCAATGGTAAGCTTGCAATTTTTGACAATAAATTACCTGGCAAAAAGTGGGTATACTCTTTTTTAAAGAGAAATAAATCTAAATTGACTAAAAGGGAAGTACAAAACATTAAAAGAAGCCGTGCAGAAAAAAACCCGTGAAGAAATTAGCGAATATTTCAAAAATCTAAAAACATCTTTAGAAGGCGTCCCCGAGGAAAACATTATAAATTATGATGAGACCAATTTGACAGACAACCCTGGAGCCCAGAAGTGTTTATTCAAAAGAGGCGTCAAATATCCGGAAAGGGTGCTGAACTTTACGAAAGGGGCTATATCTATAATGTTCGCCATAACTGCAGCTGGGGAGTGTCTTCCGCCATACGTAGTCTATAAGGCGGAGCATTTGTATACCCAATGGACCATTAATGGACCAAAAGGATGCAGGTTTAATCGATCTAAATCGGGATGGTTTGACAGCACTTTATTTGAAGATTGGTTCAAAAATATCATTTTGCCGTGGGCTAAGACTAAAACTGGTACTAAACTCTTGATCGGTGATAACTTAGCATCTCATATAAATCACCAAATTGTCAAAGATTGCGAGGCAAATGATATACGTTTCGTATTTTTACCACCAAACTCATCACATCTAACTCAACCTTTAGATGTTTGCTACTTCGGACCATTAAAAAAAATTTGGAGGGAAATTCTGTTAAACTACAAAACAAAAAACCCGAGAGAAGCGACAGTTAACAAAGGACATTTTCCAGAATTACTAAAAAAACTTCTTGAGAACCTTGACGAGAAAAAACACAACATATTAAGTGCATTTAAAGCAACTGGAATTGCTCCATTGAATCCCGACAAAGTAGTCAGAAAACTGCCCGATACAAACCAGGCGTTGATGACAGATACAACTGTCGACAATGCTCTGCTAGACTGGCTAAAAAAGACACGCGCTCCAGACCCAAATAAAAAACAGAGAAATAAGAAATTAAATGTCCCACCGGGTCAATCTGTCTCCTCAGACGATTTCGAAATAATTGCACCTCAACCTAGAAAAGAAAAGAAAGTCAAACAGAACAAAAAACCAAAGAAAGATATTTCTACAGTTCCGCCGACTGACTCCGACTCATTATTTCAGCCACCGTTTACGCCGAAATATCCCGCCAGTCTTAAGCAATTGTGTATTACGGTTATCAATCATCACTTAATCCGGCATATAGAAACCTCTGAGGAATTTAATGTTTGTTGTTTAACTGATACTTTAAGGACTGATAAAATAAATAAACCATTCATTGGAGAATTGCCAGAATGCCTGAAACCTACAAAAACTAAAATTATGGTTACCTCTGATATTACTATTCAAGCAAAACCATCTCAAAGTAAGCAAAAAAAGATAAATTTTAAAAAAAGCGAGACTAAAATAACACGATCCGCTTTACACATGAAACTAGTTCCAATGGAGCAAAAAGTGGCGACTGAACAAATAAAAGGATTGACAGATATTACACAAGAACCAAAAAACAACCAAAAAGAAAATCAACATATGGATGAAAGAAGAAAACCAAAGCAAGAAATGGCGACTGAACAAATAAAAGGACTGGCAGATATGACACAAAAACTAAGAAACAAACAAAAAGAAAATCAATATATGGATGAAAGTAGAAAAAGAAAAATAAAACGTAAAGGAACCAATAAAGCAAAAAAACGTAAAGCTTTGAAACAAAGGAATAGGAGATCTTATAGGAGTGAAACTAGCTCAACATGTTCTGAATCTGAAAAGTATACTGTTGATACGGATGATTCCGAATATGAGACAATGGAGGACTATATCGCGGCGTGTTTACAAGAAGAAGAAAATGTTGAACCGTCAATACCTTTCGGAATTTCTGAGATTCAGTATCTCAAAGAAGACGTTAAGAAATTAAAGACAGACTCGTGGGTTTTGGCAAAGTTTGTAACTAAAAAGAGTGTAAAGCATTTTGTGGGAAAAGTAATGACAATAAAAGATAACATTCCCGAGGTAAAATTCGTGAGAAAAGTAAAAGAATCGAAATTTATTACAGGCTTAGTATTCACTTACCCGAGAGTTGATGACATCTGTACTATGAAGCATTTAGATGACATTCTTCTCATATTACCTGAACCAAATATTTCTCGCCGGGGACAAATTGTATTCAATAATATCGATTTAAGTAAATACAATTTACAGTAGGTAGTTTCAAAATAAAACTGCCTGTTAGTTTTTATGACTATGACAAGCTGATTGAAAGCTGAGACTTAATTATTATTTAAGTGTTGATATAGTGTGTAAGAAAAGCCTGCCTGAGAATGAAGACTTAATTATTAAGTACCTAAGTGTTGATTTAATGTCTAAGAAAAGCTAACTGAGATTTAAGACTTAATATTAATGTTATTATGTGAGTGCCAATGAAAATTTATTTAAGAATTGCCTTTAGTTCCTGCTAAAAACCTGATTACCTAACATGATTAGACTGATTAATCTAGTTGAATACTATTTAATGCCAATAAAATGGCCATATTCTGTGTAGCTAAAGCTAAATTGATATGTTATTATATGTTTTAACTCTAAGCCAAAGTACTATTATTGTTACTCATAGTGCATAACGCAAAATAATGTGATTTTAAATTAAGAAGTGTAATATTTTACTTTACGTCATATGCAAATGTTTATTTCTACTCTTACCGATGTTGATTAGGTAACAAATAGATAGTTTATATATCTCACTTTGAATCATTATGCGGAGAAACCAAAGGTTGATTTGATAAGCGAATACAGCTACGTTTTTGTTGAAATAATAAACAAATTTGTTAACCACAATTATTATTTTTTTTACTTATAAACCATTACTCCCCTTTATTTAGCAAGATGGTTAATTTTGGCAGCCCTAGCAACATTATAGAAAATGTATGAAACAACTTCAGACTGCTCCCAAACTTCGCCTACTAGACATTTTTTTAAAAATGTGCCTAGTCTGGTGGAGTTAAGGTTCATAATATAGTAACACATCCCAAGGAGTTAACACTTTATTTGTGTAAGTCACAGAAATATTATTATTTTAGCTGATACATGGCATAGGCGAAGATAGGGAAAAATACCCAAACTTCGCCTATTGCCTTTAGGGCCATTTATTACCAAGTTATACGATGAAATCCAAAGCTTTGATGGTTTATACTGATAGCCAGGAGTAGTAAAAAACGTTTTTTGCCCATTACGGACTTAATTGCTTGCAAATTTAAAAGATTTTTTGGGAAAAGTGTCAAAACCCAGGCGAAGATACGCAACTGGACGGTAATGAACAAAAAAGGCACAGAAGCAGGGAATATTTTTTCGCACGAATAAAAATAAGTTCAATTGCTACTACGAATGAAAATGCGTAGACGCACAGCTGAAGCAGCTGCTCGTTCGGAAACGTTCGGGTTTTTCCGGTCAACGGGTGCGAGAAGGACAGCGGCTACTCTCTGTTAGCCGAACACAATCGACGCGCCGTGAGCGCGCTGAAGCGTTCGCCGGCTGATATCCCCTCCACGTCCGCTTTTGCCTTCCCCTCAGCACATTATCGAACGAAATCCCACAATGTCAACAATTTTTTTCGATACCTGTCCACCGATATTTTTGCATGGCTATTTTTTTGGGGCTTACATATTAATTAATCTCGCGTCAGACAAAAAGCTAATACAGCTGAGCCCACATGAAAATTATTATTATTTTGGTATTTTTAAATAACGCTAGCAATCCCTTCCCACCACCCGATCGATTTAATTTTTTTTTTGGGTGCATAGAGGGGCTACCGGGAAACGAAAACGAACTTCGTTCGTGTATCTCCCTCTCTATCGCTCGAACTAGCAAGTGCGACAGAGACGGAGATACACAAACGAAGTTCGTTTTCGTTTCGCGGTAGCCCCTCAGGGAGTACAGAGCAAGTGATTGAAAGTCGCTGAAGAAATTTAAGTCGAAGCTCTTCTTGGCGTTCTAGTTTACTGGAGACAAATTGACACACAATTTTCCTGAATCTCGTCGATGCTAACGAGATTTATAAAAGAAAATTTGTCACACAAACGATTTTATAAGGGTCAGTTCATCACATCTAGATTTGTTAACTTTGTTAATATTTTTTTAATACATACAGGGTGCCTCAGTGCCTCTCCTAAATACACGTAAACTGGGGATATAAACTTTTTCCTCGATAAACCCATAGTGTTGGGATCGTTGGATAGCGTGTTCAAAAATATTATGGGGTTCTTCAAACCATTTTTCAACTGAGTGATTCGTTTGCGAGATATTGGTCACATGTGTGTGTGTGTGTGTGTGTCCCTTCTCCCGGCTAAATGGCTACTCTACTACTGGGGATGTGAAAAAAATCGTGGCAGTAGTACATATACTTAATGAATTTAAAAGGAAAACTATCACGGGTAAGAAGGCATAAAACTATAGTTACCGAGTACCTAATAGACGACAAATTAAATTGTACTTAGAAAAGCCAACTTTCGTACAAATTCAGCCGACGCATCCGCATAGTTGGCGCGCGCGTGTCGAGGTAGCTAAGATAGACAGGCAACTACGGAACCCTATAACTGCGCGTGGCCCGACACGCACTTGGCCGATTTTATTTGGTTTTGGTGTAATAATTCTAGTGTAGATCTATTTAGAGAAACAATCAGTCTCTAAGCTACACTTCGTGACACGAACGGTTGGCCAGACTGTACGAGTATCTAAGGACTTTCTCCGCTTTACGGCTTAGATGCGAGGTAAGGGCTCCCAAGGCTCAAGGCCCAAGGCAATGTTTTCATGTACCTGGGCCAGACAATGCCCCCATCCTACAGCAAGTGTGTCACGAGATTACAATGTGCAGTGGCAATTACACCAAAGCAGTTATGGGGCCCTCGTATGTAATAAATGCGGGGACTCGGTGAAACTTAGGCGTAAGTATTTGTGCATGAATAATTTTGCATGACTTCTGTTAATTCTTGGTTCGTGATAGAGGCTGTGCCTTAATAAAAAGTATCAAAATTTGTATATGGACAGTCGAGGTCAAAAATACCTTTACAGTTGAGTGTTACAAAAATACCTTTACATTTAAATACGTTTACACATTGCATGACATAAACATGCTTACAACTCATATGACAGAGTCTGCTTTTCAGTTAATGCTCCAAATTTCAGTTTATAATCTGTCTTCCATAAAAACATTTACAAAAATTGTATCATAACAGATTCACATTGCATGTTACAGAATAAGGTTTACTGCCAATGTCCCGTAAATACGTTTACATTTTCAGTGACATTAGAAACTTTACGATCAAGCTTACTTTTCGATTACATACACCTATTGTTACATAAATATCTTTACAGATTTGATTAGCCCGTTCTTAATTTTAATAATGATATGAAATCGTATTGAATATCAATTTTGGCTTTACAATCGACTTCAATAAAGGTCTAATTCATTGAAATGTTTTCACACCAGCTACATGAATAAGGGTCTTTTCTTTCCCGCTTGGCAGGATCAAAGTGCCACTTTTCATCGGTACTTTACTTCGGTTATGTGGCGTCTGAGCGACTGCATTTGAGCCTTACAGCGTCGAAGATATTAGAAAAGCTTGACTTTATATCAAGACAATGGCGGCGAAAAGGTTAACTTCTCAAGTGAAACCATAAAACTGCATTAATCCAAAAATAATATAATCTTCTTATACCTAACATACTAAAAAATACAGGTGGTTTTGCTATTCATTAGACTTAAACGTAATGCATAATATAATTATGCTTCAATATTTTGTATAACCGCCTTCCGCATCTATCACATCCTGTAGCCGCCGTCCCATCGATTGCACTAATTTATGACAATAGTCCAAACCTCGATAATGCTCCCATAGTTCGTGCACGTGTTGTTTCAAATTGTGTATATTTCTTATCTGTGATGCATCCCAGTTTTGAACCATTATGGCCCACATATTTTCAATTACGTTCATATCTGGTGACTTAGGGGACAATCTTATTAATTCTAAATTTTCTTGATCATCAATCCATGTCTGGACGAGATTTGAATTATGCACTGAGGAATTGTCTTGTACCAAATATATGGTTACATTCTCACCAAATGAACTTTTAACTGTGGGCAATAACACATCTAAGAATTTCGATATAATTTGCTGAATTCAAGCGAGTCGATATTTCGACCAGTTCTCCTGGTCCTGAAGAGGATATCCAGCCCCAAAACCCTAAAGATAAGCGGCCACTTCTCCTGTTCGCCAAAATATTTTCTTCGTCATATCTCGTGTTTTCCGGTCGATACAATGTAACACGTCCATCTTGATTTGTTGTAAAAGTCTTTTCGTCAACGAAAACAGCTTTCTCAAAGTCAAAATGCCGATACTTGTTTGCGAAATTTAGCCTCAATCGCTTATGTCTATCGTTAAGTAGTGGTTTTCGTGCGGGGATCCTGTGACGGAGCCCAGCTCTTTTCAGGCGTCTTCGGATGGTATTGCCACTAACATGTAACTCGGCAGCATACGTCGGAACACTTACAAATCGCTGAACCAAAACATTTGCAATTAATTGACTGTCGGCTGCTGCGGTCGTTTTCTTGGGACGTCCTTTTGATGCGTGGCATTTAACGGTTCCTTCACTGGCCCATCTTTTACACCACAAGTATATGGTTGGTCGCTGCAATCAAAATATTTCAATAATCAAATATAAATGTTTAACAACATCAAATAAGAAAGAGGCAAATATGTAATATTTTGTATTTATTATACCTAACTGTAGAATAGTTTATTTAAGAGAATTAGTGGCATAAATAAATAATAAATTGGCAAACAAAGCATTTTTATTAGTCATTTGCGAAAATGAACTTACCGAAATTCCTAATTCATCGGATATGTCAGTTACTTTTTCACCATTTTCCCGCATTGTAATAATTCGATGTTTGGTGTGGTCGTCAATACGATTTGCCATGTCCAGATAACTATTTTATTATGAAACCAAGTAAATGCGTTGAGTACTTATTATTCCAAGATTGTCACGAGCACTGACATCATACTTTAAAGATAAATGAACATCAAGAGATTACATTCAGAACATAGCATCGCAAAAAACCATTGTTACCTACCAGTGTCATATATTTACAAATAATCAATGAAAATTTGAAGAAAAAAGATCGTTATATACCTACTTACTAATAATGCTATGTCATGATTCTGCAAAGCGTAAGTGAAGTATATAAATTTGTATGTATTTATATTATAAACTACTCATTCTTGAGTGCTATTCTGCTATCATCAAACCGCGATTAACATACATGTTGAAAGATCTACACCATTAACATAATTGCAAGATTGCACTGTAAAACGGGGTGAGTTGGGACAAAACCGAAGTTAAATATCAATAAAAGTAATTTTTTGTATGTAGCACGTTCATACGTATACTTGAGAAGTCTTCCGGTAGTTTGAATTTTCGTTTTTCAATGATAATCTTTCATTTCATTTTATAGATTCAATGATAAACACAAAATAGTAGAAAATCTCATCTCACTCCGTAGTGGGGATTAGCGGGAATAGGAATTGAGTAAGATGGGATTAGGTATTGCTAAAATTGACACCATCTTACAATAACTTAACTTGTCAATATAATAAGATAGAATAAGTAAGTAAGTAAATATTCTTTATTGCACCATAGATAAAACAAATTTACAAATAGATCCACAATTCACAATGAAGGTAGCAACAGGCGGCCTTATCACTGTAAGCGATCTCTTCCAGACAACCTTAAGAATATTTTTTATTTGACTTTGCCTTATTGTGATATGACATTATATTAACTACGTTGCCCTAGCAATATATATATATATACATTTTGACCGCTTTATACTCTGAAAGAGATAAGTTTTTGACATTGTTAATATTTTTATATAAGTAATTTTGAAATTGTATTAGTATGATTATTATTCTCTGACATTTTATTTTACTGCATTTGACTAAACTGTTAATTATTTGATTATTTATTTTTTACTTGATGAATAATTATTTTAATGAATTATTCTTAGTTTTTAGAATCGGACGATCTTTTTGTGAGTTAATGTTATTTGAAAACTTTGTGACATTGTTAAATAGCATGTAATTTTCATTAAGAAATAAATTAATCTATCTATCTATCTATTCATCTATCTATCTATCTAAGTACTTTAGTAAATGTGTATGTTATGTGTACTTATTAATAATTGTAAATTGTGATGTAATATGTAAGGAATTGAAAAAAAAAAATTGTACAAGTTTTTATTGCCGACTGTACTTTTGCACTACGATAATCAACTACTCATCGAGAGGATAATAACTAGGCCAAACACGATGAAGACGAAGGAGATAGATTATTTGACAGTATGGTACTGTTTTCGGTGATTGTCATTATTCAAATTAAGAAAATCAAATCTGTAAAGATATTTATGTAACAATAGGTGTATGTAATCGAAAAGTAAACTTGATCGTAAAGTTTCTAATGTCACTGAAAACGTAAACGTATTTACGGCACATTGGCAGTAAACCTTATTCTGTAACATGCAATGTGAATCTGTTATGACACAATTTTTGTTAATGTTTTTATGGAAGACAGATTATAAACTGAAATTTGGAGCATTAACTGAAAAGCAGAATCTGTCATATAAGTTGTAAGCTTGTTTATGTCATGCAATGTGTAATACGTATTTAAATGTAAAGGTTTGTTTGTAACACTCAACTGTAAAGGTATTTTTGACCTCGACTGGACATTTTCATGGCAATTAATGCTAATGAACGACAATGATTAATTGACATTTCCAACTGATTGACTCGTTTTAGCCGTAATGATTTTATTGGACTCAAATTACGATAAACAATGATTTATTGCCTGATCTATTTTAAGATTGTCCTGAACTATAAAAGACGAATAGGTACACATCAAAGAAAATGGTCAATAAACGTGCACCATGTGGATATCACGTTCTTCATATGTGTTGATACTTCAACTATATTATTCTAGTGCATTGCTAGATGTAAATCATGACTACAATGATACTGTCGCTGCATGTATTAAATCACTTGTTCAATTAAATTACAAAGATACATCTTTGACATTTGTACAATTAAATGCAAGGAACTCTGACATTTTACAAGCCCTCCACGAGACAAATTCCTTGTCTATTATAACCAGAAGACCCTACGAGAAGATAACGCTCCCACACAGAGGATATCTCATCTACACGTCAACTGCCGAAGACTTCTTAGCCCAATTCTTGTACCTGTTGAAGGAGGACTCGTGGATGCCGTACGCGCCCTTCCTGGTCGTCGTGGAGCGGCTCGCGGCCGGCCAGTTGCGGCCCATGTTCCAGGAACTGCTGCGAGTGCACGTCTTCAACGTGGTCATAATCGACGCGAGCACAGCTTATATGTACACCTACCGCCCGTTTGAAAACGGCTGCGGGAAACGCTTCGATAAGATAATAAAATTAGGAAAGTGTCTAACAAATAATCTGCCCGATCTCTACCCAAATACAACCTTGCGCGATTTTCGTAACTGCACCATACGGGTGGCAGCGACTCATTGGCCTCCGTACACTATTGATGCTAAACAGAACAATATTACAGCAATGGGCTTGGATGAATATATATTCTACTTGTTGGGTGAGGTCGAGCATGTTAATGTCAATTTTACTTACAATGCCGATCTATGCGATATGCTCTCCTCAGTAAACGAGGACATGGAGGCGAGCGGGCCGCTGCGCTGGCTGCAGGACAACGAGGTCGACGCAGTGACGGGCTGCCAGCTGCTATCGCCGGACCGTGCCGGAGCGTTCACCTACTTCAGCGAGCACATCGCATTCGATGAGAGCTTTAGAATATTCGTGCGGCACTCCGGGCCCGAGTCTGGTTGGAAATTGCTCGTACGGGTTTTCAAACCTCTTGTTTGGCTGCTACTCCTGTTGACTTTCATAGCGGTTGTTATTTTAATATTGCTCATAAGTAAAACCGAAGATAGGTGTCATGTAGTATTCAGTTTGATAGACAACTTGCTTATGCACGATTGCAGAATTCGCAGAATAAGCGAACTATACTTCATACTCTTATTTTGGATTATATTCGCATGTTTAGTTACATACCACTATTTATCAGTTTTAACCAGTTTAACTACAAAACCCATATCTCGGTATCAAATCGACGAAGTGTCCGATTTAATTGAGAATGATATACGGCCCTGCGTCAGCGATGTGGTACGGGGCATGCAAACATTGGGGTCTCCGTCCCCGGCCATTGAAGCCGCTGCGGCGGAGATACCCGCGGGGTGTCTAACATTAAGTCAAAGCCTCAAATCGGTCGCTACATCGTATAACTTGTACACTGTGATACCGTATTCCTTATATGTCGCAAACAGGTACAAATACTATAACAAATATGGAGAAAAGCAACTGCACTCATTTCGCAAACCTCTTGGCCAGGTATTTTACGCCAGTTACTTGTACAAAGGGTTTCCCCTGTACGATAAGATTAATTTGCTAATAATGATGTCCAACGCCGCCGGCATTCCTAACAAAATCTGGGACGACTACCAATATACGCAGAAAAGAGATTATCAAAAAAAACAACTAAAAAGGGAAAAAAAGATCACTGTACCCTGGCATATTATTGCACTCGGATACACCGTCAGTAGTCTGTGCTTCATGGGAGAGTTATTAACGGATAATTTTTATAAACCGCCTCGTAATTCGCACGTCTAGGTAAATCAGAAATACTCGTGTCGTGTTTTAAATGTTTAAGACATTTATAGTCCCGTGGTATAAATACGTTTTAGCCAAGTAGTCCATAATGTATTTTTTCTCAAACATGCAATGAAATATTGAAGCTGTGTTCTTTATAATAAATAGGCTCTGTAGTATCACGTTTCGGACGCGGCGAGACGAGAGATTCGTAATGGAGTTTCATACAAAATTGGAGGCGGTAAGCCATTGAAAAAATGTTGGAATTATTTTATTTCATTGCGTGTTTTAGTGCCGTTCCCTTTCATTCATGAGGGGAGTTCTGTGCCCGGCACTGGGCCGTATCTAGGCTGGAAGTGATGATGGTCATGCATGTTTTAGAAAGTACTTTTTTATACTCGTCGACCTTAATGTTTGAATTAAGACTTCGTACACCAAACTTAAATTTAAATCACATACTTTTTTCTATGCCCCCCCCCCAACTCAACATTTCATAACTGTTGAGACAACTAAAATGAAAAGGACCAATCACGTGGCGCCTTTACTGAACTGTAATGTATTTGACCAATAGGACGCCGTCATGAGAAAGTTATAAGGTAATAGACATCAACGCACAAAAAAGAAAAAGCCGTTGGTTGCACTTCGTTTTCAATACCAAGTTTGTTTAATTAGTTCAGTTGACTCATAGAAAAAGTATTGTATGTATACAATAGTTATATAATTAGCTTCTTAAGTCTCGTACCTTAATTAAGCCACTCAGCAAGCTTCGTGGCCTTAACGTGGTACTCGACTGAAAAAGCATACATTATATAACGATTGCATAAAATACTATTAAAGCATTCAATAGCCAAATCCTATAAGCATTAAGCACAAACTATTTGGAAAATTCGTCAGCTCCAGCAGAGGGAGAGGGAGAGAATACTCGCTTTCCCTGGGACGTATTTGCTTAGTGCGCAATTAATTAATTCAGTGTTATTGTCGTTAACCCTAAAACACGCTATAGGTGGATATATAGGTCTATAAATAATAAAAATATAATTACTTCTTAAACCATTTATTAAAAATATACAAAAGTTTTCATAACCATAATTAAAACTAACCGAATTACAGGACCGTATAATTCGCCTACTTAAAGTTAATAACTATGCTAAGTACAATATTGACCGTGATCCCTGTGTAAATATTCATTGTTATTTGTTGAGTAATAGGTTAGAATTATGATTTTCTGTAACACAATAAAGATGTTCTCTATCACTCTTGAAATTGAGCGATAGAGGTGGGAATAACTTCGACCTGTGACAACACACACGTAAAGTTCAGGCAACGGCCAAAGGGCTTCTACTCTAGGAAAACCTCATTGGACACCATTGTTAAGATTTGAATAGATACGTGCGGTCTTATGAAAAAGTACTTTTTAACTTTACAAGCATAAGGATAGGCAAGCCGGCCCGAGGCAAGACACAGTAGGTTCAACCTTAACAGACAACTGGTGAAGTCTTCGGTTCGTTTATCTCACATTGTTTTTACGACAACGTAGAATTCGCCGTAGAATTATCAATCAGTAGTATATAGTCATTTGAATGTCAACAATAAGTCAATTAAAATGTAACTGGCAGATGACAACAATTACAATGTAACTGGCAAATGACAACAATTACAATGTAACTGGCAGATGACAACAATTACAATGTGTTATCTTTATTTTACAAGAGATGTATGAAATAAATATTTTAATAGTAATGTGATACTTATCCGCTATATATTATTTAAAGAGCTTTAATATATATATTTATTAAAGGCATATCTGACATTGTTACTCACAAGAGCCCTAATTTCAGTTCATATCTCATATCAGTAATTTAGCAGTTCGTTAGTTGACTTATTTTGGAAATACAATATATACCTATCTTATTATATCATATTACAATTTGAATAAATTGATTGTAACAAGGCACTTTGTTTTATTTGGGTGTCAATAATATATCTAAATCACAATTGTCATGGTCATGGTGTATGAGTGTTAAAACGAATTGTATTATACCGATTTGAGCAAGTTAAAGGTCGCGACATAAACTCAGCCACCTCTGCAGTCAGGATGTCTCTCTACCGCGACCTGTTTGTCATACGAGTCGATACTTGGGACACAAATCAAGTTCAGTTTAGAAAAAGGTTCAATTTAATATGATCAATTTCAGTACTCCATTTACCATCAATATCACATATTCGTTAAAATTGGTAACATCACCATTCAATTCACTCTTACTTCTGTATTTGCGCCTTATATAATTAATTTCTAAGTAAGTAACAAATTAACAAACAGCGAACAAATATATTAAAATTTACAAATCAATTGCTATTCCAATTTTAGTGACCAGTTCGATTTGAATTTGGTATGTAACGACAATGAAATAATGCACGTCTAGCAAGAAAATGGCTTCTTCTAACAAAATCATTTTAGGTCACAATTACTTGTTCCATTCATTAGGGGCTGTCCATATATTACGTCAAATCAAAATAGGGGATTCCTTGAATGGACTATTCGAGAAATTAACAGTATGATGAAAGGGAGGGGTCTACAATCGACGAAAGACGATGACGCAATATATGGACAAGCCCTTACGTGCCTTTCATATTCATAAATAACAACCTCTTTCAAAATGCTTCCTCAGGACCTTTAGCGTCCCAACTAGCTTATTAAAAGAACACAGCTGTTAAGAGATGTAAATGTTCCAAAATCAGCAAACGAACGCGTCAAATGTATATCACCTGACCGCGAATGGAATGGGAATCGAGCTGTCGGTTGTTCCTCATATCTAAGTCAAAGTAATGACCTAATGACTGTAACTATATGAATGAACCGGTATCCCATTCCCAAACCTATCGCGGTATAATAAAACGAGCTACATCACATAATAACATACAATAATCTACCGTAAACATGTATAAATAAGGTGTTTTGTGGCTTATCTGGTGGACTTGAGTTTCCAGCGCAGGAAGAGGAAGGCTGATATGCGCAGCACGAGAAAGATGACGCAGAGCGCGGCGATGTCGAGCCCGATGTCGGCGTCCAGCATGTCCAGCTCCTCCAGCGTCGCGGAGGGGTTCTTGAAGTGGCAGTATGTCTGCGGGCAACAACTACCTACTTTAATATGTCCCTGATGTAGCTAGGTTACAAGAGAACTTCTTCAACAGCGATACGGATCTATATCGGAATCCCTAACCTTTTTTAACCTATTTTTGCATTCCCTAACATTTTATGTCATAATGATCATTTGTCCTAACACTCATATGCCCTATCTTTAGTTTTCCTAACATCTTATGGATGATTTTTTTCCCCATAATGTTATATTTTCTAACGTCACTTGCCATATTGATTATATTCATCCTAACGTTATGTGCCATAATAGTCATGTATCATAATTATCAGTAATCCTAATGATCGTTAATCCTAATGATTATATTTCCTAATTTTGAATGGCCTATTGTAGTTTGTCCTATATTTGTGTGTGTGTTGTTTGATAGCCGTGCAGCGAGTCGGCGCCACCACGTTTCTATTTCTGGTCTGAGGGACACAAGTGAACCCTAACCTAACCGACCTAAAACAGAGTTCACTTATGACAGGCCATTTTTTTCCACCCTGATAATACACGACCCAATAATCGGCGTCCACAAAAAGTGGACACGGGTTGTCGGGCCGTACATTATTTGACAAATGAGTTTTAGGGCAATCATTACATTATAGCTCGTTAGGGCTAATGCCCATTAGGACAACAACACTTAGGATAAATGAGATGAGGTGGAACGTTATTAGGCATTTCGAGGAATATGCAAAATAACATTAGGGATATTAATAATTATGGTAAAAATGATTCGGACAAATGAGTTTTAGGGCAATCATTACATTATGGAAAATTATTGTTATGGCAATTGATCGTCAGGGCTAATGCCCATTAGGACAAAACAGTTCGGGCAAGTGGTTTTAGGACAAACGATGTTAGGGTTCGCGAGGTAGAGCCAGTATAACTTCTTCTATAAAACAACTTATTTTTCACAACCGAAACCAAATTATTTTTTAAGTTGATACGTAAATCGTTAGTATCTCTCATGAGTCATGACTCTCACTCATCAAGAATCAGGAAGTGACTCCGATAATGTGTGCAGGTAATTAGCGGTAAATATGGCGCCAACTGACTTCTCACCGATACAGAGATTTACGGATAAAACTTTAATGAATGTAACTTTGAAATAATCAGCCCTAATTGATTTAAGTAAGACAAGTGTTTTGAGTCTTATTCTAATTAAATTTGCGGTCTACGTGTGCAATCACGTTGCGCCATGACTCCGTTTAAGAACAAAACGCGAGCCCTTTATAGATCCTCCGACTGATCAGTATAGAAACAGTATAATGTCTGAGCCCTCATGCATCAAGAACGACCGGGAAAAAAGAGAGCTGTTAACAAAAATACATGTCTGTCTGACTTCTCCCTCTTTATGTTATGTGGTATCGTAGCTCCAAAATGGGGTAAACGGATGAGCCTTATTTAGTGCAGTTTTTGTTAATCGAAAGTTATGTCTGTCGAGATGGTTCTTAGCTAAGTTTGTTGTGTGTAATTTTTTTATTTGAGTGTTTTGAGATGGTATGGTACTGTACCTGATGGCACTGCAGCTTAGCCCTGTTGAAGGAGTATGTGGCGAGCGCAGTGCCCTCGAACCCGTAGCGAATGTAGGAGAGGTAGGTGATCCAGCGCAGATACACGGGGATCGCGTTGAACGACACGAAGAAACCGCTGAACAGCAGAAACGGGACAGACATCACTGGTGCGAGGAAGACGCCGTTCTGCAAATTGACACATTATTATGACATATACTGTACTATAGACATTAAAATATAATTAAACGGGTCACTCGCGTCTTTAAGGTCGACTATCGCAGCACAGCACAGTGGCTGAAGAGCACAGGCACGCAGTGCTAAACGCGCGGCATCGCGAGTGCTCATGCGAAACATGTCAAGCGATATTCGATCTTAAAGACCAGACGAGTGACTCGTTTCATTTTATTTTAATAGACTTGAAATAAATTATACGAGTAATGAGAAATAAACTTGGTAATTTCATTTAGTACTTCGCCATATCACATTTCTTTTACCACTTTCCTACAGAAACTGCTGTCCGAGATCAAATGCATTGGTCAATACAGAAAATACCCAATCGCTATATGTGAGCCTATTCAAGTCGGTTAAATAGGTTTTTGTTTTTGTTTTTAGAGACCGACATTTTTACTCAATAATTGAGCCACAAAAATGAAGCACAGCTAATGAGCGTTGAGGTTATATAGTTACGTTCATTTTGATACCCTGAAGTCCTTCGCACGAGAGCGTAGATGACGTCCAGTGTGTAGTTGAATGATTTACCAGTTAACCCCCTTGCCCAAGCCAAATCTTAGGGTTAGGTGCCGAAGCGAACCCCGGGCTCATCTAGGATACAACCCGGGCAAAAAAGGCTAAGAAGTTGGAAGGTCCGATGACAACAGATGTTGTCCTCCAAAGACAGGAGGACCTCATTCCTATGTTTCTCCTAGAAAAAATGGGAGAGATGATGAAGGTATGTTCGCACCTGGACGTTCATGGCGGCGCCGACCACGAGACCCACGCTCTGCGCCACGAACGAGATGAGCAGGCACGACGTCAGGAACATCGAGAACCGGAACCACTCCAGCGGCTGCGACGTCAGCAGGTACACTATCACCACGTAAATTATGCAGAATATCGCCTGCAAACACAATGAAAACACATGTTAGGGAGCGACCACACCGGTGCTTAACGCTGCGTATACGCGTTGACGTGTCGTATGCGTCACGTATTCTTCATACATTTTGCTGCGTTTTACGGTGCGTTAGCGTATTTTGAGCAGCGGTGTGGTCGCATCTTAAACCATTTAAAAAATCGTAGCAGGAAAATCCGTTTGCGAAGGTTAATATGATCAGATGTACAGTGGACGTCAAATTTTTTTTTCGCCTTGTTACAACGGAATAGCATGCAAAAGTGGAAACATTACATTTGACGTCAATTGTTCATAACGATAAAGAAGCGATGAACTATGTTTATTTTTCATAAGATGGCTTAAAAAGTTCCCACGCGCTTTAAAAAGCTTTTAGGGCAAAAACGGGAAAACGGTGGGAGAATAAATTACCTGGAAGGGTATATCGGAGACAGTGATGGCCAAGTAATAGGAGCGCAGCGAGTACCAGCGGTTGAAATGTTCTTTCACCAGCACAGGCATTTCCAGCGGAACTGGGAACAAGCACGAAACATTCAATTGTATTACATTCTGTTATTCCAATGTGAATAGCGGTAGCGGTAGTCTTAGCACTGGGTCAAACTGCAAACTACCGATGGCTTAGTAAGTTGCTAATGTTAAAGTGTATTACAGACGCGTTCATTTTTATTTGATTAACAACGCATCATGCGTTAACAAAACAACACATGTATACAAAACAAAATTACACCTTATTTTAGTTTCACCAGAATCACCAGATGTATTGTTTCCGCAGAATTTTAATTCAGTTTTTTTCAGAATCTGTTTGTTTTTTTTTTTACTCTGTAATATTAACATGCTTGGCTGGAAAAACTAGGCAAGCCTATTTCATAATAAAACAACGCATAAAACTAAAGTCTTGCTAACTTTGATGTACAAGGCGGTCAGTGGCCTCGACGTATACTCACAGCTGAGTATCGTGATGGTCATGGAGGTGTACATGAGGAACAGCATGTTGAAGAAGAGGAAGCCGAGGTTGGAGAGCACCTTGGAGCCGTCATCGCCGATGTTGTAGTACAGCGCGCCGATCAGCAGGCCCACTAGCACGTGGGCGAACAGCCGCAGGTACATCAGCGTCTACAACACACAACGACTATTAAAGACGGGTCACTCACGTCTTTAGAGCCGCCGCACATTGAACCACTGGTGGACATGTTCTTAATAGTACATTATTGTCGAAGTAAGGGAAGTGGGCAATTGCTGACTGAGTATTCATTTTAAATGGACGACCTAGGGGTTTAATTTAATACGAAGCCAGCAATCGCCCTTCCGGCTGAGACAAATATGTATATTGCTTTTCTCAAAAATTGTGCAAGAAAACAAAAATAGTATACTTTCTGGAAATGATGAGGCTTTTCTTCTCGCCACTTCATGAAATTGTCGTAAGCCTTTAGATATTTGTCTTTTACCTTTGCAGGAACAAAGTATCAATAGCTGAGCTTGCAGATTCTTGTAAATCTGGAATATTTTTCACGTATATCCTACTAATATTATAAATGCGAAAGTTTAGATGTTTGGATGTTTGTTACTCAATCACGCTTAAACGACTGAACCGATTTGAATGAAATTTTGCACGAAGATAGTTTATAGCCTGGATTAAAATATAGAATAGTTTTTATCCCGGGTCCACGCGGACGAAGTTAAAAGCTAGGAAGCTAGTTTTCAATATTTTTCGAAAAAACCACTACCCCTATATGTGAAAAAATAATATTTTTTTCATTGCCGCCTTTATTTTTTTAATAATAAGTTGGAAAGTGTATTTTTCTTCCGAAAACGCCATACGTTATTTAAGACGACTAAAAAGTCGCGATAAATCACAGCTACTGATCTTCCGTTTTGGCTGTTTAGGACCTATGCCTTTTTTATATGGCCGTTTTAACTTTTTAAAAGTTTGTACCTCGACAAATAATGGAATTTGTATGCAACATTGTTGTCGAGCAAAATAAAGCCGGCAAGGGTTTCTTATTTTTAAATTTTTGACTAACCAAAAACTTCACGTTCTGATTTTTAACCAATAAAGTCAACTTTGCCAAAAAAATTAGAGAAAATACATTTTTCATCTCTCATACTCTGAAAGTAGGTCATCGTTTATCTAAACAGCGGGTTGAAAGTGAAGCATGTCGCCCCAAGGGCTGAAAAGTAATAAAAAATTAAAAAAGCTATGGCAGAAACATGTACAGCCACAGTTTCAGAAAATTGAATTGATTTTGAAAACTTGTTGACAATCATGCGTTATCTTTTAAAATATTGATAATAAATTAATTCATGTATGACTATTAATGGTATTTGAAGACTATTGAATATTTTTTAAGTGTTTGTAGTTTAATGTAACTGCTTCAGAACCGCTTCCTAGTCATTAAAAAAAATTGCAATGGCAAAAACCTATACTGCCACACTTCCATAAAATTGTGTTGATTTTTGAAGTTTATTAATAATTATGATGGTTTTCATTCTTTATTACAATATGGTATATATAAAACATTGAATAATGAATTTTTTCATCCAAAAACAATTAAAATATTTTTTTTCCATATCGCTTTAAAAGCGCGTCCAGGAAATGGTTCACACACAAACATTATTAAAATCTGTCAACAGTTCCCGCCACACACAAACACTTTTAAAATGGGTTCTATAGATAGGATCTGACTGATTTATAAAATATTTAAGTTTTTGGCTTTCATTTCATTTTGAATTTTGAAAAGTAGTGTTTAACTTCGTTCGAGCGCCAAAATATCTCATCGGGAATGGGTGGCTTTCAACCCTCGGTTAACAATCTACTATTGCATAGCATCGACGCACACCGAGCTTTTATTGGCCGCGTTCGAGCCATAAGCAAAACGAGCGCAAGGGGCTGCGCTTACTACTAGTGGCTGCGTTTAGTGGCGGCCACTAGTGGTCGTAATGTGCGGCAGAGCGGTCGCGTTTAGTGGCGGCCACTAGTGGTCGTAATGTGCGGCAGAGCGGTCGCGTTTAGTGGCGGCCACTAGTGGTCGTAATGTGCGGCAGAGCGGTCGCGTTTAGTGGCGGCCACTAGTGGTCGTAATGTGCGGCAGAGCGGTCGCGTTTAGTGGCGGCCACTAGTGGTCGTAATGTGCGGCAGAGCGGTCGCGTTTAGTGGCGGCCACTAGTGGTCGTAATGTGCGGCAGAGCGGTCGCGTTTAGTGGCGGCCACTAGTGGTCGTAATGTGCGGCAGAGCGATCGCGTTTAGTGGCGGCCACTAGTGGTCGTAATGTGCGGCAGAGCGGTCGCGTTTAGTGGTGGCCACTAGTGGCTATGTGCGGGCGATCTTAATGTCGAACATCGCTTGACATGTTTCTAACCGATACGCGGTTCTTAATCCAGCGCTCGCGATACCGGCGCGCTTAGCGATACTATAAACGCGATACCGGTCATATACGGCTAGTGCCGCGCGACGCGTGCGTTTGTCTCGCCGTGTGTACCTAACCACTCGGAGGGGGGTATTGCAGAAGTGAACTAACCCAATCGCGTCGACTGAATAGCAGCGTGCGCTTGAGCACGACCCAGAACTGCGTGAGCTCGGAGGTGGCGTAGCGCCGCGGCGACGCCGAGCCGCCCAGCAGCGCCGCCTCCGTGTTGTCCTGCTTCTCCGACTCCATCTGGACCACTAGCGGCTCCCCTGCAAAATAACAACACTTTTCAAATACACCAGCTAAAATTATACAAATCAATGACAATCATAGACTTTGTCAAACTCAACACGGAGTCTCAAATGTGACGTGGATTGAATCGTGGGTTGAAGCAAAGTGGAAACATATTTCAGTTTAATGCCTGGCCACTATGTCACTGTGGGCTGCAAACCTTGCCATTGAATCTATTGTCCATGTTCCTTGAACTGCCATAGTGAAGCGCTATGAGTGCCCAATATTTATTTAAGTCCCATTCCTTTTGCGACTCTAATTTATGACTTTCTAGGGTTAATGGTAAGATGCTGTCTTTATGGCGCCATCACGCTGGGGCGAGTATTATTGTTTTCTTAAATAAATATTCGTAGAATTTCACAGTATATTTAGCAGATCTGGGTTCCCATTACATGGGCGTACCTTAGACTAAGGGCGTTAAATGTGGCGCCGGCGGTTATCATTCAATTGAAACTTGTCAAACTTTCCATACAATCAAATGTTAACGAACACCGTTTACGAATACAGAGGTTTTGGTGCACTACCCTAATCCTGTTTCTTATATTTATTTTGTATTTTTTTGGGATTTTGGTTGTCAAACTATACATAATATTATCTGAATGACTGATCTGCATGTACAGTGCCTGAAGCGCCGGTTTGATAACTTAACTATGAAATCATTCTACAAGATCGGTCTTCACTTTAAATAAGCAATCAAAATCTATCAAATACCTACTTGTAATCAATAAGAGGTACTAACATAACAGTGATGTGTGCGTACACATATAACGCTAAGACCTTGATCATACATCACCTTCTATTGAATTTGTCTACATTGGCAGTCTTTATAATTTACCAGTCTCTGAACAACTTCTCTGTCACATTAGGGGTATTATATTATAGGTATGTCAATTCAACTATCACAATTAACCAACTAACTGACATACTAAATTTCAACCAGCGGCTGTTATCATGTCGGACATATACACATGCCTGTTATGTAACAATGATCGATCACTGGTAATCGATCTCGGAGATTCGTTCATTGATCATGGCCGGAGTACGGAGTACAGCGTGGAAAAACAACATTATGCAAACAGGAACTAACATCAGCAGCCAACCTTTGCCCTGCGCTATCGCCGTGTCAATTATGCTTGTTTGTATTTAATTAGTTCATTAATCTTTTATAAATGGCTATCCAAGCGTGAATTATATATTTCATTAAATTAGCATTGCTCATCATTGCATGTCATCAAATTTCGGCATCCAAATTATGGGTTAAAGCTATTTCATCTCCAATATTAAGCAAACATAGTACAAGCTTTCCAAGGTTGTCAAACTTGGCAGTTATTGGCCTTAAGAATCGCGTAAGTATATTCAAATTATAATTCAAATACATGTTTAATGTAAAATTAATTGTGATGATGTGAATAACACAAGGTTATGTTTTATCGAATATATTAACCTAAGGTAAACATGACAGTAGGTCGGACTCAACTAATTAAGTCGCAATCAAATCTAGATCATACCTTTATGAGCATTATTGACAACGGATTCTTAAAGTAAGATTCAACTTGGCACCAACCCTTGACTCTTCCAAATAATACGAAGAATGAAGATATATCCATCAACGAATCATAGTCTCAAAACACAATAAAACATTGACATTAGAAGTATCTAATCAAATTATATTGCAAATGGTTTTCCTCCTTTTTTCTCTTTTTTATTGCATCTATGAATCAACCCAATAAGTCGTTCACCATATCTCATCCTTATGCGTGCTTACACATGCGTGCTTACTAATTCGGAGTTTCACTTGAAGCAGGCAGGTAATTTCAACCAATAAGAAGGTCAACGAATGAAGTAAGTTCGCAAAAAGGTGCGAACAAAAATCGCGCTCAGTACGCCGAGTAGTGGTTATACAAAGGTTAATTATAAGACAGTATAACTGGCGAAAACGGGAGATCGGGCCATGTGGCGAACCCTGGGGGAGGCTTACGTCCAGCAGTGGACTGCAATAGGCTGAAATGATGATGATGATGATGATGATGATAGCTGGAATTGAAATCGCCGGTATTTCAACTTTAAAATACCTGTTACGGAAATAATACTACAAGTCAGGAAAAATGCGTTTTAATATAAGCAAGAGGCTATTTAAATTACCGTAACAACACAATGTCTGAGGTTAATTTAATATTCTAACTCAGGGGTTTTCAAAGTGTGCGCCACGGCGCCCTGGGCTCCGGGAGACGCTATTTCCGTGTATTAGACCATCTTTATATCTTTAATAAAACTGAAACGAACTGAAAAAGTTTGGGAACCTCTGCTCTAACTTCTCTTATTCTTCTTGGTCGATACGTTCTTGTCAGATCGGTCGTGGTCGTTATGACTGGCGAGCAGATGTCACTCGCCCCACGATTTCTTGCCATGTCGATCTATTATTTATTGGCCTTTCTGGTGCACTCATACAATTGACCGCCCACAGCAGATTTGATCTGGTCTGTCCATCGCATGGGTGATCTTCCGCGCGGTCGGGTACCCTCCACTCTGCCTCGCACAACAACACGCTCGATGGATTCGCCGTCTCGCCTCGAGGATGCGAGTTTAAACTAGCGTGGATAGACACTGCTGGATGCCGAGTTCTTAGAGTATAGAAACATTTGTTCGGAATTCGGCCCAGAATACTCCAACATTCCTCCAGCACCACATATCTAGAGCATCTGTTTTCCCTTTTTCCAACTCAAGAGTTTGCAACTGCAACTGGAAGCAGCGTCCACGTCTCGGAAGCATACACAAATATAGGGAAAACAAGGGTTCGTACAAGCCTCGTCTTGGTGGCTTTGGTGATATTTCGATTCCTCAATATCTTTTTCAGCTTTTCCTACTGATCTAACTACTTTACTTTATTTTTTATTTGGTTACACCTCGATAAAGGTAAGATCCCATTATTCAGCTATAACGGCACCGTACTAAACAGCTTACGGTTTTTGGTAACAACCAACACAATAATTTTCACAAACTGCATTTTTTTTCTACCTGAAATTTGGCAGTGCCGAGCTAGTCTCTTTTCGGACCCTTCCCTGGTTACACAGTAAATATTAATAGCTAAGGCAGCGTCTCAACTAGCCTCTTAAGACCTTACACCTGAGCTCCATTTCAAACCAGTTTTACGCATACAAGCGCAGGACGCGGGCTGCAGTACCGCCGACTACCCAAGTACCCAGACTTACACTTAAGTTTATTGTTATGACGCGTATCTGTGTGAGTGCAGCGCATCTGACGTTTGATCGGATTTATTTTATTGCTTTAAGCTGTAAATCAGTGCATACACTAACCTTTTCCCTTCGCGAACTCACTGGCCGCGAACTGCAGGATCCCGTTCTGCAGATTGCCGTTCCCGTTCGATCCATTCGCCTTCTCCTCTTTAAACTTCTCCTGCACTTGCGATAGGTCGTTCTTGTTCCACTCTGCGGCTAGAGACTCGTTCATGTCTTTCTTGTTGTTCAGCTCGGGTTGATTCGGGAACGGTTGGCCGTGTCTGTAAATGTGAAGCAACTTGTTGTTAAACAAGTCTATACTCGTATAGGAGAGAAAATAAGATACTGAATACAATAAGCGGACAGATAGCTAAGGCTTAGAAATAAATGTTTATGATTTGAGTCTTTTTTCTTTTATACCTAAGAATAACTCCCACCTAACGGCACGCATCGCAACGGACCGGAACGGATTTTACAATCTTAACACGGTATTAAATCATGTACACAGTATTTATTTCTTGAGTTGTGTGTTTTAATAAATAATATATTACTAAGCCGCGCACAGCGGCTTGACAGCGGGCGTCTCCCGCGACACGCGATCGTAGCCGAAAGTATGCTGCCACGCGCGGCTTGGTAATATAGACTTCATATACTGTGTACATGATTTAATATCATCTAAAGATTGTAAAATCCGATCCGGTCCGATGCGATGCGTGCCGTTTGGTGGAAATTATCTTTTAGTCACCTACGACCTCACGAGCGAAGCTCTCACTCGCCACTCTCGCCAGTGTTTTTCCAGTAGCGGTGGTCGAAATCGGCCTGAATATCATAACGAAGATAATGGTGACCCTCGTTAACTTGCCTGATATCGTGTTTCCCGTTGTCGATGGCGCGCACGAGCTTGCTGGTGTTGTCGCCGTACTCGCCGCACGACACCTCGATGATGAACGACGCCGGGTTGTGGTACGAAGGGCACTTCAGGCTCAAACTGTCCAGCCATGACACTAACGAAACAAGTGAATGACGTTTATTACTTGTCTAATTATAAACCAAAAGGCTCAAAATGTAGTGACTAAGATCAAATATTGATGGCTATTTAAAATTTAAAAGCATCTACATACTTCCACCGACGTAATCAGGAGTAATAAAAAAAATTAAAATAAATAAATTCATAAATCAAGTAAAGTACAGTACGATAACTGTTAGTTAAGACCTGACAGATGGATTGCCTTCATTTAATTTTCAACTTTAATCTTATACAAATAAAATAGTTATTACTAAATCGGTAGATGTGGGTAACAGTATTCTGAAAAATGCTTTATCTGTATGAAATTAAAGTTGAAAATTAAATGAAGGCAATCCATCTGTCAGGTCTTAACTAACAGTTATCGTACTGTAACACAGTTATAGAGAAATAAATATAGGCTAATTAAAAACCCGTTAGGAAGGAAGTTTAATTAATATGCCACGCAAGTTGAGATCAGCGCATTGAAACACAATTCGTTGTCCACCCACGTCCAATTGGCGTACCCTAGACCTTGAATCCTTAATTTATATCATTTTCATTTATAATAAAATACGATAACATCATATCAATCTCTTTTTCGTTGAAAGGTAAATACTTTGCAATGTTATTTTCGGAACTAGGAATTTATTAAGTGACACAAGTTAACTCACCTAATTCCCCCGTGCTACCCTGATACACGCACTGCCCATCAGCCAGCGTGTACAGGTGATCAAACATCTCGAACAACCTAGCGGACGGCTGATGTATCGTGCATATGATCGTCCTGCCACCGCTCGCCAAGGTCTTCAGCAGAGATATGCACTGGAAACAGGACGAGCTGTCGAGCCCAGAGGTGGGCTCGTCGAAGAACATGATCGGCGGGTTGTTCACTAGCTCCAGCGCGATGGAGAGACGCTTCTTCTGCCCGCCGGAGAGGTTTGATGTCATGGTCTTGTGGTGCTCCGCGAGGCCCAGTGTCTCGAGGATCTCTTGGATCTGAAATGTAAGAATGTACGAATGGTATATTTATTCATGCGCTGACCGGTGACGGCGACTAGACACACGTGTCAGCCTTGATAGGGCTTGCGAAGAGTCTTTAACCTATTGGAGGTCCTGGAAACTCTAGGAGCTTGTAGTAGATAGTGCTAGCGATGTGCCCTAGAAGCTGGCCCTGTCCTCAGAACTCAGATGTCGTCCAGCCCAAGAACTGGCAAGAAAGTAGCGGCAAAAAGTCTCACAAAGATTGATATGAAACTCGCTTTACAAATAACTTAAGGAAAATAATTACAAAGAAAACAAAGTACTGCCGGTTTATTTATGGAGTCAGTCGGAAACACATTAATTCCACCTTTTTTGCATAACAGGTATTTTTAATCCTTGTTTTCATACATTTCTACTCATAGATATATTACAGAAAAACTGCAATATGCCGCTTTTGATGTTCTTGTTGTGTATGTGTCACGGAACCCTGGGCACTGGCCCGGAGCAAGAGTGACCAATGGGAAAAAAGGGGTTGTACCTTGTTTCACCGAGATTTGTTCCATCGAATGTATGTTTCGCAGAATTTTCATGTCATCGAAAACCATTTTTTTTTTCAGTATGAGTATTCTTTTCAGGAATGTTATAAATCAAAACTTACCTAACCTAATGGGTTCTACAGAATGACCTTTTAGCAGCGCCTAAAAAATTAACGATTGCTGAGTAACAGAAATTCGATAAAACGAAAATTCGGCGAAACCATTTTTGACGGTGAAATAAGGGTACACCGAAAAAAGGACTTGCTTATGAAGCCGAAGCTTTAAACACTAAATCATAGCCTAATGTACGAATAGCAGGATATTCAGTACTTATTATCTTATTAATTAATGAGTCAACATTAAAATGCGCACGCCTATCTCGTCATTCCTGACGCGTACATTTGGCTCATTATTTATGAATTATACGAAACCAGTATGAATAAAAAAATAAGGTTGATTTTCCGTGTTGGCCAAAAGCAACTTAAAAGTATTAAAATTACCGATAAGATACGACATGACATTAGTGACTGACATGACACTTGACACGTACTTTTAAGAAAATTTGTACGTTTATATTAAACAATTTCGAAAAACCTGATACAAACAACTTTGTGACGGCAATTATCTTATTGAAACTATTATTTTTCATATAATTTATTATTTTCGCGTTCTCGGTTATTTTTAACAAAATGGTTGATATGCAGCTGGTTGTCCCGCATGATACAGCACGACAGATTGACGCTAGCCAACTAATAACCATTTCGAAGTTGTCAGCCTTGGACATGGCAGAGGGCAGCTTGAGCGCGTTGGCCACCGACATGTCCTCCTCGAACGTGCGATTGCCGTGCAGCTGGTTCACCTGCATGATGTAGCACGACAGGTTGCAAAGCTCGATAGGTTGACCGTTACTAAACACTAACCACTTCATGTTTGTCAGCCTTGGAAGTGGCAGAGGGCAGCTTAAGCGCGTTGGCAACCCACACGTCCTCCTCGACCGTGAGGTTGCCGTACAGCTGGTTGTCTTGCATGATGTAGCACGACAGGTTGCGAAGCTCGGTAGGTTGACCATTACTAACTAATAACCACTTCATGCTTGTCAGCCTTGGACGTGGCAGAGGATAGCTTAAGCGCGTTGGCCACCGACATGTCCTCCTCGACCGTGCGATTGCCGTGCAGCTGGTTCACCTGCATGATGTAGCACGACAGGTTGCAAAGCTCGTTAGGTTGACCGTTACTAAATACTTACTACTCCATGTTTGTCAGCCTTGGACGAGGCAGAGGGCAGCTTAAGCGCGGTGGCAACCGACATGGCCTCCTCGACCGTGAGGTTACCGTGCAGCTGGTTGTCTTGCATGATGTAGCGCGACAGGTTGCGAAGCTCGGTAGGTTGACCATTACTAGCTACTAACCACTTCATGTTTGTCAGCCTTGGACGTGGCCGAAGGCAGCTTGAGCGCGGTGGCAACCGACATGGCCTCCTCGACCGTGAGGTTGCCGTGCAGCTGGTTGTCCTGCATGATGTAGCACGACAGCTTGCGGAAGCTAGACAGGTTGCGCTCCATGCCGTTCACCGTGATGCTGCCTTCCATTCCTGACGTCCTGGTACCAACAAACAATACTTTAAGGACATGACAATGCTTTAATTTATATCATAACAGATTAGTATTCGATTGATTTTCATAATGTAATATGAACGTGTTCTTAAAGAGGAACAAATGTCAGTATAGGGCCACCTGTACTATGCGCCTAATTAACGGTAACTTATCGTTACGCCCTGCAACATATGACGCACGTAATTGAGTAATATAGCAAGTAAGCAATAACTATCTATAAGTACTATAAGCTAATGTATACCTTGTTCTTTATACTTAATCTACCGAGAATACAACATCTTCAGTGAAACTATGTCTGGTTTTACTTAGAACCTACAACTACATCCCTCCGCAATCTCAACATATCTCACACCTACAATCAGAGCAATGTGTCAAAGTTAGGCAGTGCTACCGAGCACTATAATTCTCCATACACTAGTACTGACAGCTAAATGTGTCGTCACAATGTTGGAGCTCGACCAGTGTATGGAAAAATAAGTAACTAAATTGCTGTTTTGACAGCAATGTCTGACTTTGACTCTCATTAGTCTTTGGTTGCGCTCTAATTTTAGTTAGTCCCACATAGAAATGTGGTACGCTCTAATAACTTTGTGAAAAAAGGGAGACTGGAGACAGTTGTCCTTGGTGGAAAATGAAGAAATTTAGTATAGAAAAAAAGTAAATTTCCTATAATTGCAATCGATTGACGTTGATTGATGCCTTTGTGACTCCAGGGCAAGGGCGTAGATTAACTATCTACTGTTTTTGCACAATATTAAATCGGTTCATTTAGTCTCGATCAAATCACGTAATGTTATTGCAGAGCATTAAAAAAAATCTGTACCCAATTAGCGTAAGTTGTTAAGCAAAAATGAACTCGGTCAGTTTGGTGACGAAAATTAAGCATACAAATTATGTGAAATTGAACTTGTTTTAAATTTAAACGTGTTTATGCATAAGATTTCTAAATTGAAAAGAACAAGTTAACTTTTATACAAACTGACTGATACATTATCCAAACTGAATACCCACTTAATTGTCGTCACAAAACTGACACTAGAGTGATTTTTTGTTTAACTCACTCTAGTTAATTGGGTACACGAATTTTTTAATACGCCCTTCAATCATCGTGCTGCTGTTGGACAAGGTAATGCACAATTCTATAAATATCTTTCAAACTCGACAATCAATCATTTATTTGCTATAGAACACATTTATAAATGTATGCAAATATAGTTTTAACCTATATTCTCATCTATAATAATAATATATGATTAAACTTAAAAACTATGGATATAGTTACCTCTGTTGATTTCTAGCATCCATATTGTGACAATTCAATATAAATAAATCTATTGAAAAGAAAACAGGTTGCCATATCCGTTGTGGCGCGGTTTTGTATATAGAGGAAGACATGCGTTACCCTTAACTCAAGACGAGATAAGAAGAAAAACCGGCCAAATGCGAGTCTGACTCGCGCACGGAGGGTTCCGTACCATTATTTATAAAAACAACAAAAATAAAAACACGTTTGTTGTATGGGAGCCCCCTTTAATATGTATTATTTTGTTTTTAGTATTTGTTGTTATAGCGGCAACTTATTGTGTGAATGTCATGCCCTTGCCAGACAAAGAATGAATTACTTTGGTAACGACTTTCCGCAACCAAAGGAATTCAAGGTGCTCCCGCTGAGCTGCATCATCCGCTTTGTGGAAAGGAGAGGGAGGAGGGATAAAGGAGAGGGCAAATGCACAAAAGATCCCGCTGGGTCAAAGTGCATCCGAAAGGGCCCTCATCTAGATAAGATAAGATATAGCGGCAACATAAATACATAATCTGTGAAAATTTCAACTGTGTAGTGTCGCGGTTCTTGAGATACAACCTGTGTCTTAGTAATAGGGTCCCGTTTTTACCCTTTGGGTACGGAACCCTAAAAAAGCACGAGGATGTTAAGTAAGTACACAAGAACGTGTATAAGAAAGTACATGCACATTCCTGCATTCCATTATGTCGACCACGTTTCCATAATATTAGGATCTGCGGTGCGAACAATTTCCTGTCATTATGTAGTGGCACTAACTAATTGTACACGAATTATTCCTGAACTATTTCATGCGAAATTGGGTATTTTATTCAACGGAAGCAGTGCAGTTTTTCCAAAATGTCAAACTAATACTGCATTTTATAAGCGTTTGCATATTTTCTATTCATATTCGTAGCCGTCTCATCATCAAAACCTAAAACCCCTGATAACAATCTGGAAATACACAATAATACGAGTATATACGGGGTTGTTGTTAATTTAACGTTGGTAATCCTGTTAAAAGGTCGTAGGAAAGGTTAATTGTAAGTTGTTGACCACATCATGCATTAGGAACGTATGTAATTACTGCCAGCATTATCGTCAAATCCGCGGTGAATAACAAACTGATTTTACAAACCAATTAGACACAAAAGAAGAAAAAAAAATCTTAGCTAAAAACGAGAAGGGACAATTATTGTAGCTAATAATATAACACCCGCATGATCGGTTGCAATGTACCTAGTCGGTCCCAAAGTTCTGTCACTGGCATATTATTTTTAAATTTAGAAGATGATTTTAAGAAAATTTTATTGCATTCCATTTTTGAATGTTTGACAATTATTTTAAATCAAAAAACAGTCATTCGTTGCAATTTCTCACGATGGAGTGGACATTGAAAGAAAACCGAATAGCTGTTTTAGCATTGCACCGCTGTGGGCACTCGCCAAGTACCATTTTCAAGTTGCTCAAAAATTTAAAAATAACGCTTAGGTTTGTGTACCGTACTATTGATAGGTACAATGAAGTCTCCAGTATTGAGGACAAGAAAAGAATTGGCCGGCCTCGCTCCGTACGAACACCAGCAGTGATCAAAGCGATCAAGGCGCGCATAGCAAGAAATCCTGTCCGAAAACAGAAATTGATGGCTTTGCAGATGGGTGTCAGTAGAAAAACCGTCAAAAAGGTTTTAAACGAAGATCTTAGTCTACGAGCATACAAAAAAAAGCGTGGGCACTTACTTAATGCCCGTCTAAAAACAATAAGGCTTAAAAGATCCCGGAAGTTGTTAAAGCGGTACGCGAAAAATCGACACCGTGATATCCTCTTTACAGACGAAAAGATTTTCGATATTGAAGAGAAGTACAATAAACAGAATGATAGAGTGTATGCTAGGAGCTCTGAAGAAGCAGGAAAAAGAGTTCCGCGGGTGCAACATGGGCATCATCCATCATCAGTGATGGTCTGGTTGGGTGTATCTTATTACGGGCCAACTGAGGTTAATTTTTGCGAAAAAGGTGTCAAAATCAGTGCGAAAGTATACCAAGAAACAGTTTTGGATAAGGTTGTCAAAGATCTGCCCAACACGCTATTTTCGGGACATAATTTTGTGTTCCAGCACGATTCTGCGCCAGCACACAAAGCCAAGACCACTCAAGCCTGGTTTGACCGTCAAAAAATCGACTTTATAAGACACGAAGATTGGCCTTCCTCTAGTCCGGACCTTAATCCTTTGGACTATAAAATTTGGCAGGTCTTAGAGGGGAAGGTCTGTGCTAAACCACATAAAAATTTGGAGAGCCTAAAGTCATCTTTAAGAAAAGCAGTCACTGAGATAGATATGAAAATGGTGCGTGCTGCGATAGACGACTGGCCGCACCGATTAAGGGCCTGTATTAAAAACAAAGGAGGTCATTTTGAATAATTTTGAGTAATTTTAATTCTTTATTAAATGTACTTTAAATCAGTATATAATTTATTAAAAATTGATTGCTACTTTTGTTTTTATCATTATTTTCATTTGTGACAGAACTTTGGGACCGACTACGTACATATATACTCAGCATATAGGGCCCCAGCCGGGTACTGGAACGGGTGTATCAAGCTATGATTGAGACATAAACATAACAGGAACAACAACGTGAGCTTTCCATCCAAACTGATTTGGGCCTAGATTACTTGATTCCAAAAAAAAACCGCGGGCGCAGCGGCGCCAGTTTTTATGAAGACTTGCAACTGACCGCGTGACCTGGATCGCGACTCACTTTGATAACGATACGATAGATCCGGTTTACGGAGCCACCGACGACAGTCCCTTCGCGTTACACATCAAAACAAAATCTAATTATCCTTCACTAGTTAAACTGGTGGAACGTTCAAGGTGACTCCTGCTACTTAACTCATGGATTAAGGCGAGTAGATGCAAAATGATAGTTTTTGTGCCTACGTTACGAAGGGTGAGAGAAAGAGTAAACTAGAAAGAGTCTAAAAACCCTGAACTACAGTTTATTCAAAGTTCGTAATCATATCACGGTGACGTAAGTACAACACGTGTAGTCCATGCATATAATTACGTATCAGTTGCATAAAGGGAGACAGGAGAGTTGCCAGATGGAAACTGAACATTCGTTTTAAAAGTCGTTCCAAACGTGTTGCACACTACTTCCTCGCGGCTTTACAAAAATAGGTGCGTGAAGATACGCAGACGTCAAAAGTCCATACTAATATTATTTATTTATTTATTTATTAATACATGGAAAACCAACAGCGCAACATATTTATAGATAAAAAAAAATGCGAAAATTATAAATGCGAAAGTGTGTCTGTCTGTCAGTCTGTCTGTCTGTCTGTTACCTCTTCACGCTTAAACCGCTGAACCGAGTTCCACGCGGACGGAGTCGCGGGCAGAAGCTAGTAGCTAATATTTTAACAACACTATCAACATGTAGATGAAATGATGTAAAAATGTGCAACGTTTTAAGAATTTCTTGGTTGTACAGTCGACTACAAAGAGATCGATACGGCAAAAGTTAGAAAAACATGGATACACGACTTTATTGCCTTAACTTAAACTTTGGCCGTATCGATATCTTTGTAGTCGACTGTATATTATATCAATCTTGTATTTCTCGCGACTTTTGAACCATTCATTCAGCCTAAACATCCATCTAAAAGTGTTACGTAATTGTTTGCAGTGATAAACGCTATTATGATAATTCTCATGCAAGGCTGTGTTGTAAAAACTCGGCAACTTACGAGGAAACCATTGAGACGTGCAATATGAATACCTATCACCTACTGGCTATGGTATATGCTATGGGATGGAGCGGACAAACAGGCTTCATAGAAGTGTGCGACTTATATTTTAGCTATGCAAAGGGCATTGGGTAACCTTGTATGAGACAAAATGTCGTTTTTTTTTGCACCGGCCAAGGATGTTTTTTTAATAATCGTTTAGAGGACCTCTTAATATGCATAGATAAATAAAATTAAACGCGTTAAACAATATCGGAGCCGAGATATATAAGTTTGAAGTTTAGTTTTTTTACGTTACGTTTCATAACAAAATATGTTTGTTTTGAGTAGATCGATCGATGAGCGGCCAATTTTACGAGTGGTCGCTCATCTAAAAAAAATTACAACATTTTTACCCAAACCCCTTTGGTACTATTTTGAAGCTTAATTCTATCACAACTCACCTTGGCAACACAGCCAGCATCCCCAGTAAATTTAGGGTCTGCCGAGGACGAGCAAATTTTGTTTATAACATTTCTTGGTTGGTTCTCGTTTAGAGTAAAACTTGTTTAAACACAAATAATCATATAAACAAATACAGTATCTCACTAATCCAGCACTATTAAAAACCAGAGGGTGCCGGATTATTGGAATGTTCAGATTCCTGGATTATAGAGAAAAAACAGGTTAGACTGCTAGACGACGACGCAGCGACCGGAGCGCATAGGCTCAGAGGGGCAAGGGAGGCGTGGGCTGAGGGTGCCGGATTATTGGACGTGCCGGTCTGTTGAAGTGCCGGATTTGTGAGATTATACTGTAATATTATTTTTATACAAATAAGTAGGGAACTAGTTGTGTCACGTGATGCAATTCATTTCCCAGGTTTATTGTTAATTCTCTGCTTTCATTGTATTCAAATTTGGTATGAATACGCCAGTCGCGAATGACACGAATATGGAAAGTTGAGTTTCCATGTAATGTAGTACTCGTATCATTTCAATCATTTGTTAATCATAGTTCGTGGTCTTAGATCAAATTAGTAAAAGCAAAAGTAGGTTCATTCAACACCGCTCTAGCCTTAAACCACAAACTCACGAGTGGTTGACGCAAGTTGGTAAACTAGTACGACGACAGCCCCCCTATTCTGTAACTTGTTTTAAGCTCACCTCAACGCTCACCCACAAATATATCTTGACACCGCGATGCGTAGTAACTAAGCATAGGAGGAGGTCTAGTTTCGTGATGGGTGACCGGCGGGGTGAGCCGCTTTAGCGCGTAGCGAATAACAGTCCAGCACCGCCCATTAACTCTCCTACCTACCGTCGAGTCTACGAGTGTGCGGCGCGGCGGTTTATTCATTTACACGAGAATCTCATTATTCTAACATTCATTTACTACATTTCCTAGACTGATGGCGGCAAGCGGTTTAAGAGTCCGCAGTAAGCTCGACCGAATTTTACCTTCCCATACAAACGTAGTTACGCTCTCATTTTAAAACTATGTGTTGGATTGTGACGAAACTTTGCATTTAAAATGACATGAAGTATATACAATGCATGTTTGCTTTGCATGCATGCTTTGCATATACAATGACAAGAGGTATATCTATGTCTGTAATTAGTTTATATGGTTCCAGTTTATAAAACAAACCAAATACAGCAAAAACAAGTTTTGTATGAAAATTTGAAATTCGCCTTTTTTATTTTTACTATGGTATTTGAAGCTACATAAACTAATTACAGACCTGGATATACCTCATGTCATTGTACATGCAAAGTTTAGTTACAATCCAACACGCAGTTTTAAAATGAGAGCGTAACTACGTTTGTATGGAGAATGGTCAGTTGGTGAATGGATCTAATTTCCCCCCTGAGTGGGGTCGATTCCGGAAATTCAAGTGTCTATCGTACCTATTCTTGGAACTAGGTAGTAAGCAGGCCTCCTTCATTTGGGATAACGCTAAGATTAGGACTTACTTATATCCTGTGAGTATGTTGAGAAGCGTAGACTTGCCGGCACCCGAGGGGCCCATGATGGCCGTCAGCTCGCCCGACCGCAGCCGCCCCGACACCGATTTGAGGATCGTCTTGACATCTGTAAAACAGAAATATCATTCAATACGGATATATATACGTATGTGTAACAAAATTATACGGGGTCAGTGTCACAAAAAACCAGTAGCTTTTTAAGTTTTGTAAGATAATCGTATCGTATCTCTGTACAAAATGTCCGTAATATAGGTATATATCATTGACGTCTAAAGGACACTGCACACAGTATGGAAGAGCTAGATGAATTTTCTTGGGAAACATAAATATATTGCGCATTGAAGTTAATATTTATAAATAGTGAAGTGGCAAAATAGTTCTATGTATTTTTCTCGCAAAAAATATCCAGAATTGAGCCGAATAGTAAAATGTATGGCGCAAAAACCACTACTAGCTTCGAATGAAAAAATATATACATTATAAAAATCAACTAAATGAACCACTTTTTCAAGGAAACTTATCCAAAAATGTTTTAGGTTTCCAAGTTATCTACCATAAAAAAACCGGTTTACGGCTCTCCTAGCAGTTCATTCCAATTGTTTAAGTCTTCCACGACATACAGAACACAACATTTTGAAGAACCATTTGGTTAAGAAGCTGTAATTTTCTTATCACAAAACATATCTTATAACAAATAAAATGTGCTTTGTCCCTTTCTGACGAGCACAAATGTCAAAGTCACATATAGAGACAAACGAATTTGAACGCCATTTTAGTTAAAATAAGCTTGTAGAGCGTTTATGAATACGGCCGTTAAACACTACTTTATTATAAAATCATTAAGATCAAATCATTGCCGGCGTCATCGGTACGGTACGGTTACTCCTAAATGCAAGTTTCTACAAAACTGGTTTAAGTAGGTGGGAAAAGCAGTGTGTAACTACGAGTATTATCTAATCATGACTCGTTCGTTATTTTAAGTTATATGTTATGTACATACTTTATTCAATTATACTATGCACTTCTAGAATAGCCCGAACGTCAACAACGCCTAGAAAACATTTAGGAAGTAATAAAATAACGTGAAGGCTTATTAAGAGGCTAACAAGACCTAATTTTGTTGAAATTGATGTCATTTAAGCAGTTTTTTAAGAAAATCTATTTGTTATAGCACATCAAAAAAAAAATGTTAATATTCACCATATTTCAAAGACCGTGGAAGGGCTCGATTCATAATTGGACGAAATCAGCTCGAAAGAAAATAATTGCAAAGATTGGTTTTAAAATAATCATTTAACGGTCCTATGTCTTTATTTTTTTGACGTATGGGTCTGCAATTAAAAACATGAAGTCAACATATTCATACCTAAACCGCTAACGAGTTATATTTCACAAATAATTCACTTTTTTATTTTAATATTTATTATACCGGGCCGGCCAGTAGCACTCGCTCTCGTTTACTCCGATACAAATAGACAGTGTGCGCGCTATCCCAAATCCTCAAGGGCATTTTGGTGTTGAAAGCGTCTTAACGTTTTACACTTACGCTTTATTAAACGTTAGTATAGAATGGTAGGGTTTTTTTTTTCAAATTCTCCACTTATAACATAGTCATCATTTATGAACTTGTATACATCACACATCGCAATGATATCTTAAAGACAAAATATTTGGTTTCAAAGTGCTTTGTAGTGAGAGTGCCATCTCGGCTGTGTGTTATTTTATTTATCACTCACTGTACAAACACCGTTAAGATTTTATCTTTAAGAGTCCGCAGTAAGCTCGATTCTCCATACATACGTAGTTACGCTCTTATTTTAAAACTACGTCTTGGATTGTAACGAAACTTTGCATTTACAATGACATGAGGTATATCTATGTATGTAATTAGTTTATGTAGCTTCAGATACCATAGTTAAAAAAATACATCGAGATTAAGTTTTCATACAAAACTTGTTTTTGCTGTATAAAACTAACTGTAGTAAACTAATTACAGACATAGATATACTTCATGTCATTTTAAATGCAAAGTTTCGTCACAATCCAACACGTAGTTTTAAAATGAGAGCGTAACTACGTTTGTATGGGAATGTGAAATTCGGCCGAGCTTACTGCGGACTCTTAATAACATTGTGATATGATACAAGTTCATTATAAGATAACTATATTTAGTTTGGAGACCTAGAATAAAACCCAAATCTTACTTACGCTACGCATCTCTATTACCACTATACGCATAATAAAAGCATGATGGTATATATGGTATATATACCATATATACCCATATATAACCATTTATAAATGGTTAGCGATTTCGGCCCGGTTTTATAAAGATGCGTTAGACCAAATGTCAGATGAAATGTTAGCAATGACATTAGTTACCGACATAAAGTGTTACGGATCTTTATAAGATAAGCTTAGATTATTATGAGCCTGATGTGGAGGTCCCACTGCTGGGCAAAGGCCCCCTCTTTTCTCAAACTTCACGATTTTGAGCAATCTCCGGCCATTCTTTTAAAATAGTCTAGCTCGTCACGCCATCGCCGACGTGGTCTGCCGCCTCTCCGTTTGCAGCTGTCGGGCTGCCATTCATCATTGGGTGTTGAGATATGTCAACAATAGGAACTAAAATATCGAGGATTTATGGCCGTTAGGGCTTGTCGGATATTTTTGTCCGCTTTGTTATGGCAGATATTAATGCTGGTTTCGTACGAGATTCGTTTAAAACCGGGGGGGTAATAATTTCTATTAGTACTAACGGCCTTAGGTAGGTCTTTTGTTTCAAAGTTCCTTTGTCAGTGTCATCCCGGCGGTGCGCGGTATTACTCACGGTACAAACTCCGTGCCATGCTGCGTAAAACACATATTGAGTTGAAAGATAAAATTGTGCGTAATGTGTTTATTTAACAAATATCAAAACATAACAAGATTGATTACTCGTCGAACGCGTGTGCACATCATCCTCCTAGCGTTGTTCCCGGTTGTGCCCTAAAGGAGCCCGGGGTCCGCTTTGACACCTAATCCCAAGATTTGGCATAGGCACTAGTTTTACGAAAGCTACTGCCATCTGACCTTCCAACTCAGTGGGAAAACTAGACCTTATTGGGATTAGACCTGTTTCCTCACGATGTTTTCCCTCACCGAAAAGCTAACGGTAAATATTCCGTACATAAGTTCCGAAAAACTCATTGGTACGAGCCGGGATTCGAACCCACGGCCGCCGCTTGACAGCCGCGTGCCTGAACCACTAGGCTACCGTAGCTCCGCTAGGCCGTGTGCACGTGGATCCAATTAAATTTGTACTTATTTAAAATTTCGTTTATTCGCAGAACTGTGTTTTAGTACCTATTCTGTCGTAAAGATAGGTAAAAAGAGAAAAAAAGCATGTCATAGTCTTTATGACCATGCCATAAGATTGAAATTCATCTAACCAGGAAAAGGCTTTTTCACTTACATTTATAGTGAAAATGCCCTTACATCCAATATTTAACAGCTGTCATCCCAGTACAATTTATGTCATCATATCTCATCTCATCATTGACGTTTATTCTACCGGGATAAAGCTAAACAATTCGAATGTTAGGTCATTTAAAATGACAAAGTTTAAAGTATAGTCGAGTGGACTTTGCTTTGCACATTTCATTGATTTGTACATAGGTAACTACTGCGAGACAGCTTTCTCGAGAAAATATGTATTTAGTCATGCAATTTCTCCTAGGATTGATGTCAGCGTAAGTGCCTGGTAAAACTCTACATTCAAGTAGCATTCAGAAGAAGTGATTCCCGCATTTTTGTATTTATCTACAATTGTTACGCAATTGTTTTTACCAAAAATAATCATAGTTGATGAATGGCGCTGCCCCACTATTCGTATCGGCAACCGCGACAACCTTGTGCTAGAAATGGTATGTTTCGAAGGTAATTATGACATGACTTACAGCGTCCAATTGTATACCTATACCTACTTGAGATTATTCAAGTTGGCCGAATTGCATCAAAGTAGTCCATTCAAAAAGCAACTCTACGATCCGAGGTAGAAGATTCAAATTCCGACAGCAGTTTTATAAAAAGGTGGCCACTTTAAATAAACTCAACCATATACGACAACACAGGCAACGCTGCTGATGGTAAAGCAAGTATATATATATATATATACTACTTACAGTAATGTCTTTATCCATAAGCTTCCATAAAACCTATTTAGGTCCTAATGGCGTTAACATTCGTTTCTTTGACTATATTTGTCGATTTGATTTTGAAATGAATCTGTGTTTGTAAGAAAGAACCATTATTAAGTTCCATTAATAAGTTGCGTTGAGAATTACAACAAAATGCCATGCTACCTCCAAGGGTGGTTAGGTGAGGTTAGGCTCCTAAAATTGCTAAAAGATTAAAGAGTTATATTTTTAAATTCAGTTTAATAAGCCATTTATACAACATAGAAATTTCCGTTAATAGAATAACCATAGAGCGCCTCACACACAAGCTTTCACCGCGGTCATCACAACAATGACAAAGCGAAAGAGAAAGGCGAATTCAAATATGAGTACGGTGGCAAAATCGCAAAAAGTCGTCTCCTTCACGATTTTCGTGGACATCTCTTCTATATACCTAAAACTGGTATTTTACTGACTTATAACTCAATAAATAATAACTTTAGCGCAATTAAAGTTATTATAAAAAAGATAGGCCATTTTACAAGCCTTCCAAAAATATAGATTTGGTTGGTGTACATTAATAAATAACCAAGTAATAATAAATTTTGTTAATTACGCACCGATTAAATGTCAACACGCTCGACTCTGCTAGCGATCGCTGGCGTCACGTCGCGCCTTTAGAAACTCTTTTTTTGTTTTCTGAGTAATTATACGAGTCAGACGGTCATACGCATCTAAAGCAGTAAAATAAAGGCCACCTCAGGAACTTTGTAGCCCGAGCCGAAGGCGAGACGAGTGTTCTGAAGCGCGCTTTTTCACCCCCTATACACCATTTTACGTCTTATTTTGGCTGTCAAGTGAGATTGTTATTGCCAATTTACGCCCGGGTGATGTAAAATTAGTCTAGGAACTAGACTAATTTTACAATACAATAGAATCCGTAACTTTTATAGAAACAAAATTATACGAGAACTATGGACCTAAACGCAGTATTTCGCGACGGAAACAGCTATTACTTGATTTTCCATACAACGATTAGTACAAATAGTAAACGGTGACGTCATACTTTTATGCCAATTAGTTTGAAGCGTTTCGGCTGCGGCCAGCGATGTCCGTCTTTGGCTCAAACTTTGGAGATGTTCTTTAATTTTAGTTGCTCCCATAAAAACTTTTGTTCCCCTCCAAAATCTGGTTCAAATGGCATCGTAAAAAAACCTTACATCACACCCCATTTCAGGATCTCTGGGTAGGTAAGTAGGTCCTAACTAACTCCCGACGCAAAGAGAGGGGTGTTATAAGTTTAACGTGTCTGTCTGTAGTATCATAGCTCCCAAACGGATGGACCGATTTGAATGCGGTTTTTTTATATTCGAAAGCTGATGTGATCGAGATGGTTCTTAGCTACGTTTCAACAAAATCGGTTCAGCCGTTTTTGAGATATTGATCTTTGAAATGAAAATGTCGGGGGTTTTTCAACTTTTCTAAGTTGTTGTTTTTTTAATCATAATTTGTAAGACAATTGTTTTTCAATATATTTTTGACAGCGATAAGAATACTCATTAATCTCATTGTATTTCTAAAAATGATGCCTTTGTCAAATGCGATCCATGCTTTAATTTGTTATGATGTCCAGGTGACTATACTTAAACTAATTATGAATTCTTAATGAATTTCTATAAAAAAGTCCACTTTCTCATAAAACTGTCAATACGAGTAGGTAAAAGCAAATCAAGGTTGCATTTATACGTAGGCAAGTGAGGTATACGATATTGATATTATAATTTAAACAGAGCCTAGTATATTGAAATGGTTTTGATTAACACTAATCAATAGATATGAACAGGTAACGCTTATCACTATGACAATCCAAGATCGTTGTTGGGTATCCTAATCCAATATATTCTTTATTAGACAGGCAATTTGTATTCACATTGGCTAATTCATATTTAATAAACACTGGCATAACACCAGAACTTTCCCTACTTTGCAACAGCTGTGACACAAAGTCGTTAAAATTATATTGGATGCAGCGTTGCGTCTCGTTCTTTCGCACATTTTACGATTACTATTTACACGCTTCATGGAATTATGAATATACGAGTATGTCCATCACGACCTCCAATCTAAGTGCTGACTAAACAAATTGCAACGTCAGAGGCGCTTCGACTCCCTTCCAACTTGTTGGAAGTTGAATCGACACGCAACACGCCTACTGACTTTACAATTTGTCGGCTCACAATAAGTTGATGGTCAAATCTTCACGACTTCGTCCGTAAACAAAAAAAAATTGGTTTTTATTCCAAAAATTTTAGGTACGTTTGACTGGAGTTCAGGTTTTTTGACATTGATATATATCCGCTCGTGACGTTTTGGCCTGTAAACACCTACTGACGTAGCATGAGCCAGATTCGTTAAGAGTCCACAGTAAGCTCGGCCGAATTTCACCTTCCCATACAAACGTAGTTACGCTCTCATTTTTAAACTACGTGAGATGTCAATGACAGGAGGTATATCTATGTTTGTAATTAGTTTATATGGTTCCAGTTTATAAAACAAACGAAATACAGCAAAAACAAGTTTTGTATGAAAAACTTAAATTCGCTGTTTTTTTTTACTATGGTATTTGAAGCTACATAAACTAATTACAGACATAGATATACCTCATGTCATTGTACATGCAAAGTTTCGATACACTCAACACGTAGTTTTTAAATGAGAGCGTAACTACGTTTGTATGGAGAATCGAGCTTACCGCGGACTCTTGACGCCACAAATAAGGAACTAATACCTAAACTATGCATATTTCTATGTACCTACGCTGTTATCTCCGCCTATTACTCGCCACTGATCATTAAGTATTACGCTGTCAAAATAGATATTTTGACCACCACACAGAATTTGTAATCAGTTAATATTGTAAGTTTTCAATTAATATTTTCATTACTAATTATACCTACCTTCTAAATCTGCGTTATAAACGACTTATGTACTCTATCATCAATACAGTACGAGTAGGTATATATATCATCAATCATCATCTTTGATTGTAATAGCCATCTTGAGTTCTTGAATATTCAATCTAGGTGGCAACCGATTATTCAATCTTAACAACAACAAAAAAGTAAACCTATTTAATGTAAACTCTATTCAACTTAGGGCGGGTTGCACCAACTTACGATAACAGACCGAACAACGTTAGATATGGCTCCGGCAGCTGTCATTCCATTGAAACTTTTCAAACTTTCCATACATTTGGATTTGGTGATGGTGCAAACCACCCTTAGTAAATAATTTCAGCCCGTTAATGATAAAAAAATAGGTAAATTACGAGCACACAGTAGTGTACGCTCAGGGTATAACATTTTTGACCTACTGGTTTAAGATCGCTTCGCGTCCGACCTTCACACCTACTCGACGACAAGTCCTTCACGTAATGCAGTCGTTGATAACAAGCGTCATGACCCTTCTGATTATATAAGTGCAAATGCATCTCCATAATTAGACGGACAATTAATTATATGTGGAACTCGTTTATATCCTAGCTCCATACAAACTTTCACTCCCTTAGGGGACGATTTTCGGAATAAAAACTACGTCCTTCCCCGGGACTCAAACTAGCGATATAACAAATTTCATCTGAATCAGTTCAGCGGTTTAAGCGAGAAGAGGTAAAAGACAGACGGACACACTTTCGCATTTATAATATTAGAATGGAAGTATGGATTTAACTGGAAGCAACAGCAGCCTAGATTGGTCTGTGATATACGCAGCATTATATTCTATCACAAATTGTAATACGCCGGATATTATTACACCTTCTTTTAATACTTTGAAGTGTACAAAAATATCACTTTCGAAAAAAGCCAATACTAGGTAACGTTTTATGAAAAAGCCAATACTAGGTAACGTTTTATGAAAAAACCAATAGGTAACGTTTTATGAAAGATAACAGAGGATTTCACCGTTGATATTCATGATTTACGTTATTTTTTCCCAAAAGCATTGATATAACTTTTTATGAATATGTAATAAGGTTTTGTGCTTTTTTCGTGGGGAAATGCTTTTACGCTTCCCACCTGGCTGGGGAACCAGGTCGAGTATGACGGACTCCCGGAAACCGCCCGGACTACCGTCTAAAACCCCATGGTGTTCTACACATCTCGGCTGGCTGGGGAACCAGGTCGGGTATGACGGATTCCCGAGAACCGCCGGACTGCCGTCTAAAACCCCACGGTGTTCTACGCGCTGGCCTGGCTACCCTTTGGTGGAGCCACGGGAACACTTGCGCACACTTCCGCGACTCCGCCAGCAGGTAAGTTTTAGGCCTAACCTATTGAATAGGATTCATAAAAAACCTACTTGATGTAGTATGAAAATATAAATAAAATGTAATTATGTTAAATAATATCAATTTCAAAGGACTCACTACTGTAAAAAGTTATAAATCTCGAATTACATTAACAAGCATCTTCTGACTGCCGATCGAATGTGCACCGGAAAGCCGGTTGCGTGGGCACATGGAGCGTTTCCCCAGCTAACTATTAAAACAATTGGTACGTACATAGACGCAGCCCGCATGACCGGTCGTTTTAGCCGGCTGGGCCGAGATTGCCAAGGCGTGAACAACCGAACGTACGTAGCAATTTTAACGGAATAAGTAAGGTTTGTGCATCGTTATTTATTACGAATATGTTCGATGCACTCGCAGTCGCTTTCGTAAAACTAGTGCCTATGCCATATCATGGGATCAGGTGGCAAAGCGGACACTGGGCTACTCTAAAGCACAACCAGGAATAAACGCTAGGGTGATGATGATGTTTGACGCACTGCATAAACACTTGCGAGCATTGCTCTAAGAAATCGCAGAACCCGGTTTGTAAAGGCACAAAAAACATAAATAAATTAAAAACATCATTGACGTTTGTAGGTATACCTAGTATCTCCCAACGAAGCTGCTTTGAATTAAAGTTGAAGGATAAACACATCTGTGTTGTCATATCAGTATAAGATAAAATATAAATCTTGATAAATGCTTATTGTTCTATAGCAACAATGACTACTATATCAGGCGTTCACTCAAAAATGTCACTGTAGATATTAGTGATAACAGTCTCGAAATAGGATGTAGATATAATTGCTTAAATCAGTCATTAATACCTAGGACGGAAGTCAACTATGTATAGTATACCATTTTTTTTATATTAGTAGTTATTTTATATTATAGTAGAGGTATGAATAGGATAATATCAATGGTCTACCTACTGCGAAGTATCGCCAAAGAAAATAATCTTGTATACATGATAATAGATAGCAAATACACTAAGGTTCAATAAACTGATACAATTGGATGTTGTTGTGTACTTGTGTTGTTCGTCTAATGAACTCAATAAACTACTCAAAACACCGGGATGTATTTAAACAGTGGAAGGTATATGTAATACCTACGGCGCGCAATCGGCGCGGGGGGCTCATGAATAACATACACATAGAAACCCAAACTCTATGTTGAAGTCTCAATTATTACCAGCATCCGGTCATCAGGTGGATCGAATACTAACTAATGCTGGCCATACACCATGCTTCTCCAGTCCAATTGGCATGACGCTACCGATCGGATCAGTTAGAACTTACCGTGTGTGGGAGTGGATTGGCATGACTCATGACGATAGGAAGCATGGTGTATGGCCAGCATAAACACGCCAGATCCCAGTCGCCGTTTTCTCAGTTTGTACAAAACTACAGTACAGCAGCACAGTACACTGTAGGCAGAGTCTAAGAGCGGGATCCACAATATTTAACAGACCGATTACCGTGAAATATGGCGCCCGTGGCTGTCCTAGAGAACTGCCACACTTCCCATATAATGAATTGTTGACGAACGTAATTTAACGGAAGTTAAATTTAAAACAACCGACCCTAAGGAAATTATAGACTAAATTATATGATTAATGTAGGAGAGGGCTTTCAATCGATGATATATGCACGTCATTACAAACTCAAAATCATTTAGTTTACATATCTTAAGATATCGTTACGTTCGTCACATCACAACACCAGTGCAATTATAATGACACGTGCAAGCACAGATACAACGTCTTTTATCTAATTAGGCAGTAATTGTCAAGAAAATACACGACGCTAACACATCAAGCTTCTATTACAGGAAAACTATTGTAGCGATAATTGCCAACTTGCATGATCCAAGACTGTTAAGTAAGTACACGTTGAACCTTGGACGCTACGGAATGAGGATATTTTAAAGAATGCGACGAAGGAGTGATGACAAAACCAAGCATTGAATAAAATATGTCTTCGAAGTTCGAAGTATTGCATTTAGTTCCAATATATTATGATTTTATTTGCCAAATTTTAAGATTTTGCACGGGAAAAAAGCCGTGGATAGGTGCCAATTTTCCACTTTTTTAAGGCATTATATCCATATAATAGATGGAGGTATTAACTATGTTTCATATCACTTAAAAATTGAAGGTCAAATAACTCGCATACGTAAATTACGAAAACAAAAATTAACAGTTATTACAGGATTACCTTGAATATTAAAATATACGAATTATTTCTATTAGATGATTCGACGAGATATGACTGAGCAACTCTGATGCGTAAGTACGGTGGAATGGGGTTTATGTAGTATGTATATTTAGGGAGAAATTTAAAATTATTATTATTACTAAAATACTTTTTAAAGTGTTTTGTACAAGCAAGAGAGACGAGGTGGATCGAAATCCCGATTTCGTTCCACCTCGTCTCTCTTGGCATGGAACCCGTTCCATGCCCAGCGAAGCAACCTTTTACAAATTACCAGGAAATCAAATAAAAGTTGTCAAGCTTTAGAACTTTACCTTTATTGTCAACCAAGGTCTGAGAATGGGGCAGAAGGCAGAACTAAGTGAGACATGCATATAGAGAACATAATGAAAGACTATTTTCCAATTTTATTATTTTCATTGTTATAATTATAAGAATATCCAGAATGCCTGGAGAAGCTATTGGTCTATAAAAGAGCTTCTGAAAGGAGATCTTCCTTTGACCCTGAAGCGAAGACTCGTTGATATGTGTATTCTGCCCGTCCTAACCTACGGTGCCCAAACATGGTCACTCACCGAGGCACAAAAGACCAGATTGAAGGTTTGCCAACGGGCTATGGAGCGTAGCATACTGGGAGTGAAACGGATCGACCGTGTCCGAAACTCTACGCTGCGCTCAAAAACCCGCATTGCCGACGTTGGGGCTAAGACCGCCAAGCTGAAATGGGAATGGGCTGGCCACGTCTGCCGCATGCATCCACAGAGGTGGGCGAAAATAGCCATGGACTGGGTGCTACACGATGGGCGGCGGCGACGTGGCAGGCCGAGATGGCAGGACGACCTGGACGCACTTTGTAGCGATTGGCCACAGATTGCTCAAATCCGGGATGAGTGGAAGTCGAGAGGGGAGGCCTTTGCCCAGCAGTGGGACACTGTATAGGCTTTATAAATGAATAAATAAAAATTATAAGCGTACATCGATGTGAAAATAATCTAATCAAAATGTACAACCGATGTCGCCACCCGAACCGTTAATTATTTTATCAGGACGATTAATTTCGTGCCCATACTATCACTATCATTAATCCTGTATTCTAGTTTCTAAAAGACATTGTAATTTTTTCCTTGGGCTTCAACATTATCAATAAGCTACTTCCAAAATATACAAAACAGCTATGTATCTTTGGTATCTGATCAACTAATTGGCTACTTTCCTAAAATATATATATATTGTCAGTCAGTTAGATAGAGGCAGAGGCCGCCCGCCATCGACCTGGTGGTCTAATATAAAAAGAGACCTCAAACAAGCCCATTTGCCAGAAGCGACAACCCAAGACAGAGTGTCTTGGAGCAAACGTGTGAGGAGGCCCGACCCCAAATAATGGGAACAGGGATGGAAGAAGGAAGAAGAAGAAGTCCGTCAGTTACATAATCAAAAAATATTTGGCACGTATTTTCTTTTTGAAAATCCAAAATGATAATATTAATAATTAACATAAAATTATGAAGACATAGCCCGTTAAAGTTCCGTGTGACGTCACATTATGGTACACTTTTTAGCGTAATGTGACGTCACGCGGAAATTGAACGGGCAATATCTTGTTTTTCTCCTCAGCACGTCTAGCACACGACGGCCGCGACATACTCTCGATTTTTATCGCACTATACCTCTTCTTCTAATTGTTCTAATAAGAGAGAGACGGATAGTGCGAGAAAAATCGAGAGAGCTCGCGCGCCGTTGCGTGCTAGCAGTGCTGTTTTCATTCGTCGCCCGGATAAAGGCGTACAAAATAAGATAAATACATCATGGACGTAACGATAGTGTAGAATTGTATATAGATATTGGTCGCGTCCCTAACACTGAAATCCGGCGCCAAACAAAAGTAGAGGACGTCAGCAAACAAATTACAGACGTAAGGGGGGGGTGGTGGGCCCACTTGGCAAGGAGAAATGATGGGAGATGTTCGTAATTTTTCGTATGAATTAGTAAACTGCACTGGTTTAAACGAGATAGAAGACGTCGAATAATTTGTTGGATTGCTACTAATAATTATGGGTTAGGCTTCTCGAGATTATTATGCCTTCAAAACAAGGAAGTTGAAAATGTTGTGTTACCGCTGTTGCTACACACAACAACTTGTACGGGAACCAGTTTCACACCGAAGTAACAGTACTTATACGAAACTAGTAGCTAAGTAGTCTCATCCGTACTCAGTAAATCTGAGTAGCAGCACGGTACGGTACCGTACTGACACTTTCAACCAAAACGGCGACACATAATCAAGCGAAGCAAGAGGTCCCGGGTTCGAATCCTGGTAAGGGCATTTATTTGTGTGATGAGCTCGAATATTTGTTCCTGAGTCATGGATGTTTTCTATGTATTTAAGTATTTATTTATCTATATAAGTATGTTTATCGTCGTTTAGTACCCATAGTACAAGCTTTGCTTAGTTTGGGACTAGGTCGATTTGTGTAAGATTGTCCCCTAATATTTATTTTATTTATAATCCATCGTCCTCACATATTGGATAGGAAAAGATACATACTGGATGTCGGCGATAAAATACTGATATTATAAATGCGAAAGTGTGTGTCTGTCTGTCTGTCTGTCTGTCTGTCTGTCTGTTACTTCTTCACGTTTAAACCGCTGAACTGATTTGGATGAAATTTGGTATAGAGATAGTTTGAGTCCTGGTGAAGGACATAGGATAGTTTTTATCCCGGAAATCATCCCCCAAGGGTATGAAGTGGGGGGTAAAAGTTTGTATGGAGCTAGGATATAAACGAGTTCCACGCGGACGGAGTCGCGGGCAGAAGCTAGTATTTTTATATAGCCCAGCGCTCAGTTTCCAGTCGACATAGGTAATGATTTTAAAAGGGTTTTAGGTCCTAATAGTATTGAGATTTTTAAGCATTGAATGTTAGGAGCCTATTTACATAATCTCAATCAAATAAGTACGCTCATCATTTTGTTGCCCTTATCCCATTTACTTGGAGTCGGCGCAGCATGTCTGTTTCTTCCATACCTCCCTGTATAAAGGAGAGGGCAAATGCACAAAAGATCCCGCTGGGTCGAAGTGCATCCGAAAGGGCCCTCATCTAGATAAGATAAGATAAGATACCTCCCTGTCACTCGTCATCTCGTCACTTACTTCCTTCCTCATCATATCCTTGTATGGCCTAACATCGTCTTTTCCATCCCTCCACGTTCATACCTAATACTATTTTATATAAGTACACTATATACATATGATTATTGACAACTAACAGTAGCTTTTATATATTACTAGCTTCTGCCCGCGACTCCGTCCGCGTGGAACTCGTTTATATCGTAGCTCGATACAAACTTTCATCCCCCATTTCACTCCTTCAGGGGTTGATTTCCGGCATAAAAACTATCCTATGTCCTTCCCCGGGATTCAAACTACCTCCATGCCAAATTTCATCTCAATCCGTTCAGCGGTTTAAGCGTTTTAAGGTTTAAGGTAAACGACAGACAGACAGACAGACACACTTTCGCATTTATAATATTAGTATGGATAGATTATTTGCACAGTATGCATAAAATCGAATTTAAACTTTCGTGAGACATAATATTACTAAAAAATAAAAGGTTAAACTCAAACGCCTCCTGCGCTCCAGTCGCCTGTAGTGACATATAATACGTGAGTTAAACCGTGGATTTATTAGTAGGTAGTATGCATACAATCTTTATTAAGTCCCTACATTTCTTAGCGCCGTTTTAGCATTAAAAAATAAGATTAGGCCGCGGTCAAACTTTAAATAATTAACCTACTTAAGTAATGCCAATTCAAACGGAATTTTTCGCACACATAGGTATAGTAAGCAGCCGGTTTGCCAGTACAAGTAGGTACTAGGTAAATTCGCTGAAGCTATGTGAATGCAATTCATTAAAGGACCGCGTCTGTTATCTTGTTCTGAAACACGAAACGACTTAAGAAGGCCAGACTAACAATTAAAGTAATGCTATCTAGTCGTTAGGGTGTCAATCATCGGGTGTTCTAATAATGGGAGCAATTTAGGATTAGATACGCTTAAGTACTTAATGACTACATAGTTGCACGTAGCGTCTCATTAGTGACGTTGTAACGGCATTTTGCCATATGACAATGTCTTCTGTTGTGAACAACGGTATAAATAGGATGATCGTGATACCAATGAAAATACTAATTTAGAGTCGTTGGAAAAGTATTATAATTAGATGTAATCTTCAGATATAATTAGATACACGTGGTAAAATATATTGATCATCACACGTGCTCAAAAGCAGCTCGCAGACATACTGAGCTATAATGGCATATTTTACACCCCTGGGCGTAATGTTTTTTTGGCGTTCCCTAATGTCCCTATACCTATAGGTGTAAGAGGTGCAGATTTAAAATTCAAGGCAATATTAATTATAAGTCACCAATATAATGAGCATCTCATTCTGATAGTTTTTACAGTACCTAGTTAATTACAACGGTATTTTTTTATAAATCTTGCCATTCTTGACTCAATGCCGTTGCCGAAGACTCTTCGCATTTCAAGCTAGCGTCACTAAACAACATTGGAAAAAAAAATACATTTGTCATTATCTTGTGACACCTTGTTTATTCGGCAAAAATTAAAAAATTAAATACACTGTGCACGCAAAAACATTGAACGTAACAAGGGCGGTAAGAAATTAACAAATTAGAGTTATGGAAGCCCTTCGGCGATGTATTTTTAATAGTATCCCTTTCCCAGTTCCCAACTCCTTGCCAGCACATGAGTGTATTTTATTTGCGGATGATACCTATGACAGTCCTTATCAAAGCAAGACCGATATAAACTGCAAAGTCTGCAAAGCGATGTTAACTTAACCATAAATAAAATAATTTTCAACACATTTGCTCGTAACGTACCTCTTATTACGTCGCATTTAGGCTCATAACCCTGGGTATTAAACACGCGTGTTTTATAACATTACGGCACTCGTATTTTATGGATACATCCCGATTAAGTCACGTTGGCACCTTGCAGCAAGGTGTATGCATGAACACGGTGCATTCTACACATTCATTGTCCAGAATCGCTACGCGCTACGCTTGTAGCCGATCCCGTGGTTTTCCTCGTATGTAGCAGAAAGCAACTACGGCGGTCTGACGCATATGTGTCGTCATGGGCCCTGAATGGTTTAAATTAACCGGGTTGTACAGAATGTACAGCTATTTTTGTTATTTCTAGGCAAATGGATTCTTACTAAACAAATTAAATCCTTTTGGTTGATTCATTGACTATTGCTTTTTGGATATGACATAGAAACGTTTAATTTAGTGAAACTATTCACTTTTGATAACATTTTACATGAATTAATAAAGATAATATTTTAAATCGAAAATATTTATTTTATTTCGTATTGGCTGTTTAGAGATTTCATCTAAGTCTGGCTTAACACATGCGCGCGCACTGCGCAAACTTCACGAAAAAATATTGTTGCGCGCCATTATATGTAATTTCACAAATATTTGTAAACATTGTTAAAAATGTTGACTCGTGGTGAATAGAAAAGGTTTAAATAGAATTGACACCACTGAAAATTCTTGGCAATGTACAATACGTGAGTAAAACCTGTTGCCATCATTAAGTAAAGAAAAATAACTTAGGAAGCCTATAAAATTTTCATCTTATGAATAGGGTTTTCTTTTTCTTCGCAAAACGTGTTGAAAAACGTCGTATTAAACGCGTGAGCTTTGATAATTACATCCTCGGCTCGCTCATCTGTGGCTCGCGTGAACAATTCCGCCTCTGTTGTAATTATAAACATACCTTACTTGTATCACAATGTACTATTACTGGCTTGAAAAAACTAACCTTAAGGCAAATCTCTCCAAAATGAAATTTATGCATTTTCATACTCATCGAATCTCTCCTATTGAATTAAATATTCAGTATAAAGACGACCATCATCAGAAGCAACTCATACCATTTTTCTAGGAATATTTCTTGATAGTCAGTGTGATTGGAAATTACAAATAGACAGCGTTTGAAAAAAAGGTTAGTAGTTTTGTATTAGCAGTTCGGCACTTAAGACAAGAGGCATCTGATGAAACGAGTGTCACCGCACGGTTACATTTCGTCCGTTCTTCAATACAGACTGCTTTTGTGGGGAAATTCCGCACATGTCAATAAGTTGTTTAATGCGTTAGAACAAAGTGTGGTGCATATACATATAACAGATAGCTCTTAAATAAGCAGAAGAAGATATAACAGATGCCCTATTTCTAAAATTAAAGCAGCATACTCTAACATGTCTCTATATTATAGAATTAGCAATATTTGCGAAACTATATCTAAAACTATTTACTAACGTCAGAGACTATAGGACGCAACGAACCCTTAACGAAGGTAAATTAGTATTACTAAAAGCTAAACTGTATTACTGTAAAAGAAATGCTTATGTTATTTATGGTCATCCAAGGGTATTTAATAAACTGCCTACAAATCTGCGTAACTTGCCTCTAAAAATATTCAAAACGGAACTCCATAAATGGCTCACTCAGAGAGTAGATATTTTACTCGGTGAATTAATTATTTGCTTACAAAGAAGATATTGTGTAACGACAATAGTTAGGTTAGTACTATACTATGATAAATTTAATGTATTCATGAATTTTAGATATTCTTGTGAATTCGTTCGCTGTTCGCATCGCACGGGTGTAATTAAATATTCAACACAAGCATAGTGCATTGAACCAGGTGGAAACTCCCTTAAATGTCATTGCATTGAAGGCTTGAGATTAAAGTTGAGCCGACCTTTTTTCTTTACTTTTTCAAGTTTCTTTACAAGGCTTGAATCAAGAAGGACTTCAAGTTTAGCGTTAATAATTACTCGCATTTTAATTCGTTGACGTCAAACCTCAAAATCCACTGAATAAAACAAAACACGCGTCGTTTAATCGACGTTTTCGCTACCAGTTGGCCGTGAGACTGATATGATAAGTGCTGCTACCGTACTGAATAAGGAAAATCTTTGTAATGATAGTCATTTCCAGTTGTTGCTCTACTTTTCTAAGGTAAAACTACATGCAAAAAATTAATGAACTTAAAATATAATGACAGTATTTATCAATGCTATGTAAGTATGTAAGTACCCAAGTATATTTTTGGTTCATCATTAAGTATAGAACAATTAAATTTTCCATTCCAACTTAAGAGAACAGCTAATAGCTACCAGGAAACTTCACATTGCTTTTTTTCTACAAGAGAGACAGGTGAGTATTCAAAAAATCTTACATACATACATTCACGCCTTTATTCCCAAAAGGGGTAGGCAGAGCACATGTAACGTATGTTCCAGCGCCACATTTAGCATAAATGAGGTTAAAAGATCGACAAAATGTGATATTGCAAAAAATCTTATAGAAAAATAAACAGAAAATAAAATGCAAGCAACTTACTGCTCTTCCTCCCCTCCTGAACCTTGTAGGTGAGGTCCTCAAACGCCAAGTCCACCGGCGGGCGCTTCGGCAAGTGTGTGAGGGTCTTGTGATGCTGCGGAGTGATGGTCACCTTCAGGCTGCCCTTCCTGTCGGAGATAATCGGTACAGTCTCCATCGGCCCCGCCACGCACAACTCTTTCACTTTCATCTTGATCCACTATAGACTATAAACTTCAACGCACGCCTACGTGACAGAGACAACGAGAGAAGTGTTCTGAGGAGCGAGCGTACGGTCCCTACCGCGGACGAGCACTGACTAAATGCATGTCAACGGCGGACAAAGCAACGCGGTGACGTACAACTGATTATACGAGTTTTGAACCTTGCACTCCGTTGTTGGAAATTAAATAAAAACATACTTCTACGGCTGTGCACCTAACAATAGTGCATTAACTAATTAAGGCTGATTTACATTGAGTTAGCAAATATCCTATTTTGCTGAAGGTGCAAGTAGGAAAGGTCTGAAATCTCGCTTATGTTTTGCATTTTAAAAAAAGAACACAAATATGTGTCGGTGACGAGTGTTGTTAACACTAGACAAAATCGAAGTGAACTATTACTACGATAAGTTTGTAGAGTCCCCAGAAGAGGATGTTATTGACGGCCAAGCATCTGCGAGGCCGTCTAATACCTATTACGAACCAAAAAATATATTATAAAGCACATTTTAAAAAGTGCGAAGAAAATGTAAAGAACCTACCTAAAAATTTACAGATTATAATTCAAGCAATGCCTTCATTGCCGACCCCGACGAGCAATATTGCCGGCTTGTATATTACTGCCGATGGCGCCCAAAACAGCTTCACAATCTATTACAGCAGAACCACAAATATAAGTTACATCGACAGTATCTGAAACTGCTTTTTGAAGTCACCGGCGATTTTTCAGTTGGCGTTAGCTTAGCTACCTGTGTCCTCAAACGGATATTGTCGATGTAACTTATATTTGTGGTTCAACTGTACTTATAATTAAGTCGGCATGTGAAAAATCTCGTTCTTATGAATTTTTTTTGGTTTGTAAATATCGTGGTATTTTCCGGGTTCTTTTGGGGGATACTTTGGGAGATCTTATTACTCCACATTTTATTAATATCATTACTTTCAACAATTGCTACCAAAAATTGGCATTTGTAAAAATGAAAAGGTTTTTATAGACCACGACAGCGTCAAACAAGACGACCTGCCTGATAGTAAGCTTTAGCCTATGGCCTTGGAACTTCAGAGGAGTCACAGTCATTTTTTTTTCAGAATATTGAACTGACGCCATTATGACAATGCTTCACGCCTCACGAAACAAGCGTCAACATGTTCCACTTACTCCCCAACCCCCATAGTGACTACAGAAATTTGTGGGGCTTAGTCACAACATGATGAAAGTCATAAAGAAATGAATACAGTATTTAAACTAACGTTTTCCAACAAAGTTAACATTCTTTTAAAAATATATATGTAATTTTTTCTGGGCTTGTATTTGTAATTGGTACATATATGGCTGTAGTTTTATCTGAACATCATTTCAATGCAAATCATGTAAAATTATGATCAAAAACTCATGGTTCTACAACAGGAAAAGGCTGATTTAAGTTATTTATTTACTCAGAGCCATCACAGCCCACAGTGGGATTGTCCTCTGATCTAATTCTCCAATGAGCATTATCCTCCAACATATTGCTGTGTCCCCTTTGTCATTATGTAAATTAGGAATCATGTAGAGCCAGGCCTGTCAAAAACTCAAATTAAACTACTCAAACGTCAAGGCCTTGGAAAATTGGTGGCCAAAACTGTCCAAGCTGAATCCCACTTAAATCTTGATTATTATTTCTTATTATTTCTATAAACTAGAATCAGTAGGCTTTCGTTCTAAAATGAAATGAAATGTCGTTTATCCACATTAAACATATGGTATGAGCACAGGTGTTACAATCTGAGAATTGAATCATGCAAGGTTAATCTCAATAGTAAACCAAGGGCTATACTGGTATTCTGTTGGACCCACAAGTAGCCAGTGTAAGGTGGTTGCATCGTCTCAGAATCTGCTGGACTAATTTTGTCAATTCTTCATATATACCTATAAAACCTTGGATTTTCAGATAGTATTGTATGTGTATGAATACATATATACATATGCATACACATATCTATAGTCAGGCTGGGGGCAGCTGGTTTTTTCTTTCTTATAAATATATCTTAGAATAAGTAAGTAAACTGATATGATATCTTTTGTAATACTACAATATTTAATGAATATATTATTCATTCAGACATAACAAAAATCACACATACAACATATGAAAACACACAAAATAACAAAAATCACACAAACAAACAAAACCATACACTTATAACATAACTAGCCCAAGTCTAGTCTAACAAGCCCCCGCGCGTTGTTCCTGGTGCAAAGGTGCTCATCATGCTTGCAGTGTTACCACGTTGGATGGTGACAGATAATCTTTGCACCAGGTACGAACCCGCGCCAGCATCGGACCCTTTTATTTGAAGCCCCACCTCATTTACTCCTTTTCCAAAATATCTCAAAACAAAAATAAAATGTTTAAGATAAGTATATATAACAATTTTATAAAGATAATTAATCTCAATAATGCTTATTCACTGTAAATACATATTCTGTTCAGACAATATCCACCAGATGTTATTTTACCTTAAATACTGAAGAGTCTCCTACTGAGCCTGTCTCTTGTGAGAATTAGTAAATGGATCTTGTAAATGGGCTGATCAACTTTTTCCTTATGTCATTCAGTCATTAAGGAGACAACAGCCCTGTGACACAGTTACAGTTAGGAACATGGTTAAAACATGCTTAGGATATCCCTTCATAAAATGGTTAAAACATGCTTAGGATACCCCTCCATAGAATGGTTAAAACCTGCTTAGGATACCCCTTCATAAAATGGTTAAAACATGCTTAGGATACCTCTTCATAAAATGGATTCACATTTATGTTTGGTGGACCTTATAACTATTTGCAGATACTGACATTACAACCCAAAAACTGTTTTATTCCCAAGTCCAAGGACAAAGTGGCAATACTACAATAAGAGACAGGCAACTTTCATTCCAACCCAAACCGGAATTAACAAATGTAATACAAACTACCCTAACTTTTACGACATACAAAGTCGAAAATCAACGTTAAGATTCCCCCACATACTCAACACCATTCCGAACGATATGATCCGTTATATAGCCAAACTGACTGCTCGTGTTTCGCAAAGCAGGAAAAGCGCGAATTATTTATCTAAACATTATAAAAGAGGTCAAGCTTATACGATGTGTTGCAAATTCTTTACAGATCATGTTTATTTATACCACAAACTTACCGCAAATTGTTGAGAATGAAGCCGTTATCCATTTTCAAATCCTCGTGGATGTATTTATACGCAGATGTATCAAACGTAAGTCTCCGATTTATAATGTAAACACTTTTCAAACATGAAAGTAGTACAACACAACACCATGCAAAAACAAAATCTTGTTGACATTTGTGACAAAACTGAGTGACAAAACAAATCTTTGACAGTTGTGTTCTGGTTGTTATCAGTTACGCCGTTTTTCATTTATTTTATTAGTTCTAAGATAGTATTGATTTGGCGGAAAGACAGATTTAACTGCAGGACTTACAACATATATTTAAAAACACTCCATACACTAGCTAGAGTTTTTGATTATTAAATGGACTCTCAGTCTAAGTATTAATCTGTGCTCTCAGTCTCACCCAGTGTTTTTTTTGTGACAATATGTGACAGGTGTACCATTAACAGCACTTTAACGATATTATCGCCTACCGGAACGTGTCTGGGTTACCTAGAAAAAAATATGGTAGTAGTGGAAGTTTTTTATTCAAATTACTACTCGTTTGCACGTTCGTGAAGTAATCGCTATTAACAGTTAGGAGCAGCAGTTATGCAGTACAGTACCCTCGCGAATGTTCGCCTACACCAATAATCTTTGCCTACACATTCAAAGAACTATAGCAGCGGTTACTGATTAAATGTTACACTCATTACGGATTTTGAAGTATTCAAAATGTGTTTTTATGGCAGTATCACACCTTAAAATTACCAGCTATTTCATAATTGTGTCTAAAGTTATGAAAATACATTTTTATTATTTTATTTTAAATTTACTGACAAAAAACTTGGCAGATTATTAGGCTTTAACTTGTTAGGCAGTTGAAATTGAATGGTAAAGGTGCCGCTTAATGTACAGCCATGATAATGCACGGCCAAAAATTTTTATAATTGCTGTCACATTTTAACTATCGGTGTTATTTTCCTGAAATCCCGTTTCCTCGTTTTTTGGCTGAATGCGCCGAGAGCGCGATGCCATTAATAAAAAAATAAAATAAACTATCGGTGCATCTCTGTCAATTGACATATCGTCGGGGATAGTGCAATACCGCGTAACTAGCACTGGTAAATAATGCGTATCTACACAACACCCATAGTGCGAAACCGCATATCTAGCACTGGTAAATACTGCGTATCTACACAATACCCAACTTTACAGGAGAAGCTTAGTATAATTCTAATCAGCATTTTACGTTCGTTGGCGGGAAATTTTTAGTTTGGCTATTTTTGTTAGATACGCGGTATTTACCAGTGCTAGATACGCGGTTTCGCACTATGGGTGTTGTGTAGATATGCAGTATTTACTAGTGCTAGTTACGCGGTATTGCACTATCCCCGACGATATCAAATTTGATCGTTTATAATCTGCTTAACTATACCATAAATATACACTATAGTTTTTTGTGTGCTTTTGTTTAACAATTAAGGCCTCTCACAGACTGGCGCGGCCTGCGGTGGCGGTCAATAGTAAACTTGACAATAGCTGTCAAATTTTGTATTGACCGCCACCGCAGGCCGCGCCAGTGTGTTGCAGGCTTAAAGTGAACGATTGCATAGTTGCTATCTTTTTCCAACAATAGCTAAGTCTCTGTCAGTTGGCGAGGCTAATTGCATATCGGTTGTAGTATGCTTTAAAATTCCTCTTGCACGAGGACTGTCAAATAGCCATTTGTTTTGGTTCCAATACAAATTTTAAATAAGTATGTCATATCTATTCGGAGTCACAAGTATATTTATAGTCTGGCAATAAAGTCTAAAAAATAATAAGGGCACCATTATGGCTAATATGACAAAACGAATAGTACAACCTAGAGATTTTGATACTTCGCTTTTTACTATACTACGTAAAATATAGCTTGATCCCTATGACAGCTCTCATCTCAGTACAATTTTACGTTTTAAGGTTATACATTGTACTGAGATGACAGCTGTCGCAGGGCTCAAGCTATATTTTACGTAGTATGGACATTATTTTTATTAAAAAAATTACAGTCAAATACATATTGCTATAGATAGACATACAAACATTTTAGCAATAGAATGTTTATGTAGACAGAATGCTACTAATTAAAATACAAGTTATGATTACCAATTTTATTATTTTTGTTCTGTATATTGTACTATTTATAGTACAATATACAGTTTCTTCTTCCTCCAAATCTTTGACTTTGGTTACAATAACAATTAATTAAAACACAAATTCAGCAAATATATTGCAAGTACCAAGTTGGTTTTATGTAAACATAACCTCTAAAATGCACTATGTAAAAAAGACAAAAAAAATAAATTTACTGTGATTGTAGCGTTAGGAATAAATAAAACTAATATAATCATTCATAATTCGACACTATTTACGTAGTCTACAATAATTAAAAACCTGTCACCCACCAGTTCTTCTATAAACATTGTCGTATTTCCAAAAAAAAAAACCGGCTTGATATTCCGCAAGACATCGCTTGTATACAATATAAACAAGTTTCTGTGTCAAAAAAATATTTTTTGCTACAAGCTTTTATTGCCGATTGTACTTTTTTGTGTATCATCATCATCTACTCATTTAGAAAATTCTAACGAGCCCAAACTTAACGGGGTTACGTCATCGGTTAAGTACTGAATTCCCATGGCCACCTTCTGTCTCCATCTGTTTTCTGTCATCCATAATCAGATCAGCTCGATGGTACCATAATATTGAATTGTCATCCAAACTATACTTATACCCAAATTTTCAGCTCAATCGGTCACCGGGAAGTGGGTCAAATTTAACTTGCAAGATTTGATGACAAACAGGTGAAACTAAACAACAGCTTATAATTACTTCCCGAGCGGAACCCCGTATTGTCTTGCTCATTGTATGGAATTTTTGTTGCGTTTGCATGCTAATAAACCCGCGAAATTTAATACATACGGTACAATAAGGCCTGCAACACACTCGCGCGGCCTGCATTTTACTATTGTCCGCCGCGGCCAGGCCGCGCCAGTGTGATGCAGGCTTAACAACAATTAAATTAAATAGTTTGACACAGATGACAATCCGTCTACTAGCATATGTCAAGTTTAACGAAGTTACCAAAATAGTTCCGTTTCTAGACTTTTTTTCGTGCTCCAATAGTCGACCTCCGAAAATGAAAAAGAAACGACACGATAATAATAGTAGAAAATACTAAAGAGCGGGCAACATTGTCGTGTAGGTAAATAAAAATGCCAAAGTCGAATGCAAAATACGAATAAGTTACGTCAAACAAAATCCAATGATGTGAGAACATAAGGAACTTCTAGTTCATTATCATATAGAACAATGAAGTAATAGATAAATCACTAAAGAAATATATCTACAACATGGAAAGCGTGACGGTATGATATAGTTGTTAAAAAATGGTGTAATTACTCAGTGCTTTGTTGACGACGTTTAAATTGAATGGTATTGTTTCAGAATTTCTCAGTGTCGCTAATTAAAGGTTTTATAGACAGCCTGAGAGGAGTCACTGTCCTGTTATACTTAGATAAGGAGATCAACGAGCGCGCTCTGAGTCGGTCGCCCTTGAAGGATGCAGATAGTAAACAAAAACAGAAAACCCCTAAAGTTCAGCAGTAAGTCACACTTCACTTTGAAACAAAGAGCGTAGCATTAAAACACTTTCAAAAGTCTTTGAGAATACATTATCTCTGTGTACATCAGTATTTTTTACTTTATTAGTACTAATCAGTCACAAACATAAGCCATACAATTATCAAGCTCACCTTTGACATTATTTCAGATTGTTTACATTATTTTTTGATATTGAAAAAGACCTATTATGAGCACACTGATGATATCATCCATTGTTAGGAGTTAAGAGGCTGTAACAATTATATTACATGGTATCCTTAAATTGACAGGTGTATGAAACAGAATACATAGTGATAGCATCCTATTCCAAGATTAAAGTATATATATGCTTGGATGGCTATTGCTGAATATGTTTATTCACCAGGCTTCCCACATGGTACTAATAATTTAATTAAGCATCTTACTCAGTCATCTACGGATACCTAGGTATAAATAAAATAAATAAATACTAGGAGACCATCTTACACAAATCAAACAATCCCCAACGGCTCAATGAAGCTTGCATTATGGGTACTAGATGACAATACATATATTCAAAAGATGTAATTACTTAAGAGTCTGCAGTAAGCTCAGCCGAATATCACCTTCCCATACAAACAGTTTAGTTCTCATTTTAAAACTATGTGTTGGATTATGACGAAACTTTGCATATACAATATATATAATGACATGAGGTCTGTAATTAGTTTAATGGTTCCAGTTTATAAAACAAACAAAGTACAGCATAAACAAGTTTTGTATAAAAAAAGTTAAATTTGCTGTATTTTTTTCACTATGGTATCTGAAGCTATATAAACTAATTACAGACCTGGATATATCTCATGTCATTGTACATGCAAAGTTTAGTTACAATCCAACACGCAGTTTTAAAATGAGAGTGTAACTACGTTTGTATGGAGAATCAAGCTTACTGCGGACTCTTAAATACATGGACAATATCCACAAATAAATATTATGTTCATTACACAAATGTTCGTTCTTACCCGGGTTAGGACCCAGGGATGGGAGGGAGAGGGATTTGGTATATTAGGTAATAGTAGCAGTAGTTAACACATTTTTTACAAAAATAAACAAGTACATAGTAGAAGATAAATAAATAGGTTTTACAGAGGCAAACATCCCTTTAAGGGGCTACCCGAGGTTATCATCGATTTTTGACAAGTTTTGAATCGTATCTCCTACTTTTGCACAACAGATAGAATTATAAGTCAACCGGCTATCGGTTCTTCAATCTTTTATCTCCATTTTTGTCTACCGGATTTTGAAAGAAATGAATACTCAATTTTGTATGATTTTTTTAAACATTGTCTAAAAAACACTTATTTCGTATCTCTATTGATTTGAAAGATCTAATATACACGAAATCTACATATTTGGGTTCGTCTATGACGTCTCTAAAAACGTGTCTAGGGTTTCATTTTAAACATTTAAACTAATTAACACAAAAGCTATGGCCAGAAAACCAATTTTTTGGCCTAAAATTGTTCAACTTTGATGCCAAATATCTCGAAAACAATGAACTTTGGAGTAAATATGGGATACTGTATTGCTTAAAGCCGTTGTTGTTAATATAATAAGCTACAAAAAACATTACAAAACTAAGGGATTCAGATCGAAGGTCATTGGCGTATGGGAGCCCCTTAAGCAGGGTTAGAAAGGATAAGAATGATCAATGATAATTATCGTGATAATAACAGATGGATAATTATCGATTGATAATAACAAAAAATTGCGCTTGTGAAAGTGAACTGTATTCGAACTTGTATTTCCGCACTTGCTTCTATCCGAACGCACTAAGTGTCAACGTGACGTGCCGCGCCGTGGGGATTCCCCTTACAAGAAGAATTCAGTTCGGATTATGCAAAGTTGAGCGAACTCGAGTGTCATTGGTTCTTATACTGGTGATAATTATCAAGAAGCGTAATTATCTTGATAATTTCGAACCCTGCCTTTAAGGCATCTCTTCCAGCTAACCCCTAATACAGTCTTTTAAGGTGTGTTTTTGTTGTGTGCCCTTAAATGAGTTTTACTGTGACAATGGTAATTATAACAGTTTGATTTGTTGTAAACACACACTGACTAATTAGAATATTTTCTATCCATTTCAGGGAATCGAAAGTACTTACAAGGGTATTGCAATCATGCATACTTAATGGTTTTATATTCTTACTCAGTATATTAGTATTTGAATATGTGTTGCTGCCTTCGGTGAAGTACTTAGTCACGGTTGTGTTTGGTCACAATCCCGGTGTAGCGCACAATGTATGGGGCTGGATGCAGCCATTCCTGTCCATGACTTTCAGGATGATATGGGTGCTGCCGTTGTTTCTGTTGAGCAAGCTGGTCAATAGCTTATGGTTTCAGGTAACTCCACAGTTTATACATACTTATTTTTATTGTAATTTGAATAGACAAAGCACAGTGGGCTGTATTTCAAATCTACTATCTCATTTAAGAATTTTAAGCTATTGCTTCCAAAAGTAGAATCATATTGTATATATTTATAAAGAGATCCAATTTCAATCAATAACAGACAAATAATTTTAAGTCTTTGTATATGTAAGTAATAGATACATGTTGTTTTGTATGCTATGATTAAATAATTTTCATTTTCATTTAATTTCATTTCAATCAAACATATTTGACACAATGGGTATAGTGAGATTTGCGAAAGAGGCTGTGAGGTCTACTTGTGACAGGATAATTGTCTTGATCCCAAAAGGCACCACTTAGTTTGTCTATACCATCTACTTATACTAATGTTGTAATGAGGAAAAGTCGATGAGATTGTAACTTTCTTTATATGTAATGAGTAATCTTCAGGGCCAATTAACTGATATCAAACAGTACATTACTACAGAGGCCGGGGAGTAAGGGGTTGCGGGCCGAGCGTAGCGAGGTCGCATAGTTATTAGCCTGGCAACCCCTTTTCACGCCGTGGTATTTACAGTGCTTTTCTCAAACATGCAATGAAATAAATAAATAAACTCCAAGAAATCAAATTTTAATTTTCATGGCTGAACGCCGTGATGCTGTGCCACAAATTGTGGCATGGAAATTAAAAAATAATCTTGCAGGCCTAGGCCTCCAATTTTGTAAGAAATGCCATTACGGGTCTCGCGCCTCGCTGCGCCTGAAACGTGACACTTCGAAGCCCATTATGAAGAACACAACGTCAATATTTCATTGCATGTTTGAGAAAAGACATTTAAAATTTAATTGTTATGCCCATAGTGCCATATTACATTGCCAACCTTTTGATGCTTACTAAATTCAACATTCACAATATGTACGATCTTGTGCAGGACATAGCGGACTCGGCGTACCGGCACCGGCGCGGGCGGCCGCAGTTCATGTCGAGTGTCAGCAAGATTATTGCCGACTCCCTGTTCAGTTTACTGGTGCAAGCTTTATTTTTAGTGCAGGTAAACAAGTATATTTTTTATTTATTTTATGCTCCAAAGGCCTATTAAAAGGCCTCCACTTCTTTAATAAAATGGGTTTAGCCAGAGATGGAGTTTACCACCGATTTCGCGCTGCACTCTCAAGCAACCCGACTAATGGTCCCCACCCACTATCAGTCCGTCAGTTAGAACAAAAATTGGACAGTTCCGAACAACTGCACAGGCCAGGGACTGCAGGCGAACTGATAGTGGGTGGGCCCCTTAAGAGGAGTGTCCCTTTCGCTGCTGTGCTGCGTGGCGACAGACTTGGCACCCTCTACGGGAAAACGGCTACCATTCTAAATTGGAACAGAGTTGCATTTGTTTTGTCGCGTTCAATTTTAAAACAAAATGATCTATTTCCTAGTTGATTCAATATTAATTGCATTTTTTTTTGTTGGTCGGGTACAGTTTTTATGGAGAGAAGTTATGGATTGAGGTTTTGAGTAAAGTATTGTTACTTTTCTCGCATGAATTCTTATCTAGACCATTAACAGAACCGCCATTCTCGAAAACCACGTTCTCAGATAATTGTTATGGCGGTAGTCGACGCTCCTATGTTATTGTTCTCGCGAGGTTCTACTTGTGTAATTCACAAATTATAGTTCTTTTATAAGAGGGAAACAGAACAGGTTAAATGAACTATTTGTTTCCACAGAGTATGCTAGTCAGTATGCTGCCAATCACATACATCGGGGAGCTCCTATGCCTCGTTCACATGTGTCTGCTGTACTCTCTGTACTCTTTTGAGTACAAGTGGTTCAACATGGGCTGGGAGCTACACAAGCGGCTCACCTTCATCGAGACCAACTGGCCGTACTTCCTGGGATTCGGCCTGCCCTTGGCCGTCCTTACGCAGATACCTCAGTCTTATATTATAAGGTAATCTATTCATTTTTAGGGTTCTGTAGCCAAATGGCAAAAAACGGAACCCATATGATTCGTCATGTCTGCCTGTCCGTCCGTGCATGTCACAGCCACTTTTTTCCGAAACTATAAGAACTATACTGTTGAAACTTGGTAAGTAGATGTATTCTGTGAACCGCATTAATTGAGTTATATTGTATTATGTTATATGTTTATTGTATTGTGATATGGGCAATGCCTGAAATAAAGAATAATAATAATAATAATTAAGATTTTCACACAAAAATAGAAAGAAAAAATTTTTTTGGGTGTTCCCCATACTTAGAACTGAAACTCAAAAAATAATAATTCATCAAACCCATACGTGTGTCTATGGAAAGGTCTTCAAAAATGATATGAATAGTTTGCGCGAGAGACACTTCCAAAGTGGTAAAATGTGTCCCCTCCCCCCCTGTAACTTCTAAAATAGGAGAATGATAAAACTAAAAAAATATATGTTGTACATTACCATGCAAACTTCCACCGAAAATTGGGTTGAAAGAGATCTAGTAAGTTTTTTTTAATACGTAAACCGTAAATCGTAGTCATAAATCGTAAACCGTAATTTACCTTTCATTCAACGAATAATGGTACGGAACCCTTTGTGCGCGAGTCCGACTCGCACTTGGCCGGTTTTAGAAGTTACTAGTTACGTTCACTGTCTGTACTCCTTTAAGTACAATTGTGGTATCTGTCTATCATTAAGGTAAAAACTATTGATGATATTATATTAATGATAATAATTTGGTATCATGAAGCTGCCAGTCCCGATAGCTTCGAACTGATACAAATTATTCTAGTTAATACAAGTTTATTCTAGGAAAGGGGCGATTTCGCGCAAATGGATAGCCAATTTATGAAAGTGTGTTACATAAGTTTCTTAAAATATCACGCCGTTAATCTGCGAATGTCAAAAAACCTTTTGTATGGTCGGTGGACCACCTTAAGTATAAAAGCTGGAATATATATATATTACTGATGAATATAATTTTTACATAACGATCACCAAAATTGTAGCCCTATTACTTTCGCATTGCGTTACAATTCGTCTTCGTGGATTAAACAATCTATACTTAATTAATTATTGAGCCACACTTAAATAAAATAATAATAGAAATAAATTTATTCAACAACACAAACAGTGCCTCGTAGTGATGTAAATTCGACTTTAAAGAAAACTATAATCATTAATCACACATGACATGATTGAAATATCGCAGTGTAATATAATAGGTATAGCTGGCGCGCTATTAAGCCAGTATAATATAATCGCAATCAGCATTCCGCGATTTCCGGCTATGCCAAATACGGTACAAAGGTTGCGATACGAGTAATACTTCGAAATGGCAACTGGCTTCCTGATCTTTGATCGATCTATGAATATCTTTAGGAACACGATACAGGGGAAAACATTTACAGCAGTACAAAACCCGGATCCGAGGGTTATTCCGACATGTTATTATTGTTTAAGCTGACCGAACTGCATCATATCAGTCCTTTCAAAAAGCAACTCTACCATCCAAGGTAAAAGATTCAAATTCCAATGACAGTTTTATAAAAAAACTTCTCAAGTATACGACCAATGTGTTGCCGCTGGTTCACTTCAGTTTAGAGATAACAGTTGGGGTTCTTTCGATAGGGATATGCTCATAATATGTACATATATGTAAATGTTTTCGACTGTTTATAATGATACCGCATCTAAGTTAAATGTTCCAGAGCTTGATACTGCCCCGATAGTTAGCACCTTTAATCTTAATACATGGCAATTAAGGTAACAATCAAGGTTTCAATTATTAAAATCAAAATGTTAAACTGGGACGTTTACCTTAACACATTCGCCGCCACTTGATTTAGGCACACGAATACGGGTGTAGACTCAAAATGTATTATTACTCCAAAAGAAAGAAGGCAATAAAATATGCTTAGTGACGAAAATCCCATTCGGATATCTCACAGAATTACGAAGCTATTACCGTTTTAATATTGCTTGTTAGAGAGAGAAAACGCTCGCAGATCGGGTCGTCACATAGTAAATGACAATCGTTTCATATGAAGGTGCGGTTTGCGGAAAAGGGACAATATACCCATAAAACTTTGGACAGTTATAACTTTGTGATTATTAAGTCCCCTGCTTTACTTTTTTCTCCATTTGACAATATTTTAAATCCTTTTTCGGGAAAATTCAACATTATTCGTTATTAAATTTGGTGTCTCCACCCCTATTGCGGTTGTAATGTAGATCTTTAGAATACTACTAACTTTCTAGTATACAACCTCTACAATCCCATAATGTTAAAATGAGTATTCATTATCGTACTCATCAGATGCAACACACTACCAGCAGCGTAGAAGCAAATTTTAACATAAATTATTATCTAAATCACATTTAAATTGTGACCAATAACAAACAACCTTTGTTTATCTAACCTCGAGAATAATCCACATTATCTATTTACGGTAATAAAAATCTCGACATTATTAATAACATTATTTAACACTGCGACGGTTTTAAACAAGCTAACATCCCGCTTGATGGATAGAGAACAACAGCATATGGACGATTGCATTGCGAATATGCCACAGAACAGTAGACTCACTCTCACATCTCTATTGTATTTCAGCGTGACTGTACGCAAAACGCCGATCGAATGACTAACATAAGTACAGGGCCGGTAGTCCATCTGCGATATTTGATAAAACTAAACATGTCCCCACTTCTATATCTGTGTCAAAATAATTCTGAAAACGGGACCTAATCGCTTATAAAGATATATTTACGTTGGCGTTACGATCGTGTTATATGTACGGTCAGAGATATTAATATACGTACATAAATATCTGTACACGCCTTTATGATATTGACAATATGGAGTCCTGTACAGATATTTATGTCTTTATTGATATACATACGTTATTGATGTATATACCTACGTATTATTACCCCTGACTGTACAGCTGTCAATTCATACCGGTACACTTAATTTTACATAAATAAAAGTTAAATAATAATGTTATTATAAAATAAAGGGTAGTAGATTAGTAAATAGTAGTATTTAAACGAGTGACTGTAAATTAAAGATTTTGAGTGTCAAAATAATTAATTAATTTTATAGTTATAGTATAACTAAGTGAGCGACTGACTACGAGTGACGAGAAATCAACAGAACAGAGCAACTTACAAACATTAATTTGAGTTACTTAAAATACAAAATGAGAAGCTTCATAATATTTGAGCGACCTAATATTTGTTTGAGTGTCAACGTTACGTCTTGCATTTTTTCTTTTTTATACTGAGCGGCATTTTATCTTAAATTAAGTGTTTCGAATACAAAAACCACTTTGAAAAATACTATAATGAGCAGAGGTTTTTCCGCTCTTATAAAAAAAAACCTATCCGCGAGCTATTTCTAGTCGCTCACTTAGTAATGTAGTAGCACGGATAGAATTTCAATATCTGAAATGAATCACAGCCCGCTTTTTGTAAGCTCGTTCTGGATTTCATTAATAATCAATATTCGTCGTTAGTTTAGTTAATTTTTCGCTTACTCAAATTCATACCGCTCAAGTTATTAAAACAGTATGTCCATCATCAGTCGCTAAATATTTTTCTATTCTATCGTTTTATAATTCCCCAAAAAAAAATACACGTGAGACTAGGTTTTATCAAGGAATAATGAAAATTTATAAAATATTACATGGTAAAATTGACACCTTCATTTCCAAACCTATCGTGGTTCAATAATACTTCAAGGTCCTATAATAATATGTTCTATTTTCTGCCGTTCTGTTCCGCCAAAACATAGGCGCAGGTTCGATTCCTAATTTGGCTTACATGCGATAATGGTTATTTTTTTTTGTATTTGTTTTCTGTATATTTTTTTTCTACTTTTCAGTGGTTGTGTGTTCTCCATTTTCTTCCCGGTGTTCATACTGAGCGGCAATGAAGCGACACCTGTCACTGGAAGGTAAGACCACTATGTGTGTATCTCGATACTTGTAGTACAATCAGCATCATATAGTTAGTAGCAGCCTAAGTATCCAAATATATCGGAACACATCTTTATTACTATAGGATTAAGGATGTGTTACGATATATTTGGCTACTTTGGCTGCCACTAACTATATGATGCTGACTGTACCAAGGAAAATTCAATGTATCTCACTGGGGGTGAGTATTTGAGTAATGAGTATTCTCCAGGATAGTGTGAGGAAAAAATACCAGAAAGAGCACTATTGCTTGTCTCGCTCTCGCTACTCTTCTAATATTATTGATGTAGTTGATGGTTATTTTCCTCGCATACCGTTGCGCTACCTCGCACAGCTCCGGTGAATACTCACCCAACAGCTATAATAATAGTTGTGTCGGACTGAACATACACACCTTGTGTGCGTAAGCGCGGGAGCGCTCAGTTCAAAAATATTAGATTAGATTAGATATAATTAGTAGCAGCCAAATATATGGTAACACATCCTGACTCTAGTAATGAAGACGTGTACAGAAACATTTGGCTGCTACTTACTATACAATAGCAATTTCCACTTTTGCACATTATTCCATGGTGATAACTGATAAGGCGGAAACTGTATACTTAGACTTTTTTTTAATTACAGTGAATACCCACTTCGACTCTTTTCGCCAGTGGTAGCGATTTCGAACGGAATGTTCCGATTCGTGCGGCAAGGAGCCGAAGCAGTTACGCACCGGAGTAGGTGATCTTTAATCACTTAGGGTTAACCTTTTAACCGTCGTACGCTACGATCACGTCGCTATTAAAGGAGCAAAGCAACAGAAAATCTATAATAAATGGTGGGTTTAGAGTCTAAGCTTTCTGAATAGACACGGCTCCACATTGGCCGCGGCAGACGCGCCGCGGCCAATGTGGACAGCCGTGTTCAAAAAGCCGACAACACTTGGCTCGGGCGAGTCATTTAGCCGAGCATGGGAACATCGTGGACCGTTCTGTCTGCCGAACGGCGTGGCTCGCCGAGGCACGTCTACACTGAGCGCCTATACGCTCGGGCGAGGCATGCTTCCAGAGTAGGCACGGCTATTAATTTCTCGCAAAGAAAAGTTGACAGATCTCAACAGAGCATACATTCGCTCCCGAGGTCTAAATTTAACCCTCCATTACAGCTTGTTCAATTGATTTATCACCGCTGGTACTAGTTAATTAACCGGTTGAACTTAGGTTTAGTCACTGTTTAAAGTCGCATAATGACCAATAGTTATTGCATTAGATGCTGTGGTGCTCTCCCTTTTAGACCACCGGTAGCGACGTAGGTATGTTCATAAGCGGCAGCATGCAATTCAAATGTAGATTCAATAGTTCGTATAAGTCTCAATTGTGCTTTTTATTGTGGCGCTTGGCGGTTGAAAGGTTAAACTTAAACTAGTGTCTACACGCGTTTAGTTTCGACATCGTAGCATGTAAAATAGTGTTCAAAAAGATAGCCAACGACTTGTAGCGATATCAATATGTTGACAAAACAATCGTCAAAATATGTGTCAGGATAGTAAACACTGATATAAAGGTTTGTTCAGATATGGGCTTTTATTAGAACAAATATTGATATTAATGCTGCCTACTGTACTATCTGACGTATAACCTCGACCAGGGGACCGATTTTTGACTTTCGAGCGCTCGACTCTTTCACTCGAAAACGGTCAAAAATTATGAAATGCTATTTTGAAATGACGATAGAAAATTTAAAAACTTGCGGTATTGACCACTCGTATTCAATTCTATCGGTAGAAAGTAAGTGCCTGTGATTATGGCACTACAATAGCATTTACTTTTATTTAATTGTCGAGCGCTCGAAAGTCAAAAATCGGCCCCCAGTTCTTGTATGGTTTTTGCGACACAAAAATCTGTGGAATAAACATTTACTTGGCTACTAGAATTGAACGCTATTTTAGCATACGGAATAAGTTCACGAAATAATATTTTGATTGGTAATAGAAAATAATTATTATTTGATAAACGACAGATAGCTTAGCCATCATACAGTTTGTGCCTAATGTAATATCAATAATGTTTTATGTACTGAGTTACCATGTTAACAACTACTCAGTTCACTTCAGCTTCAGTAATGTAATGTTTGTTACTCATTTTTCTATATGTTAAAGTACCTACTTTTAAAATAATATCTGTTTGATCCAAACAATATTTCGGTAGCTATTTAGGGTTGTTCCTTAAGTCTTAAAAGGTTAAACAAAAATGTGCTGAAATTACAAGGCAAATAATGCCAACGGTTGGCTAAAATGTTTTTGGGTGGTTTACGTTTTTATAATATGTATTTAGAAATTTATCGGCGTTACAGGGTTATGCTTCAACAATGTGTCACACTATAGGATAAGGGTGAACGTTCTCTAGAGATGTGCTCTGTTTTCCTGTGATACCTGGCTGGCAAGCATTCAAAGTGTCAAATATTAGCACCTCTCCGGTAGATACGTCACACTAACCCGACAAGGCATGGTGGCTGGTGAATGTCATATTTGGGCAAAGTAAAGCCAATCGAAATAGCGAAAGCTGGGTAAATATAAACTTGTTCTAACCTTCCATCAGATCAGACGAAGGTCAAACGCAATAGCATTTTGAACCCTAAACTTGACAGTGTATATTTTAATATATATATTATCTTTTAATAAAAAAACTCGAACCAGTTCAGGACGAGTTCTGTGATGGAAAAAATTGCTGTACTATAAATATATATAATTAAAAACAAAACACTTACTCGTATATCTACGTATTACATTCCACTATTTTTTTAATAGGTCTAATAAACTTTAAAACAAAAAACCATTTCTAAATCGGATCATCCTCTTGGGGCTACAATGCTACAGACGAATACACGTTAAACCTGTTAGGTTTTTTTTATCACCCCTCTGCCTCGGGGATTAAAAATGTTAAACTAGATAATCTAGATTTCGACCTGCTTCCTGCACAGAACCTATAATCGTAAAAATAATCTACTATGTCTTGTCACTACTGTCGGTTCACCTCTAGATATAATTTGCAATAAGAATCACATCCTGCTTAGTGATTATAGGTATCAGATAAGCGGCCAACCGCACTATGTAATACCTACGTATGCTTGTATTGGAAACGTACTGATGGTCGTGCCTATTGTTCTCAATTAGAAAGTCATTAGTATAAACTGTAAAAATATAACTTACTGAGCTACACAATCAATCAGAGCTAGTCAATAGTCTTGACCACACTGTAAATAACATATTACTTTGAAATAATAATAACTCATCCCATCTTAATTGTGGATTCAGCATGGTTTTCATTGAAGCATGGTGTAGTGGAATTAGTACACGCGTGTACTAATTCCACTACACCAGCAATTCTATTTGAACGCTTTGAGTAGGCGAGCTCTTAAGAGTCCGCAGTAAGCTCGATTTTCCATACAAACGTAGTTACGCTCTCATTTTAAAACTACGTGTTGGATTGTAACGAAACTTTGCATATATAATGACATGAGGTATATGTATGTCTGTAATTAGTTTATGTAGCTTCAGGTACCACATTAGAAAAAATACAGCGAATTTAAGTTGTTCATACAAAACTTGTTTATGCTGTATTTTGTTTGTTTTATAAACTGGAACCATATAAATTAATTACAGACATAGATATGTACCTCTATATGCAAAGTTTCGTCACAATCCAACACGTAGTTTTAAAATGAGAGCTTAAGTACGTTTGTATGGGAAGGTGAAATTCGGCCGAGCTTACTGCGGACTCTTAATTGTGGATTCAGTATGATTTTCATTGAAGCATGGTGTAGTGGAATAAGTACACGGCAATTCTATTTGAACGCTTTGAGTAGGCGAGCTCTTAAGACATCTTGCTTATCATGACAGAGAGATATTAGGTGTTTCAAATGCGAGAGAGATATCCTATTAGAAAGTGGTATTGTTTTAAAGCCTCAAGTGATAACACCCGTGGTAACCATTGATTAACCGTTTCTATTGACATTGTCTACCTGTAGGTACTAATTCAATGTCACATATTTCAATGAAAACGATATCAAACACGACCGTAAAATATTATATCTATATCCGCAAGTGAAGGCTGTAAATAGAAAAGGAATCGTAGACATTCACCGTGTAACCCTGTTAATAATTGTGATACCCATATGGTACAAGTTGTGATCATAATGTTGCTCATATGTTACGTTCGGCGTTGGTGACCAATTGACCATGTCTCGGATAGTTGACACTTTTTATTATAATAGAAATGTTTTTTTTCTCACTAACATTATCCGAATACTGTTCATTAACATGTATTTGTTTTCCATTAAAATGTATGATCCTTGATATGATCGTGTATCTACTCAGTTGAGTATGAGTCTGATTAAAAAGCAATATGCTCAGTCTATTTGAACCATGGTCCTTGTTGTTACGTGTATTGTAAAGGTGCCAGGATATTATATTTCATATTTTTATTGTTATGAACCGCGTAATGTGTACATTAAGATTATAATCGTTTTTTATATGTATATTCTAATCATTCTCATTTAGATTAATGCTTAAAATTGAATGTTAACTTTTACATGACATAACTTATTAAAATGGGACTGACTGATGAAAAATGAATTATATAATTTTATTTAAATCCTTGAAAAGGCCATATCGTTCGAAAAAAGCAGGTAAGGTTAATGATGAATTGAACTGATGACACGATAAGAATGACAAGATGATAAAATAAAACTAGAATTGGTCACATAATTAATTATAATGTCAATTGCAATAAAATACATCACAGTTAGGTAGTAATTACATGTTCCACAAAAATAAACTGCTAACATCTCTTATAGTTGAAATTATTTGAATAGATTAGCGTTATAACTGAATCTCCTTGCCGAGATAGTGAACTAGTACGAATGAACAGATTACATTAGTTCATCTCAAATAATATCAATCATCCTAACATTGGATATAGGAGCGATCGAATAGTTCACGTACGTATACAGATACTAACAGAGAGAAATACAGCTACATTGGTAGACCTATATTCTGATGCTGAAATTATTACAGGACTAAGTATTATAAAATATTGATTATTCATCATTTAAATATTCCGAACATTGTAGTTCATGTGGACAACATTGTCCTTCATTATTATGATATAAAATATTCACGATAAAATGTACATGAGAAAATATCGTTCATGAACAATTCAAAATATTCACTATAAATTAAAATATCAGTATAAGAAAAATCATCCTAACTTAGAGTTGTGTAAAAGATGTGTCGAAAAAAGAAACAAAATTATTTACATATTTGCTAAAATAATACCTAAGATCAGGTACAAACAAACACAACTCAATACAAAACAATATCGAGAATGTTTCACTATACAATAAATCTACTGCAATATTTCGTATGTGCACGGTCATCTATTACATTTAAGTAAATTATCTACATTTTTACAAAGTCTACAAAGTTTGGATAACTAACACTGAATACCTATACTATTTGAGATCTGTTACACATTATTTATGCTTATGATAATTCGGATTGATACAAATCAATTATTCAGAACAATAGTGTTTAAAAGTATAACAGTAAAAGAATGGTTTAGTCGAGCATTCCCAGAGCTACACAGTAAGTACTCTTTAAAAACACGAGGGCAGTGAGGGTTAAAAAGGAACACCTTTTATTTTTAGAGCAAGTGATCGTTATCGCCCTCCTAAAAGCATGTAACAAAACATAAAACATCGATAAAAATGTAAACGCCGATTTCTATCGGCGGCTGAACTTATTTCAGTGAAGTTACGCGAGTTAAATCGTAACGTATATTTATAACGTATACTTATACATTCAAGTAACTGACAACCCGTAGGTAATATTATTGTAATTTCCAAAATATATCCCTAATTCCTACACAGCTCTTTCCTCTACAATCCTACATCATTTCATTTGCAATAAAAATCTCGCAATGACTCATCTAAACAATACAAAACATACCTTTAAATACGTCTAATTTGGTAAAAATAATTTATGAATCAATATATAAAACGGGCCAACGTAAAATAATCCGATATGCAAGCAATTCTTCAGTTGGAAAGTTCGGTCGGTGGAACGGACCACTTCGCGGCGATGTACCTACCGATATACAGATCTCTAGCTATGCTGTCTTCATTTCTAAATTTTTTGTCGTTCATAATTTGTTCTTATGACTCAGTGTGTAAGCACTAGCATGCTAGCCAAATATTAGCTGACTTATCTTAATCCCTAATCAAACTACATAAAAGCGACAAGCGCATCTTTGTCTGTACTTTATCAGTAAAACAGACACGCTTATATCAACAAAAGCCATAGCTGGCCGGAATAAACAGTTAGAATCTTCATTCCCTAAACCTCACTTTCAAATGCGTGCTCTATTAATTTTCGTAATTGTATTGTTTGGCCTATCCTTTAAAACAGCTCAAGGAACAAATTCAGGTTCCTCTTACAAGGCGCTTGCTCAATTTAATCACAGAAGCAATCTTTTTCATAAGCTTACAAAAAAAGTGTTCGGAATCCCTATGGCCCATTTCAGTTGTGCGGTGAGTTTGAATGTTTTCAAGTATTGACCGGCTACGCTGGTCAAATGGCCAGTCGTTATTGTTCCAGAACCTCATTGTTGCCAGGTTGAAATTGTAAAATTGCTGTAGCTTCGTGAAACGAGCCCCTGGGGCCGTAGACAAGGTTACGCTCTAACGCCAACAGAAAATAATAAAATGTAGGGGAATGACAGATGCCGACGAAACACTTTTCGTTAACATCTGTCATTCCCATACATTTTATTAGTTTTCTATTGGCGTTAGCGCTTGTCGATTGTAACCTTGTCTAGGCCCCCAGGTGTTACCTGAGAGTAAGTGATACGGTGTCTATAGAAAGTGCACTAGCAGCATGCCTACGGCGGCGCCGACCGTCAGCCCGACGCTCAGCATCGTCGCGATCACGGATGAAGCCTTCTCTCGCTCGTGCATCTCCACCTGTCTGTAAATAAACGGTAATAGGTAACTGTACTGTACTAGTCGTGGGCACTTTATGTCAAAGCAATATGGGTTAAACTCGAACTAAGAGGCTTTTCTTTCATTGGAATTTAAGCCTTGTCACTTTGACATAAAGCGCCCATGACATACAATCAAGGCCTGATTTACCCACAGGCTAATGAGGCTAGAGCCTAGGGCGCAGGGATCAATCAAGGGGGCAGCGGGGGGCGCAGCACTGAGCTGAGAGTAAATTACATTTCGTTAGTTAGCCTAGGACGGTCAGAACTCTAAATCAGGCTCTACGTACACTAGTGCAACTTTGAGGACTAGGACGTTAACCTTAAGGGGATGCCTTGATTCGAGTCGAACACGCCCCCTAGACAAAGACACTCTTATGCCTTCCACGCACGAGAAAAAGAGATGGAACACTCTTCGGGAATGGCTTTTTTGGACAAATTTCGATAAATACCTAACTTAGAGAACTTGATTGTGTCGTAAATTAATGTATCGTTTGAGTAGGCTGAGTAAAAAAAGGAAAATACAGACCCAACTTTAGAAATTTTTTCTATTGAGGAAATTTTAAGCAATCATGTATCGGTAAATCAGAAAAACAATCATATAGTCTATAATCATATATCTGAAAATCAGACCTTATTGTTTCTTAATCTAGTCAGAACGGCGTTTCAAAGCACGCGATAATTTCCAATGCACAACCTTAAATAGCTGGTGTGAGAATTTTCTAAACTGTCTCGAAGGGATATCTTTAGAACCATGCGGCATTGAAGTCCTTTGTTGAACTGACTCCATGATATTATTAGTTCAAGATGAAAGGGAAGAAGTAACTATGTAATGTGTACGAATAACTATCTTCCGGCCTGAGCCTAAGGTTCAAATTATAATATAATGACTGAACAAAAAAGTACAGTCGGCCATAAAAGCTTATTCTGCCGTTATGATCATCATATTCTATAGAAATTATCTGGTAGTTGATGCTTTAATATAAACCTAAACTATTAGAAGTAGGTCAACTTATCTATTCCTATCAGTTTACGTATAACGTTGGCCGCCGTCAATGTAGTTTAGACACGAATTATTCCGCAATTACTGATTCATTAACACATCAATAAAAGCAACTAAGTATGTCAAAACTGTCGTGCAGTGTACAGTTTGGTTCAGTTTTTCCTCTTTGCAATCTCTACTAATGGTTCTAATTTGTTATTTGACTAAATTGATTCATTATGTCCATAATTTGACTCCTATTTCGCATAAGCCACTAAGCAGTTAGGTATTTACTGTTTGCATAGGACCGTATCTATTGACGTGTCCGCGACTTTCGTATAACTGCTTAGGAATCACTTTGTGGCATACATACCTAGACCTATTGACTATTTCCATTCTATTGACATTTTCTGATGACATGAATATGATGTCTCGAAACCAGGTATGGTATGGGTTATTTGATGTGACCGATATTTTTATAAAACTGTCATTGAAATTGGCATCTTATACCCGAGACGGTAGAGTGCTTTTTGAATGAACTGCTTTGATGCATTTTTTTTTTGTATATGCAAGATATTTCTAAAGTGTCCGTATTCCACTTGAAGGACAATGACATGATGTTATTTCCTTTGTTGAACCGACCACAAAATATTCGTTCAAAATGAAAGGGAAGACGTATGAATATAATTTGTACAAATGCTATCTTCCGGCCTTAGTTTAGGGTTCAAAATATATTAACAGGTCATCGCAACCGCTGTAGTTAGGTACCTTAGATACAGGATATAATAGATGTCGTCCTAGCGTATGCCCCGAAAGGGACGATAGTAAATTAACCTTACTAAATTAAGAAGTATCAAAAGATTAATAAATGTCAAAATGTCATTTATAATTTAGTCGTAACTGACGTCACCGATATAACAATATCGGTGACGACATGGTGACGTCAGTTTTTTTTTGTACAATATTTTGACGGGCGGTGACAAACAAGCTGGTTACAAAAAAAAAACCTATACGCGCTGAGGGACAGGAGATTTAACATTGTATCTCGTTCCCACTTGTGGTATTGTCTATGCTTACATCCTTGTCACTCTTCTTCTTGTCACATCCTGTTATGTGTGCTTTATGGAATAAATGTGTTTTCTTTATTTCTTTCTTGAGTGTATATGTGTGCGAGTCCCCCTATTATATTCTTCCTCTATGTCAGGTATAGTTTAAATTATTTGAACCCAGCTCATGAATGGCCATTGTACTGAGCTCATGAATAGCCTTTGTTTGCCTTTTTTCCTTTGTAAAAAAATGTATAGGTACGATATACGTGTTCAGACCGGCAACCTACCAGACGAGTGGTTGCGATGACCTGTAATTAAAGAACGAAGGCCGGAAGATAGCTATTTGTACAAATTGTATTGCTACTTCCCTTACATCTTGAACGAATATCTTGTAATGGGTTCAACAACACACATGATGCTTTTGTTCTAAAGAAGCCCCTTAAAGTGGAATTCGGACAATTTAGAAAATTGTTACTAATAACATTTTTTTTCTGAACATATCTGACGATACCACTTTTCTTGTAAAAAATACACTTATAATTAGTGCAGTAATGGACCCGATTCTACGTGCATATGGCTTAACTAGCCTAAAACTAAATTGTCAAATTTTGAGACATAATTTAGGCGGCAGATTAAAAACGACATATTTAGAATTGCATTTAGGCAGTTAAGTAAGTTGAATAGACCGCCTAAAATAAGAAACGTCAGTTTCAAATTAACGCTGTCATTGCATTATGACAGCTGCTCATAGAATAGCAAAGTGTTTTAGCGACACCTAAATAAAATTAGGAAGTTTAGAAGCCACTGTAGAATCGGGTCCAATAGCATAGACTCAATAGTACAGTAGGTACACACTATTATGGAAACATGTATAAAGCTAAACGAAACATCTTGCAAAGATAATCAATCATGCATGTTGACCTAACAAGGATGTGTCACAGTGCACTCCGGGTTATCGGTAGTACATAAACAAATGTGCGCGAATGCAAATAATCTATAGCTATAACGTATACCACGATACCACGATATAACGTTTGCACACGTGCACATGCACACTAAGTGAAATGCGAGTAAGTAGGTATAACATACAGGACAAAGAACTTAGGTATTTATGTTGTTTTCGGGATTCTAAACAGTACTACATTTATACGATGCAATTTTTACCCGACTGCGTCAGCAGAAGGGTTATGTTTTTCGAGCGTATGTATATCCGCATGGACAAGAAAATTATATTATATTTGACGGGCTACAGTAACGGCTCATGTATTTTTAACCCCCGACGCAGAGAGAGGGGTGTTATAAGTTTAACGTGTCTGTGTATCTGTCTGTGGTATTAATAATAAATAATAAACCATCTATTTCAGGCATCTAAGGCCCATAGTTACAAATACCTGAAAGGCTTAATACAATTATAAAATTAAAAATGAATTATTATTTAGGTGACGAAACAGTGTGGCTCCGATGCGTCGTCACGTCCGGTGCAGAGTTTGGTAGGTTGCCCCGGAACCGCCGAAACACGACACCGGACAGCGCTTTACTTGGTGTGGCAACCCGCAAGCCCGAACCAACTGGCTCTGCTGTACCACACTGGCTCTTTCGCGGCTTGCGCTTACTAGACACCAATGTGAAACCCTCCTTCACCACATTGGTGCGAGGAGGTTTCTCTTTTGGAGGAACCCCGGCTTCAGGCACTCTTGAAGGTGCGCTTCTCCGGCTGTATGGTTGTATTATTGTAGCTCCCAAACGGATTGACCAATTTGAATGGGGTTTTTTTTTATTCGAAAGCTGATGTGATCCCGAGTGTTGACTTAGTCATGTTTCATGAAAATCTGTTTAGCCGTTTTAGAGATATTGGCCTTTGAAATGAAAATGTCGGGGCTTCTTAACTTTTCTAAGTTGTAGTTATGACATATGCGGTGTCGTTGGATTCCTCATCGTCGTGGGAGCGACATAGGCTAATAATATATGAATAACTACCACTTATAAAAGTTGAAAATCCCCCGAAATTTTCATTTCAAAGTCCAATATCTTAAAAACGGCTGAACAGATTTTCACGAAACATGGCTAAGAACACTCGGGATAAAATTATCTATGACACAAAAAAACTAAACGAAAATCGGTTCATCCGTTTGGGAGCTACGATACCACAGACAGATACACAGATACAACGATACACAGACAGACACGTTAAACTTATAACACTCCTCTCTTTGCGTCGGGGGTTAAAAAAAATCCAATTGGGTTTTATCAAGAATCGTTTGATTTCACTTGTTGATAAACCTATGTCAGTTGATTAACGAAACGTACCGTGATGTTAATCTACATGAGATGACGTTTATCAAGATTGCATTATGATCGAAGTGGTGTCAACAACGCGACATGAACAGTACAATAAAATCTTGAAAAAATAATGTCTAGTGTTCTTCTTCAAAACTGCCACTTCATTACCCTAAAGCGGGTATGGATTTTTTTTTCTCGTTAAACGCATGGTGTGGGCTATCGTTGGGTTGCTCGTTCAAAAATATTATGGGTTTCCTAAAACCATTTTTCAAATCAGTGATTCGTTTGCGAGATATTGGGCTTTAAAGCCCCCAATTTTCATGTGAAAATGGATCGTGGTAGTAGTACATATAATGAATTTAAAAGGAAAACTATCACGGACAAGTAGGCATACGTGGTTACCAAGTAATAGTCGACCAACTTAATATGTACTTGGAAAGGCCTATTTTCGTACAAATTCGGCTGACGCAACCGCACCGCACGTCGATGTAACTAAGACAGACAGGCAACTACGGAACCCTACACTGCGCGTGGCCCGACACGCACTTGGCTGTTTATTTCATTTTATTTGGTACTCTTTGGATGTAAACTGTTTGTTGTTTATAATCACCTGGTAGAGTTAATCATCACGATGTTGGTGAGATAGCCGTTGCTGAAGGCGAACACGATCATTATCATGATGTACTCATAGTCCCACTCGAAGTATACCGGCAGGTTGTGCCGCGGCTGCGCGTTGCACAGCATCAGCATTGGCACTCCGACGATGCGCAGTATGCTGGCGGCTGCTATCAGCCATTGGTTCAGGGGCTGGAACAATTCGACGGTTATTTTAAAATGACAAGTGTTAACGCCTAGCATATGTGTGCGTGCCTCGCCTACGTCACACTCACACACGCACACGACAGATCTGCTGCAGCGACAAGCGCCGATGATCCCGCTTTACCGACGGAGCGCACTCGCCCTTCCACCGTTCAGCCTTTGGAAACTCTCATAGAATGAAAAAAGATTCTGTCAAAAATGTCATTTTAGGTACAAGCTTTTATTGCCGACTAAAATGACAAGTGTTAACGCCTAGCATATTTGTGCGTGCCTCGCCTACGTCACACTCACACACGCACACGACAGATCTGCTGCAGCGACAAGCGCCGATGATCCCGCTTTACCGACGGAGCGCACTCGCCCTTCCACCGTTCAGCCTTTGGAAACTCATAGAATGAAAAAAGATTCTGTCAAAAATGTCATTTTAGGTACAAGCTTTTATTGCCGACTGTACTTTTCTGTATACCATCATCACTTACTCATTGAGACGATTCTAACGAGCCCAAACTCAATGGGGTTACGTCGGTTAAGTACTGAATTTTCATGGCCACCTTCCGTCTCCATCATCAGATCAGCTCGATGGTACCATAACATTGAATTGTCATCCAAACTATACTTATAGCCAAAATTTCAGCTCAACCGGTCACCGGTGGGTCAAATTCAACTTGCAAGATTTGATTACAGACAGACACAACGGGACAGGTGAAACTAAATAAAAGCTTGTAAAAATGGAAATTTGACGACCTCTTTAGCCTAGTTGGTAGTGACCCTGCCTACGAAGCAAGAGGTCCTGGGTTCGAATCCCGGTAAGGGCATTTATTTGTGTGATGAGCACGAATATTTGTTCCTGAGTCATGGATGTTTTCTATGTATTGAAGTATTTATTTATCTATATAAGTATGCCCATAGTACAAGCTTTGCTTAGTTTGGGACTAGGTCGATTTGTGTAAGATTGTCCCCTAATATTTATTTATTTATTTTATTTTATTTATGTACGGGATAGTTCACGCATCTTAGCCAATCTAACAAAACACAGAACTTTTGCACCTTATTACAAGGCAATAAAGTGCACTCATTTTTTCTTTACGTTGGTAGTAGACATAAGAGAATCCTAAAACAATGTATGAAGTTCCGCCTATTAAAACGTAGTGGTTATATTCTCTTTGCCACCGTTCAACGCGACAAGTCGCGTGCACCTTATTTTAATATTCTTGCATACATATACCTTTATACTTTGGTTATTAAACCAGTTTTTTTTTAAATAGTGGCACATCATTTTATCATTTACCACCCGTTAGGTTCCACGCATAGCGCAGTCTACAACAAGTGATTTTTACGTAACTTATTTCGCAGACTAAAGCGACTTGACGCGTTAATCAAAGGACTGGGCTTGAGTCGCGCCTTTGAGATTGGTTATCTCAAGGTTCCCAGGGATTTTATCCCCCATTATATTATCGTTATCCCTCGACATATGTTTTAATGTGGCCGACTGTTTTATAAAACTGCCAATGGAATTGGAATGTTCTTTTACCTTGGACGGTGGAATTGCTTTTGGAATGGAAAATAATCTCGAGCATACTGACTACGGCGGTATATATTGCGCGCAATTATAATCGACCTCGGTTTCAATTTCAGTGGTCACCGCTCAGTTTCATGTACGGTAGCGCAAAGCATTTTTGTGAAAATTTAAGACTGCTTTTTATTTATATTGGAAGACAACCAGTATTATGACGCCATAATCGCACCAATAGCATTGCGTTTCGTTGACTTGGATATCCGTGTTTTTTTTATTATTATCATCTACATAGTATAAAATAAAGTCGCTTCCCGCCGTCTGTCCCTATGTATCTTTAAAGCTACGCAACGAATTTTGATGCGGTTTTTTTTATAGATTGTGATTCAAGAGGAAGGTTTATATGTACAATATAGTTTAATAATAACATTGAGATTAAATTAAATGACAAACATATATTTCTAAGTCTGATTTTAACGTACTAAAGATAGTAGGTATGGAATATTTATGGGCCTTATTGAAATAAGTTGCACGTTCCCTATTCAGTAATGTCTATAATTGGCTTACCTGAAGTAAAAATCCAGCCACCAGCCGCCCTGAATAGTCTCCACAGTTAAAGATGAGATAATTGACAACCGGCACGAAGTATATATCTGAAAAAGACGAATCAAATTATCGAACAATAGGTAATTAGCTAATAAGGTCATCGTTGTGTAAATATCATATTACGAATGAGGCTGTAATAATGACTAACGGCCGTATTCATAAACGTTCTACAAGCCTGTTTTAACTAAAATGCCGTTAAAGTTCGTTTGTCCTTATCTGTCACTTTGACATTTGTGTTCGTAAGAAAGGGACAAAGCACATTTTATTTAGCAGAGGCATTTTATGTTTTATGAATAAGGGGGTAAGGCATTAAGTCACTCTGTTTGCAGATTTGTATTTAAACACAAGTAATTTAAATTAAGCCGGTGGTAGACAGCGCCGCGTTATCGCGTAGCGTTACACAAGATTTCGCGCTTATAAATGCGCGAATGCAATAGCAGTGCAAATGCTATCTATAAAGGTATGCTCTTTAGCTACACCGAACGAGTAGTAGGTAATACGCCGCCGGGCAGCGTGGCGTGGCGCCATGCCATGTGTAAATCGCTTTTAGTACATTTAGAGTAAGCTATAGATGGACGAGTAAGTTTGAGGGCCGAACTAAGGATGAGGGCCTGGATGCCGAGAAATTAGGCACATGGTATTTTTCACGACTCATCATCATCATATCAGCCGAAAGACGTCCACTGCTGGACATAGGCCTCCCCCAAAGAGTGCCAAAGTGACCGGTCCTGCGCCACCCGCATCCAGCGGACTCCAGCAACCTTTACCAGGTCATCAGTCCACCTTGCGGGGGGCCTACCCACGCCGCGCCTTCCGGTTCGTGGTCGCCACTCGAGAACCTTCCCGCCCCATCGGCCATCGGTTCTACGTGCTATGTGCCCCGCCCACTGCCACTTAAGTTTAGCGATTCGGAGGGCTATATCGGTTACCTTGGTTCTGCTGCGGATAGCCTCATTTCTGATGCGATCACGCAGATAAACTCCCAACTCTATATCTCCATAGCCCTTTGGGTGACTTTGAGCTTTCTTATGAGGCCCATAGTAAGCGACCACGTTTCAGTGCCATATGTCATCACTGGCAACACACACTGGTCAAAGACTCTCGTCTTGAGACACTGCGGAATATTGGACGAAAAGATAGCTTCCCGAACGCTGCCCAGCCGAGTCGGATTCGACGATTGACCTCTTTCTCGAAGTTGGACCTACCTAACTGGATAGTTTGTCCTAGGTATATACATAATCGTCTACAACTTCGAGTGTAAAGTGTCCGATTGTAATAGGAGTTGGTACTACATGGGTATTTGACATGATCTTCGTTTCACGACTTTCGGTTTTCACGACTACTGCGAGGAATATATAGGTACAGTCAGCATCATATAGTTAGTAGCAGCCAGAGTAGCCAAATATATCGTGACACACTCTTATTCTTACAGTAATAAAGACGTGTGCCGAGATATTCGGCTACTTTGGCTGCTACTAACTATGTGATGCTGACTGTACTAATATTATATAAAGGAAAAGTCTGTGAGATGGTAACTATGTAAGTTCTGTGTGGTGTAATCTCCGGAACCACATATCTTATTTCAAAATTTCTATCACCTGTGAATGGAATGGACTTTCTGGATGGATCGTTTATAATGCGGGTTTGCATTCGTTACTTGCAATACACGGACAGAGCTGCGCGGGCAGTTAGTACCTAAGATGTAAACAGGAGTAAAATAAATATAATTGTGACCAAAGGTACTTACTATTCCAATCAGTTCCTTTCGTCGTCGGATGCGACTCAACCAACACAGTGACCGCGGGATACACGGCCATGCTGATCGCAAACACAGCAAAGATGCTGAACGCATACACCCAGATTTTCTTCATGACAACCAACATGGACACTTCTCTGTGCCTGTTAACCGCCATGCCAGAGCCCCTCAGAATATGGTGTGTAAAGAAGTCAATCTTGTACAACATTATGTACGAAACCAGTGATGCCAGAAGCATTATGTCAGCTATAATGAAGTATATGAGAGCGCTGTGCAAGGGCGATATTTTGAAGGCGAGAGATATGATTTGTGCGACAGCGGCGATGATCCCGCCGAGGGATTGTCCGCTCATCACTGCAGCCATGTACTCTTTTGAGAAGCGGCTTGCAATGCCTACAAGCCCACCGATGAAGATGGCACTGGCAGCTGAAAATTAAAAGATTACTCAAACATCGTTACGTTAGCCGCCGCGACCAAATTGAAGTCACACCTCAAATGAATTTCGAGATGTGGCCGTGTTGCAGTCACTAGGTGTTCCATCCATGCTATAAATGCAATGACCAAGTCAGTATAATCAATTGAGAAAGTTCGATTATAAACACCCATACACATTAAAAGGCAAATGATTAATCAGCATATTGAATGTCTCAACTTTATGAAAATGTAACTTATTTTAAGATTAGGTTGGATTCTCACCTGTCATAATGACTACAGTCACCATTGTGACTATAAAGAATGTGCTCTGCCATTGATCAGTGTCAATTTGAACAAAAGTGGTGGTCACCAGAAATGACAGTGTGATTACCACGAGAGACCCTTGTAATCTGCTCTTCACAGACACTCTGCAATTGTAATAATTACTTATATTAAAACATTTATAATGTGTAGGCTACCTTGATATTGACATTGACTTATATTATTTATTTATTTATATAGGAAGATCATCAGCTTAAATACTACACAGTAGCTTAAAACTAATGTTTTAAGCTACTGTCGGTTGATGAAATAAATACAGCCAGGCAACTACGGAACCCTCCACTGCACCTGGCCCAACACGCACTTGGCCGGTTTTTTTTTTTTTAATTGTTACTGTGCCATTCTTTCTTATACTGTTGAACTTGCCTGACAACGCAATGTAAATAAGCCCTTAGTGCCGACTCAAGCCATTATTGAACCACCATTAGAATGGGTTTTGAGGTGGCCCTTTCGCCATAGTACATATATGTGTTTCAATGGCGGTACGTAAAAAATATCGATGGCCAACACGGAACAAAATGTCATGAAAGAGTTGAGAATATAAATATAGGCTTGCCTAAAAAGAAAAGTTAGGTAAGCCAGTGGTAATTGGCTTGGATGGGCGCTTCGCCACTGATGTTTATAGAGGTATGAACTGGCAGATTGTCCATCCCTAAACTGAAGGGGGTTGGTAATTGGCTTGGATGGGCGCTTTGCCACTGATGTTTATAGAGGTATGAACTGGCAGATTGTCCACCCCTAAACTGAAGGGGTCAATTAATTACAAAGTCAATTTCTTATAATACTGAAAGTCTGAATGATTGCATGTAAATGCAAATTTATAAAATATTGCATCGTAAGAACCTGTTTAGACTCAAACTAGTCTCTCTATTAATGATGTTCTAATCCTAATGGTAAAAAAACTAGCAGCTATTAAATTGAACCAGTTATCAGCATTTTTAACATGTTTGAATATGAGTTCTATATATAAATGTCATATTTCCTAACAAAATGGTTGGCAGATAAATAAATAAATAAAAAGCCTTTATTTCCAAATTTCCCATTTTTACATTACAAGTTTTTCCATATTGGTTAGTAATTCCTTATAGTTAGTAGTTAGTTTTATGTCTATGTATATCGATAACAATTTGTTTATTTAATTTGGACCCCTCTTCGAGTGTAGGCCTCCTCCAACTCTCTCCATTTTTGCCTGTCTTCCGCTTTGTTTAGCCAGTCTTTCCCTGTGGTTTCTTTTATATCATCTAGCCACCGTTTATATGGCTTTCCCACTTTCCTTTTACCAATTGGGCCTCTCCATTTCGTTGCCAATATTGTCCATCTCTTGTCTTTACACCGTGCGATATGTCCTGTCCATCGCCATTTTAATTTGAGGGCTTGAGTTAGTGCATCTTGTAACTTTGTTTTTTCTCTTATAGAGATACTCTTTACTTTTTGTATCTTTCTTATGTTGAGCATAGGTTGGCAGATATTAATGTATAATTCATGAGATATAGATGAACTGAATTCTAAAACTTATCCTAATGTTGATCTATTATTTAGTAAATAATAGCATTAATGGTAGAAATTAAATTTGAATACTTCTGCTTAAAGCCTATGTATCAGCTATTTAACAGTACTTTTCTCTGTTATCATATTCAATAAGGATGTTTATTAGTACTACTGCATGACTCAAGGTGAAGTCACAAATCATTGCCTAGATTTTTAATAATTTATAATTTCAGTAACAATTTGCAATTTCTGTAAAACACCAAACTAATGATCAAGAAGTTATGTAATAAAGTAAGGGTTTACTTACAAATGCCCGTAAAGTGAATTTAAAACAAGGAATATTAAGTTAGGAATTGCAGTTGCCACATTGAGGTAGGATGTGAACTCGGCCTGGAATGGAGTTTTGCGCACCAGAGGCTGCTCTAACTCAGTGGAATTCACTATAGTCGCATTACGGAATTTGTACATCCAGTACTGAAAAAAAAACATGAGCTATATTTTATTCTATAAACAGTTCTTGAATGCCAATCAATATTAATATTTATTATAATATCAATATTACTTTTTACTAAAATAACTTAATAAGTAATAAGTGTAATAACTTTAATAACTGCTATTTATTAAAATAATACTCACGTCATTCGCAGTGATCAGGAAGTTCCATGGCACTAGAGAGGTGATGCCAAATAAATAAAAAAGTAAATAAACAATCCAATAGCTGTCGCGAGGTTGCTCCGAAGTGTCCAGCACTTTCGTCGAGCACGAATCGGTCACCAGCTCGCGTTCCTCTGAGTCATCAATGATTTCCTCCTCATTTTCGTTCTCAATCGCATCAAGGCGCTCATTGTTAATCGAGTTAATCGATCCGGCGTCTTCCACGTCCATGCTCGCAGCACTTATCAACACCACAAATTCATGAACACTAAACTACAACAAAGACCTATTTTATTTTTATTCACTTCTAATGATCAATCTAATGTCCTTGTTTGTTACAAAAATCTCGGTTAACTAATGACTCGTTGAGCACAAAATAAACAAAACAAAAGGTTTATACCTGGATATGATAAAACAAAGTTATGTTTGGTACTTTTTATTGTGTAAATGCAACCGAGATCGAAATTTATTGAATTGAACAGCTGCGCGCAAGTATTTTGCTCAGCCCGACAAAAGTCGAACCTTCCCTCACTCGAGCCGAGCCGTCAGCCGAGCGAGCCGAGAGCAAGTGAAGTGACATGTGTCACTTGTGTCAATGTCATTTCACTGTCAAAATTATTAAGGCCATTGCACACACTACCATTGCACGCGAGTTGTTTGCCAATTGCTTGGTCACGACAACTTTCTATGAAAAAACAAATTAAAATTATTATAATTTGAATGAGACAGCAATACATACTTTCATTGTAACTGCACAGCTATCACGCGAGCTCTCTCGATTTTTCTCGCACTATCCGTCTCTCTCTTATTAGAACACTTAGAAGAAGAGGTATAGTGCGAGAAAAATCGAGAATATGTCGCGGCCGTCCCATGATAGACGTGTTTTTATGTCCTTTAATCATTCTTTAGTTCTTTCAATCGTCGTATCGGCGCGAACTAGTGGGGTGCGACAGTGGCGTCACCGGAAAGAGTCAAGTTCAGAACTAATTAATGTTTAATTAGACAGATATCCACGGTTATGCAGACGTGCCCGCAATAATCAAATATGATTTATATAATTATCTATTACTTTATGTTTAACTCCTTTAATGAGTATCTAAACTGGCGAATAAGTAAAATTTACGAATAAGAAAACTGACCAGTGATACGCTAACTGCCTCAGGTTCGTTAATTGTGCAGTTTTTTTTGGCCAGTCACTTCCTTTTGTTTGCTCAAATTCTCAGCAGTATCTGTCAGCGCTGGAGTAAGGTAGCATTAGTGGGGTGTTTCCCATTAGCCCGATAAAACGATTATTAGTATATCTCACAAATGAAAAGCATCAAGTAAAATATAAAATTTTATTTCTTTTAACGCTCAGTTTTACGTTTTTAAGGTTCCATATCTCTTCTACCTAATTGTCATCTAGGTATTATATATATATATATATATACATATATAGTTTTGTACAATTTACAATTAAAGCATATATTTGTTAATATGATTTTGATTAAGAATAATTAAGTAAATATAAAAGAAATACAGTGCTAAATATAACTTCAGTAAGTTTTTTACTAAATCTCAATATATTGTATTTAAGAAATACAACAAAGTAGGTAAGTAGGTACTAAAATCAATAAGTTTAGTTAACTGTAGATGTTGGGGAAACAAAAGAAGAATAATAGCATGTTAGAAAATAAATAGTTAAAGTTATGGAAAGACTTTTCTTATGGCTACTTAGTTATTAATGGATCTTACACTGTCAGTCAAGTTATAAAAATGTCCTAATAAAATCATCAACTTCTTACGCAGGGACGGACAATTGCAACCTTATATAATAATACACTAAATAAAAATAATGAAATTAATAGCTCGTTGCTAATATACCGCATTCCCGAAATACCAGATTTTGCAAAATATCGGATTATCAATATATCACACTTAGAGCTTACCACATTCCCGTTACACCAGGTTATAAAATCGTAAGGTACTCATGGAACTAAATCGTTTTAAGAATTTCGTATACTGAATATTTGGTATATTGGTAATGTGATAAATCAAGAATGTAGTATTTTGCAAAATCTGGTATTTCAGGAATTGGAAAGGTATTAATATACCGCTTTCCTGAAATACCAGGTTGCTAATGCAACGAGCGGAATTAATTACCTACTTATTTATAAGAAACACTACTTAAGTTACCTAAGTCATTGTCATTGCACATGTATGTTACAGTGTACATGTGTACGTACTTAAATGTGTATTTCTTAACGATTTGTGTAACATAGGTACAGTCGAGTTGTCCAATATCTACACAGACAACCTTTCAAAAATATCTATACAGAGACTTTATTGTTACTGACATAAGACATGTGTAGATGTTTTTTAAAGGTTGTCTGTATAGATATTGGAGAACTCGACTGTACAAGGCATCTTATAATAAGGCATAGGTCCTTATTATCATATTTCCTATCACAAATTATCGAATTTATCCAAATGATACGATATTCCGTTATAGATAGTTCATTAATTGAGATCGTGCACTTCTGGTAAATTTATAAAATTAGAAATAGTACCTAATACTATACAATTAGAAATAAAATTCATAATATAATAACATATTTCATAAGGCACTCCTGCTGCACATATGGGTATTTCATATGATTATAAAAATAATGAATTATTTCCTTTTAAATGCAAGAAAACAAGGTAATCAAACAAGACATTCCATTCAGTCTTTTTCATTGCTACTTACTCAGTACTCATATACCTACGTCCTACGATCGATTATGTCTTGTCTGCTGTAATTTCGCTTCATGCTTATTACTAACTTGATATTAAAGTATCATATTTAAAGGTCCTAAATGGCAGTGTCTTAGCGCGATGGTCAATTAAATAGCGTTATGTAAAAAAAAACATAAAACCTTGAATACCTATCGCCTAGTAAATAAGCCAACATACAAAATACAAATCAAGTAAGTTCATTCACATAGCGGTCTCCAAGGGTTGACTATATGTTCTGCTCGCTTCAGTCATTGGTAAAGAACTAGACTCTGTATCGTCGAAATCAAAATTAGTTTCTAGTAACGCTTCAGATTTAGACCTACCGCCTAAACCTGGCGTTGGTGAGGTATCGAATTCTCGTGATAAATCTTGGGGGCTTGAATCGTAGCTTGGAATGTGATCGGAGAAATCTGGAGTGTACACGGGCGGATGCGGTGGGCTTGGAAGATTGTCTTCATAATATTGTTGTTGATCTGCAAATTGAAATAATGAAGCAATTAGCAATCAAGTACAGAATCTGTCCGAAGGTTTAGTATGTATGAGACTTACCAGCAATAGGCTTCCTTTGTCCGAACGTAGTCGTTGACACAGCGCCCGGCTGAGGTTGCTCTGGCATTCTCGATCTCAACTCCATAAGGAAAGATAATTTCGGTTGTGTGGCGAAGTTAGGAGCACCATATGGACTATATTTAGCCTCCTTCTCTAAACCATGCCTCAGATCGAATGTATCCGTCTTTCCTCGCAGAGGCAACGTGTCTGATGTGAAGTATTGGGAGTCGCTTGCGGGCGAGAGCGTGTCATCGTCTTGGGGTGATTGTACGCCTCCAGGATGATGTATTATCGGGATTTCTTCAGTGGTTACCGTATTCATTGAGGGAGCGCCACTGGTGGCGTTCGAATTGTCTTTGTAGCCTTCGTTTTTGAACGCCAGATTGTACGGGCGGTTTTTATTCTGTGGAACCGAATACTCTGGTGATGCAGGTTTTTTCATAAATGTACTATGCTTCAGTTGCATAATGTTCGGATTAGGGTTGTGAGCTTCATAGATGTCAAAGCTTTGGTTGTCTTCCATGGAAGAATTGAACTGACTTTTTTCCATCGACTCAATTGATGTCGTGGACGCGAGCATCTTTCGATAATCGGAGCCTTTGGTTAAGGTCTCGGTCGATCTAGTACTCTAAAAAATAACACGGTTTGTTAGTTTTGATGTGAAATAGTTAATATTATTTTCGTTCAATGCCAACAGTTTGTCTAGGTAAGCATACCATTTGCGCTAATTTTCTTCTGTATGTGTTTTCAGGGAAACCTCCGTTAATGCTGCCAATTGATCTAACGGAGTGCAGTGACTGTCTAATGGAGTTGCGACGTTCCAACCGTTGAACATGTCTGGAATATATAAATTACTTTAAAAACAAAAACAAAGTTTAAACCGACTTCAATTCAGTACCTACTTCGCCAAGCCACATACATGTAAACGTATGACGTGCTAAATGTGATGTCTGATGTAGAGTTGGGATGTTTGGTGGCATTGGGGCGAATAAAGAGCAATGGAGTCGTTGGTATATATTTTTTGATTGAATAAATGAATGAATAACTGATTGTTAAACCAATAATGTATAATTAAAATTATTGGTTCCATACAAGTAAATTGATTCATAAAAAATAAATAAAAACACATTATATTGCTGAAATGTATAATGTTAATGTTATACCTATTCAAGGTCTTGAACAAATTTTCATTGGAATAAGTTTCAGTATACTACTGATACTTCAGTTTCAGTATCAGTAGTAGCATATAATATTCATTCGAAATACCCTATCTTACTACGTCAATATTAATTCTTGTTTGATTTCACTTGTACTGAACAATGATATAATGATTAGGGTCAGGATTCCCGTGGCACTTTAGCACAAGAAATGTAGTAAATCCGCCGTCATGTACTTTTATAATTAAACGAATGACTGAATAGTAAAAACATTTTATGTAGAATTTCTAATATAACTTATATTACACTGGTTGACCAAAAAGTCCCGGCAACTAACTCTTATATCATTGACATTGCTCAAATTCTGAAGCATGCTACGTACTCGTAAACATCGGTGGATGTAGAGAGATCGTTTTCGACACAAATGGTTTTTTCACAAGATAAGAAACCGTATAACGCCAGCTAATATGGAACAAATTGCCATAGTATTACTTTTCATAATCTTGACAACCGTTTAACATCAGAAGAAGATCATATGCAAGATTTTGAAACTTTAATTCCAGTTGCAAGTTGTTCAAGCTCTTGAATACGTAAACATTTTAGCAAACAAGTAAAATTTATTTAAATGTTATATTATAATATCATCATTGTAATTTACAGTATTGCATTGCAGTTGTCGTCAAAAATGTATGTAAAATATGTAACTAGTAAAATATGCGATGTATCAACAAACCTAAATTGTTCGCTCTATACATGTTCATTGTGCTAAACTGTCACCAGAATCCTAAGATCCTAACCCTAGACTGATGTATATTACATGGTCAATAAACGTTATAAGTATGCTATTCATGAACATTTCACATTTCCTTTCCACTTTACCGCATGAACTGCTCCTCGAGAGGAAATGCGTTAATTATTACAGAAAAAACCCAAGTCGCTATATGTCCGCCGATAATATTTGAGGAGTTTCGTCGATTCCTCAAGGATCTTAGAATCGCCTTTGGCACTTCATTACTTGCTACTACAACGGAATCATTTCACCAAACTTGCAATTTCCGAGGGTAAATACACGTGTTAGATAAATGTCTTATTTTTTTCATTCTTTGTTATAATATATACCATACAATGAAATGACTACCTTGTACCTATAAAATTTGAGGGTTGCCCTTCGTCACAATGGGACTACCACCTCAGAAGGGTATAAGTACTTTCGAATTCGAATAAAATAATTTACTTTAAAAACAAAGTTTCAACCGACTTCAACTTAGTACTCCGCCAAGCCACGAGAACATTTCCACATTTATTTTCCAATTTACCACATGAACTGATTTCCGAGAGCAAATGCGTTGATTATTAGGGAAAATAATAGGGCTTTAAAATTCTTTATATTGAATAATATTAAGGAACACACTAGTCGGAAAGACAATTTTTTCGAGAGTTTCCCTCAATTTCTTCAGGATTCCACCATCAGATCCTGGTTTCCTTACCATGGGACCACCCTTGGGATACTCCCTTTCCAACAAAAAAAGAATAAAAAAAATCGGTTCATAAACGACGAAGTTATCCGCGGACATACATAAAAAAATATATATATATACGGTCGAATTGAGAAACCGTCCTTTTTTGAAGTCGGTTAAAAATAATTTAAAAAATCGGTCCACAATTGATAGAGAAATCGGTGAAAGTACATTAAAAAAACATAGGTACAGTGGAAAATGGAACACAGAACCTCCTCCTTATTTGAAGTCGGTTAAAAATAATAGATCAATCACAGTTCCAAACTGGTATACCTTTAAGTACCTATCTAGTTGCCAGTTTCAGGTTCGGTTTGGAAATTATTAACACAAAATCTGGTTGATTGCCGAGACAATCTTACCTGTGTTTGGATTTGGAATACCAGCAGACCAAGGCTGCGCCGACTAACACCACAACCAATGCCAAAATGCCAATAAAAGCCACGGCAAGCATATCTCCCTTCCACGCTAAGGGGTCAATCGTAATCTTTGGATCTGTAAAACAAATATCATTTGGAAACGAGTCTGAAATCCCTGTCCCATTTAAATTATTTGCTCCTAAATGATCACTTACCAATCTCACAAATAAAAGCATGTTTTTGGTTACAATCAGTATTTTCAACACTGGAGAAAGCGAATGAAGAGCATTGTGTGAGATAGTCAATGTGTTTCACCCAAACGCGGTCACCATATTGGAACCACTGGTTCTGAGTTTGGATGAAGTTATACAGTGCCTCGTAGTTGCCATTCACATAAGGAAGGGACGCGTTATCCGACTGAAATGCAGAGATACTAATATCAGTTTCGTTGAACCAGTTTTCCAAAAAAATAAAACAGCTACCTACTCTTCTTAGAGCATTTTACAGAAAAAGAGGTGCATGAGCTTATTAATACATATTATACAGATCATATTCTTTATTGTGTTAAAAAGTACATCTGCAACTTACAGCTAACCGCCAATATAGTACATTAATGCAATTCGTGGATGAGTTGATTTTGTCGGATGAAGCGAAGTTGAATCCCACAATAGATACGAATCCACGAATTGCCATTCCCGCCGAGGCAGATATAGTGCTTTTCTCCATAAATGCGAGGAAATCAGATGATATTTTTAAAATAATATTTAGTCTTAATTGTAAAACAGCTAGTATGTCAAAAACCTATCAAGTTCCCGACCAACTTCTTTTTTTAAAGTACGCGGCATGACACGTGGTGCCTGAAACTGCCACCACGTGTCATGCCGCGTAATTAACTTGCATTTTTTTTTAATCCATCACAATATCATTAAATATTTTATGTAATTAAAATCTAGGATTAAAATCTAAACGCCTTTTCGTCAGTTATGTATTTTATTTAGAAATATTTGTATTTCTTTATTGAACTCTATTTGAGACACTTGTAAAAACGTCACTTCGGTCACACAAAGTCAGTGACTGTCTACGAAAATTAAAAAAATGAAAACGCGGGTAAACTTGAGCACCCTATAAACGTGTACAACATGCATTAGTTGGAAGGAGACGGGCAAATATACCTTTCATTTTAACTAAAGAAGTTGCTGTGACAAATTGCCTTTAGACATACGAGCATATAATGCCGGCACCACAATGCGCTATGCGCTATTCGTTATTCGGCTTATGCGCCTGTATTCAACGCAGTGTGGTCGGTTTTTTCGTGTATGTTTGCTTTATGCGCACGCATAACGCATTAAGCGCGAATAGCGAATCCCCTTATCCGTCGACTTGTCGGTTTTTTGGTACACATCAAAGGAGGCAAATAAGTCGAAAAGCGCGTCGGCGGCCCACACTTCGTTCAATCACTCATTTGCTCGCTAGCGGCAGTCGTGTCTCGACGTGTTCGGAGTGGACTAACGAAAAAGTTATAATACTTAATAAAAAAAGTTAGTCAGTAACGAGGAACCTCACGTACTATTTTGCTACAGTAAGGGTGAGGCCAGACGAGCGTAATTTGTGGGCTGTGAGTCGCGCGAGTTCGGTCCGTCCATAGATGGACATTTCGATTTGCCCATATATGGGCGGACCGAAATTATGCGAATCGCAGCTCACAAATTACGCTCGTCTGGCCTCACCCTAAGGCGAACATTTCAGAGCATATTGAAGAATAAATACTTACCAAACAAAAACTGTTAGCGTCTGCATATGTCATGGGTGCCCCGATATACATATAGCACGTTCCGGCGACAGCGTCCCAACCAGGAGGGCACTTGCCTCCTCCAAGCACTGTCAAATTATTCATGTAAAAGGGCATGTAGTCCACTTCCAGGAATAGAGGGTTATCGGACTGATCCCTGATGCGGCCGGCAACGGCTAAGGTCTCGTTATAGCTCCAGTAGTTATGTTTGGCGTCGATACGGGTTCGCCACAGCTCTAGAGCGCTGTAACGAATATAACATTAATTTAAAAAAACGAGTATTTTTGTAATGATAACCCAACTCCTCATCTAAAATAATATGAGCCTTAATTACAATGTTAGGGAGTGACCACACCGGTGCTTAACGCTACGGATACGCGTTGACGTGTCGTATGCGTCACGTATTCTTCATAAATTTTGCTGCGTTTTACGGTGCGTTAGCGTATTTTGAGCAGCGGTGTGGTCGCACTTTTATGCATTAAAAAAAATGCAATCCGGTTAGAAGGACCACCAGACATGAAATGAACCGAATGACCTTTAGGAAGTTCACATGGAATGATTTAATGTAGACCTCAGGAACACGTTTAAATAAAGTATCATTTAGATTAATTGATAAAGAAAATCAATGTATGGGCTCCCTCTAAGCATATTCATGGTTAAAAAAGTTTATTGAAATGAATGATTCTTAAAGTTGAAATCAAAGTTGATAAAAGTGGTGCTGTTGATGAAAATGAAATCGTGGTAAATGATGATTTATATGTTTTTTTTTAACAAGAAACTTACCTTATCGCATTTGGATTATAGTCAACAAAGCTATGGTCCGGCGCAGCCATGCAACAGAAACATGCAAATCAGAATTTTATAATATGGGGATACAACACTTCTTTTTTTAAGAAATAATGTCATGCAGATTTTTTTATGTTAAGACATTTAAGGTCTAGAGAATGTATTTATGTGATGCAGTATTTCAAAAGTATTTTTCGTTAGGTGTATGTACTTACATAGATCTATTAACCGTGATCATTTCATAATCGTTGTCGGGATTAAAGAAAATGTTATCTACATAGTGTTGCCCTGCGGTCCCCGCCACAACTGTTGCGCGCCCTTCGCGATCCAATGCGTAATTTCTGAAACAAGAAGCATACTATTAACCACATTCATTCATTACCATTGCAAACCCAATTTCGCATACTTAATTATTTTACTTACTTGTAGAAACCGTTATGAGACGTGGTTTGGTAAATAGGCAGTCGAACTTTATCAAAACCAGCCACCTCTAAAATTCTCTGGCCCGTATTTTCATGAACGTAGTTGTACGTGAAATTGGAGACTACTTGACGCAGTACTATTACGTCCTTGAATTGGACGTAATTCCGAGTGAAATAATTTCTATATATTGTGACCTCTTGGTAAGGTGACGATTGACGACCTGACAAGAAAAGAACATCGCTGTAGCACTCATATACTTCATAGGTTTTATCGAAATTAATGAACTTATTAAAGTAAATATTCACCCTCTACTTTAAGACTTGGTAAGTCGTGATTTAAGAAGAAGAGATTGTTGTGTATCCATCCGCGTAATGACGTAGCAGAACTTCGGGAGTCAGCTCTCAAAGCTAAGCCACCAACGTTGCCTCGTACTAAGTTATGCTGAAAAACATTTCTTTGTTTAGATTACGCATGATAAATACTGACGTCAAAGGCTCGAAAAGACTGCCAGCGGGAGGGTAGCGGGGCTTGATGCGGACGCGTGATGCGGGTGGGACGCCCGGTCACACAAGAGCATCGCGCTGGCCTCGCGCCATCATGCTACGTACGCACCTGACGCTGCGCTGTCTGACGTCACACTGACTTCGCGCGGCGCGCCCGCTAGACATGGGTAACTCCGGAGTGATTGTCACCAAAATTCTACTTGATATTACTTAACGTCTTTTCCGCTCACGGGACAATGATGTCCCGGACCTTTGGATACTTAACGTTATTATACTGTTCAAAAAAATAACTTATTTAAATTAAATAAAGTTGTTTCGCATGTTGCACTTTCCTCGCTACAGTGAGGTTAAAAGTTTTGTGTTACACACGGGTGCAAATGTATTTTACTTCTCGTGTGTTGAAACACTCGCGGATAAAATAACACTTTGCACCCTTGTATAACAAATAACTAATAGTTGCTTAAAGGTACGGGTTGTCCGCAGACAGTAGCAGCAGACGCCGTGTCGCGGCGACACTACTGGTTTCTATACATTTCTGGTTTCATGGTAAATGCGCGAAGTGGGTGTTAGCGAAAATGTAATTAAATTTTACTATTTAGTTAGATACTTACCCTGAATACAAAGGTTTGGGTATTTTGCACGTCAAGTCTCACTGCGGCTTGGCACGATGTGAAATTACCATAAAGTTTGAGACAATTATCGACCAGTTCATTTCTAGTGATGGCGACTAGAGGATTTACTTCACCCACGGAAACATAGCTGATAGCGCCATCCCTATTTTTAGTGAATATACTGCTAGATATATTGTGATGCACGTCACGACCTGTAACAAGAAAAAATAGCAACATTTAATAAATGTTTTACCGTTATCTTATTTCAAAATAGTGTAAAATTATTTCCATTCATCATCATATCAGTCGAAAGACGTCCACTGCTGGGCATAGGCCTCCCCCAAAGAGTGCCAAAATGACCGGTCCTGCGCCACTCGCATCCAGCGGACTCTCGCGATCTTTATTAGGTGATCAGGCCACCGCCTACCCACGCTGCGCCTTCCGGTACGTGGGCGCCACTCGAGAACCTTTCCGCCCCAACAGCCATTGGGTCTACGTGCAATGTGCCCCGCCCACTGCCACTTAAGTTTAGCGATTTGGAGGGAATTCCATTAGAACTTGGGAAATTAAGATATACTTACCGAATCCAATTGAAGATATAGGCAAGGTGACAATTTCAGCAATGAAACCATGAACCGATGATGCGCCATTAGCGAACAATTTAATACTCAAACTGGCTCCTACGGTCTTGAAGAGTTTCTTCTCATCTGGAGATCCATTTTCTAAATATCCAATTTGAGGCGCTGTTATGTTGTAGATATCACCATCGTATAAAGTCAAGGAATCTCGTTTCCCGTAGTTCATTGTATGATTGAACAAATTGAACTGAAGCAGTCTGAACCCAAATGGTTTCACTCTATACATGCTTTTGAATATCTTGACACAATTCACTGGATTATTGTCATACTTGTAGTATATTATGACCCTTTCTTCAACTGTTATAACTTTGCTACTATCACAAATATCAACAAGAGAAAACATATGGTATGGAAGATTCAGATCCTTCAATGGTGTAAAACTGGATTCTTCAGACTCCCTGCCTTCTCCGGTCAGTGAGATTGCGCTGATACCCTCACCTAATACATCATTTATAGAATTAAACATCATGTCTATCGAATCGGTGGGAGACACGAGGTTTATGCCGTGATAGGCACACTGACTTATGTTTACATTTCTTATTCTTGGATTTTTAACAATACTTTGAATAGCAGGAGACCTTTCACTGTGAAGAATGCCGGCGCCTGTTATATGAACGTGTTCTAAAGCGCTCTCTACTTTCCTCATGGTTTCATGTGTGTGATGATCATGGATTCTATGTTCATAAAGAGAATATTCGAATTCAGGATTGGCAAATCTTATGCCACCCCAATAGTCCAAAGATTGTTTTAAATTCCTCTGGCCACAATGTATAAATACGAATTCTGAATCCCATTTACATTCATGTCGATGGCCGTAAAGCTGACCATTTAATCTGATTGGGCAATCTTCATAACGATCCTCAGTGCCTACACATTGCAAGGGTTCTGGCCAAGACCATATTCGGGATAAAGAATTGCTATGGTATTCTACCCGTCTATCATGTGCGAAGAATACGTTGATAGGATCAAAGCCTAGTTCTCTGCAAACTACTTGAGCATTTCTTTCAGTAAAGCGATTATCGCACATAGGCACCCATTGTAATGTCGTTCGGTTGTAATATTCTAAGAAACCCTCGTTTGTTTTATCCAAGACGTTATCATTCATTGAACAATTACGTCCAGTGCATAGCCTTATAGATTCTTGCACCATAAGAGTTTCTAATTGCCTTCTTTGTTTGTGATGATAGGAAGAATATTGGTTGACATCTCTTTTTTCAATTCTGTTACTTTCAGCATTGTCTGATGTTGTAATTGGTCTCATAAATATCGGTAACTGAGCATGACCAATCGCTTGCAATGTTCCCATGACTAGAACGCCAACATCAGGTGGAAATTCTAGTATAACGCCTGGGGTGATCGTTAAGGTCACATCGGGCATTACTGTAATATCCGATTTTACTATATACGGAGCAATGCGAGCATCAATCGTGAGATCTTGTGTAAGACGGCCGCCAAGATTATTGACATCCATTAAAGATTGAGGACTAAACGAAACAGATAAACTAGAATCAAAGTTGTCTTCTAGTAAAAATGGTAAATAAGTTGCAATGGCATGATTATTCCAATCATCAAAATCAAATATTTGTCTTTTAATTTCTTGTTCCTCAGGGCTTCCCCACCAGTTTTCAGAAACATCTAGTAGGTTATTTGTCTTAGCTGTTTTTATACCTGCCAGAAGAGTATATTGCAGATCGTTGCTACCAAACAGGTTCCTGCTCACTTTGACTTTTTGGATTCCTTTAAAACCGAGAGCATATGTTGGATCAGAACTTTTGACTAATGATCCTCTACTTACCTGAAGCATAGGTTTATTATTTTTGACTTGGTTATGGATAAAAACTGCGTATACAAGTCCCATGATTTCGCTTTGGCTGTCCATAAAGAATTGAACCATGAATTGACCGTTGTTCCGTTCTATCAAATTTCCGTCAACTTTCATTTTCTTTTCCATGCCGCGAACAGCAATGCATCCAGTTTTACAATTGTTATTAGTAAATACATTTTTAGTCATGTTAACCTCTGCAAAGTGACCGTCAATAGAGAGTCCGAAATTTTGATTACCCCGCCAAGTATTATTGTGCATATAGACAGAATGTGTGAAATTTTCATTGTACTGCCACACGTAAGGCAAACTTATTTCAAAACCTCCTAGTTTATTCCTTTCTACGGTATTGTCTTGCAGGACGTAGTGATACAAATTATTAGAACTTCTTAGATCTCGTGCGAACTGATAAATTCCTTTTCCGTTGTCTGTTATCATGCTACTGTTAATCATAATCGTTATCTCGGTTATGTTGCTGTCATGTATATCCCAAAATGGCGTATTTATATACACGGCTTCTTCATTATTGTGTGATATTTCACAATTTATTATTTTAATAGTTTCATTGGCCTTTCGTAAAAAGTGATCACCTAGTTCATTTAAGTACCTGTTATAATATAACGCTTTAATACCTTTCGTGTTACCTCGGATTTTGGTATTGACTACTTGAAGCGTGGGTACTGGTCCTTTGACAATTCTATTTCGAAGATTCTGTACGGGTGCAATAATAGTACTGACAACAAGTACAACACCTCCCAGGGCGGTCTTACCACTTTGGTATGTAAGTACAACGCCGAAACTGTTACTCGTCGTTGGAAAAGTAGACAGGTCGCGGTCAAGACACCACTTAGTGCTACCTTCATTTATATTCTGTGAATCATATATGCATATACTTTCTGTAGAAAAATTGTGGATTGGATTTAAGAGTTGAAGTCCAAGAACATATCCAGGGTTGCATTTGATGTTGTACGTTTTCACGATATTTTCATCGTAATGTTTAGTAAACACAATATGCCGCGTTTCTCCATTTGCCAAACTTATATCTGTTTCAAATTCAGGTAACATGATGGGATGGTAATTTGACTCATCCATATTAAAGCCAGGATCTAAATGAAACCAACCAGCAATTTCCCTTTGTCGTAAGCCGGGTATGTGCGGGTTGTGAGATATACCAGCAATGTTATTGTTTTCTATCGTTGAACTATAAACTTTCAAGCCAAGTTGTTTAAAGCTTATACCACTCCCTCGATTATTACTGAATTCTGAATTACGCACTGTATTTATAGCATCCGCTCCATACAAATCTGAGTATATAATACCTAAGCCATCATGATAATTGTTTGCTATTTTTACACTTTCCAATCCGTGCCTGGCAAAATCTAATTGAAGTGCAGGTTTGAAAGTATTAGACGAGTAATCCAAAAGGCCTGCCTTTTCAATACTGACGTACTGTAAATCTGACCTTTCTGATATAACACTGAACCTTACGCCAGCCCAACTAGTTTCGTAGCATCGAATGCCCACATCGTTTTCATGAGAACACGAATTTTCAAAGTTTTCTATATTTTCTGCCTTACATTTTGTAATATCATAATCGAATTCTGTACATTCCACGTTCGATAATATAACATCCTCTGTCATTCCAGCGGAGGGTATTTCACTAGGTTCAAGAAACCAATCATTAGGATTTAACGCTAGACCAAGCTGGTGGCAAACTAGAGCAGCATTGATTACATTCCATTTGTAATTACATACAGTACCCCACTTGTCATTAACTCTTACTTGCAGTCTTCCCTCATGCTGCGTCCTGCCACCCAAGAGTCTAATAGGCACTATCGGTTCGGAATATCCTGGCGTAGTTAGCACGACTTCTGGATCTGTTTCATAAACACTATCGTTTGACATAATGATTTCTTCTTTAAGTGTAAATGTGATGTCATTGGGCCGTTTGCCTCTTGCTTCTAATTTTCCTGCTATCATCATCCCTATAGCTGGAGGGAATTTTAATGTCACTCCGGATTGTATTACTAACTTGCCCCCAGGGCGAACATTAATATCTTGGTTGACGTCGTATTCTCCTGGACGTAATATTTCTATTCCTTCCACTTCTCCACCAACGGTAAACGTACCAGGAATGTTAAATTGTGGTACATATAATTGATTATAGTTAATTTGTGTTGCACCAGGGTTGCTACTGTGTAGTAAATACGGCATGTAATTTATCTTTGCTAGATTATATCGGTCTTTTCTATGAAATAATCTATTGTAAACTTTTTCCTCTTCACCCGCACCAAGCCAGTTGTATGTACAATTTAGGACTTTACTTTGATCTTCAATGTGTGAACCAATTTCATACTGAGCCTCAGGATTATTAATGATATTTCTATACACGTCTATGTTACTTGAAGCCAATACAATGGTGGCCGCCACTCTACTTCTTGGGGTTAAACGGGATGACACTCCTTCTAGAGGTTCAAATGGCTCCCTCACTTTATTTTCTCGTAAATAGTTCCTGGAGAATAATATGTACTGAAGGTCGCTGTATGGTGACAAACCCAAATTCACAACAAAGGGTCCTTTATTACCAAAGAAATAATTGTGCTGTATGTTAAACAGAGCAGGAAGTATTTCAAATTCCTCTTTGTGTTTTCCCTCCATTCTATTAAGAATAACGATAGCACCGTAATTACCATGTTCGAAATAATTGTATTCTATACGTCCATTGATATTTAGAGCTGGCTGTATTTTGATAGGCACCTTTTGAGTTTGGTAAAATCGATTGTGACCAATTTGTAAATTTAACAATTTGGGTGGCCTTATCAACCTCCAACATGTAGATATTTCGACTGTACTTTCCATGCTCATATTAAACCAGTTTCCTGTAATATTTACCCAATGACCACCACAAAAATTACCATGTAGTATACCCACGTCTAGATTCTTAAATATTTCAGAATATTCGATAACTGTAGTCTGGTTTGTTGGTAAGTATTCAGTCTCTTGCGTATTATTTATCCACACTGCAATACCATAGCCTTGGTTGGAACTCAATATGCTTCGTGATATATTTCGGTTACCTCCTGTAACTGTTATATTTATACCATCGCCTTGGTTAAAAGAAATTCTACTTTCAGTTACGTTAACGTCTCCGGCTCCATTTAAAACTTGCAATCCTGCAACGTGATTGTTATTAGATATCGATGTACGGAGTATATGGATTTGCGATCTTAAATTTTCTATAACGACACCTCTACCATTATTATCGGAAATAATTGTATCGGTCACATTCAAATCATACACTTTGCTAACGCCCGAAGTCAGACTTAGAAAACCTGTGATATCTGTTCTCGTATTAGCCTTAAATCGTACATACATTCGGTTTCTTGTCGACGTAACACTCTGTGGTCTTGAGTGGTTTCTCAAAGTAAATGATAATAATAGTTTATCGTTGAGAGTCAAGCCGTCATAAATAAATATCTCTCCGGTATCGTTGCGGTTCGTTAAAATTTTTAGGAAGCTTAATGTTAAAACATGATCCGCCCTCGTGTAAAACTTCTGTTCACAATCTCGTTCCATATTAGAATACCTTGATTGTTCTACAGTCATTTGAATAGGAAACGTTTGACTAGGTGTGGATGCCATTGTACAAAGATCAAATATTTCACTTCGATCAAACTTTTCGTCTATATTCATTTCGTGCACAACATATTTGACTCCATCACCGCCGTTATCGTGAATCAGGCAGTTCTCAATCTTGGTCATGCCGTAAGTAGAATTCACATAGATACCGTAACCTCTATTGTTTTGTATCGTGCAGTTGTTGATTACTATAGGCGCATTTGGTGACGTTACGTTAATAGCGTTGAAAGCAGAGTTAGATATTTCAATGTCTTCCATAATTGGTGGTACCCCTATTACATCTAATGCACTGGTTGCGTTATTGTCTCTGCCCAGGCCAGCATTTCTTATAGTAATATGTTTGAGCCTGGACATTGATGTTGGTACGTATAAAGTGTTGGCCGCAGTTAGAATTCTTTCATACACTGCATTTTCAAAACGCAAACCTCGCCAGTGTCTCGCCGAATTACCAAGCTCGTTATCATCGTGGTGGGGCGAACATTGAATTGCAAGGTCGGGGTGGTAATCGCAGACACCTGAACCTAGTTGCCGCGAGCTCCAATCACACTGGAAGAGATCGTATTCGGTGCCTCTACACTTCGGTTCCTCGAATAATAGGCGAGCGCGACGACCCGGTTGCCGATCCACCCAGTTGTAAAATGACCCGCCCATAAATCCTAGTTGTCTGCATGCCGTTTCCATGTCATTAATGGTCCAACTGAAAATGATAAACAAATATTGAATTTTTTTTTGGAATAAAGTACCTACCCAATTTAATTTCGATGAAAGTATGTACTCGTACGTTATCTTTATTTATTTATATACTTACTTTCTAGAATTTGTACAGACAGATCTCCATTGACCCCGATGCAATAATTGCACCCTTCCTGCTAAAATTGAGGGTCCATCTACCAAACGTATGTCTGGAATGGGTTTGCTTGACTTGGGAGGCTCTTCCGTGCTCGTAAAAGTAATACCATTTTGATGTGCACCCTGGAACGAAACAAAACAGGCAATTACTCTGTGCTCTAGGTACGTGGTAAAGTAGTGGTTAGAGGTATAGTGGTAATCGTACTAACGGGCCGCCTGATAAGTGGTTAAGTTGCCGTAAGGAAGGCCAGACTTAAGCTCCAATTAGATTTATTGCACTTTACGGTAGAATCATGTCTTGACCCCAAATTATCAACATATTGCATCAACAAACTCTTGCTATCTCAAATATACAATTGTTTTCAGTTTCTCAATATTTCTATTCAAAGAATTAACCCAAGCGGTACCAAAGGCTGACCATAGACTAGAAGAATAGACGGATGTGCAAATCGAACACCGGGTTTAGGCAATTTTATTCTCGACCATCGACCTAATTTTTTTAGGTAGGTTTACGCTAGTGGGTTTATGGCATTCCGCTGCAGATTATTTGGCATTTCCGTTGACACTTTCACTTAAAATGAGACACAAGACTACAACAGGCCTCTTATTCTCTAGACGAATTTCTTTGCCAATCATCCAATGAATAACAATAATGATAATAGGTACGTAATATAATATATAATAAATGTAATGATGATACCTAATATAATAATAATAAATGTAATGATAGTTCACAATATAATAATAATGTGATATTTAATGTTGTATACCTATACGAAATGTTCAAATTAATATTCTGTGTAAACTGACCTGTAACCATGTTATCAATAAAGATTGAATTGAATTGAATTGAACACAGAACAAAACAGATGTTGTTGATCATAAGGTAAGCTTGAAACACAGTTCGTCATAAGTTAGAATATTCGGGTATATATTTCTTTCTCGCTTGATCTAACATGTTGCTATTGTTTGTACTGAAATTCCAAAACATGAGTTAAATAAAAGATAAGTAGAGGAGGCTTTGTTGTTTACAATGGTAACATCAGTTTCAGAGTGTAATGACTTACTTACTGCCTACATTTATTAACCGAAACAGAAGTCGATAACGCGAGGTTGTTAGCAGCATGACATCATCACACCGGAGCGGTGGCCGGCCGGTACTGGCATCCGGCAACCCACGTACGAGCTATCGACATCAACGTTTGCCCTGCGCACGCGTCGATGCGCCCTTGCACTTCACGCTAGATATGGCTTCCTGCCTTTTCAAGCATCCCCATTCATTCCGTCACGAACTACTGGCTACCAACTGTCACAATGCGAAATTGTACAGGAATGCAGTGTGGTTGACATTCTCGGTATGTCGTTACATCTGATGGTAAGGTATTTGTGTAGAATTTATTTATTTATTTCAATGGTCGTGGGGGCGCAACGTTCAGTAGAGTAACATTATTTATTTAACTTTTCTGTTTCAACTTTTCTATAGGTATCCCTAATTCCCTAGTGTGACTGCATATTTTATATCATATTTTCATCACAACATCTTCAGTCTCATATTCCAGCCAAGGTAACCGTTCTCAAATGATTCTGCTGCAGGCTTGGCCTAAACCGTATTTTTAAGGCAGGTCACCAGACGTCCGTTAAATAGTTCCGCGTGGTTAGCCACCAACGGCAAAAATACATAAAAAATCTCACAGCAATAGCCCGCAAGGTAGGTTGAAAGGACGGCGCAAGGACGGCTTAAACTCATCGAGACATAATGACTCACAAAAAAGATTCGGTAACGTAAAACGAGTAGTCTCTGACTAGCACCTCATTTACTTTCTAGTGAGTATGAGTATTCCCGTTTTTATGTAAGCACTAATTACGTAGGTCATATAGTTTATAGGTTATGACCTATAAACTATATGACCAGTTTTATTGTACTGATTGTTTTCACTCTTGGCAATATGGATAAGTATAATCATTTTTTTTTTATCTGATTACGGTCTACTACGGCAAGCCACAGAAAAATGATTAGACTTCATTCTGCCAACGTAATGAATGAACATAAATAATCTATAAAGCATTAATATTTCAGGTACACCTACTTCAGTAACCGGACCGGATGAAAAGGACTCATTTACGATCAGAGCATGCACAAATAATTGTATTTTTGTTTGATGGTATACAGCTGTCGATTAAATACGAAGAAATGTCTAGTGATAATCAGATACTTTGGAAATAAATGGGTGAAGATTTAAAACAAATATGTTAAAATGCTTCGTTTAAATACGACGTACTCATGTCAGGCAGTATTGACAATACAATCGTTACACATTACATCGACTACAGCTGATGTTAATTAACAGTTGGTGTAATAAAGTTGTAAATAAAGTAAGTTTTACTTGAGGATCTTGCAATGGTCCAGAATGGTCGGATATCGGATGGACTTGTTTGTGAATTTGTCGACGCGTTTATAATGAAAATGAGTTAGCGTCAACTCGACCTTTTTGAGCCACACGGATTAGCATTTGCGAAAATATTTCACAATTGTGTAGGTATTATATATGGCCTGAACATCAACGGTTAACATCAGATTCCAGCTTATGGTTCAGACTTCCGGTATGGTACTACAAAGAATTTGTGAGAGCACGGTGCGTGGAATTTTAAGTAAGTATAGAATACCGTGGCCAACGTGCGACCGTCATGGACAATAAGGTAATAAAGCCAGTAGAGATACTCGTATTTAATGGGCGACAAGGATTTTGTCAAGATTTTGCTTTAAGTTAAAGGACAGATACGGAAAACGAGGACATCGAGTTTGAATTCTTGTAACTTTTTGTACACAGTATACATATAAATAATGTGGAATTTATATTTCTATAGTGTTAACTTGGACTTTAATTTTTCCCCTTACGATCTAAAGGACACTAAGGAGTATTCCCAGCAATTTCTTCTGGCGATTTATGATAGTCCAAAGTAATTTACTATGTAATTTATTTCAGTCTGAATGACCACGGAGCGTCGGTCATGCATGCAAAGCCTTTTAGTATGCACATTGACGTTAATTTTTAGTCGAGTTCTAACTTATGTGCACGGACAAAGTGATCAAAAATATGTGGTTATTTTCAAGGGCATAATGTTCCTCAGATATTATTGAACCTTTGGGAACGTGCATATATTTATGAACTCGACTGTACCAATTCCTATTCGTAAACCCTATTACAGTGAGATAATTTCTGTCACTTAAGAGTCCGCAGTAAGCTCGGCCGAATTTCACCTTCCCATACAAACGTAGTTACGCTCTCATTTTGAAACTAATACGTGTTGGATTGTGACGAAACTTTGCATACACAATGACAGGAAGTATATCTATGTCTGTAATTAGTTTATATGATTACAGTTTATAAAACAAACAAAATACAGCAAAAACAAGTTTTGTATGAAAAACTTAAATTCGCTGTATTTTTTTACTATGATATCTGAAGCTACATAAACTAATTACAGACATAGATATACCTTATGTCATTGTATATGCAAAGTTTCGTTACAATCCAACACGTAGTTTTAATATGAGAGCGTAACTACGTTTGTATGGAGAATCGAGCTTACTGCGGACTCTTAAGTGTCTTGTCTTGTGTGAGTGATATTTGAAAACGAATATCATACGTTGCTGCACCGAAATAGGCTATGCCTATCATATAACATAACATAATTGATAAATTATCTCCATTCGCAAGTTTAATGTAAACGTTAATTGTTCTATTCTACCTAACATTCAAGTCGGCGGCGGCGCACTGTGAATCGAGTAGAACATGCAAATGGGACAAAAACCCTTATCAAATATCCAAAAACTCATTATGGTAGGTCATTACTAATGAGTATACATTAAGAGTCCCACGTGTTATTTTTTCCTGCAACCCCCCCTTACATGAGTAATTAAGGTGACTATATAGGATGAGTGCAAATTTACTATGCATTCATTTGCGTAATTGCTCTTGGCTTAAAAATAATTGTGTGCATTTCCAAGTTATTTGTGTTTATTTCATTATTATGGATTCCAATTTGGAGGGTAAGTAGTATTTTTAGACATATATTGATTATAAAAATATTCATTGTATTTTGTAAAACATCAACATGTTTCCGAATAATCATTGGAATTTTACCCTAACTTTGACTTTCATGGTCAAGAAATTACATGTCGGCATCTGTCTACTCTGTGAAATTTATATATAATATACTTATAACTATAAACCGTCATATTTAATAAACTCCCTATCCAACTTTTGAGTACAACTATTTTTTTTTTTTTTCTTTCAGAATTCGATTTTTGCATTTCAAAAGTCAATTTCTTCGATGTATGGCAGAGACATTTGAAGGAAGCGAGAAACAACGAAATATATACATTTATATCATCTGAGCATGATTTAAGTGGAATAACCGAGGACTCCCAGAGACAAATTAAGGTAAAGATATCCCAATTTTCATCCAGGATAGCTCAGAAGTGGGATGCTGCTGGTAAATGTAGACAGCGATTTCTCGAGAAGAACTCTGACTGGCTTCATGGTGAACCTATCAAGTTTGAAGTTCATAGACGTACGACGATGCCGTCATCATCCACTGAAGCTGTAGCAGGCCCTGGAAGGCCCCAGAAGGAATTCTCGGACTCTAGCCTGAAGACTAAACGACGAGGAGTAGAGAATTTAGTTCAATCTACAAGTTCCGAGGAGTTATTGTTTGCAGCAGAAATTTCGTCACGTCAATCGGGCTCCAAGGAAGTGGCTAGAAGAATGAAGAACATAATTGAAGATAACAAGAGCGGCGACACCTCAGGCAACAAAGAAAACACCAAGTCATGCAAAGAAAACGCTAGATGTTTGACGAATGAAGAAGCTTTGGCGTGCTATATAGATAGCAAATTGACTACATGCACATACAACATCATAAGGCAGTCGACTAGTAAGGTAGGGCATACCGTATTTCCATCATTGTATTGTTTAAAAAAGGCTAAAGTTGCATGTTATCCTCCTGAAGATAGCTTTTTGATTAATGAAACGCGTGCTGAAATCAACGTTCAGGCAGTTTTAGATAAAACCGCTGAACGTTTGGTTTTATCACTGGAAGAAGTTTTATATAATTTAGTGTCCCCTTGTTCATCATTCAAACTAATTAGTAAATGGGGTTGCGATGGAAGTTCCGGTCATAGTACATACAAACAAAAGTTTACGAATAGTAATGACACTGATGAATTTTTGTTTGTATATTCGTTCGTTCCGCTTCAATTACGGGATGATGCTGATAATGTCGTTTGGCAGAATCCACGCCCGTCATCTACTGCATATTGTCGTCCAATAAAGTTTATTTTTTCCAAGGAAACAAAAGAATTGACTATTGCCGAAACAAATCGAGTCTTGGAAGAGATAAACGCTTTATTGCCAACATTATGCAAGGTGATGGGAAGGGAAGTTTCTGTTGAACACATTATGCTTTTTACCATGGTTGACGGAAAAATTTGCAATACTATGACCGAAACTTCTTCTGCTCAAAAATGTTTCATTTGTGGAGCTACTCCAAAAGTTATGAATGATGAATCTAGGGAATATATTGCAAATAATGATAATCTTGGTTTTGGTTTATCAACTCTCCATGCTTGGATTAGATGTTTTGAGTGTTTACTTCACATAAGCTATCGCCTTGAAGTAAAAAAGTGGCAACTTAGAGGAGAAGCCGATAAAGCGAATGTAAAGAAACGCTCACTAGAAATTCAAACTAGATTTAAAACGGAAATGGGACTGATCGTTGATAAACCAAAACCAGGCTTTGGTAATACTAATGATGGAAATACAGCTAGAAGATTTTTTGAAAACCCGGAGCTTAGTGCTGCAATTACAGGGTTAGATGTATCACTCATTAAAAAATTTGATATAATACTTCGAGTTCTATCATCGGGCTATGAAATAAATTTAGAAGCGTTTGAAAATTTGACACGGGATATAAGAAAACATTATTTAAATCTCTATTCGTGGTATTACATGCCTGTTACAGTACACAAATTATTGATTCACAGTAGCGACATTATCCGATCAGCACTATTGCCGATTGGACAGTTATCCGAGGAAGCACAAGAAGCTCGAAACAGAGATTGCAGACGATTTAGGGAACATCACACACAAAAACGATCTCGTCAAGCCACGAATAGAGATTTAATGAATATGCTGTTGATTACATCTGACCCTTTAATTAATAGTTTTAGAAATGTACCAAGGCAAAGAGTAAACTCGTTGTCTTCTGATGTTTTAGCATTGTTGAAACCCCCTAGAGTTAATGAAACTAATGTAGATGTAGTGTCTAGTTTGTTTAGTGTAGATGATCATGACACGTCAATTAATGATTCGCAGGATGAAGATGATGACGGTGAAAGTAATTAATAAAATGACCGCTGTAATTAACTCTAATTGATTTATATGTACCTACTTAAGAATCCTATGTACCTAAATGTAGTTCCTAATTAGTTTTACTTTTCCTTGTAATGGCATGATAATGTTAAAAATGATGTTGATTAAAAGATTACTGCAACAGTAGATTTAGTATTTTATGTGTACATGTAATAAAATATATAATTCATTATTGTACATTCACTTTTATAATATTGTTTTTTCTGAACCCCCACCCTACCCCTCTAAGTCACGAACCAAAGTACATAAACTATACGTATATGTATATTCATACATAATGAGCTCGTATAAGCTCAAAAAACTACTAAAATAATTTTGTCCCATATGCTTGTTCTACTCGATTCACTGTGCGGCGTGCTAAAATGGAAGTGGTATGCAAACGCGGATTACGCAGTGAATTCGAATTTCAACAATTATTTCGTGGATAAAACAATCGAAATCCAGTTACTGCAACTTCCAGGAAATGGCATTGTTTCGAAAATAACTTGGTGGTTTTCATTCTAAACGATGGAACACGATAATTGCTCAAAATAATTTTACAATCATTTTAGCAATTTTATTAGTTATTCCAACCGTTGAAGCCTCCTTTGTGTATGGTCACGATATCACGATCCTTCCTGCCCGTCCGCTGCGGCATCACGGCGGTGTCGTGCCACCGTAGAATGTGCCTAGGTTGTTAACCCACGAGTTATTTGCCCATAGCCTGTCAGTCCCATGTTTTATCTTATATATACGTTACGTTATAAGCTTTCTAGCAATAGGGGTGTAGACTCGAAAATTATTATTACCCCAAAAGAAAGATGGCAAAAAAATATGCCTAGTGACGAAAATCCCATTGAGATCTCAACGGTTTTAATATTGCTTGTTAGAGAGAGAAAACGCAAACAGTGTGTGACGTCACATAACGGGATGCTGCCGGGGGGCCGCGTTGACGGCGGCGCCGAACACGATGGGCGCGGCATTGTGACGGCGCGCTCTATTAGTGACGTCACAATCTTCCAGCGTCATCGTTTCATATGAAGTTGCGTTTTTCGAAAAAGGGACAGAACATCCCCGTCTTAAAACTTTGGTTGGACACTTATAACTTCGTTGCGTTGATTTTTTCTCCATTTGACTACATTTTGAATTCTTTTTCGAGAAAATATGACATTATTCATAATTTTATTTAGTGTTTACACCCCTATTGAAAAATAATTTCTGTGTAATTGTTTTTTTTAGACTCGACGACTGTTAAATACGTATTAAGTACACCTTTTCTAATGCTTTCAAACTATTTGCGAAATAATTCTGAAATGGATCAGATCTAGTTAACCCATGAAACACGAACTAGATTTGGTACGGGAGCAGATAGAATCGTCGCGGTCTGTTTCAGCTCGTGAAAAGCGTGACAAAACGAGCTGCTTCATTCCGATGAGCGAAAAAAAGTAAGCCACAAACTGTGACAATAAGTTGAATCGATAGGCGTTTTCTTTTGCATTGTCTCTTCTTGGGGACGTGCGATCGAGTTGAAAGTAAGTTTAGTTTCCAACAATAAATTAGAAATGGCTGGATAACTCCAAATGAATTCCTTTAGGACGTCGAGATTCAACACATTTATTGCTTTGCCGATAAGTAAAACTTGAAACATATTAAACATTAGCTGCGCCTGCGACTTCGTTTGCTTGCATGGTAATGAGGTGGGAATCAACGCATTTCGTCTCTTGGACATAGGAAACATGCAGTTCTAATTTAACCTATCAAGTAAAACGTTGAATAAACCTATTTAAATCCGTAAGAAAGGGACAAAACACATTATGGATTAAAGTTTAGTAGACGTTTGAGGTACATAATTAGGACATATTAGGCTGCAGCATTAAAGTTTATATTGAGCTTCTTTTATATATTTTTAACACTGTTTTATATTAAATAAACAAAAAAACGTGATGACTGAAATGGACTTGAGTCACTCCGACTCTCAGGTAAAGATGTGTTTCGGAATTAATAATAGATATAGCATAAGAAAATTAATAAAATCAGGGGAAATAATTTGTGTAGTTTTGTAAATTGGTACAATTATACCTTGTGGTGTCCAGATAAACAAACTAAAAGTCCTCGAGAGTGGGGGCTGTGCTGAGGGTGTAGGGGGGTTTGAAGGTACCTTTTTTTCAGATTTTCGTACATATCTCGAATATCTGTACGAATAGCGTTATAATAACTTCAGACAAAAGATTGTACATAATATTTCCTACAAAATTGGTCATAATTATTTTTACTCTACGATCAATACTTTGGGAGCTACAGGGTGTTAAAGTTAACAAAGAGATAAAAAATAGTCGATTTAAGAAAACGTCGTTTTTTCGTAGTTGTTCATCGTAACTATTATAATTACTTCGTATAAAAGTTTCTCCATAAAATTTGCTGCAAAATTGGTCATATTTATTTTTACTCTACGATCGATACTTTAGGAGCTACAGGATGTTTAAGTTAAAAAATAGTCGATTTAAGAAAACGTCGTTTTCTCGTAGTTGTTCATCATAATTCATTTTTGTTTTAGGATAAGCAAGCTTAGTCACCTGCTTATCGAACGTATCATTTCCATGTTGATCCATTGAGAATTTCTTAACAAAACAAACAAATAAAGCTGCAAAACCACTGTTTTCTCACTGACATAGTTGTTCTCCGGGAAAGAGTGCAATTACGACCTGGTGATGTATGTACCTTCAACCCCCCCTACACCCTCAGCCCAGCCCTCACCCTCGAGGACTTTTAGTATGTTTATCTGGACACCACAAAGTATAATTGTACCAATTTACAAAACTACACGAATTATTTCCCCTGATTGCCCATATTCGGCTTAATTTTCTTAGACTAATAATACTTTCGAGTATCCAATGACCGGTAAGTCATTACGCGGAACAAAATATCTCTTTTTAATTAGATATCAGACGGCCAATTTATATTTTCCAAACTATACCTAACCACTTCTACAACCATAACGCGACCCCGAGCCCCCTTGTCATACTTAATTACTCTAATTTTTTTTTAATTTATTTGAAAGTGAGGCCTCTCACCAAAGAGTAAAGTAAGTATATCCTCTCACAGACTAGCGGCCAGCGGTGGCGGTCAATAGTAAATTTGACAGCTAATGACAAGTTTATTTACTATTGACCGCCGCGGCCAGGCCGCGCCAGTGTGATGCAGGCTTGAAGTGTATATTATGATAAAAGTATTTTCCTGTATGTTGGTCAATTTCTGTGTATATTGGCTGAATGTCAACTAAAGGCGCGAAGTACGAATTTATAATACCGCCTTAATACTGACGCGATTGATAATTAATGTTTATAAATGGCCCGTTCAATACCGATTTACATAATACATACTGTTTATCGCTGATACTTAAATGTAAATACTGACAAACCAGTATCGTGACAAATACTCAGCGTGTAATACAAATTTAGCGCATCTAAGTTCCCATATTAGAATCTTTTTTATGCTTTATCATTTGCGTTTTGTGAAGGTCTATAACACACACCGGATCGAAATTATTAATATTGGATAGTTAAGGCAAGGCCGCCATTTTGCCGTCACTGAAAGTTGACAGATATGGCAGCTAAGCGGAAGCTAGAATAATAAAGTACGGTACTAATAATAAAAACACATGTTTTTCAGTTTATTCATGGGAAGCCGAGATCATTCGTGACAGACCAATGCTTAGTTTTATACTGGGTGTTTTCTTTTTAATTTAGAAATTCATTGATGATGAACTCATATTCGCGAATGAAATCGTAAAATGAAAAAGTAGGAAAGTTTTGTAGCACAATAAGTAACTAACGATCAAAGGCAACGATAATTGTTTTAATGATGCGTCACAGGGCGGCCGATGTTCGTAACAACAGGTGGAGAAATCGTCAACACAATGGCATTGTCCTGGATGTTTATCCCCAGAGGTTTAGACGAGCATTTGCATACCTTTAAGTTACATTCGCCTTTATTGTGTTTGGTATAAATGTTCTTCAAACTATTTTAAGGGTGAATTGGAGTCTGGAACGCTAAATAGTCCCAATATTCTGGAGTTGTAAGCGCTCTTGAGGCTTATAGCCGAAAAAGAAACTAAACGCACTATGAACTAGGTATGTCGGTTTTCTCTCACTTGCGAGCTGTAAAATATTTTTATCGCGAAAAAGAACAATTTTATTGTGCATTCCAGATAGCGCTTAAAATCACATTTACGGTAGGTACTTTATTTAGAAGTAGGGTGCATTAGATAGACCAAATTACAAAATGGTGATTGAAAATGCCTTGGTATCTTCCTAGCGTTGTTAGTACTCGTACTAAACAACGCTAGGAAGATACCAACGTGCGCGACTCTTGCGTAACCTCGTCTGCATACTGCACTCGGTAACTGTACATTTGGCTTACAATTGCACTATCTGAACTTTAAAAACCGGAACTAAAATAGATTATACTAGGAATATATTGATATTGAACTATTTGCGTCTGCTACAGATGTTACAAGTGAGATTAAACAAGTTGTTTTATCAAAGTTAACGTTAAATTACGCAATATTTGGCTAAAGATATACTATATTCATACATAAACTGTAAACTTATTAGAAACAACGGTTCATGATGTGAATGAATGACGATTTAAATGACACGTCTACCTTTTTTCACCAAAACATATTTAGTTGGATTGGTATATCGATACCCTAGTTCACAGTCGTACTATTTTTTTTATAGAGCACTATCATACTAAATACACCACTTTTTTCCCCGCAATTAGTACGATTGTGAACTATGGTATTTATATATAGATTGGGTAATGCGGTGAGGGATGTAGTAGGTTCCTACATCCATTATAAGTAAATAGCACATCCTGCATATTATCTGCAGGTTGGTTGCATCATGTCAGGCTTGCTTGCAGTTGCTTGGTATAGCCGAGTTAAAAGGTTCATCAATCATCAATGTCAATGTTTCTTCACATAACGGTTTTGGTGCAGTGTTTGGGTTTGTCGCTTAACAGTCGCTTTCTTTCATCTCTTCACTGCCCTCATGGTCTAGGGGACGACTACGGCAAGCAGCAAGCGAGACGGACGAAGTACCTTACCTACGAAATAGCAGCCCGCGTGACGAGATCGCTCCGATATCTCGAGACATTGAACTCTACTAACACCGAGCTGCAGTTTCCTGGCTGTTTACCGGCAAAAAAAAATGTCGTTGCACTATAAAATAACTAATTATATAACCTCAAGAGCAATGAAAACTTCTATTTTGGCTTCATTTGTTATAAAAATATTAAATTCTTTCAGTTTTTATCCTGTACATACAGTCTTTAAAAAGGAGTCAATATGTCAATTGGGCATTTTAGCCAATTTACTGAATTCTCGGGGAATTGATTCGCAAGGTTAGATTACAACAACTAGGCAAAACAACTTTGTTCAGCCTATACTTGACTACAGGTTTTGAGCGTATCTATATGAAAGGAGTAAAGTGAATAGCAATAAGTTACTTTTACTTTGTGTTTAGAGCTGCAGACTTGACGTGACTAGCTGGAATTACGTAATCATACGTAGGTCTAGGTATAGGTAGTCTTAAATCAACCTTAGCTAGGATATGAGTACCTAATGGATCGGGTTTGCCTGGAATGGCATTTGCGAATGTTAAGTTCGTGACAGAACTCAAAGATTTGCATACATCTAGGAAATACTATTAGCTTCGGGAAATGTTTAATACACATCTTAATTGTTTACTTATTATTTTCTTTCTTTGAGTAAACACATATCTCGATGAATTTAATGACTTCCACACTACAGACACGGTGTCTCATGTTTCAGGGAATAACATAGGCTGGAACAGTAGCTGATAAGAATATGAACAATAACGGAAGTAACAGTACACTGTAAATGAATCAGTTATCAAGTACTTAACGTGTCAACGGATAGTTTTCTGACTCACTGTGTGAAGGAGATCTGTTGAGACATAATGAAAGTACGCACACAGAACGAGTCAGCGTTCAGGGTAAGCGGTCACCTGCGCCCTGAATGATATTGAAGTCGAGGAAATCCTACATATTATATTAAACTAGCTGATGCCCGCGGCATCGCCCGCGTGGTTATAGGAAAATGTAACATTGAATTTTCCCGTGGGAATTAGATGTTTTCCCGCTGGAAAAAGTAGCCTATGTCACTCTCTAGCTTCTAAACTATCTCCATACAAAAAATCACATCAATACGACGCTCCGTTGCGACGTGAAAGAAGGACAAACAAACACACACACTTTCGCATTTATAATATTAGTAAGGATAGGGAAAATATTTAACGCGCTTCTGTGTGTTTATACTTATGGGCACCATGAACAAAAAAACTTAGTCATTAATCATCTTATACGTATGTATATTAATCTCAGTATGAAACATTCAATAGTTATTAAACGCCTATTGTGGTTACATTACTCAAACAACATATGTGTCAGTAATAAATCCCATGTTCATAAACTTATCACTACAATTGAGACAGAGACACTTGAGGATAGTAAATAGTCTATACTACTACGAACTGTCGTCATTGGCTCATATTTGTATAAATAAGGAATTAGAAGCCATTAAATGCAGCTCTAGCCGATGATTCAGACGCGGCGCCATTAGGTAGGTATCTGCATCCAAGGTTGCTACGGTTCCAAGGCGTAGGACTGTGGGATCAGTCAGCTACCGTTAACTGTTAACTGTATTCGCCAGGCGTATCACCTAATTTATCGATAACGAGAAAGCAGTGTTCTTTAAATTCGACAAAAGTTGTTTCTTCAGTTCTGACACACTTAGGTATCTTAATGCGAAAAACAAGTTGGTGTCTTATTTTTATTTGTGTTCAGAGGAATGCTTTCGAAATATTATCACGTACTCGTGGTTCGTTTTTAATCGGATTTTTTGTTGCCGTGTTTAATGTCGCTTATCTGCATCTGTTTACAGATCTTGACACAATTTTGATAGGAACGGCCCCAGTTATACAAGCTTTTGGTTTTTTCGCTTGTATGGTTCTGACTTCCGATAAAACAGGGTTTTCCTTCTTTTTTGGATATGTTACATTTAGATCCTAATCGACGTATATTAAGTTTCAATTCAATTCAAACCTTTTTTTCGGACTTCCTCCATATATCAATAAACGCGTAACGCACCTGACCAAAAACAAGTGCAGTAGTAAAAAAAATCCTACCTAAATAATCCTAGAAAATATTATGCTCCTTTAAAACATAGTGAAAGTTATTGCGGTTTACCGCTCATTACGGAAGAGCCATTTTCTGTAACGACCACGTTACAAACAGCTCACGCCGGTGGAAACACATTATGATTTGAGAAAATCCTTTTAGTTCAATTTAATGGCGATGCGTCTCTGCGGAATGTTATATAACGGTCCCATTTTATGATCCATTGTATCTTCAAACCTCCGCTTTCATGCTCCTTAATAACGCATGAGAACTAGGAACAAAGAAGTGTCAGCTTATAGACATCTATAGGCAGATATTATTCTTCAATCCGTTCAAACTATGGCTAACAATGATGTTAGTTAATTGGAAAAAGGTTTTTATCACATATTTTTACGAACACTGTGTTGTCTTTCTTTCAAAATAGAAATCGACGTTTTCCATGTGGCAAGATTCCTAATTCACTAGAAAATTGCTGACTGAGAAATCAACATTCCATGCTGAAATGTAATCCGACATGGATAATTCGGTCAGACCATTCCGTTTCATGATCATTTTCTATAATGACACGTGAAGTGACTCGCATGTATTCTAGCCCGTGTATAGGTGAGAGCAGAGGTGAAATTGGTAGGAAGTTGCATTCGGAGTGATCTAATTAAACACAGCACGACAGCTTGTTAGTTTAGAAGTGAATCGATGAGATGACTAGGTAATCATTGCCTCATTCATGTAGGAAATTATATCTTGCGCAATTTTAAATTGGATTTTACTTCGTTCTTCCGCTGTAGAAGAGATTTTAGCTCTAGACAATCGCTCAGGAAGTTTGCTATCGCTTAATGACCACTGGGTTCCTAGCGGAGATTTGTCTGATTGAATTAGTGGGAGGATGTCGCATGCACGGGTCAGCTTCGGTCAGCATCGCGGGTCTTTTGACGCATCTGCTGCCTTCATTAACACTGTAATTACGGATATGAATGATTCACTCTTGACCTAAAATGTAGTTTGAATTGAGTATCTGGACCGAAATGAAGTAACTAATTGCACATTGGAGAAGATTCAATGCAACTAAAGAGTAGATTGAGATGCTTAATTTTGGTTTTAGTAACAACACGAACACGTTATCTTATTGGAATTATACTACATTTCTATCGTAATATCGGTTTATGGGTCAGAGTCGCCGCTTGATTGGTTGTAACCACGCACGTGTTCACGGGGCTTTTGTTTTAGCCCCTCGACGGTTACTCTGCCTCGCCAGGTGACACAGACACAAGAGGGTTACACAAGGCAAGGTAGGCTATGTGTATGCTAAGGAGTGCTGTGTGTTGTGACATGCGTGGATTAAATTTTAAAACGAACTTTTACGGCTTCAGATGATATCATAAGAAATATCCAATTTGTTAACGTTAGAAGTATACAACTGTTGAATATAGGTCCTGATAACACTGAAGGGGATTGGTTAAAGTTAAAGTATGTTTGGGAGAGTGGGTCACGCACGTCACAGATTTGTGTGTAAAGCAGTCCTGCATACAGTTAAAATATTTGCATTAAATATTTGCACTTGGCACACAAACAGGTGAAAAACTCAATAGCACAGGTGAATGAGTGCCATGCGAACGCTTATCAGTACCTGTACGTGCCGTAATCAGGACATAGTGGAAATTATCAAGTGCTTGTTATGTTATCGAGCGTAGCGCTTCGATCAATATGAGTATACCTACCTACCTATGACTGGACCAGTTTTTGTGGGGAAATATATTTGTATACCTGTTCGTAATTGTAATCATTGTAGCTGCTCCTTCATGTACCCTGTCCCGTGATTAGGTAATTACGTAGTTGATAATTTACGTAATGTTTGAACAGAGGATTCTCCCCTAGCATGATTCTGAAGTAGGTAGGTATGTACCATTAAGGTTGTGTTGTTGGCTTTACAGTCGACGAACAGTACCTATAGGTATTTAGGTTAATCTAATCGGAGTCTGATCAGATATTTTATTATTCTATCTCTAATAAGCCGATATCTGAACTAACACACCGAGTTCCTAAAAACGCCAAAAAATCGAATTATAAGTAAGCTATTAGGCTATTAGTCTATTATTATACTTACTATTTACAAGCTTTACCTACTGTAATGTGACTACTACGTCATCTTAAAGGTTAGGTACTTAATCTGTAAAAGCAATTATAAGTGAACATTAGCTAATTACCAACATGAGTAAGGTACCAAATTTACTTATGAAGGTGTCGTATAAGACAAATAAGTTATAACTTAGCAGTGTGGGCAGCGGTAACTAAATACAGGTGCAGGGATTGCGGCATAACCTCGCCGCATAAACTACACAGCGCACAGCGCCTTGGTCAGCTATGTAGGCAGAGAAATTAAGCAAGGAGAAAATTACACAAAAATAAGCTTGGGTCATGGGTGACTTACCACGGCTAACAATTTCCCACGGACTGTGATGCCAATCATGGGCGCAAACCGCACTTCCACGCCCGGCTCGATGACCAATTCGGCTTCTCTCTCCACCAGCAGGTCATCCCGTAGGAGATACGGACTACCCTCACTTTTCCACACGGTTCGCCCGCCCGCCACGATCCCGCCAGCCAACTCCGTCAGTCCCAATGACTTGTTCAACAAATAAGGATCTGTTTCACTATATCCCAACTCTTGGCCACTTACACACGCCCAACACATCACCAGCACCAACACCGTGGTCCTCCACTTGTACTTTGTGTCACTGAACTGACTATGTCTCTTCTGAACCCCTGTATCTTTACAGCACTCCATTTTATTAACTGAACATAATATTAATTTCACTTTTGTTGTCGCTCCTCACCTGCCTGCATCCTATTTCAACACCTATCCAAACATCGAACAGGTAAGTTTTCACGTTATAACTCTAACCATCTTCTGTATTTAACCGTCAAATTCGTTGTTATCGTATCTTGTAAAAACTGTATCAAAACAATTCATACCGAAACAAAGGTGGGGTGGGATTACATTACATTACAAGCACGTCAAAGAAAAACCAACGAAAACGCGCGCCACCGTGCGACCGTTGAACAAGTCGTTTGGCCGGTTTGGTTGGAGTAGTTGTTTCCTCCCGCAGCCCTCCCTTCTTCCCTCTCGATTCAAAGCCTCCTCCCTACCACTACACTACGCGCGCGCTCGACCAGTCGCAATATCGCTTCGCAGTCACGCACACATAATAAATCCCCCTGTGATCGCACTGATCGCACACATATACGTCGTGTAGGGCAAATATCTTTCACTCATCATTCATTCATTCGTTCAATACGGCTACGTCTACACCGAGGAGCTGAAGAGGCGTTTTTACAACAACAACAACAGATATTTGGGATGAGATGCTTATACAACTAGAACGTAGTGGTTATATTGTCTTTGGATACAACTTTAAGGCCTGCATCACACTGGCGCGGCCTGCGGTGGCGGACAATAGTAAATTTGACAGCTAATGACAAGTTTACTATGGTCCGCCGCGGCCTTTATTCTAACTAAAGGAGACGCTACACGGGTCAATATCGGCGGACAGCCAAGTAAGGTCACAGAAAAATCTAGTATGGAGTGACCTTGATTTTGCCGGCTTCCATGCTTCCGACAAGTATCCACACGGGCCGAATTACGCGTCGGCCGGCATGCAGTCCGGCTGATATCTGCCCTTTGTAGCGTCTCCTTAATGCTGGTTGAAGCTACAAATTTCATCGTTTGTAGCGTGTTAAGAGTGAGTGATGTGTTACGCGGGGGGATTGAGGTAAAGCTGTCAACGCTTGTTATAACGGGTAAAACAAAGTTTATATTAAAATCATATTTAAAAGATCAAATCATAATATTTAAATTCCACCCATATACACATGAGTGCCAAGGATGTAAGCATAGACAATACCAGAAGTGGGAACGAGATACAATGTCAAATCTCCTATCCCTCAGCACGTATAGGCTTTTCTTGTTTGTCACCACCTGTCAAACTATTTGTAATGAAACTTAACACTAAATTTTTAATCTATTATTCTGGTTATATTTTGTTTTCTTGACATAAGATTGTTTTTCTAGAAACATTCTACTAGTATTAGTATTTACTTAACACTTAAATTAAGCTTCGCTGCTGGCCTCTTTGGAAACATCGAAATCTTTTATCACGAATTGACATTTTCAAAGTTTCGAATCCATCCTAAATATTCAGCTAAGCTTGAAGTCCTGGACCTAATGAACCCTTCCCATCCGGTACGGTTGTTTAGGGATTCGCAAAATTACTAGTGTGGTGTTGCCGGCTTTTTTGTCGTCATGCCACAGCTCATCTAGTCTCATAGGTAAAATCCTATATACACACTATGAGATGGCTTGGACGCCGAAAGTGCCTGGATAGGTAATTGCTTGCCCCGGCCAAAATTTCCCTGACCATCCAAACTCCCAAAGGTGTTGGGACGACTCAGGGTGCCAATTGACCGCTGACTCCCTATCTATCCAGTGCACTACCGCAAAACGAGCTAGACTATTGGCATTTAACACGAGAGGCTGATTACTGGCTCCACGTACACCCTTCTGCAAGCACTAGGACATTCCTAGAATCAAATACTCCGTTTTTCAGTTTGCCTGCGTCTTGGGGTCCCGGTCTGCGCTCCACATCGACGCACCTGGCCACCACGGACTCCCCTCCAGAAAAGTGCGGGCCGCATGCTGCTAGGGTAACTAACAACTATAGCCAAAGAGAATATAACGACTATGTTCTAATATAGCTGCATCTGTATCATTTATTGTGATAAATTGCTACGTTTGTAATGCGCTTCATTCTTGAAATACAAGTTTATGATTGTGATGGTTGAATAAGTTTACAAACCTCGCCCCACGTAAGAAAGAGATATTACATGTTTATCAGCTACTTTTTACTGACTAGTCTGTATTTTAAAATACTTAATTATGGGTTAAATGTTAGTTAAAAACGTCTTTGCGTTCGCGTCTTTCCGCGCTAGCTGAACGAAACTCGACAAATGCCATTCAATTCATTCACTCATTCACTCGGTCGACATCAATCAATTTCATTGATCCATTTTTGTCTCTCATCACCGTTAATATTACAAAACAAATTAAATACGGAGTATTTAAAGTGTAGTTAATGCTACATTCACTCATCTAAATCAGTTATATGTAAGTACTTGAATAAATTTGTTTGTATATGCGTAAAATGTGTTTAAAAACGAAATACGCGGTGGCGTGGCATTAACGGACTGACGACATTTTGTTTTAACCAATGCATTGTATTTATCCATTTAGTCGTAAGTCAGATTTGATTTATATATTAAATTGGTGCACAAACTCTAATATCACTAAATTTACTATTTTTGTCTTTTTAGATATCCAAAAATAACATGAGTTCCAGTGGCACCAGAGTATATGTCGGCGGCCTGATAGAGGGCATAAAGAAAGAGGACTTAGAGCGCGAGTTCGACAAATACGGCAAATTGAACTCCGTTTGGGTAGCACTTAATCCCCCTGGGTTTGCTTTCATAGAATTTGAAAACTTGCAAGAGGCAGAGGATGCGTGTAGCGCGATGAATGGCATGGAGATGTTAGGGACGACTTTAAAGGTTGAACTGTCGAGGAAGCGGGACGGACCCCGAAGAAACGGTGGCGGCGGCGGCGGCGGCGGTGGCTTCAGGGGCGGGCGTGGTGGAGGTGGTGGCTTCCGAGGCGGCCGGTCCTTCGGGGGCCCTCCCGGCGGCGGTAACAGACCCTTCAACCCATACGGTGGGGGTGGCGGCGGCGGCGGCGGTGGCGGTGGCGGTGGCGGCGGCAGGTCGTTCAGCCGTAACGGAGGAAGCCAAGGCAATGGTGGTTATGGGTCAGGAGGCGGCGGCGGCGGCGGTGGCAATTTCAGATCTAGATCGCCTCTGTCTCGGTTTTAATTTAGCTCTAGAATTTAATTAGGTATAGTGTTATCATAATCTGAAGCCTTCCAAGTGTTTAAATTCAATGTCTGGTAAATCTGGGGGTTGGATGCTAAGGAAGAGTTCTGCTGGTGTTAAATCTCAAGGAAATAGAGGTTAGTGTTCTGTGATTCTTGTATCTAGTCATAGTTAATTGACCTGCAACTGGGTCAGTTTCAAGCTGTGTACAGTCAACATCTAATAGTTGAGTGTTTTAGAACATGATGCGTTTTTCGATAATGTTCTTGCCTAATATATTTTTTATTTTACATATATATTGAATCTTTACAGCAACCTGCTTGAAGAGGTTATGCGACCGGCACATTGTCGATAGTTGTAGCCAAATATAATCACCGCAACATGTCTTTATTACCGTTAGATGTGTAGCAATATCTTTGGCTGTTACTATCATGATTGCTGACTGTCCTGTGTTATTGTTGTTTGAATATGAATTATCCTTATATTTCCGAATCATAGGTATGAAGCAGTGTGATTTCATACAGAACAGAAGCTATTATGCTGACCAGACTGAAATATTCCTACAATATGCTTTGTAGTTCCACACTTGGTTTGAGTGTACCAGATATGTGGAGTAGGTTTATTAATTTCCCTCTTTTGTCCGTTTGCAATCTAACCTTAAAACATAACATGACTCATCGGTTTGGTTGTCTGGAAAGTGCACACTTATCCATCTTAAGCTACCTGACTGCTACAGCAGGGTGGTAGAAATGATTTGAGTATATTATTTATGTAAGTGGGTATGTCTATTTCTTTGACACACTTCAACCTAAATGTCTTGATGTATTTTGTCATTATAGTACCATTAGGTCTGTTTCAACTGTGACAGTGACTTAGTGTATATTTGTAGGACTAGTTCATTTTTTACAAGCTTTTATTTAATTTAACATTTTTGCGTACAGTAAGAGTGGTTACACACAGCGACTTTTTAGTCACTAGCTGTAGATAATGTCATTATCATCTGTGTAACCAGTCTGAAGTGACAGTGCATGTCATAGACCGAAGTAAACAAAAGATGAATGTTTTATAGTTATAGCACCCCTGTCCGCAAACATGTTGTCATTGTCTAATTATTGTAGCATACACTTTCAAATCTCTCATGTTTTTATTCCCTCTCTCGTATATACTACATGTTGGTGCCTATCAAACATTTTTATTATTATTAGTTGTTTAAAGTGTTAACATTAATGAAAACATATTTATGATAATGTAATTTTTTTTCTTGCAGTTCCTTGGATTATTTCGGTCTCCAGTCTCCTAATTCGTCGAGAAATTAATACAGAACAATCTTCAGTGAATATTTAACATACTACCTAAGCAATCTACTGTTAAGTCCCCTTATAAATAAATAAAAAATATGATTACTTTGCTTGAGAAAGTTTTATTATTTGGTTTTTACACAGTATACTTAATAAACATTAGGAAACTATAATTTATGAAGGGCTGCTTAGACATGCCATGAGGAGTTCCATTTTGTTCAGAAAGTTTTTGCCTTCCATTTTGTCTAGTTTGATTTCCTTGAAAGCTCCGCCCAGATTTTCCCATTTTTTGTCTTGCACAAGTTCACTGGAGAAAAAGTCTTTCCTTGGTGACTGAGCAATGAAGACTTGCATGCCCACAGAAGGCTCGCATCTTATTGCTATCATCCTATCACCTGAAGCAATATAAATAAGAATAAAAACAAAATTTTGTAAAGTATTTGTCACTGGAAAAAATAATGTTTCTCCCTTTCTTATTAAATCTTAACACTAATCATTATGAGATAAAAAAAAGTAGGTAAGTTGCTGTTACCAATAAAGTTATAAAAGAGCATACCATTGGGTGAAGCCAGAAGGCATGAAGAAGCATTTCCCAGTGGCTCTACAGGGCCCGAGCCAAGGTGAGAGCTGCTCGCGAGCAGCTGCCAGCCCATACAGCGCCCGACTGCCTGGACCGCTGTCATCTGATGCTGGTATATCTATGGAAAAGAGAAGTTATACATAGTAGCATCATCAACTTGGAGCACTATCACCTTTGGACATGAGACGAAAGTTTCTACAAGCTTTTATTAAATAACTTTACCTGTTTGTTTATTTAATAGTGCGGGACAAATCTTGGAACTGAATTTTGAACCAGTTAACGTCAACCGATTGAGATGAAATATTGGGGTATATGAGTATAGTTATGATGACAATTCAATATTATTAAGATTTGATGATGGGGGAGAGAATTCAGTACTTGTCTCAATGAGTAGTTGATGACAGAAAAGTAGTTGACATTTTCTTGGTCGAAATGGGCGGTAACAAATGGGAATGATGCTTTTCCAGTTATCCTCAGTGGCAACGGATGGCAACATTTGTTCCCAGGGGTAACAAAAAGGCGGCAATAAATGGGAATAGCCCCTAAAGTACAGTAAGTATATTTGAGAATAGGCCGCTAAGTAATTGCTCTAAATATTCTTGCATCTAACTCTTTCTCCAGCATGATGATGTATTCTGTAATACACCCTATTTTTTATTGCGTAGAATTTTGACATTTTCGGCATGGCCAGGCCAAAAAATACTCTTTGAATCTGTGGTATTATAGAAGAAGAAATAAATATGAATTACTATTTATACATTTTCATTTACAAATATAATGATAATTAGTAGGAGATCTTAGGGTCACCACCTTGCATTTTTGAGACAAAGCAAACCGTTTGGAACAGGTGTTTCTGGGGGTGATCTGAGCTGATTTAGCCCGGTTGCCACGAGTTTCCCCCAGCAGGTGGGCAGGGGAGGGGGAGGGGAAAAGTGCCTCCGGCGCGCCTCACTCTAAGCTTTATATCTGCATAAATCTAGCAATTATATCAAGTTTGGTGTCTTTTTCGTATAAATCGAGGATGAAGAATTCATTTCTGTGACTAAATTGTCAGTCACCCATACAAAAAATACAAGAAATTCTAAATTAAAAAAAAATCTTTACCGTTTTTTTTTTCGAAAATCCTCTACAGAATTAAAACTATTAGGATTAGCTCTAGAAAAAAAATACCTGTGAATAGCCCAGTTATTCTACTATATAAAATAATAACCTTGTCATGCATGTATGCCTTATAATTGTAATAAAAAAAAATGTTTTGTGTCGCACCGTGGACCGTGCTAAAGTCGGTATTTAGTTTAATGCGTAGGCATTTAGTTTAAGCACGCATTCACTTTAAAACGTTATTCTTCACTAGTGTTTAGTGTATAAATCAAGGAAAAGCTAAAATATTTTGCAATTTCGGTCCAGTTTTCTAGATACACCAACTGCATAAATAACTTTGTAACCCCACAAAAAATATATAGGATTACCAAGTTACATTTGCAGTGAATGGGACAAAAAAGCAAGAATGGGACTGCATTCATAATTTGTATGTATTGATAACACAATAACCTACAAAAAGAAGTTAGATCCCATAAAATACATTCTATGTAAAAAAGAGGCCAAGTCTCGAAACTCTTCCACCGTAAAAAGTTGTGAGATATTTTGAAGAGCCAAGTCTCAGGCATTCTTATTAATCTTTATTTGCTTACTCAATAAAATTTTGTGATTTGGAAATCACACAATACGACATAGTTTTAGGTATGCAAAAATCCATAAATGCAGTAAAGTTGTGTGATTGCAAAGTCACAAAATGTCACAAATAAACTTGGTCGTCGATAATATTAATTATAGAGATGCCCAAAGTATCCATTTAGAGAGCGCTCCCTATGCGAGACCCAGGTCCGAAGGCCCTAGGGCGAGCCCGACGGGCACTCACTATCTTCAGGTGTCTTGCAAGCGAGACCTGAGGCCAAAGTCCCGATGGCGAGCGGCGAGGCAAGCGAGGCCGAAGGCCGAGCTTTTCATTGGAATTAAAGGCCCAAAGCAATCCCTCAGAGAGCGGTCTCAATGCGAGCCCGAGGCCGAGCCTACAAGGATACTCGTTATCTCCGAGTAACTTGCAAGCGAAACCTGAGGGCCAAGTCCTGAAGGTAAACAGGGAGGCAAGCGGAGCCTAAGGCTTAGCTTTTCGTAGGAATGAAAGGCCCTAAACATCCTTTTAGAGAGCGGTCGCTATGCGAGCTCTTGGGCTGAAGGCCTGTGGGTGAGCCCCCACGGACAACTGGGAACTCCTCGAATCCATGAGCTAAAGACTTGAAAATTGGCAAGTATATACTTGACTAGAAAGTAAAAAGACCCCCATTCAATCTTTTAGCAAAATATAAATAAAACGTGAATAAACACGGGATTTAAAATAGTGCTAGGCGGCTAAAGACAATATATTAACCAAAACTAGTTGATTGATACCTAATTATATTAATTGGAACTCCAGTCACTAACGACGTCGCTGTTGATATTGAAAAACCAGCAACCTCGATAGATAACTGCCTTCATATATTTGATATGAAATTAGAGGTCATCTAAAGTTGTTTGATAGGTTGAGTTGAATACTTATCTCGAATTATCATAGTTCACCAACGTCAAGGGATGTGGGTATAACATTTGGACAAAACGGCATGTCGCGGAGAATTGAGTATGTTAGGTAACAATTTTTTTTCTGTAGAAAACCCATCACTTTCTGAAATATTATTGGGAGCGCATAAGGAACGAGCCCTAAAGGGATATTTTGGGCCTTTTAGTCCTATGAAAACCTCAGCCTTCGCCTTGCTTCTTCTTCGCTTGCCTCCGGCTCTCTAGTTTTTGCAAGACACCGGAAGATAATTCTTAGGGGTCATTGCTCGCATTGTGACTGCTTTCAGAAGGGTTGATTTGGGCCTTTCATTACAACGAAAAGGCCTTGCTCGTCTCGCCGCTCGCCTTCGGAACTTTGGTCTGGGATTTCGCTTGCAAGACACCTGGGGATAGTAAGTGTACGTGGGGGCTCGCCCTCAGGTTTCGCTTGCAAGACACCGAGAGATAATAAGTGTTCGTCCACGAGGGCGCATTTAGAGCGCTTTCTAAAGGAATGCTTCGAATCTTTCATTCCAATGAAATGCAAGGCCTTTGGCCTCGCTTGCCACGCCACTCACCTATGGGACTTACATCGCCTCGCCACTCACCTTCGGGATAGTAAGTATCCGTGAGGGCTCGCTTGCTTCGCCGCTCATATTCGGTACTTTGGCCACAGGTTTCACTTGCAAGACAACTAAGGATTGCAAGTGTCCGTGGGGGCTTGCCTTCGGGTCTTCGGCCCTCGAGCTCGCCTAGGGACCAGTCTCTAAAAGCATGCTTTAATTACTAAGAAAGCTCAGCCTACAGCTTCGCTTGCCTCCCCTTTTACCTTCGGGGATTCGGGCCTCAGGTTTATAATGAGTGTCCGGTCCTTTGGCCTCGCTGCCATCTGGGGATAATAAGTGGCCTTCTGCCCTCGAGCGCTTTCTTAAGGCTTGATTTGGACCTTTCATTGTCACGTGGCCGCTCACCTTCGGGATTTTGGTCTCCGGTTTCGCTTGCAAGGCACCAGGAGATAGTAATTTTCCGTGGGGGCTCACCCACAGGCCTTCAGCCCAAAAGCTCGCATAGCGACCGCTCTCTAAAAGCATGTTTAGGGCCTTTCATTCCTACGAAAAGCTCAGCCTTAGGCTCCGCTTGCCTCCCTGTTTACCTTAGGACTTTGGCCCTCAGGTTTCGCTTGCAAGTTACTCGGAGATAACGAGTATCCGTGAAGGCTTGGCCTCGGGCTCGCACTGAGACCGCTCTCTGAGGGATTGCTTTATGCCTTTAATTCCAATGAAAAGCTCGGCCTTCGGCCTCGCTTGCCTCGCCGCTCACCATCGGGACTTTGGCCTCAGGTCTCGCTTGCAAGACACCTGAGGATAGTGAGTGCCCGTCGGGCTCGCCCTAGGACCTTCGGACCTGGGTCTCGCATAGGGAGCGCTCTATAAATGGATAGTTTGGGCATCTCTATAATTAATATTATCGACGACCAAGTTTATTTGTGACATTTTGTGACTTGGCAATCACACAACTTTACTGCATTTATGGATTTTTGCATACCTAAAACTATGTAGTATTGTGTGATTGCCAAGTCACAAAATTTTATTGAGTAAGCAAATAAAGATTAATAAGAATGCCTGAGACTTGGCCTCTTTTTTACATAGAATGTATTTTATGGGATCTAACTTCTTTTTGTAGGTTATTGTGTTATCAATACATACAAATTATGAATGCAGTCCCATTCTTGCTTTTTTGTCCCATTCACTGCAAATGTAACTTGGTAATCCTATATATTTTTTGGGATTACAAAGTTATTTATGCAGTTGGTGTATCTAGAAAACTGGACCGAAATTGCAAAATATTTTAGTTTTTCCTTGATTTATACACTAAACACTAGTGAAGAATAATGTTTTAAAGTGAATGCGTGCTTAAACTAAATGCCTACGCATTAAACTAAATACCGAATTTAGCACGGTCCACGGTGCGACACAAAAATTTTTTTTTAATTACAATTATAAGGCGTACATGCATGACAAGTTTATTATTTTATATAGAAGGATAACTAGGCTATTCACAGGTATTTTTTTCTAGAGCTAATCCTAATAGTTTTAATTCTGTAGAGGATTTTCGAAAAAAAACGGCAGTTTTTTTTTTAATTTTGAATTTCTTGTATTTTTTGTATGTGTGACTGACAATTTAGTCACAGAAATGAACTCTTCATCCTCGAATTATACGAAAAAGACACCAAACTTGATATAGTTGCTAGATGTGTGCAGATATAAAACTTAGAGTGAGGCGCGCCGGAGGCACTTTCCCCTGCAATATGCAATTTTACCTGCGATATAAAAGCAATAGGTATTTACAAAGAAAAACAATGTTTGCGATCCCTGAAACGTCAAATTTTCCCAGCTGTCAGAAATCTAGCAATAACTCATGTTGTCACCTATAATACTCTGGACAGGGTTATGGTAATAAATAATAATGATACCAGGTGCGAGCGAGCTGATAGCATACAAATCTCGATAAGTGTGACAGAAAGGGAAATATCATTCATTGTCCTTGTCATAGTTCCATTTTTTTTATTTGCCACAGCTTTATGTATTTAGTATGAAGTTGTGGCACATAAACCATTACCCGTCCAAATTAAGTAGGTTGTTTATGGCAAGTCATCAGCCATTTTAAGACCAGTTCTCAATTTAGCTGCATAGGAGCCTTTCCGTCCCTCACTGTGACATCACGTACAGCCTGTCCAGAGTATTCTAAGTTCATGAGCAATAAAAACAAGAATAGATTAGTTCAAAAATTCAAATCGAATGTCAGTCTTTACAGTCTTAGGGCCGATTTTTCAATTCCCAGATACAACTATCTGTCAGATAAATGCTAGCTGTCCTTTTCTTTTATATGACTTAAGAAAAAGATGGTGATAATTTTAACTGACGGATAACTATCTAGAGATTGAAAAATCGGCCCTAAGTCGTACGAATTAAGCTGGTGGTGCATGTGGCTGAAAAAAGGGTCATCAAAGTTTTTTTTTTGTTTGTCTTCTCTTTCTCGTCATAACAAAGTAATTCTGTATGGGAAAACTTCTCCCTATTTCTAAAAGATTCTGTGAGATTAATTTTTAAATATTATTTGTTGCTATTTTCTTATTGAGTATTATGTATGTTAAATAGTTTAAGTTTACCAGCGCCTTGGCTTGCTGTTAAGTTTGATATCTAAATAAATAAATACCTGACAGTAAATTAGATCTCTTAGTTCCTGCAGCTCGTACGACAGATGCCGCACCTTGCCGTCGCGGCAGATACACTTAAGGGTCTTCTCACCGACGTGCACTACCAACGAAGTGCGGCATACCGCATCATATCTATGAAACCAACAAAGTTTAGTGCGACCATTAAGGTACCCTATCCCCTCTCAAAGCTTTAATAATGGTCATAAAAAAATATAGTCACCCGCCTGATGGTAGCCGGCGGGTATGGTAGTCTATGAGCACTTGCAAGTCTAGGATTGTCACATGCGTGATTAAAAGGGAAGAATACCTTTGGAATACTCGTCCATACAAAAAGAGAAAATGTTTTTCCACTTCTAAATGTTTTCGTATTATTTTTAGTGTTATTTCCACAATGAAATTCTAAGTTTAAAAGTTTCCCTGTTTTCAAAATTTGCAATAAATTCTAACATATAGGCACCTCAAAAACTATTAAAAAATAAGCAAAGCATAGGCTACGATATATTGTGCTGAAACGAATCGACATCAAAATCAAAGTGATTTGTGGAAACAGTTTTCTCCCGAAATGGAAATTTCATCAAAAAAGTACCTTTTGTCAGTCGCGAGCTGGTAGCTGCTGCAAGGCTATTCTTCCCTCTTAAAGAGTTTAAAGAATGGCTACATAATATATTAGCTGCCCGCGCGGCTCCGCCCACGGATTGCCCTGGGGGAGTTGCTGGATAAAATATAAGTAGCCTGTTCATCCTGATTCATTCAGATTACCCCCCCCCCCCCCCCCCCCCCCCAAGCAGTTATATCCGTTATTTGTGGTGCAATAAAGAATATTATTATTATCTTCGTATAACTTATGTTCTTCCAAATGATAAGTCTAAAATTGTCTCGATATAAATTCTCTATAAATTAGGTTGCAGACTAACCCGGATGCCATAATGTTGATCTTTACGCAGGACTGCGTGGGGCTGTTGAGGGCGTTCCAATGTGACACGATAAGGGGATCCTTAACCTGCGGATAATACAAGATTTGATAAATAAATGATTCATTAACCCTGTGATCGCTATTCTTCACTTGCGGCACTTTACCCAGGGACATCATACTATCAAAGTAACATATTCGCTGTTGTAGAAAAGATGTTTAGTCGCGCGCGAGGCGACTAAGCAGCAAAGTTGTGCTAGACGTACAGGAATGTGGGTGTGCATAGTCGAGCTAAACGTTACCTCTTTAGCGATAGTATCTAGGACGTATTCGCTGCGACGCCGCATGAAGAAATGCTGTGCTTGTTGTATAATCTGCTCCAGCAGCGACTGCTCTTTGCTCATATCCAACAGCTCAAAACGGTCCGCTGCCATGGGCCCTAGGATAACACAAAGTAACAGTGAGTAACATATTATGCTGTAAAAATAAATATACACCGTGTTTATGTGTACACGGCTTTATGTCTTATAATTATCGGACATGAAGAACTGTATCCTGTATGTATTGTAAGATCCCTGTAAACAGTTTGGTTTAAAAAAAGTAGACACTAACTACAATAAGATGGTCATTTGGTCAAACTATCATATTTACTTTACGATGTATCTAGTACAAAGTCACATTGACGCGACGTGCTTTGCTTCCGCGATGAGCGGGACAAATAATAATACGAGCACACTTATGGCTATTCAGGATATATTATTTATCTGAATACTGCATTTTCTGATTAGAAACTGGATAGGATAAGGTTCCAAAGCAACAATTGTTCCGTAAAACCACCACTATGAATTGCCGCAATAATAAAAGATTTTGAAACAGATTTGTCCGTGTTCGATTCCCGGCCGTATATAAGGCTTTTTTTCAACACAATTGCTCGTAACGTACCTCTTATTGTGTCGCTTTTAGGCTCATAATCCTGGAAATTAAACACGCGTGTTTAATAACATTACGATACTTGTGTGTTATGGTTATATCCCGATTAAGTCACGTTGGCACCTTGCAGCAAGATGTATGCATGCACACGGTGCATTCTTAAACTAACCGGGTTGTACAGAATGTACAGCTTTTTTTTTTAATTCTCGGCAAATGGATTCTTACCCGACTAAACAAATTAAATCCTTTTTGTTAATTAATTGACTATTTCTTTTTGGATATGATATAGAAACGGTTAATTTAGTAAAACTATTCACTTTTGATAACATTTTACATGAATTAATAAAGATAATATTTTAAAACGAAATTATTTATTTTATTTTGTATTGGCTGTTTAGAGATTTCATCTAATGCGCGCGCACTGCGCAAACTTCCCAAAAAAAAATTGATGCGCGCCATGTTAGGTTATTTCACAGATATTTGTAAACATTGTTAATGCGTGTTGGGTTATTAACAAAAATGTTGATTCGTGGTGACTAGAAAAGTGATAAAAAGAATGGACGCCACTATAAATTCTTGACGATGTATACACCATGTGAGTAAAAACCTATTGACATCAATAAGTAAAGAAAATAACATGACAGGCCTATCAAATTTTCATCTTATGAAAAGGATTTTTTCCTCGCAAAATGTGTTGAAAAACGTCGTATGAAACGCGAGAGCTTTGATAATTACAATCCTCGGCTCTCTTATCACGCTCACCTGCGGCTCGCGTGATAATTCCGCCTCTGATGTAATTCAACATACCTACCTTGTATCTCAATGTACTATTGTGGTGCCTTAGAACACATTACCAGCCAGACAGCGCCGCTTGGAGGGCCCGAGCGGGCCGGTGGCCGGGTGCGGGAAGGGGTGGTGCGTGTTGGCGTGGTGCACGGCGCGCAGCAGCTGGTGCAGCGAGTGCTCCAACACGTGGTCGTGCTCCGACTTGTGGTGCCTTAGAACACATTACCAGCCAGACAGCGCCGCTTGGAGGGCCCGAGCGGGCCGGTGGCCGGGTGCGGGAAGGGGTGGTGCGTGTTGGCGTGGTGCACGGCGCGCAGCAGCTGGTGCAGCGAGTGCTCCAACACGTGGTCGTGCTCCGACTTGTGGTGCCTTAGAACACATTACCAGCCAGACAGCGCCGCTTGGAGGGCCCGAGCGGGCCGGTGGCCGGGTGCGGGAAGGGGTGGTGCGTGTTGGCGTGGTGCACGGCGCGCAGCAGCTGGTGCAGCGAGTGCTCCAACACGTGGTCGTGCTCCGACTTGTGGTGCCTTAGAACACATTACCAGCCAGACAGCGCCGCTTGGAGGGCCCGAGCGGGCCGGTGGCCGGGTGCGGGAAGGGGTGGTGCGTGTTGGCGTGGTGCACGGCGCGCAGCAGCTGGTGCAGCGAGTGCTCCAACACGTGGTCGTGCTCCGACTTGTGGTGCCTTAGAACACATTACCAGCCAGACAGCGCCGCTTGGAGGGCCCGAGCGGGCCGGTGGCCGGGTGCGGGAAGGGGTGGTGCGTGTTGGCGTGGTGCACGGCGCGCAGCAGCTGGTGCAGCGAGTGCTCCAACACGTGGTCGTGCTCCGACTTGTGGTGCCTTAGAACACATTACCAGCCAGACAGCGCCGCTTGGAGGGCCCGAGCGGGCCGGTGGCCGGGTGCGGGAAGGGGTGGTGCGTGTTGGCGTGGTGCACGGCGCGCAGCAGCTGGTGCAGCGAGTGCTCCAACACGTGGTCGTGCTCCGACTTGTGGTGCCTTAGAACACATTACCAGCCAGACAGCGCCGCTTGGAGGGCCCGAGCGGGCCGGTGGCCGGGTGCGGGAAGGGGTGGTGCGTGTTGGCGTGGTGCACGGCGCGCAGCAGCTGGTGCAGCGAGTGCTCCAACACGTGGTCGTGCTCCGACTTGTGGTGCCTTAGAACACATTACCAGCCAGACAGCGCCGCTTGGAGGGCCCGAGCGGGCCGGTGGCCGGGTGCGGGAAGGGGTGGTGCGTGTTGGCGTGGTGCACGGCGCGCAGCAGCTGGTGCAGCGAGTGCTCCAACACGTGGTCGTGCTCCGACTTGTGGTGCCTTAGAACACATTACCAGCCAGACAGCGCCGCTTGGAGGGCCCGAGCGGGCCGGTGGCCGGGTGCGGGAAGGGGTGGTGCGTGTTGGCGTGGTGCACGGCGCGCAGCAGCTGGTGCAGCGAGTGCTCCAACACGTGGTCGTGCTCCGACTTGCCCGCGCCGCCCTCGCCCTGTGTAATAAACTCACTTCAGACCCACTCCAGGCCTGTTCAATGCAAGCGAGCTTCATACACGCTGCAGAATACGTCATGTGACCGTTGAGGGCCAGACGTCCCTGGGCAGATTACTCGCTAGGCTGTAGTTCAACTACATCTGCACAAGGTCATACATAAATCGAGTGATAGGTGCCTATGGAGGGGTGTTCGGTAAAATTAACTCAATCTGGCGTAGCGCAAACCTTCAGCTCGAGATACGCTGATCGCCAGCGACAAAGCTTTGGGATGCAGGTCGTGGCCAAACATGAATGCATACTAGGAATACATTTAGGCATAAACCACAATGAAATAAGTAACATTATGTGGTCAATATTATAATAGCAAAAGGTGTTTCGTTCGTCTAATTTTATTATATCATCAGCATATTATTTTTGGCTAATTTCGTTTATGGGCAAAAAATATGCCTAACGACGACAATCCTATTCAAATATCTCAAAAAAATACGAGGATACAACCGTTTTGATATTGCTTGATAGAGAGAGAAAACGCTAAGACCCGTGACGTCACGGGTCTCGAGCATCATAGTAAATGACAATCGTTTCATGTGAAGGTACGTTTTGCGGAAAAGGGACACATTATACCCCCTCTTAAAACTTTGGAAACTTATAAATTAGTGATTATTTATTGTCTTGTGTTACTTTTTTCTTCATGTGACTATATTTTTAATACTTTTTGAGAAAAATCAAAATTATTATTTCATTTGGTGTCACTTACAGTAAAAATAATACACACCTTTACTGCTTCTGGGTTGGTGCTATTGTTGTTTTGTCCGTTATTGTGGCATAACCCGATGAGCAACTGGATACCAGGCAGAACCTTGAATAAACATTCATATTAAAGATTTTATCAACAAGCTCTTCCTAACAATTTCATTGCAAAGATAGGAATAGCTTGTGAAGACCATATTTAGTTTCTTTTCATACCACGGCAGTGACAAACAAGCTACAACTCGTCTTATGGTAAGTTGTAACCGTAGTCTATGGACGTTGTAAGAATAGACTTACCCTTAGGACCCTTTGGCAACCATTCTTGAAGAACTCCATATGGTAGTCCCTTGAGAAAACCTAATTCTAATGTCAGAACGTTCGTGAAAGGAATTTCCCCTCAAGTTCTATTGCAACGCAATTTGGGTTCCAATGTGTGAAGATGGATTTGGTTCCGACAGAACTCGCCAGGCGTGTAGGTTCATACTACTGCCCGCCTAGCGGGCTCAGCCAGCATCCGAGCAAACATTACGAGTGCCTACCAGGCGGGTTCTTGTTTGCGAACGTGTTAAGACGTTTGTAGTAAGCTTGTTCAACTCACAGTGGCCATAATCTGGTTGCCAACAACCATATGCGGTATAGAGGCGTCCAGTTGCACAGCCTCAGCCGCGAGCCTCGCGAACAGCTCCTTGCAGAAGAGCACGTTCTGGGCGGCTTCTAGTTTCTGCTGCCAGTGGAGCTCTGCCCCCTCGCCGGGCAGGGTGCCCGGACAGTTGAGGGCGGACGAGGAGAGGGTGGCCGTCACTACGTCTTCTTGCTCTGAAAAATGTCGTGGTGATGAAGTTCTCGCTTTAGGTTTACACTCTACGGGCACTGGCAACGTCAAAAGGAGTCATTATGAGCCTCAAAAAGAACTTCAAATATTGCAATGTAAGACCAATAAGGGAATTCAAAAATGAAGTCTTCCTTCTCCTTTGTAGTATTGTCATTGTCACATATATTACTTGCATGTAACAAGGTGCTGGATGGTTTTTCTAACTTTGGAGTCCTATGTTTAATGCTAGAATATAATAGTTGTTTATTTGTAAAGTCATGTACATGACATGTTTAGATTATACAAAAAGGCTTCCATGACACCCTGTTACTGCACACAAATGGTCTTATACGTAACTTAATTGTATATTCCGGGTCAAGCTGCTATTATGTGAAAAGTAATATATGTATATAGTGAATAATTTGACAGAGCAGATTTAATTTGATGTACCTAATTTTTTACTTTGCGTTAGAAATCTGATTTGCAATTCAGTTACTGAGATTGGACTATTACTAGGAATCCTTTCTTTAATAAGGGTTTTCCTATTCACTGACATGGTGGGCTAAGTCAAATGTTCTTGATGGTATTATAGTGTAGCAGTGGCGGCGCGTGAAAATTTTCGATGGGCAGGACGGAACAAAAAAAAAACCGGCTATGTGCGAGTCGGACTCGCGCACGAAGGGTTCCATCTATAAAAACGGCAAAAAAAACGCGTTTGTTGTATGGGCGCCCCCTTAAATATTTATTTTACTCTGTTTTTTAGTATTTCATATTCATATTCATTTATTGCATTTATGGGTTTTACAAGATTTTATAAGTAGTTACATGTTGCAGCATAAACCCCGTTAGGGCACGTACTCAGGTACTCTAGGACTTAAAAACCAAGACACACTAACAATATTAAACCTTATAACTTAGATATTCCTTCATGTTGTAAAACGAGTTTTCAACCAGGAAATTCTTTATTTCCTTCTAGAATAATGATTCTTTCTCTATATTTTTAAGCTCTAACGGTATGTTGTTATAGACTGTCACTGCCATATGGTAACTACCGGAATTAACTATTTTCAAATTTGAAAAGGTGCTAACTAATTGGTTTCTATTTGTTGTTATAGCGGCAACAGAAATACATCATCTGTGACTATTTCAACTGTCTAACTATCACGGTTCATGAGATACAGCCTGGCGACAGACGGACAGACCGACGGATAGATGGACAGCGGAGCCTTAGTAATAGGGTCACCTTTGGGTACGGAACCCTGAACAGTTATGAAAAAGTTTAAAGCATATAACTGAAGGCTTGCCTAAAACTAAAATGTTAGGCGCTCCGCCACTGTTGCGTAGGCACTGCGTACCTTTCTGGCAGAGCACGGATATGAAGGCGACGCCCTGCAGCTCGGGCGGTACCGTGACGCGCAGCGCGGACGGCGCGGGCCCCGTCGCGTTCAGGCTCATGGCCGCCGCGATCTGCTCCTCCGGGGCCTTGGTCACCTGCACCACAAATATTAGTTACCTCTACCTTTACCCATCCAAAAGCAGTTGGAAGGTGGTGTCTTTAAGTTGTTATTGAGATGAGTTATTTGATATAATACTTAATTGTATGTTCCTCACATCACATTTTGATCTTATCTTTAAAGAACTACATCTTCTGCGGGAGCAAGCTTCGGGTAGTGGAGAAAGAAAACTAATCTGTATCAGTATCATTTTTAGGTACAATAAAAAAAAATAGCGTTTTATTTCTTGCGAGTTTTACATTGTTTGGTGTTTAGAGTTAGTATAAGTTAACTTATAATTTTATAATGTTAGTTCTAAATTAATTTTAAATAATTTCTAATATTTAGCAAGAACCCCGTCTTCGCAGGTGAAGGCCTACTCCAGGGTTTTCCACTCATCTCTATCTTGAGCTATTTGCATCCAGTTTTATTTAGGTACAATTACGTGGTTCTAAATATAGAGATAGAGAAGCCACAAGAACAATTTGTATATCTTGAGCCTAACAATGATCCATAAATATCATACATTGCATGAGAGCATAAACATATTGGAGACCTTTTTAGACATAAAAATACTCACTATGGGTATAGGTAGACCGTTTAGCTCAGTTCTGGCCTGCGCGCGGGTGCAGCGGTATGACGATACTGAAGCGCGCGACGTGCGGGCGCCGGGCTTTTCCACAGGCAAGGACTGAGTTTAGCGGCTGACCAATACCTAAGCTCAATCCACCTTTAGGCTTAGACAAATCGCCAGCCTCTCCCCCAGGCTCTTGCCCCATCATCATAGACAACGTCTCAATTTAACAGTAGGCATATAATACATTTACTTATGTCGAAAACTTTACCTCAAACACCCCAGTCTGACTGAACTTAGATCCTGCAGTCCTGTAGCTCAGATCTCCAACAATTGTGTTGGATACTTTCTTCAGCCGCCAGTTTTGTCTCAGCCTCAGCAAGTCTATGTGGAAGTCGGGCATGTTTCGATTCATCCGCATGGTCTCACTGGCTCGGAGGCGCTCCACTCCCGCCAGCAGGACGGCAGCTGCGGCTCCAAGGGCTTTCTTACGGCCATATACTTGGAGCATTGGGCGGGTGTCTTGCTGGTCTGCTTGGATGGGGTCTAGAATCTATAAACGAAATACTTACCAAATAGATCTGAATACTTAGCGACATGTCGCTATATCCCTACAAAAGTATATTGTGGATTTGTGGCATATGATATTGATAGAAATCTCGTGTAAAATGTTATGGAGGTTTCCTAGACGTCCGTATACTAGCCTTCCCTCTCCTCCATGAGAGAAGGCCAGTGCCGAGGCGCAGAGTAATATATAGGCGGATTTATTATTGTTATATAATTTTTGAGACAAAATTTTCTGTTATAATGTAGATTTTATTTTATCTTTCAGCCAAACTAATTGGTGGCCATAACACCCGGCATACATTAATTTGCCTCTTAGTGGATGTGACCCTGTAGTGCAAGTATAAAAGAGAAATACTTCTAATGATTTTCAGCCACTTTCTAATGTTTAGCACCTACACATAATCAGAGGCGGCTCGTGACAAAATTGTATGGGTGTTCACTTGAAATAAAACAATGAAAATACATTCTATCCCAGATTCCGGGATTCAGGGATTTCGAAGACTCATCGTGCACAATCTATTAACCTTCGTAAAATATGCATGTTTTCGTCAACACGGTCATTGAACTCGCGTATTTGCGCGTTTCGGTACTTACGCGGAATCTAGTGCCTTGCGAATATCTTGTCGTCCGATAGACGCTATAATAACTGCAGTTCATGTAAGAAATAAATGGTACCTATGAGATTGTGAATGTTATGTTCATCTTGATTGAAAGATGAGCTATGTCGTTAACACCCATTTCAGCCCAAGCAGAAAAACACGGAAAACAAAATAGTTTGTTACTCTCATCACCACCACAGAAATACGGTGTTTTCACACTTTTCACATATTATTCGGATTTAAACACACGCGTATGTTTTGGTTTTTGTCGTACATGTTTGCGTAAGGTCAAGTTCAGGCCGTCGCGGTCCCAGCATGAATTGAAGGCACAAGCCTTCAATTCAAGCCGAATTTGTAACGTTTTTTTCACATTTTTTATGAACGCCACATTATAATTGTCCATTTAGTTTATTAACACTCACAAGTAATAACAATAACTGATAAGTACAGGCTATTTCAACACGTATTAAATGATTATTAATTAGAAAATACCCGAATTTGCATTCGCGCGCATGCATTTAAGTTGACTAGTGTTTGTTAATATAGGAGTGGCAACGTCGCACGCAATATCTGTCGCGCGTTCGGGTGGTAAAATTAATCGGCAACGACGCGTGAGCGGCGCTCCGAATTTGGCTATTTTAACATAGAAAATCTTCTGTTTCATGCGCAGGACTGTGGCGAAATTTCTCGTTCACTCTTATTGGATTTTGTATTAGGCAATGTACTGAATCTTGTTTCATAGGAGCGCAATCGTGAGCGCTCCGCCTCGCGCGTTACCTATGAAATGATACAGTACAGGTGTATGGGATGATGGGTATATGGTATGATCTTGTAATGTGTAAAGGTAATTATTTTATTGGTAGTCGTTTTTTAAGATGGATTTTAAATAGTAATATTAATACTGAGATTAATGAGTATAATTTTGTTATAATTATTTATTTGAGTTCACTGCACCAGCGCTCCTTAGGGTGAGCCGCCTCTGTACATAATCCACCAAAGTTTCAGTTATGTCTCACTTATTGACTACAATACAATACAAATACTCTTTATTGCACACCTCACACAGATAAAGCAGGTACCAAAGACTGCACAGAGATACAGGCAGACAGAGGTAGAACAGCACAATGACTAAGGATTAGTACTAATCAATAAATTCTTATTTGAATAAAAGCACAATGTAGGTATACATTCACAACCATGATAATATGTTCATGTTGGGACTTCTAGTTTATTAGTCCCTGTTCTTATAGAAAACCGAATTTCAATATACTAACCATGTATCTCTTCTCCTTTGCAATGCTGAGCACATCAGCCAAAACACACACTTGAGTCAAGGCATCCCTCAGCTTGTTTCTGACAGAGTCCCACGGCCATTGGCTGGACTGGTACCCGGGCTCTTTGCTGTCTTCCTCTGATTTAACCTCCACTTCGGGCTCTTTTTTAATGTTGCAGAATTCATCATCTGATTTTGAAAAGTCAATTTTTTGTGCTAACCGCGCAAGGTTCTCTGACATAGACAATGGCCTGGAATATAAAGGATATTGGGTTTTGAATGGACGGCAATTTTATTCAGAAGTTAATTTATGTTACGATTATTTGTCCTGAAAATACTTACGCTTGATATATTTCTTGGCCATCGTAGGTTATTTCTTGTATCTGATTTTCTATAGGTGCTTCAATTGATATATTTACTGAATTCGCCATTTTTATTGTATCAGATCCAAGTCAAGGTTAATTAATTAATAGAATGTATATTAATACGGTAAATACGCTCTTATCCTTCACTGCGCTCTCCACTGTGGTCCATCATTACAATTTACTAAACAAATGTCATTGTCAGTTTGGCGTTAGATTGCTTCTAACAAGACCTAAAAAGTCCCATAAAAAACGTTAATTAATTGTTTTGGTGAAGCATAATTTTATGAAATTCTCATAATATAACAGCTACATGATAGACAAGGACTACAGTATAGTGTTTGTCATGTACACATAAGGATATAATATACTTCAAATATAAAGTTATCAAGACGACAAAGCCATTGTGCAATAAACACCTATAAAATTTACCCGATTAATGGGAAACTTCTCTTTAATGGCAGCCCGAAACCAGAGACTATATTCGTATATTTGTATAAAACCAAGCTATTCATTGTCTTTTTTTAATATTTTGTCCATTATCCGACCAAATTCCGATCGTACGGGCGTCTAAATCCGATTTAAGTATTGTCAAAAAAGCACAAAATGTATTGTGTATGCCTGTACTGTACTGTGTACTGTAGTCTGTACCACTCTTATTTATGGTCTGTACCCCTACCCCAACCAATGGTTGTCATGTCAACTGTTATCGACTTTTTACGAGAGTCTCTTTAGACTCGAATTAAGTTTGAATGCCGTTTAAAGTTTCGAAATGTAAAATACAGTTTGTATAGATATTGGGTCGAATGAGATTCCACCTGCAGCTCTTCTTTTAGGAGTCTTTAGCATAACTTCTCGTTATGTCGGATCGTTCTATAGCCGTAAGTATCACGCTTTCAATAAGTACGAAAAGTTGAATCATTTTCAAGTGAGAATTACGACTCGACCAGTTTCAGACCAAGTCCTCTACTAACTAATCTAACTATATTTACAAAACTTCAAAAGGTGTCCAAGTGATATATTAAGTATCTCAAATCTGTCAAAATACATGTAACTGTATACCGGATATGCATTTTACATTGTATTTGTATTAATCATTCTATTATTGTTTTGTTAGTCTCGGCCCAGCCTGGAGCAGGTAGTGGCGATCGTGGACTTCATGGAAACACATCAAACACTAGCGCTTGGGCTACTGAGAGGGCTGGAAGGCCGGGAGGAGAGCAAGAAGTTATGGTTCCAACTTACTAGGATAGTCAATGGCATCACTGGACCCACCAGACCTATGAAGTCTTGGATAAAAGTAAGTTTGGTTTCTAATGTATCAGCAAATTGACGTAAAAATATGAACCATATGGCCTATTTTTTACTAATCACATACCACTGTAATCTATATTATTTTTATATTTACTATTGATTTAAATATCAATAATATCATCAATACTACCAGTGCTAGGCTTACCAATCTTAGCACACATTAAAACCCCATCTCACATGGCCACTTCCAGGCAGATTTTTTTAAAGACTGCAGACTCACACTTCTTTGACAAAATATTATTTTTGATATCTGAACCATTCATAAACTGCAAAATGTTTCAGTATTGGGCAGATAAGAAATCCACTGTTAGGAATAAAGTGATCTCAGGTGGTGGGGATCCTAACAGCTTGTGTTCCAATATTGAGAAGAAGATTTGGGATTTGTTTTTAACTGGTGATGCAGGTAAATCTACTAGTAAGTAAATCATTTATGTCATACTTTATGTTTGATATTAGTTTTTGTATATGATAATAATGATATAGTTTAAGTACAGTAAATTATTTTCTAATGAAAACTGCCAATCTCTGTTATTCCAAGAAAAGGGTGTTCTTTACCATTACAAGAATGGTCTCATATATTGTTTATCAAAATCTGTCCAGTAGTTTCTGATCAGACATTATGAGACATCAATATCATTATATCACATTGCACAGAAGTAACCAGCTGTACCTACTGTATGTAAGATTATTCTTAGGGCTTATGCACACTGCGTTTTTTAAACACCATCAATGTGTGTGTTGCGGATGCAACCTTTTTTGTACATACTTTTGCCTATTATTTTGCCGTCTTTTATATTTTTAGAATTCTTTTGTTTTTTTGTTGGTTTAGTTGTCATACATTGCTTTCGTAAACAAGACTTGGTTTTACTACATTTTCCTATCTCAGCTATCGAACTCCGTTTCATTTGGTCCTTCTCCCGTCTTATAATGAATACGCGAAGTAAAACCAAGCAGCTGGCAACGCCGGCTAAAAGTAGTAAAGTGACGCGCTCGGAACCAGGTGAACCCGCTGTGGGTGGGGTCGGTCGGTCCAAAAGTCAGGATCTCGCAAAGACTGATGCCACAGAAACACCCGCAGCTCTCGATTTCGTTCACCCGTGTCCAGTGACTAGCACCGGCAGCGGCGGCTCCGCTGCTGCGGCCGAACATTTTCACGTTTCTCCTAGTTGCAGGTCGCACGTATCAGGGTCTTCGCGGTCGTCAGCCACCATAAAAGCACGGAGGCTTTCCGCGGAGGCCGAGTTGGCCCGCAGAAGTATGGACCGAGAGCAAGATTTGTTGATCCGTGAACAAGAAATTGTTCGACAAAGAAAACTACTTGAGCAGGTAAAAAAAGTGGAACAATTAGAGATGGAAGCTGCTCTGGCCGCTCAAGAAGCCGAGGAACGTTCCGCACGGTCGGCCAGTGACGTTCACTCCCGAACGGCATCTTGGGTTCGTGATTTAAACCAGGGTAGCCGCCCAACGAATGAGCCAACTGTCGAATTGCATCGCAATACAGGAAACGATGGAATTATACTCAAAGCGATTGCTGACACTGCAGCTGCAGCAAAAGCTTTAGCTTCAGGTCGTAGAGCTAATATAGAACTCTCTACATTCTTCGGGAATGGTTCGCAATGGCTACAATTTAAACGTCAATTTAGTAGTACTGAGTCTTCTTATTCCCCCGCAGAGAACGTTGCGCGTTTACAGAACGCGCTCCGCGGACCCGCGCGCGAGGCGGTCGCGTCGCTGCTCCACACCGTAGCAGCCCCCGACGAGATCATGCACGCACTCGAGCGAACATTTGCGTGCCCAGAAATGATCGTCTTTGGCGAGGTACAAGTGTTAAAAGCGCTGCCGCGGCTCGGCGCAGACCTTAAAGAAATTGGTATTTTTGCCAACAAGGTACGAAACAGCCTTTCTACTATGAAATTACTCGGCTTACAAGAGTACTTACAGTCACCTGAATTATTTCATAGTATTTTGGGCAAATTTAACCCACTAATGAAGATGAGGTGGTCTGATTATGCGTCAGAAATGTCAAACCCTCTCACTTCAAAGTTAGAACTTTTATCTGACTTTCTAACACGTGAACACGAGCGTTATATTAAATTCGCATTATCGCCTGAAATAGGTCTTATTGCTACACAACAACACGGCATGTGGCCTGTCAATAAACAATTCAAACGTGAAAATATTCACGCTGTGACACATGACAAAACTAAAATAGGTTACAAAACTGAATGCGTTTATTGTAAAAAGTGCCATGATATAAAAAACTGTTCCGAGTTCACAAGGTTATCAGTCGAAAACAGGTGGTATTGGTTGCGTGAACACAAAATATGCTACAAATGCCTAAAGAGTAAATCACATCAGTGGAAGTTATGTAAAGTGAACTCTTGTGGTGTCGACGGCTGTACTTTCCGTCACCATCCACTTTTACACGGCAGGCAGAATACGTTTACACCATCGCAAACACCCCATACACAGGCGTTCCATAATACAGTGTGTACAGCTGCGCTCAACCATACAGAGTGGGAAAAAGAACTGCGCAATTTAAACAAAACGGGGTGTACGGCACCGCTGAACAAAACTGAGTGTACTGCGTTCAATAATAGTGGGTATGCAGCTGCGTCTGAAAGTGGCACCAAACACGCGTCGTGCTGCTCCACGACTACACAAGAGCTGTCAAAAGAAAACGTCATGGTTTCTAACACAGGTATTTTGCGTCAACATGTTGCAACGTCAACCAAAACACACCCACACAGCACATTATTAAAAGTGGTACCAGTTATTGTGTCTGGTCCAGCTGGTAGTTACGAAACCTTCGCACTCCTAGACGACGGCAGTACAGCGTCGTTAATTGATTCTAAAGTGGCTGCCCGTATCGGGGTGTCAGGGCCTGAGGAAGTTATTACTCTCAACGCTGTAGGTGGCTTACACAAAACTACGAAGATTTCTTATGTTGATTTTTACATACAGGGTAAACATGAATCTGACAGGTTTTTAGTCAACCGTGCCAGGGCGATGCCCTCACTCAGCTTGAGCACGCAAACGTTGTCCAAACACACCGTACAGTCTTACGATTATTTGAGCGACTTAACCAATTATTTGACGTACACTGACGCTACGCCAACCGTGCTGATCGGTGCCGAGCACTGGCATCTGTCAATATCTCGTGATGTGCGTGCTGGTAGTCGTAATGAGCCGGTAGCTTGTCACACCTGGCTTGGTTGGACATTGTATGGAGTGGCTTCTAGTAAAACTAAACCGGTTGAGTTTGTCAACCACTGTCACCTAAACCGCATTGAGCTTACTGAACATGAACGTTTAGAACTACTTATAAAGGAGCAGTACAAATTGGACTCACTGGGTATTTCTAAGCATGATAACCTTCATAGTAAACTGGATGCTCGAGCTGTTGAGATCTTAAATAATACTACCACACGTTTGCCAACTGGTAGGTATGAGGTAGGACTTCCATGGCGGGATAATATTCAGTGCATTCCTGACAGTTATCCGCAAGCCCTATCTCGCTTCTTAAGTTTAGAGAGACGTATGTTACGAGAGTCCGATTTCGCTGAAGTGTACCAAAGGTTTATTGACAATATGATTGCCAAAGGTTATGCTGAGGAGTGTGATCCTGTCACCTACAATGGTCATTCTGTCAGCACTAGGGACGGTACCAATAATGTCAACAGTAAACATAATTTAGGGGATTGTTCAGACAATAATAACACTTCGTCAGGTTACATCCAACATGGTACAGTCAGTCCGAATAAAGTGCGACCAAAATGTCATGACTACATGTCAACCCCACACACAGATATAATAAACTCAAAAACTACTTATGATACAACTCAAAGTGACACCAACACAAAAATAAGGTGGTATTTGCCACATTTTGGGGTGTATCACCCACAAAAGCGTAAACTCCGTGTCGTCCATGATGCAGCCGCAATGAATCAAGGAGTTTCCTTAAATTCGTTGCTTCTTCAAGGACCAGATCTCTTAGAAAACTTATTAGGCATTCTTTGGCGTTTCAGAGAGGGCGCTGTCGCAGTGACAGCTGATATTAAGGAGATGTTTCCCCAAATACGAATCCGTGATCAAGATAGGGACGCATTGCGCTTTTTATGGCGCGACGTTAGGTCAAAAAACACAACGCCCATAAAAGAGTTTCGAATGACAGCTGTTATTTTCGGGGCGTCGTCCAGTCCATTTACTGCGCTGTATGTCAAAAATAAAAATGCAATGACACATCAGGATTTGTATCCTAAAGCAGCCAATGCAAGCATCCACAGCTCCTACATGGATGATTTTTTAGACAGTCTCGATAAGGTAACTGAAGCTGCGCAACTAGCATCCGATGTGGTGACTATCCACCGTAACGCCTGTTTTGAAATGTGTGGTTGGATTTCTAACAGTCAGGAAGCATTACGCCTTGTTCCAACTGAATTGCGCGCCGCACAGCCTACTGAAGTGTCTCTTTGTAGTGAATCAAGAAACATCAGAGCCTTAGGCGTCTCATGGGATCCTATGTCAGATACCATTGGTTTTAGGACTGGTTTAGAAGGGCTCAAGTTACATGGTGTTTTTACTAAACGTAAGGTTTTGTCCCACCTCATGAAAGTGTACGACCCATTAGGTTTGCTTGGCCCTATAGTGGTCAAAGGCCGTATACTGCTTCAGGAGGCATGGAGATCCAACATTGACTGGGACACAGCTTTCCCACCTCCACAGTTTTTAAGGTGGAACGAATGGTTTAAAGAACTGTCAGATATATCTAATATTAGAATTCCACGTTGGTACGCTAAGTTGAACGGCGAGCCTCTGCACAGAGAGCTACACATTTTTGCGGACGCGAGCGAGCTTGCCTATGCGACTGTCGCTTATTGGCGTTTTTTGTATGCAGGCGGTATAGTCAAGCTTGCTCTCATAGCCAGTAAAGCAAGAGTATCGCCATTGAAGCCCACTTCAATTCCACGCCTGGAATTGCAGGGTGCTTTAATAGCTTCACGCCTTGCTATGACCATCAAGGAATTTCATAAGAAAAAGCCTATTCGAACGTTTTTTTGGACAGATTCGAGAACTGTCCTTAGCTGGCTAAGAAGCGACGCACGAACGTTCAAGCCATTTGTGGCTCATCGGGTCGGCGAAATAACCGAAAATTCATGCGTTCAAGACTGGAGATGGGTCCCAACTGACTTGAACGTCGCGGACGATGCCACGCGAATCAAACCTCTCCATCTCAATCCTAATCACCGATGGTTCACCGGCCCCTCATTTCTTCTGGCTTCCCCGGAAGATTGGCCTCGGGAACCAGCTGGCCAGCCTCCAGTTCATGAAGAGTTTAAGCAAACTCCTAGACTTGTGGTTGGGCATTTGGTTATCACCGCGGATTTCAGTCGTTTTAGTGACTGGTAGCGCTTACTGCGCGCCACTGCTCGCGTTTTACAGGCTGCTTCTAAATTTCGCTCACTTTTGGACCGAGTTAGACACATTGATCCTAACACCGATTTTAGGGTTCGTCAACGTACAAACGCGCCTACGTCCACCACTCTATTACCCCTGACAGCGGAATTTATGCAAGCCGCAGAACGGCACGTCCTGCAGAAAGTACAGTCCGAGACATTTGGAGAAGAAATTCAGCGTATTGAAAGAGGAGAGTTGTTGTCTAAGAGCAGTCGCTTAGCAAAGCTATCACCCAAGATGGGAGCGGACAATTTGCTACATTTGGTCGGCAGAATTGTGGCTGTAGAAGATGTCGGTACCGAAGTCAAATCGCCCATACTGTTAGATGGTCATCACCCAGTCGTGCGCCTTTTGGTTCTCTTTTATCATCGCAAGGCTGGACATGCTAATAATGAGATGGTCGTCAATGAGCTGAAACAGAAATACTGGCTTCTTCCCTTGCGCAGCACCGTACGATGCGTCACCAGCAAATGTTTGTTTTGTCGAATCAGGAAGTCAAAACCGATGAATCCAATGACTGGAAACCTTCCTCCGCAGCGGCTTGCTCACCATCGCCGGGCATTTTAATTTCACCGGACTTGATTATTTTGGCCCAATTAACTCCACGATCGGTCGCAAACAGGAGAAACGATACGTAGCCCTATTTACTTGCCTGACATCCAGAGCCGTCCATTTGGAACTGGTACATTCCTTGTCGGCTGATTCAGCGATAATGAGTTTGCGTCGATTTATTGCAAGGAGAGGTGCTCCCGAAACCATATTCTCCGACAACGGAACTTGTTTTGTCGGCGCTGACCGAATATTACGGGAGTTTTATAAGTCAGAGATCAACGATTTTGCTGCCAGCCAAGGAATCAAATGGAGCTTTATTCCTCCCGCTGCTCCTTTCTTTGGTGGATGCTGGGAACGGCTAGTTCGCACCGTAAAAGTGGCATTGAACCTACGCGAAAGGGCACCTAACCCAGAAGTGCTTGTGACCCTCCTGCTGGAAGCCGAGGCCGTTGTCAATTCCCGGCCCCTAAGTCAATTCTCTGTGAGTCAGGATGATCAGGAGACTCTGACACCCTTCCACTTTCTGATTGGAACATCCTCGAACCAGGTCCTACCCGCAACCCTGGACGACCGAGACCTTCTTCGACGAGCGGATTGGAGGAAGGCCTTGAGATTGGCCGACCACTTTTGGAACCGTTGGGTGAAAGAGATCCTACCCACAATGCAACCACGACAGACAGGCGAAAACAGGGAACGCAACTTGAACATCGGCGACCTAGTGCTCATCGTGGATGAAAATCTTCCAAGAGGGACTTGGCCACGAGGCCGCATCATTGCAACATTTCCTGGCCGAGGTGGCGTAGTCAGGGTGGTGGACGTAGCAACACAAGGAGGCCTTCTTCGTCGGCCCTCTAAAAAATTGATCAGGCTAGACGCGTAGGGCTCCTTGGCTGGCCCGGCTAGCTTTGTGTGCTTTCGCACACAAGGGGGTGGGATGTTGCGGATGCAACCTTTTTTGTACATACTTTTGCCTATTATTTTGCCGTCTTTTATATTTTTAGAATTCTTTTGTTTTTTTGTTGGTTTAGTTGTCATACATTGCTTTCGTAAACAAGACTTGGTTTTACTACATTTTCCTATCTCAGCTATCGAACTCCGTTTCAGTGTGTTTGTATTGAATCAGTTTATCAACTCAAAAGCGGCGTTGACGGCGCGTTTAAAAAACGCGGTGTGCATATCCCCTTAATAGTTTAGAACAACTATCTACATATTTGCACATATTTCAATTTAATTTTTCAGAACCACGCAGTTCTGTAAAGCAGGAGTCGCACTTTGTGGAAGACAATTTTTACAAAGAAGACAACATGGATCAAAACCATATGGAGTCTGAACCAGTCCTAGCCTTTGAGGAGCCTCTGATGGACTTTGAGGAACGCCAAGTAGCGGTTATGGAGAAATTAGTGAGTGCACGGGTTTTGCCAACACTAACACATTTACCATAGCTATACTGCTTGCACAGACAAGATAATATTTTGTGTGTATGTTCGTCACATATTGTTTCAGTCTGATGTGTAACCTTGTCTAACGCGCTAAAATAATGCAGTGCATAAAGAATTTTAGATTTCCATGAGGCCAGTTAGCACTGTCGCCACCACCAGCCAGCTGTGTTACCCCTTCTAAACCTTATGGATAGAGTCTGGACAATGTAAATTAAAAAAAGATAAATATTTGCAGACAATCTTACACAAATCAACCTAGCCCCAAACTGAAAGTGATAGTAAGCTCGAATTTCATCCTTTTTTTGTGTATTTAATATGATAGTTCTTTATGACATTTTTATGTACCTAAAATTCATATACAATGTAAATTGTGAATGAATAAACTAAATGAAATGAAATGAAACTAAGCAAAGCTTGCACTATGTAATAGATACTTAAATACATAGAAAACATCCATGACACAAGAACAAATATTCGTGCTAATCACACAAATAAATGCCCTTTACCGGGATTCGAACCCAGGACCTCTAGCTTCGTAGGCAGGGTCACTACCAACTAGGCTAAAGCGGTTGTCAAGTTGTAACACAAGCATTTCTTAAAAAAATCCAGAATATGGCAACAATCTTATGTACGGAATAAGCCGTCAGTTATGAATACCTATCAGGCCGCTATGCATCTCGTGTTCCCAGTATGAGTTTTTTCAAATCTGCCGCACGTTTGTTACATGACACGACTCCCTGCACGGCTATCACGCGACGGCTGTCGAGTTTTCTCGCACTATCCGTCTCTTTCTTATTAGAACACTTAGAACAAGAGATATAGTACTAGAAAAATCGAGAGTATGTCGCGGCCGTCGCATGATAGACGTGCTGGTTAAGACTACTGGTTAGCTGTACTCAATACCCGTAGGTTTTAGAAGTCCACTTAAAATCCAATTAAATTTAAAGAACACATATATTAGGCCCTAGGCTTGTAAAATGTTCTGAATTATAAGAGTAGCTGATATTGTGAAGGGACGCACAGGCGGGTAGTCGATCGCTTGTCGCGTTCATTCAGCCCCAATTATAAGAGATATAGACATTGACACTGAGAACTGAGATGGCCCACAGCCTCAACAGTCCTGTAATATATTTTCAGGTGAAAGTAATGAGTGACCAGGCCGCAGCGATGTCCCAAATGGCGCACGCGACGTTAGTGAACTCGCAGGCCATGGAGCGGTTAGCGGAGTCCTCCCATATTCAGGTAATTGAATGCGAACTAAACAAGCAAGACAAGACAAATGTGAGATTATATTGTTCTTATCTTATATGCCTACTCCATCATTTCCACAAACCGGATGAGATTATATTGTTAAAACTGACAATACATCCTCGTCTTCGGAACTCATCTCGACATCCACACAAATAGTGTATAAACTAAAATTATTTGAATATGCTATAGGTTGTGAGTGAGTGAGGTTGAAAATAATAATAAAACAAATGTTTTTTTTACAAGCTTTTATTTACTTTCACCTGTCCCGTTGTCTGTCTGTCTGTCTGTCTGTAATCAAATCTTGCAAGTTAAATTTGACCCACTTCCCGGTGACCGATTCAGCTGAAATTTTGGGTATGAGTATAGTTTGGATGACAATTCAATATTATGGTACCGTCGAGCTGATCTGATGATGGAGACGGAAGGTGGCCATGGGAATACAGTACTTAACCGACGTAACCCCGTTGAGTTTGGGCTCGTTAGAATCGTCTCAATGGGTAGTTGATGATGGTATACAGAAAAGTACAGTCGGCAATAAAAGCTTGTACCAAAAATGAAATTTTTGACAGAAACTTGTTTAATAATGTAAAACAATGTGGCTGTACCACCAACAAAACATGCGTTTAATTGAACAAGCGATACAGGTCGCATTTTTGAACATATATTATTCTCGTGAAATTTTGTGAGCAGGTTCGATAATTATTTACAATAGGTAGGGTAAATCGCCAATAACTGGCCACCGTTCAATAACTGGCCACCTCAAACTATAAAATTAACTCTATTCACTTATAATAGAATTATTTTTTAGTATAAGGTGTTAATTAATAGCCACCCTTCAATAACTGGCCATGTTATACTAAATTGAATTCTGTTTGTAGGGGAACAGAGTTCATCTTTAGTATGAGTATGAGGGGGCTTATTAAAGGGTGGCCAGTTATTGGTGATTTACTGAATGGTTATTGAAGAAAAAAAAAGGTCGGCAAGTTCACAGAACCACTAGTATATTGATTGAAAATATGTTACTGGCAGGCTCGGGCTCTAGACCGGCTAGCGTCGACCTTCGAGTCCATTTCTGCAGCGACGCACGACGTAAGGAATTCCATCGTCGACATAGACTCCACAATGAAAAGGTTCTACACCACCTCGCCCACGTAGCACAGGTATTTGTGAGATTGTGTATCAAGGACTGTGTCATATTTAGATTTCTCTAGTCATAACTTAGTTATAGTATAGTATCACAACTTAATAGTACTAAAGATGACTTAAGTTCGATTGGATATTATGTACCAGGGTAGAGGTAAACGTACGTGTGTGATTTAATAGACATACTGTGATAGCCCATAACTCCAGACATATGCAGATACAGAAGTAAAAAAAAATATTCCAAATACTCATCAACTCTATTATATGATGATATAATAGGGAAGATGCAGCTATAATGTTTACCATTATTTTGTGACCTAAATGTCGAAAAAACACAACATAACAGCTACTAAAACGTTTTTACTTTAGTTTATACTAATTTCAAACAATAAGCACGATTTGAAGTAATGTGAAACGGAACGTGTTTTAATCCAACAATCAGCGTCTGGTGACGTCACTCCTGTCAAAAGAAAACTTTTTTCCCGTATTTTGTGCCTTTTTGCTACTTTACTACTAAGTCAAAACTCAGGCAACTCTATGACATCTAGGGACGAACCACGGACAAACAAATATGGCGAGTGACACACATGAGTGACGTCACAAGAACTGTAGATCCGTTTAGGCGCGAAAGTTTAAATTGTCAGTTTGTAACAGGAATTTTTGACTATAAATTATAGTACCTATTCAATTTTTTAATACTTTCGTGGTCTATTCTACATGCGAAATTAAGAATATTGTGTTATGATATTATTATTATGATATATGTTTTTGACCACAAATAAGTATTTTCTTATGAATTCGCTGAGTAGACAGATACCTAGTATTGATTTGGTATAATGATAGTACTTTTTACATTATGTAGAATTTTGTTATTGCTAATGCTAATGATGTGATATACATATTCATGCATTTTTGTGTAAATGGTACTTTTGGTACATATTGTCTATGTAAAGTTGTTTTGAATGCATTCATGTTTTAATTGATTTTTGTACTATTTCAATGTATAGTGCAATTTGTTAGATTTTATTATAACTTCCATTTGTGAATATTGCCAAAATTTATAAAGTAGTACAGTAGGTACTTATAGTTCGTGATAAGTTGTAAATATATTCTAAATTTATAGGATTTATGAAAAGAAAGCCATTTATTACATATTGTATTGTATTTATTACAAGCTTTTATTTAACTTGCCCTGTTAGTATGTATGTTAGTATGGGACAAATCTTGCGAGTTAAATTTGACCCACTTCCCGGTGACCGATTGAGCTGAAATTTTGGGTATAAGTATAGTTTGGATGACAATTTAATATTATGGTACCATCGAGCTGATCTGATGATGGAGAAGCTTTATATTAACTTTCCCTGTTAGTATGTATGTTTTATTTTTTTGTATGTATGTATGGGATGGAACAAACCTTGCAAGTTAAATTTGACAGAAGGTGGCCATGGGAATTCAGTACTTACCGACGTAACCCCGTTGAGTTTGGGTTGGTTAGAATCGTATCAATGAGCAGTTGATGATGGTATACAGAAAAGTACAGGCGGCAATAAAAGCTTGTACCAAAAATGAAATTTATGACAGAGACTTATTTGTACACCTACTTATATAGTTATATCATTAGAAAATATGTTTAAAAAATTGTTTTTTGTCTCAAATAAACTAACATTTTACTTGTTTAGTTTTAAATCAACAACAGTAATGATAATACATCATTTTGACAATCCATCTTCACCCATTCATGCTAAATAATACCCTTCCTTCACTGGGTGGCATTAAATATTCACCTTTTGTCACAATCACAATACACAAATCAGTTGCCACACCACATTTGGGAACAGTGTGAAATAAATTACAACATTAAATACCTAGTAGAGGAAGCGTAACCCAGCAGTTGGTAAAGAGGAGAGCTAATATACTTCAATAGGCTATTCTACGATTTTTTAAAATATATTTTAAAATGTTCGTATAGATTCGATAGTCAACTGGTATTTTTATTTCCTCAAAATAATATCGCTTTAAGCAAGTAAATAATGGTTGAAATTTGAACATTATATATTCGGGCCAAAAAGGCAGCCGCCATTATCGTGACGTCATAACTGCAATAACATACCACAGACTACTAAGAAGATACACGTCAAATGTGCATTGTACTTCTATTACGTATAAATCTTATCATCGGAAATATACAATATTATATTGTTCTAATATAGTTTCAGAAAATGAAACAGAATATACTTACAAAGCTGTTTTGATATTTCTGCATTCAGCAGAAAAGAAATCTGTATTATACGCAAAGAACTTTGCAATCATTACTGCGTCTATTTTCGGTAGATTTGTATTGTCAGCTTTTACAAATCCAACCTCCATCGTAGATGGCGTAAAATAGCGTAGCAAATTCTAAAGAAATACAATTTGAGTCCACAATATAAATATTTTTTAACTTTTTGTTGTTGTTTACACCGAAAACTTGTTTTTGTATTTGCTGTTCTGACGTCACTCACAGAAGACAAAATGGCAGTCAGCGTTTTTGGTCACGTGACATACAGATAATAAATATACGATTTTAATTTTGAAATTAAAAATATTTCTTATGTTTTTATAACAAAATAGTATTATATTCGAATTTCCTAAAGTCAAAACTATAGAAATAACATACTTTCATAATTTAATTGTGATAGACGAAAATAGCCCATTATACTTGTAAGCAATGTCACTCATAGCCGATATAATCACTATCACTTATAGAAATATTCTATTCATAAAATAGTAAAAAGTTCTTTGCGATGTTCGCATCGCGTTGGCGAGGTATCACCTGAGGTACTTGAGCAGTCGAGTCAGGGTCGAGCTGCGTCGTCTCCGGGTCTGGTTGTCGTCGGGGAGGAGTCCGCGCCGGCCCATACTGTAGGGAGAGGTCGGCCCCGTGGTTAGGAAGAAGTCTCCCGAAGCACTGGAAAAAGTGCAGCTCAGAAAACTAGGTTCAACTCGTCCTGGTATGTACCGAATTTCGCCCGACGAGTGGGTCTTCATCGGTCATTCCCTCAATATTGAAGATCGTCCATCGTGTCCTAATTTTGTTGACCAAATTTTTTCCATATGCCTACTAGACCAATCAGCTCGTCTGCTGAATTACGATTCAGTTCAGTCTTTGATGCACAGAGCTGTCTCAAAGACATCCCGACGTGGTCAATATAACAGTGCTATAATAATTAGGTACTGGTACTTAGAATCTTGCAACTCAATTTTGAAGCAGATATCTTCAACTGATTGAGTTGACATTCTGTTTCAGTATAGCAATAGTATGGTACTGAGGAATCGTATGGACTGGAGCTGATCTGATGATGGAGACAGAGGGTGGCCATGGGAATTCAGGACTTAACGGACGTAGCCGCGTTGAGTTTGGGCTCGTTAGAATCGACTCAACGAGTAGTTGATGACGGTATACAGAAAAGTACAGTTGGCAATAAAAGCTTGTACCAAAAATTAATTTTTGGAAACTTATTATTAGGTTAAGTCCTTATTCCAGTTGGGGTGAAGCTAAACATTTCTTACCGTGTGTTGACCAAATCTCCCAAATAAACATTGTGAGTGGATCGCGCGGCGCGCCTCGCCCAAGTGTCGTAATCGGGCGCCGCGGCGGCGGGGAAGGCCGTGGGCGATCGTATCGACTCCACGAACAGCCGCCAGGAGCGGTCGTGGCTGCACAGGTCTGCAATGTGTCATGATCACTTATCGATCGTTATTTACTTAGGGTGGGTTGCACCAAACCGTGTGTAATCGTAAGCGCTGTTCGTTAAAATCGAAATGTATGGAAAGTTTGACAAGTTTCTATGGAATGACAGCTGCCGGCGGCATATTAACGTCGATCGGTCTGTACTCGTAAGTTGTTGCAACCCGCCCTCAGTATTTCATAGCGCGGATTGGGCAAGCACACAGGCCACCTGGTAAGCTTTGAGGTCCTTATATGCCCATCTCTACATTGCAAATTATTTCCCAGTTGAATAATAATGAAGGCCTCATTAGTGAGAGTACCTATGCGACCATTTTTTATTAGTTTATTAAGCATCAAGCACTGCCTGCGAAGCGGTTCCATCGTATCGCTAATACCTACATAGTTTTCGGTTTCGAGTATCCCGGAGTTCGATTCTCGGTGAGTACAAAGCGAGTTTTTGTTCCTGAGACATGAATGTTTTCTACGTATTTAAGTAGGTATTTATTTATCTATATAAGTATGTGTATCGTCGTCTAGTACCCATAGTACAAGCTTTGCTTAGTTTGGGACTAGGTCGATTTGTGTAAGACTGTCCGCCATTATTTATTTATTTATTTAATCTACATTGGCACTAAAGCTCGTCGGCACCACCTGTAGGGTTTAAGTAGGTAAAGTCAACAAAGTATATAGCTCCGCACCTCTGTTATATATAGAAACTTGTATTAAGCAGCTGTGCGCTGTTAACCACATTAGCCGACTATACCTAAGCAGGTTGTTAAATAGCGTTCCTGAAACCGAAGCATGGGAGTGTTTGCGCCTGGAGGTTGAGACTTACTGCGCTGGGTAATCGTGCGTATCTTTTGGCTCCTCGTCATATTCTGAATTTGTTCGTTGGTCAGATAATATTCGGCGAACTCAGAGTTACTATCGTCAAGCAATTCTGAAAGGTAGGTAATGTGTGTCAGTCAGCTTCACATGTGACCGAGCCGAAAATAATGAAGTCATGTAGGTATAACACTATACCGTCGTGTCCATATAACTACATACGAGATAAAACATAGTCATATTACCTAGGGGAAGAAGGACATCCAAGGAGTCGGGGCATCCAGTGTTTCATGTGGAGGCACTCGCCTAGGAACCCTAGGGAAGGCGACGACGAATGGCCATAGGACGAGCCAGATGGAACGAGGCGCGGGGAGGGTTCTAGTGCGTTAAGGCGATGCCTTGATTTGAGTCGAACACGCCCCTTAGACAGAGACACACTGATGCCTTCCGCGCACGAGGAAAAGAGATGTAACACTCTTCGGGAATGGCTTTTTTGGACAAATTTCGATAAATACCTAACTTAGAGACGTTTTATTTAAATTTCATAAAGTGAGATTTTAGATGAGATAAAATACTATAGTATTAACTTGATTGTGTCGTAAAATAATGTATTGTTTGAGTAGGCTGAGTAAAAAAAGGAAAATGCAGACCCAACTTTGGAATTTTTTTCTATTTAGGAAATTCTAAGCAATCATGTATCGATAAAATCGGATAAACCATCATTATACTCAAGAATCATATATCTGAAAATAAGACCTTATTGTTTCTTAATCTAGTCAGAACGGCGTTTCAAAGCACGCGATAATTTCAAATGCACAGCCTTAAACACGAACCGCATGAGAGCGCAGTTGGCGGCAAAGAAATGCCACAAGACCCACCTGGGTACCAGGTGTGCAAGTTTTTTCTACGGATAAGGGGAGAAATGTATTTTTCTGTAAAGTGGTGTCCCGTTGTCACATATGCTGTCTTGTCATTAAAAAATAATTGCGATTATCATATCCACTGCATACTATCGAATTCGTGGCGTGGTCTACCGCAAGACTTTCCGCTGTTTAGATGTAACGTACGTATATGTGTAACGTAGTGACCAAGATAGAATTTAGGTATTATTATTTCGTGTTAGCCTCCCGGAAACTGCCAAATGCAGGGCACCGTGATGCTAGTGCTAATAGCTATACAACATATTTCACTCACTGAAAAAAAATGTGCCTACCTATTAGTTACATACCCAAATGGGTATGTATCTAATAGGTAGGCACAGGTGGGCTTATAGTTAGAGAAAAGTTTATTGGCAAATGCCAATAAATTTTTCTCTAACTATAAGCATGTTTACAGGAACCGATATTATGCATTAAGAATAGTGTTCTAGACTGTAGATTTTTCCATCCCCTCCCCTCCTTGGCGACCCTTACGAAATTAATGAATAGCCTGTAACCAGCGAACGAACAAACCATAGAAGTCTAAGTAGGTAGCGCCGCAATATGGCGGCACAGAATGGGTGCCATATGACCTTTATGCGGGGTTCGGGGGCGGGGTGTCAAAACGATGCAGGGCAGCCGTTTAGTTCGAACATGCGCATACCGGATATTAGGCACGTGTTGGGGTAGACAATTCTAAGGAGCTCGCATTCTATGGTTTTTCGTTCGCTGCCTCTATCCTTATTGGATACTGTTGCGAACGCAACCGTTTTTAGTATTGTATCCTACTTAAATATTACTTCATATGCAGTAGCAAAACGCGCCCGTCGGGCACGGTTAGCATGAGAGGGGCTTTTAAAAGCACCAATAGAAGCGCTACACATACCCAAGTTTTATCCCTACCTAAATTCGTTACCTCAAATAAGTCAAATCTTGCCAGTCACTTACCTTTCATATACGATACCATATAACACCACTTCTGTACATCTGTCTTTCGGCCAAACTATTTTTGTATCAACCAGAGCCTTTTGGGAAATTATAATACAGTCAACTTTTCATCGAAGTTTTATTTAAAGGTCGTCGAGCTACATCATCACCGGCATCGGCGCCAACAAATGATCATTTGTTCGACTCGACGACCTTTAAATAAAACTTCGATGAAAAGTTGACTGTATTATAATTTCCCAAAAGGCTCTGGTTGATACAAAAATAGTTTGGCCGAAAGACAGATGTACAGAAGTGGTGTTATATGGTATCGTATATGAAAGGTAAGTGACTGGCAAGATTTGACTTATTTGAGGTAACGAATTTAGGTAGGGATAAAACTTGGGTATGTGTAGCGCTTCTATTGGTGCTTTTAAAAGCCCCTCTCATGCTAACCGTGCCCGACGGGCGCGTTTTACTACTGCATATGAAGTAATATTTAAGTAGGATACAATACTAAAAACGGTTGCGTTCGCAACAGATACCAACCGCTATAGTCGTCGCGGGCTATTGCGCCCACAGTGCTAAGAACGCCAAAAGTCGTGGAATAAAATATAACCATCCAGAAAGTCCATGATACTTACATGCAGGTGAAAGAACTTTCGAAATCGGATAAGCTGTTCCAGATTAAATAACCCATTACATACAAACTTACATTTTACAAAGCTACAATCTCACAGACTTACCCTGTGTAATATTAACTATAGATAAGTACTTACCTACTTGAGTTCGCATGCGAGTGCGAGACACGTGTTGTGAATTTTATTTCGGCATGGAACTCTTTTATATTATATCGCAGCTCGATACAAACTATCAACACCCATTTCACCCCTTCATGGGATGATTTCCCGGATAAAAAACTATCCTGTGTCCTTCCCCGGGATTAAAACTATTTCTATACCACGTTTCATCTCAATCGGTTCAGAGGTTTAGGCGTGAAGAGGTAACAGACAGACATACATACTTTCGCATTTATAATATTAAGTAAGTGTGGATAGCGTTCAAAGGGTTAACGGGGAATAGAGTAGTTTCATAATTTCATGGAAACATATTACTACCTACTTACTCAGTATTTTTCTCAGCAGGTAATATGCAATGCCATGTTAGAAGTGAATAGTAGGTACTTATAAAGAAGTAAGTAATGAGCGTTTCTCAAAAAAAATGCCACTATTATTAATTGTACTTCTAGGATTTTTTTTTAACTATCTCCACTCAGAATCAGGAGCTCTTTCGACCCTGGTAGGACAAAAAACTGTCCCAAAGAAATTTTTCCTATTGTGTTACCATTTACCATACACTTTGTATGGTGGTAACACAATAGGAAAGTTCAAAAATGTATGAAAATTTTGGGACACTTTTTTTCTCCTATTGGGATGGAAAGACATCGTGATTTTGAGTAGAAATAACATAAAAGTTGCAGAAAATCTCCGAAAAAATGAAGTGGCATTTTTTTTGAGAAACGCTCTAATAGACATTACCGGTTATGCAATGGATTTGAATTCATTAAATTGCTAGAAATTACTTATGTGATTAATTATTTGAACAGAGTAAATGAATAGTAGCGACCCTGATATTAGTATTGAACTAAATATTGGACTTTGTACATACCTTTAGTACTTCGTGACTAATATTAGGTGCAGTAAGTTACCTACAGTGTGATTTACTATTACTGGAGAAAATTGAGTATCCAGTTTATAATTTTCGTAATAATCGCTCGGTCACGATGTTGATCCTTGAAGCATTAAGCAGTATCTTCAATGTGTTGCAATGACATTTCAATTACGCACATACCCCGCTGCCATTTTAGTCATGTTAAAACATTTTCAAGCGGCATTCTTATTAATTCTAAACGATATTAGTGTTTTTGGGAACAGACCATTCCCCTATTTCGATCCGCGTGCCGCGTGAAATCCAAGCCGGATTTGAGAGTCACAGCGAACGAAGCGAACACTGAAGCCTGGTTTTAACCCCTTTCTACTCCCTTAGGAGCCTCATGAAAACCGCGTGCCGGGGGAGCGTAGGATACTAGCTACTCGTAGTCGTAGGTTATCTAAGCTAGGTGTCTACCTACTTCGGTTAGAGGAGCAGATGGCAGTAGCTAAAGTAACTACCTACAATACTCGTAAGTAACGGGATGTAGGTACCACTTATGGCTCCTCTACATGATGGCCCATCCTAATGGCCCACTAGGATGGACCAGCGTGTAGAGAGGGTAGTGGTGTCAGATGGCTTATGGCGCGGCGATGTCTTTCTCCGTCTAACGCATAGTTGCGTCCTGTAGGATGGGTCGTGATGGCCCACTGTATAGAGCAGGCTTTATAGTTTTCGTGCACCGCTAAGTAGATAATAATGAATACCTTCCGGGGTAAACATATCAAAGTCCCCATTCGGGCAGCCGGGCTGGGTGCCGCCGCTGCCCGCGTAGTTAGGCCAGAAGTCCACAGTGCCGGTGGATGTAGTGGTGCCGTAGCCGCCGGGATCGCTATGGATGATGTCCACGAACCGGGCGCACTTGCGGTCGAGCCCGGAGCGCACGCCGAACGACCCCTCGAACAGGGCTCGTGCTGGGTCCAAACCTGTGATGCTGGAAGCGAGAAAGTGCATTAGGTACCAGTTATGGATACACAGGCTTTGCTTCGACAACCGTCTATAGCGTGCGGTTGCTTTATGCAATAAACTTTGACTTAGAGCGGTTACCTACGCACGCAACTTGAAAATAACCGCAAGGGTTTTGATATTCATCAATGTATTTGACACTTCGCATGCCTGAAAGCTAGGTGTCATATACGAGGGTTCTGAATTGAAAAGTTTTGAGCCTTACCTTTAAAATGAAAATTATACTTTTTATAACAGTTTTATTTTTGTACAGTCTCCAAATACACTTTTGTCATATTGCCTCATTTCATTATTCCGTGTAAAAACAAAAGAATCTTCCAGTTCTTCAAAATATGCAGTTCCATCCTTGCACCTCCATATTCGTGGAAAATTGTTGACCTCCCAAGTGTTTTTAGGTTGGGGAAAATATGATAGTCAGAAGGGGCCAAATCAGGCGAATAGGGTGGGTGCGGCAACAATTCAAACCCACAATTACGAATCTGTGCCATTGATTTCGCTGCTGTGTGGACAGGAGCGTTGTTTTGGTGGAACAAGACTTTCTTTGATATCATACCAGGCCTTATTATTTTGATTTCCTCACGCAAACGTCGTAAGGGGAACAATAGTAGTCAGAATTGATAGTTTTACCTTTTTCAAGGATTCTATCGTTATAATTATAATCCCTCTGCTGTCACAAAAAACTGAAGCCATCACTTTCCTGGCTGTCAAAATGGCCTTGGCTGTCTTAGGAGGTGGTGACCCTGAACGTTTCAATTGCTTGGATTGTATTTTTGACTGGTGTGTTGTAGTGAACCCAAGTCTCATCGATAGTTACGAAACGACTGAGAAAGTCTTGAGGATCAGCTTTAAATAAGTCCAAGCTATCTTGTGACATCGTGTGGTAAAAAATAAACGAACACTAAAAAAAATAAACGAACACTTATTTTCAGCTGAAAGCAACCTAGGGGCAGACACCTTGTAATATCCAAGAACGTTGGTGATGACGTACTGTGCTCGTTCATACAAGATGCCCATTGCTTCCGCTATCTCATTGACCTTCAATCGCCTATCATTCATAATAATTTCTAATATTATATTTACATCTGTAGTAGCCGTTAACGGCCTGCCACTCCTATGTTGTCTTGAACGGCTTCTCTACCACGTGTGAAATCCGCGACCCATCTTTTCACGTTTGCATATGATGGAGCGGATTCCCCTTATGTCTGACACACGTCTTCAAAAATTTCCTTTGGTGTGAAACCCTTCTTTTCGAAGTACTCGATTACGGAACGGTGCTAAATTTGAATGAAACCGTAAACCTTGTTTAGTATTCCGATCACAATTTTCACAATTGTGACAGGAGAAAAACAAATGATAGTGCATAATAATAAAAAAACACGAGCGTCTAACCTACCAGCGTTTTTAATTCTTATTTTTTATTTTATATTCGACCTTAGGCTCAAAACTGTTCAATTCGCCTGCGTAAGTATATGAAAGAACAGCTTTGCATACTTCTGGTGGGTATTCATCCTAACAGTGGTCTGTCGTCTGCTTAGCTGAGCAACGCGTGTCTATGAATGAAGCCTTAAAATGATCCATGAATTGCTTTCAAATAATCATAATGCGACGGAATTTAGAACAATGCATGGATATTACCTATACGAAACAACCACTGCTCCGAGGCAAAAATGTGAACATAACACAAGAAAACAGTGACCGTAAAAAACATTAACAGTAGAATAGTATAGATAGGCAAGCATGTGAAGAAAACGTTGTTTTGTCGAAGCTTGAAATAAACTGTCGTTCAGAATAATAATTAGCTAGCACGTGCTTGTAACCCTTAAATAAGTTAATTAAAATGTCATTACGGTTACCGTGCCAGTGTTCGTGGCCTAGAGACGCTCGCGGCCCGCGAGCGCTTACGCGAAGTTAAGCAACGTAGGCCGCGGGCAGTTTTTGGATGGGTTACCGCTTTTAGTGGTTTAGATACTATTAACTGAGCGCTTTTCTCCGTGGGAATGCACGTGAAATGGTTGAGCCCTGTGGTTGTAGACAACAAGTTCACGTAGACGACGCCAGCTGTTTAGTTGCTTGAAAACTTAACAGTTAAAGTTACCCATATTTAATTGATAAAAACCTAATCCTAATTAAGATCTAGTTTGCATTGGGGGTTGGAACTGTTGGAAGGTCACATAACAGGCGCTTTCGCAAAATCTAGATACTACGCTAACTCCTGAGACTAGGTAGTAAGCGGACTCACCGCTCTTTCAAGGTAGCATCCAACTCGACCAGCACGTCTATCATGCGACGGCCGCGACATATTCTCGATTTTTCTCGCACTCTTGTTCTAAGTGTTCTAATAACAAAGAGACGGATAGAACGAGAAAAATCGAGAGAGCTCGCGCGCCGTCGCATGATAGCCTTGCAGGTTAGGTTAGGTTAGGCTAAGATGAGGAGGAAGGTTTACCGTGCAACAACATGGCCGTTCTCTCGAGCTCGTCTGCCAGCGTACGCCATCACGTGGGCACCCAGGGAATGTCCCAGGAGGTGTAACCGTGTCATGTTCATCCCGGCACGTGCCAGCATAGTCAGAGCTGCTCCCAGGTCGTCACCAACCTGGACGGACATAATTATAATGGAGAACCCGATATGAACGTCGCCTGTACCGCGCCAACGAAACGGCTGGCTATCCCACTGTAAAGATCCCACTGCAAATGTAACAATTTATCGTAACAACCGACAGAGACCGAGCTAGAGTTAGACGTTTCGTGCAATTCACCCCTCGTGTGCACATTCACTCGTATAAACACGGATCCGTGCCGATCATTTGTACTTATTGTTTTACATCTCAAAGTAATAATTTGATTGGACCATTTTTATCCGCATAAGAGAAGCTTTTCGCAATTACTGCATCTCTGTCGGATATGTTACCATTGCTACGTTTGCAAAGCTGTGGGGTCGGAATCAACTTGCATATTAAGTAATTAAGTACATCAATTTCAATAGTATGTTAAAAAAATATGTCAATTAAATAATTTTCATATATATATTAACCAACTAGCTTCTGCCCGCGACTTCGTACGCGTGGAACTCTTTTATATCATAGCTCCTTACAAACTTTCGCCCCCTATTTAGCCCCCTTAGACGATCATTCCCGGAATAAAAAGTATTATATATCTACTCGTATGTTAATCCAGGTTATACACTATATGTAAGTATACCAAAATTAATTTAATCCGTTTAGCCGTTTTTGCGTGATTGAGGTTGAAACTTTAGCATTCATAATATTAGTAGGATTTGCAAAATTTCCAGGGACACGACTTGCTTGACAGACTCTAACAGGCATTTTAAGTTTAATGAATGACGTTTATTCACGATTTTCGCTAAGGTCGGTGATAGAATTGTGCGGAAGTTTACCAACAAAGTGAAAATTTAATTGATAAAATATATAGTAAAGGATAATCCTACTTATATTATAAATGCGAAAGTTTGGATGGTTGGATGTTTGGATGTTTAGATGTTTAGGTGTTTGGATGTTTGTTACTCAATGACGCTTAAACGGCTCAACCGATTAGTATGAAATTTTACACGAAGATAGTTTATATTCTGGATTAAAATATAGGATAGCTTTATCCCGGGTCCACGCAAACGAAGTCGCGGGGGGGAGCTAGTTATTAAATAAGGGATAAAACTGGCCAAGATCGAGTCTGACTTACGCAGCGATGAAACGCGCCGGGTGCCTTTGAACGTGTTAAAACTAACGCAATTGCAGATCTTTTTTACAACGGATACTAACAAACATTAATATTCATGATTATGAGTCACAAATGCATGAAATGAAAAAGAAACATTATTAATGCTTGAATTATATAATGACTAGCTTCCGCCCGCGACTTCGTCCGCATGGACCCGGGATAAAAACTATCCCATATTTTAATCCAGGCTATAAACTATCTTCCTGCAAAATTTCATTCAAATCGGTTCAGCCGTTTAAGCGTGATTGAGTAACAAACATCCAAACATCTAAACTTTCGCATTTATAATATTAGTAGGATAGTACCATCTGGCGAGCATAATTTTGATAAAATTTCAGTTTGATGGAGGTCACTGATATGATATTAGTTGTCGATTTGCGCCATTTAGCGAGCTTAATTGTAGTCCAATTTAATAATAGATGCCGCTTATTTTATGTTTTTGGTTTTATTTAGACTAATAAAAATAATATACCAAACAGTATTAAATGGGTTTTATTTGATTCTAAAATTATGAGAGGAACACTAATCTAACTGTAAATGTGTGTAAGTATAATGTCATACAATATTTCCGTAACTTCGCAAACAGAACATTTTATCAGTTCATATTGTAATTAAGTTTGGGGTCGTGTTGGACTAAAACCGGCATAACCTAAAAACGCTAAGACTGCATTGAATGCATTCAAATCCACAACCGTCGATATTGTTCTTAATGCTTAAGCTGTGTTTTTACCTGGGAACAAGTTTTAAAAATCGATTTCTATACAAAATGAAACAAAAAACCAATAAATGATCGTTTACCAAAAAAAAAGAAATAAATTGATAAAAAGAAAACAAAAAATCTCATCGCTGGGGTTCCAACTCGCAGCCATTAACAATAGTTATTTGTGCAACAAGAGACGAAAGTTTGTTTTTGCTGCGAGTGCTGATTTTGAGTCCTGAGGAAGCGAAAGATTCTAAAACGCTCTCGCTACGCTCGTCATTCAAAGTTTGAATCTTGAGCGCAGCGAAGGAGTCAAAAGCACGAGATGCAAATACTTTGCTCTCGAGTAACACATACAACTTTTCAGCTCAGCAGTGAGAACATATTCACATTAAAAATATATCATAGTATTACGTACCTATTCGTCTCAAGAAAACTTAAAGGAAGAAAACTTAATTACACGTTCGTTACTGCTAGTTTTAACTCCTCAGCGCCGGCCGCTCCGTTAGTCAATACTAGAAAGGCGAGACAAGGCACGAGACACCAAAGGATAACACATCACTAAAAACGAACCGTATTATTGTTTAAATTCACTGATTTTACTAATATCTTCGAGATATTTTTGAAATATAATTATCACAAGGGCACACATTGTGCACACCAAAAACTAGCCGTAGGTAGGTACTGTTGTTAAAATACTGCCTTCGTTATCGTCATTTTTTTTATTTAAAACCTATATCAATAACGCAAGAATGAAGAATAATATAATACCTAATAAAATCTGAAACAAATTAACAGCGCGCAATTTCAATCAAAATCTTCTTTTCACCTCAGCAGCTCGAACAAGCATATTTTGCTGCGTGAAAACAGTGTGCAAAACTCCGTGAGGCAAAGCAGCTTTTTAATTTTGATGCCGAGCACTGACATTTCGTCGTATGGGGTCTATTACAAGTTCAGAATATTTGAACTTTATTAGCGCTGTCCCTTTCATTCCATTAAGAAAAAAGAAAATGGCAGACATAGGTCGATCCATAGTTCGACCATCGAATAAATAAATAAATAAATAAATAAATATTAGGGGACAATCTTACACAAATCGACCTAGTCCCAAACTAAGCAAAGCTTGTACTATGGGTACTAGACGACGATAAACATACTTATATAGATAAATAAATACTTAAATACATAGAAAACATCCATGACTCAGGAACAAATATTCGTGCTCATCACACAAATAAATGCCCTTACCGGGATTCGAACGCAGGACCTCTTGCTTCGTAGGCAGGGTCACTACCAACTAGGCTAAAGCGGTCGTCAAAAAATTTCAAAGTAGACCCCCAAAAAGCGCGAAACAAGCGTTCGAAAACGATAAAATGAAATTGAAGTTTAAATTACCAAAATAATTTTCAATTGAAGAATATTTAAATAAAAGATCTCAGAATAAACTCCGTTTTCATAATAAATAGGTAAACATGAATTTGATTACGCTACCTAATTAATAATTCTAGTTTAAACAATCTTACATTTTATGAACGTATACCACAGATACAGTTTCTGAACGCAAGCGCGGTGCCCCGCCCCTTTTAAAAAATTGCGCGCTGTTATTTTGTTTCAGATTTTATTATTACTCAAAATCAGCACTCGCAGCAAAAACAAACTTAGCTCTCTTGTTGCACAAATAACTATTCTTGTGTTTCATCAAAAAAAGTTTATTACGAAGTTTCAAGTCTATCTATAAAAAATAAATTAATTCCCATACAAATTTTCAAACATTATATCGACCTCTGAAGAAATTAGCTATACCTAAAAAAACGCCACGCTATGTCCTATTCTGAGGTCTAAACTACAATATTAGAAAGTGCCATCAAAATCGGTTCAGTAGCTTTCGCTGAAATTTACCACCAAAAATATAAGTACTGGTTGTTATCGCCGCCACGCTGCGTCCACATGACAACAAAAGATGGTGCTGTTACGGATACACAACTTTATCCAATCGGTTATCCTCAAATTTGGTCTGCGGGTCACCTTAACTCCATCAATCTTTTTTATACGTTTCATTATGGTTTGAAGGAGTTTAGACGCCGACAAAATCTGGAGAATGAACTGAGGCTAAAGGCAGTCCCAGAAGTAAAGAGACAATTTTCAAAGTCTTACTGACTGAAAATTTTATTATAAGGCATAAAAGTTTTGGTGTCACTGCGTCTATGGTTTCGTTATCTGTCATATAAAGCGGGAATTTCGTTATCGCATTCAATTTTTTCAACATGAAGCGTCAAGAATTTAAAGTTTTTGCTGTTAGGGTTGTTCTATTTTACGAGTCACATAATAAAAAGGATACAGTAAATCACTTTCTTCAAGAAGGAGCTAGACAAACTAGTATATATAGAATAATAAGACATTATGAAGAAACGGGAGAGGTTAGTTTTAAGAAGATTCCGGGAAGAGATAGGTCAGTGATGGTACCTCGAAATGTAAATCGAGTTGAATCGATTTATGATAAGACTGCTTCAATCTCCGTCCGAGTGACAGCGGATAAATTACAAATATCGAAGTCGTCTGTCGCCAGAATGAAAAGGAATGATCTAGGTTTGAAAACATATGTGAAACAATCAGCTCCTAAATACATGCAGGACCAAGAGGAACGTGCCAAAAGAGGGTGCCAAAGAGATTATAAGAGTCAATTGAGAAAAGTACTCGTTATTGACGATGAAACTTATGTCCCGGCAGATCCCAACGATGTTCCTGGAAAGCAGTATTTCCATTCAACCAGTCGTAACGATGTGACTTACGACCAAAAAATTGTACAAAAGCCAAATTTTGCACATTTTTTTTAGTATGGCAAGCTATAGACGAATTTGGTAATGTCTCCGAGCCATACATTACTTCAGCCTCAATGAACGGATAAATGTATCTGAATGAATGCATTATCAAATGGTTGATACCTTTCATAGACAAGCATCATTCCAGAGATAAGGTTATCTTTTGGTCGGACATGGCAACGTGCCACTACGCTACTGAATTTACTCGGTACTTAGAGTGTGAAGAAATCGACTTTGTACGTAAAGAAAAAAACGCTCCAAATGTACCACAAGCTCGCGGTATCGAGATGTTTTGGTCCCTATGTAAAAGAGAATATAAGAAACAAACCGAAAAACCAAAATCCTTAAAAGCTTATAAGCAACGATGGACCAGATTGTCAAAACAAGTGGCTGAAAAATCTGGAACAGCCGTAATGCGGCGTGCCGTCAAAAATCTAAGAAAAATTGCTTTTAAAGGGTCGAACAGACTGCCAGCGGGACGGTAGCGGGGCTTGACGAGCGCGTGATGCGCGCGGGACGGCCGGTCACACAGACCACGCGCGCATCGCGCCATCAACCAGCCAGCAACGCGCGCGCGTCCCGCGCGCCTCGCGCCATCGACCCGCCAGCATCACGTACGCACTGCGCGCTCCGCTGTCTGGCGTCACACTGACGCGCCGCCAGGGCTGCCAGCAAATAAATCGCGGCTATACGGTTAAGTATCTGCAATTATACGAAATTGGATCGCATTATACATAAGCATAACCATTCTATAAATCGATTTTTCTTTTATAATTTCATAAATCTAACATTCTGACCTGTACATTGATGCTGTTTCGTTTTTTTATTACAAGTATTCTTTTGTATCGTATTATACCATACAGCCATTTTTGGTAACATGTGGTAACAGTGTGCACAATTTGTGTCGACACAGGTAACATTTTTGGTCACAATTTGGTCGCGGTTTGGTCGGGTCGACCAAAAGTGGGGAAGATTTGACACATTTTTATGGTTACGCTTAAGTAACCCATTTACCACACAAAGTCCACACCGTGTGTCGTGATTGCGTCAACTTGAATGAGAGTTCCATTCACTCATTCATTTGATTCCGTTCTTTTGATTCATGGGCATGTCATATTGACATCTACTGACTTCTGTTTTAAATCCCTTAATAATAAAAACAAAACACGGAGACGAGAGAGTGAATTTAAGTTTTTTCGGATAACTAGCAAGTGAAGGTAAGTGGGAATTAAGTTTCTTCCTGTAGTTTTGGAAAATAGATAGTTTACAACAACGCGCCTTCGAAATTGTGAAAGATAATTAAAATAATTACGTGAAAATGCTAATAAAGTTTTTTTTTTGAGAGAAAATAACAATCAGATATCATTGATAGCGTATAGGATTCTTACATTTTCTAGTATCATTAACTTTCAGCTGGTCAATATAAAGAAATTCAGGATTTTTTAATATTTAACGGGGATTTATCTCTATGAAAAATCTCTCCACATTGTTCCAATACTGTGTCGACATTGTGTCGACTTATTTGGATATTAAAATGGAGGCGATGTTCTTATTTAGTGACATAGGATTCTCAAACTTTTTTATATTTCAAGGATGCCATTTTCGTTGGTCATCACCAAAGAAGGAGGCTCAGATGCCGTAACTGCTGTTCCCAGTGGATGGGTGAATAATGACCTACTATACTGGCCAAGGACGAATAAAAAGTATGAAGTAGAGAACTTAAGAAGTAATGAAAATACTGTTTACGAGCCCAAATGGCGGAGACAAAAATGTCGAGTAAAACTTACAAATATTACATCTTTTTACGAAGCCACAAAACTTGAAGAAATGTATTCTAAATTCAAGGACACAGATGACGAAGAAGCGTGAGTATTTTTTTATGGTTATCAGTGTTATCACATCCATCCTTGAATTTAGCATGACTCGTAAAAAAAACTGGGTGAGCTGTCCATCTTATCATCTTATGCATTAGGGAGGCAAAGAAGTTTCGTGATGTATTGATATCAAAAGAATCTAAATTTAACAAAAAAAAAAGAAAAAAAATACACATTATAATTACTTATGGTTTTATTAAGATACAAATGTAATGTAAAGCATATTTGTAATATCATTTTATTCATCACAGAAGGATATTTATCTTTTTTATTATCTTGAGTTAGCTTAGCTAGCTCTTGCAAACGGTTTGCTACCTGTGCTAAGGGTCGATCTCCCTTTCGCAAAAGATTTTTTATTCTAAAAAGCATACTTTCGAAGGGGTACGCACTAATCGTTGGTAAAGGTCCAAACTTAAGGACGTCATTTACTACATGGCACAAATTATGGACATTACTGCCAATAGAGTCGGATCCGTAATATCTATGAATTTTTCTACATATTTTTCAAATAAAGTTTGTGCTATATGCAAATAAGGCTTGTAAATATCGGAGTAACACAATGTAGTGGCACAAAACAGTAACAAATAATGTTGATATACTTCTGGCGACAAATGACGTTTCAATATAACAGGACCATAATATAATAAGAAATTTTTGAATTCGGTTGCCTTCCAAAAATGAATTGTATCAAGTCGCCTTATTCTCCCTTGGTGGACTTCAACAGGAGTTGTTGATTTTATATCCATTATTTCGTTCGAAATAGCTTCTATTTCGTTCGCTGCCCATTTGGTTCTAAAATTAAAACTGCCCCTTACCCAACCACAGAGACAGCGCTTCATCACACCTAAATCCAATAAATGAAGTGCATCCGCAATAACGAAGTCTTCTACAAGGTTTATGGGTAAATCTTCAATTGGAGTTCTATTGTTGTGATGATCAGAATCTAATCTATTTCGAAATGAGTGATCAGTTCTTAATGCCATATCTGTGCGAGAAAAGCTCATGTGTCTACCTCTCCTATCAAATTCGCCAATAACAGTACATTTCATGCATCCATGATAGCTGTTAAACCCAACTGTTCCTGAAACCAAGAAAATAACATAAGATTAAGCCTTATGAGAGAATTTTTGCTGAAGAACCCATAGCAATAAAGGGTAGGTACCAAAATCAGGAACAAAACTAGGCAGCTTTTATGTACCGATCATACAAGTCATAAATTACAATAAGGCACTATTCCTGCCTGTATAACTGGGTCCAGCTACTACCTGTAAAGTAACTGTTGATGCGTCCACAAGTATGACTGAACTTATGTACATACATACATACATTCACGCCTTTATTCCCAAAAGGGGTAGGCAGAGCACATGAAACTTACGTTCCAGCGCCACTTTTAGCATAAATGTGGGTATAAAAGATCGATAAAATGTGATATTGCAGTGATAGGCTGCTAGCCCATCGACCACAACACACTTCAACCCTGTACTGAACTTATATATTTTACAAAAATATTAAGACCCTAAGTGGAATTCATTTCTTGTTATAACCATACATAAACAATTGCAGGCCATTCTTTCAAAGATAAAAAATCACAGAAAATAAGTCCTTGGGACAGAGTGTAAAAACTCACCTTTAATAAAACATCTTGCCGGCGTATCACATACAAAACAACGAATCTTTACGGCGATTCTATGTTTGTTAATTATCAAACCTACATTGAGTAAATTTTGCAGTTCGTTTACAAATGGTCGTAAAAAGTCTTCCACAGGCGGCTTAGTTTCGCCGTAATATATCGCAACGACTAATACGTGGGCATTTTTTACACCATTTATCTTGCAAAGTATAGGCCAGAATTCTTTTTTGGCACTTTTCGCTAGAGGCAGTCCATCCATATTAAACGTCAGAGATATTTCTGAGGGAAGTTCTTCGGATGGTTGCGAACAAAAAACATCATTTAGGCTCTTCTCTATGCCATTATACCAATACTGACCACTGCTAAACGCCTGTATGTTATTAATTCTAGGGGTCTGTAATAAACTCCTAGCATCTTTTGGGACAAAATATTTTTGGTCTTCTCTTAATATGCCCAATAAACCATTTAACGCATTATGCGGTATCTGATATTGTAGTGCCCATTGCTGAAATTTATCCTTGAACACGAAACGGTTATTCTCATTTTCTTCGGTTTCCGAATCTTCTGAAAATATCTCATCATGGGATTCCGAATATTCTGAATGAATCTCATCATGGGATGCCGAATGTTCTGACTGTATCTCACTATGAAATTCCGGATGTTTTGAATTATTTATCTCAGTATTGTCATTTGCACTGGAGCTACTTTCCGAGTTAAAGTCGTGGTGATCGCTGCTGTACGATGGACACACATGACGAGAACTATCCATTACACTTAAATCAGTCTCTGAGTTATTTTTCGAGATTTTACTGAGTTGTCGATAATATTCAGAGGAATGGCAAAATGGTTTGGTTTTCCGATTCATTTTTCAGTAATATAATAAACATTAACTCTAAATCTGAAAAATACCGGCACTATAGTTTGAGAACCACGACACAATTATGAAATTATGATGTTTCGTTTGGTCCCACTGTGTCACCACATTTACGAAACAGTTACGTAACTTTGGGACCAAATAGTGGTTACCAGTAACATTGTGTCCATTTTGTTCCGGAACATTTACACGTCAAGTGCACACAGTCACAAACTCGACACTATGTTCCCAAAAATTACCATACGATATTAAGTCGCAACGTGTAGAAACTTTTCCGTAACAAAATAACCAAAATCATGGTTGTTCGAAATGTGTTCACGATATTACCACATATTGCAACCAGATTCATACTGTTTGTATGTGGTGGAACCGTTTCTACTCTGCGACTACTTCTAGGAAATTGTGACCACTATTGAATTTTTGCGACCAGAAATGGTTGTATGGGTAATGATCATGGATACAAGACACTGTCCGATTATACATATTTTGTATCCAAATATACGATCTGGCAGCCCTGCGCGCCGCGCACCCGTCGCGGGCGCGCGGCGGGAGGCTAGCGGGGCGCAACAGAAGCGGGGCGCGTTGCCGACGGGGCGCAGCCTGTTTGACCACGCTAGCGGTTTGTAGGGAAATATTGCGCTGCGCGCCCGCGACGGTGCTGTGTGTTCGACCCTTAAAGGTGTCGTGGGTGCAAATTTAATATAAACCTTATAATTTCATTACTTTTGTTACAACATTCAACCAATATTATAACTTTTATTGTTTACTATATATTAAATATTTTGAAAATAAAGTTGTCTCTTTATTTCTGGGACAGCCCAGTAGAATATGCGTGGAAATCGGTGATGTTCTGCATGGCGGTATTGAAGTTTTTAATTTATGTTGTATAAACACAATTTCCTTCAGATTCTCCTTATCATTTCTCTGACAACATCAACGAACTTTCACATTTATAATATCAGTGTGATGATACCTGCCATATAAAGCCTGCTGCCCAAGAATACAGGTGGGGGCATATCGCGAGATTGCAGCAAAACTATACCAAATTGACATGAAATGAGGTCAGTTTTTAAATAATGCTTTGCGTTCGTTGGCTTCGTGTGTACCAGGCGTAATAAACATATTGCGCAATTTAAGTTTTTCGTAAGAGGGTCGTTCTCGCATTTCGTGCAAATCGACTCATTCTCTCGAGATTTTTTAAATTCTTTAATAATAATACTATTATGGTTTTCTGTGATTGTAAACTCGCTTGTTAACATTTTTGTGCTAAAGGCACCACGCTAGCATTGGTATTTTTTATAAAAAAAGACTATCGGTAATGAAGTGCGCGCTGGTAATGAAATGGACTAGGATGGTAATGATTAGCCAAGGAAAGGAATGAAATAAGCATTGGATGGTAATTTTTTCAGGGGACCGTAATGAAAAAATATATAGTAAATCAAAGGAAAAAGTATTTATTAAGCAACAATATTGGTATCAAACAGTAAACTACTTGATTAGGTACTTCTATTTGTACTTTCACCAATGACAATACATTTTCTTGTGAACTGGGTGTCGTTATATATATCGGTACAGGAGGTCGAGCTTGATCTTGGTCACCCATAATTGTGATTATTTAATAAAACCACACAATCACTTTACATTATTTTAATACATCAATACTATTCAAGATAAAATGTCTAGTTTAAATGTCTTGATTATCTTGGTCACTAAATCACTAATTAGTCCGCATAACAATTATTAGTTGATTTAATTATTCTAACACAAGGACATAACCGAACGTGAGACAGTCCCAAATTGTACGACCCGCATCCTTGCACTTGTTCATGTGCGTCCGTCCTTGCCTCGATGCAACCGGGAACTAACTTCACTCAGCAGGGACAATCTGATTCTGTCAAGCACCATGCCCATACGTGATGCCCATCACGTTAAGTTGAACCTTGAATACTGCTACAGCCGACACGGCCATCCTGTGTTGCACATGTCCTCATGTGTCTTATTCTGCAAAAGAAACAGGTTTCCAAAGTATCATCTGCTCGGCCAATTCTGACCTACCATAAGGATATGGCAAACAACAATTATTTTTCGATACATCAATGTATCTCCACAAAACTCAATTTTCTAATTTAACAACATTTCTCAAAGACGCATTGACAAAGCAAGATAACTGAAACTTATATTTTGTTTCACACAAAAACCTGTTACACATATTATGCAAATACTGCATTCTCAACTCTATGGTTATATCACAATCTCACACGATGTTATCACGCTCGCTATCTTACTCCAGGCTGGCCGACTCTATCGCCATCTCACACAGAGACTGGCCGATTCTGTCGCCACCTGAGTCAAGACTAGCTAGCACACTAGATACTAACCATCCTACTCCAGGCTGGCCGACTCTGTCGCCATCTCACACAGAGACTGGCCGACTCTGTCGCCACCTGAGTCAAGACTGGCTAGCACACTCCAACACCATCTGGACTGTCACGCTATCCCGAGACTGACACACGTTTGTCATCTGGTCTAGCTGACTAACCGCCCCAGACTGGACACCTGGTACCTCAGGTGCACACATATCGCAAAGAATGCAAACTAATCAAAAACTTGGGAACTTTAATGTCCCATTTCATCAAAACTATGTTCTATATCATGTTCGTCAATGTCTCTTTGATTATTCGGCATTTTTCTTAGTCTGTCATGAGCATATTTGTAAGTGCGGTTCGAATTAATTGCTTGAAGTTTATATCGATCGTTGTCTAGAATCTCAATTACTTTAAAAGGTCCCCGATATTTCGGATCTAACTTAGTTTGATTTCTCTCCTCGTTTTTCATTAACACAAAATCTCCAATAGAGAATTTATCAAGTCTTGCCTTATTTCGGTCAAACCTTTTTTTATCATAGTCAGCAGCTTTTTCTATATTACGCAGCGCCTGTTCCCTAACTACCAATAAATCTATCTCCGTGTCATTCTCTTCGCACGTCATTAAAGATAGCGGTCGTGCCACTCGTCCGATCAGTAACTCTAAAGGACTCGATTTTGTTGTACGATTAATAGTACAGTTAATTGCTAATTGAATGTCGCCTAAAGCATCTTGCCATGATTTCTCTTCTGAATTTTCTACGGCGGTGAGCATAGACTTAAGGACACTCATTACACGTTCTACCTGTCCGTTTGCGCGCGACGACCCTGTGGCTATGAGATGTACCTAGTCGGTCCCAAAGTTCTGTCACAAATGAAAATAATGATAAAAACAAAAGTAGCAATAAAATTTTAATAAATTATATACCGATTTAAAGTACATTTAATAAAGAATTAAAATTACTCAAAATTATTCAAAATTACCTCCTTTGTTTTTAATACAGGCCCTTAATCGGTGCGGCCAGTCGTCTATCGCAGCACGCACCATTTTCATATCTATCTCAGTGACTGCTTTTCTTAAAGATGACTTTAGGCTCTCCAAATTTTTATGTGGTTTAGCACAGACCTTCCCCTCTAAGACCTGCCAAATTTTATAGTCCAAAGGATTAAGGTCCGGACTAGAGGAAGGCCAATCTTCGTGTCTTATAAAGTCGATTTTTTGACGGTCAAACCAGGCTTGAGTGGTCTTGGCTTTGTGTGCTGGCGCAGAATCCTGCTGGAACACAAAATTATGTCCCGAAAACAGCGTGTTGGGCAGATCTTTGACAACCTTATCCAAAACTGTCTCTTGGTATACTTTCGCACTGATTTTGACACCTTTTTCGCAAAAATGAACCTCAGTTGGCCCGTAATAAGATACACCCAACCAGACCATCACTGATGATGGATGATGCCCATGTTGCACCCGCGGAACTCTTTTTCCTGCTTCTTCAGAGCTCCTAGCGTACACTCTATCATTCTGTTTATTGTACTTCTCTTCAATATCGAAAATCTTTTCGTCTGTAAAGAGGATATCACGGTGTCGATTTTTCGCGTACCGCTTTAACAACTTCCGGGATCTTTTAAGCCTTATTGTTTTTAGACGGGCATTAAGTAAGTGCCCACGCTTTTTTTTGTATGCTCGTAGACTAAGATCTTCGTTTAAAACCTTTTTGACGGTTTTTCTACTGACACCCATCTGCAAAGCCATCAATTTCAGGCAAGACATGAAATAAAAACTCTATATTATATTCACTAATTTGTGCACAACATAAGATCTGTTCAGTACTCAAAACTGAATCTTTGCCAATACCCGTTAATTAAATAGTGTTAACGGTTCGCTTTCCTGAAAACTTTGATGCCAAACTCTCTTTAATAAGCGAACATTCAGCACCTGAATCAAAATGAATATAACACACCTTTATGATTGAGTTTTCCAATTGGAGGATCCAACTTGCATACTTCGACACGTCGTCCATCTCCTTGTCTTGCACATGGTCACGCTGAAACGTTGCCGCTAGTGTTATCTGGACAACGCGTTGATACGTGGTCGTTGTAGCACCGTATAGAGCTTGTCCCAGGATAAATTTGTGATCCTTCTCGATTAACCGGTGTTTTGGACGTTGATGCAAATGTTTTCCTTCTCTTTCAGTCGACAATCCGTTGATTTGTGCCCCGCTTTGCCGCAATGGTAATATATTATTTGTCCCGAGTCAAACCGAGAGCGTTTATAGTTAGTTTTGTTATCTTCATTCTTTGTATCCAGATTACGTTTCAAATGTGAAAAAGCTTGCAGTTCCCGCTGTAGATGTTGACGTGTGGATATTTCAGTTGTAAACGCAATCCGCTGAAGCCTGTGGTCGATTCCAGCCAAATAAACAAGTACAATCGAAACGATAGGTTGTTCCGAACTTACATTTTTTAAATGTGCCATTAATGACGAAGTCAAGCGACTCGCAAATGCGGCGTAAGTTTTACTTTACTTTGCTTTAATATTACTCATGTTAATCGAAGTAGCAGCAGTTGTTTCGGTCGTTACAAATCTCTCAATAAATAATGCCTTAAATTGTTCCCATGTTATTCCTGGATACGTAACACGTGCAAACCATGCAGACGCCGATCCTTTTAAAGATTTGCTAAGGGCCATTATTAAATTGCTTCCTTCCAGTGGGTTGTCCGCAAAACACAAATCAGCTGTTGACCACCAAGATTTTCCATCCATATCGTATTTTTCTGGGTTAAATTCAGGTAAAGGCACGTTGTTTACAGCTTGTGGCATTCGGAGTGTATTTATCAGGGCGCGCATTTGTTCATTTTGTAATTCGAACATTTTTTTCCACATGGTTTCATTTGTGTGATTTTCACCATTTTCCAAATTTTCCTGTTCAGATCCCACTTCTGATATCGGTACAGGAGGTCGAGCTTGATCTTGGTCACCCATAATTGTGATTATTTAATAAAACCACACAATCACTTTACATTATTTTAATACATCAATACTATTCAAGATAAAATGTCTAGTTTAAATGTCTTGATTATCTTGGTCACTAAATCACTAATTAGTCCGCATAACAATTATTAGTTGATTTAATTATTCTAACACAAGGACATAACCGAACGTGAGACAGTCCCAAATTGTACGACCCGCATCCTTGCACTTGTTCATGTGCGTCCGTCCTTGCCTCGATGCAACCGGGAACTAACTTCACTCAGCAGGGACAATCTGATTCTGTCAAGCACCACGCCCATACGTGATGCCCATCACGTTAAGTTGAACCTTGAATACTGCTACAGCCGACATATATTTTTTTACCACTTACGTGTAACACATCAATTTTAAAATGTTTGTGCAATTACTTAATATACAATTACAATTACAGAGGGCGCTGCTACGCAGTTAGCTGTCAAATAAAGAGCTCCTCCAAATTTAAATACATTTATTAATATTTAACGAATTATATCAAGATATTTATTATTAAACATTGACATTAATTAACATTAAAAATAGTCAAATAACTTCAGTGAAGAAAAATGGCACCATCGATGGCAAAATTAGCAACGAGTGCGGCGGCCGTTACAAGGTTGGTGGACATCATTTCAAATTTGAGGGATGAGATCAGTGATTTGAAAAAACAAATGAAGTGCTGTTTCGATACGATCCAAAATCAAGAAAAGCTACTCACCTGCCAGAGCGGATATATCCAGACAATATTGCGCACAATCACACACACAACACAAACGGAAGGCATTCCATGCGAGCCTCTCAACGAATCTGGCCCTCACGGCCTGATATTTTTTAATGATGATCCACCACAAGATGCTGGCCAGGATCCACCAGTGCCTGCGTCCTCAACACATCAAGCGCCAATGGTGCCGGTAAGCCCCACGTCAGAGGACTCTGTGACTATCGGTTCCGAGCCAATGAGCCCCGTGCTACCAGCCACAAATGCGGCAAATCTCATGCTAAAGGATCCTGAAGTCACAGATCCTACGCAGGGGAAGCGCCGAACCCGATCGCAGCGAGTGGCTGCTCGGATCCGGAGTAAACAGTGCACTAATGTCAACGCGCCTGCTGCTGCCGGTGTAACCGATACTGTTGCATCATCACTACCGGCCCCACCTGCTGAGGCACCTCGAGCTCCGACTTCTGCTGGCCTGCGTGCAGCGGTATCAGCCGATCCACTTCAGGCCCCCGGTCCCTCCGGCCTACGTGCAGCTGCGCCTCGCGTGGTTAGCTTACACGTGTTTAACTTAAGTGAGGACACCACCACTGAAGATGTCATCCGTCATGTCCAGGATAAGATGGGCATCTCAGCACCGGTTTGCCAGCAGCTGGCGGTCACCCGCGGCAAATATACGTCGTTCCGCCTCGACGTACCAGCTGGCAAGGTGAAGGTCGCCAGAGAGGCTGCAAATTGGCCTAATGGTGTGGCGGTACGGTTCTTCAACGTCGTACAGCCAAAAAACTCCATTATTTACCAAAAAACGCCGAAAATGAGGTAGCATCGAAGTTTGTAGTGATTCACCAGAATGTTAGATCAATTTGTGGTAAAACTTCATTGCTTGATCTATTATGTTGTAATTCTAATCCAGATATACTCGGTTTAAGCGAAATTTGGTGTCGTAGAAGTGAATTGGATCGCGCGAGGTTATGTGGGTACACGCTCGCGAACGGATACTGCCGCGCCCGCGCCGACGCGCACGGCGGGGTAGCACTATATATACGCGAAGGTATAAAATATAGACATCGAAATGACCTACACAGCCTATGCGTCCCATATCACATTGAGTTTACTTCTATTGAAATCCCATGTTATAATTTGATTATTATTGTATTGTATAGGACATGTAATGGAGATTTTGACATATATTTAGAGCATCTAGAATTATTATTGACTAAGTTAACTGACGAAAATAAAAAGTTTCTCATAGTTGGCGACCAAAATGTTGATTATTTATCTGACAACAGTTCAAGACGGAGGGTCGACGATGTACTAAATTGTTTCGGTTGTGTAAACACCGTGAATTTTGCCACTCGCGTAACAGCTGATTGTGCGTCATCGATTGACTGCGGAATAACAAACAACCCTTGCGATAATGTCAGTGTATCACCTGTAGACACTGCTATTAGTGATCATAACGCACAGCAGTATGTGATCACTTTGACAAAAAGAGTACATAGAAATAAACCTAATGATATGATACAACGTCGATTATTTAATAGTGATGCAATATATTTATTTTATTCTGACATTGCCAATTATAATTTTAATTTTATCTATGATAGTACTATTGACATTGATTGCAAATTTAATAAATTATTTAATATATTGACACACTACATTGACATACACTTTCCGATTAAACCGAAGCGGTTAAAAAAGAAGTCGAATGTTCCTTGGATGACTGACGAGCTGTTAGGATATCTACAAAAACACAGTGACCTACACGAGATTAGACGTCAATATCCCGGTAACCACCTCATATCTGACTGTATTGAATATTACTCTAGTTTGATTAAAACAGAGACCCTGCGAGCTCGTCAGACACACATCGAAACTAGGCTGAGAAAAAGCCAAAATCCTTCGAAAGAGATGTGGAAAGTCGTTAACGAAGAGATAGGCTTAAAAACGAAGTCGCAAATTATATGTTTGAAGGACCCGTTAACTCATTCTGACGTATGTTATAAAGAAGTTCCCAATGCGTTTAATTCGCATTTTCTAAACATAGCTGCAAATTACGTCATAAATAGTGATGAGACGTTGTCCCAAGAGTACGTATGCAAGCACCTCGGTGGCTCAGACATTCCCTTATTTACCCTTCCCTTTGTTACGAATGACATCATGGACAGAACGGTTAAGTCAATGTTAAAGACTCGCGGAACAGCTGATGTATATGACATGACATTGAATATTATTTTAAGTATTTGGCCGATTATATCTAATGTTCTGTTAGTTTTAGTAAACAATATGTTCCAAACTGGTACATACCCAAACGTGCTAAAAAGTACTAGGGTATGTCCTGTTTATAAAGGAAAAGGCGATAGGTCCGACGTAAATAACTACAGACCTATAACCATTGTACCTACAATTTCCAAATTAATTGAGTCAATTTTATCATCTTACCTTATGATGCATCTTGAATCGAATGAGTTGCTCACAGAAAATCAGTATGCCTACAGGCAGGCAAAGTCTACAACCATGGCGGCGAATAAAATTATTGATTGTATCATGACTGGACTAGACGAAAGATACAAGATAGCCGGCATACTATGCGATCTATCCAAGGCATTCGATGTTATTAGTCACCAATTATTATTATCCAAATTAAAACATTACGGTATCGAAGGGTCCGCCCATCAGCTGTTTGCATCGTTCTTAGGCGACCGTAAACAAGTAGTCAAAATGTCAACCAACGGCAAAACACTTGTTTCTGACGCTGGACAGGTCTGTCTGGGTATTCCGCAGGGATCAGCGATCGGGAATACGCTATTTTTATTATTTATTAACGATCTTCCATCGGCAGTCACGAGTGGCTTATCTGTGCTGTTCGCAGACGACACTACAGTCATAGTGAGCGCGAAATCTTACGAACAACTCGCGATGAAGATCGATGAGGCGTGTGGTCAACTGCAAACATGGTTTTCGTCAAACGGCTTACTCCTTAATCTTTCTAAGTCGATGGTAATGATTTTCTCGGGTCGGGTGACTGCACTACCCCCATCTGTTGCCAATGGTCCAATGCCATTATGCAACGAGTGCAAATTTCTCGGCTTTACACTAGACTCGAACCTTAACTGGAAGTGCCATGTAGACCAACTATGTAACAGACTGAGCGGTGCTGTATTTGCCCTAAAAAGGCTGCAACCATTGATATCACGAAATTCTTTAAAATCTGTTTATTTCTCTCATTTTCACTCGTTGATGTCATATGGTACAGTCATTTGGGGTAATTCAACCGATGCTAAGCGAGTGTTCTTACTCCAAAAACGTGCGCTTCGATTGCTGGCTGGAGTAAAACCCAGGCATCCATGTAAGGAATTATTTAAAACCTACCGCATCATGACGCACTACTCCCTATACATGTTTGAGGTACTAATGTTTGTGAGAACCAATATACGAACGTTTAAACGGGTGGAAGTACCAGGTAAACAGCTCCGATCCACTGGAAGGCTAAGAACAGTACCGCGTCGCATGGCACTTTCAGTAAAAAATCCTAGGGTAATTGGCCCAACGTATTACGAGCGTCTACCCGCCAAACTGCGAACTGAATCATCTGACGAAACATTCAAACGTCAGCTGAGAATCTTTTTATTAGAGCATCCATTGTATTCTGTATGTGAGTATATGGACATATAATATATTTGACATGGTTAATTTAATTTAAATTGTTTTATAATATCATAATGTTCTGGTTTTATTTTGACGATCATTACGAGATACGAGTATCAATATCAATATTTATATTCCCTATTTTGACTTTATCATGAATCATTTTGTAATATATGTCCATATGAATGTTGTATTGTACCTGTGATTTCATTCAATTAATATTCATTATTTGACGATCATTAAATAAATTCGTGTAAATTAGCTTAAAGTTAACTTATAATGTAAATTTATTTTATGAAATAAATAAATCTAAATCTAAATCTACTATTGACTTTACGCTGTTCAAAAGAAAATGAGTCATTTATTTTTATTATCAATCATTATTGATCTTAAAAATCATCAACTTGAGTTATATGTCTTCTCAATTGTAGTTTACGGAAATTAATATAAAAATTTAAACACTACAACATGATATATATTTTAAAAATAAACAAGAAACGTTTGATCTTAATGATTATAAAAATTATTTATTTTTAACCGTCCAAATTTAGGAACGATCATAAAAAAGTTGATTGCCGCATATATCCCGGCTATAAACAACTTGAGATGCTTTTTATGGAGCATACAATTATTTACTTATGATCGTATCGTAGTATATAATACAGTAAATTTGCTAGTTTAACCCCAATAAGCTAAACTTTAGCTCCTAAATCTTGGACGGTTAATTAAAATAGTTCTTGCATTTATAAATCTCCACTATTTTTTTACTGAGTTGTCTTAACAAAGTTTTCTTAATAGTACCACTAATGTCGAGATCAGTATTTTCGATTTGGTATTTTATTTTATACTGCACAATTACCCAATCACCAACTTTATGTCCTTGGCACTGATTGGGAATGTTTTCCTTGCTGTCACTATCCTGTAAAGTTTCTACTGCTTTATTCCCCATGTTATCTGTTTCCTTTTCTGTTTTTGTGAAAAAGTTCTCCTCAGATGATATGGGATTAGATATAAATTTTATGAACTCTTCTTGACCGGCTTGACAAAGTTTTTGGGGCTTTTTTACGCAGAATTTGTAGTTTTGCCAATCAAATTTAACATTAGATAACACTGTCACATTTGAGGATTCAGGTGTTTCGCTTGCAGTGGTTTTTACAGAATCCATATTGCTAATTGGGGATTCAGCTGTATTACCTCTATATATGGCAGTTTCTGGTAACGCTACTTGGTTAGTTTCCAAATGTGTTAATGTTGGGAATACGGATGCTACATGTTCGGTAGTTTCTGGTGAATTCATTATATTGCTACATTCGAGAAACATTCGATCATCAATTTGGCGGAGGAGAGCTGCATCATCAATATTTGCGATATGACGAATGGTTGGTGAGTCAATATTTAGATCGCAAGTGATGTCATTGAGTACGGGTGCATCCGGTACTACACTTTCGAAATTCAATTCTTCGCTAACTTCATTGTGTGGTAATGGTAATAAACCTGGACTCGGCACTTCATTATTTTGTCTTGCAGAGCGACGATAACCACCTGTGTTCGGGGTTTCAGTCGCTGATGTAGTCTGTCTGCTGTCAATACCAATGTTAAGAACTCCTAAATGCCTGTTGTGACTGCATGGGACATAACTGCTTTTACACATAAAACAGCTGAGTTTTCTGAAAGCAATGGTGTGGGACAGTGTAGAGCACCATATAGCCTGTAAAGAAAAAAAATGGTATTTAGTGATAAATATTTGTTTAACTTGAAATGTTTTTTACGACCATTTTGTCCTAGTTAGTAATTACCCTACCTAAGAAGCCGGTGGCGCCCGGTTTCAATCCCGGTAAGTGTATTTATTTATGTGATGAGCACGAATACCTATGTATTATATCGTCTCTTTTATCAATAGCATGGGGTAAAACTAAAGGCTTACTTCCTCCTGCATGTCGTTGTGTTTAAATAGCTATTTATTGGAATTCATAACTATAGAAATCTGTGAAAATAAATGCCTATTGAAATTTGATTGGTTACCTGATGCACATTCATGGTTCCTTTGAATGTCGGAATGTTGCGAGGAAATTTCGAGTTCAATATGGTTTCTTCTTCAATTATCATGATTTTGATGTTACGGACGCTTTGCCTTATGACTTCAACAAAACTCTCAAAAGAATCCACGTCTCCGCCGTGCATTACAAATTTATCTGCGGTTCGTTTGATAACCGCCCCAACGCCGTCTGGAGCCCCTTTTCCATGGCCGGCTTCTAGGTAGTTCCATGTTACTCTTTGGATATTTGGTACATGCTCGCCCAATTTAGTCATCATATAAAATATAAATCGGTTTCGGTATTGACTAGTTGGTGAGTCGGACAAGAAGTTTATTACCCTTAGCGAAGGTACCATTTCAGTTGCCATGTTAAGCACAGGTGTTATGTGTGCCCAAACCGATGCAGCATCATGTTGCAAGCATTTACTGATGGTACAAAATGATTTTGTTTTGATCTCATTTGTCTCACCGTCCTTGAAGTAAAGAACACCAGTGTGCAATGATATCTGACCTCTGCTTCCGCCAAAGTGAAAAGATTGAATTTCAGAATTGTATTTCAAACAATAGTTTTCACTAAAGTCAATGTGGATTAAAATCTCATCTTGTTTCAGATTTTTTTTCAAATCCTTGATCGATGCATATTGCATGGCAATATTTTTGACATGTATCAAAAATTTGGGTAATGCAACTTCTTCGAAATTTTTTATAACATTTCTTGGATAGTCTTGTAACTTCTTTTTTATCGTAACTATTGTTGTTTTTTCTTGACCATCTTTAGCTTTGTATTTTTGCTTCTCTGTCAGCCATTGGTAAATGTCAATTTTCTCCTCATTCTTGAATTCCTTATAGTTAATGGCCTTGTTTGCGCATTGCGGACACTCTCTGTTCAAACATTTTTCATTAGTAGCATTGCAACAAATACATTTAAGGATCTCTGAGCTTGAACCTTCTTTTATAATGCCAGCTTTTTTCAAGGATGCAATTGTTAGATCTACGTTCGAATGTAGTTTGCATCCACATGTATCTCTCGTATAATTTGGTGAAACAATCCATGCTGGCCTGTATCTACAAAATGTGGAATAACCGACTTTCATTTCGTCTTTACAAAATTTGTCGTGCAAATTCCCTAGACTGTCTCTTAAGTATCGTTTTTGATTTTTAACTCCTTTACACTTAATATATTCTCGTTTTCCGGCAGCTACTGAGCTGTTGGCGTCGTCTTCCAAAAATGTTTTGATTGTCTCTGCTAGGGCATTTTCAGCTGTTGGTGTCATTTTAGGGCTTCTGCACGAAAAAGGAACTAAGCTGAGTACCTGGTGCTTCTTCATTTGATCTCTATCTTTTACGATCTGTTCCATGAATGTTTTTTTCTTATTTTTATCTAGACTTTGGTATTCTTGTTTTATATTTTTAGTGATTGTCTCGCCAAATATTAGTCGTCTTTTGATTGCATCTTTTTTTTCTTCATGTATATCAGATACGAATTCATCAACCCTTTTTTCAATTGAATCTTCGACATTAGTACCCGTTTCCCCAATATTTTTCTGTTCTTCTTGTGTCTTAACAGCTCTTTTCAATGCATTTATTTCCGATTTCAGTTGTTGCACTTCTTTTGCATGTTTGTATCTCAACCTTCTAATTAATCGTGTAGCTTTAGAAGTTGGACGAGAAGGCATTTGAACATTAGCTCTTTGCAATTGCAGTGGGTCACGTTCCTCGTTCAAGTTCATATTTTCGGTATCGCTAGGAGGTGGTGAATTGTCTAAAAGAATCTTTTCAATTTTTTGTTTTTGTTTTTTCCTTTCTAAATATCTCATGCTATTTGATCTCCATTTCTTTCTTTGATCCCTTTGTTCACGTGGTGTCAAGTCTTTTATGCTACTTATTTTTTTTTGCTCTTTTCTCAATAAGTATCTCTTCCTTTCTTTTTCCTTTTGTATCTCGTATAGTTCAGGATTTTTTTTTATGATCCCATATTTTTCTTTTTTCCGTTGTCGGTCTTTTGCTAATTTGTCTTTTTTGGTCAATTTTTTCTTTGTTTTTGCCATTGTGTTTCTAAAAAAGGTAAAATATTTCTTAAATAGATACTTTTAACCCTGCTACCCTTCCACCCACCCCACGCCCTTTGCCGCATAACTTAAATAATATGTTCGTTTGAATTTGAACCTCTGTATCATTATATGACTTCATATGTGGTAACCGGTTAAGTAAATAAAACCTAACTTGATACACGATATATAAAGGCGGCTTCAGACACAGTGATAATATATATTATAGCAAGGCGTCTTACGATATATTACGATATATGTATTTTGCCTACTAAACGACGGTAAGCCGCCTTTACAAATCGTTTATCAAGTTAGGTTTTTTTACAACTCGTATTCCTTTCAACTTTAAGACTAAGATTTTGTGACTGTATCATGACATCTCTGTTAAAAGGCGGCTTCAGACACAGCGATAATATATATTAATATATATTATAGCTTTATTTTTATATATTCGTTATTTTTTTGTTACTAAAAAGGCCCATGTTATCATTTTATGGTATTATTTGTATCCAGAAATAAGTATTTTTTTAGCACACATACGTACACGAAAGACAACTAAATAAGTTATGCATTTAAAAGCAAACACAAAACAATTATGGGCCTTCGAATGTCAGATTTAAGGTAATTAAGGAAACACCAATAAAAAAAAACGTAGCTCCATGACCGTGACTCTTAGGACCTAGGGTCCAAGGGTGGAAAGGTAGCAAATGACCCTACTAACACCCCAAAAAAAATTGACGGTCCATGTGCCGAACACCCTGTATATTAATATATATTAATTATCGCTGTGTCTGAAGCCGCTTTTAAACAGAGATATGATGATACAGTCACTAAATCTTAGTCTTAAAGTCAGTTGAAAGGAATGCGAGTTGTATCATAACAATTATTAACTTGGCACAAGAAACTTTGCTTTATATGCACACTAGCTGCTCGCGTATTGCAATAAACATTATTATATAATTCATCCCGTTGATCTGTTGTACATACCTTATATTTATTCTCTATTTTATTATTTATATTCTCTATTTTTTACATTCGACAATCAGGAGTAGTTTCGGTATCTTCGTACAATTTATATATGGATTTATTCGTAATGGATTTTTTTTCTATGCAAAATCTAATTAAAATGGCGTTAACATACTTAATAATATGAATTACTCCCCCAATCAGCACATAAAAACATTGACTAAACTATTCATTCATTACAATCCGAAGCCATTCATTACCATCCTGCCTAAAATTGGAAGGAAAAGAAGGTAATGAAAAGATATTAATGAAATTATGGAAGATTTTTTCGATTAACTCATCTAATGATTGGTCTTGAGTTTACAAATTTATTTGACCGAAACAGAATACAAAACAACACAAATAGTCAATTTTATATAATTTTAAATTAAGTACTTACAGCGTGTGTCACTGGATTGCGATGAAAAACAAACGATACCAAAGCACTTTCGCACACGAGAGAACGTAGGTATTTTCGTCAACAGCGGCGTACAGGCGTCTCTCGAGGCAGCTCGCGGTCGACTGAACTACGAACGATGTTTTGATTCATAGGTAGGCACCGTGCGGACGCGCTATGTATCAATATATACCTTATTCAATTCTCGCGCTGGTAATGAAGGAATTACCAGTGACAAACACTTTGGGAGCTGTAGTTTTGTTTCTGTTTTGTTTAAAAATACTAACGTTCACGCTTGAAAATATAACTAAATTCTCCATTCATTGAACATAGAACAAACACTTAGTGTTGAGAATTTCAGGTTTGACTAAAGGTCAAAGTCTACCAACACGCGTTGAGTGTAGAGATGAATGAAAAAAATGGGTCTTATTTGGAAATAAAAAGAAAACTACATAATTAATAGGGTTGTTTTTTAAATGCCTCGATACCTTTTACAATAGGCGATAATCTGGCATTCATAGATTTTTGAAAATTGAGTTGTATTTTTTTTAAAGATTTTTTTTTAGCGATTTGCACGAAATGCGAGAACGACCCAAGATTGAAAACTGGTTTTATATAATAAAGAAGAAATAATTACTTACATTAAAATAAGCAACTAAAATTGGGTATTTGACAACAGTGAAAATAAATTGTTTTTTCATTAGTAACTCGTAAACATTACGAATATACTTGGAAATATCACATCTACCACACCTACTCCGTTCATGTTTTAGGTAGTATATCAATATCTTATGTTCTAGGTAGTGTTTGTCTTTGTAATAAGATTTCGTTTCAATTGTTTAGGTATCTACAACAAAACTGGTTTCGAACATAAAGTAGGTTTATTAATTGGTAGATTTGAGAATGAATGTACATCAACAGATAATGAACTAATTCGTTTATTGGTTTGACTATTGTTTTTAGAACCAGTTCATTGTCGAACACATATATTACAGAAGGTATGAATACATACTTTAATTATTTTACAAAAAAATCCTTGACAATTCACTCACTTATCCTATTTGTTGCTTTTAGAGGTGATCATTGCGTTGCAGTGCTCAGGGGTCGATAACAATTTTGCGAGTAAAGCAAACCGTCGCTGGCTTCAGTTTCTAGATAAGCAGCCCGTGCTTTGGAATGCACATTATGCTATTGAACCCGGTTACTGTGTATGACATGACAGCAGTCGTTAAGCCGATTTTCTTCTTTGGGCAGCTTAACTAATGAATAGCTAATCAGATTGACCACTCAGTTAACAGTCAGCCTAACCCCAATAAGATCTAGTTTCCTCACTGGGTCAGAGACGCAAGAGGCTTCCGTAAAATCTAAAAGATTCGTTAACCGACCCCGATTAAATAACACTAGATAGATTACGACGAAACTTATCAATACTAAACGGTATTGGTAGTACAAACGTAGAACGATACGCATTTATCAACAAGCTAAAGATTTTTGAATGATCTAAATGCTCTTATACGGTTTTAAGGAATTTATGGAAGATTTAGACTCGTCGAATCGAGGCCAAAACCTATTTACTTATTTACTAAATAACACATATTAATGATATTGTGGTAGTTTACCTACAGTTTTAATATTATAGACAAATGTTAAAGATATTAGTATTCATTTTAGGTTAAGTTGGGCCCATGTAGCACTGTAGGTAACTATAAGTAATATGTAACTTGTACCATGGATGCAACGAATACTTGAATACATGAATTGAATTGATTTGACACTTACAATTTTCGCATTCGGAACCGCTGAAAACACGTATGTCATTGGTAGACCAAGGATCCCGACGTCGGCCTCCTTCTCCCAATCAAGGAGGATCACGTTCCTCTTCCTAGTAGCCAAGTAGGCCGAGAGCACGGCCGTTGTGGCCGGGCCGACCACCTTGCCTCTGTAGCCGAATGTGAACACGATAGTCGGGTGCGCATGGTTGATGCAAGTCGAGTTCACCAGAAGCTGAGGCTGCGTCAATGGAAAAACTTGGGCGTCTTCAAGTGTTCTGAAAGAAAAGTTGATGGGCAATCATTAATGTCTCTGTAACTCGTTGCTTCATGGCTTGGCCCGAGAGAAACCAACGTTCCTTAAGCATTGCAACGTAAATAGTAAGAGGAAAGCCATTTCGTTACAAGATTTTAGTTCGGTAGTGATAGGTGCTAAGGTGGGCAAGGCAAAAAAATTAAGAGTATTCTGAGTTTATTGGGATTGGGACAGATGTTGCGCGTTTCATGGTCGACCAACAACTTTGACCTTGAGTTATTGGATCCAGACTAGACTAGCCACTAGTAAGGTTACGAAAGCATTATTAGACAACCTGGAGAAGTTGGTGGTGGTAGCTAAAGTGGGTGACAAGCCATGTGTCCGGCTTCCATCCGACGGACAGATGATTCTGGGCTGTTATCTGGACGCGCCTCACCCGTCACGCCCAACGAAACTAGAACTCTGATTACGCTTAGTTACTACGAATCGCGACGTCAAGATATATGCGCGGGTGATGGGTGAGGTGAGGTTAAAAAACCGGTCAAGTGCGAGTCTGACTCGCGCACCGAGGGTTCCGTACAAACTATGAATTAACTCAAGGTTAAGAAAATGTCCCTATATTTGGCACCTTCATTCTGTATCTAGCATGATAAGCAAGAATTGCATGAAATTTATCCACGCAGTCATCTTCGATGTAATTATTTTCAATTACGTATAAGAAAAACTATCAACATCCATATAATTTTTTCTCTTTAAGCTTTTATAAACCCGTAAAATATAAATTACCCTCGTATGAAACAGAAAAGAAAACAACGAATTCTAATACCTCAATGTATCAATGAGTATATTTTATTTAGTTTTTTCCTAGTCGATCCGCTTCAGTTTTTCCCATTACGAAGCCAAAGCCCAACGAATACGACCGAAGTAAATTTCGCCTGTTAAATTACTTATTTTAACCCAACACAAGAGAATTCAATTTCAAACAACGAATAACTTTTACACAAAGACCATCGAACTACCAAGACAATTGTATCACGAATTCTTTTTGACCTGCTATTGAAAGATACCCGTCCCAACCCCATTCATTCTAGAAAATTTTGGGATGGGGGAATGGTATTTTTTTTACATTTTCCTTCATAAATCAAAATTTTACCTATGTAGAAAAAAAAGAAAAACTGTTTCAAAAAGTACAACTCAAGCCCTTTCATATGATACCCCACTTGACCTAATAGTTGAATATTTTTTTTTGCCCCTCCCTCATATTCGTAATTTTTCATAGAAAATTAAAATGTTTATTTAAATTTCTCATTTTCCATGCACGTGGATAACTCTCATTTAAAACCATTCCAAATTTCAAATTGATAACTTAAGTAGTTCGTGATATATTTCACTTTGTGACAGACTGACAGACAGACAGACGGACGGAGTCGCACCATAAGGGTTCCTGTTTTACCTTTTTTGGTACGGAACCCTAAAAAACAAGTTACAGTGGTCTGGTGTCACGGGGTTCACAGATACGATTGCAGCCGAGGTCAAAACGGGTTAGAAGTAGATGGTGCCACCAATAATGTTCAAGATGGACACATGACCTACAGTGATGAAGACCACGACTTCGATAACGTTGACAAATAATATTTTGTTTGTGTAACGGTATGACTGAATTTAAAACAGGGAAACAATTTAGGTAAGACAATGACTGTGAGGTTAATTCATTCATTTATATGTAAAATACAAACGTAAGAAAAGAAATAAACACCTGAATAAAATATCGGTTATTCTACTTAGAGGTATTATTAGAAGAGATTTCCGGTAGTCGTTTCCTGAACCTAATATGCAGTGGTCGCAGATTACACTGTGCGTAAAGCATTGTTAGTCAATGAATATAGGTTATCACCGACTGGTCGTACGGGTTCTTTGACACACATTCCCGATAAGTGGACGTTAATATAATGTCTTAACAAGTTTGTGTTGTTACGTAGGTATATCGTTGTCAAGTTTTGATGCCGGCCCAGTTGCACTGACTTGTTATCTTCTTCGTACTTATCTATATTGTTAAAGTCCCGTACAAGTTTTTGTTCAACAGGCTCGTGCCAGTTCTGCTGTACCTCATGTAAAAAGGAAAACGTAAAATATGGTCGTAGACCGCAGATTCTGACCTCTGATTCCCTATACTCCTGTATACGAACCTCTGCAATGTTATACTGGACGAGTGGTGACGCGAATACAGACATGTGCTTCTTTAATTACAATGATAATGATATATAATGAATAATAATGGTTGAAGTTTAAAGTTATGTATCGAGGCTATTAGTCGCCGGCGGCGGTCAGCATGGTTGAATATTGGCGATAGTCTATACTTACTTGAAACGAATTATCCAACCGACATGTATGTAAGAGCAATTATCTACTGTCAAACTTGTTATTTTAAAATACGCAACGATTATGCTTCAATATAATAAATAGTTTTCACACAGCCCACGCAAAATTCAATCTTATGCTACTTAATAAAATAACTCTGAACAAATTTGTCTGTACTCATTACATATATTATTTCAATAAAAAAAGCCAGAAGTAAATCTAAGACAATTAATACTCTTTAAAGCGTCATGTCTCGTGCGGTCTGGTAGAAATGTGATTTTTCAAAGGCTCTGAATGTAAAAAAAAAACAAAAAAAACATTCATTTTTGGAATCGCAATACGCTACCGAACCTGCCCTTGTTCGGTTCACATCCCATTTTGGATAAAACCTGTAAAGATTCTCGTACATCTTAGACTTTGCTAGTTATGTATGACACTAATGATTGATGATATGAACTTTGTTTGATTTATTTAGGACAATAAATACTGTGTCAAAGAAATATTCAAATGAGGCTGTTTTCTAAAGTATAATTTAGACAGTTCCTTCGGGAAAATACATAATAAAAATACATAAATGTAAAACGTTTTGAGAAAATCTTATTTAATTCCGAGTCTCGCATGTTTTTCGTACGTGGGCTAAAGGCGGGTCCACATTTGTGACAAACCGCCGAACCGAACACTGTGACGTCGCCGCGGACTTGTTACGTATAGTGTGGACGGGTGAAAGTTTGCATCGGATCGGACGCTGGTGGTAGCTCCGTGACCGTGACAAAGCCCGATGTCTGTAACGATAGTGTGGACGGCATTTGTTACGCGTACAACCGATGAATGCCATTTTGAAACTTCAACCAAGGCAGTCATGTCGTTTCCAGAAGAATTAACCGAAATGTATTTGAATATTGCTCTTGCAAGTGCATCATTTGTTTTACTTTGTGCTTTAAAAAAAAATAGGACGGTGAAAAAAAGGAGATGGTGGCAAAGTGAACTTTTTAGAAATCGTAATATTTATGGTGTAAATTCGTTACTGAGAGATATCGTTTCAATGCCGCGTATTAATACTTAAATTAAATATCTATCAACACAAATTGCCACTCAACTACCTTCAATGTATTGTTGCAATGATTTCGGGGCGGGGGAGCGGGTGTTGTCTTGTCAAGACGACCGTGCATTCGCCCGATCCATCAATCCCGTGTAGGTACCAGCCTGATGGCACGCGTGCTTGTACGCGTGACAAAAATCGCAGTGTGGACCTCTCCCGCACACCGAGACAGTACCGAACATCCTTTGAAAAAGACCGACTTTGGATGGATCGGCCCGTACCCCGTGTCATTTGACCGTAACAAAACCAAAACATCGTCCACATTTATCACAACCACATTGTGGGAGTACGTACAATGTGGATATTTTGTTTGGAGATTTGAACGGATAACTGATCGTAACATTTGTTCGTGTAACAAATTCCGTCCACACTATCGGTTCAAACTCCCGAGTCTGTCACGGCCACGGTGTTCGGTTCGGCGGTTTGTCACAAATGTGGACCCGCCTTAAGAGCACTCCTCGCTCACTTTTCTTAGCTCGATATATATATGTAGCTAAGGTTAGCGAACAAGGGAGGTAAAATTTTGAGGCTACATTCGCCTTAACTAAGCAATCGCTTGCAAGGTTTCCTTTTCAACAATAGACTGACAAAATCTGTTATAATTACCTACCAGATATATTAGAAGGTCAGTTCCTATACTAGTTAAAACTATCTTGTTTATTATTTTTAATTCGGCGTGCCGCGCTATGGTACAGTCCGTAAGCATTTAGAAAAGGATTCGGGCTGTTCAGTGGGCGTAGCATGGTTGCCATTTTATCACTTATCGTTGTGGTAAAGACGCCCATCACGCTCTGACAAGTATGCGAGTGCGAGAGTGACGGATGCCTTATCCACAACGATAAGTGATAAAATGGCAACCGTGCTACGCCCGCAGTAGGTAAGGTACTGGCCATACCTAGCTCATCTGCAATTAAGCAATGCCCACGTTGGTCACGTCATGAATTATGTACGCAGAATAATGGATTTATTATAGTATTCATACGAGTGAATTATCGGATAAGTAAAGTTTAGTTGTAGGTTGGAGGCATCCGATTGCCAACAACTCGTCTTACCTGTTCGCGCGCCCTTCCCTACTTGGAAATAACTGACTTGGGTTCAGGAGTTAGGTATTGCACCTACCTAGGTCAAAGGTCAAACAGAGTTAGGTTATCATTTGTGTTTCCTGTGGCTCAAAGTTATGATCTTTGTAGTACTGAATATTTATAACTTTAAAACAGGCAAATTTAAAATCATATTGCTTTAAATTATTTTCTTTATAATCCTTTTATAAGATGTTATCGATCACATCTTGCTTGCCACTAAGTCCGTGTCTATTTTGCGTTAGTCAAAACTAGCTCGATAAAAATTGTAAGTTGACCTTTCTAGGTCACATTTTTTTACAGTCATCAAAGTTCAAACCGCTGGTTCATAAAAGTGGGTTGGATACTCTTTCGTGGTTTCACGTGGCTTCAACAAAAACCGTTCACATTGTTTCAAACCTGTTATTCAGAAAAGATTCACTTTGTTATTCTGATCCTCCTATTGAGAAAAGAGTAGGTAATTGTTGCCCTCAAATGAGAATTTCTATTTTCCTTATAGAAGGTGTTATCTGTAGGTACGTGCTTCTAGGTAGCAAGATTATTTCCTTCTCGGGCGTAAACACTTGAAATATATTGTGGAATCTTTCGATTCATTCAGGATTCAATATGCCGCCCTGGCCGTAATTATTAATTATAAATATATTTTGCTCCCTCGAGACACAATCTACTTATTCATCACTCCATTTAGAACCGGGTTGTTTTATTGTTCACAACTCTCATCGACAGAGGGACCAGTGGCTACCACCGGTGGCTATCGAAAACACACATTACGATCTTTACGATACTATTCTCGACAGCGAATAAGCGGGCTTTTTGTATCTCATGGTACCGATGTTCTCCGGCAACAACTATAAAACGTTAGTAGTGGCTAGCGTTGAGTTTTCGATGCGTAATTTAAAGTTGGTCTCGTACTACGGCATCGGTACCATGTGTCAAAAAGTAGACAGACGATATCGAGAAATACCGGATCGACTGAAGTAAACTATTTCACTTGCAAATTAGGGCGTGATAATTTATTATTCTGTCAAGAGATACCGGCCTAGATCCGATCGAGACCTATCTCAAATTAAAGAACGTATAAAAATTAGGGTTTCAAAATTGGGATTGTCACGTATTTTGTATTTAATAACTACAACTTGGAAAAGTTGAAAAACCCCCGACATTTTCATTTCAAAGTCCAATATCTCAAAAACGGCTGCTACGATACCACAGACAGATACACAGATACACAAGCACGTAAAACTTATAACACCCCTCTCTTTTCGTCGGGGGTTAAAAATGCAAATGCATGGCACAATTTCCGCCAAGTTGAGTTAGAATCAGTGGAAAAATCGACGCATACTAAGTTATACTTAACTTAAGCTTAAGGTGTAGATTCCTTTAAATTTTTCCTCCTACGCTATTCGCGTATTCTGTAATGTCATAAGCGACATATACGCTAGCATTAAAAATTAAAACGATAAATGCTTGTAAGATAAGGCTGAATATTTAAAAAAAAAGACCGGGTTGCACTCGAATCAGATCAGGGGGCTTAGACAAGGTTACAATCGACAAGCGCTAACGCCAATAGAAAACTAATAAAATGTATGGGAAAGACAGATGTTAACGAAAAGTGTTTCGTCGGCATCTGTCATTCCCCTACATTTTATTATTTTCTATTGGCGTTAGCGCTTGTCGATTGTAACCTTGTCTATGGCCCCCAGATGTTAACGAAAAGTGTTTCGTCGGCATCTGTCATTCCCCTACATTTTATTATTTTCTATTGGCGTTAGCGCTTGTCGATTGTAACCTTGTCTACGGCCCCTGGGCCTGGGCTGTTATTCGGTACGCGCTAATGCGGCTCACCCCGCCGGTCACCCGTCACGAAACTAGACCTCTACCTACGCTTAGTTACTACGCATTGCGGTGTCAAGATATATTTGTGGGTGAACGTTGAGGTGAGCTTAAAACAAGTTACAGAATAGGGGGCTTCAGACAAGGCTCTTGATTTGAATCATCATTGATCATTGATCATGATCATTTTGTTTTGGAGCCATCAGATAATCTTTTCAGAAAGGATATTAATTTAGCATACCTAAGTAGGTATTTATTTGAATGTCGTTGTTTATGCTTATATTACTTTAAGGTGGTTTGCTTTCCATACAAAACGTTATTTGACATTCGCAGGCTAACGGCGTGATATTTTAAGAAAGTTATGTAACAAACTTTTATTAATTGGCTTTCCACTTGTACGAAATTCCCCCTTTCCTAGAATAAACTTGTATAGACTAGAATCATTTGAGAAACTAGTTTGGGACGTGATACTTTGGTAAAACATTTTTTCTTAGCTTAAGGACATTAAGTAAAACATAGTATGCGTCGATTTTTCCACTGATTCTAATTCAATATGTCGGAATTTGTGCCTGCTATTCTAGTTTATACAAGTTTATTCTAGGAAAGGGGGAATTTCGCGCAAATGGAATTACTGATTAATACTCACTTCTATTAGCCTTGGACAGCCGTAGTACCTAATTACTCGTACTCACTCTGTTTGTATTGGCAATATTGCACCGAGTGCCTTTTCCGCTCTAGGCGTTCGGAAACAATTAAAAGGTAGGTTAGGACATGTAGTATACGACAGAATGACCAAATATCCTTCTGTAGTCACTGGTCGGTTTTTAATAGTATTCCAACACATTTTAAAATCACAAATAGTGTGAATATTTTATCCTTGTCCTCATTTATACGTGTTGTACGTAATAGTAGAGCTCATACGTACGCACCGTTTATTTTCTTATGTTACTTTTACTTCGTACCTAAATGAGAATTTCTAGACAAGTTTGTATTAAGTTAGTAGGTAGGTACTTTTGTTACAATCTTTTATGATTTTAAATATATGAACTTTATTATTATGATTGATAAAGAATTGATATTGTTAATTATACTATTGTTCATTACATTACCTATGCTTCTATTAATATGTTAATTCAAATGAATCTTATAACATTAAAACAAATGTTCTCGTCCCGCAATCCCCGGGTGCATCGTCTCGGCTCGCCTTTACTTATTTAACTATCTATGGTATTCACAACAACCTGCCCCGCTATTCTGTAATTTGTTTTACGTCACACCTGGCCATAATATGAGTTTTACCGCAATCTGCGCGTACGGTAAAACTCCCATGATTGTGGCCAGATGAAGACGTAAAATTGTGTACTCACCACGGGCAGTAAAAAAGAAAGCCCTCTATCGCATATTTACAACCCTAGATATATTCGTGGGTGAGCGTTGAGATGAGCTTAAAACAAGTAACAGAATAGTGGGGCAGAGCGGCTCACCCCGCCGGTCATCCGTCACGAAACTATAGACCTCTACCTACGCTTGGTTACTACGCATCGCGGTGTCAGGGTATATTTGTGGGTGAGCGTTGAGGTGAGCTTAAAACAAGTTACAGAATAGGGGGGCAGGTCTAGTTTTGTTAGGCGTGACGGGTGAGATGAGGCGCATATATGAGCGCGTAGAGAATAAAAGCCCCCAACTTTCGTCATCGGGACTACCGCTAGAGTGTATCTTGACGCCGTGATTCGTGACAACTACTGAGTGGAATCGACGCTGGTTGTCATACCAACCAGCCCATAAAATTAACCGAGCGCATCGTTTCGCTGCTGAAATGTTAACTTTAAACTTTTTACTACCTACGAGTAGTTACAGTTGACTACAGAATACGACCTCTAGTTCTTCACTTCATTTGTATGTTACGTTTGTAAATTTCGTACGGGCGTATATTACAAATCACAGATAGTTTTCGACCGTACATCTAAATGTAATTCAATTCAATTAATTTATTTAGCGATCAACTTGGATCATTGTTAATATTATTGATTATAAAATTCATGGCACACATTATGTTAATTTAAAGAAATTATTACAATACAATTTAAGCCATATTAAATTTACATTAGGTACATTTACATTACAGTAAATTATGATAATAAGTACATTAAAATTAAATAATCAAATTAAAATTCACAACAAGTCAGGTAAAGAGTTCGTATTTTTTTAAGTACGACCAAGCAGCAATGTATTACGTCCGGACTGATTTGATTGACAAACGTTTTGATGGGTGTGGTAAACAAATGACTGAAATGACATGACGTGTAGTGAATAAATTGCGTGCTTAATTATTTTGTATGAAAAAAAAATACGAAATTTATGTAGGTAGGTAAATGTGTTGTTTAGGACCGACACTAATCGTCATCAACATATTCACCCGTATCAAACTTCACACCGTATTGCTTCATGATCGTACTTAGGAACATTAAACACATGTGGAATAAAAATGGACCGGTTTAAGTTGCGTGCGCATACGCCTCTCGTTTATCAATAACAGCAAAGAAAGCGTGTCCTCCGCCGATTACGATCCTTGCTTATGATTCACGTTGTATAACAGCTCAAGGTGCTCTGCTCTAGTAGCCTACTTTAGACAACTTTACAAAAACTTCTCCTAATGAGGTAGTACAATGTTTTGTGAAATGAGACAAACTAGCTTAAACAAATAAATACTTGGGGACAAACTTACACAAATCGACCTCGTCCCAAACTAAGCAAAGCTTGTTACCATGGCTACTAGACGACGGTATAAATACTTACATAGATAAATAGCGTGGGGACTTCTGCCCGTTCCCTCTCATCCATGAGAGGAGGCCTGTGCCCAGCAGTGGGACGTATATAGGCTGATTTATTATTATTATTATAGATAAATAAATACTTAAATACATAGAAAACATCCATGATTCAGCAACAAAGATTCGTGCACACTCCACAAATAAATACCCTTACCAGGTCGAACCCGGGATCTCCGGCTTTCTTGCAACCCTTCTCACAAAATACTTTCCGAAACCATGACAGGCTGGGGCAGTCTCCGACTGTGACGACCCAAATATCTATGACGCACAATTATTTGATATGTAGTGAAATATTTTCGACACCAATTATATTTATTTATACTAACAACTACCTAATGAATGATGGCTTAGGTAACTTATTAAATAGTCGCGTAGATATATACAGGTGGCCAATTTACAACGTAACAAGAGTTTTCATGACGGTTTGGATTTTCTGTAATGTCATGTAACTCATGACATGATAAATATTGCAATAATAAATACCTACCCTACTTCCTAATAATATTATACATGCGAAAGTTAGGATGTTTAGATGTTTATATGTTTAGCCGATTTGGATGAAATTTTGCACGAATATAGTTTATATAAAATATAGGATAGTTTTTATCCTGGGTCAACGCAGACGAAGCCGCGGGCGGACGTTAGTAATAAATAAATATGGTGCTATATCACGTGTTTATCCCGTGAAAAACTTATAATAGCAAACATCACAGGTAAACAGTATGCATCACATTCGATTGTAAGTATTACCCCATTTAATTTTATCATATTTGAAGGTCAAGTTCTTTCTTTAAGTTTACAATAAATAAAACAGTGAAGTGAAACGGCTTACTCTTGCATATATATTATCTTATCCTATAATATTAAACCAGCTACATATATATTTTATTATGTTTTGTAAATGGGGCTTTAACGATATCGCTGATATTTGCAACAAGTCGATCTAGCTAGGTCTTATTTCCGGGAAAATAATAATAAATATATAAATATTTGGGGACAATCTTACACAAATCGACCTAGTCCCAAACTAACCAAAGCTTGTACTATGGGTATGGCGATATAACATACCTACTTTTATAGATACATAAATAATTAAATGACTCAGAAACAAATATACGTGCTCATCACACAAATAAATGCCCTTTTACCATGATTCGAACCCGGGACCTCCGGCTGCGTAGGCAGGGTCACTACCAACTACTAGGCAACATAGGTCGTCAGAACACGGACAACGCCGAGTAAGGGCGATTGTGCACTACAATGAATTTTACTGTCCGGCAGTCCGATTTTTTGCCGGTCCGATATGGCACTCCATTAAGGCTCCACATTCGAATTTGTCGTGAAAATGAGTTGTTTTGTAACCGTTTTATACATTATAACGTAACATTTTTGCCGTAGGAAAAAATATATCATAATCTGTAAGATATGCGACGGGTCATAGTTTTCGTAGAAATCCATTTTAACAATAAAAATTAGAGAAAAAGAAATCTAAAGTCACCCCTATTTTTTCACTTGTAACCATTTTACTGCTCCATTTTTTATCAGAATAATATGAAATTTTCTAACTTTCTTCTTACAATAATGAACAAGGGCATCATTTTCTTACATTCTTAATTTATCTCGTTTTCTGAAATATTCCGCCGAAGTTCCTACGCCTCCTCGTTTTCGTCCATACGGTCAGTGCGGGACGAGACACGTTGCATGACGGACCTGTGTCAATTTGCGCTGCGCCGAAATTTTTAAATATTTGTGGAAATTGTGGACTATATTTGTTGCATAGAGTGGACAATCCGTTTTGTGATTCGTATAGTAGGTAACTAATAAATATTTGCGTATAGTTTAGTTTTTAGTGACAGATAAATTTGTTGCATAGAGTGGACAATCTATTTCGTGGTTTGTAAAGTAGTAGGTACTATAGACAAGACAGCTGACTGACCATCCGTGCACTTTATGTGCATTGTAATAAGGTTCTCGTATAAATACAGGATGGTCAGTTAACTGTGTTGGCATTTGTACCTAATTAACATTTACGTAGGTATAGTTTAGATTTTGTTTTAGTTCAAGATGGGAAATAATAATAATAATAATAATACATACATACATACATACATACATACACGCCTTTATCCCTAAAAGGGGTAGGCAGAGCACATGAAACCTGTGTTCAGTGCCACTGTTAGCATAAATGTGGGTATAAAAGATCGACAAAAGATATAGCAGTGACAGGTTGGTAGCCCATCGCCCACAACACACTTCAACCCCGTTCCCTTAGTTGACTCTTACAACCCCCACGGGAAGAAAGGGGATGGTGCTATTCTAACCCGACACCACACGGGTAATAATAATAATATAATATAGCATGTACCTAGACCTGGCTCACGAGGTAACCGCCATGTGGGATGTTGATTCGACGATCATCGTCCCGATAGTCGTTTCAGCGAACGGTTTAATAGCGAAGAGTCTCGACCATCACCTCAAGAGACTCTCGCTAGATGGCTGGATCAAGGGTCAGATACAGAAGGCGGTACTCCTGGATACTGCGCGGATAGTCAGGAGGTTCCTGTCTCTGGCGCCCTGACCACCGGCAGCTTAGGCCCCGCCTCGCTGCCGGCGGTACCCTAGGTTAGGTTTTTATAATTATTTTATGTTTTGTATGTATAGTTTTATATTTTACTTTTTATATAGTTATTGTAAAAACCTAGCCTAAGACGGGAAATGAATAAAGAGATAATAATAATAATAAACGCCAGGCAGTGCTCGTCGACATCACCATCCCCCATGACGAGAACCTCGTGAAGGCCGAGAAGGACAAAGCCAGCAAGTACCTAGACCTGGCTCACAAGGTAACCGCCATGTGGGATGTTGATCCGACGATCATCGTCCCGATAGTCGTTTCGGCGAACGGTTTAATAGCGAAGAGTCTCGACCATCACCTCAAGAGACTCTCGCTAGATGGCTGGATCAAGGGTCAGATACAAAAGGCGGTACTCCTGGATACTGCGCGGATAGTCAGGAGGTTCCTGTCTCTGTCGCCCTGACCGCCGGTAGCTTAGGCCCAGAAACAAATATACAGAAACAAATATACTGCACCCTAGGTTAGGTTTTTATAATGATTTTATGTTTTGTATGTATAGTTTAATATTTTACTTTTTATAAAATTATTGACAAACCTAACTTAAGATGAAATATGAATAAAGAGATAATAATATAATAATAATACAATATTATTAATATAATAATAAGAATAAATTCTTTATTTCAGGCCAGTTTGCCCATAGATTGTTAGTAACATACAAACTTACGATACTAGAGTTAGTAGGTCTTAGCTTAGTCTCACAAATTTTTCAATAATTATTTTGGGTCTTTGGGGTTAAATAAGCGCAGGAGGAAAATACGTAATATCAAGAAATTTGACTAAAGAAGAGGAAAAAGAATACACAAGTGAATACCTATTCTATCAAAGTATCCAATATCTAAACAATATCAAAATTGGGAAATCGCTAAAACCAGACATTTTATTAGTAAATATATTTACAATATCTATTGCCTACAAACAATATTGTTTTATCTGCTCGTATTAATGACTATCAAGTGTTAATAGAATAAGTTCTAATAAAAATAGTGGGCTTGGCAAATATTGTAAGTACCTACCTGTGGGTTGCATGCCAACTCCAAGTTCGATACAGAATTATTATTTGATATGAAACAAAGTATTTTAACGTACAACTAATCTATAAGTATATATTTACCCGAGGCCGATTTCTGTACAGTCAGCATAATATAGTTAGTAGCAGCCAAGTTAGCCAAATATATCGGAACGTACATTCATCGAAATAGTCTTTGTTACTATAAGTAGGAGTAAGGAATGTGTTACGATATATTTGGCTACTTTGGATGCTACTAACTATTTGATGCTGACTGTACACGCCATCATCATCAAATCAAGGAAGTAGAACGTAATAAATATACCGAAAATTAGTTTAAAACTTAACAACCTTACACTTACACAAAAGGTAACGGACAGACAGACACACTTACGCATTTATAATATTAGTATGGAGTATGGATATGGAAGTATGGATAGTATGTATTATATGTCTTTCCCGCTCACGGGACAATGATGTCCCGGACCTTTAGGAGGCGTGCGTGGAGCTCTGAGACAACACGTAGAGCCCTTTTGACAATTTAATGAAATGCAAGGAGTACACCAAGCGGATGCTGTCTCTGCCCGTGTCATGGGACGCACACAGAAACAGCACCCGCTGGGGTGAAGAGTCTATTGCTAGTTGATGGAATCTAAATAAAACGGGTTATTGGGTGAAAATGATGGACTAGTAGCTGGGCTATTGGATGAAACATCGGACGCCTGCCCAATAAAACTGTTTAAAATTTATCTCTGGCAGACGGTAACTCGCTAACTGCTAGATGGGCCCCTATTAATAGCTTAAACAAATAAATACTTGGGGACAAACTTACACAAATCGACCTCGTCCCAAACTAAGCAAAGCTTGTTACCATGGCTACTAGACGACGGTATAAATACTTACATAGATAAATAGCGTGGGGACTTCTGCCCGTTCCCTCTCATCCATGAGAGGAGGCCTGTGCCCAGCAGTGGGACGTATATAGGCTGATTTATTATTATTATTATAGATAAATAAATACTTAAATACATAGAAAACATCCATGATTCAGCAACAAAGATTCGTGCACACTCCACAAATAAATACCCTTACCAGGTCGAACCCGGGATCTCCGGCTTTCTTGCAACCCTTCTCACAAAATACTTTCCGAAACCATGACAGGCTGGGGCAGTCTCCGACTGTGACGACCCAAATATCTATGACGCACAATTATGTGATATGTAGTGAAATATTTTCGACACCAATTATATTTATTTATACTAACAACTACCTAATGAATGATGGCTTAGGTAACTTATTAAATAGTCGCGTAGATATATACAGGTGGCCAATTTACAACGTAACAAGAGTTTTCATGACGGTTTGGATTTTCTGTAATGTCATGTAACTCATGACATGATAAATATTGCAATAATAAATACCTACCCTACTTCCTAATAATATTATACATGCGAAAGTTAGGATGTTTAGATGTTTATATGTTTAGCCGATTTGGATGAAATTTTGCACGAAGATAGTTTATATAAAATATAGGATAGTTTTTATCCTGGGTCAACGCAGACGAAGCCGCGGGCGGACGTTAGTAATAAATAAATATGGTGCTATATCACGTGTTTATCCCGTGAAAAACTTATAATAGCAAACATCACAGGTAAACAGTATGCATCACATTCGATTGTAAGTATTACCCCATTTAATTTTATCATATTTGAAGGTCAAGTTCTTTCTTTAAGTTTACAATAAATAAAACAGTGAAGTGAAACGGCTTACTCTTGCATATATATTATCTTATCCTATAATATTAAACCAGCTACATATATATTTTATTATGTTTTGTAAATGGGGCTTTAACGATATCGCTGATATTTGCAACAAGTCGATCTAGCTAGGTCTTATTTCCGGGAAAATAATAATAAATATATAAATATTTGGGGACAATCTTACACAAATCGACCTAGTCCCAAACTAACCAAAGCTTGTACTATGGGTATGGCGATATAACATACCTACTTTTATAGATACATAAATAATTAAATGACTCAGAAACAAATATACGTGCTCATCACACAAATAAATGCCCTTTTACCATGATTCGAACCCGGGACCTCCGGCTGCGTAGGCAGGGTCACTACCAACTACTAGGCAACATAGGTCGTCAGAACACGGACAACGCCGAGTAAGGGCGATTGTGCACTACAATGAATTTTACTGTCCGGCAGTCCGATTTTTTGCCGGTCCGATATGGCACTCCATTAAGGCTCCACATTCGAATTTGTCGTGAAAATGAGTTGTTTTGTAACCGTTTTATACATTATAACGTAACAGTTTTGCCGTAGGAAAAAATATATCATAATCTGTAAGATATGCGACGGGTCATAGTTTTCGTAGAAATCCATTTTAACAATAAAAATTAGAGAAAAAGAAATCTAAAGTCACCCCTATTTTTTCACTTGTAACCATTTTACTGCTCCATTTTTTATCAGAATAATATGAAATTTTCTAACTTTCTTCTTACAATAATGAACAAGGGCATCATTTTCTTACATTCTTAATTTATCTCGTTTTCTGAAATATTCCGCCGAAGTTCCTACGCCTCCTCGTTTTCGTCCATACGGTCAGTGCGGGACGAGACACGTTGCATGACGGACCTGTGTCAATTTGCGCTGCGCCGAAATTTTTAAATATTTGTGGAAATTGTGGACTATATTTGTTGCATAGAGTGGACAATCCGTTTTGTGATTCGTATAGTAGGTAACTAATAAATATTTGCGTATAGTTTAGTTTTTAGTGACAGATAAATTTGTTGCATAGAGTGGACAATCTATTTCGTGGTTTGTAAAGTAGTAGGTACTATAGACAAGACAGCTGACTGACCATCCGTGCACTTTATGTGCATTGTAATAAGGTTCTCGTATAAATACAGGATGGTCAGTTAACTGTGTTGGCATTTGTACCTAATTAACATTTACGTAGGTATAGTTTAGATTTTGTTTTAGTTCAAGATGGGAAATAATAATAATAATAATAATACATACATACATACATACATACATACACGCCTTTATCCCTAAAAGGGGTAGGCAGAGCACATGAAACCTGTGTCCAGTGCCACTGTTAGCATAAATGTGGGTATAAAAGATCGACAAAAGATATAGCAGTGACAGGTTGGTAGCCCATCGCCCACAACACACTTCAACCCCGTTCCCTTAGTTGACTCTTACAACCCCCACGGGAAGAAAGGGGATGGTGCTATTCTAACCCGACACCACACGGGTAATAATAATAATATAATATAGCATGTACCTAGACCTGGCTCACGAGGTACCCGCCATGTGGGATGTTGATTCGACGATCATCGTCCCGATAGTCGTTTCAGCGAACGGTTTAATAGCGAAGAGTCTCGACCATCACCTCAAGAGACTCTCGCTAGATGGCTGGATCAAGGGTCAGATACAGAAGGCGGTACTCCTGGATACTGCGCGGATAGTCAGGAGGTTCCTGTCTCTGGCGCCCTGACCACCGGCAGCTTAGGCCCCGCCTCGCTGCCGGCGGTACCCTAGGTTAGGTTTTTATAATTATTTTATGTTTTGTATGTATAGTTTTATATTTTACTTTTTATATAGTTATTGTAAAAACCTAGCCTAAGACGGGAAATGAATAAAGAGATAATAATAATAATAAACGCCAGGCAGTGCTCGTCGACATCACCATCCCCCATGACGAGAACCTCGTGAAGGCCGAGAAGGACAAAGCCAGCAAGTACCTAGACCTGGCTCACAAGGTAACCGCCATGTGGGATGTTGATCCGACGATCATCGTCCCGATAGTCGTTTCGGCGAACGGTTTAATAGCGAAGAGTCTCGACCATCACCTCAAGAGACTCTCGCTAGATGGCTGGATCAAGGGTCAGATACAAAAGGCGGTACTCCTGGATACTGCGCGGATAGTCAGGAGGTTCCTGTCTCTGTCGCCCTGACCGCCGGTAGCTTAGGCCCAGAAACAAATATACAGAAACAAATATACTGCACCCTAGGTTAGGTTTTTATAATGATTTTATGTTTTGTATGTATAGTTTAATATTTTACTTTTTATAAAATTATTGACAAACCTAACTTAAGATGAAATATGAATAAAGAGATAATAATATAATAATAATACAATATTATTAATATAATAATAAGAATAAATTCTTTATTTCAGGCCAGTTTGCCCATAGATTGTTAGTAACATACAAACTTACGATACTAGAGTTAGTAGGTCTTAGCTTAGTCTCACAAATTTTTCAATAATTATTTTGGGTCTTTGGGGTTAAATAAGCGCAGGAGGAAAATACGTAATATCAAGAAATTTGACTAAAGAAGAGGAAAAAGAATACACAAGTGAATACCTATTCTATCAAAGTATCCAATATCTAAACAATATCAAAATTGGGAAATCGCAAAAACCAGACATTTTATTAGTAAATATATTTACAATATCTATTGCCTACAAACAATATTGTTTTATCTGCTCGTATGAATGACTATCAAGTGTTAAAAGAATAAGTTCTAATAAAAATAGTGGGCTTGGCAAATATTGTAAGTACCTACCTGTGGGTTGCATGCCAACTCCAAGTTCGATACAGAATTATTATTTGATATGAAACAAAGTATTTTAACGTACAACTAATCTATAAGTATATATTTACCCGAGGCCGATTTCTGTACAGTCAGCATAATATAGTTAGTAGCAGCCAAGTTAGCCAAATATATCGGAACGTACATTCATCGAAATAGTCTTTGTTACTATAAGTAGGAGTAAGGAATGTGTTACGATATATTTGGCTACTTTGGATGCTACTAACTATTTGATGCTGACTGTACACGCCATCATCATCAAATCAAGGAAGTAGAACGTAATAAATATACCGAAAATTAGTTTAAAACTTAACAACCTTACACTTACACAAAAGGTAACGGACAGACAGACACACTTACGCATTTATAATATTAGTATGGAGTATGGATATGGAAGTATGGATAGTATGTATTATATGTCTTTCCCGCTCACGGGACAATGATGTCCCGGACCTTTAGGAGGCGTGCGTGGAGCTCTGAGACAACACGTAGAGCCCTTTTGACAATTTAATGAAATGCAAGGAGTACACCAAGCGGATGCTGTCTCTGCCCGTGTCATGGGACGCACACAGAAACAGCACCCGCTGGGGTGAAGAGTCTATTGCTAGTTGATGGAATCTAAATAAAACGGGTTATTGGGTGAAAATGATGGACTAGTAGCTGGGCTATTGGATGAAACATCGGACGCCTGCCCAATAAAACTGTTTAAAATTTATCTCTGGCAGACGGTAACTCGCTAACTGCTAGATGGGCCCCTATTAATAGCGACATTAAAAAATGGCCTAAGGGCAACAGTAGGCATGGATTATTATTATTACCTTTATATTTTTTTCGCACTATCCGTCTCTCTTTTATTAGAATATTTAGTAACAGAGGTATAGTGCGAGAAAAATCGAAAGTATGTCGCGGCCGTCTATTGCTAGGCGTGCTGAGGGCCTACCGCGAAACGAAACCGAACTTCGTTTGTGTATCTCCCTCTCTGTCGCGCTTGCTAGTTCGAGCGACAATGAGAGTTATTGGAACGAATTTCTTTTTCACTAGCACGGCTAGCACGAGACGGCCGCGACATACTCTCGATTTTTCTCACACTATACCTCTCTTTCATAATGTTCTAATAAGAGAGAGACCGATAGTGCGAGAAAAATCGAGTGTATGTCGCGGCCGTCTCGTGCTAGCCGTGCTGACGGAACTACACTAATCGTAAGTAAATAGTATTATAATAGTAGAGACATAATTTTTGAACTTAATCAATTATGTAATTTATGTATGACAAATATCACGTTTCAATTAAGCATGACGAATGTCACCCACCCACGTCCACCCTTGCATTGGTAACGATGCGCGATGACGCGTCTGTAACTTAATCTATGTAACGCTTAATAAACGACGGCGGGTTGTGCGACTTGCGCGGGGAGAGGGTCGAGGCTCCGCCCATACGCTCAAGGACTTTAGCGGGTATACAAGCCTTAAATGTATGTAGTAGTTTGTGCACTACAATGAATTTTACCGTCCGACATTTACATACATAAAAATTGGATTGCCGGACAGTAAAATTCATTGTAGTGCACAATCGCCCTAAAGCTCGGGATGCGAGGATGTCTAATGCAGCCACATAACATAAAGAGCGTTGTTGTTGTGCGTTGAACATATTTAAAACTTTGTCATTGTGTGTGGAAGGAACGACTTATCCGCCGGACCGCGCTTAGTAACGATTTATTAGTTTTGTTTTTGCTGGCGAGTAAGTATATTTAAAGCTCCCCAGCACGTCTATCATGATTCATGAGACGGCCGCGACATTCTCTCGATTTTTCTCGCACTATACCTCTTGGTTTAAGTATTCTAATAAGAGAGAGACGGATAGTGCGAGAAAAATCGAGAGCTCGCGCGCCGTCTTGTGATAGCCGTGCAGGATGCGCTGCGTCGACGGCGAGAGATTGCTTGTCTGCCATTATATACTATGTAGAGATAAACTTGCGTTTCTATTCAAGTATAGTTCACCTAGCTTATTCGCTTCGATTGTCCGATTTGTTGGAATCACAGCGTAGTTTAGTTGTGGTGGAAAATCAACACCGAAGTTGGGTATCTTTTTATCCTTTAAAAGATACTTAACTCGCACGTAGAAAAGAAATGCTTTCAATTATTCCTTTTCAGGGGCCGCACGCACAATATCTACCCCAAGTCCACGTGTGGTGTGGTCCATCACTTCTTCTATTTACGATGTGTATAAGAGAACCGACTTAACAGACCTACATAGTTGTAAGGGATCTCGGGGTCAATTTATACTAAGGGATACGTTGAGCGTTGAGATAGGTCGAGGCAGGTTGTTAATCGCGCCCCCCCCGAGCGTTCCCTCCTTGTCGGGGCGGGGGGCTTAGTATCAGGGCAGTCCCCTGTCACCAACGGCTAAGCTAAGAGGCACCCACCCAGGGCCTGTTTGAGGGCTTGGCTAGGCCCGCTTAGGATGCGTTGGGGAAGGACCGCAGAAGAAGAGGAGTATTGCGCAGAAGTATTGAGGTTCGCCGTTCTCCCTGTCTTCTGCGACCGAGGTGGGGTCCCAGGGGGAGAGGCGTGTTGGTATAATGGTGTACGGTATTACCAATTAACCACGCTAACTACTGGCCAAGAATTTGGTCCTCACCCAGATATGTTACATAACTCTTACGTCAGCGGGTTAAGGTTTTGGTACTTAATTAAGCGTACCGCGTAAGAGCATGTTATCGATACATATTTTTGCATTCGACTGTACCTACGGAAGTAGGAAAAAAACATGTAACCATTTTATTCACATCATTTTTGAAACGATAGCAAACGGAAGGTCTTAATAATTTTCAGATGTTATTTCCATTTAGAATAGAATAGAAAAACATTTATTCGTGACACACATAGGTAATGTCAATAAAAACTATGTCACGACATGGTCCGAACTCAGCATGGTGCTGGCGATGCGCACCCATGGCAAATGGGTTCTTGTTACAATGTTTTTACACTTTTTAGGGTTCCGTACCTCAAAAGGAAAAACGGAACCCTTATAGGAATCACTCGTGCGTCTGTCTGTCCGTCCTTCACAGCCTATTTTCTCCGAAACTACTGAACCAACTACGTTGAAATTTGGTACACATATGTAAGTTTGTGACCCAAAAAGGAACATGTAACGCAAACAAATGAATTTTAAACATGGAGGCCACTTTTGGGGGGTAATGAGAAAATTAAAAAAGAAAGTTTTGCATATACTATCGTGTTACATATCAAATGAAAGAGCTCATTGTGTGCATCTAAAATATATTTTTTTTGTAATTTTAAAATAATTACTTTAGAAATTATTTAAGAAAATAGCCAAAAAATGACCATTCCCCCCCTTCATCTCCGAAACTACCGAGTCTAAAATTTTGAAAAAAATACACAAAATAGGTCTTAACCTACAGATGACAGGAAAACCTATTAGAAATGTGCAGTCAAGCGTGAGTCGGACTTAATACGGTATTTGACAATAAAAATCAAATCGGCTTATTTTTATGAAACGTCAAAAACGCTCCGTTAATAAAAAAACTTGTTTAAAATCTTGTGATGTACGGAACCCTTGCAACGCGAGTCCGACTCGCACTTGGCCGGTTTTTTCTATACTATGTATACTTACTCTTTATAACAACGTAACCAAGCCGCTTGCGTGCTGTGAAAAATACCTGTAAAGGGGAGTGAATTATGAGACTTCGCATTAGTACATCTAAGAAATACTTGTATACCTTATTAACATTATTAAAATTAAACGACTCTACGCAGTTATGCTTGTGAAAATAAAGGTTATCCATCTAGTCTCATAATTTCGATTGTCACACAACTTTACGCATAAAGTTGTTGCTCATAAAAGTCTTGATTCTGCGCATAATACTTTCATTGTCATAATTATATAGTATGTCATATTTTTTTAAACCATAATGTTAAATATCATAAAAGTTTTAGTAATTAAGTATATTGAAGATCATCATTATTTTTAGTCAGAATTGCTATGCATGACTTATGACAATAGGCTGTAATTATGATTGATTCGCAAAGAAAAACAAGCTATTATATTAGTTGACCATTTAATTAGGTTAGGGAGCTAGAAAAGAGGGACTCGGGGGGCAAGGCCCCCAGCAGTATAAAAATAAACAATCGAAATAATTTTATTTTTGGTAGGTTAGGTTATGAGCCCCTAGAGCGGAAACAGGCAGCGAAGCGGGGTGGCGTCGATAGGCTGGCGGTTAGGTTAGATTAAAAGAATTGCCAACTGATTGTAAAAAAAAAAGAAAGTTGGATTAAGTTTAGGTTACAGAGACAATTTATTTTTAACAAATGTACAGGATTAAAAATGTTTGTCTTGCACCTATGACTTGAAAACGTTATGCTGCGCAAACATATTATGGCGATTGATATTTATGCTTAAAGCTTTTATACGCAATCAATTTATGATAATTGCTATTTATGCTCTCAAATATTATGCTTAAAAACGTATGCGAACTAATTTATTACTTTTGTCGGTTATGCGAAATGATGATTATGACATAAGTAGTTATGCCAATCAAAACTATGGCTTTAAATATTATGCAACCCGATATGGACCCGAAAATAAAATTACTAATTAGGCACAAGCAAAAATAAGAATTTATTTAGACGTTACTCGGATAATTTTAACAATTAATTGTTGGTAAACCTATTTAATCCTGATCTTTGATCATATGATCATTGATCAATAATTTAATAGGCAAGTTTAATTGTCATTATGAGCAATTACATAAACGACTCCAGCATTTTTGGCTGAATTATATTTAACAGTTAGTACCAATATTTACCATATTTTTATTTGGGCGAAGTTTTATTTCCCAACTCAACGTTGCGCACCGCACGCACATCATTCCCAACGAATGATTTGATAAATTATTTTTAGGCAAATTATTACCTGGGCTTTTTTTAAGGTGTCATTTATGTATTCGTCAAATGTATTGATTGGCATACCATAATTTTAGCAACATATTGTATACTATACAAGGTGTAACAAAAATGGGGTATGAACCGATCAAGGGCTTGGTATCGTGTATTGATAAGAAAAAACAGAAATAAACAATTTTTTTGACGCGATTTTTTTTTACTTTAGTATGGAGCGTTGGCTGACTGGGGCGACAAGCTCCATAGAAAAGTAAAAAAAGATCGCGCCAAAAAAATGTTTTTTTCCTTTTTTTTCTTATCAGAACACGATACCTGTTAAGCCCTTGATCGGTTCATACCCCATTTTTGTTACACCTTGTATGATTATGTATGTACTTATCAGGTAAAAAGTGTTCGGTTCTGGCGCTTCGCCGGCCAGCTCGGCTCGCGCGCTGTAGGTTCGCGGTTCTTCCTAATACTCCTTCTCGCTTCGCTCGTCGTCGTACCTACACTGACCTGCCTTAGAGTCTACCACAAAAATATTATGCCCGCTTCGCTCGTCGTCGTACCTACACCTTAGAGACCTGCCTTAGAGCCTACCAAAAAATGTTACGCTAACTGTACGTTAATAATAACAGTAATTGTCATAATTGCAAAGCAAAGTTTATATTTTCCCAAATGACATTTGACGATTGGTTTTTGCCTAAGTAAATAATTTGCTTCATAATTATTTGCCACATAAAAGTATGTTGCACTAAAACTGCATTATAAAAATATTTCCAAATAAGAAAAGTGCGAAGTAAAGTTATGCCAACGATTGGTTGCGAAGTGAAATTTAGCGAAACATATTTCGTCAAAAAGGCAGTAGTTATACCCTAAAATGAATATCTATTTACCACTCATACTAATTGGAAAAAAACAACGTTATATTACTTCAGTATATTTTTAAATATGATCTAGTTGAACGGAACCCTCGGTGAGATCGAGTCCAATTTGTACTCGACCGATTTGACTGTGAGTAAGTAAAAAATGATTAAAGTTCAGTTTAAAAAGTATTACTTAGTATTTTAGCATAGAGTATAAAATAAACCGAAATTTGTATTGTAAATATGTACCTATAAAAAGTAATATATTCCTCCAAAGGCACTTTTCACTGCACATTTTGTTTTGTTTACACTGAACAGTGAGGTGAACAGGCGGTGTAGCTGCGCGAGCGGTCCTGTCCATGCGCACGCACGTTTGGTTGCCGCCGCGCACCCTACTGATATGAAACAAACAAACAACGCAACTCGTTTTCAAACTAATTTTCATTACCATTTATTAATCTCTGTGTAACGTTGCTTTGAATTTATTACAGCGGTGGTTTTACGGTTGCTGGACCCGTTAGGAAGCAGTTTTAGGAGTAGTAGGACTCGCGAAACCGTTTTATTTTTTTCCAAAAATATATTTTTGTTAATATTGTAAGTGACTCAACAAAAAAAAAAACTATATAATTAACAAACCTGCTCACAAAATTTCACGAGATCCCGTTGAGAAATGCGACTTGTAGAGGAGAACAGCCGGACAGACACTGGACATAGACACCGGGATTCGATTATCCACTCACTTGCTTGTGGCAACCACAGTTGCCAATTTCGCGCACCCCTAAACTGATGGTGGCAACTGTGGTTGCCAAGTGAAGTATGGACTTCTTTGATAAAGAAAAATTTAAAGCAATTTAGGTAACCTTTTTTAAAATCCGAAAGCAAGTGAGTGGTTATCAGTCTAGATTTGAATTTATTTATTTCGAGATAAAAATTACAATATACATTCGCATACAATGTCAAAATTATAAGAATCCTTATCGAGATCGTCAATAATGAGATAAAAATTAAATAACGTTCAAAATGTCAATACAGAAAGTGAAAATAGTATCTCCGATTACGGATAGTCATTTAACAACTAGTGGATAATTAATTTTAAACAAAAATAAACAATGTCAATTTACGTATTACGATTTCACAGTAGAAATACAATATGTTACACAAGAAATAGTATCAGAATTAGGTATCGATAAATCAAATAATTACTTAAAACATTATTTCCATGAACTCGTGAACAGAGTACAGAGGGTTATCCAACAAAAGATTTCTCAGTCTGCGCCCAAATGTTTCGTCACAAGGTTCGTTTCTTATATCGGCGGGTAGGTGCTCGAAATAAGTAGGCCCAATAACCCGGGGATTTTTCTTTGAAAGCGCCATTCGACGAGGAACTGTCATTAGGCGCCCAGTTGATGTCATCTCATCGCCTTTGACGTGAATATTTTTTGTACATTACCTATGTTTCAATCGTTACGTGAGAAAAATCCTATTCGGGTAAAAAATACCCAGAGACGGACGTCACTGAAGTGATCGTATAAGTGTTCTGTTTTACCAATTTGGCACTAAGCAATAAAAAGCACTAGATGTTAATGCATGATTAGTTACGCGATTTCAAAGGTCGGTGGTGTTTAGAACCTGCACCGTAAAAAACTTAACCTTAAGTTAAGACTAATTATGTTTTTACATTGTTCACGAGTACGTACATTAACTAAATCAGAAGCATGACTTTCAAAACTAGTGCGATACGATTGTTTTAAAATGATATTTCTCACTTTACTATGCGCGGAGGCAAGGTTACCGAAATATTTAAGTGTATTCTACGTCCATGACAGTGATAGACGACCTTAAAAGAGACACACATGTATGTTGCATATACCTGACCTCAATGTGTAGGTGCACAGTGCAGATTTGATTCGTTTCTTTCATTCAGAATATTAAAATACTTCAAATGAATTGATTTAACGAGTGATTCGCGTGAAGCGCTTTGCCACGGTTGAACTAACTATTGTAATACTGTGGCTTTGCTTCCACTTTTCTGACGAGGACAGCTAAAGAGTGAAAGTCACTTTCGGCAAACCTTTTCCCAGCTACTTATAATTTGGATATTTTCAGGACGAGAGTAAATAGGCAATATTTAGGTATGAATGTAACATCCTGGACCTCATCATCACAAACTTACCATCAGATGAGATAGTGGTCAAATGCGTAGGTTTTTTTTCATATTCGACCAGCGGCGCTACCACGAACTTCGAAAGTCGAAGTTCGTAATACATGCATCCCTATCACTCGAGTAAGGTAGTGCGATAGAGATAGAAATACCCGTACTTCTACTTTCGAAGTTCGTGGTAGCGCCGCAGTTCGATGTCTAGAATAAGAAAGAAAAAAATCAAAGAAATTATCTTACTTAAAATTTCATACGTTTATGTTAATGTCTATTGTTATCTTCTTAATTCGTGGTAACATAATATAGTCAAAACGATTTAAATTTAAATAATATTTCCCCTTCAAATCCGTGCGGATTATAAATTACGGTTTTGAATTCGGCAACCCGGAACAAATAAAGTTATGAAAGAGTTTATGCATTGGGCTTGCCTAAAAATACATTTTAGTCAAGCCGTGTTGCGTTACATGGGCTCCGCCACTGGTACTTACGAATATTTTGGAAAGACTTGAACAAATACAAACAAGGAAATACACAAATACACAACACGTTTATTTACAAAGATATTGTTAAGTTTCTAAAAGGACAAATAGGTTTAATTGGTTTCAATATCTGACTCTATATTTATGTTACAATACCTACTTAATTTATAATATACATATTATTACTAATACTTGAATGGAAAAATATTATTTTCACTATCACAAACATTCGGTCCATCTTAAAAGTAACTTTATATTTAAAACTAAGCATTTAACTTTTATTGCTTTTCGAACTCGTATAGTTAAAAAAGTTATTGTACAAAACGTTGTAAACGAGGATGTATCTTATCTATCATGCACTTTTTATTATTTACAACGTAAGTAACATTAACGCCACCGCAGTAAGAAATCTGCGGTTTGCGTCTGCGTGTACAGTTAGTGAAACGTAAGTGGTGGGATGCGATACCTTGATTTCCAATCATGTTTATAGCAGATATTATACAAAAGTATTTTATCTATAGCTTTCTTTTAAAGCAGTATGCGTTTACGCGGTATCGCGTGATGAGGCCAACAAATTGAGAATAAAATCGGCTAAAAATTTCGCACGAGTCTGGGTTTTCCAGCCTTGACATTGGTCACAGTGTTTGTAGTTCAGCCAAGGTTTAATGTTTAATAAGGCAAAATCAATGAATGACAGTATGTAGTACTAATATTATAATACTGTTTTTTTTTATGATGAATGACACCAGTAGAATATGCACGTTAGGGAGGAGTATTTTCTTATTTCGTACCTTTTCTAAAGTTCTCAAAAACATTGACTCGTTTAAGGGACTCTTCTGAAGAGTGAGCTACGAGTATATGTTTGGACTGATTTTGACTCTCCTTGACGGATTGCACAACACGTCAGAACACGTGTCATTTTTTGGGACGCATTTATGCTTTAAACCTAAAACAAAATTACCAAAACCACTTGGTCATGTTCCCATTAAAGCCACTTATAACCTCCATAGTATAGGCACTTGACATTAAATGCTGACTCATCTCCGTAATGCGATGAGTTTTTAGTAAGAATCCGTTCTCAGTATCTTCCGCTACTTTCAAGGCGAAGCTACATTGTTGGGAACTATTTCTGAGGTGTTGTCAGCCTCGTCCGCGTCTGCTTCCTTCGTGACCGGCTCCTCGGCTTCGTCCCGCATGAGCGCGCGGTACTTCTTCGCTATGATCTCCCAGTCCACGACGTTCTCTATCCTCGTCATGTTGTTGAAGCTCATTTGGGAGCCTAGCGGGCTCAGGTGGACCACGGAGAGCCGCGTGGAGTCTAGGGGAGGAAACAAATACGAAATGCATGTAATGATTCCATAGTTGGTATAATTGGGTCAATCAATATTTATTGTTGTTATTCTGGAGTGATTACTTCGGCACTCTTTGGGAGAAGCCTATGTCTTCAGCTAATGTGATGATGATTCTGTCCCATTAGCAAGTTTGACAAAGTTGGTTGTTGCAACATGGAGTTCTTATATGCTTAGAAACCTGGCCTATAAAAAAGGGGTTGAAAATGACAAGAAAATCCCACATTTACTGAATGAAAACCCCATAACATTGCAGTTTTAAAAATTGACCAGGGAAATGTAACCACGGCAAAAGAGCAAAAAGCAAAAAAAACATCTAATTATAAACTATTTCTACAGTATATTGCGGGTACAGTCGAGGAATGTCCTGATACAAACGACAACACTGTTAACTGACCATCCTGTGTTTATATAGAACCTACTCTAATATTTAATTAGAGCAAATATCATACACAAATTATGACTGTAGGCATGTTAGGTAAGTACTTATACAGGCGGGTGTTCGGGATAACGATGTAGGAACTTAAGGAGGTGATTGACTGGACTATCAGGAAGAGTTTGAACCTTACATGTCTTAGTCGAATCTGTAAGTAATAGTTTTTTTTATATCCAGTCTTTCATGAAAAAATAAATTTAAAACAAAGTACTTATGAAATATATCAAATTTATTTATGCTTAATTAACATAGCATTTTATTTTTGAACAACTCGATTTCAAAAATACTATAATAGTCTACCGCCTCCTTAAGTTCTTACATCATTATCCCGAACACCGTGTATAGTAATTTATTGGATTTACCTTTGGGCACAACTTGTCCCCTCTTCACTTTGGATAGCCACTTGGCTCCGGCCTTGGACCGCGCGCTCATCTGGTCCTGCCTCTGCAATCCAATCATATGCACCAGGCTTGGACGCTTCTTCTTAGCAATGCGACCCTGTGCAATGATATTAATGGAGCGTCACTAAGGGCGTGCACGTGCATACAATTTTGTCATCAAATATTAAAAGTAACGATGTTTAAATTTATCAAACTAATTCGATCATCGAACGGGCGAGATTAGAGCTAGTTGCTAGTGGCATCCATCTGGGCCATAAACGTCCCGTGAATTGATTGTATTCAAACAAAGGATATTGCCAATTGAATTATTCATCCGTACCTAATTTATTCGTGTGTTCTCATCAATAGGAACAAAGAGCCAATCGATTGTGGAACTATATATTTTTTTTCGTTTAATATGTGAACATCATGGTTTGTGTGAGTATAGCAGTGATGATGTAGTGTAGAGTGAATCTACGTATGTAAAATAATAAATACAATATGTAGATTTGTAATAAAACCTGGCTTTGATGGCAGTTATGCAAGAAATTAAGTTCGCTATCACTGCGGTCCAGACGTGTAGGCATAATATTGTTATTATTTTTAATGATTAACTGCAACTATTGGTTATCCATTAAACAATGGAAGGTTGACGTTAAGATCCTCATTTCAGGCGTTGGCCACGCGTATTCCTTAGCATTTTTGCGCCCAACGCTTTAACATTGACATCTGATGATGATCCCACTTCTAAACCTACACATCTGTTTATCGTTTCCGTAACCAAGTGAAGTTGAAGACAAAGATTGATGACCTTGCACTTGTGGATGATCCACATGAGCCACGTGGTGACGAGGTTGAGCGGCGACGGCGCCGTGGTGGTCCGGTGCATGTTGCGGATCAGCTTCGACAACCCGTACTTCCACTCGATGTCCGACTGGGCCTGTTTAACACCAATCGTTACACAACTGACATGATTACACAACATTAAGAGCGTGCAGAAAAATGTTACCGATTATAGTCGGTGTTTGTTTAGGACCTCGATCTTTGGTCATTTCGAAGTCGAGATATTGTTATAAGATATTATAGAATAGAAAAATAAAATTATTTATTACCATTTTTATAATTGTGGAATAATTTAAATCAAAACAGGGTGCAATTTGAAAGTAAGAGGTAAAAAATATAGTAGACACGAGAAATAATCACAATCAATCATATTTAACTTTAACCAATCAGGTAAGGCCGTAGCTCGATATAGTAAATCATCGAAATCGAAAGTTAACTATCATCAATTAATGTCACTTTACATTTGATATTCATTTATTTTGCAAATAGATTAAGTAATGTTATGTTTAATATTGAAGTGCGTAAACACGTCTTAGTAGATAATATAACACTTAATTTATTGTAATTGTTTCATTTATTTTAATGTATGTTTATTTAGTTCCATTCCGTTGTTAAGTTATGGTGTCAATTACAAATGCGTAAAGCACACCTGATGCGTGTCCGATGGACGTTAATACCTGAATTCGCTGGTACGTATCTGACATCATGGCGATGAGCAGATTGATCAGCACCACCACGGACACGAGCATGTAAATCCCGAACACTATTTTGAAGAGATAGTTGGTCCAGACGGGCTGCACGTTGCTGTCGTTGCGGTGCACCCGCGTCTGCTCCGTCGTCGTCTGCCCGAACACCGCGAAGAAGAGCAGCTCGAACGAGAATAGCGGATTCATGGTCACTGCGAACAAATGTAAACGCGAGGTGATACACGCAGTTACCTGGATGCGCTGGTAAGTGTCCGACATCATCGCAATGAGGAGTGTGACCAACACCACTACCGACATCAGCAAGTAGCCTCCGAACACGAACTTGAACAGGTTCTGGCTCCACGGGGGCCGCACGGCGGAGATGTAGTTCAGGTCCGACAAGGTGATCTGGCCGAAAAGGGCGAGGAACAATTTCTCGAACGCCTCGATCGCCGTCAATGACGCTAGAAGACAATACTAAAATGGGCCACGTTTCTTTCCGTTCTACTCAAACATCAAGTCACGAATAGGTTAGTTTGATGCATCGCTCGGTGATATGCTCTACAGCCGTTCCTTGTGACACAAAAAATAAAATGAAATATCACTTGCAGAAATGGTAAAAATATAATCAGCAACCTTGGCTTGAGCTTACACATAGAATGTGAGAATTTTTTGATTAAATATCTAATTTTTGATCTTGTGTTAGGAAGGATGTGGTAGACTGATATATTTCGGTTGCAAACAATGAATGCTATATCTATTTTTAAAATATTTAGACTTATGGTTAAATTAGAATTGTTTCTAGTTATCAACGGATTACGAGAGGAGAGCACAGTCAGTTGGTGTTATGTTTGAGCCTTTGCATCAATCTACCCCGTCCCGCTACGTCAGCTAGGTGTCACATCACAGACATGGACAGCGTGGGCGCCCGGCGGGCGACACATCGAGGACAATCAGCCAAACATATCCGAAACATAAAGGTGCCTCGAGAGCCAAGACACCAGTGTAAAGTAAACGCAGGACATAAGCCAGCCACGGCATGCGCAAAAAAACTTGCTCCATCAAATGCGTGAGGTCGGCCACTCATTCCACTAAATCTAGAGTAGTGACGCGCAATGCATGTTCTGTGTCGTCATTCATAAAAATAGAGGTACTAGACAACGTTTTCATAAAGCGCGCGCTTGGTTTAAGGAAGCAGAATATGCATTGTTTAGGGGGCTCGGGCTTAACAGTTACAAGACAATCTAAACCCTTTCGCTGCCGTAATTGATATCGCATTTGTAATTTTGACGATATAAATTACGGAAAACGACACTTTGTATATTACATGTCCTAAATCATTCCACATGGGTGTTGTATAGCAGCACAATCATCTAAAAAAACAAAAATATATTACATTTATTTCAATCAACGATGATAACATTCTCGATGTGACGTAAACATTGAAGCTTTTAAGCGGATGCATGGGGTATTAGAAAACAAAGAAAAGAAGCACATCGAGATAATATGCGATCATCGTATGAGAGTGAGACATGTAGACCTGGTCAGGTCTCTAACTCGGACTTACGTCCCGTTGGCGCCCCCTGTTTCCTCCGGTACGATTCCCCGGGCATTTGATTAATCCATTGCTCATCATTTGTTTGCCGTTTCGTTCGAAGATTAGCATCTAACATGTAGGTAATTAGTATTAATAGTGATACATAGTTTAATCAAATTAACATTCCACCTAACTACTTTCAAACTAAATCAAAATATATAACTAAAAATGATAGAATTATGAGTTAAAAAAATATTTAATAGATTCACACTCACCGTCAGAAAACAATTTCTTCCGGGCCTGTCTTGCATATTTCGAGTCTTCCGGTTTGATGATGTTCCTGAATGGTTGGTTCAACGCGACGATGTGCATCGAAAATCCAAATACAAATATAGCCAACACTGCGAGAAACCTACCCAAATCTTTCATCAGATCACCGATGATAATGGCCCAGGGCCCAAACAAATGATGGAAGGATAAGAAATCCAGGATTTGGACACACGCTAGTAAAAATGATAAAGCGAAACACTGATTTCTACAGTACATTAGAGTTGGCCAGTATTTTTTTTCGACATATATCCAACCCACGACATGCGTGGCTACCCCAATCATACCCAATAATAAAACGGCTATTTTGATCCACCCTAAACCCGACTTGTCGCTGGGGTTCGTGAGCTCGAACAGCAGCAGACCACTCAGCCAGATCAGCAGCATCCATTCGTACCATCTCGGCACTAAGCTCTCCCTAAATATAGAATTATATATGGGCGTTATTGCCACTAAAGCTAACAATATCATGAGGTAAATGTGAGAAGTCAAATATGACATGAACTTAATTATTGGAACCTTATTATACTTTAAAATAGGAAGAGAAAACACCATCCATACAGGTGGACAGATTATAAATGCGAAAAAAAGAAACATAATTTTGATGCCAGTCCATTTGAGGCTCCCCCTCCAGAGTTCCTGTAACAAGATAAATAAATAGGCAGTAGTAATTTAGACGTGATTTTCTTGCGTTAAGTATTATACATGTTAAGTAAGTTGTAACTTAGAAAAAGTTACCTATTTTTTACCTGAAGATATCTCTGAACAACGGTGTGAGCAATAACTTCTTTCTGTTCATTCTCAATGAGGACATCGAGGAACTCGATGTTTCGGTTGTCGGTGGCCGTGAGGATGTGCTTGGCGGAATCCGCGCCCGCCGCGAGCGCTAGCAGCTCGGTGGCCATCGCCTCGCATTGTTTCCCCGCGGCGATGAGGTCTTTGGCACGTTCCTTTTCCTGTTACGGACACGATACAATGCACGTTGAATACTTGATGTTATCGTCACGTACCTAAACACACTATGTCAAGGTACATACAAAAGTGACATTACCTTAGTAGATAAATTAATGTAGATGTTGGATAATTTTGCGGCGGTGTCAACGGGCGCCGGTGAAACTAGCACGAATTCCTCTATAGGTAGATTGTTGTGGTTTTTTGAGCACACCATGAGGTTGTAAACGAATCGTTTGTCGTCCATGAGAGATTGTGTGTCGTGCTCTTTGTGTAACAAGTACTCAAGGACATCGTTGTGGTTTTCAGATGCGGCGAACCAGATAGGTGCACAATTTAGATTCGTTTCACTCTTAGGTGATGCTCCAGATTCGCATAGTAGTTTAACAACGTTGAGATACCCAGCTTTTGCCGCGCAGTGCAATGGCGTCCATCCATTTTTGTCTGTGGCATTGATTTCTGCTCCCTGTCCGAGTAACACCTCAACCATCTGGTAATGTCCATGGGTAGACGCTATATGCAAGCCGGTTTTACCATGCCGATCAGTGCTTTGAAGTAATTCCGCTGATCTACTGAGTAAAAGGCCCACGATCGACATATGCCCACCAAAACACGCAAGATGAAGTGGATTATAACCCTGAAACAATTTTTAAAACAGCGTTATTTATCATGATTAAAAATTATCAGCCTACAGTAATGACGAAAGTAACTCAAATGGATTTCACTGACATTTTCGGTACTAGCTGCATCAACTTGCACTCCCGCGGAGTTGAGCAGTAGTCGTACGACGTTTTCGTTGCCGTTGTAGGCTGCCAGATGGAGTGGAGTCAGACCGGATTCGGATCCTAACACGGGAACTAGAGATACCCCTGTTGGGGCTTCTGACTTAACGGTTCCCGGCACATGTGACAGCAGCTCACGGACGGTTTCTGTTAAAACAAGTATTTACTCTACAAATTGCACAACCAGGCGGAAAAAATACATTTTATAAAATTCATTAAAAACTTTACCAGCTTGTCCGTAATATGCAGCTATGTGTAATGGAGTAAGACCGAGCTTTTTACTCGATATCCTCAAAGTGTTCGTTGATCTCATAACATCTAATACGTTTGTATGTCCATGTTCAGCAGCTAAATGTACAGCGGTGAGCCCAGCTCTGTTCTCATCGGTACACGATGCTCCAGCTCTTACGAGGACTCTAACCACGTCCGCATGACCACCCTCTGCTGCCAACTGCAGCGGCGTGGAGTCATTCAACTTATTACGAGCAGAAATGACACCGGTGCGATCAAATTTCATAAGTTCTTCAATCACTTTCACTGAACCTTGAATAGCAGCTATATGAGCGCACGTATTACCGTCTTTTGTAGTGGCCATCACTAAGTTTGGATGTTGCTGTAAAAATAACTGTACTACCTCTGAATAATTGTTTTGTGCAGCGGCATGTATAGGTTTCTGCCCTAACTCATCGGTGGCATCAATATTTGCTCCGAGCTCTAGCAATAGCTTGCATACTTCTATTTGTCCGCTTGCCGCTGCAAGGTGCAAAGGTGTTTGTTTTTTCAGTGTAAGCACATCTATCATGGCGTTATGGTCTCGAATTAAAAACTTCACTAAGTGCGCGTATCCATTCATTGCTGCCAAATGCAAAGCCGTTCTTCCGTTTCTGGCTTTAGAATTAATAAAAGCTTTATTAGTTAGTAGGGCGTCACAGACTTGTAGATAACCGTGTTCAGCTGCCAAATGCAATGCGGATCGACCTTCCACATCAAACACATCCACCCTGGCATGGTTGGATAATAGCGTACTGACAAGTTCCATATGTCCCCGGTGGCATGCGATGAGGAGAGGTGTCCAACCTATGGAATTTTGTTTATTAAGAGCTCTACCAACGTCAGCAGCTGCCATATGCGTTATCATTTCTGTCATAACATCATTGTTCCCTGCAATGGCACAAAAGTGAAATGCAGTTTCATGATTATGTTTTGTTATGAGGGTTACATCAGCTCCATTCTCTATGAGACATTTGACAACTTCTCTGTCAGCTGCGGGAATTTTTACTTCTTCTTTTTTGATTTTGCAAGCGTAATGTAGAGCGCTAGCTCCGTCGTCATCTACGGAGTCCAAGTATGAAGTCGCGACATTCTCGCCTTTGTGTTCCTTCACGAACTCTATGAGGTGACGAACGACATCGGGTTGACAGCTTCGGCAGGCCATGTGAAGAGGGGTTTCTCCAGTCTGAAAGTAATTAACAATAGGTTAAAAGCTATTATTTTCTCAAGCAGAAATTAGCTTTTATACCCTAAAGAATAAGTATATTAACCTTAGACTTCTTTAAAGGGTCTCCTCCATCTTCTAACAAGAGTACCAAAGTTGGTAAGTTTCCGTATCTCGCGGCCACGTGAACGGGTGTCATTCCATCTTCGGTTGCTTTGTTTGGTCCTGCACCAGATTTCAACAGCATCAGTGCGCATTTATCACCTGTAATATAGATTTTTTAAATCCTACTGTGACCTTCACACTGTCATTAATATAGAACTGAAAATATACACTCATTCATTTATTTGGCATTACAGTGCTAGTATTATAAAGAAGTATGATTAAGTAGTCTCCAATCTTCTCTCTAGTTACGTGTGTGTTTGGCCAGACTATTTCTGACGTATTGGATTATTTGTGACGCAATATGAATAAGAAGCAGTGTACCTTCTGGTATTCTGGCACCAATGTGTAAGGGCGTTTCTCGTTGCTTTCCGCCTCTAATATGAACGTCAGCTCCATAACCAAGTAAGGTTTCCACAACAGCAGGTTTGCACGATTCCACCGCTATATGAAGAGCCGTGTAATTATCCTGCATAACGGAAGATAAGTTATTGCTGATTAACTATGGGACTCTAAGAATATTTGTGGAATAAATTTCTTACATTTGTCGTCACGTCCACGCTTTCACCTTTCTGCAGGAGAGTGTTGATGATTCCAACGTGCCCGTAGCGTGCTGCTGTGTGTATGCTGCGGGCTCCATCCTGAACAATCGACAATTGATCACTTCGAGTAACAGAATTTTATAAATCGCAATTCTACCTCGACTTAATCGAGATGATATAAAATTACGATATCGGAAAACTATTCGAATAGCGTCCGTAGCCTTGATACCGAATTAACGGAGGATACCATCGTAAAAAAAAACTCATTTATTAATTGGTAATCAGGATAACAGCCCTAGATGTAACTACTAATGACATAATAGTAAAAGCCAAGTCATCACTTTACTCATATAAAAGTATGGATGGTACATTCAAGCTGTTATCTTGGTAATATTTTGTTGAACAAGTAATGAGATAATGACGGTAGGAAAGTCATATAAACATTTAACGTATTTTACATTCTTAATATCTAAGTAGAATAAGTAAACTAAACCATACATCTCAGTAAGGACTGTTGAGGAGCTAAATGCATGTTTGTTATGTAGTTTATTAATCTTAAATATTCTGTACATTTAACTCTGTTGCTGTACTAATAAATAAAATAAAATAAAATATGTAGAAGGCCTATAAAATTAATTATTGGTAGTCATTATAATTTAATTATATTTGAGAGATAGAAGCATAATATACGATTAGAGAAAAATACCTTATTAGGCATGTGGAGATAGACTCCTTTCTTGAAGAGCATCATGGCGCAGTCAGCATGGCCATTAAGGGAGGCGATGTGCATGAGCGTGCTACCGTCCTTGGTGCGTTCGAAGATGGACGCCTTGAACTTGTCAGCGAGCAGCTCGATGATGGCCGCGTGCCCGTTCTCCGCCGCCAAGTGCATCGGTGTCCGGTCTGGAATTACAATTGCCATTCGATTTATCAACAGTGGATTTGAGTACTGTAAATGGCCGATTGTTGGAAATTGACGCTACCTAACCTGGAGTGTTGAGAGTTTTTTTTAATTTTTTTTTCAAGAGGGTACCTAAACACATATTCAATTTCAAATTTACTCGCCAAACTGACGGAACAGTTGGCGAGACCGCGCTCACTTTTACAGGTATAACCATATATGCACCTAAGTTACTTGCCTTAAGTTATTTAAGGATACCGTGTTGCCGGTTTTAGAGAGAACATTATTTACCTACTCATTTGATTTAGTTGTTAGTGTTAATATCAGTTCGAGTTCAGTAGGTTCGTACCTGTTGGTGGATTCGAATCTCTTCTGTTCAGCGAAATAAAAAAAACATGTTATGCTTCTGTTAGTGTTCATGTTAGTGTTAATGTTCATGATTTTTCGCCGGACATAAATTTAAATGCACCAAGGTGAAAGCAGGTAATTTGATTAAGTTTCTAAACTGTACTTTTACTAGGCTTTTATTAGGCTCGCTCCTGCGGGTGTTAAGTTGTACCTACCTTCATTATCAGCGATCGCCGCGTTAGCCCTGACTCCGTAGAAATACTTCACGAGGGGCTCGTCGCCCTCGGCGGCGGAGATGTGGAGTGCGGTCATGCCTGCCGCATTAGTGGCGTCGATGGCGGCGCCGTAGTCTACCAGGATGCGTGCCATGTCGACGTCGCGCCGCCGCGCGGCTAGATGCAGTGCCGTGTCGCCGGCAGGAGTCGATGCCTGACGATTTTAGGTACTATGTATATACGTGTCACTTAATGCTATTGTAATTATTTTATGAATAGACACATGTAACCGAATAACAAGATGAGGTTTATTTGCGGTACTTCTTAACAAAAGTCCTTTGGCTTGCGATTTTGAACAATTATAAATAATATAAATAAATAACGAAATAAATATTAGGGGACAATCTGACATATCGATCTAGTCCCATAGTAAGCTGAATAATGTCTGTGTTATGGGTTACTAGACAACGATATATTTAATAGATAGAAATACTTAAATACCTAGAAAACATCCAAGACTTAGTTAGAAACAAATATTCATGCTCATCACACAAATATTTTTCCTTAACCCAGGACCTTCAGCTTCGTAGACAGCGTCACTACCCACTAGGCTAACTGGTCGTCAAATTAACACATATAAATTGACAAATCCACAATCTTACCAAAACTATGGACTAAACAGAAGCTTGTGTGAAATTAGGTGGAGTGGGGCTTTTCTTCCTGTATAACAAAATCTTTGCCAAATTCGACTTCAGCATTATAAGAAAAAAAGAGGCCCATCAACTTTGCATATAGGGCCGCGTTTACGCACACGCGACAGCTCCTGCAGCAGCAGCTGCGGCGACAGATCACGCGATGCGTGGAAGCTGTCAGGCGACATTGGCGTTTATCGCCTCTGTCGCCGTCGGCCATAGTCGCCTGACAGTGTTCAGTCACGTTCAGACCCCGTATCATGGTCTGCCTTATCACGCGATAAGTGACAAGATAAGAGAGCGTCGTCTGGTTCTATCGAACGGTGCCAGCCAGTGACGGTCGCCCTATCCTGTCCCTTATCGTGCGATAAGGCCGACCATGATACGGGATCTGGAAACCTACTCAGGTTGTTACCTGCTGATGAACATTATAAACGATGTTGGCTGTAGTGTACCCACCTGGTTATGAATCAGTGTACTACTAAAACCAAACGTTGTTAACAATTGAAAACAGAAAATTCTACTCCAAATACGGTGTACCTACTCGTACATCAGTGGTTGCATTGAATATAAGAGAGGGGTGGTATTTTGCACGCGGAAATCGATGAAACCACAGAAGTTGCATGTTCCTAAATATTAATTTGATTTAGGTGCTTCCTGATGGTTGCTGGGTTCTTGGGTAACTATGTAAATTGTATTGTAGTAAGTGTAGCGTGCTAGCTGATAATTTACACCAAATTTCGTACGTGGATTCTGTAATAATTAACCGATTCTAATTCCATTTGGAAAAAAATATTTTTACACGTAGCAAAACACTCGGAAATTTCCGGAATGCACTAAAATTTTAAAACTAGTTTCCGTTCGGATTTAGGTAATATTACTTATATAAACAAGATGGTAATAAAAAATTCAAGCAAGCATTGCAAACCTACGACCTTTGCAGTAATTCGTGACACGATATTTTTTCTGCAGGCTTAAAAACGTAGGTGCTTATAAAGTGCAAGAATATTGATTGCGCCCAAGCATACGAAGGCGTTAATATACTCGTGAAGTGTAGACAAAGAAACTAACAACAAGAAAAAAATACCCATCCACTTTAAAAATATTATTAGACAACTGACGTTGAAAATATGAATCATACTGATTTATATTTCTAGTTATCTCAACTTTAAATACACAATAACACTTAACAATTTAAACAAACTAACAATTTAATTTAATCATCAAGTCTTAAAATATATGAAAACTCTCCACATTATCTCAAAACTTCATCGTGTCGCTATTTAAATTTAGTTATTGTTAAGTACATTTATTTATTTACAAGATTGAAGTAATTTACCTATTTGACTTGAATGTCCCTTTGTCCGCAATTAATATCTTACAGGAGAAGGTCACATGTTGACTAAAGTATGGCATCGCCTACAAAAAACTAAAATATGTGCGTGAAAAGATCGCTTTGCCACGTGCGTTTTGTCAGGCGTGAATCTTGAGATCTTACCTTGAGCTGTTCCGCGGTCTGTGCGCTGAGGAGCTCGCGCACCATGCTCTGGTTGCCCGCCTCCACCGCCAGCAGGAGCGGAATCTTGCCCCTCTGCAACACCACGTCGCGAATTAGCTTTTTCCATTCCTTCTGACGAGCTCTCTCCTTGTTTAACTCAATGTAACTGAGCTCGAGTTTCTGCAGATCTTTAGGCAGCACAGCGGACTGGCTGGGCGGACTACGGCTGCCGCCGCTGCGCAGCAGGTTCGCGCTCCGCGGAGGTTCCGGCCTGCCATCAGACATTTTCGCCCCCGAGCTCGCGCCAATCCCGCACTGAAGTAAATGCAGTCTCCATACGGTGCAGCTCAGTGCAACTCACGGTTGCGGCGAGGCGCGGCACGAACCGGCCGCTAACTGTCACACCACAGACAATACTTCGAAACTATGTGCAATCTTCGTATACGGGGAATGCCAAATCGATTGACTGTCGTGCTTCACATTCAATTCCGATGTATGCAAAATTGGAAACAATTTTCGTCCATGACGACGGATCACCGAGGAGGTGTATACGTACTTGGTTCTCCATCGAGCCGGCCTACGAAAGCCCGGGTACGGGCCAGGACATGGCAGATAGGTCTCGTCCTGCTCGCGCCCAGGGACTGACTGAGACTTCTTGTATTATAATGAGTAATTTTGAAATTCAGTTTTGTCGTTGTTACTAATATTCCGCGCCTTATTTGCATTGTAAATTCGCGTTGTGACGTTTGCTTGTAGGCTAAAGCTCGCCGGATAATTAGCTAGTTTCTATTCGCAAGGGTTTTACTACAGCGGCGTGTCCTCGCGGCCTTGAGTATTTCGATGTTTTAATAGCAGGTTGTAGGAATGGGTAATTAATTTTCGTTCGGTGCGTGTAAGTGAAAACTCGGCTGATGTAAAAGTTTGATTTGTTTTTATTCATTTACGACGTTTCGGGTCTCGCAATGGCCGGGGCTTTGTGTACAGTGGAGGGCGTTTTCGGGGGTAGTTCCTGAACGCGGCGGATGGCAGTGCCAGGCGACGCTGCCGCTGCACGCGATGCCGCTTCTAACGATGCACCGCCACCCAATCCGGCTGAGGAGCTTGGCGGTTAAACTACTCTATTTCAATCACATAGAATATATTGTCCCTTACCCCGCTGAATGTGAAAGTGCTCATGTAGCGTTTTGTTCATTTTGTTCAATTTAAAATCTGCATATCGGTCTTTCATTTCAGGTTTATTCGCTAGACGTAAGATAAACTACTATATTTATGCAGGACTTTTCAAATGTTCGTTAACAAATTCTTCGGATGGTAACATTTTACTAGGCATTTTTTTTAATCGGAAAACTATTCATAGAGATACTTCCGTGATTACATTCTAAGGTCAATGAACCGTTCATAAGTTCATAACTAACTATAAATACAACATCGGAGTATACGAAGAGGGGAAATAAAGTTTATCGGCCGTATTCATAAACGTTCTACAAGCCTGTTTTAACTAAACTGCCGTTAAAATTCGTTTGTCCTTATCTGTCACTTTGACATTCTGTCATTTCATGTTCGTAAGAAAGGGACAAAGCACATTTTATTTAGCAGAGGCATTTTAAGTTTTATGAATAAGGGGGTATATCTCTAGGATAGTTCACCACTAAACAATGTTTAACTTATTGTTATTAAGACTGTAAATTTTGCAATGGTTTATAAACCTTAGTAAATCTAGTTTATTTTAGGGCTTTTTTGTAGGTATAGAGCTTTTTAGATACTTGTAGTAAAATTGATAAACAGTGTGTTACCCATTGGTTTACATGGAGGATATCAAGAGCTGGGCAGTGTATGGCGGTTTGGCCTGTTGGTTTTCAAGTAGTTTTTCCACCGGCAAATTTAAATTGCATACATTCGGCGATAAAACAAGATACAATTTTAAGAGAAGACAGTGTGATGGGGCCCATTTACACATTGAGGTGCGTGGAGTGACGCGGGAGGGGTTATTCAATTCCTAGTAGTGTTTATGTTTCATCACGTTTAGTTTAGTTAAAGATCTTATTATGCATTTTGTTGTATTGAATCCTTTTTTTAAAGGTTAAGATAACGGACGTTCTTAGCTCCACACTTACTCCGTCAGCTCGCAACCGTATATCCTTTCCCGCGGCCGTGAGTAGCGCCCGAAGAATGCTGGTCGCTGTGCCGGTTTGTCTGCTGGCCACAAGGTGGACCGCGGTCTGTTGCCGGCTCTGTTGAAATTCAGTAAAAATATGATTACTAGGAGATTATTGACAGATTAAACATGGGCTAAAATAATACCTAGGGCAGATCAATAATGTAATAGTCTCAGATCGCAGTATTTACCCTCGGGGCTGAGGGCGATATTGTATTTCGAGGTTGTCGTTACTATGGTGTGTATGGTTTTACGTTTTTTCCAAGAGGCATTTTTTGCCAGTATAGCGAACGGCAATTGACGGCATGGGATGCGAAGTAGGTACATTCAAATAGATCGAATCGAGTTAGCGTGCAATAATTCACTGCACAGTAAGACCTCAGTGAAATATTAGCACTGTTTTCTTTTGTTACCTATCAAGTACTTACCCCTCCGGTGGCAAAAGGGTCGACACCTCGTTTTGTGAGCAGCAGTTTGACGATGTCCTCTCGCGAGTACATCGCGGAGATGTGCAGCACGTTGTAATTGTCCTGCGACGAACATAATTTTGTTATGCAAGCAGAATAAACCTATCACTTTGGCGGCGAGTGTCAAAAGAATCTCATCAAGTTTGGCCAACCATTCGCTTATTGTAATGTTTTGAGCGTCTTTGCCACTATTGCTTCTGAGACGGTTGGTGGTCTGACAATATCAAAGCATAGTTTTTGTCTTATTACAGACAAGTGCAGGGTATAGTAGTTGCTTTACTACAGACAAGTAGTATTTAGTAGCTACTAGTGCATGCTTGGTAAGGCGAGGGTAAACGATCTCGTGGGCGCTCTCCAACACGTTGGACAGACCTCATCAAAGCGGTCACAGAAGATACAATCAATGGTTGCTCTCATTCCGCCAAAAACAGAGTCAAATGGCGACGCATTGTAAAGGCTGCGGTGGTGCAAAAATTTACCGTGACATGACCATGACCACTCTGTCAAGAGTGCACGACTAAGAAGAAGAGGCAAGGCATATGCACCTGCGACTCGAGGATGAGACCCATTTTTCTGTATAATCGGTAAAGCTAGCAAAATATGCTGCAATGACGCTGCCTTATCAAAGCTGCCAATCGAGGATCCAACATACATATAAATCATGAAACATGATGATCATGACAACAACATAATAATTATACATGCGGGGATCAGAAGTGCCAGAACATAGCGGATAGGATTGAAGGACAGGATTGTTAAGCGTCGGGCGAAATCGGTGAATCACGCCCAAGGACCTTCGTAACGATGATTGGTGTACAACTGGCTGTAAATACCATGCTGGCGTAATTTCACGGTTGCGTGCCTCTCCCCATCACCTTCAGGCGATTGGGAAGGTATTACAGGTGATGTCATTTCACGGTTGCGTGCCTCTCCCCATCACCTTCAGGCGATTGGGAAGGTATTACAGGTGATGTCATTTGTAAAAATTGTGAAACTCGAGAACTCATGAGTCAATCGTGAGTCAAGATGGCAAGATGGGGCAAGATGGGGGTGAGGAAGAAAAGTTGTGGGAAGGCGATAAGAAATCAAATTGCTTCAATAAGGTTGCACCAACGTTATGAATGTTCAGTCTTCTGAGAAGTTACTTAAGTGATGACTTGTGCCTACCTACTTAATACGGAGCGTAGAAAACTTTCAGAACTGTATGTGTGTGTACCCCTTGGTAAAATATTGTTTCTTTTTATTTGTTTGGGACATAGTCTCAAAAGCGAGCTAAATGGAACGGTACATTAGTAATTGCAGAGGATTATTCTAGCTAAATAAATTGATGTCTACTTAAAATTTTGCACAAAATTACACATATCTAAATCGTCTAAATTATCAGAGCCATTGCCGCACTCTACCTACATATATCGAGCACTGTCGTGCTAAAAAGGCGAAAGACGTAAGTAAACCATTGAAGAAGTTAAGTTAATATTAATAAACGAAGTATATTTAGGTTTTTTCTTTGAATACCACAGATTTAGGGAAGGGTACCTAACCTACTGAGTATTTTAAAACACTATGTCGTAAGAACTAAAATAATGTGATTGGATACTGAATACAATCGTATATACCTACGCCGTAGCACGTCTACGTGGCCGGAGTAAGTAGCGCCATCTACTTGGAATCTACTTATTTTCGTTCTAGATAATTCAAAAATATTTGAATGACAACATTATTCGCAAAACAAATCTACATCATATATTTTTTATAAGTATTAAATAATACCATACATTCTATAACGCTTTCTTGAAACCCGTAGCAGTCACGTGGTTTCATTCATTCTCGCCGGGCGTGGCTTCGCTGACCCGCTATGGGCATAATCGACCTTATCGGCCTTCTGTGACGTGGCTGTAGGTGGAAAACGAAATACTAGTAATGTAGGTGCTCGAAAGTACTGGAGACAAATAGGTTGAGATGGAGCAACCGATAGAAATCACTGAACGATAATACGATATAGCTTTTATTTGTATGTATGTACAGTTAGCAGCAGAAGTAGCTATGCAAAATAACACCCTCAAAATCATCTAGACAGTCCTTATTCTCCTTATATTAGTCATGTGTAGGTCATTTTGTGCACACAGTTGCACATAGTTACATGGTAGTAGTTACTGTCATCAGCCAATTACATACATATTATGACGCGTTCCTTGCGTACCCAAAACCGTAACCCAAGTATCATCAACAATAGACCCGCCTTACAAGCGTGCATTGCTTGCGCTGGGCTGTCGACATCACGTCTTTTTTACGAAAAAGGTAGTCTGGAAGAGATTGTCTATCATTGTTTATGATTAATTTATCTTTGTTTTTCTGTATGTACTATTTTTGGTGAGCAATAAAGAATATTTGTATTGTATTGTAGGTAGCTGTATGAGTCTCAATAGTTGGCATATCAAAGCTAAACACTACTGATACTAAATATGAAAACGCTTGTCTCAGGTTTAATGAGAGTAATTCTGTGTACAAAGTAGATATAGGTAAGTACTATAGGTAGGATCTCCTAGGTAATTTCAGTGCCACATGAATATCTATTAAACATAATGAAAGTCAGCTTTTCGGTTTAACCATATGTGTTTACCGATCACCTTTACATTGCACTGGCGATCAAGCGGCAAATTGCTTCTTTGCTCCACTTCGCCAAGACGCGGGGTCGTAATTACCCGTGTGTACCAAATAGCCAGTACCCAGCCTGGGCTAGCCAATCGATATAACACCTACTTTTTATAACATGCAAAATTATGGCCGCCACATTCGAGTAACCCAATTGCAGTACATGTATTTATGGAAACTCCGGCCATCTTGTGCCATGTAGGTACCTAGTTCTTAATTACGTACGTTATTTTAGTTTTTAGTCCCATAGTGTATTGTTTGATACATGTAGGAATTTAATGAATTGCTGTCTATTTTTAATATTACTGTTTTGGGTAGAAATAGAAACATTAGTCCTAAATAGATTTGTAATTTATTTTTATTAAGTTCAATTCACGCGCACGCTCCGCAATGTACATTTCTAAATCTTATTTCAAACACAATCTCTGTATTGTTTCTGAATGAATACTATCTATCTATATTCTAAGGGTTAATTAATTTCATAAACCAATTTCATTCATTTCAAGGTCCGTGTTATTGGTTTGAGCAGTTATTTAGCACGCACGTTATAATACTTTCGTTATAATCCTCTAAGTAAAGAGAAGAGTGTTTATTATTATAACTAGAGCTGTGTGGTGTAATTCACAATTAGTGTTGCTTGGATCGCTCTTGAGGTGTCCTAATTTACATATATCGGAATATTCGCGGATGGATGCCAGTCAAATGTTTTGGGTGAATATCTACCCAAAGATGCTGTGAGTTCGAAAATATGTGCACGGAAAAAGTTATAAAAAATATGTGAACACGACTAAGGGTTAAGGGTATAACATACAAGGGTGGAACATATATATGAACTCGACTGTACAGGTGACACCTGGCTGTCAATCATGTGAGGTGTCACAAATATGAAAACAGAGCTTAGCGCATCTCTGGTGGATATTCACCCTAGCACTTGTGACATAATAAAAAGATTATTTGTTTTGCTAGCGTGCAAAAAATTGCGCTAACAATACTTAGATAGTCTAGACTAGAAATTCCGTGACACAGGTAATAAAACAAAATGTTGTTTCATCAAAGGCTAAACAGTAATTTACCTAAGTTCATTAAGTGACAATATGGTTAATACCCGTCCTATGAAGGTCAGATATTTAAGGTACTTTCTTTGCTTTCCTTTTTTAGGGTTCCTTAGTCAACAAGGAACTCTTATTATAGTTTCGCCATGGCCGTCTGTCCGTCCGTCTGTCCGTCTGCGGCTTAGCTTAGTAACCATTACTACTAGAAAACTGTGATTCGGCATGGGTATATAAATCAATCACGCCGGCAAACCAGTATATTAGAAATAAAAATAAAAATTTTTTTAGGGTACCTCCGCTACACCTAAAGCGGGGATGTATATATTTTTTTTCTCGTTTACCCATGGAGTGGGGTATCGTTGGATAGCTTGTTTAAAACTATTATGGGTTTCCTAAACGCATTTCAGCAGTTTCGTTTGCGAGATATTGGGCTTTAAAGCCCTAATTTTTGTTCGAGTCATGTGTTAAAAATTCGTGGTAGTAGTACATAATGAATTTAGAAGGAAAATTATCACGGACAAGTAGGCATAAGTAGTTACTGAGTAATAGTCGACCAACATAATGTGTAATTGAAAAGGCCAATTTTCGTACAAATTCGGCCGTCGCAACCGCACCGTACGTCGATGTAACTAAGACAGACATGCAACTAAGGAACCCTACACTGCGCGTGGTCCGACACGCACTTGGCCGGTTTTTTCTTTTATTTTTAGTATGGGCTGGCGCATCGTTACTGACGATTACTCGTACACAATATAATTTGAGACGTTGGTGCTGTAATTCGAGTAGGTAAGTTTTTTCTATGTATTTCGTAATAAACATGCTTTTGGACCAGACTCCTGGAATATTTATGTGTTCCAGTAAATGTAGTGACTATTCTAAATACCCACATTGTTCCTCGCCCCGACGTCGGAGCCCAGCTCGATGAGCCGCTCCACGAAAGACGTGCGGTTGTCCTTCACCGCGTACATGAGCGGCGTCATGCCGCTGGTCTGGAATGGAAACAAAACACATGAGTCTTCAAGTTTAAGTAAGCCATCGTAAGACCAAACGTGTGCACATTCTAAGTGATCCTAGGAACTTATTGCTTAGAGATAAGGGCGATAAGTGAAGAACAGGAACATGTTCACGATGCTGCATGTAACGTCAAGCGGCTGAGCGGATCGAGATTTTGTCACATTTTGTAATTTTTAAAATTTATAAAAAAATACTAAATTAAATTATTTTAAAAATTGCTTTTTTAAGGTTAAATATGAGGATAATCACGTATCATTTGTGGTATATTGTATTTTAAAAAAATAAGCCATATCTTGGTATGTTTTTGTATGCCCTTTCATTAGGTACCACATACGATAGGTTTCGGAACAAAATATTTTTTTCCATACTAAAAAAGATGTTGACATAATTCCTCGTTTTTCGTTTTTTTTCGGGCTACGGGTCAAATTGATTCGTTTGGCCTAAAGATCAATCGTACCGATTTTCAAAACTTTAACACCATTTGCCGCATACTTTGGCGTACCACTAACACTACAATAAGCATTCAGAAATCCACCAGTGAGTATCCCCATTCGGTTACACTACCAAAATATAAGTTACATTGATGATATTCGTTAGTGTACTTCGCATTTTAATGTAACATACTAGCTTCTGCTTGCGATTCCGTCTGCGTGAAAATCGTTTATATCGTAGCTCCATGCAAGCTTTAGCCCCCTTTTCACTCCCTTAGGGGATGATTTCCTGGATAAAAACTATCCTATGCCCTTTCCAGGGTTTCAAACCATCTTTACACCAAATTTCATCAGAAATCAGATATTATTTATTGTCAAATTGTGCATCTAAATCGAGCGGTTTAAGCGTGAAGAGGTAACAGATAGACAGACAGACAGACACACTTTCGCATTTATAATATTAATATGGATAGTATGGATGTATGTGTACGCGTTAAGTATGTAAAGGTGGTGTATCTGAGTAAACCGATGGGGCTGAATTCAAGCCTAACGCGAGTCAGAGGGGAGCACGCGAGTTGCGCAACAAAAATTGTAAGTATATCAATTTAATATGTTTAGTCAGATACATTCTTATTAACTAATTAAGTACACGTATTCAGCTGGTTTCACATTTATTTGACCTGATGCTCTCTGATGCGATCTGATAGCTGTGACCTGACGGAATAGGAGCTGGTACGTCAGAGCGCATCAAATGAATGTCAATTTAACCGTGATGTATTTGAAACCGGCATCGTTCTGACGTGTCACGTCAGGCAATCTGCCTGAATATAGGTTTGTATTACCTACCTACACTGTTTACCTACATCATCAATGCACGCATTTACCTCCGACTCCAAGAATAAATTTAAACTCCAGACATAAACAACTTTGATGTGTAAATTAATATTGTAGCTAATCTTGCGGTCGAATCATCCCGCGTTAATATCTCATTAAATGTGTAAATGGCAGTAAAGGAAGACATTAGTAAACATTAATAAAAAAATAATATTCGGATGCTGATCGTCTGATGTTTTATTTTCGTGTCTTAGGAAAAGCCCTGCGTTATCACGGTTTTTATTACGTAACTTTCTCTCAGCGTTGAAGGGGTCACTCAGAGTCCAATTGGTTTGAAATACAATGGAATAATGGTGCTCTTACACTGGCTGTTATAAATGTTATATAACATAGTGTAACAAGGATAACGCTATTTCCTTTCAACATCTTAGTGGTACATATATGTAACACTAAGATGTTGAAAGAAAATAGTTGATGTTATATAACATTTATAACAACCAGTGTAGGAGCACCATAATATTACTAGGGATGCGCAAGATTAGATAGACCAGGAGCTCTGTCACAAAACAGTATAATTATGGTCTGTTATAAGTAAATGTTCTTGAACGTAAATGTTTAAAATAAGGTCTTTTTTCATGATTTCTACGAGTACCTTAGAACCTTATTCTTGCGGAACAAATGCCTATATGGAATCAACTGCAGGTAGAGCACTTCATTATATACCTAACTCAAGAATGAGATTTAACGGAAGACATTTCTAGCGACGCTAAAAACACCCCATATAATTTGACGTGAGTCATCACCCGTCAGCCGGCCATCAACCGTCAGGTTACGTCACTATTTTCTACTCGAGCGGATTTGACTAAATCTTTGTATTACATAATATTTGATATAATTTTTTTTAAAAGCATTTTGCTGTGTTAATTTAATGTTTCCTATCCATATAACAACACATTTTTAACATGCGTCAACTACCCCAATGAATACACATACTTTAAAAACAACGTCAGAATTGTTGAATGCGGAAAATTAGGTCCTTCAAGAACAGTAAGGTTTTTTTTAGTTTTTAGACGTTAACTTGCTTAAAACATACGAAAATCAGAATGATTGTTGTACAAGAAATTAAAGAAAAACTCAAAAGAGATTTTAGGCAGGTAGTATGTCAGTCTTGCCGTATCTAAGAAACAAACTAGTTGTTTCAACGCCTATAAATTGCTTATAATCACGCTACTTTCTTAAGTTTCTTAAAGATATGACGGGAAAATTAGTATTAAATTGCATAGTATTATTAATGTGCCTCATTTAGAAGAGTCCTTGAGACTGTCACGACGAGCTTCACGGAATAATCGTTGTTAATATTTTCAGTTTAGAGTAGACCTGCCCTAGCTTCCGTGCCGATAAGCGGCTCGGCTGAGCCTGTCGCCTGTCGCGAGTGAGGCGCTTTAGCGGTAAGTTAATTTTATTTATTTATTTATTTGACTCAGGCAACTAGGCCTATATTTACAAATACCTTACAGACATGCATGTTACATATCAATATACAAAACTTATATTATAACACTATAATCTGCTCAAAATCGGCGGAAATGTACACCCTTCGGCCTGATATTATTCTTCATGAAGGTCAATAGCTTCTCAGTTGACACTCTCACCCCAAATGAATTAAAACTCACATTGTGGTGGGACTCCAACCTCTCGACCCTCAGGGTGATTTGGCAGGGTTAATTGTGAAATCTATTTTGTTCTCAATTTATCATCAATCGTGGGTTCGAAAGACTTTGCGAGATTTAACAGTTCTATTACCATCTCATGGCGTAGTATCTGGGAGCACGGGAGTGCCCCCGCCAAGACGAGCCAAGCGAAGCGCAAGGGCACTACCTACCTTTTCTCGAAACGCTTCGTCGTATTTTTGAACCTTCTTAACTTGGGTTCGGATTATACCAGATAAACAAAATTTTCGGGATATGATGTTAGTGGTTGACTTATTAAAACGATAAAGTTTCAATTGCATAGCTCTTATACTATAGATTTTATTGATATCTAAAATACCCCGATTTCGTCACGGACTCACTGATGATCATCAATATTCTTAAGGTTCTTCCTGAAGTCCTACAAAGCTGAAATTTGGTATTTAAGCTAGTAATAGTATACAAACAACGAAAAAATCTTAAAACTTGAAACATTTACCCCCCAACCCCTTAAACTAGGGGGTGAAAGTTTGTATGAGAATTCCGCAAATTTTGATGCTAGAGGTTTGAAAATTGATATAGGGGGTCCTTGTTATCCTTGTTATACCTAAATAATAAGATATGTATTTCAGGATTTTTAGTAAATCACCCCCCACTCTTTAAATTAGAGGATGGAAGTTTGTATGGGTTTTATCATTCACTTCTTTAGAAATTACCTTACAAAAAGGAATGAGATCCCACCAAAAACATTACATGTAAAGTGATGCCAAGACTCCATAGCTCATACAGCTTTTAGCGTGAAAAAGATATCAGATCGCAATTAGCGCCAAGCTTCCTACTCCACTCGGCGTAACTCTACCACTGCCAGCCACGCTCTACAAATTCTATATCTTGGCTTTCATTAATTCTGCGTGAAAGTCTATGCGGCGATCGGGATGTGCCCAACAAAGCTATACTTTTTAGCCAAGATGTAGAATTTGTAGAGCGTGGCTGGTAGTGGTAGTGTTACGCCGTGTGGAGTAGGAAGCTTGGCGCTAATTGCGATCTGATATCTTTTTCACGCTGAAAGCTGTATGAGGTATGGAGTCTTGGGATGCCAATATGTAATCCACCAAAAACATTACATGTAAAGTGATGACTTTACATGTAATGTTTTTGGTGGATTACATCGACTGGTTTATGAATGTGCCCAATTTATATGACATCACGTCATGATGGCGTTATACCTACATCACAGTTGAATAAAACGAGTGCCCCATACCCAGCAAACATTTTATTATGTGCCTCTGACAAGACAAGTTAATTGTTTCTGAAAGCCACAGTGAAGATTGGTTTGGTTTTTGAAACAAATCCCGTCATAGTTATAATCTCAAACCTGTTTAATGATAGTTTAGAGTTATCGCAGCCTAAAATTCAGCATGTTTTTCATCAGGCTGAGAGAAGCTAAAAGAACAGAGTGCCCAAATTGATAAAATAATTACGCAAGTTAGAACTCTATTTTGCAAGTAACAGTTCCGTGTTAATATTTTTCCAATCAGATGAGACAGCATTGATAATAATATTAGTACTTAAGTATTTTGCTTACACGTCCATCCTTTGTGATATTGATCATAATTTAAATTTATGAGACATTAGCAGTCATTAATATTGAAATTAAATTAAGAGTAGTATTTAGTTATTTATTTTGTCACTAACACTTAATGTTTCGGCCCATAAGACCTCCATCTGTTAAACGCCTGAAGCTGCGCGTAGGCGCAACATTGCTAGTTTATTTCATCAGGCGTTCTACTTAGATCGCCGTCACGCCATGTTGTTTTTTATACTTCCTAAAGCTTTCGTACTGTCATGTACTCTTATAAGCAGTAAATTGATAATATATTTAATATCTGGGTTTTATTTCTAAAACAAGTAAAGCCACGTTATGTGCCAACACACTTAATTGTATTTAATAATTGTATTGTATTTAATTAACACATATGGGTCCAAAACCTGAAATAAATAAAAACTGTAAATTAAAATAAGGCGGAACGCATATAAATAAAGACAATTCCCACATACATCGATCAATGCCTCAAGACTGCGTTCCAAAATTGATGCGTTAAAATACGCTTTCGCTTGCAACTTGGTGCCCGTCTGTGGAATTAGCAGCCCTCTTCCAGTGATTGGCTCAGAGTGCGCGCGGCCTCGCTTTAACAATTACTCTAATGATCTCTCGCACAAACAGTTATTAACTATTTTGATTTACACTTTACACTACTCGAGGGAAACTATCTTAGACACGTTAATGTTAAACCAAAAATGAAGCCTTTACCTATTAAATATGTCGGGTTTGGACCTTCTTACGTGACATAGTAACTTAACCTCCAACTAATGTATGTCAATGGAATTGAATCTTGCAAGTTGATTGCTTGCAAGATTTAATCCATTGACCTGCTTCTATTAGTCATATCAATTTGAAACCATCAAGTTGATCTGATGATGGAGCCCGAAGGCCGAACTAATGAATGGTCGAAATAATAATGAATCGAAGTCTAGCTAGAAGGTTAGGCACACCTAACTCTTGCATTTCAGTTGGCAGTAAAGGCGTGGAGTCACCCATCATGTTGTGGATGTAATACAGGCAGATAGATATAGAATAATGGTCAGTAATACAATCTACTATTTATAGACTCATAACTTTCATTAGTACTTATCTCATCTACGGGGAGCACCCGCGTGCTGAATATCGACGGACATACTCATCGACCAATGAAACTACTACGCCTACGTAAGTACAAATACGTAATATACGTAAGTAAAAATATACCTACATATTCTACTTAACACATGTTTTAAATTAGGTTAGGTTTAGGTACTGGAAGTTGAGTTATTGGATATATCATTCTGAATACCGATAGGGGAAAAACTAATCATCGCTAATCGATCCCCTACAAGCAGCTAATTTCCGTATCCATGTCCTGATTTCGCGAATAACGCAGTGGAGGTCGCTTCCTGTGAATTGCAATATCCGCTATGTAAACCCTTTTAGTAAATTGTCAGAACTGATTGAAGTGTTGACCCTTGGCCTGATTAAGTAAGCAAAAATGCTTTCGCTATGGCTATGAATGGCGATGACAATTAGGACAATCTTGGACTGCGGAAATGGGAAACGAAACATGTAAATAATGTTGTCATTTAAATGGATATTTATGTCGTAGTGTAACGATGCCCACGAAGATAAGACCATTTTCTTAAATCACCGTATCCATGTTAGACAATGAAAATGGGTACCTACACTTTGTATTAATAGTACATTACGTACCTAGGGCGGTGAGTACACAATTTTACGTCTTCACCTGGCCACAATACGAGTTTTACAGTACGCGCAGCGAGTAGTAAAACTCGCATTATGGCCAGGTGTGACGTAAATCTTCTTAATTTACTCTTCGGCGCATAAACGTACTGGCAACATTCTGCAATAAATAAATGACGATAAATTAAAGTACTATTTTATTAGTAGTCGTTCCTAGTCCTGTTTTGTATTACAAAATGAGCACTTGAAAGCAGAGGTTTACCTATAATGCTTTTTTTTACACGAAGGGTTACCTTGAGTTGGCTCAAAAATGACATGACAATTTGATTACTATAGATCGACCGCTTATCTCAGTCCTCGTCCTTTGAAGTGCTCTATCTACCCCTTTTGGTAACACAAGCGTGACTATAGATATATTATGTATGCATTTGTAAGCGCATGTGCGAAAACTTTTCGTTACACCGAATTCGGGTATGAAATGATGCAAAGTCACATCCGCTACTTTGTTACGCAGCGTTTTAATTATAATTATTGAACTTCCGGAGAATCAGTGAATACATATAACATAATAACGTTTACTAAATTAACACTTTCTTCCAAGAATTATAACTCGCATGTCTTATATTTGAGAAACCGGATTTCAGCTGGGACTAAACATAAGATTTATATGGACTAATCTTAGAATACATTTTATTCTTTTTCGCACTGCAAGTTTCGTTAGGTTTTATAAATACGCGTTAGAACTTTGGTAGATAGGGTCAGCCAACTGTGACAGGAGTCACAGTTGGCTGGTTGGTTGGGGTAGTAAAAAGTTAGTTGTTAGTTAAACTGCTGCAATAATCATTAGGTTCATAAAAGAAACCTTATTAATAGTCGCTTACCTTATGCTGGAAAACAAACCGACGTTTTGGGCGCTGGTGATTGAGATACTGGTTTCCAATATCACGGAAAATGTATACGGACATATAGGACGTATAGGGACTTCAGTTGCCCCCCTAGCATACTAGTTTTTATGTCCGACGTAAAGCATTCGTCCCTCTTGCACTCGCATATTTGCCAGAATGGGACGAATGCTTTATGTCCGACATAAAACTTAGCGCCCTAGCCCCCCTGCGGGCGTAGCACGGTTGCCATTTTATCACTTATCGTTGTGGATAAGGCATCCGTCACTCTCGCACTCGCATACTTGTCAGAGCGTATTGGGCGTCTTTACCACAACGATAAGTGATAAAGTGGCAACCGTGCTACGCCCGCTGGTTCGCATTTTACAGGACTTTATAAGTAATCATCATAAATTACATGCTGGACATTGAATATACCTATCTACGGTTTTATTTTTGGTTTAACTTGACAAATTAGAATTTCTTATACGCGTAGGTGTTTCGTAATGGTTGTTCAAGAATTTTTTGACTGTATCAGGTACGTTATTATTATACCTTTACTTGGAAATGGGTCGAAATGAAATAGTTAGGAATGCGAATTCCTCGAGACTAAACCAAATTTTTACATAGTTATAGCTTGAGTACTTGAGTTTATAAATCATACCTGGTTTGTACTGAACATCTATAAATTATTCATAAGGTTACGGCAGTTATTTCTTGTCATTACTGTATGAAATTTCTAGTTAGTGTTATATTAAAGGAAATTGCGGTGAGTTGGTGTTTATAAGGAAATTACTCGCCATTTTAATGCAGTTTTCAGTTCGATGTTTATGGGTATTGTCTTAATATATCAACAGTTTGTATCGCGTGAGGTCGGCCCTGAAGGTATATTATGATCCCTTTTACCATTTAATTTAAACGACTTTTCTGGTATCTCGTTCTTATTTATTTATGCAAATATGGCTTTGCTTGCCTTTCTGTGCTAAACTAAGAAACTAGATGTAACACGTATATATATTTGAGTAACTTCGCTCGTGCGAGTTGCTGGCCTCAAATACTGTAACACAGTAACGAATACTTTATAATACCTCGTTTTTAACACGAGCGACATAGGGCGGGCGCAAATGTTAAATAAACGACATCAACGCGACGCGAGTTATCTATTGCCCTGAAAGACATCAAACGATTCTGTTCAAACAATCATTTATTTTACATAAAAAGATGGTGTACAAAAAGGTATTGCAATGAAAACAAGAGTATCACATGTTTTGCTGCTAGTGCAACACGTAAAATTTAAGGTAATATTCATCTAATTAATTAATAATAGATACAATTCTATATTAAATATTACACTGGAATGTGAGTATGAATAGTTAAAGTAAATTTAGGTAGGTATGTCAAATCAATTATCAAATAATAGTAGATAAAATAAAAGAATTTTGGAATACAACTGCTATCACATCCCTTATCACAAAATATCATAATTTGAATATTCATTGACCGAGTAGAAGCATTTTTGCACTAGCCATATTTTGAGTTGCCTTCTAAACATATTCAGGGGCATTTTTTATACCCTTCTGGTAATTTAATGTAGATGGTAATGGCCATACAGAAAGCACTTCTGCTATAAAGTTTAGTCTTCTTAGATGTCACTACAAGACGATCTGGATACCTTGTGCTAAAGTTACATGCATTCTTACATGTGTTGCTCTTTTACATTTGAATTCTGACTAATTGGATTATTTATATTGTGCAGTAAAAACATCACATAAGGTCATGAATGTGTATACTTGATTAAACCTTAAGAGTGATCTAAAAAGATAACTTTAAGCAATAATCGGTTCTAATATATCTGTATAATACGCGACTCATATTATGTGTATTACAGGAGAGTGGCGGATCCAAGGTTTTTGGTTTGGGGGGAGGCTGGTTACTGTTAGGAGGAGGCTTGAGCACGCTACGGTTAGATTTTCGTAAGGACTGAGGTGCTTTTAGTGGGGAACCGCCAGTGCATCTGCATAAAATACGAGTCAAAAATATCTGGACACATCTCGGCACAAAGGCGTGTTCAGATACTTAATTTGACTCGGGTTTTTTATAGATGTAAAGATTTTCGACTGAATTTAGTTGTGACAGGCGGTGTTTCCAAAAGGGATCTTAAGATGGGTTAGCGCCAAGGTCATTAATCCCATCGATTAAAACAGGCCGCACGCAAAACTCCTTGCCTTGACACACAAATGGTCAGTACCACTCTCCACCAATTTACATTCGAAATTATGTAGGCCAAACTGTTTGCTGCCGGAAGCAAAGCTATCGACGCGCCGAAGTCGTGAAATTGAAACAGTGTTTTATTTAAACAAAATTGTACCTACTGGATAATGATATTAATGATTAATTTTCATTGTATCAATGAATGAAACGCGTACTTAGTCAATGTTATCTCTATTTTCAAGCTTCCTAGGCGTTAGCATTGCCACGTTGCACGCTTTGGCAGATACGAAGATTACTTGAAGAGAAGAGACACTAGATAATATCGCGGAATGTGTATTAAGCATTCTTCCTCCAAATCCATTCTACGTCGTTGCCAACGTGTTTAAGATTTGCTTTGGTGGATTTTGGGAGTCTGAACTAATGTTCAGAATTAATTTTGTTATTGCCTAGTTTTGTGTATAAATTGGTATTGGCGGCACACGTAGAGCTCAAAAAACTTGAAAAGAGACTCGAGTATAGACTATTTTTCGCTTGCTAAGCTCTTCTTTCCTGTTGATAAATCCTCACGATAAATCTGCTTAAACAAAAGCATAGAGCAAATATAAACTTTTTGTCAGTGGCCAGTGTTTCGTGGGCTGAACGCGGACTGGGCTGACTTTCCTCGCGAGTACGTTATGGTAAGCAGTCCTCGTTACGCCCGCCGTCTGACACACTTTGCTCACGCTAGGGCTGCCCACTAAAGATTTACCTCCTAATTGAGCCCCTGGCACGCTTGCCCCCTATCGTAAACGGCTATAATATTGTACGGCCAAAAATAGACGTCATGTAAGAAAATTTAATTTTTATTGGTTATTTGAATGAGCATTTTGAATTAGTGGACGTTTTGACTATTGGCAATTCATTAGGTAACATTCAAACATTTATTTATTTAAGTAAATTAGGTACTTACTACGTTATGTTTATCTAAGCTATATAATGACGATATAAATAGCATTCGAAACCTATTTATCTCTTCGAAGTATACACATTTGAAAAAGTTTTTGTAGATTTAAAATTTTGTGAAACTAGTTTGTACAACTATTTAACCCGATTTAGACAAGAAAATCGCTGCACGCGTCCTCCTCTGACTTGTTTTATTTTGAATTACATGCAATTTTTGATAAAGAAGAGACAGGGCTGCCAGCAAACAAATCGCGGCTATACGGTTACGTATCTGCAATTATACGAAATTGGATCGCATTATACTTACATAAGCATAACCATTCTATAAATCGATTTTTCTTTTATAATTTCATAAATCTAACATTCTGACCTGTACATTGATGCTGTTTCGTTTTTTTTATTACAAGTATTCTTTTGTATCGTATTATACGGAATGATTTTGGATACAAGACACTGTCCGATTATACATATTTTGTATCCAAATATACGATCTGGCAGCCCTGAGAAGAGATTGTGTAATTTTTTTACGTAATATCTACTTACATACAATCTCTGTATTCTAAATTGTAAATTGGTGACATCATTTGAAATAGTTCAATTATTCTGACCTTAGAGCCACGTAAAAATCTAGGTACATGAAGCTTTACTTAATTGAATTGGCTCTACAACTTGTCGTAAGCATAATGTATTTTTTTTGTATACCTAAGTAAAGTTAGGACGACGTCCGGGTGACAGAAGGTAAACGGAAATGTTGCGTGCGCAGCCAGGCGATATGAATATGGAAACGGATAATGAACACATGTATAACATAAATTGCGTTCATACATGACATGCTGACACTGAAAGAGTTCATATCAAAGACTTTTCAATACTGTGCCGGTGGCAAACAAGCAAACGGCCTGCCGGATGCCTGCCAGAAAGCGCTCTGCTGCCCTTTACTGATTTGAGGATTCGTTGTGGTGACAGCTAAAGAGAAATGCAGGTCACACTCTCAACACAGCGCACCCTCGGGGCGCTGGCGAACTCGCTCACCACCAGGACCACCCAGGTAGCGGTGTAATGATTGCTGCGATCTTCTGTAAGGTAAGGTACAGTCAAGTGCAGAAATATGTATCGATTTTAATCCTCTCATAAATAGGTACCAACCCCTTAACCCACTGACATAAGAGCGATAGGACATATTTATGAGTAAGTTGTATGCACCCATATTTTTACACTTGAGTACAGACTCGTACTTCCCCAGTTGGGCTGCTCCAAATATGAACCTCCCTTACAATGACTTTTAGAAATCTTACTCACATTAGTACGAATACGTTATAAAACGTGTCAAAACGATGACTGAGTGAATTTTGGTGAAAAGGTAAAATGAACGAAAATCCTCACAGCATCATATCATTGTACATACTGTGACCGAATTTCCATTTAGTATGCCTAAACCGATTTGGATGAAAATTAGCACGAAGATAGTTTATAGCCTGGATTAAAATATAGGATAGTTTTTATACCGGGGCCACGCAGACGAAGTCGCGGGCGGAAGCTAGTACTGCATATTATGAACATAGAACAAACTATGTAGAGTTAAAATTATAAACTTGTAAAATTAGTACTATAGTTACAAATATCAGAAAACTTTGGCGTGAAGCTACGGATAAATACATACGTTTAAAGCGCGTGAAGGACATATTGCCTTTTTTATTATTTATTTTTTCCGTTAATGCGTAAAGAAATGATTAAGAATTGGTAAACAAGGGAAGCTGCATAATAACAATAAGTTTATAAACATGCATAAAATAAAATAAATAAAAACTGTAACCCGACTACGGAAAACAAACAAAACCTGGTTTTATTTCCTAAATAAGGTAGCCTATGCCACCCGGAGCATCACTTTAAAGCGATTGATACCTTATCAACATCGGTTCAGTATCTTAAACGCTACAGTAGAACAACCGTAAATGAAACAGACTCCTAAAATCCAGTCATGGTAGAAAGAGTGCAAAGTACGTTATCTTCTACACACGCACCGCGCGCGGCTTGTATGTGTGCGCCATAGTATCTATGCGGCGACCCGTTTCTCAGTGCGCCGGTCGAGATTTTGTTTGAGTGTGCGTGCGGCGACGCATCTAGATACTATGGCGCACACATACAAGCCGCGCGCGGTACGTTTGTATGAAGATAACCTACTTTCCACTCTTTCTATTATGATCCACTGACTCTTGGAGGGCTTGCCTTGAATAGGGTAACTCATTTTAAATATCGGGAGCATATACGTAGTAAGAGTAACCGACGAGTACAGACGATGCCGATATTGGGGCGGAACGCAGGGCGCTGGCAGTAAGGACGAATATGTTGGTCCGCATCCGCATCCGCAGGTTTGCACGCAGTGCGGCTGAGGTGAAACGAACGCTGTTCAGATCGTGTTGCCAAACATTTGATACGTACAGCCTGTGTATCAAATATACGGAACAAGCTTACAGCGCCCCGCGCGTCCAGTTTAATAACGGGCACAGAATGCTGCCATCTCGATTTTGCAGTGCATCTGGGATGTTTGCTCGCATGGATGATTTCCATACAATAATGGGAAAACGTATCCTTTCCCAGATGTGAGAGTGGTGAGAGCAAGCTCCAGCAGTTTTCTTGCCGAGATAGGGGAGAGTCTTGTTAGTCCCTTTTACCACCGCCACTGGGTCTCAACTCACGTGCCTATGAATGTCCTTAATAAATATTAACTGACATGTGATAAGGAATTTGTAACCAAACACTCTATGGATCATTGATGTCTGAAATAAATAATAATTATTATTCCCTTTACTTATATTGGGGGCGCTTTTGTTCACATAATTTTTTAAGTCCTATTATTGGCGTAAATAATTATAGGCCTATCTCTTTGGCGACGTTTGTTGCTAAAGTGCTGGATAGTTTGCTTGACCAACAGTTAGGTGCCCATGTAAAGCTGAATGATGCCCAGTTCGGATTCCGGGCTGGTTTACCCACTGAATCAGCAATTTACTGTCTCAAGCGCACTGTCCAGTACTATGCTAATAATGAACGAACTCCTGTGTATGCTTGTTTCTTAGATCTTTCTAAGGCCTTCAACCTAGTATCGTATGATAGCTTGTGGTCAAAATTATCGAAGGAGACAAGCAGGCCGGGGGAGCTTGTGTCAATATTTAAATATTGGTACAAGAACCAGATTAATGTTGTGAGGTGGGCTGGTCATATGTCGGATGTGAACAGGTTCAGTTGTGGAGTGAGACAGGGTGGATTGACGTCTCCGAAGCTGTTCAACCTGTATATGGACGGGCTGATCCATGAGCTCAGTAACACCCCTATAGGTTGTTCCGTTGGTGGAAAGGTTGTTAACAACATCAGCTACACGGACGATATGGTGGTATTGAGTCCATGCATCAGTGCCTTGAGGAAGTTGCTGGCTTTATGTGAGAGGTACGCTGCTGCCCATGGCCTTAAGTACAATGCGGCAAAAAGTGAGTTGTTGTTGTTTAAGGCCGGGAAGAAAACATACGACTCTATTCCACCAGTTGTACTTGAAGGCACAACACTAAAAAGAGTCTCTAAATTTAAGTACTTGGGGCACTGGGTAGCAGACACGCTATGTGATGATCTGGATGTAGAGAGGGAGCGCCCAGCGTTTGCGGTCCGCGGTAATATGCTGGCTCTTAGGTTCGCACGATGTAGTGAGAGTGTGAAAGTTACCCTGTTTAAGGCATTCTGCCAATCTTTCTACTCGTGTGCACTATGGGTTAGCTATACGCAGCGGGCCGGCCGTCATCGTACTTAGGGTGCAGTACAACAACGTGTTCAGGATGCTGATGGGTCTCCCTCGCTATTGTAGTGCGTCCGGCATGTTCGCGGCGGCGGACGTGCCGGGATTCCACGCAATCTTACGCAACAGAATGGCGTCCATGATGACGAGAGTGAGGAGCAGCACCAACAGCATCCTACTAGCATTTGCTGAACGGGCGGATTGCCCGATTATGCGACATTGGGACCAAGCGCACGCTCCAGTACTTGCCTCCCCCCGTCGATTTTAGTTGTAGAATACCTATGTTACTAACATTAGCTGTAAGTATACTGTAACTAACAAATTATGCACCTTGAGTCCGAAATAAATTATCATATTTAATTTAATTTAATTTTAATTTAAGTAATTGGAAGTTCGAACATGTTGCTCACAAAATTATACACCATAATAATCATTAGTCATAATAATTCTTATTTATAACGATCGTAAGTCATATCATAATTATTCGAAGTCATAATGACAATAATCATACATTTCTCATATCCTGCCAGCAAAGCCCACTTCTAAGGTTCAAACTCTTCCTAACAGTCCAGTATATAACCTCCTTAAGTTCCTACATCGTTATCCCGAACACCCTGTATATTCTTCGGTTGTGTGTGATACTCATGTAATTGGAATTAAACATCATAATGGACCCTCCCCGCCTAATAAAATGACTACCGTCAGACTTCAAAGTTATGTAGAATATGTTATTTTTCATCGTCCAGAAGTAAAGTAAAGGATATGAATTGGTTTTTTATATTTATTTAGACGCAATTTTCTACGATGACATCAGCGTCGTTAGCTGTCAATTGGCATGGGCCGTTTTCAGAGTTCACAGGCAATGTCTGATTTGGACTCTCATATTTGTCTTTGCTTGAGCTTTAATCGTAGTTGCGCTGATGCAATCATCGCTAAAAACTGGTGTAAATGAAATTGTGAAAAAAATAGGAAACTACTGGAATGCGAAACCCAAGTGTCAAATGTACGCTAGCCACCGAACGGCTCTTCCCTCCGTGTTTGTGTGATCTCTTGGCAACGGTCGCGTGCACCACACAAGTCATCTTTACTCGTTTTTACTGCGGACTCAGTTTACTGCGAGATCGATCAAGTCCCTGTATGATTTGTTTTGGTTTTCATGATAGAAAGAAATGGATTGTTTTATCGTTGAAACAAAATACGGTTTCATTGTTATAAATCATCACCTTCCTATCGTTTTCGCATTTGTATCCTGAAGGGACCCGGGGTCCTCTCTGGTTTGGTTTCATTTTCATAAAGAAACCGGCCAAGTGCGTGTCGGGTCACGCGCAGTGTAGGGTCTTTGTTACATCGACACGCGCGCGCCATCTAAATGTTAGTTAGATAGTTGGTCGGCTATTACGCATGAACTAGTTATGCTTACTTAGCCATGATAGTTTACCTTTTAAGTTCATTTTATGTACTATTGTCATGTTTTTTTTTCACATAACCAGTACCTACCTAGTAACCGCTTGACTCTTACAAAAATTAGCGCTTCAAAAGTTCATATCACGCAAACGGATCCCTGAATAGAAAAATAGCTTTTAAAAACCTATATTTTTAAACAAGCTATGGGATAACGAAAAAAATTAACTTGCCCACTTTTGGGAGTAGGGGAACTATCAGGACCGACCGAACCAGAAAAAAATGTTCAAAATTTTATTCCAACACCACCTTTTGCCCGGCGCGTCAATTTCCAACCACGCCGGCAATTTCCTATACAAATCCCATTACTGACTTGAAAATTCGCGCCGCCCATAACGCTGTGTTTCGCAATTTATTTTCGCGAGATACATTACTGAGCATTTTGAAAAAAAAAGAAAACATGAAAAACATCGTAGCAATCCATCCAATTTAGTAAACACGACACGTTCTTTATTTAGGTAATGTATTTTGTATGTAAATTTTTGGTTTATCAGCTTTTAGCGTTATCTAAAAGATTCGTTAGTCGTGTTGTGATTTTCCTGTCTACATATATAACCAGATTTGACGATGTTTACATCCACACCACGTCATAATATAATTCTACATTCGTCAATACTTCGAGTAGGTTAAATGTGGAGATGTATCGTATAATCTCGTTTTAAGGGTTCCGTAGTCAACAAGGAACCCTTATAGTTTCGCCATGTCCGTCTGTCCGTCTGTCCGTCCGTCTTCGGCTTAGCTCAGTAAAGAGAACTGTGATTCGGCATGGGTATATAAATCAATCACGCTGACAAAACAGTACAATAATAGTACATTATTGCAGAGGCCGTGAAGTAAGGGATTGCTGGACGAGATTGGGGTAGACGGCCGAGTCGTAGACGAGGCCGGATACAACGAGTCCAGCAATCCCTGTTCCGGCCGAGGATTGTATAGTGCTTTTCTCAAACGATGTGAGGAAATATAAAAATGAAAATAATTACAATCGGAACGAAAGATCAGAAAACAATTGTGTAATTTGCCGCCTTTTAATTTTTTTAAACATGCCATTTGAAGAAGGTTCAAGCACCAAGTTTAACCGCACATAAAGTGTAGCACCTACCATAGATTTTGTTTTTTTTTATGTCGCCCCTACATCTTATAGATAGCTCGTTCAAAAATATTATAGGTTTCCTAAACCCATTTCAGTGATTCGTTTGCGAGATATTGGGCTTTACATATAATGAATTTAAAAGAAAAACTATCACGGACTAGTAGGCATAAGTAGTTACCGATTAATAGTCGACCAACTTAATGTGTACTTGGAAAGGCCAACCTTCGTACAAATTCGGCCGACGCAACCGCACCGCACGTCGATGTAACTACGACAGACAGGCAACTACGGAACCCTACACTGCGCGTGGCCCGACACGCACTTGGCCGGTTTTTAGGGTTCCGTATTTAATGTTAAACTTAGCAGGGCCGAACAAATAAAAAATCTAAAGTTTCCAAAACCTAAAGTTTTCGGTTGATTTAATCAGTACTAAATTACACCTGGCCCAAGTTTGTGTACATGCTAGATGCTTGAATGCAGATATCAATACTACTTACTCGGTTCATTTTATCACCTATAGCTTTCTGCAGTAAAATAATAAAAACAAATATAAAACAGCTTTTCACAGGCTTACAAACTTATTTTTTAAACATATTTTTATCACCTTTTTGGTATTTAGGCACCTATCCAAAACACAGAAATATTTGTTAGTGATTAATAGACATCGGAGTTTTTGTCGCATGGTAAGACTAATAGCAAGCTATGGAGTCGACATGTGCTATAAATGTAAACTCTTATTCATACTCATATTCATTTATTTAATTTATCTTAAAATGCCTTTAGAGCGGTCGGTCGTAGGCCCAGATATATAATATTTGTAATGTGTAGAATGGACCTTCAGGATGGACATATAGTATATTGAATCCCGCCGTTCCGCCTGGGTTCTCCGTAATACGCGCATGGAACCACGCGAACAGCTTTAATAAACCAATAGGATCAAATCCATCTACAGTTCCATGGTAAATTCAATAAGGCTCGTGTAACGGGTGCTAGACGATGATATGTAAAAACTTAATAAATTATAGATAGAAAACATTCAAGACTTGGACGTTTATCGGCTGAAATGATGATGATGATGATGATCCTAGACTTAGGAACAAATATCATCACTCATCTCATAGATAAGTTACAGGGATTATTAACCCAAGTTTCGCAGCTAACACTGCCAACTAAGCTAAAATGGGCATCAAAGAATAGTTAAACTTACCCTTAAACTACTCAACCATGGTAAAATGTTTCGTAATAACTCCTTTCTATAAGCTTGCACGGGTATAATATAGGTAAAGTCAATTGCAATAATATCTGGTAGAATAATGAGCTAAAAATTATCAAACACTATCCTGTTTGGTTGGTCGTTAAGAGTATCCGAAATATTTTATTGCGGCGGTAAATAATACAATTTTATTAGATTTGGTAAAATACAATATAGGTCTAACCAATAAATAGAAATGCAAATGAAGGCCTTGCCAGGCTAAGAAAATATTAACTATTTTTTTTGTAGCTAAAGCACATAACTAACAGTTTAACCTTCGTCGTCATGTAATAATGGTTCGCTAGAACAACGAACAACAAAATAATGCTTTTCATTTGTAATATTCCCCGAGCCTAATTTAGAACTCTCTGCTGGTAAGTACAAATGGTAATTTATTTGGCAGCTTTATTGTAATTTAGGTTAATGGCTGACCGGATCGTGTATGCCCGCCATGGGCACGGTGACGGCGTCCTCGCCGCCGGCCGCCACCAGCTTCTCCAGCACCTTGAGGGTCTGTTCCACCGCCGACCACTCTGTCTTCTGGGCCAACGCCAGGATCTTCGCCGCCGCATCCCGCATGTTGACCCCCGCGCTGGGAGGCTTGGGCACGTCGCCATTGCTCTCCTTGATCTCCTTCTTGTCTCCATTGATAGATGACGTCTCATCCTTGTCATCGACGGCCTTCGCTGCCGCCGATTTGTCTTCTTCTGTGTTCTTCTTCGGCGGACCCTTTCCGCCCTTCTTGCCAGCTGGCGCTTGAGACATCCTCACTTCATAATCTAGCCAGTCTCACGATCACTCCGTCATCACTACACTGAGGCGTCGCGTATCACCGTGCTCGGTCTGGGCTATGTTGAGCGCAGGGCGGGCGGCCCATGACTGCGGCACGGCTGCGTAGCTCAGCCGATTTCTTGCATGATTCGAGTAAATAAAGGCGAAGGCAGGTGCGCGAACCGGATTTACAAACAAACTCGAATCGGCGATGTCTCAAAACGTCACATGCATTGACCCGATTTTTACTTTTCTGTTATCGAGGATCACCCTTAGACTTGTAGCTTTACTGTCTGGCTGAAGCGCTCCGATGCACGCTGGAAAATGTCATTTTATTGAAACTGAAATCGAAGTTTACCTAAGTTATTTGAATAATATAAAAATAGCGAAATGGGTATATTCGCCTTAAGACAGACAGACACGGTGGAAAATTGCGAGTGGTTTTCTAAAGAATTCGCTTTTGACCGAGCATTTATTTACAAACAGGGTTGCACATTTACTAATATACTTGCATTAAATATAATTGCTTCTTTTAATTTGGGAATTAATATTTACTAGCTACATATCACTATCAATAAATTGCAATTGGTTGATTACAATAATAACATCGACGTTAGAATGTGTCGAATCACATATGTATAGCTGTCACGACGAGCAAGAGTGTAAAGTCCAGAGAGTAGGTATCATTAATTCATGATTCTAGAATAGCATTAGGTTCATCGAAACGTTTTAATGTTAAATCCTTGATTGCGACAGATTTCAGAGGAATTTGTTCGTTCGCCGCTGGTTAACAATCGGCAATGGGTTCTAAGACGTAAGCGGAAAGAAATTCAAGTAGATGGGTATTACACAGTGTATAAAACTAAATTCGTCTCTCCTGTGGTCAATAATGAAGAGCTCACGTGCATATAAATAATGTTTTTATCGTATAGTAATATAGAAGAGGAGACGCCGTTTATGCGGATTAAGAGTCCAACCAAAAATTAGGCTTCGTAGCCCTTAACTTTGATACGAGTAAAGTCCCCAGGAAAGACGCGAACCTCAGTGTACCTACGACCCAGATACGTATTTTTTTATTAGGCACTAATACGAGTATAACCTAACTAGTGCGGCAATGAAGTGTTCGTGCGAGTAGATACGGCTTTCAGATGCTAATGGCGCTTGTACACTGGCTGTTATAAACATTATATAATATAACATAATTTATGGACCTTTAAATTATAGGTAACTATGCTCATACATAGTTCGTACATACGTAGGAACATGAAAATGTACAAAATCGGATTAACATGACCATGACTCTTTGCAGTGCCAATCCGCCCTAAGGGTAATAATGAGGTTGATTATAAATTATAAACATTAAAGTATTTTGAGCAGTAAACCACGGGAAGAGCCTGAGAACAGTTAGACGATAATCCTACTAATATTATAGATGCAAAAGTTTAGATGTTTGGATGTTTGTTACTCAATCACGCTTAAACGGCTGAACCGATTTGAATGAAATTTTGCACGAAGATAGTTTATAGCCTGGATTAAAATATAGGATAGTTTTTATTCCGGGTCCACGCGGACGAAGTCGCGGGCGGAAGCTAGTAAGTAATAAAATAAGATCTTACAGTATACCTACAATAGTAAAAAAACATGTTTAAAGTGGTTCATACGTGACCTAGCCTTTATACTCTCAAGAGAAGTACTATTTATGTAGGCTCTTATCGGCCCTGAAATTTATTCCCCAGTTGGACGGCCTCGTCCATCCTCGACCTTGTTTGGGAAAATTGGGGGAAGAATACGAACGCATTTTCACCTACTTCGATTTGTATCGTGGCCTTAAGAGGTCGAGGGAAATTTGCATGTTTCGTCACAGGCGGGGGTGCGCGGCGCGGGGGCCCGTCGCGTGCGCGCCACGCGCCACTTCCGGTGCCACGGGGCGGAGAGGGGGATAGGGGACGGGGCGCCGCCACGGCCTCGATTCTGCCACGGCGATGATCAGATACGGAGGAACACAAGGGCTTGACCAGCGGTCTGGTTAAACATTTTTATATAGTAAGTACCTATAGCCTAGTAAGAAATTCTCCATGATATAGAGATATTATATTATGTTATGATAGCAAAGGAAAATTGAAAATGCGATTTACTTATTTGAAGTGCTTTGCAGTCGTAACGTGTGTACTTCTGTGTTTGCAAACAAGTGTACGAGTTATGGTAAGTGCAGCATATGGGCGCTTGCAATTCTTAAGGGTGTCATGGTGCGCGTGGCTGACCCTTTAAAAATCGGTTCGCTCCTTTCTTTGAACTTCATACGGTTCTCCCGTATAATACAGAGTAAGATGAAATATGTAATATTGTTATTATTAAAACATTTATGTATTCATAATATTTGTGTATGATAAATAACGAAATTAATTTACTAAATGACAATAACTAGTAACCGAACATTAGCCCTCCACCCACCGAACGCGTGTCGTGCGCGGCGCGTGTCGGGCGCGGTTGAAGCGGTATATTCACACCGCCGCGTCAGTGACGCATTAGCAGCGCGTTAGCAACGCGTGTGCAGCGCGGGCCCGCGCGGCATATCTCTCTCACTACCAACACATTTAATATGTATCTCACTATTTTTCACACTCAGCAGCGCGGGCGCTACCGAGTTGTAACTTTAGCGCTGCGGGCCCGCGTTCGATGTGTGTTTGAAGTGTAGTTTCAATGCTTTACAACTTGAGTGGGGCCGCGCAGCACACGCGCCGCACACGACACGCGTTCGGTGGGTGGAGGCCTTAATAGATGAAACACTCGAAAAATAGTCATAGCTTCGTATATTGCTATAAGTTTTTATGACACCTAATATAATATTAGGTACATCTTATCGAATAGGGTAGGTACCTACTGGGGATTTATTGAAATTATTAGTAACAATAATCATCTTTATGAGGTAGATTGTACAAAACATATTTGATTAAGAAGCATAAATTAGCTACCTAGCTGAGAACTTCCAAAATAGTTTGTGCCAATGAAGCGTGCCAATTTAAGGCATGCTTTTAATTTTCCAATTTTGTTATCATTTTACCAAGTTGTTTGATTTCAATATTGTAATATGGTAATTAATATTTTGAGTTTCTTAAGAATTAAGAAAGTACATAACATATGATGTAATACGGCAAAACCTTCGCCACGCGGCCTTTATTAGCGCACTAGCCGGTAATAAAGAAAAAAGTACAATTTTCACGGCCGTGTTTTGTTTTCTCCTGGAAGAACTTTTTACTAGCTTACGCATTTGTTTTACAATAGTACAGTCAAGGAATTTAATTTAGGACCCACTTAAGGTTGACAATCCTGTCGATTTGTATTGGACTACAAAGAATATTTTTGCGAAAAGGGTCGTAAATTAAATTCCTTGACTGTACATTACTACAGAGGCCGGGAAGTAATGGGTTGCCGGCCGAGTATATATATGTCGCAGGGAAATGGCGAAAACAGAGATGTGAACAAATCTCTAAGGGATATGATCAAATCACGCAAGATGTTAAAATGGCGAATCCATTTTATCATTAGGCTAGAAAAAAACAGTCATTTGATCAAATCCCTGAATCTGTTTAGTGAAATGACGAAATCGGCCAAAAAAGGTAATTTTTTAATTTGATAAAATCTCTGAAACGCGTCAGTCAGTTGACGAAACTCACTCGCAAAGTGAACTCGTTTAATCATTTCACTAGACACGTTTAGTGAAATGATAAAGTCTCTACTGTAACATGGTAAGTATAGGTGATTATCAAATCTCTGAACTGGTACAATTAAGTTTGATCAAATCTCTCACATGATGTTTCAGGAATTTTATCAAACCACTAAATAATACCCGTGTGGTGTCGGGTTAGAATTTCACCACCCCCTTCCTTCCCGTGCGTGTCGTAAAAGTCGACTAAGGGAGCAGGGTTGAAGTGTGTTGTGGGCGATGGGCTAGCAACCTATCACTGCAATATCAGATTTTGTCGATCTTATACCCACAGTTATGCTAAAAGTGGCGCTGGAACATAAGTTTCATGTGCTCTGCCTACCCCTTTTGGGAATAAAGGCGTGTATGTATGTATGTATGTATGAATAATACTTTTTTGGCTGATTTCGTCATTTCACTAAATAGATTCAGGGATTTGATCAAATGTCTGATTTTTTCTAGGCAAATGATAAAATGGAATGGCCATTTTGTGATCCTGCGTGATTTGATCATATCATATCCCTTAGATTTCTTCAAATCTCTATTTTGGCCATTTCCCTGCGACATATCGGGCCGAGCGTAGCGAGGCCGGATAGTTGTGAGGCTGGCAACCCCTTTTCATGTCGAGGTATAGTGCTTTTCTCAAACATGCAATGAAATATAAAAAAAACTTCGTTTTTTAATGGCTGAACGCCGTGATGCTGGGCCACAAATAAATGTGTTTGTATAAAATGCCCTTACGGGTCACTCGTCTCGCTGCGCCCGAAACGTGACACTTCGAAGCCCATTATGAAGAACACAACGTCAATATTTCGTTGTATATTTGAGAAAAATCTATGTTATATGTAATAATTAACATAAATATTATGCACAGTTCTCGAGATTACCTCTGCTCGTAAATACTCGTAGTTATATAGTTCATGCATACAGGGGCTGCCACTTATGCAGGTATGTTTTGTACCCATAAAAAACATTCTATGTAAAAAAGAGGCCAAGTCTCGAAACTCTTCCGCCGTAAAAAGTTGTGAGATATTTCGTAGAGCCAAGTCTCAGGCATTCTTATTAATCTTTATTTGCTTGCTAAATAAAATTTTGTGACTTGGCAATCACACAATACTACATAGATTTAGGTATACAGAAATCCATAAATGCAGGAAAGTAGTGTGATTGCCAAGTTACAGAATTTTATTTAGCAAGCAAATAAAGATTAATAAGAATGCCTGAGACTTGGCTCTACGAAATATCTCACAACTTTCTACGGTGGAAGAGTTTCGAGACTTGGCCTCTTTTTTACATGGAATGTTTTTTTATGGGATCTCACTTCTTTTTGTATTGTGTTATGTTATTGTGTTATCAATAGATACGAATTATGAATGCAGTCCCATTCTTGCTTTTTCATGTTTTGACACATTCACTGCAAATATAACGTAATCCTATATGTTTATATGGGATTACAAAGTAATTTATGCAGTTGGTGTATCTAGAAAACTGGACCGAAATTGCAATTCCTTTTTGTCTTGATTTATTTATACACTAAACACTAATTGTATTCTAAATTTGAAGCTTCTATATCTGCTAGAAGTGCCTTATACTTTTGATGGTCGGTGAGTCAGTCAGTTAGTGACAAAATTAAGAAACTTTGACTAGTTATTCTATATTATCAAATTGGATGAAATTTGAAATATATCATGTTTATACAATGCGTGTTTGGTTACTGAAAATTCAGGCTTCTAGTTTTATCCACAACGAAGTTATAGGGGGTCGAAAATGGCTTGAACTGGTCCGAGAAAAGGATGGTACGGCCGTGCCACTCGCTGTTTTGGTCGACTTGGCGGGGGCACTGCCGTGCCCCCAGATATAAGTTCAGTGTTGGGCAACAAAAAGGACTGCTTCCAGCCCTTCATGCCTGGTTATAATCTTCAAACCGCTACTATACTGACCGATGCTCGGCTGCTGCTTATACTTCCGCAGCCTCCAAGCTACCTGAACGTATGCTCGAGCTCTAGACCTACCCAGCCCAGCGGGATCTCCGAGGCTATTTAAGACCTGCCGCTATCACCATCCAGACTACGGCCGTCTCTACTATTCAGGCCAGTGACCTTTAGTTTGATATATTGATAACTTTATACCTACTAATATGCGTAGGTACTTAGGTACATTATCTTGTTTGCTTTTGTTAATTAGGTAGGTACTTTTTCCCCATACAAACATAGCACCCCTATTTAACCCCCCTTAGGGGAGGAATTTTCTGAAACGCTGAAAGTACTTTTTGTGTTTTTTATCTTTTTACGAAGTTTCAAGTCACTAGTTCAAAAAAAAAAGTTCCCCCATACAAACTTTGCACCCCTATTTAACCTCCTTAGGGATGGAATTTCCAAAAATCCCGTCTTATCCCTTGCCTACGTCATAAAAGGAAGTTCTGGTGTAAATTTCAAGTTTCTAGCCCCAGTAGTTTCGGCTGTGCGGTGATGAATCAGTCAGGAAGTCTTCTTTTATACATATAGATGACAAAAGTTACCCTACAGTTACCTATTTTAATCAGGGGCTCTATTGGAGAGACGTACATAGTAGTAGGTGTACTCGAACACATCGGTTATTCGTTCTAGCTTGCGCTCCCGTCGTCTAAATAATAAATAAAATAATAAATAATAAAAATAAATTTTATTTAGTCTAAAAAAACAGTTTCAGAATGTGCAACTAAAGCCGTTATCTGATATAGTAACACATTTTTGATTCCCATTATCATCATAATTTAATTGCGATTATCCTTTTTTTTCTCCCCATCATATCGGCCATAAAAATATATACCTATGTTTATTTATGCGTTCGGGTTAGCTTTGTTACTTTATAATTTGTTCAAATGGATAGCTGAAGTAGTTTGTTCCCGAGATATTTAGCGATGTGGCGTCGGGTCAGAGTCGCACTGTAAGGGTATTTATTTAACTTTTTGTTACGGAACCCTCATAATCGCGACTAATATTAAAAAAATGCGACTATCGCGATTTTTTATTTTTTATTTATTTATCAGGTTTACCAATTAATACAATTGTTTACACCATATATTACATTAATAGCTTGCAATAACAGTTTTATGCTAGATGTTACAATCACTGACAAGTAAACACCACACACCTACATTATTACAAAAAAGGTAGTGAGAAAACCAAATTTAAAAAGTAACCATAGTTATCGACATTCCTCAAAAAATAACCTTGAAACTTGAATCAGTGATAACAGATATAACATAACAGTGACGAGAAACTCTCAATTTACCTACTATGCAATGTAAATATCTCTGGTTAAGTACGTAAACCGTACCAGTCATTGAACTAGTACGCGACATTGAATGGTCGCGATAACAACGTTTGGTGCTCCGCGAGCAAATAAATAATTAACTCAATCATGTGGATTAAATGTGTATTTTGTGTGCCTTCAAATATCCTATTTGGCAGAAGTATTAGGTAAGATTGTGACTTGATACTTTGTCTACTTGTATTTAAACTGGCATGACGTTTGCGAATGTAAAGTTTCTGGACTAAGAAATAAAAAAAATGTGATTAGTTTTTTCAATATATAAAGCTGATAACAAAGGAAATTGAGTAATGTGTTGTATTGAACTCCCCCTTTTATTACACGCCCGTGGCAAACAAGCGTACGGCCCGCTTGACGTAGCGTATGGACGCTTGCAACTCCGGGGGTGCGATGCGCTTTGCCGACCCTTTAAAAATGTATATACACTTCTTTCTTGAAGAACCCTATACTGTAGCCCCTCGGGAAAACCTCGGCAGGAGCTCATTGAACGACCGGAGCGTTGTGGTGTCGGGTTAGAATATCACCGTTCACTTTCTGCCTACTTACTGCAGTGACAATGGGAATGGTTTCACTGCAATTCCTATGCGATGCATGTGTAAACCCATAATGGGTACAAGTAGCACCGGAAATTAACCCGTAACCGTAAATTACAAATAAGATGTATGAAATACCTTGTTAGTAAAAAAAACTAAAAATAACCTTAGAGGATTATGACAGGTTGTACAAGATATGTAAAATATTACCTATACATCAAAGGGTGCAATATATGATAGCTGTAGAAAACTATTTTAATAATAAGTATAAAGTTTTAAAACAAAATAAATATAAAACTAAAAATGTAAGGGCAAATAAATATGTACAGAATTCTGCTAAAAACTACTATGGCAAAAGAGCTAATATATTTATGATACCAAAAATATACAACGAGACTGATTGGTTAAGAGAAGAAAAAAAGTGCAGCAAAGTTGAATTGAAAAATAGATTAAAAAAGATATTTTTGGAAAAATTACATTAATACTTACATAGGTAAAAAAGAATGCTGCGAGCATTAAGTAAAAAAATAATTGAACAAATAAATAATTGTAAAAGTATAGCACTTTAAGTGCAGAGGTGAAGTGTTCAGGCATTGTCATGTTTAGTGTGTAAGTTAGTGTTTAAGATCATATGTGCCTAGTTCATATAGCATACCTAACATAGTTTTAACATAGGTACTTAACATTAGTTAAAATGAGCGCGGTCTCGCCAACAAACTGTTATCGCAGTTTGGCGAGTAACATAACATTGTTAATTGTTTTGTACTTTTGATAAATAAATTAAAAAAAAAAAAAAACAATTTGATTTAATAATAATATGGTATAGTTAATATGAATAATAATCTTATTCAAGGATATTCTCGATGACCTTTTTGTCAGTTTTTTAATCGTTTTTTTTGTTATTCATATTTATAAAACGATATCAATATATTTTCTTACAATCAGTAAGTGTACCTAGGTAGAGATTACATTATAATATTTTATCGACACTCAGAGCTAAATTGACGCAGTTCAGTAGGTATTATGTATACCTAACGCTAGCTGTTGCCCGCGACTTCGTCCACGTAGAACTTGTTATCGTCTTAGAAAAATGACTGTAGCTTAATGATGCTGTCCCAAACACACTTTTGCGATGGCAAAAGTTTATCTCGGAAATCATCCCTTAAGATGTTAAGGGATGATTTCCGAGATAAAAACTATTTTATATTCTATCAAGAGTCTCAAATTATCTGTACGGAAAATGTCATCTAACTCCGATCAGGGATTAAAAAAACTAAAAGGTAACAGTGTGGTGAGTTCATTAGTTTAAATTGCTGAATCTATATTGAAAACTCCGTTTTTACAAATATAAATATCATAACATCAGAATAATCAGCAGTTTCTGCTTAAATTGTATATTTTTCATAATGTATGAAAGAAAACTATATTTTTCTATGTCTACTGAGTTACATTACTGGAAATTTTCGCCGAAATGCGTCCAGTAGTTTTACTCACGTTAGTCTGGGCTACCAGTATTAAAAGCAAAATTACCTTATTTTAAAAGACGTAGAACTTTCCATCTTCCAGTCCCCATTTAACGGTGTTAGATAATAAATTATTTTGATTTTCCAAAATAAACCTTTTTAAATTAACAATACAATACAAATACTCTTTATTACACACCTCACACAAACAAAGCAGTCAAAAAGAAAAACAACAAAACAATTAAAACAAATGACAAAATAATCCGCAGGTTTAATCAAACATAACCTTCTTTTCGGCTCTGGGAGCATCACAGTTCTAACCTTACCTACATTTCTCACTAAGGGTCGTGGTTCTAACTTAACCTAACCTACTTTTCTGCTAGCAGTTTATTTATTATTGTGAGTTTATTTTGACTAATAAATAAGTTGCATACTATATATATATATAGTATAATGAAATAACCGAATAATTCCCTTACTTCAAAATTAATTGTTCCTCATTCATACTTCCAACCCCTTTTAACCTCCTTAGAGGATGAATTTTAAGAAACGCTGTAATAAGTTTTCTAGTCTTTAACCGAAGTTACAGTTCCCTTACGTTGAAATTGTTTTGTTCCCCGTACAAACTTCCAACTCTTTTTAGCCCCTTTAGTGGATGAATGTATTTAAGCCCCTTATGGAATCAATTTCAATCAGTCTAAAACAAAAGTTACAAATCTCTTACTTTAAAAAGTTCTTTCTCTCCGTACAAACTTTGTACCCCGTTTTAACCCCCTTAGTTTTAATCGCTGAAAGTACTTTTTTATTCTAATAAGTAATATTCTACGACGTTTCAAGTCTAGCTCAAAAAATAAAGTTTCCCCCATACAAACTTTGCGCCCCTATTTAACCCTCTTAGGAGTGAAATTTCTAAAACGCTGAAAATACTTTTTATATATTAATACGTAATCTTTCTACAAAGTTTCAAGTTTCTAGTTCAAAAAATAAAGTTTCCCCTACACAAACTTTGCACCCTTATTGAACCCCCTGAGGGGTAGAATTTTATGAATCGTTGAAATATCTTTTTTAGTATTTCAATAACTAATCTTTCTACAAAGTTCAAGTCTCTATTTAAAAAAATAAAGTTTTGCCCCAGACAAACCTTGCGTCCCTAGTTAACCCCTCAGGGGAAGAATTTTCCAAAACACTGAAAGTGCTTTATTTGTATTTTAATAAGTAATCTTTCTTACAAAGTGTTCTCTAGCTAAAAAAAAGTTTTCCCTATACAAACTTTACAGTTCCCTTACGTTGAAATTGTCTTGTTCCCCGTACAAACTTCCAACTCCTTTTAGCCCCTTTAGTGGATGAATGATTTTTAAGCCCCTTATGGAATCAATTTCAATCAGTCTAAAACAAAAGTGACAAATCTCTTACTTTCAAAATTTATTTCTCTCCGTACAAAAGTTGAACCCCGTTTTAACCCCCTTAGGAATGGAATTTCCAAAAATCCCATTTTATCCCTTGCCTATTTCATAAAAGGAAGTTCTTGTGTGAATTTCAAGTTTCTAGTCCCGGTAGTTTCGGTTGTGCGTCGATGATCTATCAGGAAGTCATCTTTTATATTTTACTTATATTACGGCTGTTTGTCATCAAAATTTCAGCCAAGCCGTTCGCACCCTGTCAAATGCCAGCTACCTCCACAACGCCGGCTCAGAGCCACTGACGTACGCGACCATAGGCCAGGCTGTGGAAGCCAGCGCCCACCGCTACCCGGGGCGAGTGGCCGTGCGCTCCGTGTACGAAGACCGCACCCTCACCTATGAGCAGCTACTGGTAGAAGTAAGTCAAACCCTCAGATATATTCCTAGTTTCAGCCAAGTAAGTCTCACCAGTCCAATGCCAGCTACCTCCACAACTCCGGTTGAGAGCCCCTGTCGTACGCAACCCTATGGTCGTCCTATGGTCAGGGCCAGGCTGTGGAGGCCGTCGCTCACCGCTACCCGGGGCGGTTACCATGCGCTCCGTGTATGAAGAACGCACCTTTACCTATAAGCAGCTGCTGGCAGAAGCGAGTCACACACCTAAGGTGAAGTTATATATTTAATTTCAGCCTGTCAAATCCTGATAGTTTAGGTATGCAATCATTGAACACGTCTGAATATAATAATATGAGTTAGATACAGCTGCACGGCTATCACAAGACGGCGCGCGAGCTTTCTCGATTTTTCTCGCACTATACCTCTTTTTCTAAGTTTTCTAATAAGAGAAAGACGGATAGTGCGAAAAAAATCGAGAGCTCGCGCGCCGTCTTGTGATAGCTGTGCTGAAGGAATAAAAACCGGCCAAGTGCGTGTCGGGCCACGCGCGGTGTAGGGTTCCGTGGTTGTCTGTCTGTCTTTATTACATCGACAGATCTATGTCAACTATATGGAGCGGTTGCTTCGGCCGAAAAAAATATGGAGTTAAAAGCCCAATATCACGCAAACGGATCACTTGAGTTGAAAAATGGTTTTCAAAAATCATCCCCACTTTAACGTACCCTACCTACCCTAAAAAGTATTTTTTTTCCAGATTTTACCGTTTAGTCGGCGTGATTGATTTATATACACTTGCCGAATTACAGCTTAGCCGCAGACCGACAGACGGACAGACGGACATGGCGTAACTATAACGGTTCCTTGTCGACTACAGAACCATAAAAAGGGGGTTACGAAATATATCTTCCTTATAATGGGTTATAGGGTATATATTCGTTTTAAAAACCTAGAAATATGTTTTGATACGTATTTAATTTTATCTATGCAAACATCGACTGGTCATATTTTTTTGTAGTGCATAATTGTACGGTTGTATTGTATTGTACCTATTATCTTTCGCTATGATATAATTCTAGTCAACAATCGTAAGTCGTCTTGGTTGCCCTGTGCACATTAAGTTTTTTTTTAATATTTCAGGCAGATGCTTTGGGCTGTGCTCTAAGATACCAAGGATTGGAGAAGGGAGACCGAGTGGGCATCTGGTCGCACAACAACGCCGCGTGGATCGTCGCACTGGTTGCGGCGGCGAGGGTCGGCCTTATCTCTGTAAGTCTTGCATCAATATCGTTGGTTATCATCGTGCGGGAATGTATTATGTAATGAAAGATATAATTTTGTGAATTGAGCTATACAAGTTAGGCGATCTACGGTAACAAAAAGTAATATTATCTGAAAATTTTGCACTAGAGTAGACTGTTGAACTAAATTCAAACTTTATTTGTGCAAAATCTTTTCGATACCTGAACTAGCTGATCAAATCAGATCAAATCAAAACATTGTGACAAACACAACACAGATAATAAAAGAAATAAAATAAAAAGCACACTTTTCTTTGCCACGAAATGGACTCAGCTCAGCATGTTACTATTATTATTGGTATAAACTTGGTTCTTCTACTAATACTTGAAAATACTATTAAGTTCCGCCCTTGTTCCGCCCTGCTGTCCTGTGACAGTAGGTACCGTATCTATTAAACCGTATTAAAAACACTTAATTTTTTCACAGTATTTGTACTAAGTAGGTAGTATGTAGGTATAGTATATGGCAGCGATAAAATCAAATATATATGACAAAGAATAATGTCAGCACACAAGAGACGTGATATTTGTACGCTTAGCAGCGGAAGTGGCTAGACGGGCGAAGTGTTCAAAATGATCTGCGCACGAGCTGTTAGTGTTCTAATAATGAAGACGTGTGCAGATCATTTTGACCACTTCTTACGCGTAGTTACATCTGCTGATGATTGTGGGTGCGTGTGCGCGTACGATTTCAACATGACCGATTTCTTAACTCCCAAGGTGAATTTTGACGGGACCACATTTATAACCTGACGATTTTTGACCCCCTTATCATCATCCTTTTATTCCTTGAAGTGGACCCCCCCTCGCCTAATAAAATAACTATATCGTCATCCAATGGCCAGATCCCCCCTATTTTGAAATGACGTAATTTTTGAATAGCCCCCTACATATTGTATTTAAAATTTTCAGGTAGCCTTAAATCCAGTATACGAGAAACCGGAATTATCGTATTGTATTAAGAAAACTGAATTAAAAGCAATTATAATAGGCGATACTTTAGAGAAGGCTAATTATTACAAGATGATAGAACAACTGATACCAGAAGTACACCGAGATAAAGCTGGATCGATCGAGTCCAGAGTATTCCCCAGTGTGAAGACGATCATCACGTGTGATAAAGCCGCATTACCGTGAGTGCACATTTTAGGTAAATGAACACCGCGAATTTTCAAACGTGGTTTGTTTTTAGTTTTAATTTGATTAAAGATCATTTCAAAAACATACGTCATATCATAAGCTTTTTTTATTTTTCCTTTTTGTTATCATTATTTTTTTAGTTGCTTAAGAATCAAGTAATTAACTATAAGTATGTAAATGTAACAGAACCTTAATTATCAACAAGTAAATTTTTCAAAAACCCCAACTGCTTTTTCAAATTTTATAATTATAACCTATGTCACTTCCACGATCAAGAGGAATCCCACGACACCTCATATGTCGAAAACCGTCAAACGGTTTAGGTTGCAGGGCGTGCCAAAGAATAAGGTCACATACATACATACATACATACATACGCTCGAAAAACATAACCCTCCTCTTCTTCGGCAGTCGGGTGAAAACAGGAATACATTTTATATAAAAAGAATAAAAATAAGGTAACAAAATAGGAAAGTTAAAAGTACCTATGCCTCAATTGATATAATCATCGGTACATTTTTTTTCTAGAAATTCTTTGACCGGTTCCATATCATCTAGAAATTAGTTAATTGTTTATGTATATTCGCAGCGGAACATTCACGTACGACTCTCTAGTAGCAAACAAGCAGGATGCTTCGCGGTATGGCGCTCAGGTGGACCCAGACGATGGCGCCATCATCCACTTTACTTCAGGAACTACAGGTAACATTCACGTACGACTCTCTAGTAGCAAACAAGCAGGATGCTTAGCGGTATGGCGCTCAGGTGGACCCAGACGATGGCGCCATCATCCACTTTACTTCAGGAACTACAGGTAACATTCACGTACGACTCTTTAGTAGCAAACAAGCAGGATGCTTCGCGGTATGGCGCTCAGATGGACCCAGACGATGGCGCCATCATCCACTTTACTTCAGGAACTACAGCCCCCCTATTCTGTAACTTGTTTTATGCTCACCTCAACGCTCACCCACAAATATATCTTGACACCGCGATGCGTAAGTAACTAAGCGTAGGTAGAGGTCTAGTTTCGTGACGGGCGAACGGCGGGGTGAGCCGCTTTAACGCTTAGCGAATAACAGCCCAGGTAACATTCACGTACGACTCTCTAGTAGCAAACAAGCAGGATGCTTCGCGGTATGGCGCTCAGGTGGACCCAGACCAAAGCAAAGTTTATATTTTCCCAAATGACATTTGACGATTTGTTTTTTGCATAAGTAAATCATTTGTTTCATAATTATTTGCCACATAAAAGTGCGTTGAAGTAAAATTTATTATTTGTTGCCAAATAAGAAAAGTGCGAAGTAAAGTTATGGTTGGTTGCGAAGTGAAATTTGGCGAAATATATTTAAGGGGATGCCTTGATTCGAGTCGAACACGCCCCCTTGACAGAAACACGCTTATGCCTTCCGCGCACGAGTAGGCTGAGTAAAAAATTGATAAGAAAGACCCAACTTTGGATTTTTTCTTTCGAGGAAATTTTAGGCAACCATGTACCGATTAAATCAGATGAACAATCTTATAGTCAAGAATCATATATCTGAAAATCAGACCTTATTGTTTCTCAATGTAGTCAGAACGGCGGTTCAATGCACCCCATTAAAGTCTTACTTCTATGTCATTTTATTTACAGGTGATGCAAAAGCCGCTTTGGACTCGCATTTCGCAGTAGTGAACAATAGTTACTTTATGGGCAAGAGGCAGAACCTAGATGAAGGTCATCAAATAACGTGTGTTCAGGTACTGAAGGCACAGATATATGAAGTGAAGGTTAAGGACGCGGTGGTGGGAGATGACTACATAACTAAGAGCCAGAAACGAATTATTTGAACAAGTGAGCGATGCGAACGAAGTCTCCGTTTCAGCTTGGCCAAAAATACTTTCGTATATCCGTCCGGATGTCCAGTTGTTCTCTTCTACAGGTCGCATTCCTCAACCGATTCTTTGATGAGATTGTTCGATAATTATGTAGATTTAAAAAAAAGCACACGTGAGGTCTACAGCTTACAGATCCATTAGTATATAGTTTGGTAGGTAAATTAGTTACGAATAAGCTGTTTGTGTTAGTATCTAGGGGCCTAGACAAGGTTACAATCGACAAGCGTTAACGCCAATAGAAAACTAATAAAATGTATGGGAATGACAGATGTTAACGAAAAGTGTTTCGTCGGCATCTGTCATTCCCCTACATTTTATTATTTTCTATTGACCTTAGCGCTTGTCGATTGTAACCTTGTCTACGGCCCCTGTTCTTGCCGCTAAAACAGCGGTTCCTGAGCCCCTTGAAGAAAAATCTATGAAGATTAGATCAGTAAGTCTGCTGGGTTTGTAAACAAATCATTTTGATCTTTTTCAGTCTCCTCTATTCCACGCCCTGGGGTCGGTGATCACCGTGGCGTCTGCGCTCAGGCACGGGACGTCGCTAGTGCTGGCCGCACCTAACTACAACGTCGAATCCAATATGAAAGCCCTGCTGGCTGAGAAGTAGGTATTCTATTTTTTTTTACTTATCATAGGTACTTAATCGTATAGGCGATTGAAAATTGTAGTATAGTTTGGATTCTTATTCTAGACCGAATCTTATCTTAACCCATCCAACAAAGCAATTATTTAGCCATAGTAGCCATGATTCACAAATACTTTACCTGCGAAGAGGGTCTATTGTTAAAGTAGTAGTCAGTCGGGGCAAGTGCGCCAACGGGGTAAGTGCGATTGCAACAAACATATTGAAATCTACCTATATTTTAGTACTATGACATCTTAGATGATCATCATTATTATCATATCAGCCAGAAGACGTCCAGTGCCAGACATAGGCCTCCCCATTATTATACTCGTACGTTTGCACTTTCAATATTTAGCTGGTCAATAGTATAAAAGAAGACTCATTATAAATAAGATTATTAACAGAAACATGGTACGGCGTGTCAGAGTTCAAAGTTGTATTGTATGTAAAAAGGGGTTACTTTAGAAAAAAATGAGGCTACTTTAATCATTTAGAAAGTAGTATAAAAGCGTTCTTAAAAATTAAGTAGATTTAATCGAGTAAAAAGCAAGATAGAATACTATTATATTCACTGCCACAGTTCACCCATAAGTAAAAACAATGATTTCGGAGAAAAACCTGTTTGATCACAGTCGCCCCCCGAATCAAATTAACCCCATTCCATCGTACGTCAAATATTGCTACTAAGTTCCCTTTACCTCGTTGCAGATGCACCGTGATAAACGGCACTCCAACGATGTTCGTGGATCTGGTGTCCCTGGTGAGGAGCGCGGGCGCGCGCAGCAGCCTGCGCGTGGCGCTGAACGGCGGCGCGCCGTGCAGCCCGCAACTCATACGCGACATCAAGGAATATCTCAACGCTGACACTGTCTCGGTACTATTCTTCATTTAAATTTCTATCATGGTCAATCTTTTTCCACGATGTGATTGTGGACAATTATAGAGAACCTATACTGAAACCGAAAACGCACGGTAAACCCGCTCAGTTATTAAATTTATAACGGCGAGGACGACAGTCAAATCATGATATGATGAAGGAAATCCCTCTGAAAATACACATTGTAATTTAAACCACTTATGTCTACGATGTCACATGGATCAAATCGAAATAATTAAGTCCGCACTGAATATTTTTTTAACTACATGTATCATTAACATTCATAACTAAAAATCTACGGAAGGGTAAAAATATCGCACGACTAAGGGGCTCGGCCACATGTCCACGGCACGGCGTTCTCGCGGAGTTTCTCCGGCGCCGCAACGTGGGTTTTTACGGCGGTTCACGGCGACGACGCCGTGCCGTGGTAATGTGGCCGAGCCGTATAAGTCTCACTTAAGTGTCTCTATTTCTGTACCCACGCTGATCGCAATCGTCATATGAATTACAGAGTTTATTCGGAATGACGGAGACTACAGCAGCGGTATTCCAGTCACTGCCTCACGACAGCACCGACTTGGTTGCCGAGACTGTCGGCTACTTACACGACCATATCGAAACTAAGGTATAATGTCTGTCCTATGCGTCAATTGGTAGGTTTTATTACTATATGAAATTAAACAGACCTAGGCTTTGTAAACCTGCAAATGATTTTAGCTTAGTTAATCAAAAATCCCTCGGCACATTATTCATATATTTACGTATTCCGAAGGTAGTCGATGAAGAAGGGAAAGCGGTCCCGTTCGGCAGCTCCGGAGAGCTGCTGGTGAGAGGGTACAACACTATGATGGGCTACTGGGGGGACGCGGACAAGACCAGGCAGACTTTGGGGGAAGACGGCTGGCTGCACACTGGGTAGGTTCCAAACACAATTTGTGTTTTAATTACTGATTCGCAAAACCCTGACTAGAATTTCATGTGAGGGTCGTCCATTGCGGAGTTTTACTGTAATTGTAAATACAAAACCATACCGACTGCATGGACAGTTGCCTTCAGATCAAAAACATTTCATTTTTTTAGTCGGACTTTTTATCGTGAACATAAGAAAAAAATACTAAAGGTAGGCTGTAGCTCATTCGCTCGTGTCTATGAAAGGAGGTTACTTATGACTATGACCAGCAGTGGAGTGGCACTATACGTTTATACCTACTTATATTATATCTTAATTATTTATTTATACCTACCAATACAGAGACAAATTCATCCTGAGAAAAGACGGGTATGGTCGGATAGTGGGTCGGCTGAAGGACATCATAGTGCGCGGCGGCGAGAACATCGCGCCCAAGGAGATCGAGGACCTGCTCAACACGCATCCAGACATCATCGAGAGCCAGGTGCCTTATCTCAACTCCCAATTATCCGATACCATCAAAGATGTTATACTCACTTCATCAGTAGGCCGGAGGCCCGTACAACTTGCCGCGTGATCCTTTTGTCAACGTAATCGCAAGCAAGACAGTAGTTCACAACAGTAAATTATTATTCTTACATTTTTCCTAATGTGAAAAGCTCACGAAAATATCTCACACTTCAAGTTATTTTAGTTATTTTAAAGAATTTTAAATACATAACGATTCAAAATATGGACTCTAATGCTTTGACCACTGAAAATCGTGACGCCACTTGTTCCTATTTCCCTACAAACTTAATATATCAACAGTGTTTTTGACGTTTCGTAGGAAGTTACTGATTTTACAATCAGTCATCTCTATTGTGCAAAGTCGAGATGGTGTGTACTAATCCCAAAAATATTGTTACGCACAGGTGGTAGGAGTATCTGATGGGAGACTAGGAGAGGAGCTGTGCGCCGTGATGCGACTAAGAGAAGGCGCATCCGTCACTTCTCAGGCGGTGTTCCAGTACTGCTCGGGAAAACTGGCTAAATTCAAGATCCCAAGGCTGGTGAAAGTCACAGACGAATTTCCTAAAACGGCGTCGGGCAAGATACAGAAGTACAAGCTGCGAGATATGATCGAGTCCGGGGCACTTTGATGGAATTGTTGTATGTTAACGATTTTGTCGTCTAGGGAATGGCAACTGTGCTTAAAATTAAGTTATTCGTATTTTGCAGCTACTCAGTAAATATCGGCAGTACATAATTTACTTTAAAAACAAAGTTTTAACCGACTTCAATTGAGTACTCCGCCAAGCCACGAGAACATTTCTTTTCCAATTTACCTCATGAACTGATTTCCGAGGGCAAATGCGTTTATTATTATAGAAAAAAACCCAATCGCTGTATGTGACCCGAGAATATTTGAGGACTTTCGTCGATTCCACAAGGATCACCCACCCAGCACTTCATTAGTTGCTATTTCAACGGAATCTTATCAGAATCTGTGATATACATTTGTACTTGTAAGTACATAATTGAGGAATTCCATAAGTCATCTGTGGTCTTCATCATCAATTCCACTCCACCAATTTATGATTTCCGGATGTAAATACACGAGTTATAATAGAAAATACCAAAATCACTACACGCGTGCCTAATATAATTGAGGAGTTCCCTCAATTCCTCATGGATCCCATCATCCAATAGAATTTTCAAAAAAATGGGACCCACCTGGAAGCATATACTTACAAACAAAAAAAAAATTATGAATCGGCTCATCAATGACGGAGTTCTGAGGTAACAAATATTGAAAAAAAAAAAATACAACCGAATTGAGAACCTCCTCCTTTTTTTTGAAGTCGCTTAAAAATAGTCTAAAAGTACCTGCGTATTGAAGGAGGATATTTAATGCTGCTTCAAGGAAATTCAGAAAATTGCATGCACTATTGTCATGAAAAATTATGACAAGAGTGATTAGTACGTACGTACCAGAAAAGCCGTGGAAGCCATTTTCCCCGTTTACTATTCCATACATAACCCTATACGTTGCACCTATCTACCTACATTATGACTCAATGACAAAATAATAATAAAATAAACAAAATAAACTGTGTTTTCTTTAAAATTCAGATCTTGCGTGACACCCTTTATTGTAAAGAGGAAAAGACTGTAATCTTGTTAGTTAGTTAGTTAGGGGCTAATCTTTGGAACTACTCATCTGGTTTCATAAGCCGGGCTTCACCGGTAGGTATATAGCCCTTTTAACCGTCTTAGGGGATAAATAAAAAAATGCTAAAAATCTGAAACGCATTAAAAATAGAGGCCTCGGCAGAGAGTACAACTTTGTACCATTTGGTGTCGAGACTCTCAGTCCGTGGGGTCCCAGTGCGCCAAAGTTATTTGCGGAAATCGCGAAACGTCTGGTTGACGTAACTGTGACCGAAGAGCTGGCGGCTTTCTCGCGCAACGCATCAACATTGCAATTGAGCGAGGAAATGCCGCAAGCATCCACGGTACAATGCCTCGAGGGCCTTTTATAGATTTAACTTAGTTTAAATTTAATTTAGTTAATGTTAGTTATCATCTTGTATGCTGAAATTAGTTTTGTACTCTTACTTAAAAATTCAAATTCATACTGGGTATGAGTTACAAATCTCTTACTATAAAATTCTCTTGCTCTCCATTTAAACTTTGAATCCCCTTCTAACTCCCTTAGGGGTAGAATTTTCTTAAACACTGAAAGTACTTGTTTTGTACTCTAATAAGTAATCTTTCTACAAAGTTTCAAGTCTCTAGCCCAAAAAAAGTTTCCTCCATACAAACTTTGCACCCCTATCCCCTTTAGCGATGGAATTTCCAAACATCCAGTCTTATCCCTTGCCAACGTCATAAAAGAAAGCTTCAAGTTTATAGTCCCAGTAGTTTCAGCTGTGCGTTGATGATCAGTCAGCTCTTTATCTTTTATATATGTACAGGGTGGAAAGATAGAATCAAGATAAAATTAACCTTATCAGTACCTAACTAACCCTTTCGATCTGCATCATCAAATACGGCATGTTATTTTTGATCGCATTTGACCGGTTCGAGTCCCGACTAAGAGGAGCGATTTTTGATAAATCCATAAATGCAGTATTTATTGTTTTTAAAATAAAAGAAAGTCTCCTTGACACAGAATATGCTATTTTCAATATTTAAGGTAAGTAGTTGATATCCATGGGCATTCGATCTTTCCACCCGTATCCAAGATAAAATTAATTTGTATCTTGTATCTATAACATGGTTTGAATTGTGATTTTCTACCATGCAGAAGCGAGAATGTGTTCTACCTAACTACTAATAAAATACATTGCCTATTCTACGAGGGCTGTTTGATAAGTCATTTTAAAAAGTAAAAAATATATATATTTTTTAAACAATTTTCATTTATTTCTCAACATAGTCTCCTTTGAGGGCCAAACACTTGTTCCAGCGAGTTTCCAATTTTTTGTTCCCCTCCAAAAATTGCGTTTTGCTGAGGTCTTCAAAATAGCCGTTTATACCTGCGAGCTGCGATGCAGTCCTCATTTGTCAAAATTTTTTGCCCTCCAAGCCATCTTTTCAGATTTGGGAATAGGTAATAATCGCACGGAGCTAGGTCCGGCGAATACGGAGCATGCGGAACCAGCTCGAAGCCCAACTCGTGGATTTTGGCCATTGCAATAGCTGACGTGTGCACTGGGGCATTGTCTTGATGAAAGAGGACTTTTTTGGAGGACAATTTTGGTCGTTTTTTCAACAATTCGGCATAAAAACGGTCCAATAACTCTGCGTAATAACGGCCAGTGATAGTCTTTTCCTTTTCCAAGTAATCAATCATAATAATTCCTTCGCCATCCCAGAAGACTGTCGCCATCACCTTCCCAGCCGACAAAACAGTCTTGGCCTTCTAGTCTTGGGGCACGTTCACCAGTCGCCATCCAATTTTTTGATTGCTGTTTTGATTCAGGTGTATAATGATGGACCCAAGTTTCGTCCACAGTGACAAATCGACTCAAAAAATTCCGAGGGTTACGCTTCATCTTATCCAAACATAGTTTTGAAATTCGCTTTCGTTCGCGTTTTGTTCGATTGTCAACAAACGTGGCACCCATCATGCAGACAGCTTTGTCATACCCAAATCTTCATGCAGGATTTTATGTACTCACTCACTGGAGATGCCTGTGTTCTCAGCTATTTCACGCACCTTCACTCGGCGGTCGTCGAGTACAATATTATAGACTTCTTCAACAACATCCTCAGTAGTGACCTCGATTGGGCGACCAGAGTGGAGCATCAGATGTGCTTGACCGACCACGTTTAAAATCATTTATCCAGTTATAAACAATCAAGTTCAGATTTTATTGTGGCAGCACTGCAACCCTTCATAGGTATAAAAATGTTTTATAACGGCACGAAATTCACATTTTTCCATAGTTGTTGAAAATTTACGAGTGATCACAGTCAAACAATTTTTAAAACTTGTTCTTTTTTGCTGAATTTTTGACAGTCTTCATTTAAAAGATTGTGCCTGCCAGTGTTAATGCCATTTACCACAAAAAAGGTTTTATAAATAGTTTTTAAAAGGACTTATCAAACAGCCCTCGTATTAACTCGTTCAAGTTCTTAGGACATTGAAACAAGTTTACTCAACATCAAGTAGGTACCAGTGACATGCGTCCGGTGGCATAGATAGGCGCGGCATGCGCTTGTGTGAGTAGGTATAACAGCCGAGTGCAAACAGTGCCAAAAGGCCCCTCCACATTCGCGCGCGAACGCGCGAGAACTATGTCCACACGTGTCTATCGGGTTTGTGTCTAACTTTTGACAGATCAGCTTTATCTCAGACTATTTGTATCAACTGTTGGTATATATCTGTTGCTTATTACTGATTAGGTAACGTCACAGAAAAAACAACCAGCTCACACTCGTGACTATAGTACAGTTCTGGATAAAACAAAATAATTTCGACACAGATTGATTGTTCAATGTCGCCTGAAATAAATAAAAATACTAGTGCCCTTGAAACATTAAGTTGATAAAGTAATTGTGTTGATACACGCATATTACAAACCACTGATCTCTTTAATGAAGTGTTTACTTTAGCTAACCGGTTTCCTTATGTATTTTATTTCTTGTCGATTTTATTATCAGTTTGCGAACAGTTGTTGAGTTTGCCACATTAATCTCGTAACAGCGTTTTGTGATACCTACTTACGACGGATTTATTTAGTACATTTAAAATGTTGTTTAAAACTGCGTCAAATGTTATCTTTAACAGGTGTATAAGGTGAGTTTTTTTTCTTACTTACACATTCATCTTTTTAATTGACCTTGTTAAAATCATAAACGAACCGTCTTGCATATTAAGTACTAGCTTCCGCCCGCGACTTCGTCCGCGTGGACCCGGGATAAAAACTATCCTATATTTTAATCCAGGCTATAAACTATCTTCGTGCAAAATTTCATTCAAATCGGTTCAGCCGTTTAAGCGTGATTGAGTAACAAACATCCACACATCCAAACATCCAAATTTTCTTTGTAGAAAGATTACTTATTAGTAGGATAATAACACAGAATAAGTAATATAATAACAGGACATGGCGCGTAAAAAATCAAGACACAATACTATATATAGAGCCGTTAAGCTGATATCCACCGATTAGGCGAGGCGATGATTTAATTTAGTCCATATTGGGGCAATATAAAGTTTACAGCTTCGTCAAAGAATGTCTGTCATAATTGTCACAACCCAATATCGTATGCATTTTCGTTCCAGTCGCGTACCTACATTATTATTTCGCGGCTTCCCACGTAGCTCATAGTAAAATTGTCTAGGGGTCGAAAATTAACCCTGTAAATAACAGTGCGCATTGAATTTTATTGGTAACACGGTTAAGTTTCAAGTTTACACATTCGATAGCACGCCTATGGAAAAGGGCCGCACGTCGTTAGTTATAAAAATTCAGTCCAATTTATTTATAATTCAAAAAATAAAGAATTATTTTATATCGGAACCCCGAAAACCATTTATATACCGGGTGTGACCTGTAATAGGAGCAAAAAATTTAAAGTATGATTCCATAGAATATCCGCAGTTATTCTAAATCGGTACCAGTGTTTCAAAATAATTGCATTCGGAAAAAAAAAATGATGTGTTCCATAAGTAATGAATTTTCACATCACGATATCGTAGCATGTAACTTATTAAATATCTTGGTAGAGCACTGGGCACTTAAGTATGCCATAACGATTAATAGTGTATGTTTTCCATATTTTTTTGTGGTTTGTTTTATATTTTGCAAGATTTTTTTGTATTTATAATGTAAAATAATGTTGATAGTATTTCAGTTAAGTAAAACAAGGCAAGGCATGCTATTAGTTCAAAACAAAAGTTATATTACTGTGGGGCATAGCAGCTGACATAGAGTCCATATTTATCCTGCAAAAACGAGCAGTTCGTGCAATGTACGGACTAAAAAGCCGCGAATCACTCAGGGAACTATTTAAATCAATGAATATAATGACCTTGCCTTGTCAGTACATTTACGAAAACATAATGTATGTAAGAAAACACATCACACAATTTCGTAAAAAATGTGATTTTCAGAAATACAGTACAAGAAATAAAGATAAATTGATAGCAGTAAGTATTAGGTTAAGAAAGGTTCAGAAGTCGTTTATTGGATTATGTACACTTTGTTATAATAAGTTACCCAGTGCCACAAGTATGCCAGATAATAAATTTAAGGCCTTTGTAAAACAAACATTAAGTAGTAGAGCGTACTATAGATTAGACGAATATTTGCTAGACAAACTCATATGGTCAGATCCAGTTAGTTATCCCTAATACTTAAGTATAAATAAATAAGTATTTGTTAATTATAATTAATGGATTAAATTTAAATAAATGAGTGTTGGTTAATTAAAGTTAATGAATGGACTAATGTTACGACTCCACCTCTGGATGAATGTTATTTATTAGATTTTTGTAATTGTAGACTTTCGAAAAGTATTCTGTAAGAATCTACTTTGAATAAAAATATTTTGACTTTTGACTTTTTATATTTTCCTTGTTTTTTCTCTGTTCAACCGTTGGAACTGATTGCCGATTGGCTTAATAATCCACCGTTTATTTTTTTGCTCCTATTACAGGCCACACCCTGTATAAAGTATAAGTTCTTATAATTACAGTCGTTTCTTGTCCAACGGGTACCTAAACAATCCGGGTTCTGAGCCACTGACCTACGCCACGTTCGGCCAGGTCGTAGATGAGTCTGCCAATCGCTGGCCCGGAAGAGTTGCTATCCGGTCGGTCTACGAGGATGTAACGCTGACCTATGAACAACTGCTGACGAAAGTAAGGACATGAATACAAAACTCATTGCCTGAACAATCCGGGCTCTGAGTCACTGACCTACGCCACGTTCGGCCTGGTCGTGAAGGCGGCCTTCCACCGCTGGCCCGGGGCAGTCGCTTCCGGTCGGTCTACGAGGATTCTACGCTGACCTATAAACAACTGTTCACTTAATCCCGGCTCTAAAATGCTGACCAATGCCACCTTCGGCCAGGTCGGGGAGGCGGTCTGGTCGGTTTACGAGGATGCAATGCTGAACTATGAACTGCTGACGAAGGTATTTTGTGTCTGTTCAGCAAAAATGTCTCCCCTGTTTCTGAAAAATAAGGATATAAACTGAAGTCTCAGAACAACAAAGTCGAGTAAATTATAAAGACTGAGGCTCTAGTATAAGTTTTACCGAAACAAAACGTTACGACCGCGTTTGCGTTTAGCTGTCAAATCCCATACAAATTGAGGGTAAAACGCAAACGCGATCGTACGCGATATACTAGAGCCTCTGATATCGTGGACAGGTCCACTATTAGATAAGTTAGTTAGCTATTTTCTATGGCGCTGATTACTCAAGTTTAGCACCATCTAGAAGTAGTGAACCTATACATACAGGCGGTCTTCATAATTGACCAGTCTCTGCACCTAGGTTTGACCTAGGTATATGAATAAACCAAAATTTGATTTCAGGCGGATTCTTTAGGCTGCGCCCTAAGGGCGCAAGGAATGGAGAGAGGAGACATGGTGGGCATATGGTCACACAACAACGCTGACTGGATCGTTAGCCTGGTCGGCGCTGCGCGAGCGGGCCTTATATCGGTACCTATACTTACTAAACTTAAAGGTGCGACCACACCGCTGCTCAAAATACGCTAACGCACCGTAAAACGCAGCAAAATGCATGAAGAATACGTAACGCATACGACACGTCAACACATATACGCAGCGTTAAGCACCGGTGTGGTAGCTCCCTAAATAAATAAAAAAAAGCTGTACCCGGTGTCATTGCTCGTATATGGAAAATAAAAGCAACGCACAAAAGGTTTTCATAATACTTACGAGTATTAGTACCTAGTACTTTTATTGTGCCTTTTGAATTTATCTCTACCTCTACCTGTCTACCTAATTATCAAACTATTTCTATTATTTTTATTATTTCTTTTTCGTGCTATTTGCCTCTAATAGTAAGCTCCCAGTCTATAGCAAAACTGATGTACATTATGTTTTATCAATAAATTATGTTTTTGTTTTAAACTTAGGTAAGTCTAGCAAGGTTGATGAAAAATAAACATTCGATTCATTCATTCGTATGTTTGATAATTATTAGTCATCAGTGCGTGAAATACTGTTCCTTGAATCAGTATACAATTAAAGCTTAATTATAATAATATTTAGCTAGGAAGTACTATACGTAAACATACATTTTCAGGTATTGCTGAACCCTCTCTACGAAAAACCAGAACTAAGCTTTTGTATAAACAAAACTGGGATCAAAGCGATCATAATAGGGGACGCAGTTAAGAGAGACTACTTCAAGCTGATAGAAGAACTGGTACCAGAAGTACATACGCATAAACCTTGGTCTATTCGGTCGAAAACGTTCCCTAGTCTGAAGTCAATTATCTCTTGCGATAAAAAAGATTTGCCGTAAGTATATATCTATACAGCGTCTCTTAGGTAAATTAAATTTTATGCGACTTACGTTTATTCAATGCGAACTTATAGATACCGACCTTTTCGATCGGCTTATTCGAATTCCTATATGACCACGCTGAAGTCGAATTCGCCGGTCGCCCTCGCGCAATGACGCATAGTTTCACTGACCGAGAGGCAACCGGATGGCTCGCGGTATTTGAGCTGCCAAAACGTTGTGGAACCGCCCTGTGCAACCCGAACTGAGCCAACTTGGACCGGGCCGAAATTAAAGAGCGGTGAAAAGAAAATTGTCGCCAGGTATTCGATTGAAATAATAAACAGCGTACATACTTTCAAGCAACCACTATTTCAATCGGCTGCCTCACGACAATTTATTTTTTTATATTTTATTATTTTTCCGCCCCAGTCCAAGTTGGTTCATTTCGGGTTGCGAATGAGAGATCTTAAATATGGTGGCGAACAAGATATTATTATTAGCATTCATATAAGAAACACTTATTTTTCGTTTTTTGCAATTCAGAACCTTCCGTGGGTACGTCTGGGTCGCACTTGGTATATTTTTTGAATATGTTTCAGTTTCTCATTGTCCCAAACACTTTCATCTACTAACTACCTAATACTAAGTAATTACAGCGCCGAAATCTACTTTTGAATTCATTTTAGCCGTCATTTTGATTTTCTCGGTCTCGGTCGAAATATGGGAAATAACGTGTGCTGCTCTGCAGCGGCGCAACCATAATGAAAATCAATTAATTATATGGTGAAATAATGTACGTTCAACGTGCATCATTTCACCATATAATTCATTAATTTTCATTATGGTGGCGCCGCCGCAGAGTAGCACACGAAATAACTCGGTTGCCAAAAAGTTCGACGATTTGCTTATAGAAATCGCATTTATAATTTGTTTTACCTGACTATATTGTCCACTATAGAGCCCGATGGTGTCATCGTTCGCAAACAGGGTAACCAAATTTTAAATTATTTTCAGTGGCACATTCTCATTCGACGCTCTAGTGGCGAGCAAGCAAGATGCCTCTCGATATTGTGCCGAGGTTGGTCCTGATGACGGCGCCGTCATACATTTAACGTCAGGAACCACAGGTTTGATTTTGATCCATATTTAGGTGTAATTTACCAAGTGTAAGGGGCCCCTTAAAAAACGGTAGAATAAAATCTTGAAAAAAAAATTAGGGTGCATCGCCTACACCTAGAGTGCGGATTTTTTTTTTCTCTTTAAACCCATGGTGTTTAGCTTGTAGTCAAGTCTTCGTCCTCCCCCCTGCCGGCTAAATGGCTACTACTTACTGGGAGTGTGAAAAAAATCGTGGCAGTAGTACATATAACAAATGTCAAACGATTAAAATATCGAAATGAGGTACAAAATATCAACAATTATGCAGTTATTTTAAAGGGAAAACTATCACGGCTAGACATAACTAGTTACCGAGTAATAGTCGACCAACTGAATGTGTACTTGGAAAGGTCAACTTTCGTTCAAATTCGGCCGACGCAACCGCACCAGTTAGTTGGCGTCTGCGTTTCGATGGAACAAAGACAGACAGGCAACTACAGAACCCTACACTGCGCGTGGCGCGACACGCACTTAGCGATTTTATTGATTAAATCGCAGGCCTGCATAAGTTCTGAATGTTTTGTTGTTTCGTTATAGCGATCAGAAATGCTCTCTTTTACAGGAGACCCAAAAGCAGCTTTAGATGCTCATTTCGGGTACATCAACAACAGCTATTTCGTAGGGAAGAGGCAGACATTAAACGAGGAGCATCACACCGTTTGCGTACAGGTTAACATAGTGCTATAAACTGGGAGGCTGGATCTATCTTATGTTAAGTACTCTTATTTACTGGGCTGTTGACATCTACTTATACGATGAATATATAATTGCGACAGGGACGAAAGCGTTATGTCCGATATAAATGCGATCATGTTCTAGGTAGGCTGATGGAGAAAAACAGAAAGTAGGGGAGACAAGGGTCAATTGGAACGATTTTGACAGAAAGGGCTATTAGGTATGTCCTCATTTTAGAATCAGTCCGGTAAATGTTTTCAACCCTAGCCAGGATATTTGGTTAATTGACCTCATTGTGGCATATTTTTGTAATTATAAGAGTTTTACAAAACATCGGAAAACGTTTCAAATGACCCTGAGCCTGGGTCAGTTGAAACAAAGGCGAAAAGATGAATTAAATTAACATAACTTACTTAAGTTCTTATTGTCTTTACGACATACCTAGAATTCAGGACTTATTTTGGTAACCATACCTGCTTACAATAACGGTTAAAAACAATATTTTTTGTGATGTTCATTTCTCCAATTTTCTTTTGTGGTATTTTTGTACAGATTATCGACTTAATATTGAAATTATTACGTACAATAAATAAACATAGGAAATTAGTGCTGTTTCTATTGCCCCAAATTTTTTTGTCTCAACTGCCTCGTCAACCTGTTGCTAAATATTAAATTAAGTACCTATGTAGAAATATCGGAAGCCTCTGGGTACGAGTAAGATAATACAAAATCAACTAGAATATCCATACTTACAGTAGTTTACGCAATATTTAAATAGCGATCATTTGTTTTTGAATTAAAAACAAATAAATGTCCCCAAAATGTTGACTCCGTGTGGTGAAAAAGTAATATAGCCTCGTAAAAAAACCAAAAGTTATGGCTAGACAAGTCCTAACACAAAGCCGATAATTTCCCCCGCCGATACCACAAATATTTTAGGAGTTATTTAGCTTGTTTCAAATGACCCGCGTTCCTATTGACCCCAGTCTCCATGTGAATACAACACCCATGTCGTACCGGGGATGTGTGGGAATGTCTATCATTTAATAGTTTATGGCTGCCCATGATATGAATTGAAGCCGGTAACATAACGTATGTATACCATGCAGACAATTATATTAAACTTTAATATTGTGTTTGCTTTAAAATATGCACATTTCCTTTGGTAATTAAAGGAAATGTGCATATTTTGAAGTCAAGTAGTAAGTTGTTATAGAGTAAGTAACAAGGTAATTAATAAAATACTGTATCAGTCTGTCTGAGACAGGCTATTTATGTTTACGGTTTTCATTTTTAATTTTTGAACATAAATATGTATTTTCAATACTTTTATAATAAATACATACATAGAATTTCACCACCGCCTTTCTTCCCGTGGGTGTCGTAAAAGTCCGCTAAAGGGCCATTTGCATGGTGCATCAACTCGTATGCGATTTTCATTACATTGCGGGGTAGCGGAATACGACGAATTCAATCAAACCCTGCAATGTAATAAAACTCGCATGCGAGTTGTTGCCCCATGTAAATAGCCCTGAAGGGACCAGGGTTGAAGTGCGTTGTGGGCGATGGGCTAGCAACCTATCACTGCAATATCACATTTTGTCGATCTTTTATACCCACATTGGCCACAATTATGCTAAAAGTGGCGCTGGAATATACGTTTCATGTGCTCTGCTTACCCCTTTTGAGAATAAAGGCGTGAATGTATGTATTTATGTATGTATATATATAATAAATTAATATAGTTAATATAAATATAATTAACCCTTTTTCAGGCCGGCAGTTGCAAAATGACACTTGAATTTTAGAGAGATTCACACGGCGACGATTAACGAACACGCGACTGTCGCGCGACACTAACCATATATTATGTCACATCCATCACGTATATCGATACTATCGATATACGTGATGTAGTACGCGATACAGTATGGATTCGATACTGTATCGCGTATGTTGCGCTGCTAAAAGTCGCCGTGTGAAATCCGGTCTTAGTGCTACGCAAAAAAAAAACAAGATACGAGTTTGACATGTGGTCGATATAATATAACGGCTCTACCTGAAAAAGGGCGACGTGTACCTAATAAATAAATAAAATATGGTTTGATGGTGTCTCCACAGGCCCCGCTGTTCCACGCCATGGGTTCGGTGATCACGACTGGCGCTGGTCTCCGCCACGGAGCCACACTGGTCCTGGCAGCGCCTGTATATAATCCCAACATGAACTTGAACGCCTTGATAAATGAAAAGTGCGTAGCGAACAATACTTAAATATACTACGTGTTTTTTTCAATTTCCGTTAATTGCAAGGGGCATAGGTTAGGCAAATAAAGTTAATTTCTCCAAAACAGTAGTATCTTAACTCTTACTGTTATCAAGATATTTAATATTTTAATTTAATAGTGGCTAAGGAAAGAAGATTTTGTAAAATTAAACATATTGATTTAATAAAAAAAAAAAAAAAACAGATTTGCAGCTTTTTTCCCGCCGAGGTATGCACCTACAGTGCTTTTCTCAAACATGCATTTAAATAAAATAAAAAACTCAACCTTTTTTATTGCGGAAGCCATGACGTCGTGTCATGCATTGATATTGAAAACAAAAGAACTCGCCACGCCCGAAAAAGCCGATAAAGAACACAGTCAATATTTCATTGCATGTTTGAGAAAAAATATTATTATGTAAAATAACATAACATTTTATACATAAGAATTAAAACGGGACAATCGGGACATAACCATGAGTGATGTTATACTTTTGCGCAAATTTAGTAACGTTCTTGGCTTTAGTATCCATTAGCTCGCACCTCATACCCACATTAATAGAGGCATATCAAACGCAGATTAAACGATAAATACTTAAACATGTATTTTAAATTTTACACAGATGCACAGTTCTGAACGGCACGCCGACGATGTTCGTCGACTTGCTCAATGTGGCGAGGTCTGCGGGCGCCAGCCTCAGGCTGCGCGTGGCGCTCACAGGAGGGGCTCCCTGCAGCCCGCAGCTCATACAGGACATCAAGCGACATCTCAAAGCTGACATGGTTTCGGTACGCTCTAAAAGTGCTTAAAAGTGGATGGAAAGGAGAGGCCAAGTGACTTCGTGAGGACACCGGTCTAATCCGAAAAGTTCGAGTTTTCACAGGCAGAGTGGGACAGTCGCTTTCATAGAACTAGAGCCTACGCGAAATCTAGGGATAATGTTCGAGAGTCGACCCTGGTCTCTCTCAGGGTACATCCTTGAAAACGCTACGATGAAGATGGTGAAAGGACTGGCAAAGTGCTCTAGTGCCTTTTGACTGCCATTCTTCACGTACAGAATTCTCACTCATTAGCTGGTCTTCGTTGTAATGTAAGTGAGCGGAACTAAAACCTCTTTATATCAAACTAAGGAGGCTGCTATTGTATTATATCTACCTCCATTTCTAGGTCCTAAGAACTATAGTCGACGAGTAGTGGATGGTTTTCCATGCACATCACCTAAGCGATCAAAGAGATTAAAGTAATTATTTTAATTACACGTAATATAAAATGAACTAGTAGGCATCGACGATAATTTTATTGAAATATATGTTGCAGAGTTTATTCGGTTTGTCGGAAACTACGGCAGCTGTTTTCCAGTCTCTACCTGACGATAGCACCGAACTAGTCGCAGACACTGTCGGATACATTCACGATCATGTTGAAGCGAAGGTGAACCTAGAAACTTTCATTTCATACAATTACCATAACTTATAAATGGTTTGGTATATTATTATTTATTATTGCCTTTCTCAGGTAGTTGACGATGATGGCAAGACTTTACCCTTCGGTAGTCCTGGCGAGCTGATGGTGAGAGGCTATTGCAACATGATTGGCTACTGGGGTGAACCGAAGAAAACAAGAGAAACTCTCAGAGAAGACGGCTGGTTGTACACCGGGTAAGACACGAATGAATTATTTTTTTATTTTTATGAATGGTCATTTAAAAATTAATAGACGCCACATATACGCTTCTCATGGCGGATCAAATGTGATCAAGCACTAAATATTTGTATCCGTGCATCAGTGGTATTAATAGCGAGAATATATTCAGTCAATTCCCACCGGCATGTATTTGAAGACAATTGAGCACGCTCTCCTTTAGAGCTGATGAAAAAAAGGAAATCCTAATTACCTCCGTCTTGCCTGCACTATGTTAGACAGCACACCACTGCCGTGTGGCTGTTTTCACCAATGAATAATAACTTCAGGTACTATATTATCAATCCAGTCTTTTCCATATAGGGATAAGTTCATCTTGAGCGAAGACGGGTACGGTCGGATAGTGGGTCGGCTGAAGGACATCATAGTGCGCGGCGGTGAGAACATCGCGCCCAAGGAGATCGAGGACCTGCTCAACACGCATCCAGACATTATCGAGAGCCAGGTTACAACTTACATTCAACTCTCAACACGAATCCTGGCACAACTAGATGAATAAGCTTTACATTCACTGCCAGGAACCCGCCTAGCGGGCGCTCTGTTTTTCAACTACTTAGCGGGAAATCCACGACTTAGTGCTACGAATTGATTGGTAATGAATGTGGCTAAGTATACCCTTTGTACTATTATGTTTAATCAATAGTAAGTAGCAAATTAGTGGATGCGGGTACAGTTGACACTGAGAGTATCGCGACTATAAACCTTATTTAAAGCTTCCGTCGTTATTATCGTAGAAGTAAAAAGTAAAGTAGTTAGACCATTACTTGTACAGGTGGTGGGCGTCTCCGACGAGCGGCTGGGCGAGGAGCTGTGCGCCGTAGTGCGCTTGCGCGAGGGCGCAGCCTTCGGCGCGGACGACCTGCGCCAGCACTGCGCCGGTCGCCTCGCCAGGTTCAAGATACCGCGTCTGCTGCGCGTCGCCGACCACTTTCCCAAGACTAACTCCGGCAAGATACAGAAGTTCAAGCTTCGGGACATGATCGAGTCGGGGAAGCTCTAACTTTGATCGACGTTAAGGACATGCGGTGTAAGACGATCAGTGGAGCAGACAGAACAGCACATACTATTTATCCTCGTTTTTCACCTTATTGAGTTGTTTAAGGTGAATAAGTTTCTGACGCAAATGACATTTTCTATACAAGCTTTTATTGCCGACTGTACTTTTTTCTGCACAGTTATCAAGTACTCGTTGAGAGGGTACTAATACCAATGATCCCAACCACGAAGGGTTTAACTTGTGTAGTTTAGGAGTTGACATGGCCGCTTTCAGTTTCCATAATCTGCCATAGGTAATAGTCTATTTAGTCTATTTAAAAATAAGTACTTCATTATGTAGCTGTACCAAAACGCATAATAAGCGCTGTGTTTTCGTTTGGCTTTTGTTTACTTATTTTTTACATATTTATTATGCTATCGGTGAGGATCTGTTATTAGCTCACTGTCACTACTGTTATAAGCTACTGTGTAGTATTTAAGCTGATGATCTTCCTATATAAATAAATAAATAAATAAATAAATAAATCAGCTCAGTGGGGTCATGATATTGTATTGTCAAAAGTAAGTAGGCGCCAAATTTCAGTTCAATCGGATACAGGCATGTTGCTGAAATAGGGTTTGCAAATATTGAAGGACAACTTACATACGAACAATGCGAGCTAAATAAAACCTTGTAAAAAGTGATACCTACAGTTTCTTTGTAGTCGATTGTACATAGGTCGAGTTGCTATTGAATTCACGGTTAGAGACTGCTTTGCCATAATACGAATTGATTGGTTAAAGCTACGCTAGGATATGTACAATTGAACATTTGTTGAATTTGTTCTTCGATTTACACTATTATCCGAACAAAATGTAAATAATATGTATTTATTAGACTTTATTACATTCCGATACTTATGTACTTACCTATATTGAATGTCACGATATTGTTATTATTATAATAAATGTTACGCGTATATTCCTGTTTGGCAGCTCCCAGTCACCCAGAAGGTTTAATTGTTGAAGGTATGTGCTATGTTATGAATACAATAGATAAGGACGACTACTTACAGTCTGAATGTTTGAATATGTTGTTTCTGAAAAAAAAACGTGTTATATCCTAAAATGTCCTGTGCACATATTTGGTCGCTACGTCCTCCGAGTTTATTTAGTATCTACCTAGGTATTCAATTTAGTGCTGGAACATCTGTAAGTAACTAAATTTAGAACCACATTTAAGAAGTAGATTTGTGTCAGTGCATCTGGAAAGGTACCTAGTCACGACATCTAGTTACCGAGTTACATGAGTTTTTGTGGAAGCTGGTGAAAAAGTGCCAAAATGGGTTTGTGTTATAATTGGGTTATTTACATCCTAAGGAACACGTGTGTACAAGAACATCAGTAAAATGATGTTTTTTAGTATATTTCTCCGACTATAAAGTTTAGTAGTCAGGGTACCTTGTCACGCCATGTCTTAAAAGCTTTTAAATTTTGAATAATTTTGTCAATATTTCCATCGCGGGTAGTCAACTACCTCTTTCTAAGATAAGGTATAGGATCGGTCTATAGCAAAATAGTTTTTTGAACAAAAAAAACTGAATGTTTTTTATATATTTTTTTTTATGAAAAATAATCAATGAAAAAAAATTGGTAATTGAAAATTAGGTAACGGTAAATTATATACTAATTATTTTAAGGAAGATTTAAATAAATTAGGTTTGGTGGAATTCTCTGAGAATTTGCGCTATATTAAAAAAATCCAATAATTATATTATTACAGACATTACATTTACTGTTTTATTTTGTTTTGTACTAAAACAAAGCATTTTGATTTAAATAAACATTCCCGGAATATTTCACCAAGCCTATTTCATCGATATCGATACAGAATTGCACCTTCACTATCGTGTGTCGTGACGCGACCATGCTGAGAATAGATTGAGGGAAAATACCGATTAGGTATATTTCTCCTACTAATACCAAGGTCGCGTCATGTGTTGTTTCTATATTAATAATAATTAATTTGTTGATCTCGAATTTAGTCAATGAAAAATTGAGCTGTGATTTTAGTTGTTTGACGTATATAATTAGTAATATTGATTGAAAGACTGATAAATCATAAATTAGGTGCAGTTATGTACACAATTGAGTTATTTTTTCTAGTTACTCCATAGATGTAAGATAATGACTTAGCGTGACAAGGTACCCAGTTTAGTAAAATGCTAAACTTGATGTCTTACATGACTAAAACAGAAGTTTTTATAAATAAGAATACATTGATTTCCGCTATATTTATCCTTAATAACATTTTGTTACAGATATTTCTTGCATTATAGGTACTAAAATAGTGATCTTCGAGTTTAAGTTACTAAAGTTTAGTAAATGTCGTGACAAGGTACCCTAGTTACGCTTCCATACAAAAGTTTCGACCGAGTCACTAAACTTTATTGTTAAAAAAAACTGCTTTAACACCATTTCTATTATACCATTGTGGTACACCACGCTAAATACCATTTGATCTTGTGATATAGCATGAATATACAAATTATTTCGTTGGTTTTTAACTATATAACTAACAGTTTTAATCTCGTTATTTTATGAATTGGGTATAATTAACACTTTCGTGTTTCTTCCACCCTGGCATGTTCAACCTAAGAAATCAGAATAATTAACATGTATTTTTAGACAATTCACCTTTATTATAATTCTATAACATTCAAAGATTATGATTATACCCTTCACTATGTAACTTCGAAGTAGAAGTGTGTTTTTTGCCACTATAAACTTTAAATGCAATTTTCTCAACTTGTGCATTTCGGAAGTCTAAAATTCAAAAATTTATATAAAAATAGTGGTTTCACCTACAGTCATTGTTCTTTTTTGTATTGATAGCAAATTTAATCTACTTTTTGGAACTAAGCATAACTCAATACCTGAAACAAGGTACCTTTCCAGATGCACTGACACATTTTATCTTTACGAACTCTTTATTCAATTACTCAAATTCTGATAGCAAAAATAAGCCCCAATACGTGCGCCGCAGGATTAAAAACGTTGCCAGAAACGACCATAGCGACACACTTCATTCGTATCAAAAACAATGTAACTAATTTGAAGCTAATATTCCTTTCTAAGTGTTTGTCAAACTTTTCAAATACGATTACTTAAAATCACGCCCTCCAAAATATTTATTACCAATTTTCTAATAAAATATATTTATAAAAACTGGTAAGGGAAATATCGGTCCTGTTAGAGCTAAATGAGCCAATCCATCAGTCGTTGCCCAGTTTCGCTATCGGGCAGATTCGCGATGTTGCCGTTCATACTGTTAACGTTGCTAGTGTTTGTTACCGCATTGCATTTGTTTCTAAGGTATTCTCATGCAGGGCGGCTGATCGCCAAAATTCCTGGGCCGGACGGATGGCCTGTGATTGGAAACCTCCTACACGTTTTATTACCTCCAGGTAAAATATTTTAATGAAAACAATTATTAAAGTTACAGGCAAATTAATAAAACTTGGAACTTGCTAAAATGCTTACAGATCAACTATTTCTGTTTGTGAGAAAGCTGCGAGCGGATTTCAAAGGACCAATATTAAAACTTACATCATTCAATATACGAGTTATAAATATTTACGACCCAGACGACATCGAGGTACGAAAAACCAGTTAATGCAGTCACGTAAACTGAGATTCTTATCGTCGTAGTTATCGTTGTTGGCATTTTTGATTAAATTTTCTGATAATGGATAGAGATGAATGGAGATACATTAGTATTTATTCCTTGAAAATGTTGTTATCGCCTTTATTTTCAATTTCACTGTCAGACACAATTTATTATTTTTTACATAGGTATTGAGTTTCAGATAATACTTTCTTCAACCCGTTTTATCGAGAAACGTCATCCTTACATATTCCTTGCGCCGTGGCTCGGCCAGGGGCTGCTCGTGAGCAATGGCAAGTAAAACGTACCAGAATAATATTAACATTAACCTTAGGTATACATCTCTTAAAATACGCGACTGTACAATAGACATCTACTAAAACTGAAGAACAAGAATGTTATAATAATGGAAAAGATAAGCGAAAGACGAGCTTCACGATCGTTGCTTTTGTACAGTCAAGTGTAAAAATATGAATCGATATAATACTCTCATAAATATGTACCGAAACTTGAATCCGTTGACATTAAGAGCGATGGGACATATTTATGAGTAAATTTTGTGCACCCATATTTTTACACACGACTGAACCTAAATTTGATACTTACAACAAACTAACTACCAAATCATATTACAACTTAGCTACTCGTACTAAGTTAAACATTAAAATGATTCTCTTAATACAGGCCAGAAGTGGCACCGAAGGAGAAAATTACTCACCTCGGCATTCCACTTCAACATCCTGAAGCAGTTCTGCACGACGATCATCGAGCAGACCGAGGTACTGCTGGACCGCGTTCAGGACCAGATCGGCAGCCCCCAGACCGACCTGGTACCCATCATAACTAAGGCTACTCTTCGGATCATGTGCGGTGAGTTTTACTATACTGTCTATGCGTACTGATTAATGTGCCAATGGAAAGTTGCTAATAAGATTATGGTAAATTCATAAAATTTCCTGTAGATAATTTCCTAAAACGGAAACTTTATTCTATCTATCTATTTTTGTAACTTTCCGCAACTTGCACATCTAAGTATAACTACGAGTAACTATGCCTGCGCCGTTAGCCATTATGTACTAAATCGTACCGAGATTACTTACAAGTATTAAGGGTTTTTTTAATGCCTAGTTGATGCACCTAATCTGGCAATCAAATGCTTCTACAAATATAAGATGTGTGTCACAAGCACCATATAAGTAATTAGAAAGTTAAAAGATGATAGATCTCTTCACAGAAACTTCTATGGGAACGTCGATGCGCGAAGGTATAGAATCAGTCTCAAACAAATACTTCAGAGCGCTCCATTCGCTTGGTTACTGTGTGATCACCCGGATGACCAGACCTTGGCTGTATCCCGATGGGATGTTTTACTTCTCTGCACTATCGAGAATGCAAAAGTCTGCCCTGAAATACTTACACAACTTCACAAATCAAGTAATCCAAGAAAGAAAAGTATATAAAGCTACGAATGGGAAATTTGAGAACAGTGTTGAATTGAGCGGACGCAAAAGCAAACAAGCCTTGTTGGATTTGCTCCTAGAAAATGAAAGGGATAATAAAATTGATGAGAATGGAATCAGGGAGGAAGTGGACACTTTTATGTTTGAGGTGAAACAACTGAAATAAAGTCCTGTAAAACAACGAGTAAGCACTGAATACAAGCTTTACATTTTGCAGGGTCACGACACAACAGCTACAGCACTTTCCTTTATGATTATGAGGATCGCCAACGAACCAATAGTGCAGGTAACTATACGATTTTTTTAAATAGTTAAATTATGCTGCACGCAACATTTTCCAAAATGGTCTAATGTAAGCATACAATGTTACCAGAATGGTATTTACGAAGAACTACAACGGCTGTTCGGAGAGTCTAAGCGCCAAGTAACGTATGAAGACCTGGGCGAGATGAAGTACCTAGAGTGCTGCATCAAGGAGTCACTGCGCATCTATCCGAGCGTGCCGTTCATAGCCCGCTACCTCACTGAGGACGTAATGTTAGGTGAGATCTTACTAATATCACATTGGTCGCCCGCCCACACCCACATAACGAACCTTTGACGAGTAAGGTCTAATAGTCAACTATTTTAGCCACCTATTGTGGCCCTCTATTATTCAGAATTAAGATTGAAAGTGTTAACTATTGGGTCAGTTTCTTTTTAGAAGCTTTTAGTGCTGTTTTCAGCACGGCTATCACAAGACGGCGCGCGAGCTCTCTCGATTGTTCTCGCACTATACCTCTCTTTTTAAGTGTTTTAATAAGAGAGAGACGGATAGAGCGAGAAAAATTGAGAGAGCTCGCGCGCTTTCTTGTGATATCCGTGCTGGAGCGTTTATCTAATACATGGGTCAATGTATCATACTTAAACAATAATCTCGCAAGTAATTGATACGGTTTCAATGCTATGTTAAGTAGCATGGGTATCACTCACCATCATAATGTGACTTCGAATTTGATTCTTGCAGAAAGGGTTTCCTTGGCAACGGGATCAATTATGTGTATTGTTTAATATATACCACGTACATGACCTGCGCAAAATTCGGCCTTGTAGAGCGGTTAATCACCGTCTGCGCAGGACAATACGAACAAGGTGCGAACTAAAGTTTGTTAGGCATAACCAACATCTGTTTCCAGGTGGCTATCAAGTACCGGCAGGAACGATATGTCAGATCAACGTATTTGACATCCACAGAAATGAAACACTGTATCCGGATCCTGAGCGCTTCATACCAGAGAGGTTTAGCAATGGGAAACGACATCCGTACGCCTTCATTCCTTTTAGCGCTGGGCCAAGGAATTGCATAGGTAAGACGATTTAGAATAAAAGTGACATGTATTTATGTTCATTATTATTAAATAGGATTATGCAGGGTGATTGCATATTTTTTCGAAGGATCGTTAGAAACTGAGGATGTACGTATCAACTGTCATGTTTACCATGAAACAATTTCTAGTTTAGAAAGTTGCGGCACATATACTACCCGTTGCTGCAGGAAGTTCAGTAGCAGTTACTTCATGGACAGAACGTCAAAAATATATTTACCCTTCACCACCTTGTTTCTTTGTAGGTAGGTAACAAGGCGATAAACGACTGTACATAAGTAAGTTATTTGTTATACAAGAATGCAGTTGTATTTTAACCGCGAGTGTGGAATTGACATACGAGCTAGCGAACACAAATCTTTTCACCTCACTAAAGCGAGGAAAATACAGCATTAGAAAAAAGAAAAAAAAACATTAAAAAAACAACAATAACAAATAAAAACTATAATAAAAAAAATGAAGAGAACATTAAAAAATAAAATAAAACATTAAAAAAAGAAAAACAAAAAAAATAAGCCTTAAAAAACACGTAAAGAAAATGAGATGGGCGAAAATTGTCCTGTCTGGACTGGACATGTTATTATATTTAAAAAAGTATATTAGTTACTGGTTCTGATTTCAAATATTCTTTGTAAGTTTGTACCCTTGTGGATAAAATACAGTTTTGTTATCTATTTTTTAAGAATGAAAATCGGCACATGGCTCGAACAAAAATTAGGGCTTTTATATCTGGCAAACGAATCAATAAATTGAAAAATGATTTTAAGAAACACATAGGTAATATTTTTGAACAAGCTATCCAACAATGCACATACTATATGGGTATAACGAGAAGAAAAAAATACATTCCCACTTTAGGTATAAGGCAAAAAAAATATTCTAGTTTTTATTCTACTGTTAAGTCGGCTTGATTGATTTATATACCCATGCCGAATTACAGTTATCTAGTAGTAATGGTTACTGAACTAAGCCGAAGACGGACAGACTATGAGGGAAAAAGTAACTACAAAGAAAACTATAAGGGTTCCTTGTTGACTACGGAACCCTAAAAAGGGCTTTCCGAGCTAGTGAGGTGAAAAAGTATTTATTTATCAGCTAACTTAAAAAAAAAACGATAATTGGATTTTTACCGTTTTTTGAAAGTGATATTATATTCTTGTGTGTGTGTGTGTAGTCAAGTGTTTTAGTACAAGTAAGTTCAACGACCAAGCATAACAAGGACCACGGACGCTATAAATATCGGGCCGTGGACTCTCATTAGATAAGGGGGCAAGGAGTTCCTTTGTCCACATTATTCATGTAGCTCATTTATCTATCTGATAGGTATGTTAGATATTTGTAACTAAACACTTTACCTACTTGGATAGCGTAGGTATGTAAGTACAGTCAGCATCAAAAGTAGCTAGGTAAGCTAACGAAGACGTCAAGTCTTTATTAAAAGGGTATAAGAGCTTTTGACGTCTTCGATTGCGTAGTTACTTTTGATGCTGACTGTACCTATTTTTATGTTATAATTAGCGTTATACCCAACATGAGCTCCTCCTGTTCCTCCTGATTAGTTAAATCTCTGTTTTGATTCAGGTTAGAGATCAAAAGTATTTTGATACGACTTACAGCAAAAATATATTACTTACCTGACTATTGATTTGAAATTAGAACTTATCAGGTCATGAATGCATCATGTTTTATTGTTAGTAACAATTGGTCGCTTCCAAGTCTCGTTCTCCAAGTTCTCGATAAAAATATTATATATATATACCTATGTTCAAAAAGTACTGTGGTCGATAGTGTGACTCGTACAATGCATCTTGCATATATTATTTGTGTTATCTTATCGTTCACTGCATTCCAAAGGACGGAAATAAACCCCGCGCGCTTTAATGTAGGAGGATACGTAGGTCGGGTAGGTATAATGAAATAATCGATTTGTTACATGTATGGAATGACAGGAAAAAGATAAAATTATACATACTAATTATATTCTACGTATTAAAAAATATTGAGGTCGTGTCTCATTTTTACCTGTAATAAAGCGCAAAATACACGTTTACTAAAACGAAACTAGAGTAAAATGTTTCAGAATGTAAGCATTTCATGTCACAGAGAGCAGGCTCATGTAATAATATAATAATATAATAATGTAATATGTAATATGTATGTAATATATTGAAATGGCATCAAATATAATGACCACCAAAAAATGCTTTGATATCCTAAGCTCTTTTACCAAAAAAATATACTGAACACCAAATATAATAAATCTACCATTACAATAGTACTAGCTGTTTTAGTAACGAACGCACATTAAATTGTATTCGAAGACGAAATTTAGTAAATGATCACCAAATCTTAGCGAGCAAATTAATTCAATATTTCTACCTAAATAACCCACTATGATTGCCATAAAGTGTATGAATAAAATAAAATAAAATAGCCTTTATTTCCAGCATAACATTAAAACATTTAAAATACTTGAATATGATAGAAGCGGTTTTTTTTTATTATTTAAAAAATATTTATTTTTAACTGGACGCCCATTTATGGGCAAAGGCCTCCTCCAATATAGATATGTTAGATAATAAAGTGTATGCATGTTACCAAATAAAGTATAATGATACCAAATTAGCGCACCCCACTTCCACGTGGTCTCGTCTGTCCTACCCCTAGAGTGTATATAAAAGCCCGCGGAGACAACTCGCGAAGGAGTGTCAGTCCGACCCAAGTCGGGCCTAGCTGAGTTTCTTGCTGGACTCTTCTCAGCTAGGCTAGGTTTTAGCGAACCAGCGATAAAACTCCCAGTAGTTCGACACCACCCACACCCCAGATTCGGTTGATACCGTTCAACCAATCTCACTGGAGCGCAAACTCGTAGAGTATTCCAGTGTACAAACTTTCCCGCGTGGTCGTGCCGGAGGCTCCCCCTGGATTTTCCCCAGGCTACCCTCCAACCACGCAATTCGACCGCTATATTGGGTTCGTCCTATTATAGCAACAGTCAGGTTAAAAAAAAAAAAAAAATCGCGAAGGAGGTCCTGAGTTGAAGCGCACGTGAAACGAAGGGCCGACGAAGCGAGTTTCTAGCGGGAGCACGGGTGGAGTGCGGGAGACTGAGTCCCAGAAACGAAACCGGGGCTCCGTCGAATTTAGGATATTATTTTACTATTTTTGGGTTAGCAATGATTTATTAGGATGGCATTTTCTTTAATAGGATAGTAAGATGTTATAATTTGGGTTATTATTTCACATTAATAGGAGACAAAATTTTGGTGATCATTTACTATTTTTGGGTTAGCAATGATTTATTAGGATAGCATTTTCTTTTATAGGATAGTAAGATGTTATAATTTGGGTTATAATTTGACATTAATAGGAGATAACATTTTGGTGACCATTTAACTATTTTTGGATTAACAATGATTTATTAGGATGGCATTTTCTTTAATAGGATAGTAAGATGTTATAATTTGGGTTATTATTTCACATTAATAGGAGATAAAATTTTGGTGATCATTTACTAATTTTGGGTTAGCAATGATTTATTAGGATAGCATTTTCTTTTATAGGATAGTAAGATGTTATAATTTGGGTTATAATTTGACATTAATAGGAGATACAATTTTGGTGACCATTTAACTATTTTTGGATTAACAATGATTTATTAGGATAGCATTTTCTTTAATAGGATAGTAAGATGTTATCATTTGGGTTACTATTTCACATTAAAATGGAGATAAAATTTTGGTGATCATTTACTATTTTTGGCAGTGTTCACTGCCAAAAATTGTTTACAAACCACGAACAGTGAAAAAAAGCCACATCACCGCGTCTTTACTTTATGTAGCAAATATTGTATCTGGATTCAGATCATGAACGACTAAATTAAGAGGACCGCCGATATGCCATTATAAGTATGAGATTTTTCATTGTGATCATAAAAAAAAATTGACCATGTAAATGAAGTTATATTTAGGTTAGGCGGGCTATGGGCTTATTTTATATATAAAAACCTGGAGGCGTAGCTCGGTTGCCATTTTATCACTTATCGTTGTGGTAAACACTCCTATCACGCTCTGACAAGTATGCGAGTGCGAGAGTGACGGATGCCTTATCCACAACGATAAGTGATAAAATGGCAACCGTACTACGCCCGCTGTAGACATTGGTCCTGTCCTGTTCAAATACAAGTACCTATAGCAAGCTGTCATTAAATATTTTCAGGCATGAAGTTCGCCATGATGGAGCTGAAGGCGGTGACGAGCGGGCTGTTCCGGCGGTTCCGCGTGGAGCCGGTGACGCGGCCCGAAGATGTCCGCTTCAGCGGCGACTTGGTGCTGCGCGCCGCGCATCCGCTCTACGTGCGCTTCGTGGCCCGAGACTCCCACTCAAGTGTATAAGGGATGATTCTCAGGAAAACGCAACGCGTTGTCTCTACCGACGCCCAGGAACATTAACAGCGGTGTCCAGCGGCTAATTTGTAATCTACCTGTACCATTAATTCTAATATTATAGAGACACTGGTACGGAGAGCGGTGAAACGGCATACCACTTTTATTGAGTGGGTGGGACTGTTTCGCGTAACTTTCTAGACGTTTTCTCCGAACTTATATTAAGTATCATAACGTCTGAGTATATTTTATTAAAATCCGGTGTAAATCCGAAAGCTGACGCAATTCATGTTAGCAACCGCTGTCAATGATGCTGGGTACACATTTTGTACTAAAGACGTACGTACAGTTAGTCGACGCCAAAATATATGTATATATGTTTCGCAATGGAACAAAATGAATTAGTGAAAACATATTTTGATATCGGTTGTATAGACACGTGTATATACGACATGTAACCGGATTTTATGTTATCAAACCAATAGCTCGTTAAATGAGTAATGATATCGAATTAACTCCATTAATCTTAATTAAACGTATTATTTTACTTATACAAACTATTAATTAAACTAGGTAATGTAAAATATCCCTGATTTTTATTAGAGAAAATATTGTTTTGAATCCATAATAATATTTTATAATTTTCGGTAGGTACGAGTACTTATTGTAAATACCTCCGTCTAATTTAGTACCGGCTTGGGCAGTTGCAGGATTTCGGCCTGGCTATGCTTGCAATGGCAAACATTCTCTTTTTATTGTGCATATCAACGAAATAATTTTACCAACAGACGGTAATATATGCTTGCTGGGGTATTTTCCGCGCCAGAACGGTACCTACGAATTACCTAATAAAGGATGACTCACGTTAGAACGGGACGTGACGGGCCCGGGCCGTAATCGTGACGAGCCGTCAACGAGCTTATTTGCTTGTCACATTTTGCGACCGGGCCGTGTCCGAGCCTGCACCGAGCCGAGCCCCGTCCGCTGCTCGGTCACCGGGCCGGTACATTATACAAAAAAAGAACAGCGGAGCGTTGTTGTAGTCCAACGAGCCGTGTCCGGGCCGGGCCGGGACCGACCGTCGTCCGAGCCTCGGATGTAGGTAGAACGGCCGTCAAACGTTGGTGTTACATATGAGCGACCGGGCCGTGCCGACACCGAGCCGCTTCCGAGCCTCGGCCGTGGCCCGGCCGGACTTGGGCCGCGCAAAAACGCCGTCGTTTTACTGAGAAAACGGCCCGGGCCGGACACGTCCCGTTCTAGCGTGAGTCATTCTTAAATAGCATGCAAGTTTGACGCACCTAAATTAAAACGAAAGATTACGCATGCATTATTGCCGAGGCGCGGAAAGTAAGGAATTGCCTGACGAGTCCAGACAAGAGATGAGTTAGGCAACGGGTTGCCTAACTCATCCCCGGGGTTAACCCGGGGGTTTCGGCCACAGCAAATGTGGTGTTTTTCTAATGAGTGATATTGTTTGTCTAAAATACTTTCGTATTAGTCGGATATTGATTCGGCAATAGTGCTTACCCAACTTACTTACTGTACACCGTAGGTACAGGTGACTGCATTATCATGATTTAGTTAAGTAATTGAGAAAAGTACTAAAATGATCGTCTATATATTTGCTGTTGACTGTACTCATCACTGAAACATTTGGCCTTGCCGGGATTTAAAACCAGAACCGTCATCTTTGCAGACGGGGTCACTACCAACGTATAGTCAGCGTCAGTAGCACCCAAGGTAGCCAAATATTTCGGTACACGTCTTTATTACTGTAGGAATAAGGGTGTGTTACGAAATATTTGGCTACTATGGCTGCTACTAAATATATGACGCTGACTGTACTTAAACTAAAACGCATCTCAATGCAGGGAGTAAAGAAAATTAGGTATTGATTTATTTACAGATATCGCTTAAAATCGATAAACCTGTCGTATCTCATGCAAAAACTAGACTGTGATAGTACTTAAATCTAACATTATTCACTCATCATGCTCGGTACAGACAGCAACACACAGAGCAGACCTTATCTCCTTGTCGTAAGGTTCACAATTAGACAGCATTATTGTGTTGCCGATGGTACGTAGCCGGTCACTGATAGTGTTCGTCGGAGCCGGTCGGCGGGTACACGTAGATGCCCATCTCGTCAAGTTGCTGCTGCAAATGGCGCTCCTCTTGAACCAGGGCCTGAAATAATAGGAAAATACGATAATTAGGCCAAGTACCTAATCCCACTAAGGAATTTGCACTAACCTATTATGCAGTAACATAGTAATAACGACCTATAAAAGTCTATGCAATAATTATGGTATGCAAACAATATTCAATCATTGAGAACATACTGATTATCATAAAGCAGGTACACACAACCGCTATTTCTAGTTGTTTAAGCTTGCTGCGGATCCCAGAGGCCAAAGACGAGGCTTCTTTCTTCAAAGGCAAGCACAGCAAGACTATAAAGCAGACAACACTTAGTTCGTACTTATGTTATGTTGCCCTGCTAGGGACCAAAGTTGTACTTTTATTCCCTGATATTCTAGTTTTACGAAGGTGTGATAAGCAGCAGTGTGTGGCACTCGGTAGTAAAATTATTTCCGACTTCAGATTCTTCTTTAAAATCCCGCGGTACAGTGATACTTGTGATATAGGCAATGCCTGAAATAAAGAATAATAATAATAATAATATCAGTCAGAATTATATTGTAGAATCTTTCGCTTCCATTTTGCTCCCTTGAGACACAATCTCTGCTACTTCCAAATAGGAGTCGTTGTCCACATAGGTACACATACAATATATCAAGTTGATTGGACTCACGTAAATGGGATCGGCTCTGAGGATGGCGTGGTTTTGCTCACGCAGCTCCTGCAGGGATGAGAGCAGGTTCACTGTATCCACGTTCACGTTGGTCAATTGGCTCTGAAAACAGATTAAAGGTCTTTTAGAGTTCATTTAAGCATGATAAACAGAAAATACATTCATATTCTGGATGGGATATTGCACTCGTAAACATTTTAATAAATTAAAAAAATACTTACCTAACCACTAATAACTATTATGATTAATAAATGATTAATACTAATAAATACCTATATTAATGATTAATACTAATAAATACCTATATTAAAACCTTAATGATTAATTAGTTAATCATTAGAGTTTAGAGGCTTTTCTTGACTCTATGGTTAGCCATATACAGTCAAAAAAAGCCTCTATTTATTTAAGGTCTATGTACACCCCACGTCACAGTATCTGAAGTAATAATATGTAGATAGTCGTGCGGATCGTGAGGTGTCAACGAACACGGCTCGTATTGCAGGACCGGCTGCAGCACTCACCTGCACTTCCAGCATATCCAGCAGTTGCTGGCGGGCGAATTCCTGTCCAGCGGCCAGCCCGGCGCCGCACACGCTCGCCACCCGCAGCTCGCTCTGCAGCTCCTGCTGCAGTACTTCCTTTTCGCTGACTATGTCCTCGTCTGAAATAAGAGAAACGTCGGTTAAGTACAATAACATTATTAAAGCACACTTGCTATACTTAAATAGTTGGCAATGAAATATGTATTGCTGTCTTATTTCAACCATCCCGACAAGTTATTGTGACAAATTTCTAGCTGTGTAAGGTAGTTTGTTGTAGGTAAAGAATTTTTGCTAACAGTACATTACCACCAACATAGTTATATCTATTTGGGTAGTTTGCGGGCTGAAAGGCACCCTAAAATATTGTTTCGTAATGAGATACGAAGGAAGCAATCAGTCCTGCCTATACCTACATGATATTATTATAAGATTTCATGGATCTTTATAAAAAAAACCTGCTACTGTGAAAACAGCATGTAGGTAGTAGATATTTGGTAGGGTAGATGGATAAATTAGGCAATCATACATTCTTGCATGGTGACGCGGATGATGTCATGCATGCGCCTCTCCAACGCCTCAAGTGCTGCCCTCTCTGCCTCCTGCCGCTGCAAACAAAATATGGGTCAATCTACCTTATCGCCGTGTCATCATTGGATTGTGTAAGCGAGGAGACAACATCCTCAAAGACCCAAAAAAATTGTCTGTTAGCAAATATCACAAAAACATAGATTTGGTAGATTTAAAACCCTGTTATATCGTAATTTCAAAGAGGGAACCATGAAAACGAGCCGCAAGAAAAAGTTAATCCATCCGTTTAGACACCCATGTTTAAAATAAAACTAAATAATGTTTTGGATAGGTACTTAATCTCGCATGTCGTAGGCATATTAAATACCACATTCAGCAACACCGTTAACTAATTACTATAACCAATAGGTAAGTAGGTACATCTATACTTAAAATAACAATAAAATTATAAAAACAGATACTTACCCTTTCCTCTTGCTCTTGGCAACTAGATATTTCGGAATCACTTATAGCTTGATGATCCATCTTGAAATCTCACTTCACTTTTAATAATTTATTATGGTGTCTTAAAAAAACTTTTCAATTCCTATGTATGCCGTGTGCACAGGACCACGAGTTCTCTTTAAAATGGATTATATTTTAATTTCACCGGCCATTTAAGCTATGCACAGAGGATTACCTGGATGAATCAGGTGAGGGGTGCACGAGTGATAATAGTAAAATAACACGAGGTGATAATCACAACACAACCCTTTTGCACTCCTAATGAGGCAAGGTAACAATACTAAATCTAATGAGATAATCGCAACTTTCGAATAATACCTCTAATATGGTGTTTGGTGTCGTGCAGAATTCGAAACGCACTAAAATAATTGCGTTTTAAATGTGAAAATATGTCCAAATTTGCAATGTGGTAATCACAACACTCGTTACGTTGGCTCTGTAGGTAGTCTTATAAAATTCTTAACAGTTGCTGTAATTAATGAATGCATAGGTACTGCCGATGCCGATCTGTCACTAATTGTTATTATTATAGTGGCGTCTCATCTTCACCCATAAAGTATTAGGTACTCAAACCATACATTATCAAATATATTTTATTTGCATCGATGTTTCAATCGTGTTGAATTTACTCGCGCTTAAAGAACATAATTAAGTATGAAAATACTTTAATGTAGCTGTACATATTTGACTGATACGGTTTTCACTAATTCTTTTTACTAGACGGGACTTCTTATTTGCACATAATTAAGTGACACATTTTTAATACCACGTTGGTGGAAAAGAAGCTTACAATTCCAGGAGACTCGCTTTGTTTTAGGTACTCATAAACAGGCAGTCTATATTTTAAATTTAATCTCAGCACGGCTATAACAGGACGGCGCGCGAGCTCTCTCGATTTTTCTCGCACTATCCGTCTCTCTCTTGTTAGAACACTTAGAACGTTTAGTGCGAGAAAAATCGAGAGTATGTCGCGGCCGTCTCATGATAGACGTGCTGGTGCAGGTTCGTTTTCGGGTAACAGGCTAATATAATAATTTAATACCACGAGGCATAGATATATACGAGTATATTACCCACGAGGTGATTAGTGTGTTAGTTCATCCTTTTGTAGAACTAGTAAATAGTGTAGATACCCACCAAATAGATACATCGTAGCTCAGGCAAAATAACGCGTGGCGTAATGTGGCGTAACTTTTTTTATAATTTGCGTACTTAGTGGATTAATGGCGTTTAATTCTTGAGTTACTTTACCTACCTCTAGTAAATCAGTATTTTTTATGATAGTTAATAACTAATTTGCATAATATCTAAAAATATTAAGTGACTAGAGGTCTATATGACTCGGTCGATGTATAAGGCAGCCTGCTTTGGCACTCAAAAATAACACAATCTGCACGACAATTTGCGCGCGCCGCGCCGGTGCATGGTGTGACAAAAGCGAGCGGAGCTGCCAGTGGCACAGCTGCGCACGCCATGTTTTCACTCAATTTTATCTGAAGCAGGTCTGTCCAAGAATATTACATTACCTACCCAGGCCGATAAAACAATAGTTATTTGTAATACGAGGGTGCAAAGTTGTATTTTACCCGCGAGTGTGGAATTGAAACATTTGAAACACAAGCAAGCGAAAGGAATCTATTGCCAATTTTACACCCGTCCTGCCCACTTCCCTGCTCACTTCGGCTGAAAATCAGGCATTCAGTTGAACCACGCGAAGCGAGTGGTTCTAAAATAGAATCCTGAGCGTAGCGTGTGTTTCAACACACGAGAAGTAGATACATTTGCACCCGTGTGTAGCACAAAACTTTTCACCTCACTGTAGCGAGGAAAGTGCAACATGCAAAAAACAGCCCCAAAAAAATAAGTCTTTATTTGTACACATTATAATCATCATCAGGTTAATAATAATCATCAATATAGTATAACATTATTTAATATTGTAATTTAATAATTAAGATAACAAATCAGTCTTCATTTGTTCTCGTAAATGGACGTATCACGTCGTCGTGCAGCTCCCGCTTTGATAATTATTTATCACATTATTCACAACAAACAGAAGCTTTTCGTTATCCATATCTATGACCGTACGAGCCCATTGAAATCAAAACATCCATCCCAACTGCGCGCCAACAAAACACTGAAGCTCCGCTCGCGCTCCTTTGCCGCGCCGCCAAAAACCAACAACAAATGATCACGCTCAAAGGTCAAATTACTTTCCCCACTAGTGGATAAAATGCATTTTGCCCGCTTGTTTTATACGATAAAGGACGGCTTTCCGAGGCAGTGAGTGGAAAAGATTATTTTAGGATAAATATGTGATCAGATCACCTTCTTTATTACCGCCCGTGGGGAGTACGACATTTTACACTGGCCAGGTAATGGGATTTTCCACACGCGTAGCGTGCAGTAATTACTACGTACTTTGTTGCCAGGTATGACGTAAAAAAATACACAAAGCCGACGCGTGCGCCGGTATTGAAGGGAAGCTAAGATGTAAAGAACACGTCTTAGAATGGCTTAAGTCTTACCATAAACCGACTAGGTACTTAATTTGGATAATTGTTTGTTTGCCACCCCGAATTTATTTAACAGTTCTCGTCTTACCTATGCCTGTACGGCAATCACATGACGGCTCGCGAGCTCTTTCGATTTTTCTCGCACTATCCGTCTCTCTCTTTAGAAAGAAAGGTATATAGTACGAGAAAAATCGAGAGAGCTCGCGCGCCGTCATGTGATAGCCGTGTTGGCCGGCAAGAAGAAAAGAAGCTCAAGGGGCGAAGTACGCTAAAACCAATATTTTGTTCCATAAATCCAGGAAACCTGGTAGCCATTTAAATAACTTTCCCATAAAGAAGAATCAAATCTTTCGACATGTGTAACTAGATATCTCGAGGGAAAAAATCTTCCCAGGGTTAGTTAGGTTTATTCACTTCGAACAAGAGGAAATATCCCTATCAAAATATTACTTTACCTACGTTTTTGAACAAAATAATAAGTATGCTTGAAAAATGTTGTGGTTTGCACAGCAGAACGTTGGTTTGGTTCAAATATTGAATGAGTAGCTCGTAGATTAAATCCACCTACCTATTGCTTGCTTCCGTTATCTTTTATCCAAGCATTAGTCAAGCTATTGCGTGTAATTAGGGGTAACTATGACAAAATATAGGTACAGTCGACTAAAAAGAGATCAATAGGGCCAAAATTACAAAAATCTGTATACACCTGCGAACGAAAAAATCTAGAAGGCGAGCTTATAGTGTGATCTGATCACGCTGATATTATACCCTCGTGCCGAACTGGGATATTGCTTGTGGCTTGTTCCTCATTTTTGCATTCCAAACAGAGTGAAATACGATTTTTTTGTTAGGATTATCCGGCCACTCAGCTTCGCATTTCAAAATTGTAGTGACGTAACATGAATATTGTTGCGTCATTGTCTATGCTGCAGCAAGACGGCAGAAAAAGAATACGAGTGACTTGTCACTTTTTGATTAATTTTATTCAATGACATTGCAATACAATACAATACAAATACTCTTTATTGCACACCTCACACAAACAACAGTTAAAAAGAAAAACAATACAATAACATGTAGGTAGATTGCGTTATGCGATTTGATTTGATAAGAATACATAAAACTGGCGACGAGGATGGAGGAAATTGATTTCACGCCTTCGCGCATTTCAACATCTACCTATTGCAAATTCAAGATGCTTCGGACTTAGAAATAAGTCAAAGGCTTACAAGCCTTGACAACTACGAAAGAAAATTGGACAATACAAACGGAAATAGAATCAGTGGCCGAAAACTTAGAAACGGAAATAGTTTCTAAGTTAGTTAGTTTAGTTAATGGTTTGTGATCAGTCATACTGGTGACTGATCTCAAACCATTAACCACAATCTTCCACCCACACAAAACTTTGTCTGCTGTGCTATGAGTACCTATACAGAGTAGATGGCGCCACTGCCGTCCGTAAGCAGCTAATTTATACTGCTCCTCGTATTTTTATTCATTTTGATTGTTTTTATGTATAGTTTGTTGACATAATACATTTATCTTAGTTAATGCCACTTGCCATTAGAAGAAAGTGATAAAAAGGGACAAAAAAAATGGCACCAACTAAAGCCAAATTGAAAGAAAAGTGTTGCGACGACAGGCTGATGGACGTTATTTTAAATTTAAAAAATACAATGCTTGAAATGAAACAAAAGTTAGACAGTACTTACGATATTATTAAATACCAACAGCAAGAACTTGTAAAACAAAGGCAACTAAATGAACAGATATTTCTAAAACTTAAAATTGACAACGCTGACCTCAATATCCGTGAGTTCGAAACAACACAATTTAACGACTCTGGTCCGGAAGCACTAACAATCATCAGTAACACTTCTCAAGGTAACTCGCAAGCTGGTGAAGGTGAAGAGTCCATCGCCCAAGCAAAACCAGAAGTGTTCACTCCTACACGTTCCCTAGATCCGTCATCGACAGTGCAGTCCCGCCTCCGATCGCGTCCGAGACGAAAGTTGCAATCACAAGCCCTCGCGTTGCAACCATCGACATCACCGGAGGACGACCCGGCTGCGTCGGCTTTCAGGGCAACAGCATCTGAGGCGACGGTATTCCAAAAAACAGCCGTGTCTACTGGGCAGGCTGCTGTTCAAAACGCTGGTCCCCACGAACGTAGCAGTCTTCCTGTACAAGCACTGCCAAATGCGCCACCCACACTTGTGAAGTCCATAATACCAGCTGTTCTCCCTGCGCGCCTTTCAGCACCTGCGGGTCTCGCTCCACCAAAGCGGCAGGAGGGATTGCGAGCAGCTAAACCGCGCCCCGTCAGTTTGCATATTTTCAATCTGACCGAAGAAACCATCGTCGATGATGTAGTGAATCACATCAAGTCCAGCACAGGCATCCAAGTTGACGGTTGTGAGCAGCTGAAGGTGACGAGAGGTCAATATTCTTCTTTTAAAGTTGAGGTACCGGCCAGCAAAGTGGTTGTGGTCGTAAGCATTGGCCGGACGGTGTATCAGTTAGGCTTTTCAATTTTGTGGAGCCAAAAAACTTCTCGGAAAGCAGCAGCAACGATCCGCCACGCTAGCAAAATCTTCGCCCTTTACCGTCGTCCATCAAAATGTACGATCTATTTGTGGGAAGACCGGATTACTAGACTTATTATTACACTCGGAAAACCCTGATGTACTGGCGTGTAGTGAAACTTGGTGCAAAAAACACGAAATACACATTTTAAGACATTTTATTATTTATATTTTTTTGACATTACTACCATCAATATTGTTTTAAATTGGTATTTATGTCTGTCCTTGTTAATTATTATTATTAGAAATTATTGTAACTTTATTGTATGTACCTGACGAGCTTTCTGTGAATGCATTTTATTTATATACAAAGAAAATTTGTAAAATATAATGTCAATTTTCAATCAGCAATAAATGAATCTGAATCAATGAGACTTTTCCATTACGCACATTTTCTCTCCGGATTTAACTACACGATCGAATACCGAACTTCAATAGATAACAGTAACGCTGTAACCACTGGGAGCCGCCGACAGTTCCGTGGCAGAGGCTTCACATCGACTTCGCAGGACCGCTAAAGGGACATTCACTGTTCATAATTGTGGATGCTTACACCAAATAGGTCGAAATTATCCCAACCACAACGACGACCAGCAACTGGTGTATCAGAAAATTACAGGAGCTATTTGTAACATTTGGTTTTCCCTCATCACTGGTCTCCGACAATGGACGGCAGTTCGTTTCGGCAGAATTTGTGAATTACCTTAAGAAAAGTGGAGTGGTCCATAAAACGTCGGCGCCATATCAACCGGCTACTAACGGACAGGCGAAGCGGAGAGATATGTCCAGATGGTAAAGATAGCCTTAAAGCGCATGGATTCTGATCCAGGTAACCTGCAGAATAAACTCCTAGCAATTAAAGAGCACTTGCTGAGAACGCCGAGTGTCAGCACTGGCAAAACGCCGTATGAACTCATGTTTAACGTTACGGAACGTTAAGGAATGCCTTACACGTACAGTTCAAAGCAAGACTGGGGGTGGTGAGAGCAGGGACACAGACCACCAGAGAGCGCCCCCCAGTCCGAACGTTTATCGTCGGTCAGTGAGTTCAAATACGGGATTATAGTAATGGACGGAACAAGTGGGAGTTTGGAACTGTTACCAGGATTTTGGGCAGGTTACACTAGGAGCTCAAGACGGATTCAGGAGAGACTTGGAATTGGAAGAGACATGTAGATCGGATGTTGATGCCAAGAGTGGACAGGGCAGTCAGCCTATCGTAAAGATTTACGGCGGAGGTGTTCATTGTCTATGCTGCAGCAAGACGGCAGAAAAAGAATACGAGTGTCTTGTCACTTTTTGATTCATGTCATTCAATTAAATATATACAATTAATAAACATTGCGTTATGTGATTTGATTTGATAAGAAGACTGTAAGAGTCCGCAGTAAGCTCGGCCGAATTTCACCTTCCCATACAAACGTAGTTACGCTCTCATTTTAAAACTACGTGTTGGATTGTGACGAAACTTTGCACATGCTATGGTATATATGTCTGTAATTAGTTTATATGGTTCCAATTTATAAAACAAACAAAATACAGCAAAAACAAGTTTTGTATGAAAAACTTAAATTCGCTGTATTTACTATGGTATCTGAAGCTACATAAACTAATTACAGACATAGATATACCTCATTTCATTGTATATGCAAAGTTTCGTTACAATCCAATAAGTAGTTTTAAAATGAGAGCGTAACTACGTTTGTATGGAGAATCGAGCTTACTGCGGACTCTTAAGGATTGCAATTAACCAATTATCGCCTAGCAACATTATCGGTCTAAGATTGTTAAAAAGTAAATATATATATGACCAGTCGAATTTGAGTCAGCCAAAGTTATCGTGTCGTTTTCGATTGGCTTGCTCAGAATTATTCCGTAAAACAACTGATTGTCGCGTCGCAGTTGTGAATAACATAATTTTAATATATAAGTCGTGTGGTGTGTGGAAGCAGAAGCCAAGCTTTCAGTTGAGTGCCGCCGAGATTCCTATCGGTGGAAGCTTCAGGAAAGGTATTTCGCGAACTGTAGGTAAGTCGGCTAGCTGAAAGTTGGTGAAAGTACTCTGCCCTGTTAGCTGACACCGACTTCTGCATACTACAATCGCAGACAAGCCTGGTAAGTGCTCAATTTGATTGACTTTGAGATTATTCCACACAAACATTATTTCAGACATTTTCGTACAATTTTGTCTCGTAAATTACAGTCCATTAGTGAAAAAGACAAGACATAAAAGATATGTTTTTTGAAATCTGTGATCAGCTATAAAAACAAATGACTACTACTGTAACAGACTATCCAGTTAGGTAGGTCAATCGTCGAATCCGACTCGGCTGGGCAGCGTTCGGGAAGCTACGACACATCTTTTCATCCAATATTCCGGTGTCTTAAGACGAGAGTCTTTGACCAGCTGGTGTGTGTTGCCAGTGATGACATGAAAAGTGGTCGCTTACTATGGGCCTCATAAGAAGGCTCAAAGTTACCCAAAGGGCAATGGAGAGGGCCATGTTGGGAGTTTCTCTACGCTATCGCATCAGAAATGAGGCTATCCGCATCAGAACCAAGGTAGCCCTCCGAATCGCTAAACTTAAGTGGCAGTGGGCGGGGCACATAGCACGTAGAACCGATGGCCGTTGGGGCGGAAAGGTTCTCGAGTGGCGACCACGTACCGGAAGGCGCGGCGTGGGTAGGCCCCCACATGACCTGGTAAAGGTTGCGGGAGTCCGCTGGATGCGGGTGGCGCAGGACAGGTCACTTTGGCACTCTTTGGGGGAGGCCTATGACCAGCAGTGTACGTCTTTCGGCTGATATGATGATGATTCAGGTAAAAGTATGTATAGCTAACTACATATATCTGGAAGAAAACGACGCCAAAAAAATCTGTACAGAGCTTTTATCAGTAACATTAACTTGTATACCTACAGATATTGTTTGTCTTTACTTTTGTACCACCTACATTAGTATATTAACGTTGTTGACTGTGCCTACGTATTGTATGAGACGCAAATTTCAAAAAGTGATATCTAACCGCTCTTCATGCCTTCGCATTAATATATCTAGTTACCTATTAATTAACCCCTTCGGTCTTCCCGGGACGCAGATGGAGCTCGTCTCAAAATAAATAAGTTAATAATCAAAACTAGTAGTTCTGTGTATAGAACACGCAAGCTTGTATTATTATTTAAAAAAAAATCGACAAAAAAACTAAAAAAAATCACGAAAACCAGTTGAGAAATGCGATCTGACCCCGTATTATGGTCGGCCTTATCACGCGATAAGTGACAAGATAGAGCGTCGGTCTCGTTCCACCAACGGTGTCAGCCAGTGTAAGGCCGACCATGATACGGGGTCAGAAGAGGAGAATGGCGGGACAGTGGGACATCCGGACACACAAACGATTTTCGGCCCAACTTGAAGCATAGAAGTTCGTCCGATTCATTTGTTCGTTAAAAAAAACCCTTTAGCAAGAAGAAAAAACATTAATGAAATAGTTCCGTTTGTTACAAATAAGAAACCGAGATTGATGTTTTCATTTGGGAATGAATTAAAAATAAAATAGAAGATTGATATCGTGTTCATTCTATTCTATTCTTAAAGTTGACAGCTATCGAAAAAAACATTGGGGCAAGAAACAATATTTCCAAGTTATTGTTGGTATCATAAGGAAAGCGATATTATGAGTGAATATTATTGCCTAAGTTAAAACGGAAATTGATCGTAATGTGTGAATATGACGAGATAATCTAATAATAACCCTACCTCAACAACGTATCCTCTCAGCTGCCGGACGTCTATCGCGGAGATCATTACGAATGGCGAAGAACGGCAGCCAGCACACGAGGAACGAGAGCGTCATTGCTACTAGAGACAAACCCATGTTTACACCATTTATTTATATACACTGATCGGCAGAAAATTTGGCTCAAAAACTTTTCGTGATTTCAAACTATAAATTGAATAGATTAAATAATGTTTTAAATAATTAAATGCATTTTTCTAATTTGGGTCAAATTTTTTGCCGGTGAGTATACAGCGTGTATATCCAATACGAGCAAAGAATTAAACCAGAGGCAGAGTTTAGTAGCGTAATCATTAATTAAATGAACTTTTTAAGTTAAACTTAATTGAGCGCCTGTAATATTTTTTTGAAAAATTACCGAGCAGCAATGTAACGTAAACATGTAATCCACGTAGCTGTCCAAAAATAAATCTTGGTGTGTAGTGATATTAATTATTTAGATACTGTTAGCTAACTGCTTTGTTGATAAAGACTGATATGCACCAGTGTGGGGGTGGTGGGAGACTGGTCAAGACCGGGATACATTGAAACGTAAGGAGACCTTTGCCCAGCAGTGGTATCCCACTGACCCTTAAATAAGAAAATCAATACTTAACTGCACAAAAAAATATGGTTCATAACGTTGTGTGGTTATTTTTAGTAGACTACACCACTAGATATGTAAGTTATTGAATTATTAAATACTTAAGTATTTGTTTATCAACAACCAATTGACATTATTTTGAGCCATTTTAATCAGTCACGATAAAAATTAGTTGACAGCGTCGTTGATATTAAAATAAAATTACCACGACGCGCAATGACACCTTTTTTAGAAAATCATTCTATTTAATTTAAATAGGTAACTAAGTAATCTTCTTTGTAAATTATTTACCAACAAGATTGCACTCATAATAGTTATTTAATTTGATAACTGAATTTAAATTCGATTTACAATTATTAACTGAACTCTACAAAGTTTGATAGTTACCTACATACAAGGTTGTAAATTGTACCGAACTGTTTGGTAAGTTTTCGCGTATTTTATTTCAACTATGATTTGACAATGTCAGTCACAATTCAGTCATTAAATTAAAATGCCCCGTCAAACCAATTTTAGTGCTCCGGAATTAATGGACATGATTTTAATGTATGGTGAAGCACATCAAAATGGCAGAAGAGCATTAGAAATATACAGAGAGCGATTTCCAAATCGTAGAGTGCCAAGTAGCGCTCGAGTGATCGTCAACGCGTTACAGCGAGCTCGTGAAGGTTTGCCAGTGACAGGGAGGGTGGAGGGAGCAGCTGTTAACTATGAGCTTCCAGTCTCATTAGAAGACCGGATCCTTCGCCATTTTTCAGCTGACCCAGAGAGTAGTACGAGAATAGCTGGAAGACGGTTTAATATGAGTCATATGACGGTACACAAAATACTCAAACGTGACAAGCAACATCCTTATAAATTTTTAAAGGTACATGCTTTGCTGCCGAGAGACTTAATACCACGTTTAACGTTTTCGGAGTGGTTACTCAGTCGTCATCAAGAAAACGGTGATTTCATGTCCAAAATTATCTGGACAGATGAAAGCACATTCACCAGGAATGGGGTTTGGAATCAACGTAATTGCCATTACTGGTCACGCGTAAATCACCATGACATGAGAGAGACCGGACACCAGTATCGTTGGGCCGTAAATGTGTGGGCCGCAATACACGGCAACCGGATCATAGGACCCATTTTCATCGACGGTAACCTGAATGCGGACAAATTCATCCAGCTTATCAACGGGCCATTAGCAGAATACGTGAACATGCTGCCTGAAGAAGATCGCCGGGAAACGTGGTTGCAGTTGGATGGTGCCCCGGCTCACGCGGCGGTTCGTGTCCGAAACGTGCTAAACGACATGTTCGAGAACAGATGGATCGGGCGATTTGGTCCACGTCGTTGGCCTGCTCGCTCTCCTGATTTAACACCGCTCGATTTTTTTCTGTGGGGGGCAGTAAAAAACGAGGTGTACTCACAACCTAGGACATCCGTGGAACAACTGAAAAACAAGATAACCGAAGTTTTTCAAAAACTCAGGGACAATACTGATCTTTACCACGTTAGGGAGTCCATTAAACGACGCTGCGAAACTTGCGTTCGATTGCACGGGAGCCACGTGGAGAATCGATACCTGAGGCGGAGACACAGGCGTGATTAAAACTTTTAACTGTGTTTCTGACCGGTATGTAAATAAATAGTTACTTGTAGCCTATTTTTTGTTTTACTTGATGAACATCTACAGTTCTACACCATAAGGTAGTTTGAAAAAACACTCATCTCATAACATCTTTGGCTATAAGTTTATACCTAACTCAATTGCCAAGGACATTACCGAGATACGACATAGCTTTATTAAATTTTGGTTTTAGACATTTCGGAAGTGGATACTTAGACAGCTGACAACTGTCAAACGAGGCTTAACTCGAACATGTTGCGTTACATTGCGGGCTGAATTATTTTGTATGGTTAATTTTTTCGTTGCAATTTTAGACAAAAGTTATCTTAATACACTTATTAGGTCCTGTACTAACCACCATTTAAAGATTTGCTCGTATTGGATGTATTATTTTGCTGTATTATGTGGTTTGGTGGCACACCACATAATATAAAGGCTTTTACCCTAAATAGGGACCACAAGTAGGAAAAACAGTACACAAAATAGGATAAGAAAGAGATAAAAAGTGAGACAGTTTTATTAGGCAGGTGTCCGATGTTTTACCCAATAGCCCAGCCACTAGTCCATCATTTTCACCCAATAACCCGTTTCATTTAGATTCCATCAACCATCAATAGGCCCTATACTCCTCAGTGGGTGCTGTCTCTGTGTGCGTCCCATGACACGGGCAGGGACAGCATCCGCTCGGTGTACTCCTTGCATTTTATTAAATTGTCAAAAGGGCCTCTACGAGTTGGCTAAGTTGGTACTTTGTAGGTAACTAGCTCCACGCACGCCTCCCAAAGGTCCGGGACGTCATTGCCCCGTGAGCGGGAAAGACATACATAATAATATTATGTGGTGAAAAAGAAACTCCTCCACTCCAGTTTCCACTATTAAATAAACAATGTATACCTATTAATTTCTTAACTTTATAGATAGTCGAAAATTAGATCTCTTAAATTCTTTTTTGCTTTGACGTTAATTTTCAGCGCAATAATGAGCATACGAACGTCATTATTAGAAGTGGTATTAAAAACGTTACAACTGCTAGCACTCCGTTCAGAACCCTGGCGAGAGCGGTGGGAACCGTGAAGCATATAGTTGACTCTTGAGTGATATAGTTGTTCTTGTTGAGTTGATTATCGAGACCGTAAACATTACGGGAAAACACTCCAAAATGGCTACAATCCATAGCACGACGATTATTTATTTGCCACTCTCCGCCATACTGGAGTTGACTTCAGCTTTAACGGGTGCCAAATAACCAAGTATCTCTCAATGGACAAAGCGGTCATGGTCAGGATGCTGTTGTTCCACAGGCAGACCACGCACAGGAAATGTATTTGGCACGCCGTCTGGCTGAACGTGTAGGCGTCATACTCAGATGCTCGTGCACTTCCAGGAGAATGGCGAAGGTTACGATCAAGTCTGACACGGCCAAGTTGAACAAATAGTAATTAGTCGGTGTATGCATCGATTTGTCGTAGTAAATAACAACACATGTCAGCAAATTACCTATGAGACTCATCGCAAATATGCAGAATATGAAGACGGTGTATATCATTTTGGCGTGGACAGTCTCTTTACGCAAAGTTTCTTCTAAAAACTTTGCCCACATGCCGTAGTTCAACTCGTCAGTAATGTTTGAATTTCCTCCAATCATTGTGAGTAATTAAGTGATTTTGGTATTGTAATTCACAGTGAATTAATTGAATTCACTGTATTGATATGTTTTTCTAGTAGCTTTTTCGTGCACACTACTTGGCGGTATAATAAAAAGTGAGCCGTGTTGCATACGGGTTTTGTTTGCTCTTCTTGTTATTAACTTTGTTTGATCAGTAAAGTATACTCTTAGATTAATTGGATTAGCCACCCGTTTAGTTTATCAAAACAACTAGATAGGTACTTTTGTTTTTATGAATTGGTTATCTGACCCTGATCAGTAGGATCTAGATACACATATTTACGTAACCAAACAATACAAAATATAAGCAAATAAGTAGATACCTAATGATAGTTCCATTGCAAGACCAAGAAGGCACTATTTATTGTTTTTATATGCTAATCTCTGTGAATGTACTTATACGTTATTGTATCATGACAACAACGTATATGCACAGATTTGTCGTTGTCAAAACAGGAAAGTACCTGTCTAAGTACCTACCAAAGATAATATTGTTGTTCTTTTATTTTATTGTTGTAATTATACTGAAAATGCCCTTACATCTAATATTCGACAGCTGTCATACCAGTACAATTTATGTCATCATATGTCATCATTGATGTTATTGTACCGGGATGACGGCTGTCAAATATCGGCTGATAAAAAAATAACAGGTAAGTATGTCACCAATGGGAAGCGCGTCGATTGAAAACAAATGACAGTCCATTATCAAAGTTCATAATTTAAATTTTAAATCCATTCGTAATATATGCGTCGGAGACTAACGAACGACCTTTATTTTCGTGCATGAGGCCCTTTTTAGGGTTCCGTAGTCAACAAGGAACCCTTATAGTTTCGCCATATCCGGCCGTCTGTTTGTCTGTCTGTCTGTCAGTCCGTCTTCGGCTTAGCTCAGTAACCCTTACAATTAGAAAACTGCAATTCGGCGTGGGTATATAAACCAATCACGCCGACAAAACAGTAGAATAAAATCCTGAAAAAAACATCTTTAGGGTACCTCCTCTCAGGTAAAACTATTTTTCAACTCAGTTATGCGTTTGTGAGATAATGGGATTTAAACCACTAATTTTAAAAAATTCGTGGCACTAGTACAAATAATGAATTAAAATGAAAACTATCACAGTTAAGTAGCCATAACTAGTTAACGAGTAGTAGACATAACTAGTTAACGGGAAAGAAATGCACTTAATTTCGGAAGCATATACATTGTCATTAGAATTTGAACCTTTTACCGTGGACGGTAGAGTTGCTTTTTCATGGCACGGTGCTTCTTGCCCGCGGCGAGCGTGCAAAAGACCTGCGACATGCCCCCCGACCCGTGGCAATGCTAAAACTTAGGCGGACTTACGGCACGGTGCTTCTTGCGCGCGCGGCTAGTTGTGATGTGCGGCTTGATGCTGTTCGGAGATTTTTCGTAATTATTTTACGTAAATAACCTGTTGCTGCTAAAAGTTTGCGATTTGCGGTTCGATTAGTTGTAAAGTTGTGTACCTAATTACCTACATATCGTTTGAAAAAACTTAATGTACCTACTGACCTCGTTATTTCAATTGAGAAGTTGCTTCTTAAAAGAGTTACTTAAGTAATTCGAATTTTAAAGTAAATTAGTAATAGTATGTTCAGCATCAGTGTCGTTTCGCCGGTTACGCGACCACCTGAAGGACAAGGTTTTTTTTAGGGTGCACTTTCATGCATGTATACGTGTATGTACCTACTTGTGCATAGTTCGGGACACGTAAAGTTTACGAGTGATTACATACTTTTTGCAGCGATATAAACGCGCGTTTACCGACGCGCGACTGTATCGCGGCACTACCTGTCAAAGTTACGAGTTTCAACTTCACCATATTCTAAGTTTTCCACAAGCGATGCATGGATTAAAGTATTAACCTTCGAATAAAGTTAATATGAAAATATTGAAATGAAATATTTATTTATTAACATAACAGGCCTGTCCCGTGGAAACCAAGAAAAATACAGATTAACAGACCTCAGGCTTATATATTATTATATATTATTGTGTTATTGTGGGCCTTTATATGCCGCTTCGACCAGCAGGTGATCTATTGTGGCAGCCCTTTGTTTATATTTCACCGTTTAGTCCCGTTGCCTCTAAGAAGTTCCAGATTCTTTGGGCGGTGATATGTTGTACCTCTTCTGGGTGCACTACGTGCCGCCCTAGGTAGATACTTCTTTTGTGCATGAGTGGTCCGCAGGAGCAGAGAATATGCATTGCTGTTTCCTCCGTCTCCTGGCAGAACCTGCAAGTTGCGTCCTGTTTCATACCCATTTGAAACAGGTGCTTGTTTAATTTGCAATGTCCTGTCAGAATTCTCGTTACTGCGCAGGTTTTGTGCCTTCTGAGTTGCAGTAGCTCTTTAGACAGTTTGTTATTGTATCCTTTAATCAAGGCTTTAGCATGTTTTTGTCCTTTGGCGAACTTCCACAGCTTTATTGCCTCTGATTTCTCACCTCAGGCTTAGAAGGAAAACAAGACAAAGCAAAGAGAAACAAAGAGAATTAAAAACTTACAATCAATTAATTATTCTAGGGTGCTTGCAGGTAGGAGAGCGAGTATATATGTGCATGAAAGAATGTTGTAGACCGTGTGAGTGTGTAGTGTATGTATGTAATGCTAATGTATGTGAGTGTATGTAATGATATTACAGTAATGATTATAAACCCAAATTCATAATCTCTATGGTCGTTGTGCCTAGAGTGGGTAACATGGGCATACCATGGACCTATTAATTATGCGTCTTGCCTGAGGGACGGAAAGGCTTCTATGCAGCTAAATTAAAAAGTCTTAAAATGGCTGATGCCTTACCATAAGCAACCTACTTAATTTGGGCGGGTATTGGTTTATTTTAAATACTTCATGGGGGCTAGTACGCTAAGTTTTATGTCGGACATAAAGCATTCGTCCCATTCTGGCAAATATGCGAGTGCAAGAGGGAGGAATGCTTTACGTCGGACATAAAACCTAGTGTGCTAGGGGGGCATATGTACTAAATCAGTTGTGAGAAATAAAAAAAATTGAACTATGACAAGGACAACGAATGATATTCCCCCTTCTGTCACACTTTATCAAGAGGGATCACCTCTCAGAATAGTTGAAAAAAAAAACTAGCAAATATTTGATTAACACTGTATTATTGCTGAATACCCATAAAAAGACAGCTTTGTCGATCCTAACACAATTCACAAAAAAAATCGGGTCGGATGGGTAAACGACGATTTTTATACTTATTTACTTGGCTCTCGTGTTTATTTGCAGGGAGGTAAAGTAGTAATAAGACACTTACAAAATTACCATCGTTGTAAACCAAAATTAAAACATAATCCATAATCCTAGAACGTTAGTAATGCAATAATCAATATCTATATTGGTAATTAAATATTGCACGCCATATGAAATCTTACAGTCGAGTTCGAAAATATCTGCACGAACAAAGTGATGAAAAATTTGTGAACACGAATTAATTGTGTAGGTTTTTGAGGTTGCTTAGATATTTATGAACATATGGGAACTTTCTTATATTTTATGAAGTCCATTGTACATAGACATAATCAAAAGACAGTATGAATCTACAGCTTAGAGCATACATAACTGGAGTAGCCGTGTATTATGTCGTATTTGAGGACAAATATTACACGTGGAAAGAAGCATGGTTTAAGAATACGTGGCAGTGTGATCGGTTCAACTAGTAGAGCGAGGTTTGGTCGTTCAATAAGGTCGATAATTATATCGATATTTGCACAAACAATATAGGTACAATTTTAGTATAAATTATGATGAGCATCTTAATACGATATTTAAACTCAATTGTATATTTAAATAAACAATGTACTTGACGCAAAGATATGACCATTTTATTTATCTTCATTATATTATAAGTAACAATTTTACATTTCATTTTACTAAATGCATATAAAGTAGCGTTCTCTTCATATAAACTGTGTTCACTTAGCAATTTTTCAGATTCTTAGTGAATCATTACTTAGTAAGTATCGATAATTATTGATTTCATCGACACTACCCCCATCTCTACTTCTGAGTCTCGGGACACTGATCTTTCATTTTAGATAATTCTTGCAAATAATATTATTATTAACAGTGTATTCCCATTGAAATTAGGTTTAATTTTAAATAGCGTGTAAACGGAGTCTCGTGGGGTGTGCGAAGTTTTAACTAATTTAGATTAATCAATGCTAATATTGTTATCTATACTGTTTTTCAAATATCATTAATGTTATTTATTTTTTTATTTGACGTGTCATGAAAATATTTTCATAAAAATAATGTAGCAATACAAAAATACTAAAATTACTTACAAATGAAATATTATACCATCTTTTTCTAAGCTTCAAGTGGTTGAACGTTTATAAATAACATGCGCTTACAGCGCATGCGGGCATTTTTATGATCATAGTGTTCTCTTGCGAGGCGATTTTGTGAATGACCATTGTGAAACTGTCTTTATATGATTTTGTGCACATTGTGCAAGGTTTTCAACAGAGGGGTAAGTTACTGAAAGGCTACTCCAGTCATGTATGCTCTAAGATCTACAGGAATCATTCACTAAAATTCATAGTTTGTTTATTCAAGAACATTAGGTAAGTATTTACTTAGTTACAATAATTGTGGTTAATATGTCACATATAGAATTGATTCGTTAGACTACAAACGTTAGACCCATCTTTGTTATCGACTAGCTGCCCGCGTGGCTTCGCCCGCGTATTGCAAAAAACGCAGGCAAAGCCGCGGGGTTAAATATATACCTACTCAGTATGTACATCAAGAAAGTCCATTTTATACACATGTGAAAGGGTTAAGTGTTGAATTCGGTTGAGTGGTTCCGGTGATTATCTCCTACCACCCCTACAAACAAACATACAAACTTATAAAGGTACAACCTCACAAACAACCTATTTTTGTATATAACAGTACCTATTGTTCAGTTGTAGATATCGAATTATGGTGGTGACAATGCCGGCCCAGCAACATAAACCGACCCGCCGCAGAGCGCGGAGAAATCCCGTTAACTGATAACGACGCGCCGGCGATGCGACAGCGACCGCCGGGCGACACTTCACCTCGCGCACCGCTTCGTGCTCACCCGCACTAATATTTGTACGCGCCGCGACCCGCGACTATTGTAGAATTGGTTAATTATTATAAGTGTTTACAGTCCGCTCAGTATTTCTTTGTAGTCTAGATATCCCTCTACTTATAAACTAGGGCACTAGTCTCAACAAATTATCTAAACACATTAGCGTAGGCACCGATCCTCACCTCAGTTTTGATTTTTTACTTAAATTTCGTAGCCCACCAATTTTTTGGAGTAATTCCACAGATCTGCGGCAAGTTTTTTGTCTCCCACCCGCCAAGTCATATATCTCTCTTTACAGTCTATGAAATACTTTCCACTGGTATTGGCAACTTCGTTTGCTACCGCCAAATATATAATGGTCTGTGCTCCTTCCACGACGTTTCTCGAAGATATCCAACAGAGGCCAGAAAACAAAAACCGTTCTAATGCGCCTGATGTAGCAGTAATGTTGGTCTCTATGATTCCCGGATGTACGGAGTTGACTGTGACGCCCGACCCTCTCAGCCTCCGCGCCAGCTCCACCGTGAACAGAACTATGCACAGCTTGCTGTTGGCATACGTCCACATGTTCCAGTAGTAGCCTTTCTTATTGATGTGATCGTAGTTAATCCTCCCGAAAAAATGTAAGGTCGAACTAAGGTTCACTATCCGACTAGCTCCTGTTTTCTTCAGTAAAGGCAGTAAAAGAAGAGTCAAGAGAAACACTGCAAAGTAATTCACTTGCATTTCTTCCACAATCCCATCGGCCGAGTAACGGTCCCCGCAACCATTAATTCCCGCGTTGTTGATGAGCACATCAAGACGCGGCTCCGTAGTGTTGATGTCGTCTGCGAACCTCCGGACCGACGCAAGCGACGACATATCGAGATGTTTGTAGACGACGTCTGAGTTGCCGGTGTCCCTGATGATGAGGGCGCGGGCGGCGAGCGCGCGGTCCTCGTTCCGGCAGGCCAGGATCACGCGACCACCACGTCTGGCTAAGTCTTTAGCCGTTTCGAACCCTAATCCACTATTAGCTCCTGTCACTATTATAACTTTACCCGCCATGGAAAGTTTAGATTCACAAGCTTTTTTACTAAATAACACTGATAGTTTTGTAACGAAAATAATAACTAAAACGAATGCCACAACGATTGCACCTTCCATCTTGATAAATGACTGAGCGAGCAGGCGCAGATAACCGATTGGTTGTTAATGACCGCCTGAGTTTACATCCGCGGTGCACTTTGAGCAGTCTGATATTCCGTTTGTTGTCTCACTGCGGACTGTCAACATCGCGCATGTCGTGACACTGACTGAGACTTCTCCTATGCATATTTATTACTCTTTAAGGTTCCGTACTGAACTTGAACCTGCCGGTGATTAAGGCTAGGCGCTCTATTTAGACATGCACGTCACTATCACTGAGACCACCACATTGAACCTCTACCGGTTGAATGTGGCGACTTTGTCGAGTCGAGTCGAGTCGAGTTTGTCCCTTGTAGCACCTTCCGGTTTACCAGTTTAAAGGCAAGGTCTACAACTTTTAAAGAAAAAACAAGTCAAAATACTCGCATGTAATTGCAGTTTGCTTAACGCTATGGCACGGACACACAGATACATATACTTTAGGGTGGACTGCAATAATTAACTCATAAGCCGGTACTAGACGGGGTAGTGATAATCTGTGGTAGTGTGCATGCATATTGTTTCTACCCGCATACTTAGCCTTAATGCTTGTTAGAAATAGACGAACGCTTGAAAATAAATAGCAAGGTGCACTGTCTCACATATGTCACGCCACTTGGTCATTCCTTGACCCATGTTGGAGATAACAGTCAAGTGTAAAAATATGGGTGCATACAACTTACTCATAATTCATAAATATGTCCCATAGCTCTTATGTCAGCGGATTAAGGTTTTGGTACTTATTTATGAGAGGATGTTATCGATACATATTTGAACTGAAGCCGACTTTGAGTTAGATACTTTCCTATACCTAGCTGCGGGCGCTCGCTTCGTGCCGGAGGCTTCCCCTGGATTTTCCTCAGGCTACCCTCCAACCACGCAATTCGACCGCTATATTGGGTCCGTCCTATTATAGCAACAGTCAGGTTAAAAAAAAAACACTTCCTTGCGCGAGTCGGGTCGGCCAATTTCTTATTTTTTCTACTACAACAATGTTTGCTGTATAAAAGTATAACTACTTAAATTTGAACACTCGAATTATTTACACAAAGCAGATACTGCAGAAACAGAACTTAGGATAAATCGATGCTCAAGATATGGCTTGACTAGTTTTTTACTAACAAGCCAATTTAAAAAGTTAAAAAGTACTTACGTATAACATAAAGATGATAAGTCGATTAGCCAAAATATCAGATATCTTGTATGTAGTGAGCCAGACTCGCGCTCCTAGGGTCCACACACGACGCCGGCACACGATACTTTCAATGTATTAATTACGGCCATCTTCATTGACTTTTAGCATCTATAAAAGATGATTTAAGCCGTAAACTATAAATAAACGGTCATTATTCGCACAGTTTTAGTTATTTTATAGTAATTGCCTAGTTTTTTAAGTTTAGTTTCTTTATAAATAAATATTTTTTAATCTTCAGAAGTGTTAATGTGATTTTGAAACTTATGTGACCTTCCCTTCAACTGTTTTCATAACTTTTATGCAGAACTCTAAATAAACATTAATTTAGTTTTCATCAGTGACTTTCAATTAAAATTCCATTTTACAACCTTCTGATATCGCTACGACAAACAGAAAATAACTTTTCGTTCAGTTAATATAAAGACCATACTCCAGTGGTGTACCCTAAAATTAATCGGTTTCTCCAATTATATCACAACATGGACAATGTTTTTATGCTTAAATGTGGAATCAGCAAGTTCAAGTACTAAGTACCTACACCTACAGGATTATAACTTAAGATAAATATGTAATAATATTAACTGTTCTTTGCTTAAAATAAAACTGGAGTTCTATTGGCAGAGGATATGCAAAAATAGTATTTTTATACTCGACCTTAATGTTTGAATTAAGACTTCGTACACCAAACTTAAATCACATACTTTTTACTATGGAGCTCCCAACTCAACATTTGGTAACTGTTGAGACAACTAAAATGAAATTGACCAATCACGTGGCGCCTTTACTGAGCGGAGTCTTAGTAAAGTAACAGGTTCCCATTTTACCCTTTGGGTACGGAACCCTAAAAACTATGTAACGCTTTGGCTGCAAAGCCACGGTCAGATATTTGAAATCACTTAGTTTGCGGCATGACATGACACATAACGCTTGACGACTGCCTATGGAAGCGTTCCAGTTATTTTTGTAACATATAAATTGCCGTGACTGTACCTCCGTCAATACTTATTATGTATTCATGGACAAGGTAAGGCCACTGCCCGTACGTGAGTGCCTTATTAGGTTTGACATGATCACTTCCTCCGTCGGATAGCATAACATCTGTGTCTTGATGAAAAAGAGACGGGTAGTCTATCTTATGCGCGTTCTTAGGCTGTGTCGCTGCGGGCTCAGTGCGTTATCTATCAGTAAGCTGTCAGAGTCAACTGTCAGTTTAATCTGTACAGATTCTTGACTGCGCGTCTAGGTACAAATGAGTGCTTCCAGATTGGCGCGGGATGCGCAGCGGGGCTAGCACAACTGACGCCGCCCCGACGCGAGTCGAGAAAGATCTACCCTCTTCTTTCTAATTTGCACAGTGCGAGTGAGACAGGTGAAGCTCAGTGCGCGAATTAACTATGAACGGCAAGTTGTGGTAGACATGCAGAAGCGGCAGCAAGCCGCGTCCGCGCAATACCTTAAAAAAATCAGAATACGGAATCAACAAAAAAAACCATATCATTATTGAACCTGCTCACAAAATTTACGAGAATTGGTTGAGAAATGCGACCTATAGAGGAATACAGACGGCCATATGAAATCATTATTGCCCAAGCTGAAGCGCAAAACGTCTTTCGCTTCGCTCGCTTGTTCAACTACTGCGCAAATGTAAACAGTTGCGGTGCAACAAACTCACTCTCGTTCTCTGTCACTCATGATTGATACGACTGAAGGTCACACACACACATCACAAGAGGTTTTAATTAGACATGTCGCGGTAATCCCTTAGTCGGTTTTACCTGACCCAATTTGGCGCTATTCTTAACCACGCGGGATTCCTAAAATCGCACAAATACCTCTAAACGGGTATGCAATGAATACCTCACTACTTACATAATTCATTTATAATGTAGTTGACTAACTGGTCAATCAAAGTCAATGTCACCGCGTCAACCCATCTTTACCTTGATCAACGAACCTTATAGTGCATCGGACTTGCGCTTTATCATAAACCACATATATTAGCATTGGGTATGTCTTTAATATGCCTGTAAATACAAGTTATATCTGTAGTAGAAGTTGTGTCTGTGTATTTGAGGAATTAGCTAACATTGTTTCCTTGAACTTGACAGGCCGCGTCAGTGTGATTCAGGCCTTAAGGGGGTAAGTCTCTCATAGTTCATTGTGATACAAGTGACCTCACTTGTATCACAATCACTGATGTAATTATCAACATACCTATGTTGATAATTATATCAGAGGCGGAATTATCACGCGAGCCGGAGGTGAGCGTGATAAGAGAGCCGAGGATGTAATTATCAAAGTTCACGCATTTCATACGACGTTTTTCAACACATTTTGCGAGGAAAAAATCCTTATCTTAAGATGAAAATTTTATAGGCCTGCCAAGTTATTTTCTTTACTTATTAATGACAACAGCTTTTTACTCGCATTTTGTATACATCGCCAATAATTTCCAGTGGCGTCCATTCTTTTTATCACTTTTCTAGTCGCCACGAGTCAATATTTTTGTTAATAACCAAACACGCATTAGCAATGTTTACAAATATCTGTGAAACGTGCTGTGAAATAACCTATAATGGCGCGCAACAGTTTTTTTTCGTGAAGTTTGCGCGCATGTATTCAGCCAGACTTAGATGAAATCTCTAAACAGCCAATACAAAATAAAATAAATATTGTCGTTTTAAAATGTTCTCTTTATTAATTCATGTAAAATGTTATCAAAAGTGAATAGTTTTACTAAATTAAACGTTTATATATCATATCCAAAAAGAAATAGTCAATTAATTAACAAAAAGGATTTAATTTGTTTAGTCGAGTAAGAATCCATTTGCCGAAAATTAAAAAAAAGTTGTACATTCTGTACAACCAGGTTAATTTAAGAATGCACCGTGCACATGCATACATCTTGCTGCAAGGTGCCAACGTGACTTAATCGGGATATAACCATAACACACAATGTGTCGTAATGTCATAAAACACGCGTGTTTAATATCCAGGATTATGAGCCTAAAAGCGACACAATAAGAGGTACGTTACGAGCAATTGTGTTGAAAATTCATTTTACAGTCCCAGTCAGTGGCATCAATCAAAAAGTTGTGGCTCTCCAATGACTTGTGAAATAATTAAATACTTTTTGTATATATGTATGATAGTATGTGTATACTTCTAATTAATTTTGATTAACGAGTATGTATTCAGAATAAATTGTTAAAGCATAAAGGTAGGTATACGTCTCTTACACATCGTCGTACACGTTAATAATTTGTCTATATTTTATTTCCTGATCTTCACTCAATTGCTCAAAGGTTAACTTGAAGAGATCCCTTATAGGAATAATCGCCTTTGTACCGACTTCACGTAATTTGTCTGAATATTTTCCTGTGTCTTGTGTATACAGTAAATTAACTTTCAACACAATTTCTCGTATCGTGCCTTTTATTACGTCGCTTTTGGCTTTTTCCTGGGTATTAAGGTGGTTCGACGACCATACAAAACGTCTTTTGACATTCGTAGGCTAATGACGTGATATTTTAAGAAACGTATGTAACAATCTTTCATAAATTGGCTTTTTAATTGCACGAAATTCTCCATTTACTAGAATAAACTTGTATAAACTTGTATAAACTAGAATAATTTGAGAATAATCGTATTCCCAAAGTATCACGTGACAAACAAATTTTGCAAATTATTTTGCTTTATACCAGTTTATTATAAGAAAGGAGGAATTTCGCGCAATTGAAAAGCCAATCATCACTACATAGTATCCCATAAAGAACATTCCATGTAAAAAAGAGGCCAAGTCTCGAAACTCTTCCACCGTAAAAAGTTGTGATATTTCGTAGTACCAAGTCTCAGGCATTCATATTCTTCTTTATTGGCTAGCTAAATAAAATTCTGCAACTTGGCAATCGCACAACTTTACTGCATTTATGGATTTTTGCATACCTAAAACTATGTAGTAGTTATTGTGTGATTGCCAAGTCACAAAATTTTATTTAGCCAGCAAATAAAGATTTTTTTGTCAATATCCCATTCTTAATTTTTAATTTTTTGTCCCATTCACTGCAAATATAACTTTGTAATCCTATATGTTTATATGTGATTACAAAGTTATTTACGCAGTTACTGTATGTAGAAAACTCGAGTGAAATTGCATTTTTTTTTGTCTTGTTTTATTTATACACTAAATACTAATTGTATTCTAAATTTGAAGCTTCTATATCTGCTAGAAGTGCCTTAGACTTTTGATGATCGGTGAGTCAGTGAGTGACAAAATTAAGAAACTTTGACTAGTTATAATTTTTAAACCACTGGTTCAAATCGGATGAAATTTGAAATATATTGTGGTTATACAATGCGTGCTTGGTTACTGAAAATTCAGGCTTCTAGTTTTATCCACAACGAAGTTATAGGGGGGTCGAAAATGGCCTGAACTGCTTCGAGAAAAGGATGGTACGGCCGTGCCGCTCGCTGTTTTGCTCGACTAGACTAGACTAGATAAAACAAAGTCGCTTCCCGCTGTCTGTCCCTATGTATGCTTAGATCTTTAAAAGTACGCAACGGATTTTGATGCGGATTTTTTAAAATAGATAGTGATTCGAGAGGACGGTTTATATGTATAATATAGTCGTATAGTGCGAAGCCGGGGCGGGTCGCTAGTTTATAAGTAAAATATAAGACTAAAATATAAATATTTTAAGGTTGTCAAAAGTAAATACTTAGTTACTTTTGATAACCTTAAAATATTTATTTTATTTTGTATTGTCTGTTTAGAGATTTCATCTATGGCACCATATTAACACAATAAAAAAAACTGCTGCTCGCCTTTATCTAGGTAATTTTACAAATATTTTTAGACATTGTTGATGCGTGTTTGGTTATTATCAAAAATGTGGACTCGTGGTGAATAGAAAAGTGATAAATAAATTGACACCAACCACTGTGGAAATTCTTCGCGATGTACAATATGTGAGTGAAAACCTGTTCCCATCAATAACTAAAGAAAATAACTTAGGAGCCTATAAAATTGTCATCTTATGAAAATTATTTATTCCTCGCAAATGTGTTGAAAAACATCGTATGAAACGCGTGAGCTATGATAATTACATCCTCGGCTTTCTTATCACGCTCACATGTGGCTCTCGTCAACAATTCCGCCTCTGACGTAATTATCAACATAGCTCACTTGCGTCACAATTTACTATATTATAACACAATTTTTCTTGCCCAAAACAATTAAGCATTCGTAATTTTTTTCCTTTTTAATTGAGTCGACTAAAGTAAGAAAAACTACTGAACGGATTTAGGGCAAAAATCCGTAATGTAGCTTGGTAGTAGACATAAAAAAATGCATTTCTTTAATGCATTATGGAAAAAAAACAGGCGTCTGTTGATGATACTCAAAATATTGAAATGAAATTTGTAAAAACTGACATTTCACTTTAGATTTAAACCCAGAACGGAAGCAGATGAACATTGGCATAGAGATAATTTTAGGCCCTTGGAAGGATATAGGATAGTTTTGTATCTCCGAAATATCTTACGAAGCGCTCATAGCCTAGCGGCGCCTGCGAGTCGGAAACGATAACGCAGATTAAGCAAAGATGGCAGCGGTCAGTCTTTGGATGGGTGGGCCTTCGGGCGGCTTAAGAACTTCTAACAGTCGAGTTGCCCACTCACTTGGCAAAGGGGTGTCAACTGTTACTCGCGTCCGCAGGAGCTACCTACCACAACCCTGCACGTGTCCCCTGGGTGGTACTAAAGAGTGACAATCTTTAAAAATGCCAAAATTACGTTTGGTAAACCATACGATTAAATAAATAAACTAATATACTTGCGCCTAAAATAATTTAATAGCACAATCATTTGATCACTGTGTTTTGACTTGAATTGCCATGTAATGTCATCTTGAATAAAGTTTTTCTATTCTATTCTATTGATTTTTCTCGAGGTCTACGCGGACGAAGTCGCGGGCAACAGTAGTTATATCTATATACACTATCAGTTAATTTCCAAGCGGTACACTAATTGCCGTAAATCGTATTATTAAACCTGAATTAAACAATGGAAACGTAAATTATTGTACAAATATAATTTATTATGTTTACAAAAGCCTGGCAACATGCAAGATGCAGAACATTCCCGAAACATGGAAATGTACCTACTTGTGAATCGTAAGTAATGTTGTTTAAAATATGATTAACATAATAATAATTTATTAATAGGCGTAGGGATGTGACGGCCCCATCGCCCACCAGATTTCTGGTGCAATCAGTCAACGTAAGGCAGCTTGTGGCGGGCTGTTAGGGCGTAGCGACCCTACGTACCTGAGTACTCCTGGGGGTGTCCTGTGGTCAGGTTGAGCCGACCGGGTGGATGGTTGGACAGGCCCCCTGTCTCTGGCTTGCCTTTACTGGCCGTTCAGAGTGGAGTCGCAAGAGCTGTTGCTCGTGGGTTGATGTGGACACCTAAGTGGCGAGTTGGCTATATGTTTAAAGTCCAGTGCCACCTCTCTTCCCCCCAGCTTTCTGACCGGTGTTGCCCTTAGGCCATTTTTTAATGTCGCTATTAATAGGGGCCCATCTAGCAGTTGGCGAGTCACCGTCTGCCAGAGATAAAAAGTGAGACAGTTTTATTAGGCAGGCGTCCGATGTTTCACCCAATAGCCCAGCCACTAGTCCATCATTTTCACCCAATAACCCGTTTCATTTAGATTCCATCAACCATCAATAGGCCCTATACTCCTCAGCGGGTGCTGTCCCTGTGTGCGTCCCATGACACGGGCAAGGACAGCATCCGCTCGGTGTACTCCTTGCATTTTATTAAATTGTCAAAAGGGCCTCTACGTGTTGGCTCAGTTGGTACTTTGTAGGTACCTAGCTCCACGCACGCCTCCCAAAGGTCCGGGACGTCATTGTCCCGTGAGCGGGAAAGACATTTATTAATTTCTATTACATAATATACAACCAAGAAACTTATAATATACTAATTTAAGAAAATGCTGCCAGCCTTTCTGGGCAGTGGGCACACTACCGCCTGGCAGAGATCTGGCAATTTGTTTACAGTAAATACCTATCTTAATTAAGGTATTGTTAAACCGAAAGTGGAACCTTATATTCCTTTTTTATAATGTCAGCGAGCTTTTCCGCTTTCATAACAGTAGGTGCATTCCTCGCACAATAGAGACATTATAGATGTGTCGACAACTCTTAACTTATGTATACCGTATACTTTTAGTTCTGCGTCAACTAACTACTGCGGCAGGATCCGTACTTGGTCCCATTTTACATATACCAGTATAGCATAGTGAGTTAGTATGCACGTAAGATATCCATCGGAACCCCATCTGGGGGCACGGCTGTGCCAAGTCGAGCGCGAAGCCATCCTTTACTGGAACCATTTTGCCGCATTTTCAGGCCCCTATTTGAGAACCTCTGGATAAGACCAGAACGCAGAAATTTTCGTCATCTAGTAAGCTATAATCACATACTTAAAGTCCAAAATTTCAAGTCTGTAGGTCATTTAGTTTCGAAGTTAAGCGAAAGCAAAGTTTCGCATTTATGACACTCACTCACTCACTTACTCATGATCATCAAAATAAAACTAGTACTTCCCATAAACTCAGCTGAAATTTGGTACAGAGTTAGGGTTTAATGGCCACATAAAGGGAAAACTATAAAAACTAGGATAATCGAAGATCTGGAGTGCCTGGTGACCCTGATTACAAAACACAAGAGCCCAACCAAACTACTAGAGATATATCTATACCGCTTTTATAAAAAATGTTCAACTTGGTGGGCCGCTTCATTTGATGTCAAAAATCGAAGGTCTGAAGTATCTTTATTTGATTACAATGTTATATTTGCAGTAAACGTGTCAAAAATCAAGAATGGGATATTGACAAAATAACCTACAAAAAGAAGATATAGTTACTACATAGTTTTAGGTATGCAAAAATACAAAAATGCAGTAAAGTTGTGTGATTGCCAAGTTGCAGAATTTTATTTAGCTAGCAAATAAAGAATAATAAGAATGCCTCTGAGACTTGGTACTACCAAATATCTCACAACTTTTTGCGGTGGAAGAGTTTCGAGACTTGACCTCTTTTTTACATGCAATGTTTTTTATGGGATTGAATTTTCTAAGTTTTCTAAGAGACGGATAGTGCGAGAAAAATCGAGAGAGCTCGCGCGCCGTCTTGTGATAGCCGTGCGTTTGAGAACATTGAGTGAGTCAACAGTGTTAGGCTCACTTGTTAGCTACCTGGGGACCGAATTTTTACTTTCGAGCGCTCGACTCTTTCACTCGAAAACTGAACAAAATTATGAAATGCTATTTTGAAATGACGATAGAAAATTTAAAAACGTGCGGAATTTACCACTTGTATTCAATTCTATCGGTAGAAAGTAAGTGCCTGTGATTATGACACTACGATAGCATTTATTTTTGTTTAATTTTCGAGCGCTCGAAAGTCAAAAATCGGCCCCCTGTTCTGAGCAAATGCTAGTGATATTTGGTGGAGTCCAATAAGAGACACTCATCTTGTAAAACATAGAATACTACTGAACAAGATTTAACGAATGTTGAAATCATACAACCAGCTGCAAACCAAACTTTTTTATTGAACGCTCATTTAAACCCGGTGGTTTTATCACGGTTGAATAAGTTCAGGCGCGCAGCACTTGACGCGGTAACTGTTTCAACTGAAAGTACAGAAGGCACACTCCTTTGATCTTTACAAAAGCCGCTTTTTTTTAGCCAAAACATTATGATTAATGGCCCTCTGACGTCGTCGACTCCAGCGCAAGCCAAATGGAACGTTAGGGCTGTGTACGAACGGTGAAAATGAATTGGCTCACTCGCCACGTCGCCGATATAGTGAGGGCTGTCAACGACTAAGAATAAAATAATAATGTACTTATTGCCCATTTATTTCTTGAATTCAATATAGAGAGCAATAAATGTATATTCTTTGTACATTACATACATTATTTCATTATTTCTCTCTAAAATAATAAAGTTGGTTAGTCTTAGTTTATAATTTTTATTTAATATATTTTGTGTGTTTATACATTACAATATTAATTACATATCTTGATCTTTTAAAAATAATAAATCTCACAATTTGGACGAATTCAATAAGTACACCAAGACCGCCAGGCCACATTTTATTGGCTTTGGTTTTGCTGCAACCCACAGTGCAATGCAAAATCTTGTTTCTTAAATGTAATGCAATTTGTAATGCATTACGCGCAACACTGGTTCATAGTCTTTGCTCACTTCAATTTTATTTCTTTAATGAATTACACCATTTTAATTCATTTAAATATTGTATATACCTATGAAACTATCAATCAATCATTAAAAAAAATTAAACGCGTGATTCGAATTTATTTATCATTATTTTTTCAACCCGCTGGGATACAATATCTTTTAGGTGTCTTTTTATTCATTTCATTCAACAGAAACAATGCAGCACACAAACAGATGAATGCGGCACGTTTACTTGCGATATATTTACGATTTACATAAGTGTGTGCGCGCGAAGTAGCGTGCGCGTGCGATCCGATGCACAGCGTGGCAGCCACTGAATAGTACCCATCAGATGGGTAACTGGCATGTAAAGGGTGTTTTTTAAAGGTATACAAATTCAAAATGAAATACACGTTAAAATAAATTTGATTATCATGGTATTGGTTTTATTTAAAAGATATTCTTATGCCATTAGGTCTTAAAAATGATTTCGGGCGCCACGGCTGGCTCGAATAATATGAAGCGTAATCGGGGTGTCCAATTTTCGACCACTTTTTCGAGCATTTGGGGCCGTATATTGGCAATAACGCGGCGAATGTTGGCTTCCAAGTGGTCCAACGTCAGTGGTTTATCTGCGTAGACATGTGACTTCACATATCCCCAAAGAAAGTAATTCACAGGTGTGTGAGTTGGATTTTGTAAGCTCGCTCGATTCTGTAAGATCTTTCCGCAAAATCTTTCACAAAGTGGATGGGCACAACTCCAATTGCTGTGCACGATGGCGAATCGACTTATTTGGGTCCTCTTCAACACTACGCTCCACAGTAGCAATAACTTCTTCTGTGCGCACTGTATGGCGTCTTTATGGATGCGTATTATCAACTAGAGTGTGCGTGGTACGAAAATGATCCATGGTTTTCCGAATAACTTGCTCGGGTGGACGATTATGTCGACCGTAAAATGGACGTAGCGCACGGTGAGTTTGGCGAACATGTTCAAAATAAATTTGCACAATTGGCAAGCATTGTTCTGAAGTAAGTCTTCTTTGTGAAAATGGCAAAACGTACTGACTTCAAATATACCTCCAACTCCAACTGTTCAATTGACTACAGTGTTGCCAATTTAAAAACCAAACCTCTAAAAAAACAGCCTTTACTTGTAGCGATGAACGTAAATCGCGGAGAGCCGCGCCTGGTCAAGTCCAAAATGGCCTATTTCAAGGTTAGCTTTTTCGAACAAAACGTATTATATTCCATACAAGATTAGAAAAGTAGTGCGTTAATCGTCATGTGATTTCAAGGGAAACCAATATGAAACTAAATATATCATATATCACACTGATATATTATTATAAATGTGAAAATTCGTTTATATTGTCAGAGAGACATAATAAGAAAATCCTGAAGGAAATTGTATTTATACGACATAAATTAAAAACTTCAATAGCGCGATGCAGAACATCACAAGGTGGGTCCACACGGCACAGACTTTAGTCTGCGCAGCGTGTCTGTACAGACTTATGTCGGTGCAAATGGGATGTGTGGACGTGAATCTCAAGTCTGTAACGACAGCTGTGCATTTTTGTATCTGGCATCACAAAGTCGGCGCAGACATGCGTGTTTGCGCCGACTACTGCACTGTGTGGACGCATGTTCAGACTTGTTTGGGTCAACTTACGACAACTTTGGTTAATTAATTTACAGTTTGCTTTGTTTTTATCATAAAAATGAACGATTTAAGAAAATATTCGAGAGAATTCTTAGCTGCATTAATAGATCTATATAAGTCCCTTCTAGCTGTATGGAAAATTAAGTCCAAGGAGTACAGTACTATTACTGTACTCCTTGGACTTAATTTTATAGGGACTTAATATCCATAGGGATATGAAGACCCAGCCTTATGAGATATTAGTGAGAAAACCGAAAAAGTGGAACCAAGCGCAGACCGAGATTTCATAACGAAATAAATAAATAACATATCTGCCATTGCAAACGTCCGCACACCACGAGGTTTAAAGCACAACTAACATGTCTGTATCGTGTGGACGATGTGAGTCGCACATACTTTTGTCCGTGCAACAGTCTGCGCAGCGCAAGTCTGCACCGTCTGGACCCAGCTTAACCGATTGGAGAAAGTCGTGTATACGCACCAGCGCCATCTTTTGTTGTCAAGTGAATTTTTGGGGGAAGAATATATAGCAAAAACGACTGAACCGATTTTAATGAAACTTTCTAATATTGTATTTTAGATCTCAGAATAGGACATAGCGTGGCGTTTCTTTTGATATAATTTCTTCAGAGGGTGATGTAAGGTTCGAAAAATTGTATGGGAATTAATTTATTTTTTAAGACAGAGACTTGAAACTTTGTAAAAAGGTTCTTTAATGAAATACAAGAAAACGAATTTCATCGTTTTTGCCAGTTCATACCCTAAGAGGGTCAAAAATAGGTCGAAAATTTGTATCGGAATTAGTTTATTTTTTAAGATAGAGACCTGAAACTTTGTAAAAAGGTTCTTTGATGAAATACAAGAAAACAAATTTAAGAGTTTTTGAAAATTCATCCTCTAAAGGGATTAAAACTCGGTTGAAAGTTTGTACTAAGAGATTCTAAGTGCCGCAACTTTATCTACCCGGCACTAGATGGCATATGCTGTACACGTTTTTGTGGAAAAAATCACAGTAGAATAGTTGATGTTGCTTCAGTTTTTCGATCACAAAAACTACTAAGCGCATTTTTATATAACTTCCCTTAAAGCTTTGTAAAACTTTACCTGATGATAGTCTACTATTTATAAAGATAAAAAAATGACATGACAATTATACAATTACCTACAATACAATACAATACAATACTCTTTATGCACTTCACATATACAGAACACAGTTACAATAAAATAAAGTACCTAAGTTGAAGCCCGTGTAATACTTTAATTAAGTTAGCTACCTACTGGTCAGTAGATGGCGTAAGCTGTGTTATTTTTGTAGCGAACGTAACCGTTTGAATATAAGACGCATTAAAATAAATGATAAATATAAGCGGATTCATATTGAAAATACACTTATAGAACACTAGCTTCCGCCCGCGACTTCGCCTGCGTGCACCCAGGATAAAGCTATCCTATATTTTAATCCAGGCTATAAACTATCTTCGTGTAAAATTTCATTCAAATCGGTTGAGCCGTTTAAGCGTCATTGAGTAACAAACATCTAAATATCCAACCATCCAAACTTTCGCACTTATAATATTAGTAGGATTATCCTTTACTTTATATTGTATCAATGGATTTTTCACTTTTTTGGTAAACTTCAGCACAATTCTATCACCGTAGCGAAAATCGTGAATAAACCTCATTCATTAAACTATTTAATCGTATGGCATACATTAATTTTTGCCTTTAAAGTTTGTCACTCTTTAGTACCACCCAGAGGACACGTACAGGGTTGTGGTAGGTAGCTCCTGCGACCGCGAACAGTTGTCCTCCCTTTGTCAAGTGAGTGGGCAACTGGACTGTTAGAAGTTCTTAAGCCGCCCGAAGGCCTCTAACTCGGCTTAACGACTACTGTCATAGACAGCAGCCGGGATCAACTGCTTAGCGTGCCTTCCAAAGCACGGAAGCGCTCATTTATATTAATCGCTCATCAGGCGGTCACCCATCCAAAGACTGACCGCTGCCATCTTTGCTTAACCTGCGTTATCGTTTCCGACTCGCAGGCGGCCGGCTATGAGCGCATCGAAATTAAATAAATTCATTAAACATTGTTAGAGTCTGTCAATAGCGAGTCGTGTCTACTAATATTATGAATGCTAAAGTTTGGGCCTCATTCACACATATACTGCGTGGAACGGAACGATGGAATTTCCCGCAAGAGGGGGATTATTGATCGTTAGTACGTCACATTTTCCAGATAAACTATGTTAATATTTCCAACAGTTTTCAAGTTAGAGTTCATCAAACTTTTGTGCAAAAAGCTGAATATTACAACCCTAACGGCTCTTCAATGCTCGCTGCTCACTGCGGTCGCCGCCGCTAGTCGCGCGAAGTCGTGGCCAAGCCGTTAGGGTTGTAATATGCAGCTTTCTGCACAAAAGTTTGATGAGCTCTAACTTGAAAACTGTTGGAAATATTGACATAGTTTATGCGGAAAATTTTAAGTACTAATGCTTAATAATCCCCCTCCTGCGGGAAAGTCCAACGTTCCGTTCCACACTGTATATATTAACGGCCGTATTCATAAACATACTTCAAGCCTATTTTAACTAAAAAATGCCGTTAAAGTTCGTTTGTTTTTTACCTGTCACTGACATTTGGGTGCGTAAGAATGGGACAGAGCACATTTTATTTAGCAGAGGCATTTTAAGTTTTATGAATAAGGGGTATAGTGTATAACCTGGATTAACATATAAGTATATAATACTTTTTATTCCGGGAATCATCGTCTAAGGGGGCGAAAGTTTGTAAGGAGCGGGCAGAAGCTAGTATTTCACAAGCATTTCACTAAACGTGTCTAGTGAAATGATAAAACGAGTTGACTCTGCGAGTTTGTTTCGTCAACTCACTAACGCGTTTCAGAGGCTTTATCAAATCACTAAACAAATCTAGTGAAATGCAAAAAGAGTTGCCTTTTTTGGCCGATTTCGCCATTTCACCAAACAGATTCAGAGATTTGATCAAATGACTGATTTTTTCTAGGCAAATGATAAAATGGATTCGCCATTTTAACATCCTGCGTGATTTGATCATATCCCTTAGAGTTTTGTTCAAATCTCTGTTTTGGCCATTTCCCTGCGACATATATATATATTGCTATGTTAGAAAAGCACTGAATTATCGTATTAAGTAAAACTAGTGCAATATTTTCTTTTGATATCCTAGATAAACGAACAAACGCAGATAAATATGTCCATTAAAAATCTAATGTTATATGGCATTGAGGTATTTACGAAATTAGGCATTAAGTACACTAAAAATGTTGGTTTACGATCAAAATTTACATAATATTCTATAGATAATTTATAGGAAAAAATATATGAAAAGGTATTGATTTCTTAAATTAATTCAAAAAGTTCTGTTAATAAAAATGGATATTTAAAAAACTACTTAACACGCGTCGAAACCCTTGAGGTTGAATTAGTAACCTGGGGACCGATTTTTGATTTTCGAGCGCTCGACTCTTTCACTCGAAAACTGACAAATATTATGAAATGCTATTTTGAAATGACGATAGAAAAATTTAAAACGTGTGGTATTGACCACTCGTATTCAATTCTATCGGTAGAAAGTAAGTGCCTGTGATTATGAAACTACAATAGCATTTACTTTTATTTAATTTTCGAGCGCTCGAAAGTCAAAAATCGGCCCCCTGGTGAAACGTCAGAAATAAAGGTAGGTATATAATTCGATATCCTACTTCACAGTCGTACTAGGTAATTACATTTTATTTGACAAAAAAATGTAATTAGTACGACTGAACAAGGGATCGATATATATAGGTATATAAATATAGCGTTAGATCCGTATACACTGTTTAAATAAATCATTTAAGTATGTGTACCTATAATGCCTTGCTAACCGTAACATACCTAGTTACTAGTTTTTTTTATTTTTGAAGTGAAAACTTCTTTAGCGGCGCTGTTCACTTTTTATGATGGGGAAAAATTGTTAAACTTGCCACAGGTCACATGACCGTAAGATGTCACGTGACCATAAGGTGTCACGTGACTGTGAGATTCGAGAGATTGAAAATTCGTAAGACGGACACGTGACCTGATCGAAAAACTGTTACAATGTCATTGAGTTTTCACTTCTGCCGGCACTCCCGGAGTGCAATCCGGACTTTTTTTTTGATTATTTATTTGACCTTTTCCGTATTGTTGAATTCCAAAGACCCTGGAAAAGATAAGTGGAAATAAGAATACTTAATACTTACTTTTAAGCCAGTAATTAATCATTCGTATTACGTGAATTTCTAGTAGGTATTACCTTGAGAGATCTTCTGAATTTACTGGATACGAGACTGAATATAATCGGGTTCAGTACCACACAAAGCCAATTGCTGATGGCGACCATTTTGAAAAAGACTGCCCACGCCTGCAACGCAAGAAAATCATGTTTAATGACCGGAGTCATTTTAAGAGTCCCCAGGAAGGTCAACTCTCCATTCCAACGTAGACTTTTTAGAACGACAATCGGGAATAACATGAAACTTTGTACATACAGGGTTTATGAAAAATGGGGTGTGTACCGAGCAAGGGCATATTCGGTAGCGCATTGCGATTCCAAATATGCATGTTTTTTTTTGTTAAAACATTGATGTTTTTGTTTTTGTTTACATTACAGTCTGTTTTTATTGACATTGCTTGTGTATAATAATGTTCCCCCGCTAGTAGGGTGAAGGTTGGGAGAGTTTATTTCATTTTCAACCGCTGCGCGCACTGCTGTACGTGTTATGAAAACAAATGTTTTGTGTATGTTTTTACGTTTTTGATGTCTTAAACAAGCAATGTCAATAAAGACAAAGAAAACAAAAACAAACATTTCAATGTAAACAAAACAAATCAAAACTTTAAAAAATAAACAATTGTGTTTTTGGAATCGCAATACGCTACCGAACAACAAGCCCTTCATCGATTCACACCCCATTTGTGATACATGCTGTATACACAATGGGATCCGTCATATCTAGGTCGGAAACTATAGTATAGCCTAAGCGAGGAGTTTGGGATTTAATGAATAAAAAAAACTTATTGCTTAGATCCATAGGTTGTTAGTTACAAAAACACTTATAAAACTCATTAGTCAACTTATACTTAAACTACTTATTTTTAGGTCTTAAGGCTTGTATACCCGCTAAAGTCCTTGAGCGTATGGGCGGAGCCTCGACCCTCTCCCCGCGCAAGTCGCACAACCCGCCGTGGTTTATTAAGCGTTACATAGATTAAGGTACAGACGCGTCATCGCGCATCGTTACCAATGCAAGGGTGGACGTGGGTGGGTGACATTCGTCATGCTTAATTGAAACGTGATATTTGTCATACATTAAATAAATAAATAAATAAATATTAGGGGACAATCTTACACAAATCGACCTAGTCCCAAACTAAGCAAAGCTTGTACTATGGGCACTAGACGACGATAAACATACTTATATAGATAAATAAATACTTAAATACATAGAAAACATCCATAACTCAGGAACATATATTCGTGCTCATCACACAAATAAATGCCCTTACCGGGATTCGAACCCAGGACCTCTCGCATCGTAGGCAGGGTCACTACCAACTAGGCTAAAGCGGTCGTCAAATTAATTACATAATTGATTAAGTTCAAAAAGCATGTCCCTACTATTATGATACTATTTACTTACGATTAGTGTAGTTCCGTCAGCACGGCTAGCACGAGACGGCCGCGACATACACTCCTTTTTTTTGCACTATCGGTCTCTCTCTTATTAGAACATTAGGAAAGAGAGGTATAGTGTGAGAAAAATCGAGAGTATGTCGCGGTCGTCTCGTGCTAGCCGTGCTAGTGAAAACGAAATTCGTTCGAATAACTCTCATTGTCGCTCGAACTAGCAAGCGCCACAGAGGGAGATACACAAACGAAGTTCGGTTTCGTTTCACGGTAGGCCCTCAGCACGCCTAGCACTAGACGGCCGCGACATACTTTCGATTTTTTCTCGCACTATACCTCTGTTACTAAATATTCTAATAAGAGAGAGACGGATAGTGCGAAAAAAATATAAAGGTAATATAATAATCCATACCTACTGTTGCCCTTAGGCCATTTTTTAATGTCGCTATTAACAGGGACCCATCTAGCAGTTAGCGAGTCACCGTCTGCCAGAGATAAAATGTGAAACAGTTTTATTGGGCAGGCGTCCGATGTTTCATCCAATAGCCAGTTTTATTTAGATTCCATCAACTAGCTATAGACTCTTACACCCCAGCGGGTGCTGTTTCTGTGTGCGTCCCATGACACGGGCAGAGACAGCATCCGCTTGGTGTACTCCTTGCATTTCATTAAATTGTCAAAAGGGCCTCTACGTGTTGGCTCAGAGCTCCACGCACGCCTCCCAAAGGTCCAGGACATCATTATCCCGAGAGCGGGAAAGACAAATAATCCATACTATCCATACTTCCATATCCATACTCCATACTAATATTATAAATGCGAAAGTGTGTCTGTCTGTCGGTTACCCTTTGTGTAAGTGTAAGGTTGTTAAGTTTTAACTAATTTTCGGTATATTTATTACGTTCTACTTCCTTGATTTGATGACGTGTACAGTCAGCATCAGATAGTTAGTAGCATCCAAAGTAGCCAAATATATCGTAACACATTCCTTACTCCTACTTATAGTAACAAAGACTATTTCGATGAATGTACGTTCCGATATATTTGGCTAACTTGGCTGCTACTAACTATATTATGCTGACTGTACAGAAATCGGCCTCGGGTAAATATATACTTATAGATTAGTTGTACGTTAACCATACTTTGTTTCATATCAAACAATAACTCTGTATCGAACTTGGAGTTGGCATGCAACCCATAGGTAGGTACTTACAATATTTGCCAAGCCCACTATTTTTATTAGAACTTATTCTATTAACACTTGACAGTCATTAATACGAGCAGATAAAACAATATTGTTTCTATAATTGTTCATGCTCCTAAGCAATAGATATTGTAAATATATTTACTAATAAAATGTCTGGTTTTAGCGATTTCCCAATTTTGATACTGTTTAGATATTTGATACTTTGATAGAATAGGTATTTAGTTGTGTATTCTTTTTCCTCTTCTCTTGTAAAATTTCTTGATATTACGTATTTTCCTCCTATAACCCCAAAGATCTAAAATAATTATTGAAAAATTTGTGAGACCTAAGCTAAGACGTACTAACTCTAGTATCGTAAGTTTGTATGTTACTAACAATCTATGGGCAAACTGGCCCGAAATAAAGAATTTATTATTATTATTATTATTATTTCCCATCTTGAACTAAAAACAAAATCTAAACTATATCTACGTAAATGTTAATTAGGTAAAGCCGCCAACACAGTTAACTGAACATCCTGTATTTATACAAGAACCTTATTACAATGCACATAAAGTGCACGGATGGTCAGTCAGCTGTCTTGTCGATAGTACCTACTACTTTACAAACCATGAAATAGATTGTCCACTCTATGCAACAAAATTATCTGTCACTCAAAACTAAACTATACGCAAATGTTTATTAGTTACCTACTATACGAATCACAAAACGGATTGTCCACTCTATGCAACAAATATAGTCCACAATTTCCACAAATATTTAAAAATTTCGGCGCAGCGCAAATTTACACAGGTCCGTCATGCAACGTGTCTCGTCCCGCACTGACCGTATGGACGAAAACGGGGAGGCGTAGGAACTTTGGCGGAATATTTCAGAAAACGAGATAAATTTTTAAGAAAATTAAGAAAGTAAGAAAATGATGCCCTTGTTCATTATTGTATGAAGAAAGTTATAAAATTTCATATTATTCTGATAAAAAATGGAGCAGTAAAATGGTTACAAGTGAAAATATAGGGGTGACTAGATTTCTTTTTCTCTAATTTTTATCGTTAAAATGAATTTCTACGAAAACTATGACCCGTCGCATATCTTGCAGATTATGATATATTTTTTCCTACCGCAAAAATGTTACGTTATAATGTATAAAACGGTTACAAAACAACTCATTTTCACGAAAATTTCGAATGTGCAGCCTTAACACATGAAGGTCGGTGTATCGGCGGAGGATATCCGAGTCCCACCTCTCTGTCTGAGTCTGCTATCATTCTCAGGATGCTATTTGAGCTGAATGAAGCTTGTCAAATTAATATTAGCGGGTGACACCTGCACCCTGTTGAGCACCTCTATCAGGTATATGAGCCTTATACAGCGTGTCACAACCCTATGAACTTAAATTTTAAGTAACGATAGCTTTAAGTTAAGCAAAAATATAAAAATTACCTTTTCTAATGGAGATCTATATATGTATCCATTTTTTTATTTTCTCGAGCAGCTGCTAATATTTATTTGACGTTTCAGAGAGGCAGAGCTAGTGTCAAATGTTACTGTCAGTCGTCACTTCGTCAGCTTTGTTACCGCTACATTGCGTGCCGAATTAATTTCTATGAAAAAATAAATCTGTTTTTTTTTTTAACCAGATGTACCAATTTATGTTCATTAGGGCTAATACTTTCAGCTCTTAAAATATATGTTCTTATGGAAGTCACGCACACATATATATGGAAGTCACGTATATATATGGCCGACGGCCATCAGATTAAGGCCAGGGGTCCGTTTCACGAAGCTACCAGTTACAAATTACAACCGGAAGTATCTTTCTATCAAAAGGTATTGAAGAGAGACTTCCGCTTCTAATTTGTAACTTGTAGCTTCGTGAAATGATTTTGACTTTGACTTTTGACTTTGCTTTTACTACTGTAAAAGATAGCACCGCTAGATATCGCCCTCAAGGAGTTCGCAATTTGATGCGACATTTCGTTTCAAGCAAATCATATTTTTATATAATTGCCTTTGATTCTTGGTCCACGTTTTTTTACCACTTTTAATCTATACCTACAATAATTTTTGGTACTGGCACTGCCCACAAGTTCTACATTATCTACTATCATTACGTGAAAAGAAACGTTATTGTAATCTTCAATAAAGCCAGGTCCGCTGCGCCGTGTTTTCGATGTTTTTAAACATCTAACATGTTTAGCCAATCAAAACAATACCCTATTTGTTCGCCGAAACTGACGGATGACATGTTAGAAAAACATCGAAAACACGGCGCTGCGGACCCGGTTTAAGACCTGCAAGGTGTCAGACACATCACAGCCCTCGTTACATTGCACGCTTGTGGAGCACACAGTGCAAAGAGCATCGGCGTGATTAGCTACTGATAGACCTCGAAATTCCTCGAAATTGGAAATGGTCTGGTTCTTTGGAGATCAATAGGGGTGTAGACTCGAAAATTATTATTACCTACTCCAAAAGAAAGAAGGCAAAAAAATATGCCTAGTGACGAAAATCCTATTCAGCTATCTCAAAGAATTACGAAGCTACTCGTACAACCGTTTTATATTGCTTAATTTGCTTGTTAGAGAGAGAAAACGCAAACAGTGTCTGACGTCACGTTACCCGAGGCTGCCGGGGGCCGAGTCGACGGCGGCGCCGAACACGATGGCGCGCGGTACGTTGCCGTGTTCTAGTGACGTCACAATCTACAAGCGTCATCGTTTCATATGAAGTTGCGTTTTGCGAAAAAGGGACAGAACATACTCCTTCTTAAAACTTTGGATACATAATAAATTCGTGATTATTTGCGTTGTTTTTTTTTGATTTGACTACATTTTTAATCCTTTTTCGAGAAAATATGACATTATTGCTTATTTTATTTAGTGTCTACACACCTGTTACCGAAAGCTTATGAAGATGTGGTCATACCTGATATTCTAGAGGATACTCCAAAGTCAGGTATATTTTTTTGTCAATACTGTAATAACCAACTTGGCATGTAAAACAGAATATAGTTAAATATTATAACGGTTTCTTGTTACAGATGAAATTCAGTGTTAAAAAGCCAGATTTACCTACTAACTCCACCCCACCATGCAAACCGGCAGATTAACATACTTCCGGTATCAAAGATACGTGGGATATAAATGCACTATCAATATCTGATGCGTTCGTCCGTTATCAATGATACGTGGGATATAAACGCACTATCAATATCTGATGCGCTCGTCCGTTATCAAAAATACGTGGGATATAAATGCACTATCAATATCTGATGCGCTCGTCCGTTATCGAAGGTACGTGGGATATAAACGCACTATCAATATCTGATGCGCTCGTCCGTTATCAATGATACGTGGGATATAAACGCACTATCAATATCTGATGCGCTCGTCCGTTATCAAAAATATGTGGGATATAAATGCACAGCTAAGAGGGCATACGCTGAATCCTGAGTATTGATCGTCAAAATCGTCAGAATGTTGAATCAGATCTTCTTTTGGGGTCACTTGTCATACCCTCTAAATAACTGACGAGATCGATTTTTTTTTCTATATAGACTCTTATACGGCCACCCCACCGTGCAAACCGGCAGATTAACATACTTCCGTTATCAAAGATACGTGGGATATAAATGCACTATCAATATCTGATGCGCTCGTCCGTTATCAAAGATACGTGGGATATAAATGCACTATGAAATCTGACGCGCTCGAATAGTTATTCTATGTTACAGTTTTTAACAGTTTTGAAATTGTGTAAACGTTTTCCCAACCATTAAAGGCTCATGCCTTTAATGGTTAAAGATGGATGGTAAAGATGGAATGAAAAAAAGTTATATCATGTCATCATGATATAACTTTTTTTCATTCCATCTTTATTTTACCTAATCATTAAAATATATAAGTCTCAACGACGCTCGCTCGAGTAAGTCCAAATTTCCCCCGCTTGGGTGCTACTACTAGTTTCTGTGGCCAGAAATTATAATTAAAAAAAAATAGTAATAGCAGAAAAATTTCTTAGTAAACTTCTTTTCGCTCTATTTTTTGCCCGATTACGGCAGAGCCGAAAGGAAGGGATATGATTTAACCATTCTAAGTTAGTATTTACCTACGTGTGTTCCACCGTCGCGTTTAAGATACTGAACCAATTTTGATATGAGGGCCCGCGCGTCATATCTCTCTCACTACCAACACATTTAATATGTATCTCACTATCTCTATCACACTCAGCGACGCGTTAGCAACGCGTGTGCAGCGCAGGCCCGCGCGTCATATCTCTCACACTACCAACACATTTAACATGTATCTCACTATCTCTATGACACTCAGCAGCGCGGGCCCGCGCTTCACACGCGACGCGCACGACACGCGGCCGCGCTGCCGAGTTGTAACTTTAGCGCCGCGGGCCCCCGCGGACCCGCGTTCGAACCGCGTTCCATGTGTGTTTGAAGTGTAGTTTCAATGCTTTACAACTTGCGCGCGGGTCCGCGCAGCACACGCGCCGCGCACGACACGCGTTCGGTGGGTGGGCCTATAACCCTAAATCTTATGGCTCCTATACATGATGGCGCATCCTATGGCCCAGCGTTCTGCCCTGGTAATCGCAAATGTAGTACTTGCAAAATGGCGGTTTCGAGATAAACGCGGTAAACATATTTTGTGATATCTATACAACAAATCTATGTGGTATAACTTTTGAAGTGTACTGAATAATACTTAAAAAAATCAAGCTTTCTATTGACATATTTTTTCCTTTACTTTACTGCCTTATTTGGATAAAATGCGCAGTACTGCATTTTCATCAACTACCTGGGCTTGTGGGCATTACAGTATTACTAAGGATCAATGCAGTATTTGTGTTTATTACTGCAAAATCACTTAGCACGTATTCAATACTGCGTTTCTAGTTCGTAATCATGCCCTATTTTTATGCTTAGTACTAGTTAAAAGTGTTGTTAAGGCTTCTGGCAAATATTTTAAGTGACGAAGAGATGAAACAAAACAGATTTGAGGTAAGTATTAGAAAAATGTTTTTATTATCGAAATAACTGAACTTAAAAATACCTAAGTTAATGTAGCCAACTTCCTAAATCTATTGGTCTACAATTCTTAATTATAATATCGAACCCAAAAACTCTACATTAGACTTATTATCACAACCAAGAAGGACTTAATTTTAATTAGTAATTATAATCAAGCTAAGAGCCGCACACGTGTCTCGTCCGCGAATGACGTCAACGCTCTGATTTGCTAGCACGAATCGCGGCACTGTACCGTGCGGCTTCGACGCATGCGAAGCTTTTTGTTACTCTCGCTACTCGTAAACGCAGCACTGTAGAATACTGCGTTTAGTTTTAGCATCGCAAGAGGATCTCTTTATTATTCTCGCTACACTCAAATGCAGTAATGTTGAATACTGCGTTTGGCTTTAGTTAGTATTGGTTGCAAAAAAGTGTATTCCTAATGAATCTGCAGTAAACGTAGCAAGTACTGCACAAACTTCTAGCACATGCTGAATGCTGCAGATCTTGTTAGCAAAAGTAATATTACTGTGCAAGTACTGCGTTTCTGGTTAGAAAAAAAAACGTTTCTAATTAAAAAAAACTGTTTTTTTTTTTTATGTATTAGGCTCTTGGGATGTCATTTCTGCAAAAAAGTGAAAATCCCAAAAATGTCGATTACTGCAAGTACAATTATCAGGGCAGCGCTATGGCCATGCGATGGTTGAACGCCACTACACGATGGCGACATTTAGTTGTGATCGAATCGTTTTGAGATGGACGTCGAAGCGTTAGCCGCTGCGGCAATTTACCTAATAGTTACATATTGCGCTTCCTCCCCGATATAATTCCAAAAACTTTATTGTTTCGTGTTGAGGCCACGTACCTACATTTCATTTCATTTATTTATTCATAACAATGGATATTATGTTGAAAATATATAGGTAAAATTCCATTAATTACACAAATTACATAAGATATGAACAATGTCACAATTAAAAATAAGATGATATTATATTATGATATAAAGTAACAATAATTATTTTACACAAAGATTATCCCTAATTTACAATTGATCTTGCACGAATTTTGCTATGGAATAGTACGATTTTTTTTCTCGCATAGATTCGTGATAGATTTAAACTCCGTACTAATACACGTCATTTTCGATTTAAAAACATACACAGCACGTGCGGAATGGCGCACGTGTAGATGCGTACCGCCATCGCTGGCCCACTCCCTTTGATGTGCGGCCGAAAAACCGACACCGCGGCCATCCCATCGCCATCCCGCCGCGCCATAAGCCATCCGACACCACTACCCTCTCTACACGCTGCACCAGCCTAGTGGGCCAGCAGGATGGCCCATCCTGTGGAGCGGCCATTACGACACGCACAGGAAGAAATGGGGTGGTGCTATTCTAACCCGACATCACACGGGGTAACAAGTTATTTAAAAAAAATACTATACTTTTTTCGGAGGTTTTTAAAGGTATTTTCATATAATTCACGAACTCCTAACTTGACTCAATATGAATTATTACGTATTTGACGGGTCGTGTGCCTCAATAAGTTAATAAAACCTTTTTTTTTTACAAATTAGTTTGAACAGGTTTGTTATTTAATACTTACGCTTGACCCGTTCATCAGGTTCATGGGATCCAAAACGGCGATCAGGACTCTCATCATAAAGTGAGGCATCCAGCAAACGAGGAAGGCCACTGACATTACAACTGCACAGAAAAGTAAATGTGAAACAATAATATAAGAGGTAAATTTCCCTCAGGAGCCCGATCTGTTGCCACGGTCAAGTTGCAAGAAGTGGTCCAAGCGGGCTTAGACGGAATTCAATCAGCTCATTTGAAAGAGCTGACTTCGAGTTTCGAGTTCCGCTGGCGAAAACGGTTGCTTAAATTCAATTAAACTTTACTTGTATGGATACGCATTAACTAAAAAAGAGGCTTATTGCTTTGGGGAGCACCTTCGGCATTTGGTAGTCAAACTATTATGCCGGGTGGTTAGGGAGCATAAAGCAATGTCATCTCTGAAGTCACCCCTTAACTTATGGTATTTGGGTGACGGGACATTGGGGCTCTATATTATAAAACAAGACTTGGCTGTTCTTCTTCCCCGTTTGAAGGAGATGGGGTTGTAAGTGAATGAGCAAGGTGAGAAATATTCTGCTGCGGATCCACTTCTTCTTCTTTCAGTTCATTGCTTCCTGGTCTCAAAGAACTGTCACATAGCACGTTTTACCTTCTAGGTTCTCCAATATTTCCAGAAGCCATTCCAGATGCTATAGAGACTAGGAAGCAGCTTCCCCTGCTCGCACGCGTGCTTTTTGAATATATCGGTGCCCACGTAGCCCTGATTCTGTTTAGAATTTGTTTCGCAACAACAGTAGAGTGATGCTTTTTTTAAATGGCGACTTCGAAATAGCTTTAAAAATACTCGGCTAAAACGACGCAATGTAGCCTCGAATGAAAATATCCAGTCCGGGATTGGGTGCTTGGTTGCAAACTACTTTTGAAATGTTTGCATATAATTATCATTCATATCGTTCAATAGCCATATGCGGGAACAAATTTGATAATAATACTCACCTATCAACTTGTTAATTTTTCCGCTGCGTCTTCTTGAATTTAATACTCTGTTTTTTATGTCCATTTTGCGTCTTGAATTCACTTTTAAAATTATCATAAAATACGCGAACGATGTTATTAATAGCGGTATGAAAAAAGTTATTATTGCTAATGCTCCATTTACAATTCTGCCGAAGACCGTGGGGACTGTGATACAGATTATCGGCTGGAAAGTATTCATTTTCTCCATAACGATGGTCATCATATCGAGCGCGGCCTCCGCAGCTGCTACCAACCACATGCCAGCTATTATTTTCATCACTCGCCGTAAATTTGGAGATGACTTGACCTTCATAGGATGGCAAATCGCCATGTATCTCTCAATAGACAACGCAGTCATGGTTAAAACACTATAATTCCATAAGCTCATTACTCCAAAGAATTGGATTTTGCATGCCTTTTCGCTGGAATATGAAGGACGAAGATATTCACAGATTACAAGAAAGATTATAAAAGTCAACGTCAAATCAGATACTGCCAAACTAAATAAGTAGTAATTGGTAACAGTGTGCATGGTTTTGTCGAAATAAATAACGAGACACGTCAGCAGATTAACGAAAAGGCTGGCCGTGAATACCAAGCCCAGAATAACTATGAACACCACTTTGAAGTCTCGGCCAAATGATAAAGATTTTTCTATAAAATTTGACCACACTGTCATGTTCAATTCGTCGGAATCTTGAATTGTATCCATAGTCCTTCTTCAAGCGATAAAAATACAGCGGTAATTTATGCACAACTTTACAGAATAATTTGTACGTTCGCATAAACACCTTATACCGATGCGATCAGATACCGATTATCACAACCTCCTACATTCATCTAAAGTGTTAAGTTCAATTGGTTATTGTTTGCTTAGTTAAGTGCAAATTGTAGATAATTGGATTAGCTAATCTGAAAATTAATCGTGATGAGTGTGTGTCAGAAATGTACAAACAGTTGACTTTTTAATACCATGACGGTGGCAAACGCGCAGATGGTCTGCGTTATATTAAGCAGTCCCCGTAGCGTACATGGACGCTAGGGACACCGGAAGGATCATAAGCGCGTTACCGACCCTTCTTTGATTTAAAGTTTCGCTAAAATAGGTAGATCCCTCAGTGTCACCTTTCAACACAGTGCACCCTCGGGAGCATGGCGACCATTACCACGAGGAACCCAATTCCACATACCTATAAATTACATCTTGACGCCGCGATTGGTAGTAATTAAGCGTAATCAGAGGTCTAGTTTCGTTAGGTGTGACGCCCTGTAAGGCCTCCACCTTACCTACTTCCCCTGTTGGGCTGCTCCAAACATGAGCAAGATGAAGTTGCACTGCTGTCCTGCATCTAAAAACTGCATAATATGTACGTACGTCTCCATTCCTTTACATTAGTTCAATTTTGTAATTTATTCCGGCTGGCATTAGTTTTTAAAGTCAGTCAAACAGATGCATGGCTTTGTAGGCGACTGTAGGGAGTCCGCAGTAAGCTCGGCCGAATTTCACCTTCCCATACAAACGTAGTTACGCTCTCATTTAAAAACTACCTGTTGGATTGTGACGAAACTTTACATATACAATGACATGAGGTATATCTATGTTTGTAATTAGTTTATATGGTTCCAGTTTATAAAACAAACGAAATACAGCAAAAACAAGTTTTGTATGAAAAACTTAAATTCGCTGTATTCTTTTACTATGGTATCTGAAGCTACATAAACTAATTACAGACATAAATATACCTCATTTCATTGTACATGCAATGTTTCGTTAGAATCCAACACGTGGTTTTAAAATGAGAGCGTAACTACGTTTGTATGGAGAATCGAGGTTACTGCGGACTCTTAATGTGATAAATCAATAGTTATTTGATGTATCATTTATGCCTCTTTTGGCATTGATGTCAAAATGCCTTAAATCAAATCGTCGTTTTTAAACCTAAAAATATTTAAGAGTGAGCTATCAAAATCCGTTTGGCCAATCATGGTAGTACGAGTATTAACCAGAAAATAGTTATTTGTAATACAAGGTTGCAAAGTTGTATTTTAACCGTGAGTGTGAAATTCAAACACGAGCTAGCGAATGGATTCTAGGGTTGAACTACAAGCTAGCGAATGGATTCTATGGTTGAACCACAAGCGAAGAGAGCACATTAAAACAAAATAGACCGACTGTGAAAGGATTTTAATATTACTTGTACATTGTAATAATCCCGTCGTTAATGCAGAGTTTAGATACTTATATGTAGGTTAAACTTTTATTTTAATAATATGACGTAACTTAAGTATCTTCAACTCCGTACTTTCCACCCAGCTATACCCATGTAAAGTCAACTTTCAGAACAGGAGAGATGAAAAGAGTATTTCTGTGTTTTTTGTAATGTATTGTACGGCCCAATAATCGGCTTCCACTGCGCTGGTGCCGAGACACATACAGTGGATTATTATTTGCCTAGGATGTACATAGTTGGAATCGGTATACAAACGCGAAACAAAAGGAAGCTTGTACCGGTGTACAAGCTTCCTTTTGTTTCGCAGTCTGCGGCAGTCTCCCGACCGAGTATTGATGGTATTTTACATACTGATCGTAAACATCATTTCTGTGCTTTGAAGTCCATCTCTCTGTGGAATTGCCCCAGAACATGACGCCGTATCTCAAAGTTGAAGTTACATACGCGTGATAGGTGGTTAGAACAGCTGGTTGACCTTCTATTTTTCTAAAAATATATAATGCATGAGAATTTGATAAGTTTTTTTACATATATTGTCAATCTGATCTTTCCATGTCAACTTATTATTTAAACCTAATCCTAAAAACTTTACTTAATGATTTGCCATTGACTATTACTGAGCACTCAATGATGCTTTTCGCCAACGATAGTACATACAATAATATTTACTGGAAATGATACACAAACATCACAGAATGAAATTAACAAAGCAGTTGACACAGTAATGACATGATTGAATATAAATAATTTGTGCATTAATTTAAATAACACAAAAATCATCAAATTGACGAATTCTGATTATCAGGAAAAGCAAAGGCCTAATACACTGCCTTGGGGCACTTCGTGTTTTATTTCTTTCAAATCAGATGATACGGATATTTCATATTTCGAGTTAGTACAAATTTTATTAATTGTACTTAACCATTTGCTTTCGTCCGGTTATATAAGATCTTATTAAATCGTGAACGTTACTGCGTACGCCATAATTATATAATTTATTTAACAATATGTTACGATCAACAAAGTCGAAAGCCTTCGACATGTCCATGTACAGAGCAACAGCGGGTGTCCCCTAATATTTATTTATTTATTGAGCTTACTGTTGTAAAATTGATGTGTAAAATGTATTATAAGCGCATTTTTGTAATCTTATATGGAATATGCATAGGTTTACATAAAGTTAAACTGTTTTAATCCATTTGATTTTAATCTTAACTAAATATCAAATGATGTATTGATGGAGCTTTGAGACTAAAAATAAAAGAAGACACATTTATGTTACATTTTTATTTTATTACTACGAACACCTAATGATGAAAGAAAAACGATACATATTTATAACAGAGCGACATAACATAACATATCCACTTGTAAAAATGTGTACACAATTAATTTCACATATTGATGATATTTTCACTGCCAACATATATTATATGAGCTATATAGAAAACATATATTATATGAATTATAGTATATAGTGGACTTAATTAAAATGTATTAAGTAATATGAAATATCAATGTGCGACAAGACGAATCTTTCAAATGTATTAAAAATATGGAATGTATGAATACAAAATTAGATCATGGATATGGTAGTGGCTAATCATTTTCTTAAAGTATTTTCTTAGTAAGTAGGGTCATTCATTACGCTGGTTACGCGACCACCTGAAGGAGAAGGTTTTTTCTATTGAAGATAACATCAATTCTACAGACCCTATTGAGACAATATTAGTTGTACATGCATTACCTAGGGTTATGGTTAACTTATGGTTGGCCGGCCCCTGTTGCGTGTCGTGGACTCTCCCCCTCTTGTAGTTGAGGACTGTTTGCATTGGCATTTGTTTTATTTTTGTTAGAAATAGGCGCTTTCGCCTGAATACCTAGAAAGAGTAGCAATTTATTTTAAATGCACTATTTCCATAAAAACCCGGAACCGACTTCGGATTGGCATTTTTATTATTTTTACATTCCACAGAGTCTGAAACAAAGAGTAGGAATTAGGTAAGGACTATGAATTAAGGTGAAATTTTAATTGTATTTACTGAATTAATTGGAGTAAATTGACTGCAATTAATCAGTTAATTTACTCTAAATATTCTTTAGCCGGTTAATATATATACTAGTATATACTAGGGGGGGGGGTGCACATTCGATTTACTTTGCACTAGACAACTTCACGTTTCACAACTTGTGTTTCCACTGTTCCTGCTGCTCACTTTAGTACTCAGGACTCTTTTGTACCTTTTTTTTTTTTTTTTACCTGACTTGCTATAATAGGACGAACCCAATATAGCGGTCGAATTGCGTGGTTGGAGGGTAGCTTGGGGAAAATCCAGGGGGAGCCTCCGGCACGACCACGCGGGAAAGTTTGTACACTGGAATACTCTACGAGTTTGCGCTCCAGTGAGATTGGTTGAACGGTATCAACCGAATCTGGGGTGTGAGTGGTGTCGAACTAGTGGGAGTTTTATCGCTGGTTCGCTAAAACCTAGCCTAGCTGAAAAGAGTCCAGCAAGAAACTCAGCTAGGCCCGACTTGGGTCGGACTGACTCTACCCGGTATGCGGCGGTACCGGGACGAATAGGGACTGTATGTGTCTGTGTTGTCGCGATCTCGCGGTGGACGTCCCCGCCGGCGGGAACGCCGAAGTGTACGCGATGTGTTGGACGCCGAAAGCGCAGCGTTCCATCTTTCGATGGACGCTGTGATTTCGTCGTCCGGGTCCGTGAGTGTGTGCCTAGGACCGTGCGGCCCCTAATCAGTGAGCGCCGAGTAACGATAGAGGGGGGAGGGATGGGAACGTAATCAGCAGCCTTTCTAACTAACGGATTCCTATGGTGGGGAGCGTTATCAAAATAACGTATGGCAGCCTGCTTAAAGAAACCATACATGGTGCTAATCCCCATGTCGTGGTGCAGGCTGAGGTTCGATTGGTACCACGGGCCACCAGTCGCCCTACGGAGAAAACGATTCTGAATGACCTGAAGCGGCTTGAGTGATGACATAGGCACGTGAGCAAATGCTACACTTGCATATGACATGATTGGGCGAACACGAGTCTTGTAGAGTGTCAGCTTATTTCTAAGTGACATTTTACTAAACTTGTTGATCATCGGCCCAAGCCTTCCTAGTACGAACAACGCGCGGTTGCGAACCCTACGGATGTGGCTACGGAAAGTCAGTCTCCTGTCGAGGGTCACTCCAAGATATTTGGCCTCGTTGACCCAGGGGATGGGTCGGTCAAACATCTGGATCGGAGCCACCCGTCTTTCTGTACTAACGCAGTCAGACGGGTGGAAGACTATTGCAGTGCTTTTTTCCGGGTTGACTTCGATACGCCAAAGATTAAACCAACGACCTAGGTCGGTGATTGCCTCTTGGAGGTATCGCCGGATAGTAGCGTACTTACAATGGGTCGTAAAGAGCGCGGTGTCGTCCGCAAACAACCCCAGTTGCACCTTAGGGTGCCTGGGAATGTCGTTCGTGAACAACGAGTAGAGAGTGGGAGAGAGCACGGAGCCTTGCGGGACTCCAGCCCGGATGGGGTGTGGGTCCGAGTACGTTCCCTCCAGTCGGTATCGAAAGCTTCGATCACTGAGAAAATCTCGTATGGTGAGTACGAGTCTGTCCGGTATACCGAGCTGGTATAACTTGTATACCAGCCCGTTATGCCAGACCTTATCGAAGGCTTTCGCCACGTCGAGAAAGATCGCACCGGTCTTGAGCCCCTGGAATCGACAGAAACCGTCCAACACATGCTCCGTGACGCGGTGCACCTGTTGGACGCATGAGTGTCCGGATCTAAAGCCGAACTGCTCGTCGATGAGGAGGTTATTCTCAGCCGTAAATCTGAGAATTCTCGTGAGTAGGATCCGCTTATATAGCTTTCCAAGGGAGCTAAGTAAGCTGATCGGCCTATAAGAGGCAGGCGAGGTCCGGGGTTTACCGGGCTTCGCTATCCCTATGACCGTTGCACATTTCCACGCGGCTGGAAAGTGAGCATTGGTCAGCGCGGCATTGAAGATGCCAACCAAAAGGAGGAGGAGGGTTTCGGGGAGAAGTCTCAGGATGCGATTGGATACACCATCCGCACCCGGAGCCTTCCTAATACGGAGACGCCTGACATGGTCACTGACTTCCTTAACCGACACCGGTAAAATGGGTGAAGTTACGGGGAGACGCGATCTCCTGTCCACCTCGGAATCGACCCTTCTAACCCCCCTCTCTGGGCTTCGTCGGTGTGGAGGAGGTTGGGCGAACATTGGGACTCTAGGCTACTCGCAAGGCATTCGGCTTTCTCACTGTCCTCGAACGCGGGGGTTGAGTGATCCGGTCGATCCAAGGGAGGGATAGTCCAACAGGTATCAGATTTGAGAGATCTCGCTAGTTTGCAGTAAGCCAGATGACTAGGCGTTATCTCCCCCATCAGATCCCTGAACGAGTTCTCCCGAAATTCGGCAATTCTTTGTTTGGACTCGTTAGACAAGTCCCTCAGGATTTGCCGATTTTCGGCAGAAGGGTGATTTGAATAGGTACGGATGGCGCGATTTTTCCTTGTTACCAACTCTCTCAGTTCCCTAGGTAGGGGTCGGTGTTGGATGTCCTCCGCCGACACCTCCCTTGAGGCCTCGCTTCGTACAGCGTTGAGGTAGTTGGTGAAAGAATCGATCGCTTGGTCTGTCTGTTCGGTTGTAGTTATATTGTCTGGGATGTCTCTAAGCAAGGGGGGATCTGTCTGTAAGAGACCTGTTTGCACCTTGTCCCAGTCCACGAGTGTCCTGGTTCGAGGAGTACTATTGGGGTGAGGACCTAGTCTCAAAAGGACTGGCCTATGATCCGAGTCTAGTTCATGTATCACTTCTATAGAACGCAGAGTTAACGCTACGTTCTTTAGCAGTGCTATGTCGAGTATGTCAGGTCGGTGATCTACGTTATGAGGGAAGTGAATCGGTTCTAAGGGAGCGAGGAGATCGAAAGGGAGGCTATCGATCAAAAGGTGATGAAGCCGATTGCCGTTGGGATTGGTTGCTACGCAACCCCAGTTAATATGTTTACTATTTAGGTCGCCGGCCACGATGACCGAAGGACCTAGGGAGGCTAAAGAGTTGAGGTCAGTCAAAAGTAAGTATCGTTGAGGTGAAAGGTAGGTTGAAGCAATCGATATCGGGGGGTGACCCTCCATCGAGATGCGACAGACCGACACTTCCATATTTGTAAGGGGCGGGGATTGAGTCTTATGCAATGCAAGTTACGTTTGTAGAAAATGAGCGTGCCCCCGAATGGCCTACCATCTTGCCTATCATCTCTAATCTGAGCGTATCCAGGGACGCGATAGGCTCTAATGCTGGGACGATAAAAGGTCTCTTGGACCAGGAGTAAATCTACTGAGTGATCGCGAAGGAAGTTCATCACCTCGTCCTTCATACCTCTCAAGCCATTGGCATTGTAAATGCCAATGGTAATCGAAGCAGGTTTAAGCTTCTGGGATGTACTATCCATACTAGTAGGCACGGTGAACCTGGCTGCCGCTTGGTGCGGCGAGATACTGCGTCGTCGTTGCGAATATGCGGGCAGTCAGGCCGCTCGCCACCTCCGGTGGGAGTACCTGAATTACCTGCATAAGCGCATAGAGGGGATCTATAGCGGGCCGGCCCGCTTGACTGGCGGCGGGCCCCCATGCAGAGGGACCCGCCTGGGATTGGGGTGCAGAAGGCACCGGGCGGGGACCTGCGGCCGCAGAAGGCGGCGGGTTCCTAGGGGCACCTAGCCCTACGGCCGGAAGGGCGGGGAAGTGTTGCGGAGTGCTATGGGGAGCAGCACGGCCCGCGCTTTGCTTTCGCCCAGAGGGAGGCGAGGACTTCGACTTCTTTCCGTTGTCGCGACTCTTTGAGCGGCAAGGGCAACCCCCATAATTGGCAGTATGCCCATGGGGGAGCTTGCGACCCAAACAGTTGCAGCACCGTATGCCGTTTGGGTCCTTGCATCGCTTTGGGCGTTCGCAATCGCGAGTTGCGTGATCCCCAGCGCACTTGACGCAACGGGGGGGAGAGTGACAGCCACGAGCGCCGTGGCCGAACCTCTGGCATTTGTGACATTGTGAGAGGTGGGTCCTCTTGTTAGGAGTCTCCACCCTCACAGCCATCTTAAGGACCTCCTTAAGGGAGTGGACTACTTTACACTGGTCCGGGTCGGTGACTATTAGTACGATATCGTACTTCCCTTTTTGCTTGTTGTAGAGGCGATGAACCTCCTTGACGGCGATCCCCTTGCGCTTGAGGTCCGCAGCTACCTCGTCCTCTGGGATATCCTTGTGGATGCCCCGGAGGATGGCCCTATAACCCTTCTCTTCGACGGTCAGCCTCCGGTTGTAGGCCATCGACAGCTCGTCAAAGAGGCGGGTCAAAGCACGGTAGTCTTCGGGTCCCTGGACCGTGATGCGCATCCCTTCCAAGGGCGGCTTCAAAATCTCCGAACCGACCACACGGATGCCACGCTGGCTGGCTATGGCCATGGCAGTGTGGTACCTATGCGTGTCGATCAGGACACATGAGTCCGGCTTGTCCGGGTTTCCTATCGGAGTCGAGCTGGGGGCCGAAGACCCGCCGTCCGTTGCCAGAGCGGCACTATTGGCCTGAGGGGCCTGCGCAGAAGGCGCGGGGGCGGCGGGAGTCCGAAGGGCTTTCTTCGCCGGCGAATGAGCCCTCGGAGACTTGACTTTCGTACCGCGAACGTGGTCCCTTTATATACCCCTTTCCGAAAATTCCACAGACCGTAATTTCGTTGTTCATTTCATTACTCATTTATTTTGAGTAGCATGGGCTCTTTTCCAGATAAACGTGCTGCGTTCACTATGACAACAAAACTGTTATTGACCCCGCTGCCGCCGTCGTAACAATATCTCGTTCGCCACCATATTTAAGATCTCACATACACATTCCGCTCAAGATGTCGCGAGGGCGACCGGTGAATTCGACTTCAGCGTGGTCGAAATAGGAATTCGAATTCGCCGATCGAAAAGGTCAGCTGTCAAAAAGTTATATGCTTCGCCTCTAGAACTTATATGTAAGTTCGCATGTATATTTATCTTTGTTTTTCTTTGATTGAAATTTCACGCATATTTATCAACTCCGAAACATCATCTCAGCTCTATATAAACTCAGGGTGCATGGGCAACTCGTCGTCACCCACCGTGTCTCCTTTACACCCTGTTTTGACGGATGTCATCGCTTCGAAGACGGTTATCAATGTGGTACCGTTTACTGTAAGGAACTATTTAGTATTTCATCTGTGGTACCTTGCGGAATTTATATGATTTTGCGATTTATTTAGTTTGATTATGATAATTTACTTTAAAAACAAGGTTTTAACCGACTTCAATTTAGTACTCCGCCAAGCCACGAGAACATTTCCACATTTCTTTTCCAATATACCACGAACTGATTTCCGAGAGCAAATGCGTTGTTGATTCGAGAAAAAAACCCAATCGTTGTATGTAGCCCGATAATATTTGAGGAAGACTACCCGCTTTTTATGAAAGACCAGTCTTAAAAATGAATCATCGGATGATGGTTTTGGACACCGACTGAAAGACTTTTTACTGTCAAAATCGCTGTATTCTGTAAAAGAATTCACCGAAAAAAACAATAAGACAATTTATTTTCTTTGTTGCTATTTAAAATAAATATTATTATTATTTAGTTTTTCTCTGACTAGCATATCATAATCTAGGACGCCCTAGCGATAAGTTATTTTTGGTGTTATTATTATTTCTGTAATTTCTGTTTTATATTTCTTGTAGGTATGTTTGAAATATATTCAATTTATTTTTTTGACATGAAATTTACAGGTTTTGACATCCCGACATATATTTTAGATTTTTCTAGTTCTGACATTTTATTATATATTTTTGACATTTATTCCTAAAAAATAAATCCTTGTTAATTAATATTATTCAACTATATGATCCAGAGAAAGAATATAAGAAAAAATAAACCATCTTCGTCTGTAGCCCCAGACAGGACTCGAACCTCGTTTAATAAATAATTTGTTTCGTTAAGAAAGTGAAAGGAAAATGAATATTATTGTTAGAAATTATTGTAAAAAAAATATTGTATTACGAGCTTTCTGTGAATTCATTTTATTTATATAATTACAAAGAAAATTTGTAAAATATAATGTCAATTTTCAATAAGCAATAAATTAATCTAATCTAACCTAAATCTAATCTAATCTATAAGTAAGTAACTAATTAAATACCGAAATGAAAAGCGATTAGAATTATTTGGTGTAGAAACGCCGCGTAATAAATAAATCAATATTAATCTTAAACAAATCGATCTAATCCCAAACTAAGCAAAGCTTCTATGGGTATTAGACGACGATATACATGATATAGAAAAAATACTACACTCAAGACTCAGCAACACATATTCGTGTTCATCACACAAATAAATGCCCTTACGGGGATTCGAACCCAGGACCTCTAGCTTCGTAGACAGGGTGAAAGAACATGATAAAATGGTATATTATGTCGACAGTCATCATTAAAAGTCGGATCTGCAAACGTGTGATTTTGGTTTTCAATGGCTTAGGGATTCTGCATTTTTTAACCACATTCACAGATTTCAGTTTTTTAAATATTATCCTTAAAAATGAAGATACTTAAATCTGTCGGATCTTAGAACTGATGACGTTTAAAAACGTCGATTGTGACAGCCGGATATGCCACATCCTACTATATTACACAGAAAACTATCTACCGTGTTTTTTGTTTTATATTTTATGTCATTTAGTAAATTTATTCTGTATTAAATTGTTAAATAGGAGTTTCTATGCAACAAACGCGGTTCCACCAGTTACGAAAATATTTGATCAACGTTTATACTTCTATATATGTATTAAATGTGTAGGATACAGGTACTTACTATGACTTAGACTTCGAAAATTATAATTTTAACACATGGCGACTTAAGATTCTTGAGCCACGGCATGCTATTGCCAAGTGTGTAAAGGTCCCTTTTAGTTTTTAGTAAATAACTCGCAAACGGTGACACATACCAAAAAGTCTTCTTATAGGTAAATAATCTACATAAATTTCTCTCCAAAACAGATTCCAGATGACAATTTAGATTTAGAAGACAATTAGGAATTGAATTTTTACTACAAGCCATACTTAAAACTGTTGGAAAACGTCGAAAAACTAAAAAAAAGGACCTTTACACCACCCCCCCCGGTCCCCCCCTTCCCTCAAATAATAAACAGTTTTATTACCTTAGTCTGTTTGAGTATCTCGCTGGGATCCACCGTGGCCAAGATTATTCGCTCGACGAAATACGGCGACCAGCTGACCAGGAACGATGTCAACATCGCCACTGAAATAACATCATACGTTCATCATCGTATTCATATTAATATTAGGTACAATTTTTCGAACCTTTACCTATATTAAGATATATACTCACCGGCAATAAATTTGTATCAAATTAGAAAAATGCATTTAATTATTTAAAACATTATTTAATCTATTCAATTATAGTTTGAAATCACGAAAAGTTTTTGGGCCAAATTTTCTGCCAGTCAGTGTACGTCATTATTGTCAGCCAAGTTTGCAAAAAAGTTTGCAAACATCTTTATTTATTATTAGTTATTAGGTAAGTACATATCTTACCGATGAGTTTATTCATTTTACTAGTAACGTCTCGGTTTCCTAGGTTCTTCTGCCGGGTATTCACTTTGTAAATAATCATTGAATACACGAAGACCATGATAATCAGTGGTATAAAAAATGTCACAATTGCTAAAACCCCATTCAGGGCTCGGGCCAGAGGAGTGGGGATGATGAAGCACGTGGCTGTCTGACGAGATTTTATTAAAGTGACTACCAGCATCTCTGGTAAGGTCAAAACGGTTGCTGCTACCCACAGCAGGACTATGGTTATCATTACTCTCTTCCACACTGTGGTCGACTTAACTTTTAAAGGATGTAAAATCGCTACGTATCTCTCGATAGCTAGAGCAGACATGGTCAACACGGTATAATTCCATAAGCAACTTACTGAAAACCACTGCAATTTACATAACTTCTCACTTTGCAGATTATAAGTCAAAAAGTAGTAGTCACCAAACTGGACCAAAATAGCAAAGCTAAGAATGACATCCGATATTGCCAGGCTAAACAGGTAGTAGTTAGTGGCGGTGTGCATTGTCTTATCACTATAAATGACGTAACAAATCAACAGATTTCCCGTAAGACTCAATACAAATATGGTAGCCATTAAAGCTGCCACTGTCATTCTGATATAGTCCGTTTCGACTTCAAATGCTTCAGTCAACGTTGCTGACCAGAGTTCCAAATTGAATTTGCTAGATCCATCACTGGAGTTATACATCGATTCTATGGGTTGTGTAGGTTGTATATTGTTGAAAAAACGATGTAAGTACGTCTATCTAGAGGCTCATTCATGCCCTAAATGGTAGACATACAAACCAGCGAGCCGGTGGCGTGCCCCTTGTTTGTTTTCTGAGCGCGTAACTTCTCTATATACATTAGTGAGTTTGTTGAGTAAAGTAGACTTTTTGATTAAGTGGATTATGTTTACACGCCATATTTCATTATCTTCTAAGTGACCCCTAAACTGCATCTTTTTTCTTAATAGGTAACTTAATTTATCTATGTTTTTCACAGGGAGGTATACAGGCGGGCACTCGGGCAGGGTTAGAAAACTTTTATTCTGTTACTCCAAATGGCCTGTAAAGAATATAAATAAGAGTTTAAACAATATTAATTAGCCAGGTAGATTATATCATTATCTATATTAATTACCTTTAAAGATTTTCTAAACTTCGATGACACGACGCTAAACATAATTGGGTTTAGGACGACGCTTAGCCAACTGTTGAACCTACTTATTTCACTGGCTACGTTCCACCACTAAAACAAAGGTGTTAATATAATTTTGAATTAGGTATTTGGTACTGACATTAATAATTTTCTTTTTATAATATAATAGCCATTAAATACAAACCTCAGCGATATTCATGAGTTGTTTCAGATTGAGGACACACTTCAACACTCGTAGTACGAAAAACGGCAGCCAGCAGATGATGAACGATGCCGTCATAGCTACTGGATACAAAAGTTACACCGTTACACAAAATAATGTAACTTAAAACATAATTTATGAAAATAAGTTTCGGTCAAAACTTTCATTTTTGTTACAAGTTTTTATTGCCGACTGTACTTTTCTGTATACCATCATCAACTGCTCATTGAGACGATTCTAACGAGCCCAAACTCGATGGGGTTATGTGGTTTTATTACGGAGTTCCTATGGCCACCTTCTGTCTCTTTCATCAGATCAGCTCGATGGTACCATAATATTGAATTGTCATCCAAACTATAGTAATACCCAAAATTTCAGCTCAATCGGTCACCGGGAAGTGGGTCAAATTTAACTTGCAAGATTTGACGGACAACTTACTTACATACATACTTTTATACTTACATACGAACAAGTCAAGTTAATATAAAGCTTGTAAAAAGTAGGGAGGTGCCTAAAGCACAGAATAAGTAATAGTACTAAAGAAAGACAAAGCGAGTACAAATATTTGTGCTACCGATACGTACCTACTCTATTACTGAATTGATTAGATTATTACTGTCTGTGTAAGTACCTCATCTAAATTCGTTCTAACATTTTTGTGTGGTTAAATAAAACATTCTAATTTTCACACACGTATATCAATTTCCCAAGATTAGCGAGGCTAGCGATCATTGCCGTCAATAGGCATGATTCCTACGGGTTTTTTTCGATACCATTCGAACCAGTTTTTCGAAAGGAACGAAAGTTTGTATGGAAGCAACTACAATTAAACCATATAAATAGACAAAACATTGAGTCAAAGACGGATCTCGCTGGCGGCAGACGAACCGGTTCATACTAATTGACACAGAAGTATGACGTCACCGGTGTCTATTTGAAGTAATCGTTGTATGGAAAATTAAGTAAATTACTGTTTTCAGTCGCGAAATACTTTAGGTCCATAGTTGTCATACAATTTTGTTTCTATAAAAGCAGAACAATTCTAATGATAGCTTTAAATTTACTCTTGGAAACCTATTTTTATGATTTTAATTATATTTGTAATTTATACTTTAAAACAATAATTTTATGAATCATAGTACATTTTCGGGTACGTAGCAGAATGTGTAAAATTAAAAAACTAACGTTAAATAACCTACATTCAAAATCCCTACAATCTAAATACCTAATGGTTTTACAACCTTATTTCATATTAGCGAAAGCTTAAAATGGCTACATATGGCATTGTCTAAAATTTAAAATAAAACTAACGTAAAAATAAAACCTACGTTCGACATCACTAAAATCTAAATACCTAACGATTTTTTCACTTACATATATTCAAAACTAGCTGTTGCCCGCGACTTCGTCCGCGTAGAACTTGTTATCGCCTTAGAAATATGGGATTATTTCCCAGATAAAAAACTATCCTATATCCTTCCAAGGGTCTCAAATGATCTGTACCTACGGAAAATTTCATCTAAATCCGTTCAGGCGTGAAAGGTGCGATGAGATTGTTAGTTTAACAAAAAAAGATTCGATACAAACGTGTGTCTACGGTGCATAGGCCCTAAGTACTACACAGACTTAAATGACACCTAAGTTGAGCATGAAAAAAATTATACAATTCATATTAATAAATATTAAATATTAGTTACATTAATGTAAACTATTAACACGTTATTTACACCTATGTTATGTACCCAACCCCCGAATTTTTTGTCCGCGTACAGCCCACTTTTACCAGATGGCGTGATCTGTCTCCTTTTCGGGAATATTGCCTTAGCGTGACCGAATAGCGCGAGTGTTATCCCTCTGCGGCTGATCTTCACCCAGTCGCCGCAATATCGGCCTTGTAATATCTCTCGAAGGACACGAAGGTCATCATAATGCCGATAAAGAAATATTACAATTATTTTGGCATCAATGTACATAGTTAATGTAACTACATTGATATCAATATAATTACAATACTTCATTATATGTATACAACATTTTTAGTTTCCCCAGTGGGCATCAGCACAAACAATTGTTCGCAGCTGGTGACTCGCGAGCACGCGACGTACAGCTGCCCGTGAGAGAAGCAGTCCGTGCGTAGGTCGACGCCGGCTGCGCGGAGAGTCTGTCCCTGCGACTTGTTTATGGTCATAGCGTAGCACACGCTCACTGGAAACTGCAATCGCTTGTACTGGAACGGGAAGTTGTTCGGTATCAGTGGAATGCGCGGTATAAATACAGCTTCCCCAGCACCGCAGCCCGTAAGGATCTGAGCCTCGATGAGATTCCGCTGCAGTCTCACTACCTTCAGGCGGATGCCATTACACAGCTTCGGCGGAGATAGGTTCCGAAGCAGCATAATAGGGACTCCGATCTTCAGGGTCAAAGTGTGCGCTGGTAACCCTGATGCGCTAAAAGAGTTTAAAAATTCCACCGGGTATGTCGTGGCAGTTCCCTCATCTAAGACTGTGTTAATCGAGCTGTAGACAGCGTTCTCGCCTTCAATTTGCGTTAAAATTCGAGCGTTAACAGCAGCAGCCATGATCATTTTTGGGGGTAAGTATGGTTCTTGACTTTCTCTGAGAGGTCAAGCGGTCTTCTTGTTGTGTAAATGTTTCAGAAGCCCGAGAATCCGCTGTTAATCTTGTTCCACGTTCCGTAATAGTCTCGGAAGCTCGCGACAACGAATGGCGTTCACGGTCGTGGCCGAGACGTGCTTCCCTATCTTCACTGTTTTCAAGGAATCTAGAAGCCCGGGAAGCTTCTTCGGACTCCTGAGATCTTGCCACTCGTTTTCTGGCGGCCTCTAGAAATTCGTTTCAGGTTCGATCTCTTTCTTGAAGGCATTTTGAGTAATAACGTTTTTGGGGACTTTTGACATATAATTTTTTTTTCCATTGGACTTGCGGGCGTTTGCCCATAGCCATAACCAAGTTAATAAAAAGGGAAGGAAATAAAATCGGATAAGTACGGAAAGGATATATCGGAATTTGGAAAAAATAATCAAGGCAGGAAAACGGAATTGGAATACATACAAATAAATTATAAAATATGAATAATACTATAATTTGATATTATTCTCACAAATAAACTTAGCTAGAATATTATAAATATCTGGATTAATAAGCAAAGAGGAAATTTCAGTGGGAAAAGGAACATTTTTAGATTGGAGCGCATCCAAGAAGACAGTACGATCGAATAACGGGCAAGATAAGATAATATGGTTTACGTCAGCTTCCTCAGCACCGCAGTCACATTTAGGCTCACTTATAATATTAAATTTTGCAAGATGAAAAGGAGCACATGTATGGCCCAATCTCATACGAGTTAAACATGATATTTCACGTCTACTAAAGGATTTTTTCCCAAAAAACCAAGGCTTCAAGGGAAAATCACTTTGGATCTTGTGGTAATAAGCCCCTGTCTCCAGGCTACTCCAAAACCAAAAGAACTCCCATGACAATTGTAGATACCTTTTGGGAAGTAAAAGTAAATCGTGGCAAAAAAATATATAAGAAGAGACATCGCCAGAAACCACAACATCCACAGCCAAACTATCAGCCCTTTCGTTACCCGAAATACCACAATGGCTTGGCAACCAGACAAAATTCACAGTGAGCCCCTTTAATTGACACTGTAACAAAATAGCTCGAATCTCATACAGTAACGGATAATTATTAAACATTCTAAAAGGTGATTTAATTAAAACTTGAAGGCTGCTTTTAGAATCCGAAAAAATTACAGTTTTTTAAATTGAACATGGAAACATATTCCACCGCTTTGAAAATGCAAGATAGTTCACCAGAAAATACTGAAGACTCTGGAGGGAGTTTAATTTTGATTACAGTATCAATCTGTTGGTGGTATACGCCAACCCCAACATAGCTTAATGCTGAAATTTTAGATGCATCTGAATAAATGTGATGCCAATCAGCCCAATTTTAACTAACCAAATTGTTAAATACTGGCTTTGCACTTGTTCTATCTTTAACGATGCCAGAATCCAGAAAAACTTGTGGAGCAATGGTCAGTGAATCAAAGTCTTTCTCATATATGGGAAGAGAGAGATATCTGACAGTAGGCGAAGTTAAACTCTGGAACTTAAGATAACTATTTATTATGCAAGGAGGTGTTCTATTACGCCAATACGAAGATGTCTGAATGTAATTGTGAAGAACAGATAAATTACGTACTAGAGGATGATTTGAGAATTGCATGGTTTTAAAAATAAATCTATCAGCTAAAAATTGACGTCTTAAATGAATAGGCGGATCCACAGACTCTACTTGCATTGCATTGGCAGGACTGGTCTTCATCGCACCAAGGACTGTCCTGAGAGACTTGTTTTGGATAACATTTAAAATGTTAAAGGCATCTACAGTACCAGGAGTTAGAAGAAAAGAGCCATAATCTAAAACGCTCCTTATAACAGAATTATAAATGAGTTTCAAATAGAATGGGTGGCTCCCCCACCAAACACCAGCCAAACATCTCAATATATTTAATGAACGTTCGCATCTGTTCCTCACGTAATTACAATGATCTTTGGCAGAAAGTTTATAGTCTAAGACAATTCCTAAATATTTAACTTCCTTGCAAAAGGAAATTGTAGATCCATTGTAAGTCAAATTTACATCTACGGATCTTTTCCTAGGAGAAAATAAAATTGCTGCAGATTTTGAAACAGAGATCTAGGCCATTCTTATCCAAATACATTTTTAAAATTTGTAAATTACAGTTCATAATCTCACAAGCATTATGAATAGATTTATTATTTCAATATAATACTATATCATCCGCATATTGAATAACGGATACAGAATCAGTCAAATGAGGAAGTAAATCGTATGTATAAACATTAAAAAGTAAAGGACTAAGAACATACCCTTGCGGAAGCCCTTTCCATACGGTTCTATATCAAATTTCAGATTCTAAATCCAATCTAATAAATCTTTCAGAGAACATAGCGGAGATCATAACACACAAACGACTTGGAACTCCCAGCAACAACAGCTTATTAACTAAAATTGAAATATTTACATTGTCATAAGCCGAATTGATATCTACAAAACAAGCTACCACACACTTGTTTTCGGAGAATGCCAGAAGTAAATCAGAAACTAACAAACTAACACAGTCTAAAGTGCTTCTGCACTTCCGAAAGCCATATTGAATATCTGGTAATAATCTTTTACTTTCGATAAACCACTCCAATCGATTTTTAACCAAGTGTTCCATGACTTTGATTAAAACCGATGACAACGCAATAGGACGATAAGAATTTGGATCGGAACGGGATTTATTTGGTTTGAGAAGTGGCAACACTAATTGCATTTTCCATTTGGGAGGAATATTACCTGTCAGAAAGACAATATTGATAAGGTCCAGATAATAACCTAACACATTATCACTGGCATGAACCAAAAAAGAGTATGGTATACCATCACACCCCGGGGCGGAATCTACGACATAAGTGAGCACACTCTTCAACTCTAGCATTGAGAACGGACTATTAAAACGCTGTGTATCATTGTTATCAACATTTGAAGAGCTTAAAAATTCAACACTAATTGGAAAAGGCAATGGAACAAAAGGAGGAGCTAACTTATTTAAGAATTTTCCAGCAATGGAAGGATCAATTCGGCCATTCGTTTCAACAAAGGCCCCCTAAACATCCGATTTTTTTCCAGACTTCAGATGCCCTAATACTCACCGTATTAGGGCATATAGATGCACAGAAGGAGCGCCAACCCTCAAGCTTCTTTTTCTTTAAAAATTGTTTTGTCTCCTTCATAACAGCTAATAAAATAAGCTATTCAAATTTTCCTCATTCATATTATCGTTATACACTAATTCCCTCTGTTTTCTCTTTTTAACAGCATCTGTACATTCGGAATCCCACCAAGGCGGGCTGAGAATATCAAACTGAGAACCCTTTTTTCTGGATGGAAATACTTCATCTGCTACTTTAATCAAAAGCTTAGCGAAAGCATCAGATGATTGTAAAACTTGGTTATGAGACACCTCGGGCAATTGGGCCAACTTCTCATCCAAATGCTCCCTAAAATGTTGCCATTTGTCATTCTAGAGTTTATAACCTAAAAGCGGAGATCTTTTCATCAGTGGTTTGTTTTTGAAAGGGAAAGAAATTAAAATCGGAAAATGATCGCTACCAAAAGAAAATGGAAGAACCTCCCAAAATACTGACACTGCAATTGATGAACTACAAATTGACAAATCTATGGCACTAGGATTCTCATTTGGAGCAGAGCGACGCGTCGGGGCTCCAGAGTTTAATATACACAAATTAAAACAATGAACCATATCAATTATTTCTTCTCCTAAATTACTCGAATTGATGCATCCCCAGGCAGGATGATGGCAATTAAAATCACCTAAAATAATGAAAGGGGAAGGAAGGGATGATATTATGCTTCTAATTTCACTAAGAATGACTAATGAAGGATGAGGAATTTACACTGAAACTATGTACTGTTATTTACAATGGCGGAAATAATGGAATAATCTTTACTATGTAATAATGAATGATATGAAAAACTAAATGAGTTTTTAATAAGAATGGCTACACCACCATATCCAGCCGATCTATCTTCACGGAGACATGAATAACCAGGAATTCTGAAACAAGACTCAGACCGGAGCCATGTTTCGGAAAGTGTGATAACAAATGGATCATATTTCCTAATTAAATGAAGTAAATCCGATTTCTTATTATTTATACTATGACAATTCCACTGGAGAACTTTGGATTTGTTCGCCATTATTGAGATTGAACACTTTAGATAATAAACTAATTAATTGAGCAGCGATGTTCGGTTCTGAATTCATATTACTATTAGTATTGGAAAATAATTTAATGATTTCTAGAATAATATCCTTAGTAGATTGCTCTTTTGGGTGACTTAATAATGCGCTACCATTCCCTGAAGGGGATTGCATATTGTAGTCTTTTGTCAAATTATGATGTGACTGGGAGTCATAACCCTTTTAGGCTTAGGTATATTTCTGGGTTAAAGGAAAACTGTCTTCTTATAATACTGTGAAGCTGTGTTGTTGAGTGTTTGAGTTGGACAATTTATTGCAGATTGGAAGGATAAAGGAGTAGCCACGACTACATCGGCATAAGGTTTAGTAACTGGAGGATGTAATTTTGATGCTTCTGCATAAGATATTGCACTTTGTGCCATCGTCAATTTAATATTCTTCTGGCGTTCAAGCTCGGGACATCGTTTATTTATCGCAAAATGAAGACCAGAGCACAACAGACAAGATGCACAATCCTTCTCAATGTTACATGAGGAGCCAGTGTGCCCTTGCCCACATTTGTAACAGCGCGGCTTTGATCTGCATTGCATCTGTGTGTGTCCAAAGCGACAGCAATTGAAACATTGGATGGTGGGAAAGACATATAAATCTACAAGGAGAGAATTGTAACACATAAAAATACGTTTAGGGAGAACCTGTCCATCAAACGTAAGAACTACAGATTGAGATGGCTTCCACACTGGGGAACCCTCCACCATAACTTTGTAATTAAGTCTTCGCAGCTTTATAACATCACCGCAACCAACAGGTACACTGATGTTCTCTTTAACCTCATCCAAAGACCACTCTGCTGGTACGCCCTTTATTACCCCCATTCTTATTACATGAAATGATGGAATAAATGATTTGTATTTGTTGTCAGCCAGTCTTTTGTCATTGAGAAAATTGTTTGCATCCTGGTATTTTGTAAACGAAAGGGTGACTCTATTCCGTCCAATGCGTTTGACACTACCATTAACAATGTTTTGAAAGTGAAGTTTTTTTAGTAGGTTCCCAAAAGCCATGGAGTGAATAGAAGGGCCATCATTGGGCGACTCCTGCTGTTTCTGCACATGAATGACATAAGGAGAACAATCTGACTGAATAAACTGCTTCCTAAACAAGTCTGCGGGCTGAGAAAGGGTGCCTGTATTTGGGACCGGAGCCTGTGCTGAATCTGAAGCTGACGATGTAGGAGGGGGTAGGGTTTGAACTTTAATGCTATCAGCATTAAAAGTAGAATCCCGGAGTGAATCTCTATCTCTATTAGAGTCTGCATTTTTGCTACGCTTCTTGTTGCAGTGGCGGCATATTTTTCTAGTGACTGACTTACGTTTCCTTAACCCAGAAGACCTGGAACTGTCAGTATCCATACCATCCGATTTATTATTGTGGTCACTATAAATAGTGACCGTATGCGAAACCTCAGGGAGTAGGCCTCCCCCTGGGTCATCAGGGGGATCCATGATTAAATATGTACAAAAAACCTACCTAATGGATGTTGTTATATACACAGAGTAATAGAAACTAACTACTAATAATATTTACAAATAAATACTCCTGCGTTGACCACTATAAGAATTAAATCTTAAGAACTCGAGAAAAAGACGCGCGCTCGCCTCGAAGTTTCCCGCCCTTTTCGACATCATTTTGTGATTTGACAGAAGATTTGACAGAATAAAATAAAGGTGTGAGTATCTACTCTACTTTAAAAAAAACTATTTATATGCAAAAACATACTTACTGAATTCAACCCCATTTGCTAACCCCTTTGCACCCTTATCTTTATAATTTTTATAGCCTATTGCGTGGCCGAAGATCCATTGAACGTTTAAGTGAAAGTTGCATATTAATCCATTCGATAGTTTTCCCATGATAACCGGACACAAACAGACAAACAGAAAACATAACACTCCTTTTCGTTGGAGGAAATTGCCTAATTGTCATTAGTAGTAAGTTTGAATAACAAGTTATTCCGCTCTTTTATAAAAAAATAACCTCAAGGACCTATCCGCATTCCGAGTCGGTTTTGCCACTAGCGTCCCTGTTTTCTCTGAGATCAACCAATGCCAAGATAGTGATGTATCGTAGGCGGTAGGGAACAGGGGCTTAGTGGCAAAACCGACTCGATCACGGATAGATTAGAAGACGGAAGCGGGAGCTTTGCTCCCGCTTTCGTCTTCCAGGTTATTTTTTTATTAAAAAGCGGAAAAACTAATCTGATCTACTACTTCATACAAATAGCTCGCAAGTGCATCATTTTAGGTATTTTGACCATTTGGTATTTCAAATGTTAGTGTATCAAAATTAGGTGTAATAGCTATTGATATTTTAAAAATTAGATATTTAGCCCAATTGGTATTTTAAACATTAGATATTTAGTCCAATCGGTATTTTAAACTTAGGTAATTCGTAGGTAGGTAGATATTTAGTCTAATTGGTATTTTAAACATTAGATATTTAGTCCAATCGGTATTTTAAACTTAGGTAATTCGTAGGTAGGTGTTAGTTGCTTAGGTATTTAAAACCATTCGGTATTTAGGGATTTTGAACGTAGGTTATTTAACGTTAGTTTTTTTAATGTTAGACATTCTGATACGTACCCACATTTTCTTGTAAGGCCATGAAAAGACAATGTTCCCGGTATGTCACTACCTTGTTAGCTAACTGATTTTTCACTTCTGATGCTCGAAAAGTGTGTCATATTGGGCTTAGATAGCGGGGCTAAAGTACCACATTTAGCCCCTAGGGAAAATATGTAAACATATTTATGATTTTAAAACATATTAATTTGACCAATCAAAACACTTCAACGTATTAAATCCACCAATCACAACTATTTAACAAATCATTTGTATTTGCTATCAACTAATCAGAATACAATTATATACTAAAATCAACCAATCAAGAAAACGAATGAATTTCGAATATTACTAGGCGTCTTTTATTCCCGAATTCACAATCATTAATAGTAACATTGTGATACAAGTGAGGTATGTTGATAAGTACAGCAGAGGCGGAATTATCACGCGAGCCGCAGGTGAGCGTGATAAGAGAACCGAGGATGTAATTATCAAAACTCACGCGTTTCATACGACGTTTTTCAACACATTTTGCGAGGAAAAAATCCTTTTCTTAAGATGAAAATTTTATAAGCCTGCCAAGTTATTTTCTTTACTTATTAATGGCAACAGCTTTTTACTCATATTTTGTATACATCGCCAAGAATTTCCAGTGGCGTCCATTCTTTTTATCACTTTTCTAGTCGCCACGAGTCAATATTTTTGTTAATAACCAAACACGCATTAACAATGTTTACAAGTATCTGTGAAGCGTGCTGTGAAATAACCTATAATGGCGCGCAACCGTTTTTTTTTCGTGAAGTTTGCGCAGTGCGCGCGCATGTGTTCAGCCAGACTTAGATGAAATCTCTAAACAGCCAATACAAAATGAAATAAATATTTTCGTTTTAAAATGTTATCTTTATTCATTAAATTAAACGTTTCTATATCATATCCAAAAAGAAACAGTCAATTAAAGAACAAAAAGGATTTAATTTGTTAAGTCGAGTATAATTCCATTTGCCGAGAATTAAAAAAAAAGCTGTTCATTCTGTACAACCCGGTTAATTTAAGAATGCACCGTGTGCATGCATACATCTTGCTGCAAGGTGCCAACGTGACTTAATCGGGATATAACCATAACACACAAGTGTTGTAATGTTATAAAACACGCGTGTTTAATATCCAGGATTATGAGCCTAAAAGCGACACAATAAGAGGTACGTTACGAGCAATTGTGTTGAAAAAAAATAAACACCTTCGGCCGCCTATAGCCGCGTTCAAACGTTCAAGCGTGGTTGGCTGCATACATGGCATAAGCTATGAGATTGAGCGGGATAGACGCTGTCTATCTCGCTTTATCATATGCACCGTATGCTGTCCGCCGCGCTCGTCCGTTTGGACGCGGCTATTAGACGCTCAGAGGCGTTTATAATATTATTGACAATATTTTGTATCTGCGTTAAAGCACTTTATTAAAAAAAATATGGCGCCAAATTGAACAATCTTTTCGCCGTGGGTATATCGATTGTGGATAGATATTCTTTGTTTTTACTATTTTCTCGCTTTCGAAGTGATAAGTAGTGTATAACTCTGGTCTATAAGCGATATTACCCCTCGAACTATTTCCCCTCACTTCGTTCGGGAAAATAACCATCTCGTACTATGGCTTATTAACCGACTTCAAAAAAAGGAGGTTCTCAATTCGATTGTTTTTTATTATTATTATTTTTAATGTTTGTTACCTCAGAACTCCGTCATTGATGATTTTTTTTTTGTTTGTAAGTAGGTAGTTCCAGGTGGGTCCCATTTTTTCAAAAATTAAATCGGATGATGGGATCCATGAGGAATTGAGGGGACTCTTCAATTATATTAGGCACGCGTGTAGTGATTTTGGTATTTTCTATTTTAACTCGTGTATTTACACCCGGTAATCATAAATTTGGTGGAGTGGAATTGATGATGAAGACCACAGATGACTTATGGAATTCCTCAATTATTTACTTAAAAGTACAAATGTACGTCACAGATTCTGATAAGATTCCGTTGAAATAGCAACTAATGGAGTGCCAAAGGTGATCCGTGTGGAATCGACGGAAGTCCTCAAATATTATCGGGCCACATACAGCGATTGGGTTTTTTTCCCTAATAATCAACGCATTTACTCTGGAAAATCAGTTCATGTGGTAAATTGGAAAATAAATTTGGAAATGTTCTCGTGGCTTAGCGGAGTACTAAATTGAAGTCGGTTAACACTTTGTTTTTAAAGTAAATTATTTTAGACCCTTGTCATACAATCTACTATTACCGCATCGCATGCCAAAAGTGACGTGTATAATACTTACCCACAAAATTGTTTATTTTTCCTCTGGGATCTTGGTAGTTAAAGACCTTATCTCTTGAGCTTTTTCTGCGCTGCGTGTTGACTTTGAGCATAATTGACGAATAGACGAAAGTCATTATTATGAGTGGTATAACGAATGTAACTACAGCTTGTGCTCCGTTCACAATCCTGACCCGAGAAGTTGGGAGCGCGTAGCACACCCAGGTGTCGCCGACCTTCGCCGCCTCCACGTCTAGTGTGTCGAACACGGCTTCCGTTACCGACACCAACCACAGAACCACAATTACCTTCACCACTCTGCGACACTCTGAATTACTTTTTAATTTCAAAGGACAACAAATGGCAATATACCTTTCAACAGATATTGCGGTCATAATTAATATGCCACCATTCCATAAGCAGAGTGTTGAAAACCACTGTACTCGACACGTAAATTGGCTATGTTCATAAGTGGAAACAAGAATCTCCAAAATTTCTTCCAGCATTGCAAACGTGAGTGCCAAATCTGATATCGCCAAATTGAGTAAGTAGTAATTAGTCACTGTGTGCATCGACTTGTCGCAGTAAATTACAAAACATGTTATTAGGTTACCTATTAGACTGGCTATAAATGTGATGCACAAGAAAATTGCGTAGGGGACTCTAATTTGATTACGCACCATGGCTATTTCTACAAAATCTAACCAAAGTTTCACGGTATCATTTGAGACTTCCGTAGAGTTAATCATTTTTATGTATCTTATAAAGGGAACCGGTCACTGAGACTGCTAAAAGCAAATGAGTAAAGTGGTACTATCCCTCGCTGTTACTGATCTATGTAATTAGCTAAAGTGTACAGAGGTATACGGAAACATGTTTGCTCAAGTTGATAAATGGATTAAAGGTCTTAAAAATTATGTTTCACTTATATAAGCTGGTCAAGTACAAGACTGTCAAGCGCACTAAGGGTTCCCTATCAAAACTTAATCTATTACAATAACACTGACCTCCACACTAGGAATTGCCTGTCCCGTGGGAGAGATAGGTATGTTCTACGATTTACGTAAAAATGAATTTAATATTTATTATATTTTGTTGTGAATATATTATGCAACTAAAGCGGCTATACTTTGTCTAAAGCACACTGTTAAGTATTACACTGATCGGAATACGCCGGTATTTGCATGTTTCTTGGACTTGTCGAAGGCATTTGACCTGGTATCATACAAGGTGTTGTGGGATAAATTGCGGAATGGTACAAATTTACCAGTAGAAGCAGTTAACATGTTTGAGTACTGGTATGAACATCAAGAAAATGTTGTCCGATGGTCGGGGGAGTACTTAATTTCCTATAAAATGGAGTGTGGTGTGAGAACACAAACATCGCACACGCTACTTAACGTGTATGTAAATGGATTAATTGAGGAACTCAGCAGCTCTGGCGTGGTGTGCTTGGTGGATGGTTGTGTTGTTAATAACATCAGTTACGCCGACGACATGGTGCTGCTGAGTCTCTCAGTGAACGCTATAAAAATAATGTAATCTATATGTGAAAGGTTTGCCCACATATGTGTGGCCCACGATCTCAAATAAGTATAATATTAAAAAGAGTGAAGTTCTTGTATTTAAATCTGGCAATATAGTCCAGTAAATGAACTGACAACTCGTATGGAAAAAATGACAATTTTGGAAATAATTTATAATAGCTTATTTTTTATGTGTAACGGATATATTATCAATTAAATAGTTACCCAGCGACAAAATCCGACAAAATTTCAGACATCAAAAAAATGATAAGTTAACTAACTTCTGAAAAGTCAGAAAAAATATTAATAAATATTTTTGTGTTTATTTTATTTCATTTACATTTGCTCTATAATATTCAAGATAAATCGTATAAAAAAAGACAATGCATGCTTCATTGAAATCTACATAATTACTTCCGGGTGGAAAGTTTGTCGGATTCTTGAATAAATTATCTTAGAATAACATTCTCAAATGTAATCAACAAAAAAAACGCTATTATAAATTAATGTTTTTCAAAACCGTATTTTGCCTGGAGTAATAAAACGTACTCTATTCTATTCCGCCCATAAGTCTCAACGGTTCTCCTCTTCAGACTGTCTCTAAATTTAAATATTTTGGACATTGGGTCACAGACACCCTTAAAGACGATGTTGACATGGGACACTGTTGGGGCTTGCGCTGCAGCGCGTCAGGGATGTTCGCTGAGTGGAGCACTGACGGCTTCCAAGCCGTGCTGCGCAAGCGTGTGGCGTCCCTATGGCGTGCGGGGCACCAACACTGGTGTGGTGACTGTGCATGTGCATTCTAATGAGCATTATGTATTTAACTAACTTGGGTTATTCATTTCTTAATAGTAACCTAATTTCTGTTATTTTTTTGTGTTTATATGGATAATATGTCCGAAATAAATAATATTTCATTTCATTATCACTTATCAGAACATGTATTTCGATTTATGTTTACAATATATATAAGTGCGCTCATACGTTTTTATTGTGATTTAAGCCAATACACCAATCTCCGGCAATAGAACCGACATTTCATTTCACTCAAGATCCCAGGAAGACACTGAACAGGCAACCGACCGGATAGGACCAGGGGGGCTCATACCAGCCTCCTCCAATAGTGGGTGCCGTTTCCCATGGCACCCACATTAATATTCGTTTAGGGCACGCTTGTCTCCATTCATGACACACGCATCGAAGTTCAGCAGATTGATACGGGGAAGCGGAGATACATTTGATTACAATATGACGAATCCAATTATTCGTATTTGAAAATCGGACTAAGCACCGGAGGTCGAGACACGTTTCGCATTGTAATTTGATATCAATACGTGCAGAGCGCTCTCTTCCATGCATGTACTCCAACCACAGATTATATAATAGTTCTACGAACAGATACTCAGGTCTGAATAAAAATGCAAATACCTACCGCTTTTCGTGCCTGCGAAATTTAACAATGGAACGACCTTAAACGCGCGCGTCGTTGCCCGCACGTGCCGGCCAATCGAAGCTAGGGTTGACACCGCTAAGAAATGATTTTATAATGAATAGTTGAATGAAATAACAAAACGGTTTATATTTTTAAATAATTTTAACTAAACATATTTATTATAATGTGCGAGTACATTAAGGTGAAGCAATTAAATAAGAAGCAAAAAAATAATGCTTCACCTTAATGTAATGTTGAATGAAGTATTAAATAAAATAAAATAATAATAAAATAAAATAAAAATAAGTAATTCAATTTAAATATATCCCGACGGCAATAAAATTTGGTAGTTACCTATCTATCTTCGTTATTCAGGTATAACGTAAGTATATAAATAACGTAATATTGTATAATACTTAATTTAAAAGTAGCATTACAAACTTGAAATTAGTCACTAGGCATAAGTTGTTTTAATGTATTGTTTTAAAATATTCTGATTACCTACGTGTTTCATCCTCGCGAGTGCATTCCAGCCCTTCCAAAAAGTCATAAGGCCCTATAGCAACGACGATGTTTTCGCCCTTTATTAAGCCGGGCCGCCGTGCAAATCTTACTAAGTAAACTATTATACTATTGACAGGGATGAATATAAACATGAAATCTACGAAAACAACTAAATAACTTGGACGTAATTGCAGTGGCGAAGTAAATTTGCCGGAGGCTCGTGGTAGGTATACAAAATTACCGAAACTCAAGCAGGCCTTACAAATTTATTACGTATTTGAAATAGGTATTAAAGATTCAATCTTCCAAAATAAAAATCATGACGTCCTTGTTAAAACTCACTAGTTTGTACCTGTTATGGAAATAATTAGTACTTAGGTATATAATGTAAAAAAAAAGGATAAATGTATATTTGTTTTATTATTGTTATTCATTTTTAGGGTTCCGTACCAAAAAAGGTAAAAAAGGGACCCTTGTGGTGCGACTCTGTCCGTCTGTCTGTCTGTCACAAAGTGAAATATCTCACAAACTACTTAAGCTATCAATTTGAAATTTGGAATGTTTTTAAATGAGTTATCCACGTGCATGGAAAATGAGAAATTTAAATAAACATTTTAATTTTGTATGAAAAATTACGAATATGAGGGGGCAAAAAATAAATCAACTGTTAGGTCAAGTGGGGTATCATATGAAAGGGCTTGTGTTGCACTTTTTGAAACAGTTTCTCCTTTTTTCTACATTGGTAAAATTTCGATCTATGAGGGAAAATGTAAAAAAATACCATCCCCCCGTTATCTCCGAAGTTATCCAAGCAAAAAATTTGTTATTTATATTTGTGATTAAGATAAACATAAATATTACTGGGAAAGTATAACTTTTTCTGTCTAGCGTATTTTTTGTTTTATTTTCAAAAATAATTTCGTAGTTAAGTTTGCAATTTAATCAACTTTATAAGTATTTTTTCATTTTGAAATTCCTATAAGACTATAATAGAAGTACTCTCAATCAAATAAAAAAAAAACAAGATCGGTTCACGTGATAAACAATAATCGTTAAAACACCAACATACATACTAAGCTGCTTGCCCTTGCACGTTAGTACCAAATGGGGCCAATAGATGGCGCTGACCCCATTTCTACAACACGCTGTTAAGATTTTTCTAGAATTCATGGGCGGTTGGGACGGGTATAATTCATTTCAATAGCAGGTCAAAAAAAAATCGCGGTTCAATTGTCTTGGTAGTTCGATTCGATGATCTTGGTGTAAAAGTTATTCGTTGTTTGAAATTGAATTCTGTTATTAGAATGAAGGTGTCAAATATGGGGACATTTACTTTACCTTGAGTTAATTGATAGTTTCTACTGGTTTCTACAGAACCCTCGGTGCGCAAGTCAGATTCGCACTTGACCGGTTAATTAAGACTGCGCCGAGCTTTTGACACGGGCACCGATTTGGCATTTGCACCTGTGTGTGCATCATCACGCACACTACCGCCGGCTCGCTCGATCGGTACGGTCGGTCACAAGCTAAAAGTTAGTAGCTCATTATTCTCTATTAATAAATCTCAACTCCGCGTATAAAACCGTGGATGGTATAAGGAATAAAATACAAAACGCAATTATTATTTTTATTGAAATTTGTCCGTTAACTAAGGAAAAGAAAAAAATAAGCAAAGTAATAATAACGCAGTGTTGCCTAGTGTTGGAATTGAATTAGCAATCAGCAGTGGCGTGCACAGAGTTTTTAGACAGGGTAGATAAAAAAATAGCCAATCTAGCGAAGTCCACGAAAAGCTAGCTCTTGTTTCTCCAAAAAACCAAAAATATCAATGAGTGCAAATATTGTCGATTTCGGCCATTGAGTCCGTTTCAAAAGATTCCTGTAATAAGATTAAAAAGTATGAATTTGCGAATCAAGTAGAGCAAATTTAAGTAGAGCATTTAAAATCGTAAGTTTCCATTTTTGCCATTTTGGCCATGGATTCGTCATGTCCGTCTGTCTGTCTATGCGTCCGTATGTCACAGAATTTTTTTTGTAAGTTGCAAATGCAAACTCGACTACAGATTGAAAAATCAACAAACATTTTAATCAACTGAACTTACAGTTAGTTAACACGGAATGTTCGTTCTGGACCTTTTTCTAACATGATTCCTAAAAACAGTGCAATACATAGTAATGTTGATAATGTTGATATTAGCTAGTTTCTTTAGTGTTAAATATATTGTAACATCTTTATTATTTGAAAACAAAACCTTACCACAGATTCATTGCGTGCCGTAACATTGGACGCTGCACTTTTTCCATTATAATTTTTTGTTCCCAGTACTCCAATCGGATTATTCGATGATGTCTAAAAACATAATTAGTAATAATTACATTGAAAATAAGAAATTTCTTATTATCTGCCAAATATCTGCTTAATACAGGGTGTACCAAAAATGATAAGAAAAAACAGAAAAAAAAATTCTGACGCGATTTTTTTTACCTTAGTATGAAGCGTTGGCCGACTGGGGCGACAAGCTCCATAGAAATGTAAAAAAAGGGCCAAACATTTTTTTTTCTCAGAAAACGATACCTGTTAAGCCCTTGATCGGTTCATACCCCATTTTTGTTACACTTTGTATAATGCCAAAAGTATTTAAATAAATATACTTACATTGGAAATAATTCCTAATTCATTTTGTCTCTTTGTTCGTGCAATAGAAGCAAGAAGCCGTTTGTTGAAATACTTAGGGCCATTTTTACGTGTATTATATCTTTCCTTGCATCTTCCCATTTTAAGGGGCTCCCATACGCCAATGACCTTCGATCTGAATCCCTTAGTTTTCTAATGTCATTAGTAGCTTATTATATTAAGAACAACGGCTTTAAGCAATATAGTATCCTATATTCACTTCAAAGTTCATTGTATTCGAGATATTTGGGATCAAAGTCATAGGCCAAAAAACTGGTTTTCTGGCCATAACTTTTGTGTTAATTAGTTTAAATTGAAAACCCTAAACACGTTTCCAGAGACGTCATAGACGAACCCATTTGTAGATTTCGTATATGTTAGATCTTTCACGTCAATAGTGTAGTGTTGTAGTGATCTTTCACGAAATAAGTGTTTTTAGACAATGTTTAAAAAAATCATAAAAAATTTAGTTTTAATTTCTTTCAAAATCCAGTAGACAGAAATGGAGATAAAAGATTGAAGAACCGATAGCCGTTTGACTTATAATTCTATCTGTAGTGCAAAAGTAGGAGATACGATTATAACTCGGCAAAAATCGATGAAAACCTCGGGTACTTAACCCCTTAACTAAAACAATAAATAGTTGGTGCACCATCAATAGGTTAAATGTTTCCTGAGTAAAAAAATATTATTGTGATAATATATCACAAAATGTTGGACACGTATGTTTTCTTTTGTCAAGGAAAAAAAATGACAGAAAAAGCACGTCAAAGTTCAGAGGTGCGGACTCGCGACGTCAGTTGTGGTAAAAGTGTGGCACGGCGTGACGTCACGCGAAACTTTAACGGGCTATATCTTCATAACTTTTTTTTTTATTGAAAGTATAATAAATAGTCTAATCTTTTTTGATTTAATAACTGACTATACAGGAATAAGCTAACGAGCTTAAGTTTGAACTCGACTATCTGAGCCCCTTCCATCATATAGTTCCACCAGCCATCTTCCGGCTTCGTCATGAGACCCTCGCCATCATGTTTAATGGTAAGTACTGACGATAACAAAGCAAACGAGCCCAAACTCCACTATCTTAGCCCCTTCCATCATAGAGTTCCACCAGCCATCTTCCGGCTTCGTCATGAGACCCTCGCTATCATGTTGAATGGTAAGTACTGAAGATAACAAAGCAAACGAGCCCAAACTCGACTATCTTAGCCCCTTCCATCATAGAGTTCCACCAGCCATCTTCCGGCTTCGTCATGACACCCTCGCCATCATGTTTAATGGTAAGTACTGACGCTAACAAAGCAAACGAGCCCAAAGTCGACTATCTTAGCCCCTTCCATCATAGAGTTCCACCAGCCATCTTCCGGCTTCGTCATAAGACCCTCGCCATCATGTTTAATGGTAAGTACTGAAGATAACAAAGCAAACAAGCCCAAACTCGACTATCTTAGCCCCTTCCATCATAGAGTTCCACCAGCCATCTTCCGGCTTCGTCATGAGACCCTCACCATCATGTTTCATGGTAAGTACTGACGATAACAAAGCAAACGAGCCCAAAGTCGACTATCTTAGCCCCTTCCATCATAGAGTTCCACCAGCCATCTTCCGGCTTCGTCATAAGACCCTCGCCATCATGTTTAATGGTAAGTACTGACGATAACAAAGCAAACGAGCCCAAAGTCGACTATCTTAGCCCCTTCCATCATAGAGTTCCACCAGCCATCTTCCGGCTTCGTCATGAGACCCTCGCCATCATGTTTAATGGTAAGTACTGACGATAACAAAGCAAACGAGCCCAAAGTCGACTATCTTAGCCCCTTCCATCATAGAGTTCCACCAGCCATCTTCCGGCTTCGTCATGAGACCCTCGACATCATGTTTAATGGTAAGTACTGAAGATAACAAAGCAAACGAGCCCAAACTCGACTATCTTAGCCCCTTCCATCATAAAGTTCCACCAGCCATCTTCCGGCTTCGTCATGAGACCCTCGCCATCATGTTTAATAGTACTTAAGTACTGACGATAACAAAGCAAACGAGCCCAAACTCGACTATCTTAGCCCCTTCCATCATAGAGTTCCACCAGCCATCTTCCGGCTCCGTCATGAGACCCTCGCCATCAGTTCTCGTTGCTCCTGAGGGGCAACCACGTAACGTTTCGAACGCGCGTCAGGTAGATCCAACTCTCATTTTTCTATATAAAAATTGACATAAATTTAGATCTAAACTGACGTTACGTGATCGACCTGCTTAGAAGCTTATAATATCAAAAATAATACTTACCCTGTTTTGCTGCGTATTACTGCTGTATTCATACACAATTGACATCGAAGTATTTTTAAGTGTCACAGCGCCGCATTGAGACGTGCTCTCTCTCTGAGCTCTCGGGGGTGACTGAATATGTCATGCGTTGCTCGCGCATTATATTTCATCATTTTGTTCCATAGTAATTTTATATGGCGGATTTAAAGGGCGTTTTTAAAAAATCATAAGTAAATAACCAAAGCACTTTGAAATGTTTGGATTGCATTCTCTTGTAGTTAATACATTGGAGATTCGTTTGAGTACGATTATGAAACTAAAGTATCATTTTTTTAATTCAATTTTACCTAAACGCCGACACACGTTCTTCTCATTTTTTGTGCAACTTTACGGAATTGTATTTATTAACTCTTGTTGATTATAATTACATATAATTTATATTTTATTGTAAAGAATTGTGAACTCCACCGTCGGAACGGTGACTGCCGTTTTTGCCGATTATGCTCGGCGCAGTCTTAAGAAATGCTAAACTGTTTATTTCAATAATCCCCGGCACATGTTCAGAACCATGTCCGCGCCGCCCCGTTGCTATGGTCACACACACCCCTCCCTACCCCACATTAAAATCAATTACTGCAAAGGTTTCCATGTAGTTACGTGCCGGGTATTATAATCTGCTCATACATACATAAGTATATTATGCCAATTAGCTAATTACTTAAACAACGGAACTTATATATACTACACTTAAAATGAATGACTCATGTCGCCAACGATAAACGCTGACTCATACACAATTTAATGTATAGTTTAAATTATTTTAACGGAGCTCATGAATGTCCATTGTACTGAGCTCATGAATAGCCTTTGTTTGCCTTTTTTCCTTTGTAAAAAAAGTTACCGCCGCGTAAAATGTTAATTGAATAATGAACTCTATCTTCCTATATAATAGATTCTAAATTAGCTACGAGATAAAATACCACACACAGCGCCTTGTAACTGGCTCGCTGGAACTTGGTCGTTTTATCTTTTAGTCCATTTTGAATCTATTGAATAAGACGATAGAGTTCATTATACAATGAACATTTAATATGGCGCTAACCTTTTTCTTGCAAAAAATGGCACGCGTCCGACCACACAGTCGTATTGTTGGACTTGAATGCTGTTCTGAAGATAAGAAAGTCAAATTCAGAAAATCTCAACTATAGCTACCTAGAAGAGACTTCATTTGTAGTTTTTGCAAAAAAATATAGAACACTGCTCAAACACAAAGCTTTTAAAAGCGTAATGAAGCCCCATCGTCGTCTTAGAGTAAGCATTTATGTAGGTAGAGATTGTAAGATATCAGATAATATATATAATTTTCAGTGTTTAAATTAAAATAAGTCTCCAGTGACCTTGTACTTACGTAACGACGTAAATACAACGATAATAACGATAATAACAACGGTATTTTAAATTGCTACGTTTTATATATGTATATCTCAGTGTATCAAAAATATCATGATAGATGAAGCACATGACAATGTAATACGTTTAGGGCATAAAATTAAACTTATTGTGCTAGCATGGGGGGTAATAAGTACTCTCTGCTGGTATACAATATTTTGGATACTATTGACCCCATTATTCATCGTGAAGTGTTCACTCATGACAGATTTATATAATCTAACCTATTTACAATTCCAGTAAGTATTTATAATTTATATATTAGTCCCTGATTTTATCAACACCGGATTAGTACATATTATTTCATCAACACATTCACAATAAAATTTAAGCTCCATATAGTAAATTACTCTCAGTACAAATTACCTAATCTAACATTGCGCGAATTAAAACCCTCGTCTCTGCCTGTCGATTCCCTGATTAAGAGCGCTCCGGCAGGAACCAGCCATGCAGGCACTTGGGCGCGGGCGAGGGTGTGCGGAAGGCGACGCGCGCCAGCTCACGCAGCGACGCCGCGTCCAGCACCAACAGCGCAACCGCGTTCGCGTTTGCCGCGCCCCGCACCAACGCGCTCAGCAGCACGCCGTCATCTTCTGCCTGTTTACCGAGATCTCATTTAACACAAATTTCCTCAGGGAAAGTCGTGCTTTCCAGTGATTGGGTTGGAAAGAGATCTATAAGGGCCGCTTCAGAACGGAATGACAGCGGTCGGCAACGGCGCGGCGAGCACTTTCAGTGTCGAATAATTTTAAACTTTATCTACATACTAAAAAGTCCAGTACCGCTTCAAAAGCTCGAAAAGGTCGCCAGCAGCCTCGCGGCCACGCGCGTCTTGGCGTACTGGACTTTTTAGTATGTAGATAAAGTTTAAAATTATTTGACACCTAAAGTGCTCGTCGCGCCGCTGCCATTCCGGTCTGAAGCGGCCCTAAGGGTATAGCGTAACACTCCCCTTGCTTAGGCATGTTCAAGTTCAAGAATTATATAGCCCGGTCGAGTTAACTCTGCACCGGGCACTCGTCCGAGTAATATTAAGCAGGTGATATAGAATGATTGATTGAACTATACCTTAGCGCCTGGTCGCGGTACGAAAATAGGTTCGCTGGGGTAGCAGTCCGCGTCGCACCACTTTAAGATTTCTCTGGTTTGCGTGTCCACTTTGATAATCTAAAACCAAGTTAAAAACATTAAAAATTAAAGTTGTCTAAATATAAATGCAACAGTAAATGTTGAACGCAGCCGAAAATTATAAATGACAATTAATCTGATAGATATATTATTACCAGTCCTGGGTTTTCTACGTCGACGTCAGAACTTATGGCGTAGAAGAAACGATATGGCTTTCCTGAAAGTAAATAGAATTTTAAAATTCGCTATTGTTGCAACGTGTGTTATGTTGTCATATCGCCAGTCACATAAATGACAATTGCCACAGTTCAGATTTATGCAGTAAGTGATTCAGAGCGGTTTCACGAGCCACTGTTGGCACTCACCGTTGTGCAGGTCGTAGTGTATCCTGGGCGTCTCGCAGCCGAGGTTCGCCAGGAGCGCGGGCGCGACGCGCGTCAGCCGCGGCGCGTCCAACGGTATCTCCACCCTCTTGGGCCGCCCGCGGAACCACTCAGCGTAGTCTGCGTTGCTTTGCATTGACTGAAACAGCTTGCATTTAGTATGTTAGCATTTAGCAAGTATACATAATAGGTATACGGTCTCGTCGCCAGTCACAATAGGCTACTGAAGGGGATCAACTAATTTGCCAATTTCCCTGGAAGATTGGCTGACTGCACTCTTTTGCACAATCGTCAGTTACTCGCACGTTACTCGTCAAGACTCGTTCTAACGAGTCCTAACTCGATGGTTTTGTCGTGTTTGGTTTAAAAGTTCCTATGCCTAATATGGCCACCTTCCGTCACCGTCACTAGACCCATCACCCAATGGTACCGTACGTAGTGGTTATATTCTCTTTGACCGTAATGTCAATTGTTGATTAGTCACCCACTGTCAAACACAGAAAGGTTGCTTGTCAAGCTTATCTACTCAAATAAAAGCTACTAAAAAGGTGCACCAATTACGGGAAATACGTTTGAGATGCATCGAGACCGCTGAGACCGATGAGTATAGTAAAAGTAAATAAATAAAAAAATATTTTGGGGACAATCTTACAAAAATCGACCTAGTCCCGGACCCGAACTAAGCAAAGCTTGTACTATGGGAACTAGACGACGATATACATACTTATATAGATAAATAGATACTTAAATACATAGAAAACATCCATGACTCAGGAACAAGTATTCGTGCTCATCACACAAATAAATGCCCTTACCGGGATTCGAACCTGGGACCTCCAGCTTCGTAGGCAGGGTCACTACCAACTAGGCTACAGAGGTCGTCGAGTAAAATTTTAGCATTCACCATTTTCTTAAACATCATTCGTACATCGCACGTGAACTTTGCGACTTCAATTATCAATATTATCATATACAACACGTCATATCTAATCAGAAAGAAAAAAATCTTTTAAAACAGAGTATGTTTATCTTAGATCGCAAATAGCAATTTGGCTGCCTCAGGGCATGTTAGGAAATTGTTGATTCTCTTTGAGCCTTGCGAGCTACAATTGCTAATCTGCGGCTAAGGGAGGCGTAAAAATACTTACCATTACAAAGTGACTTACTTCAATGGCTTGGATGTACATAGCATCTATCACCTTCGCGTCGTTATACGCACAGATGTCAACGACCAATCTGCCGTCCTGTTCATACGAGTTAATGATGTGCAGGTAAAACAACGTGTCAGTCCGGTATCTTGTCACTTCTCTCCCCGTTTTCCGACTTATTAAAACGATGTGTGTCTGAAAATGAAACATATAACATTGTCAAGCCAGAGAAAAGAAAAGCTACGAGTGTACCTACAACATGTATTGATTCTTATGTAGAAACTGAGAAGCTGTGGAGTCGCAGGCGACCATAGTCGGACACCGTAGGCTTACCATAAAGGGCGCTAGAGCACAGAGAGATGCACGAACGCACTTCGTTTCAGTTTCGCGGTAGGGCCTCAGGCAGGCCGCATTGCCACAGTAGTAATGTTCAAAAAAGATTGAACCAGAAATTCCGTGCAGAAGGTTCTTTTATGTACATATGTTCGAGGTATTTTTAGTGAGCAATTAAATAGATATTTACAGTCATGGATGTTTTCTATGTATTTAAGTATCTATTTATCTATATAAGTCTGTATATCGTCGTCTAGTTCCCATAGTACAAGCTTTGCTTAGTTCGGGTCCGGGACTAGGTCGATTTGTGTAAGATTGTCACCAAAAAATTTTTTTATTTATTCATTTTTTTTTTTTCATAATATTCGTATGTACCTCATGCTGCGGGTACCACTTAAGGCTCCTAGCGAGCGGCTTGTTAGAGAGCTGGTTCCGCACCACGCCCACCAGAGACACCGACAGCGGCTGCTCCACTATCACGAAGTAGTTTTCCGTTATACCTATAATATAAGGCAGCTTGCTCAATATTCTTCACTATAAAAATGTTTGTAAGTGAAATAGTTACACTTGTGTAGACCATCAATATGTTCGACAACTCACCAGTTGCTCCTGGTTCCCATACATGCACGCTATCTTTTCTACTATCTTGACTGTTGTCGACTATTTTGACGTTATCCACATGTGCCGATATGGTGGCTTGGTATGGTCGTTGTTTATCAGCAGGGCTCGGATTTCCCATCGCACGGTAAGACGAAAAAAAACCATGGAGTCGATATTAACATTGAAACTTTACTCATATTCATACTCAAACTCACTAATTTTCTTACTCCCGTAATTATTTTATATTTATCATGCTGTAACTATTTCGACTTAGTTATACAGACTATATTGCTGAGATAGACTTAACGGTGGGTAAGTACTGGCCGCTTTATCAAATTTAATCGTGTGCGTCACGTGTTTATTATCGACTTTGGACGTGTCATTTATTTATATTTGCAATCGGTGCACACTGCGTGAATTATTACGTGAACATTTTATTATTTGGCCTATACCTAATGCAATAAAACATGGAAATTAACATTTTTATGATTATTTATAATTATATATAATATTGCATCTTTTGGTATACTTAACTTAATTAAATAACTGAGTATGAATATGAGTAAAGTTTTAATGTTAATATCGACTCCATACTTTTTTTCGTCTGACCGTGCGATGGGAAATCCGAGCCCTGTTTATCAGACATGAAATTATACGCGTGCCACATACTTATGTAGCGATCGAAAAGCATTAAGAAAAGTTATATATAGGTACCAAATGTGTGCATATACGCCGGATGTAAGGGCCACCTTGGTTTCATGCTGCCCACGACATGAGCCAGCTCAAACATGTCACCTGGAACATTTTTTAAATTATTATTATTATTATTGGCAGTTTGAAACGACCTCATGACACCTCACCAGCATTTAGAATGGACATTGGGTATAGACAGAGAATATATGTTATCCCCTGGGTTTTTCGTAATGAGCGCAGCTATAGTACCTACCATAAAAGGGTAACTGCACGGCTATCACGCGACGGCGCGCGAGCTCTCTCGATTTTTCTCGCACTATCCATCTCTCTCTTATTAGAACACTTAGAACAAGAGGTATAGTGCGAGAAAAATCGAGAGTATGTCGCGGCCGCCCATGATAGACGTGCTGATGGTTGCTAATTGATGGTGAAGATGTGGCGAAGCATTGTGTTCTGCAAGCAATTTATTAATGTTAATTAGAAAACCAACCTTTTTCAGTGAATGGGAATTTGACCACGACGTGCTGAAGGCGTCCCTTTACGAGAGACATGCCAACGTTGTACACGTCCCCTGTAGTTAAGAAGCAAAAGGACAGAATAAATAATAGTGCCCACTAACGAACGTACAAGAAGGTCCTCTGTACAAAACTCATATTTGACAGCTAGAAAACTAAAATCATGGCATCCTGCTCCACCGCATAGCATGTGCCTTTTCGTATTGCGTGCCATCGTCAATTCGTCGCTGTCAACCATGAACCTAGAATACTCTGGACAGGCTGTACGTGATGCCACAGTGAGGGACGGAAAGGCTCCTATGCAGCTAAATTAAGAACTGGTCTTAAAATGGCTGATGCCTACTTAATTTGGACGGGTAATGGTTTATGTGCCACAACTTCATACTAAATCAGTTGTGGCAAATAAAAAGAAGTGGAACTATGACAAGGACAATGAATGATATTTCCCTTTCTGTCACACTTATCGAGATTTGTATGCTACCAGCTCGCTCGCACGTGGTATTATTATTACCATAACCTGTCCAGAGTATTCTAGGTTCATGCTGTCAACATTGTCAACCGCGTTCGGGTGAATTGCACGGACATGCGCGAAAGCCAAGTGTATTACTCAAAATTTAATGATATTTATATCCAGTTTAGTAGTCAAATAAATGAGTAACGTGAATAACAAGAATGACGAACCGTTGGGCATGACGTGGGGGTGCGAGGTGTGGTTGACCAGCGCCAGGCTGTCGGTCAGGTTCCTGCGCTCCAGCGTGTCCAGGGTCACCGGGTCCACCCTGGTAACAAATAAGTAAGCCCACGTTTACTTACGCACAGGCGTAAGACTGTGCGGCCCTCGATGCAAACTGTCAGCCGATTAGGAAATGCCACAGTGGCCTAATCTGTAGTGGCAATACAATAAGTACAGTTTATTATTACTGACCCCTACCGCAGACCGCGCCAGTTTGGACAGGCTTATGATTTATATCACAATTGACAGCCTTATGATGGTGAGTTAGCAAGATGAGTTTTAGGCGACACCGTAAAAAGCTTGTACCAGCTAACTGTCATCATTATAAAGCTTTGCATATCTTATCAGGTGATTTAAAGCATACCTATCGTGCATAATGCGAGGCACAACGCAAGTCAATCCATACGCGGGATTTTTGTCCGCATTCGTGGCACGTCAATTAAGGAACTGTGTCTGTAAATCCAACTACGATTAAAGTAAATGTCCCTATGTTTGACGCCTTAATTCCAATAATTTCACCGTGTTGTTCACCTTTATTGCTATGTACAGTCGAGTTCTAATATCTACACAGACAACCTTTCAAAAATCTATACAGAGACTTTATTTTTACTGGCATAAGACACGTGTAGATATTTTTGAAAGGTTGTCTGTATAGATATTGGAGAACTCGTCTGTACTTACATTGAAGGTGTCAGTCAAGTATTACTCAAGTTATTACTTCTATTCTAAGGACAAAATTATAAATGAACAATTTGGATTTCGGTCACAGCACTCAACAAGTTTACAAATAACCAGAATTATTGAACATATAGCCCATAAATTAAACCTCAATCAATCAACTGGTATGTTCCTCTTAGATATTGAAAAAGCATTTGATTCAGTTTGGCATAATGGTCTTATGAAGGTGAGGGCCATAAACAACTGCGTTCTGGGCCATTCACGAATTCACCGCCCTAGGTACGTAATGTACTATTTCAGTTCATGCTTCTTTTTTAATTTATTCATTGGCATGCAGAATTTACGCAACGTGCCAATAGAACACAGATCTTAATAAAATAATCGACTGTAATTTTATCGCAATCGGTTAAAAACGATTATGTTTCAAGTTTTAACTTTAACAACGTTATTTGAAAATTTATGTATTTTTCGTAATATTTAAAAATTTGTAAGTAATAACAAATTAAGAAAATTTGTTAAAACTTGTTAAGTAATTTTAACAACTTCTTTTTTAATTTCTTCATAGTCAGTGTGAAAAATAGTATGTGTCACTCGGTAGCAAAATTATCTTCGTCTCGGGCGTTAACACTTGTATCCCTCACTACGCTCAGGACCTACGTTAGAATCCCTTGCTACGCTCAGGATTCAATTGTAGGGTCCCTCGCTACGTTCAGGATTCAATACACCGCCCTCGCCGTAAATATACTAATTTGCTCCCTTGTGACACAAATAACTATTTTATATATACCATGACGGAAATGGATGTTGAATGCAACTTGATTACGAAATTTATTTTGGTGAATGTAAATACCTGTGAATGACTGGTCCCTCGGTGAAGGCGTACATCTCATCGCCAAACGGGTACAGAGAAATCATGGCGTTGTCCGACATCGACTCTCCAGGATTGAAAAGCGCCGCTACTCTGAAATATTATAAACACGTCACTTGTACTGCAGAATTAAGTCTACAAAACGATTTATTATTTTGAATTAAATGTTGCACATAAAACATCGATTAAGTAAAAGCTCCTGGGAATTTAATAGCAAATATAGCAATCCATTGAAAAACGAAAAGTATTACGTTTTTGACTAACGTTAACCTTACTAACATAAAACTTCTTGACCAAACTAAGTAACAAGACTTTTTAAGAACCCAAATTCAGATTTTTCATCTAAAAGTAACGTCTATACCTAGGAAAAGTCTGTGAGATTGTAGTCTTGTAAGTTTGTATGTAAGGATTACCCACTATATACAAACTTATAAGGCTCCGGATCCACATAACCGATTTCAGAAATTCACCTGGACCTCAAGAATGGACATATGTTATATTTAATCTCGCGGCACTGCTTGGAAAGGGCAGCCGGTGACGTCGATGCGCCGCGCCGCCTGGGTGCACTTGTACGTTATAAAGGGCTTCACCTGTCAAAGATGCTGTGGCAGGGGTCGGGCGCAGCGCTGGTGCCGAACTCGGTGACGACGATGCGCCGCGCCGCCTGATTGCGTTTGTACGTGTTCGACTGCAGAAAGCGGCACTGGTACGTCGCGCTCCCGTCGTGGATCGAGAACCTGCACATATCAGCAAGCCCTTAGTAACGCGTTTAAAAAGTTTAACGGCAGTTGTATTGTGATGTAGAGAAGAATGTAAACACCGGAGACCATGCAGAAGACGTTTTTAGGGCCTTTGTATAAATATACTCCTGACAAGGCAACTCACACAGATGCTACGTGTAAGTAATCATGATTACTTAAACATTGTAGTAGCATGTCGATTGTTAGCTGATTAATTTAGTAACAAGAGCTTAGTAGTTAACAACTCCTTCGTTAATCGCAGGTCGTCCTGCATGCACACAACGGTTAACCACTTATTACACTACTCGATATCTTGGGCCCCTTTCTCTTATTTCACCACACGAATGTAGAGAAAGGGTCCCTAGATATCGTGTAGGTCTTAAACTTATTAGTGCTAACACTAGCCACATCTTTGCTCGTACCTGTGTAACAGGGCAGCGCTGTCAAATAGGTGGTTGAATCGCGTGGAGCCGACCTTCAGCGACCCCGGCCCGTTCCGTAATAGACTCCCGCGTAGCCATGTTGGGATTTCACCTAAAAACACGAGTAAAGATTAAAATATAAATATATAAATATTAGGGGACAAATGTATATAGAATGAACATTCTTGATGCATATAGGCTATATTTTAGTTTGTCTGTGGTATTACCACAGGCAAACCCACGGGATAAAATATAGCGTATTGCAAATACAATACGCAGGTGGTGCCGTGCGTTACATATAGGTATCAATCCGCCGCCGCTCGCCGCCATATGCGACCCGTCGCCCACCTTCGAGCTGGTGGCCCATCCTCTCATTTTATCTAAATTGGACCACTATGGTGTTACTGTCCACTTCAAAAATTTAATATACTCGTTTCTGGAAAGCCGTAAAAAACTAACGTCTGTCCACGGCGCGAAATCTAACTTGTTGGAAATAGGTGACTGTGCCGTGCCTCAAGGTTCTGTGATCGGCAATAATCCGTTTCTAATTATTATGAACGATTTCACAACCGCTACCGACGATGCAGAATTCGTGATGTTCGCCGATGACAGTTGTGTGTCTCCGCTTTCAACCAGCGCGGGGCTAGCACAACTGACGCCGCGCTGCGACTCGAGTTGAGAAAGATCTACCCTCTTTTTCCTAATTTGCACGGTGCAGTGAGACAAGAGACGCTCAGTCGCGCGAGAAGCGACTGAACAGCAAGTTGTGCTAGACGTACAGGAGAACCTAAGATGCAACCCGACCAAGGTAATGGGGGAGATTGCCGTTTGGTTCTCGGCTAACGGTAGGTATGTTATTAAACATTGAAAAATCCAACATCATGCACTGCTCACATCACGGAAAAAAAGAACACAATCTTAATAATATGCTACAATGATCGACTCGTCCCTCAGGTTCACGAGGTGAAATACTTAGGTCTTGTCATAGATTCTGGTTTAACGTGGGGTCCCCATTTATACTCACTTTACGATCGTTTGTCATCCGCGTGTTTTGCACTCGGTAGGCTGCGCCCCAGTCTAGATCACAGTAATGTAAGAAAAGCTTATTTTGGGTATTTTCACTCTTCTAACATATGGAATTGATTAATGAGCAAGCGCAGCCAATCGGAAGAGATCAATCAGACTTCAAAAACGAGCCATTCGCTGCATAATATGGGGAGTCTCCTGGGATCATCCTGCTCGTGAACTGTTCAAGGAAACCAAAATTATCACCCTCCCGAGCTTGTATAGAATCCTTGAAGTAGCCAAGTACGTGAGAGGTAACCTTGAACAGTTCCCGAAGCGTGGTGACACACAATTATAAAGGCGACGCGGCGATCTGCGCACACCCCCGCCACACGTCTCGCAAAGGCCAAACAATTTCTCTACTCTACATATAGGCCCCACGATAGGTACCTACAAGTGTATGAGGTGTTTTGTTAATAGACTTAAAATTAAACTAGCATCCGATGCATGCTAACCCATAGACGAATTTCTTAATTAGGTATTTACACTAACAGCCAAACAACTAGTCAACAGGCTCGCTATCCAACCAACTGAAAATATTTAAAAGTTTTAGAACCGACGATAAAGTAAAATAAAATAACTTCTTTCCTAAAAAAAAATACAAATAAACAAATTTACCTACTACTCGTAATCGTAATTACATCGTATTGTAAACAAAGACATACTTAAGTACCTTAATGTGATAATATTACATACAGGTACATAATGTTATTTAAGATTATATAATAATATTATTATTTAAGATTAAATAATGTTATTTAAGATTAAATAAGATTTATACGTAAATTTTTATTGACCCAATAAAAATTTACGTATAAAACTATGTTTTATAATGAAAAAAAAGATTGCGATGTCAACTAACACTTTTAACACACTAGTAACACAAAACACAAAGGTAAGTATACTCACACAATAGTAGGTACCTACCTGTAATTTGCCCTTCTAATGGTTTTGTGACCTCCTCCTCGCAGGATCGGAGCCACACAGTCGAATCGCAGTTGGGATACAGTTTCTCTTCACATGCAGCCATCGCAACTGGAACTTATTCTGAAAATAATGTAGAAAACAAGTAGGACCATTGACTTCAATAAACAAAAACACTGCGATAACTGCTTATATTAAGTTGTAAACTGTGGAGGCGCTGTACGGTCGTACGACTGTACAGTCAAAGGCAGTAATAGCTAAGCGTTCCAACAGGTCAAGATGATCTTCACAGATCTTTATTATAAGGAAATAGGAGCTAGTCTAGATTGTCTCGAGCACTGCATTCTCTTAGCTTTATTTGCTGATGTACAGTCAGCATCAAAAGTAACGGCGCAAACGAAGACGAAGACTTTATTAAGAGGCTGACAAGACCTAATTTTGTTAAAATTGATGTTATACACATTCATTGCCCAGAATCGCTACGCGCGCGCTACGCGCTACGCTCGTAGCCGATCCCGTAGTTTTCCTCGTATGTAGCGGAAAACGACTACGGCGGTCTGACGCATATGTGTCGTCATTTTTGGAAATTGGACGAAATCGGCTCGATAGAAAATAATTGCAAAGGTTGGTCTTAAAATCATCACTAAACGGTTCCATGTCTTAATTTTTTTGACGTATGGGTCTGCAATTAAAACATGAAGTCAACATATTCATACCAAAACCGCTCGAGTCCATACCATACCTAAAACGAGTCATATTTCACAAATAATCCACTCTTTTTTATTTCAATATTTATTCATTATTATCTTCTAAGATCTGACCGCCCAGTAACACTCTCTCTCGTTTAGTCCGATAGTGTGCGCGGTATCCCGAATCCTCAAGGGCATTTTGGTTGACAGCGTCTTAAAAGGGAATAAGAGCTTTCCTTCCAACAGTTTTACAACAGTAATAGTAGGTCAGTTAGTTTAACTGTTACGAAGCGATTATTTTAAAGGAGCTGTGGTTTAAAAACATAGTTTCCTTATATGTATATAAGAAAAAAAAACTAAATTATCAAATCGCTTGATTCGAGTTCCATAGTTTTTTTTTGTATGCGGTCTCGGGAGGCTATTTTCAGAATACCTACTTAGTTACTACTTAATCTCTACTTAACTAGGCAGTAGTAAAATGTGTCCTAGGTCACAGTATGTCGCGAAACTAATTGTGTAAACACGCGATCAGCTATTATCCGTTCACGACTTATTATCCTCTTAGGGATTGAGACTAATGGCGCAATGACGCATGACTCTAAGTAAAATAGGCCATTAGCATCATGCCAAGGTTTCATACGGGCATTGAGTATTAGATTCGTTACTATCGAGACGAGATTACCCAAGTAACACAAAAGTGCATTCGATGTTATCACTTTAAGTTCACGTGGGAAGTTTAAGCATTTATGAAGACTTATTAGAGTTTAATCTAAATGCAATAGCTGCATAGTAGAACATCAGATGTTAAAATCTGTATTTTATTAAGCAACACAACGACGCTACTGTGACGTTACCAGCATTAGTATTGTGGATAAAGTTGCTATTATTCGGCTCAAGCTCTAAAAAGCAATTTTATTCAGACAAGATATGCTAATTGGTCACGCGTGTACCACTCAATGACTAGCTTTTAAAGGGTGAACATTGGGTGAACATGTGAACTAATATAGTAAGTGAACTCTTGTAATGCTATTTTAACGGTTCATGCTGCAGTAGGTACTTTTGAACTCTTGCACTGTTAGTCGGCTGTTATCGCCACACTCTTAAATCGGCATTAATTTAGTCCAGCCCAATACCACAGGTGAACTGCCGATGTACCTGCTGAATTGACGTCGGTTAAAACTTTATTTTTAAAGTAGTTAAATTATTGAAATATATATGAAATTTATTTATCACTGTAAAAAAATTAGGGGCTAAAACTTTAGACGTTTCAGCTACTGAGTAATCGAAGTTTTCTAATGAACAGCCGCTTTTATTTTATGTTTGTTCCGATTTTTAACCCCCTAAACCTTCCCCTTATTTTTTTTACTGTGATAATCTACACCTATATCTAGACTATACTAAAGTTATTGATATCAGCAAAGTCAAAGTCACGTTGACGCCAGAGATGGGCAAAATTTATTCGAATGACGAATAACGGTTGAGAATAACAGAATCATTCGCGAATGACGAATACATTTATCGAATGATTATTCTTATTCGAAATTAGGCAAATCAATTATTCCCGAATAAAATATTCCACGAATGATTTATTCGCGAATAAAATATTCCACGAATAATTTATTCGCGAATAAAATATTCCACGAATAATTTATTCGCGAATAATATTGTCGAATAATTAGATAATAAAATAACTACCTACGTACCTCTTTAGATGTATTTATTTTTTATTATTTATATGTATCGTTTCGTTTACGACGTCTTTTTTGTAATGCGTATGCATGATACTCTGCCACAGTTTTGCCGTGTTTTCTTTCAAGATGACTGATATAATTCGATGTTGAATTTGAAAGTGCTTTTATTTTGACAAGTTTGGGTGAACACTTTACACAGGTCGCTACAACACTTTTTTCATTAAGAGTCTCTGAATCAATTGTGAAAAAAGTACCATCTAATATAGTCAATGATGGTTTGGTTTGATCTTCTGGTACTAGTGGTACTGTATCACTTTTTTCACTCAAGTCCATGGAGTTTAACAAGTTATCTGTACTGCGTATAAAAATTATTGTCATCGTCACTAACGTCACTCATTTTTATATACACAGCGATGCGTGAAGTAATACACAACTACACAGACAGTAACTGGCGACTGGATTAAACCGAAGTATCCAGGTGACTAATTAATAAGAAGTAATGAACATGACTAAACTGACACAATACTATTCCAACTGATAAGAAAGATAAGTTATGTGGTTTTCTCGCCCTTTCATATATCCGTCGCCTTCTGGTCGGATACCTGCGATACCATCCCTTGACCCTAAAATACGCTCGAATGACTAATTAATGGCAAGTTTGCACTTTGCATTCTGCACTAAAATATACAGCATTCCTTCTTTGCCAAAAGCATTGAACGCAGCAGTTTTTTGGTTTATATCTTTGATTTTTGAATTATTATGACAATATACGATGACGCGAAATATCTAAAAATTGTACTTATATCTAAAAATCTAGAAAACTTCACTTAAATAAATTTAGTATCTTTATCTTTATTCTTTAATAATACAAACGCGAGAGGTAAAAAATGCGATCTTGATACGAAGTGAATAGTTGAAAATATTATATGTATGTAATTACCACTAAATTCAATAAAACATATCCATTCAACTTAAATAAATTGATGAAATAATTTAAAAAATGATGGAAACGATGAACTGAACATTTTTGTAATGTATCATTCGTGGTATTTATTCGAATAGAATAACGAATAAATCATTTATTATTTGAAAATGCACCCGAATGATTTATTCGCAAATAAATCATTCGCGAATAATTTATTAACGAATGATAGACGCAATGCCGATCTCCGCGTATCTCCCAGGAAGGTATCAGCTATGCAAACATATCTATCAGCAAAATGCGATTGTTTCCCTCCTAATCCACATATGAGTGCGGACTAGTTAGACTTGATTGTCGGCCATCCCGCAGTGCAGGCAACTGAGAAAAAAATCTCAGTACTTGTTCGCTGTGCGGACTTAGACGTGCAGACTACGGGGAATAGTCCCCCCTGACAATATATCTACCTCAGTTACATATACTCTACATCATAACACTTTAAATATATTTTTGTGGTGTCAGAAGCATGACATTTGTGTTGGATATTTGGCGTTCAAAGGGTTAAAATTGCAATCAAGTTCACAAGAAACGTCCTAACTATGAATATGCACATTCAGTAGTTAAACTGCCAACTTCTTGAAAGAAGCGTTCGAAATTAACAAAATTGTGTGTTTTATTTTATAAATTGTTTAAAACGAATAATTTTAATAATGATAAGTAGGTATGTTTATTATGAATTTAAACAAAACAAGACCATGGTCTTTCATTCAATCTCAACATAATAATAATAATTAAATCTTTATTTCGGAGCACAAGACTCCATAGCTGTCAGTAACATGAAAAAGAAACAAAATAAATAAATTAATAGTCGTTATACAAAATAGCTAAATTAAATGAAATTAAATACAAATCGAAATACAGTACAGTATACCTAATCGCAAGCTAATTAATTAATCGCGCCATTAGAAACTGTATATAGACCACACCCAATCCTCGTTATTATGTTATTATTATTAGGTACTTAGTAGAAATTCATTTAACTAAGTATGGTAAGTATCTTATCTATGTGATACATTCTTAACGCCATACTCGTGCAAAGTGATTAAGTGCATTAAAGTGGAGAGCGCTTACCTTCTTCAAAAACAACAACACAAAATTCACTAGCGCCTTTGGCTCTCGTATGAGGCAGAAGAGTTTATAGTAATAAATAATAATATAAGTGTAAATATATAAGCAAGTCGAGAGAGATTCGCTCGTGGCGGCGTACACTGAACATGTGAGAATCTCGCGGTGTACAGAGACGCTGAAGCCTGGGCTGTTATTCACTACGCGGTAATGCGGCTCACCCCGCCGGTCGCCCGTCACGAAACTAGACCTCTACCTACGCTTAGTTACTAGGCTTCGCGGTGTCAAGATATATTTGTGCCTGAGCGTTGAGGTGAGCTTAAAACAAGTTACAGAATAGGGGGGCTGGAGGGTGAGGCGCTCGCCTCCCCTTGACCTTCACCGCGCTTCACCCGTCTGCCCGACGAGACCTGGGCTCAATTACACAAATTTAATTTATCATAAGGAGTTTTGAGACCTCATATAAATATAATATATAGAGATTAGAGGTATCTTTTTAAGCTTGCCGTAGGTACTTTGCTGGCATCATGAAAAAACTACAAACGTAATAATCTCGGCTACAAATAAAAAACATCGACAATTTTGAAAGATAATTATGTTCATATCAACACCAAAGTACCTACTTAATAAATATTCAGGATACTATGAAACCATATCCAAACTTTCATACTAATTTGTTCGTTCTATTCCATTTCAATTTTGTCCTGAGCATGAAGGACTAGGTACATACCTACATGAAGAATAATTGTACTAGCATATCATTGATTGCTCGGCTGGTCAGCGTCCACGCAGAATAAATATAGCAAGTCTCAGTACACATTATTTAGTTGTATCGCAATAAGTCAAAATATTTTTCAACACAATTGCTCGTAACGTACCTCTTATTGTCTCGCTTTTAGGCTCATAATCCTGGATATTAAACACGCGTGTTTAATAACATTAAGACACTTGTGTGTTATGGTTATATCCCGATTAAGTCACGTTGGCACCTTGCAACAAGATGTATGCATGCTCACGGTGCATTCTTAAATTAACCGGGTTGTACAGAATGTACAGCTTTTTTTTTAATTCTCAGCAAATGGATTCGTACTCGACTAAACAAATTCTCGTTAAAAAAAAATCGTTTTTGTTAATTAATTGACTATTTCTTTTTGGATATGATATACAAACGTTTAATTTAGGAAATTCTCTTTTGATAACATTTTACATGAATTAATAAAGAACATTTTAAAACGAATGTATTTATTTTATTTTGTATTGGCTGTTTAGAGATTTCATCTCACTTGTATCACAATGTACTATTACAGCATAGGTAATGGGGCATAAACAAGTGAATATTTTTTTGCACTATGTTGGGAGTTTAATGAATGTTAGTCACTTGGGACACACGTAGGCGGGGGATGATCTGGGCGGGAGCCTCGCTCGGGACAAGGTCACGCAACAAGTTCAAGTTCCACACGCGCACGACAGATTCAACGAAACGATATGTTACGAGCTACTTGGGGTACTACGTTACTTACGGTTTACGGTGAACGATGAACGGGTCACGTTGTAATGGATATTAAAATCACTAATGCGATAGCGATCATAAAGGGTTAAATGTTCCTTGTGGACCCTTTGATTTATTACTTTTTAAGGTACCAATGTACCATATTTATACACAAGGATTTCTCTACTTAACTTAAAATAATTACTTATGTGACTATCTGTTTTGGACATAATTCTCTCTTTCCGAGAGCTGAAACATGCATGGCTCACTAGATTTCTTTAAAAAAATTATGGGTGTAATGTAGTTATAGCAATTTTAACGAAAACATGCCAAAATGGACCCAGTAGTATTATTAGTTTCGTATAAATATCGTCTATTTTTTCCAGATATATCTCCGCAGGAGAGGGAGTTCAAATGTTTCAATGTCAATTTACGAGCCTACGTACCTCCGTTGCGTCTAGCTTAATTAATCCACAGGGATTCCAGTACATAACATACACGAGATACGTATTGCATAGCCTGTGCCAATTTAAGTGGAAGCACCGGCCAAGTGCGCGTCGGGCCACGCGCATCGCGCAGTGGTAGGGTTTCGTAGTTACCCGTCCGTCACACTATGCTGATTTTAAGGGGATATTTTGTTCACGAGCTAAACACGGGCGGTTCCCACTCGGTTATAAGTAAACATTGTTTTTCTAAACGGGTCCCGGAACTTTGGCAGGCATGCGCGGAACCGAATCCAACACGCTCCACACGCACGAACAGCGCCAGGGTGTAAAGGACCTAAAGTGGGTTGATGGGACCTGAAAAAAGAAACAGATTTTATTTAACAACTAGCTTCTGCCCGCGACTCCGTCCGCGTGGAACTCGATTATATCGTTGCTCGATACAACCTTTCATCCCCCATTTCACCCACTCAGGGGATGATTTCCGGGATAAAAACTATCCTATGTCCTTCCCCAGGATTCAAACTATCTCCATACCAAATTTCATCTCCATCGGTTCAGCGATTTAGGCGTGAAGAGGTAACAGACAGACAGACAGACACACTTTCGCATTTATATTAGTATGGATTTAGATTTTTGTTTTTCATAAAATGCTACATAACAATTTTCCTGCACATGAAATTGGCCGTTACTTACCGAATCACTTGGGCCGCACCCGGAAGTGGGCATCATCCCCGACCCGCCCGCCCCACGGTCACGTTGCAAGTTCAAGAGCTACTCGAATGTTCCACGTCACATGTACATTTATATAAGTATAATATAGTCGCGCAGTTTTTTTTTTTTTTTTTTTTTTTTTTTTTAACGAAGACATGCAATGACACGATACACGATTCATTCATTCATTCATTCATTTATTTATTCACTAACAAATTACATTTGTGTTTGAATATCATGCCTTAAACCTAAGAATATATTATGATAATCAGATTCGGTATAATAACAATAATTACATTAAAATGTAATAATAATGATAGAAAAACATTAAATGTCATAGCACTAGTAGTTAAACACAAATAAAGAGCTTAATTATAGAATCAGAATCAGAATCAGAACTTTATTTGCTCAAAACATGGTAAAAAATAGGTAACTTAATTAAAACAAGAACAAAAACAAACAACATACAGTACATTAACTAATTGAAATTGATATGTCAGCATTAAAATATTATTATTAATTCCCTATCACAATAAAAATAATTCTTCAATTAGTAGTTATTAGTTTTAAAGATAGGTATCATTGTCACAAATACACTCGCGGGCAAAGAATACGGGTCACCCTAAATTAAATAACTGCAATAGGTTTTTAAAATATTTAATACTTGTTTTATTTACATAATATGCTATTCTTTACAATACCTAACTGTATTAACAATTTCCTGGATCCTATCATAAAAATATCGATATCCAAAAATCACGATTTTTGCGATATCTCGATTGTTTTTTTTTCATGGGTTTTTACGAGTCCGATTTAAACCTGGTAACATTATATTTTTTACTGTTATTAGCAGTTTATATGTAAAATTAAATAAAGATCATGACAGGATTAACTGTACAAACCTCTTACGCACTATTTTAGGAAATATGAAGGTATTTTACCGACCCGTATTCTTTGCCCGCGAGTGTAGATTTGAGCTCAACCGGTAATTTATTAAAAACTTTAACAACTTGGTAGCAAGCACAGTATTCTGCAAATTTAATATTGGGAGTATAAGGGCGGGTTACGTTCATTTGTCCTTGTTGCCAATCTACGTATTCTAGCATCCTCTGTTTCACTCGTTAATTGTCAGAGATTTGACTAAATCTGTACATCAAAATGTATAGACTTGGCACAGTAAGAACTTCTAGCTTTTTAAAATAATCTTTACATGAAATCCACTGGGGTTCACGCACCATTATTCTAAGTGCTCTTTTTTGAAGTATAAAAGCCTTTTTTATATTATAATCGTAAGTGGCTCCCCAGAATTTTATACTATATCTTAGTTTTGAATCAACCAAGGCATAATATACTGCCTTTAATTGGTCTATACTGATGAGTTCTCTTTGGGTCCTTAAAGCGTAGCAGGCGGAGCTAATTGATTTATCTATTTGCTCTAGTTCCTGCTTCCAGTTGAGAAATTGATCAATATAGACACCAAGAAATGTAACAACTTCAACAGAACACAAGACCTCATTATCAAAAACGAATTCAAATTTATTGTGGTTCTTGCGATCACTCTTAAACAACATGATGCTTGTTTTTAACTGACTTCAAGAAAAAGGAGGAGGTTCTCAATTCGGTTGTATTACTTGTTTATATATTTTTTTTTCAATGTCAACCTCAGAAATCCGTCATTGATGAGCCGATTCGTAATTTGTTTGTAAGTATATGCTTTCAGGTGAGTCCCATCTTTTACAAAAATTCAATTGAATAATGGGATCCATGAGGAATTGAGGGAACTCCTCAATTATATTAGGCACGCGTGTAGTGATTTTGGTATTTTCTATTATAACTCGGGTATTTACACCCGGAAATCATAAATTTGGTGGTGGAATTGATGATGAAGACCACAGATGACTTATGGAATTCCTCAATTATGTATTTAAAAGTACAAAAGTACCTATATCACAGATTCTTATAAGATTCCGTTGAAATAGCAGCTAATGAAGTGCCAAAGGTGATCCTTGTGGAATCGACGGAAGTCCTCAAATATTATCGGGTCACATACAGCGATTGGGTTTTTTCGCTAAAAATCAACGCATTTGCTTTCGGAAATCAGTTCATGTGGTAAATTGGAAAAGAAATGTGGAAATGTTCTCGTGGCTTGGCGGAGTACTAAATTGAAGTCGGTTAAAACTTTACTTTTAAAGTAAATTATTTTATGAGCAGCAGTGCGGTCGATGCTTGTGTGATGATGTAATTTATTTTTCTCGTTAATCCCAGTGTGGGGTATCGTTGGATAGCTTGTTCAAAATATTATTAGTTTCTTAAAACGATTTTGCAAATTAGTGATTCGTTTGCAAGATATTGGGCTTTAAAACCGCAGGCAATGGCTGCTACTGGGAATGTGAAATAAATCGTGGCAGTAGTACATATAATGAATTTAAAAGGATCGGCTACTTAGCCGAGATAGTTTTCCTTTGCCTTGCCTACTTAGGCATAACTAGTTACCGAGTAATAGTCGACGCTCTTAAAATGTACCTACCTACTTAGAAAGGCCAACTTTACACGTACAAATTCGGCCGACGCAACCATTTAGTTGGCGCGTGCGTGTCGATGTAAATAAGAAAGACAGGCAACTATGGAACCCTACACTGCACATGGCCTGACACGCACTTGGCCGATTTTTCATTTATATATTTGGAGGCTGATTAAAACCATAACTCAAATATCACAATCAATGGGCCTGAAATGAACCGACTCACCTTAGTACCCATTGCACATGTTTCTTTCCACAGGGTAATAAATTTATTAAGCCGACTCTATAATTAGCAAATGACAGAAGGGCATGTATGTAATTCCATCCAGTAGACAAGTCTAAGAGACTATAATTATATTTAGTGCATGTTGTTACGGGAAAATACTTCACTTTCAGATACCAGCGCCATAGTTGAGTAGGTATGTTGTTAGGCATGTCTCCTGGATCCCAAATCTGCCGGGAGACAGTCTCTAAGGAGTCGGTCTTCCCCGTAATGACGTCATCAAAATCGCCGCGGTCGCGTTTGGAAGGATTTCAGGAATATACGTAGATACACAAATAAATGCTCCTGCCAGGTATTTAATTGTACACTGCTATTTGCATGTACACCTCCATGGCACATTGTATACTCCGTCTCCCAAGACTGTTAACAAACCCGACGGTAGTCTTATAACTGTCTAATATATCAAAATAAATTGACGTTAATTGTTTGCCTGGCTCTAACGACTTAGGATACCTTAGGTACTTTTTGTTTTTTTACTAAAGTGAACAATTTGCTACAGTATAATGTGTGTGGCGCTGCTCGCATCACTTGAGGCACACGCGGAAGCGCGGCTCATGCCTCCCCCCGCCCCCGCCCACGGCCGCGCTGCAGGTTCAAGAGCAAACTATAGTGTCCCGCGCGACTGCGAATGTTCGCGAACTACCGGAAATATTACGTTTTCGGATGAGTAAACTTAACGTTTTACATAGGCATAGGACTTAATCATAAGGAGGTTAAATAATAAGTATGGTCTTATCTTGGAATAAAGCTTATATATATATACTACACAATTTCCGAGATTCTGGCCTAAGTCCCCTTTCATAAAAATATTGTAAAATTGTCAATCTATTCCGGAAATTTGAAAGTTGGCCTATCAGCTGCCACTAATTTGTTTGCATCACATTTGCTCGTAAAGAGTTTGAGCAGTGGATATGAGTAGCAAACCCCCTTGTAAATCGATTACCAAAGTTTTTTTTCGCGGCAACCGAAGCCCCGCGTCACGCGACGTAACATGAGCCAAGACGCTGATAGCACGTGTATTCGCGCGTGGCACCCTCACAAAGGGTTCAATTTAGAACAATAAGTAACTCTTAAGAGTCCGCAGTAAGCTCGGCCGAATTTCACCTTCCCATACAAACGTAGTTACGCTCTCATTTTAAAACTGCGTGTTGGATTGTGACGAAACTTTGCATATACAATGACATGTGGCATATCTATGTCTGTAATTAGTTTATATGGTTCCAGTTTATAAAACAAACGAAATACAGCAAAAACAAGTATTGTATGAAAAACTTAAATTCGCTGTATTTTTTTTTACTGTGGTATCTGAAGCTTTACGCAATTAACATTCTAGTAACTGTAATTGACTTTTTTTAAACTTTATTTTTATAATTAATCCATTAGATCAATTAATTTATATTTTTTTGTCGCAGCGCCTTGTAAGGCGTTTCAATCAAAAGACGGACATCTTGGTAATCTGTTTATTTTCTCAATCTCCCTTCCTTGTCTTTCACATAGCAATGTATATTTAACTGTCTCGCTCTAATACTTCTAATGTCCTACTCCTTCACATGTATCTATTCAATATGCTATCTCTTTTGCCCTTACACTAATTATAGACATAGATATTCCTCATGTCATTGTGCGTGCAAAGTTTCGTTACAATACAACACGTAGTTTTAAAATGAGAGCGTAACTACGTTTGTATGGAGAATCGAGCTTACTGCGGACTCTTAAGCCTTCCGTCGCTCTGAACCTAAAACCTGCGTTTCGCGTTATGACCAAACTTCATTTGAAATTCGCTATTCGTCTAACTCGTTATTGACCTATTACTTATATTACCTAGTTATTTCGCAATATATATTCTTAGTACCTGTTTGTCCATTTCGCGATAAACAAACACTAGGTAGGTTAGGTTCGTTAGTTATCTTCAGATGCCCGAAGAGCAAGTAGACCAGAAATAGGAGGAGCCGAAATAGGTACCTGGAGACCATTCGTTAATAGGAGAACTTTGACTTTTTTCCATATTCATAACCAATGGGTACTTATGGCATCCTGGTATTTTGACAGTTTTAACGCAGCTCCTATTTCTGATCTGTTTGCCCTTCGGGCATTTGAAGATACCTAACGAACCTAAGTTCAAGTCTCACTCTATTGAATTCGTTTTTGGACAAAATCGTAATAAGTTCAAGGCTCACTCTACTAAATTCGCAAGAGGCCTAAGTTTAATGCGGCTACCTATCGATTGGTCTAGGCATAAAGCGAAATCAGCAGACTGCGTTTTAGGTACAGAGCGACTAAAGGATCTCTTCCAGCTAACCTTTGGCGCTATGCAAACTATTATTATCGAATATAGCGTATGTTTTGATTAGGTATTCCAATTCAGTTGTTTTGTTGAGTGAGTCACGGCGAATAATTCGCGAACGTGTGTAATCACGTGCTAGTGTCGCACGCGAGTGATCACGTGGAAACCTTGCAGGCCTCGCCAGACTGTGCTAAATAGGTAGTAGTTTGGTAGTAGGTACTAAGTACATGTAATTTCGTATCGTAGAGAAAGTATAAGAATCCTCTATCTACGTTTTTTAATAGCACAACGTGAAATAACGTAAAAAAAATATGAAAACTATCAAATTAACAAATCTAATTTCAAAGCCTTAAATTTTTTTAAGTACTTACAATTGCTTTGAAAGTTAATAAAAGTGTTCGAGAAAATAATGCAGCACCGAAGTTTGAATTATTTTAGATCCCATTACAGGCCGGTTTCGAACCCGTTTTTCAGACAAAACACAGAAGTAGTAGTTATGTAGTACTTACCTGGTAGATTACCTGAAACATTGTACGGACATACTTACAGGTAAACACCATATAATTAATAAGTTAAGTATACTGTTTATGAACTCCTACGTCTGTTACCTTTCACACGATACTACGAGCGTATATTAGGTATATAACATAATTTCTTCCGAAAATTACAAGGCAAGCATTAGGCTTCTTTACAAATAACCCTTAAGAATGACCGTTAGCTCGATATTCCACTGCACTGCAGCTATCGTAATGATGGACACGTCGGAATGGCGAGGACGCCTCGCCTCGTAAGACAAACAATGTTATATAAAGTTACACATCTATTTATTAAAAAATTCTTCGTACTTCTCACCGCTCAAATCTATCATTGGAAGACTTGCTACAGATAATCAAATAATCATACAACAACATAACATAAACATGTTAAACACCCTGACACAATAAACATAGGTAGCTAAGAAACGCCTCAACAAAAAGGCACTTAAATCGGTTTATCCGTTACTTTTTATACTGACAAACACACATTTACACATGTTTAGAAAATCCTAAAATACCATATTATTTTTCCATTCCTTAAAGTATGACTTTGGGAATAATACATATAAAAGATGCTTATTTTTACAGACCTTTACTTTTGTCTATGGGCTAGTCGTGGCCGAGTCAAATACGCCGCTTACTAATAATTAGGAGCATTGTCTGCCAACAAACCGCACTGTGGTTTGGCAGATTTGTCTAGCTTTAAGCATATAAAGAAAAAAGAGAATTATCATTTATTTCATTTAATTTTTTCATTTTACTGGCTCTACGCACGCATCGGTGTGTGTTCAGGGTTCATAGCCGTCAGCGGGGAAGTTTGGTTCGTGATTGACAACTCCAAAATATTGTCCTTCTTCGAATTGAAGAATTCGGGCCACATGTATTTATCTAATGTGTTTTCTCGCTATCTTGGGAATAGTAAGTACTAAGCACAACAAGTACTTATGTTTACATCAGTCTCCTCTGCAATTTCGTCATTAGGTATGTCAATGTGTTAAAAACAGGATTAGGGAGAGCTGAGCCGTCTGCAATTTTAACAACAAGGTTTGGTGCGGAAGAGAATCTTATTATTAAAGACAAAATAAAGCAATGTGTCGAACATCGATAATATCGATAATAAGATTTAAAAGAAAGGTTTTAAAGCATTTCTGCTCCCAGGATTTTTCGAGAATGTAACTTGCTATGTGCCTGTTTCTCACGAACTGTTATTTTACTATTTTCTGGTCTTCTTGTGGAATTTTTCTTTTTGTTTTTCTGCAATGTTTTAGTTTAATTTTGCTCCCATTGCAGAACTTGTAGTTTGCCCTTGTTTTGTATTTAATTTTTTCGCATGCTCTAAGATACTAAAATAAGCTGTGGTTACCTATAATTAGATGAACATCAACCAAGAATGTTACCTAAGCTACATATTGAATTGTACGATGTATTGTCTGTTGGTTATCGTAAATAAATAAATAAATAAACATCATCTGTTTATTGTCAGGTAAGATAATTAATCGTCATTATAATCAATGTGTGCATGATTGGTATTACTAAAAATAATAAAATATTATACAATATTACAGACGGTTATTATTATTTACAGACGTTGTGTCGGCGTTCTTCGAGCCCGTGATAGCTTTCTACTATCTCTTTCATCAGGTAGCGGGGGCGGGGTGTGTACTGCTTCTGGAGTTATCGGCAGGCGTAAATTGCATCACTTATTTCACATATTAAATTACTTCAATGACTTGCGATAAAACTGCCTGCTTTGATTTCGGAATAATGTTCATCTACTTACAATTTTGTAGTCACACCCAAGTATGATTGATCAGCCAGTGTTCTTTATGACTGTTATGAGCGCCCGCACCACTAGCGTAGCGGGGCTACGAGCAGCGAGGGCGAGCCACTACCGTGGCTTGTGGCTCGGACGCGGCCACAAGCTACGCTCGTAGCGCTACGCCGTAGACCATTACAGTTTAATGTCCATATGTAGTGAAAATCGCTTGTAACGCTCTGACGCATGTGTCGTGATTAATTAATTTAATTTTTCTCGTTAAGGTGGTTCGATTTCCATACAAACCGTTATTTGACATTCGCAGGCTAACGCGGCGCGATTTTTAACTAACTTTCATAAATTGGCTTTCCATTTGCGCGAAATTCCCCTTTTTCTTGAATAAACTTGTATAAACTAGAATAATTTGAGATATTAGTTTGTGACGTCATACTTTGGGAAAACCATTTTTCTCAAATTATTCTAGTTTATACAAGTTTATTCAAGGAAAGGGGGAATTTCGCGCAAATGGAAAGCCAATTTGTGAAAGTTACTTACATAGGTTTCTTAAAAATCACGCCGTTATATAGCCTGTGAATGTCAAATAACGTTTTGTATTTTACTTATTTTTACATTTGATAGTAAAAATCTCTGGTGGTTGCATAAGAGTGAGCAGCTAGCCGACGCCGTGTACGGAGTGCCGTGGGAGTGCATGGGCGTGTCCAACCAGCGCTCCGTGTGCCTGCTGCGGCGGCGGCTGCAGACGTCCGACGCCCATCGCCGTCAAGGCGTTCGGCGTCACCGCAGTCAACGTCAGCTGATATTTTTGTTTTGCCAGGTTATTATACGTGCAATGTGCCCCTGCCACTTCCACGTTCCAGTCCAAGTTGGCTCAGTTCAGGTTGCACAGGGAGGTTCCAGGACGCTTCGGGAGCTCAAATACCGCGAGCCATCCGGTTGCCTTTCGGGCACTGAAACTACGCGTCATTGCTTTAACTATTTGTACTTATCAACGGGCCCAGGTGCTTTAAGGCGGTATATTTTAGGCATTGTGTTTGTTTCTATTAGCATGAAAAAAACCCTGAATCAAAAATAATTTCATGATAGTTACCTACTTATTCGTTTGTAATTTTTCAGATTTTGAAGACGTCGTTCAGTTCTTTCACTTTTCTCAAGACCTATGATTAGAGGGCGACCACATTTATTGTCCTCATGTCGGCACGATATTTTATGTCACCACTGCATTAAGTCTACTACAATCACGTCTAAATAAAACTTTTATTAATATGTAGCGTTATTTATTTATCTAATCGATTTCTTTATTGTACATTTACAGGTAACCGAACTACTATATACTTACATTTACCGGTACAACTGACCAGTAGGTATGCAATATTAACAAAGAACTCATACATAAGGGCCCATATGTAAATCACATTGCAATAATAAAATGTTTAGGTCTCTTAATATTTGATACAATATATATATATTTGTTACGTATCAAAATTAAATCTGGCATGTTTCTTGTTAATAAGTCAGCTAAAATAAATAACCTTTTAAGAATATTTACTTACGCACCTCACCACACCACAATGTATAATTTTGTCAAGAACATTGACAGCAAATAAACTAAAAGAACATTTTATTGATCGTGTATCAGTGTAAGTATTCTCGTACATGTTAAACGATCATATTTAACTAGTGTTTAGTCAGCTACAAAAATGTCTTCATTGATTTTGTGCTCAAAAACAGTTCAAACCTAAATGGCTGATAGCCGAGGATATTTTTGAACGAGTTATTAGCCTAAGACATTATTGTAAAAGTGTTTTGTTTGGAAACCACTGACACTAATCGGGAAACTGGTACAACCGCAAACCGTTAGAAATACCCCTATTTTATGCGGTTTTTTAATTAGCTGGGTAATGCCTTATTAAATAGTCACTACTGTCATAAACTAAGATACAAGTCCAAGCCAAGTAATCTTAATCTTCCAGGTTTAACGTACCTACTTTGAGCCGAAGCTGTGTTGCCTAAAACAATTTCCCTGTTGATCTCTTGTCATTGATACCAAACATGGTATGTTTTGCCGTTACTTACCAAAATATAAAAGTAGGTAGGTACCTACACAATTGAGTAGGATAGGTATCCTACTCAATTATTCAGATGGGTGCAGCAGGGTATGCATTGTAAGGTTCAACATCGTGACGTTATGCACCTGTTTTCTGATCTCCAGTACAAGTTTATTTTTATTTACGTGGCACGACAGTCAAGGATCCCAACTGCATCCGCGGGTTGTGCAAGTTGGCGGAAAGTATTCATCCCCGTCAGCGTAGCATCGGCCGAGGTTCAGCAAATCCGCCAAATCACATCTGTCAATATAATTAACTAAAATTATTTTTTAGACTTTCCTTTAGAACGCCAAAAACAATTTTGTATTTAAATGCCATGTCAACGATTACGTCATAAATGAAACGGCTAAACTCGTTTCATAATAATCGTCTATCCGATGTTACAACACCCCTCTAACTTCAGAGACGCATCCAAGCTGGGCTACGTGGCTATCTAGCATCGCAAAAGGATCTAATTCCGACTGTGACAAATCCAAAAACCTGATGACCTTCCAAACCAAGGTCCACCATCTGGTTGTATTTAAATTTCAACAGTAGAAGAAGTACACTAACTTGGCACTTTCAAGCAGCTCCTGCTCGGCCTCGTTCAGCTCTGGGATGGAGTACTGCTGGACGCCCCCCCTCCCCACCGTGACGGGGGTGGAGCAGACGCACATTCCGTAGCACTTCTCCGGATCACTCTGCTCGACCAGCGCGCTGTCCAGTAATGCGGGGCTCTCAAACAGACCTGGAATAGTGTGTGTTTGACCTCCATTCATAAGTATAGGTACGCCCCACAATGCTGCACAAACCTCGTCGAACCCATAACCAGTGCAGATTGGCGACTTCAAACGGTTTTGTAATTAATATTAAAATTCATCTAAGATAGGGATTGCAAAAACAAATTATATTCCATACTTACGTTCCAAGAATCTCGTAAGTAAGCGCCAGGAATCTCGTGTTGAACTTCAGGTAGTGATCAGCTTATTGACTATTGTGTTTTGCGTCTACTATAAAAAAAATGATTTATAATATAAATACCTTTCATAATATTCAGAACAAATCTGGCTGTTGAAAAACCAATTGAGAGGTATCCGTTCTTCATATCGGGCTTCACTCTGCAGATGATGTCGTCGGCGTCACGCACTAGGGTAGTCAGGTTCTTCAATTGTGTCTAAAATACCAATGCCGCGTGAATGCCGAGTAATTGAAGAGGACTGTTAAATGTGAAAGCCAATTAAGTAGGTGATATATAGAATAGAACAAACGTTTCTCTGTTTGTTTAGTAAGTTAGTTAGTAATACTGGGCATTTTCCGCAAATCGACATCCAATGTGTCTATTTTGCGTGAATCGGTGGGGTAGCGCTACTCTACTATCTCCGTGGTGCGTGCGTGGTTGCCGCTGGTGAGTGCCTTGGTGTTGTTGACTGCGTCCCGTAGTGTGTCTGTCTGTTTGTTACCTTAACACGCTTAAACAGCTGAAGCAAAATTTGATATAAAGATAGTTTTAATCCCGGGAAAGGATATAGGATACTTTTTATCCCGGAAGTCTTCCCCTAAGGGGGTTATATGAGCGATGAAGGTTTGTATGGAGGTACGATGTAAATGAGTTGACTCATATCCTCCATACAAACTTTCGAACGAAGTCGCGGACAATAGAAAGCTTTGATATAAAGTTTAGTTAAAATACCTGTGACACACAGCAATCAAAGGGGTTAGGAATGGCGGCGGAGAAGACAGGCACGCGCGTGCAGCGGCAACAGCCACCGACGACGGCGACGTTGGACGTGGCGGGGTCGGTGCCCATGAGGGAGCTGTACAATTGGTTCGCGCGCATTGCGTTCACCGCGTTCACTCCCAACACTCGACGCTTGTCGTACACGTCCCTCGCCTTTAGCATCTACAAAATAAATATACTATACTCGCAGTACTGAACTGAAGCGATTATATTATTACTCAGAAATCATAAGAGATGGGGACGATATGGCGGCAAACCGGACTGAAATCGTAGTTGATGAGCGCCTCTAACTCCAGATGTGGCACATGCGTGCATGCGAGGATTCGTGCGCGTGTTAACAGCTTACGGGATAAGTATAGGTTTTCCGCTACAGAGCGTCCCCAAGAGCTCTGACCATTTTACAGACGTGGAAAAACACAACGCCACGTACACTACACGCTACAGGTAGTATTTTTATCACGCCTATGATGTTTTGTAAGGTGCAGGTGCTCCTTTCGTTTTCCCTAGGTGTACTAAGTTAAAATAACCCGTAAGTTGACATGTTTTTCAAATAATAATAATCTATATATACCTATATATAAACGTAAAAGTCCTGTCTGACTGACTGACTGACTAACTTATAATCAACGCCCAGCCCAAGCCGTTGAACCTAGAAAGCTGATTTTTTCACAATAGGTAGTTTATATGAAGTAATAAGGGATTTTTGAAAATTTCACCCTCAAGGGGGTGAAATGTGGGGTGAAAATTTTGTGAATTCCACGGTGACGGAGTCGCGGGCAGAAGATAGTATAAAATAAAAACAAAACGATAACAGGTTATATCTGCCGTACTTTTAGTGTTCCGTACCAAAATTGGTCTAACGGAACACTTATGCGATCACTCGGAGGCTGTCCGTCTGTCACAGCCAGTTTTCTCGAAGACCGTTTGACATAGGAAGCTGAAATTTGGTATAGATATAGAAATTTATGGCCTAATTACATAAATAAAGTCAAAAAGGTGTGAACCCCAATAAAGGGGGCAGTTTGAGGGGTAATAAGGGGTTTCGCAATTTTTTTTTGGATTGTAAGGAACGTGTGGGGTATCATTCGAAAGCTCGTAAAATTTTGAGACGGTATACACTCTTACTAGTGTAAAATATGACCGAAGTAACTTTTTTTCATACAGTGCTGTCCCCAGCTCTATTTCAAAAACTATAGCCAACTAAGACTTAGAAATACACATGCATAACGGAAATTGTATGTAGACGGCGGGAAAATTATCAACATGACGCTAGCTTTAATAATTTAAATTATATTTACAAATTAAAGTAAATAAAATCGGTATAGCGTCTCATTTTACGCTGGTTCTTCAGTATAGCCGTGCCTGGTGACGTACATTGCACTTCGCAGTCTGATAAATGAATATTGATATAATGAAAACATAGCATTGTATTTCGTGTTGTTTCCTGCGGGCGTAGCACGGTTGCCATTTTATCACTTATCGTTGTGGTAAACACGCCCATCACGCTCTGACAAGTATGCGAGTGCGAGAGTGACGGATGCCTTATCCACAACGAAAAGTTATAAAATGGCAACCGAGCTACGCCCGCTGTTTCCGATTTGTTCCGACCGAAACCGAAAAATACCAGATGTCAAGTAATTAGACAACGCAGGTCTAATGTTTTCAACAATTGCCCACGATCCAGTTAAAGTCTGACCTTCGATCCGGTGTAGTTGTTGCGGATCTGGGAGTCAATATAATACTAGAGGTGTTTGGTAGTTTAGAGATAGATTGTGAATAGTTTATATTTCCGTATTTCCGAATGAATCCGACAAATAATTTGCATCTAGTAAAAATAAGATTTATTGTTGTCATAAAATTGTATTAAAAAAATGTATGTTGTATAAAATTTTGACTGTAATTTCTCTCTATTTGTACCGTTTATGTATTTATGTTTTTAACAATAGAAACCTGTATGACCAGCAGGGCAAGACTACGAATTATAATCTTAGACAACGAAATAGACTACACTTAAATGATGCGCATTATGTTCATTTTGACAAAAGTTTGAATAATACTGCCATTAGAGTGTACAATTTACTTCCCGACGACCTAAAAGATATTCTAGAGTTAAGATCCTTTGACAAAAAAGTAAAGGAATATTTTTTGACCCGTCCATTCTATTCAATCAAAGAATATTATGCAAGAATTTTCGACATTTCATGACATTTATTGCTCCAATTATTTTTTGTTTTACTCCGAACCTTACCTCTTAATTGCGTTATTATTATTATTTAAATTATAAATTGATTATTCTGCTTTTGTGACATTTAATGTAAGTTAATAATATTTGTTTTAATTTAATCTTGTACCTGCTTGTTAGTTTTATTTGTATGTTAAAACCATATTTGCATACATTTATAAATGTGTTTTATAGCAAATAAATGATTGATTGATTGATTGATTGATAATCTAAAGCAATTCAAATAAAGTACTTCGTATTTTATGAATGTTTGTTTTTAGTGTTCCATATTTAAAGCTGATACATAGACCAAAGGTTAATAAACCTAATAGAGGCGTCATAGTTATCACATTATTTAATGTTCCCATATTCAGTTTTGTGCAATTTTTTTGTTTGTATAAGTGCGCTAAACTTATTTGGCTTGGTTGAAAACCGGCTTCACTTATCACTATGTTTGTCGTAATGCTCTGACTATCTTTTTTCTTGATTATAGCTCGCGGATTCGACAAATTTAAAGTTATCAACACAAGACAGTAAAGTAAAGTAAAGTGTAAAGTAAGTGGGTAGACCCCGTGGGATGACCTGGCCCCGTATCATGGTCGGCCTTATCACGCAATAAGTGACAAGATAAGAGCGTCGTCTCGTTCTATCGAACGGTGTCAGCCAGTGACGGACGCTCTATCTCGTCACTTATCGCGTGATAAGGCAGGCCAGACCAAAGGTTGCGGGAGTCCGCTGGATGCGGGTGGCGCAGAACTGGTCATTGTGGCACTCTTTGGGGAAGGCCTATGTCCTGCAGTGGACGTCTTTCGGCTAATATAATGGTGAATATTTTGGATTTTGTAATAAAACGATTCAGTTGAGAGCTAAAAAAAAAACTCCTATTGAATCTTCTTATATGCGGTTTTGTTTGGGTTACTAAAACACACAAATAATACTATGCTTAATAATGGCTTCAGATTTCAACACTACAAGCAGCTTTTGGTGTTCTATATTTTAACAGTTATACATATTGTTGACTATTTGGTTAAAATCTAGAAACAAAATAGCATCAAAGTACGAGGTTCTTTATTTAATTTAAAATTGGAATACCGAGCTGTAGTGTGGTGAATCGTATTGTTGCCTTATAGGTACCATTCAAGTTTGAGAGCTTGCTGCGAAAATTTTGAACCCGACACCCAAAAAAAGGCGACGACCTAAAAACATTAAAATGACTCGTTTCTCGTATGTACTGGGAAATGAATATATTGAAGACGAATGCGTATATCACAGGATACTTTCAGAAAATTCTGGGCCTCGTGGAGAAGACCATTTACAAGTCATTTTCCGAGAAGCTCCCGGGAACCGACCATTTAATGACGTTGGACACTGGACTTGTGTTCATTTTGTAAATGGTGAATTAAAAATATATGATAGTTTGTACACCGATTTGTCGCCACTGCAGGAGCAGTTTCTGTCGAAACTATTTTCCTTATAACTAAGCCCCGGAAATCTTTCCCAGTCGTGCAGCATCAAACGAACACATACGATTGTGGAGTTTTTGCAATAATATAAATATTTTTTTTGTTGAACTCCATTCAATAAATCAAGCAGTTTAGTTGGTAGTAGTTAGCTTCAAAATCAGGAGATAAAATATGAATCATTTAAAATAACTGAATGTACGGAACACTAATTGCTGAGTTCCGACTCGCATTTGGCCGATTTTTTAAAAGGCAGTCTTCTTCATACAATTTACTTGTAGATGACTGCCTTTTTAAGTATTACGGCAGATATTATGTGTGCACTGTGCATTTAAAGATACACTTCCAAATAATCACTATCTACCGAGCGTTTTGCCCGATAGTGCCCTAAAGGATCCCGGGGTGCACTTTGGCACCTAGCCTAATCCCAAAATTTGCATAGGCTCTAGTTTCACGAAAGCGACTGCCATCTGACCTTTCAACCCAGAGGGCAAACTATAGACCTTAAAGGGATTAAACCGGTTTCCTCCCGAGTTTTCCTACCACCGATAAGATAAAGATACACTGCCAAGTATTGGGATAAAACTTGTTCCAAATACTAACATGCACGCACAGCGCAAAGTTGCAGTCGATTGGCGGAGTCTGCACGGCGACGATCGCGCGCGGGCAGAACTGCGCGACGGCCACCGCGGCGGTGCGCACGCGACGAACGTTCAATCGGAACACGTCGTGGTCGCGCTCGCAGCAGCCGCCTTGCCCGCCGCAGATCAGCACCACGTCTGCGTCCTGTCAACCAACACTTCTAAAGTAACCAATATGGTGTCCTTTATTTCATCCGATAACGTTTCACCGATTTAAATGTTCCGCAGAATTTACAAATTTTTTTTCAGTAACTTTTTTACACACCTCATTGTGTAGAACCCATTTTATAATAGTCCTCAAAAGTTTACTGTTTCTGAAAAATGTTTTCTCTAAATGAAATATTCCGCGAAACATACATTCGATGCAACGTTTCTCGGTTAAACAATGTAAAATAACAAATCTACCACTCATATCATCATTACCATATTATCTATTAACAACATACTACTTGCTATGTAGTAGGGTTGTGTTCCTGGAAGTGAGCAAGGTCGAGAGAGCTCCCGAGGATGCGTTGTGTTGAGAGCGGGGGAATTTGTTCCTTCAGCTGTCGATACGGCGAATCCTCAAACATATCAAGGGTCGGCAACGCCCATGTTACTCCTTTGGAACTCCAAACACAGACACAGCACTGCATGCAACTGCATACGTCTATAGGGTAATCAATCACTTTACCCAAAATCGTTTCATCGATTATCGTTTCCTATTCGCCGTTAAATCGCTCATACACTTGCTCGAATTATCGTTCACGAAAAATCAATTTATCGAATTTTATTTCATTATTTTATTTGTTCATCGACGTAATCGTTCATCGAATCGCTTTTACTATAATCTTGGTCTAACTTAAGTTTCAGTACCCAAAATTCTTATTACATAGAAAATCGTTTCACCTCTGTTACTATACCTCAGTACCTATTTCATAATACGTTTCAACAACAGACATTTTAACGGGAACACTCAAATATTCCGAAACATTTTATTCCGATTTTTAAAACTCCGAAGTTCATAATTCCTAAGAAATAAAATTCCGATTACTAAAAAACACTAAATTTATTTAACCGAATTCCAAAATTCCAGAAATTCTCGACTTTTACATATTCAATTTTAAGGCAGAGCTCAGGTAGGTACGACGACGAGCGAAGCGAGGAGGAGTGTTAGGTAGAACTGCGACCCTACAGCGCGCGAGCCGAGCGAGCGAAGCGAGCGTGCCGCGGCAGCGGCCGGCGAAGCGCCAGAAACGACCTATTTTATAAGTTGATAAATCCTTGACCTGGAAGACCTAAGGATAGCTCCGAAGTAGGAAAACGCATCTTTACTCAAAGATATTTATTGAAGGAATGGGAATGTCACAATAGGTGACTGGTCACCAGTGATCGGAATAGGCAGAGTATATTTACCTACACTTGGTAGAACAAAGTCATGAAGTGGAGACTTCCTTGCGATAAATTTTTTTTCCGGGACTTCCCGGATTTAAAAATCTGTAAAATAAATAAAATCTCACAATGTATCCCCAATGTACGTTAAATTAAATAGTAACCATAACACTACAAGTTTGTACTAGTTTACAGGTGATAATATAACATTATTGTATTTATATTATTTCAAACTTGTCCGTCTCTTTTACACCAATACCAGCTGTGTTTAAGTGAAAGAGATAGAAATAACAGTATTACTATCAACTATGTTAATTGTACTTTCCATTGTTATCGTCTAAAAGACAAAGCAGATGTCGTTATCACTTATCGCTGTTACCTGCTACCCTTTTTATGCATTACTTAAATAGAAAGTTGACATCAGTTTCTTACTATCCCTTGTCGAGTACGTACGGAAGTGTAGATACTGTGTTTTTTCGATATTTGACATTTGCTTGTTTACTGGAATTTCGCCTGCTATACTTGATTACACACGGCCTGAACTCGGACACCGATTTTGCTTTGATTGGATTTGGCGATTACTGAACACTGAAAACACCACGGATACTGCAAAACTACCAAGTTTCAAGGTAAGATATATAAAATATTATAATATTATTTATTATTTAAAAAAATTACCTTCTTCATATATGGTCACGAACTATGACTATTGACTTAAGTCACTTACCTATGCTCATAATTTGGCCGTGTAATGTATTAAACCTACCTACATTATACTTACCGTACTGTACATAAATAGACACGTGTAAGCTTGTAAAGATTTAAATCATAAATATATGCGAAAAACACTATATACTTGCCAGACTACAACTAAATTTGAGAAAACGGTTGTAAACTGTACTCGGAGTTTGAAGTTTGTACCTTAAAATGGGGTTTTGTATTATTTGCAAGTTTGCACGTGTTGATTCTGATGGGAATTTGCAGCTTTGCTACACAAAGTTCAGCTCTTCGATAATGCGCGTCTCAAATATTTTTAATATTTCTACAAATGTGTTTTGTACATACTGCCGACCAAAAATCGCTCGTTAGTATGAACATGCGTACGCGTCTTCATACTAACGAGCTATTTTTGGTCGGCTAAAGCCGATTTCGCGTCGATAGGTTAAGAGAAACCTTACCCTTCATTCTGAAATATTTAAAGCTCATTGCTAACACTTCGTATAATTTATTTCAGGTACGCTTCGGAATATATTATGTAATTTTTGTTGTCGGCATGGCGAACAAAGTGAGACCCGAACTAGTCACTAGTTGGATTGTTAATAATCCGGAACTTGTATATGACGAAGCAAGTGGTATCATATTTTGCACCAAATGCGAGACCTCTTTCAAAGCCACGAAGAAAGGCAACGTTGATCGGCACATCAATGGAGCCATACATCAAGGCAGGCGACAAAATACTGAGAAAGAATACTACTTCGACTTAGTAAATTTTTTAATTTTGTGTAACATCCCTTGGTCGCAAGTTAATAATTCTGCGTTCCAATCTTTTTTTGGCAAATATGTTTGCTACAGTGGTTGTTGTGTGCGTAGAAAAGAAAGTGCCATCTGAATCAATATTACGGAAAAAGTATCAAGATGAATTTTATAAAGATCGATTGAAACATATATACGACACAATAGGAAACAATAAGGTCTGGATATCTCTTGACGAAACAACTGATTTTTTAGGAAGATATGTGGTTCATTTATTAGTGATGCCTTTAATAAAAAATGTAGCGACTCGACCGTATTTAATTGCATGTAAAGTGCTACAAAAGGTAAACGGGGAAACTATAGCAAATTTTGTAAACGGATCATTAAACGAAATGTGGGGAGAATCATTTGAAGAAAAATCTAACAATGTGCTTATGTTATGCTCTGACAGCGTGGCATACATGTTAAAAGCCGGACGTTTGTTAAAAATCGATTTTCCAAATATGTTGCACGTAACGTGCTTAGCACATGCCCTTAACAGAGTGGCAGAACAAATACGTTCTCAATACGAAAACGTTGATGATTTAGTAGCCAATGTAAAAAAGATATTTTTAAAATCACCTAACAGAGTAAGACTACTTAAGGATATGTACCCTAATTTACCGCTACCTCCTCAACCAGTAATTACTAGATGGGGTACATGGCTAAAGGCAACGTCGTACTATGCGGAACATTTTCAACAAATATCGGATGTTGTAGGTAATCTTAATAGCAATGAAGCAATATCTATAAGAAAAGCAAAAGCCGCGTTTAGAAAAGAAAATATTCAATCCCAACTAAATTTTATTCACGAAAACTATCGAATAATTCAAGTAGCACTTACAAAATTACAAGAGTCTAAATTATCGCTAGCAGAATATTTTGATATTATTGACAACGTTAGATGTGTTTTGAACTGGTCGTCGAACGAAATAATAGAAAATAAATTAGAGAAAGTTATAGAACGCAATCCTGACTATGACGTTGTTAGAGAAAAAAGTGAGAGAATTGTTCAAGGGATCGATGCAGATGATGATTCGATTTATAATTTTGCACCACTCACATCTGTACACGTTGAACGGTCATTTTCTACATACAAGTGGATTTTAAGCGTGAAAAGAAATAGACTGAAAATTGAAAATGTGGAAAAAATTATAGTAATATATTTCAATCATCTCCAGGAGAATAATGATAGTATTGAAATGAATAAAGGTTATGATTATGAATTTGATTCTGATAGTGACGAATAATTTTGTAAATTAAATGAAAACTGGATTTAATCGCGTAGCACTTACCCTAGCATAAAAGTAAGTAATGAAAATCAAGTGCGGGTAATTCCAAAAACTCGTATAGTTAGAAAATGTTGACACAACTCCCTACCAGTATGCCTCTGACTACGGACGTAATACGTAATGTGACATCCGAAACCCTGGGCCAAATATAAATATAAGTGTTACGCGATTAAGTCCCGTTTTCATTTAATAATAGGTATGTGTGAAAATGGTGTTAGTTTAAATCAATATAATAATTTTGTATTTGTAGATTAAGTTGCAATGTTATTTATATTTAGATTTAGTAAAATAATAATAATTTTGTACATAAAGAGAGTTTATTAAAAATAAATATAGAAGAATTCGTTTATATATTGGTTGTTTTATTTTATGCCTATTTATTGTATTGAAGCAGTTTGTATTGTTTTTTGTACTATTCAGAACAATATTAATTATTCGGTAAATTCCCGGGACTTTATCCCGCAAAAAAATTTAGTCGTAAGGAAGTCTCCACTTTTTATCTATGTTCTACCAAGTGTAGGTAAATATACTCTGCCTATTCCGATCACTGCTGGTCACCTATTGTGACATTCCCATTCCATGCACTGAAAGGTTTAATACCAGCGCACCATGGGTGTTTTCTATGTATTTAAGTATTTATTTATCTATATAAGTATGTTTATTGTCGTCTAGTACCCATAGTACAAGCTTTGCTTAGTTTGGGACTAGGTCGATTTGTGTATGATTGTCCTCTAATATTTATTATTATTTATTATTTATTTATTTATAAGAAATGCATCGATCGGTTTGGTTAGAGTAGGTTTAGGATAGGTTTGAACTGCGACCCCAAACAAACTGCGTCAGCGGGGGGTCGTCGACACGCTGGCGGTTCATCAGGCTGTCAAATAGTAAGATACCTATAAAAATAAAAATAAATACATTACAGATTACATATTTTATTACAAAAAAAACCGGTCAAGTGCGAGTCTGACTCGCGCACCGAGGGTTCCGTACAAACTATCAATTAACTCAAGGTTAAGAAAATGACCCTATATTTGACACCTTCATTCTGTAGCTAGCATGATGAGCAAGAATTACATGAAATTTATCCACGCAGTCATCTTCGATGTAATTATTTCTAATTACGTAAGAAAAACTATCAACATCCATATAAAATTTTCTCTTTAAGCTTTTATAAACCCGTAAAATATAAATTACCCTCGTATGAAACAGAAGAGAAAACAACGAATTCTAATACCTCAATGTATCAATGAGTATATTTTATTTAGTTTTTCCTAGCCGATCCGCTTCAGTTTTTCCCATTACGAAGCCAAAGCCCAACGAATACGACGACAAATAGACCGAAGTAAATTTCGCCTGTTAAATTACTTATTTTAACCCAACACAACAGAATTCAATTTCAAACAACGAATAACTTTTACACCAAGACCATCGAACTACCAAGACAATTGTATCACGAATTCTTTTTGACCTGCCATTGAAAGATACCCGTCCCAACCCCACTCATTCTAGAAAAATCTTAAATCTTAAATCTTAGCGCCATCTATCGGTCCCATTTGGTACTAACGTGCAAGGGCAATCAGCTTAGTATGTATGTTGGTGTTTTAGCGATTATTGTTTATCACGTGAACCAATCTCGATTATTATTATTTTATTTGAAAGAGAGTACTTCTCTAGGAATTTCAAAAGAAAAAATACTTATAAAGTGGATTAAATTGCAAACTTAACTAGGAAATGATTTTTGAAAATAAAACAAAAAATACGCTAGATTTAGAAAAAATTATACTTTTCCAGTAATATTTATGTTTATCTTAATCACAAGTAATTATTGGGGGGAATGGTATTTTTTTTTACATTTTCCTTCATAAATCAAAATTTTACCAATGTAGAAAAAAAAGAAGAACTGTTTCAAAAATTACAACTCAAGCCCTGTCATTTGATACCCCACTTGACCTAATAGTTAAAAAATTTCATAGAAAATTAAAATGTTTATAAAATTTCTCATTTTCCATGCACGTGGATAACTCTCATTTAAAAACATTCCAAATTTCAAATTGATAGCTTAAGTAGTTCGTGATATATTTCACTTTGTGACAGACAGACAGACAGACAGACAGACAGACAGACGGACGGAGTCGCACCATAAGGGTTCCTGTTTTACCTTTTTTGGTACGGAACCCTAAAAACAATAGATCAATTAGAGTTTTAAGTTCTTGGTAATTTCAATGAGAAACTTTTTTTGAGACCTTTTACTGCGATGAATCATGTTTTGATAAATGAATACAACGACGAACTAATTATTCTATGACAGGTAAATTCGATGAATAGTTAAGCTATGATTTGAGACAAATTCGAAACGATTTATGACGATTAGTTGATCGATTATTGATGATTATGTGAATAGACAAAAAAAGTAACGACATTCGTGGAATAGCTTTCGGTGATATGAAATTCGATGATAGGCATTTCGATAAAGTGATAGACACCCGTCTATAGGCTGCGTGGTCTGCTTACCATCAGGCGGGCCGTCCGCTTGTTTGCCCCCGTCGTATAAAAAAAATAAAAAAATAACAAATACATCGAAGAAGTAGATCGGGATGTGGACCTGAAACGACCTCCCACTCAGCAATGCAGTTGGCACGGCTTAGGTACAACACGCTCCAGTCAGAGAGATACAACCGAGCGCGCAACCGCTAACGCAAATTACATTCTTTTACATTTTATTGCTCCATGTGCAGCGAATTTTAAGAATATAGTGAGGTACGAATCTTGTTTTGTTTTCCCCTAAGATTATGTTACGTACATCGAGCACAACAGTAAGCTGCTGTAGAGCTCATTACAGATAGAGCCTACGCGTATATTACGTTACGAGTCTCTTATAAATATATAGGTATGTGTCTGCTCATTTGCTTACTATTTTAAAAATATAGGTATCAAGCAACGAGCAAGACGAGGAAACAAATAAGGAGTAACAGAACGTTACATCTGCAATTTTGATACCCACATAGATAGATCAATAGAACTTCATTCACAGTGGGTGGGTACTGTCACTTATTTTAGTCGATTTACATTATTGAAAGCCACGGTTTTCACGTACCTATACGTTGTCTCAGTGAGGCTAAATACTGAAAAAATGCCGATTATCATGGAGGCTCCCCCTGCCAGCTAAATGGCTAACTACTGCATGGGGATGTGAAAAAAATCGTGGCAGTAGTACATTATACTAGTTACCGAGTAATGGTCGACCAACTTAAAATGTACTTAGAAAGGCCAACTACACTGCGCGTGGCCCGACACGCACTTGGCCGGTTTTTTTTTCTGCCATGGACGTACAGCTACATCTCTGTTTAGGCAAATACGAGTATAGTGCCTCCGCTGTTTTGTCTATGTAGGTATGGTATGTAATTTGTTACAAACTCAAACTTTCCTTTTGGACAGAACGGTCACAGCCGTAACGTCTACAGAAGTATTGTGTCACAGCACACGTCATTCCCCTCATGTAAAATGGAAGTGACCCCTTAAGCTTTTGCTGCGGCACTAGAAAAATTTGCAATGTGCGTAAAACGGTACATGTCCGCCTTCATTATAATCCTAGGAGAATTTTCCGTCCATGGACGGAGTGGTTTTTAGCGGTGAAGATCACCGGCCACAACCGTAGAGTCGTATCACGAGCGTCTAAACTTACGCCCGTGGCCGTACTGTCGTTAATTATGTAATATGATAAAATACGAAATATACCACCACTTACGTGTAGAGCATTTTTAATGAATGGCCACCCCTGATACGCTTCGACGTCGGTGCTGGTGTCGATGTGCGCCAAGTCGTTAGCCACTCCCAGCACGCGCCGCTCTGGCACATCGTCATACATTGCCAACGTCTTGATCACATTTTGCTGTTTGAGGAACAACGAAGCCATTTGCCCGACGTCAGTGCCAGCACCTATTACCGCTACCTATGGGAAGACAGACTGGGTAAGAATATCGCGCAAGCCGTGCTTACGTCATCCTCAATGTACGTCCACTTCTGCCCCACTATTCTGTCATTTGTTTTATTTTAAACCCATATTCATATTCGGGTACTGCAGTTCACGGATATTCGATTCGGAGTAACTAAGCGTCTAGTTTCTTTAGGCGTGGCAGGTGAGGTGAGGCGCTTAAGCGCGTTCCGAATAAAAGCCCGGCATTAGCTTTCTCTCATGGATGAGAGGGAATGGGCTAAAAGTCTATGGACTAATTCACGCCTTTGACACGTTTGCGTATTTCGTTAGACGAATGTACCTTATCATTATCACACTTATATTATAAATGTGAAAATTCGTTGATGTTGTTAGAGAGACATAATAAGGAGAATCTGAAGGAAATTGTATTTATCACTACAAAGTATAAAACAAAGTCGCTTGCCGCTTCCCGCTGTCTGTCCCTATGTATGCTTAGATCTTTAAAACTACGCAACGAATTTTGATGCGGTTTTTTTTTAATAGATAGAGTGCGATTCAAGAGGAAGTTTTATATGTATGTATAATATAGTACCCGTGCGAAGCCGGGGCGGGTCGCTAGTACAACATAAATTAAAAACTTCAATAGCGCGATGCAGAACATCACCAATTTCCGTGCATATTCTAGCCTTAGTAGGACATTCTCCAGTTTTTTGTCGGCGTCTAAACTCCGTCAAACCATGTGAAACGTATAAAAAAGTTTGATGGAGTTAATGTGACCCGCAGACCAAATTTGAGACTAATCGATTGGATAAAGTCGTGTAACATACGCAACAGCGCCATCTTTTGTTGTCAAGTGGACGCCGCGTGGCGGCGATGACAATCATTGTATTGTATTTGTATAATTTTGGTGGCAGTTTAGTTTTTGCTAGAAAAACTACTAAACAGATTTTGATGGAACTTTATAATATTGTAGTTTAGACCTAAAATTGGACATAGCGTGGCCCTTTTTTAGATATAATTTCTTCAGAGGGTGATATAAGGTTTGAAAAATTGTATGGGAATTAATTTATTTTTTAAGATAGACTTGAAACTTCGTAAAAGTTTCTTTAATAAAATACAAGAAAAGTAATTTCAGCGTTTTTAAAAATTCATACCTTAAGGGGGTCAAAAATGGGTTGCAAATTTGTATGGAAACTATATATTTTTTCGAGCTAGGGACTTTTTAAGAAAGGTACGTTTTGAGAATGGGGTATTTTGCACAAGGGACCGTTTTCATAGGAGAAGTTTTGCGAATGGAAAGTAATTTTGGTAGAGGGGCATTTTGCGAGTGGGACAAATTACGTCCCTTTCGCAGAACGTCCCTTTCGCAAAATGTCCCGTTCGCAAACAGTACCTTTCGTAATGTGTGTAATTGTTTCTCGCTTAATGTCTGTGCTCTTAGTCTTTTTTTTTTACAATCTTGAGGAAAATCTAGATTGGTTTTATGGTTATTTTTGAGCATCATAAGTACAGAATATCTATAAATGAAACATTTGCTTTTCTTATAGGGACTATAATATTGCCCATTTCTCTCTTTAATCCATAATAGACGGAACATTTTGCGAATGAGGCGTTTCGCAGACGGGACGTTTTGTAAATGGGTCATTAATTATGCTGAAGGGACGTTTAGCGAAAGGGGCTTTAACAGGCTTGATATTTTGCGAAAGGGATGGGACTTTTTGAGTAAAGGACGTTTCGCCAATGTGGTATTTTGCACAAGGGACCGTTTGCAAAGGAGACGTTAATTGAATGGGACGTCATTTTAGAGGGACGTCTTGCGAGTTCCCACTCGCCGTATGCGCCTTAACCGTTTGTAGTGTGCTTAAATAACCAAATACAAACCTTTTGCGCCGGCTGCTGTTTAGGCGGAGGGCAGGGTTTCTCGCACTTCGAATTCAACTGGAACAGTGACTTGGACGTGACGTGGTTTTTAAATCCAGCTGTTCGAATTACGAGGGATAAAAACGGTTGAAGCAATTGCACTTGTCTTAACATATTGGACGACAGATTTACACGGAAATTGCTGTAGTCAATATTATTATTGTACTTAAGTATTTCAAGAAATTCTGAATTTTGTTTATAATATACTTATGTTTATCGGCACATTATTTACTCTTATTCACAACGTTTTTGTTTTTGTGGGATGTTTTACTTCATTATTTTACAAATTATGGATTTTTATAGCTACATATTATTTAATTGGATGGTTGTTGGGGTTGATTCCATGTTGATGTAGTTTATTGCTGAGAATGTTGATTATGTCACTTGTATGTCTATCTGAAATATACGTGCGTCCTTACCTATTCTTGTGTATAATATTCTTTATGGATATTCTTGAATACCAAGCAAAGAGGTATATATATATATCAGCTGCCGATTATATAGAACCCATTTGAATTTCAAATCGTTAGTGTGGACCATTTGGGCGGCAACTGTTCACCGACTTAACCAACCAATGTTTGTGTGGACGTGGACTATTTCCTGGAAGCGGTTTTGAAGCGGTTGTATTGGAAACCGAATGCTTAAATTCTTCAAATAACAATTATAAAAGGACAATTTTATGTATGACAATAAAAAAATACCCATTAAGTATATATTTATATCTACAAAGTACAAGCCTCAAAAATCAGTACCTACTATCATGACATCGCGAGTTCGTATTCGTATCCTGGTGTAGAAGTCACGGCAATAGAGAGATCTCTCAGGGACCGAAGTCCCGATGAGAGTTGTTTGGATTTTATATATATGCAAAGTGATCTATGAAACTTCTATAGCGCGATGCAGAACACGTCAGATTCGACAGCTGACAAGGAGTGACGCCACACTGGCTTGTACAGTCACCAGCATTTATATCTGCCATAACAAAGCTGGCAATAATATCTGACAAGTCCTCACGGCCTAATACTAGCTGAGCGCTAGCTCGCTGATAAATGGAGCGCCTATATCGTAGCGGTACCTGCACGATCGCGCCAATTGTGCGCGTAAGCAAAATCGGCCGCATCGAGTGGTTACTTACTGAATGCTTCCGTGCTTTGGAAGGCACGCTAATCGGTTGAGCTCGGGTGTTATCTATGAAAGTCGTTAGCTTAGTTAGAGGCTGGAGAACTTGTAGATGACATGACATGAGTTGCCTACTTACTTGATCAAGCTTAATCCCTCACTACAAGGTCTACATAATATATTAACGAAAGTGTCCCCGTGGGTTGGAAGATCAGGTCAGGTGACAGTCGCTTTCGCAAAAACTAGTACCTGCGACAATGCTTGGGATTGGGCAGCCAGAGCGGACCCCGGGCTCCGTTAGAATGCAACTGGGATAAAGAAGATGGGCCATAAGTTTAGAAAGGAGAGTAGGTACTTGCAAGTCTTGCAAATACCTATGTCAAAAGTATGTAAAGTCGACGTCAAAGATATGTTTTTATTTTTTCGTACACCTAAGGTGAATATTAATTAGGTAAGGTCAGAACGAATATATTTTTCTGAATCTTGAATGCTTTTTGTACTTATATCTATTAAATCGTCGTCTAGTACCTACCCATAAAACAAGCATAATTGAGCTTACTATGGGGCTAGTTTGATTTGAGTTTGATTTGTGTAAGATTGTTCCCTACTATTTTTTTATTTAAGTGTAAACATTTCTTTGACGCCGACTGTACGAATATGATAAAATATAATGTACTTAATTTAAAGTAGTACCTACTCTATCAAATTTCTGTCCGGCCGACTAAATTTTTTGTATTAGAATAGTAATACTTACTTACATACTTACTTTACTCTTTGGTAATTTCGCTCCAGTTGAGCAAGGACCGTGTGGCCTAATGGATAAGGCGTCGGACTTCGGATCCGAAGATTGCAGGTTCGAGTCCTGTCACGGTCGCAAAATGGTGTTTTTGTTTTTATTACATCATCCTCTCGTCTGTGGGACCATAGAGCTAGGGCCGCCGGCATTTCATTCGTGATACTTGACAGAAGAGTGCATGGTCTGTCTTTCAAAATTAATGTATTTTTGTTGTTAGTATAACAGGTTACCCTGCTATACCTAAACTGTGCCTAAACTAAAATAAAACATTTTTGTAAAGCATGAACATTTTATTGCGGTATTAAGTACATAAGTTTTCGCTGCGTTCATAGATCTACCTATATTGTTTAGCCATAGAAAATCGGAACATAATTCTCAAAGAGCCAACCAAGTTACAGTACTACCAAACAAACTATAAAAGGTAACACAAACAATTGCAACTGCACTATTTAATATCAATACGAAACTTCACGTTGGCAAATACGTCAGTCCATTGGCTCAATACCATTTAAAAATAACACATCATAAACCTATCATATTTTAATTTTTTAAATCACTCATTTACTTAGATTGTTTTGGACCGGGGCATGAAGGGATCGTACAAGACCAGTTGTAGAATCTGCAAGGGTGTAAAGCGTACTCGTCGCCGATGGCGTAGCAGCGACCGAGATTCAACATGTCCTCCAAATCACACCTGCAAATAAGCAATTTATTTTTCATCTCTCATACTATGAAAGTAGGTCATTGTTTATCTAAACAGCGGGTTGGAAGTGAGGCATGTCGCCCCTAGGGCTGAAAAGTAATAAAAAATTAAAAAGCAATGGCAGAAACCTGTACAGCCACAGTTTCAGAAAATTTTAGGATAACCTACTGATGTTGAAACTTGTTGACAATCATGTGTTATTTTTTAAATAAGTATTGCTAATAAATTAATTATTGTATGACTATTATTGCTACTTGAAGACTATTGAATTTTTTATGTGTTCGTAATGTGACCGCTTCAGAACAGAAAGAAAGAAAGAAAGAAAACATTTATTCACTACACAAAAGACACACAGAGACAAAGGGAGTACAGATACAAAACAATTGACACATAATGTGTGTGTCTTCGCGGCAGTGAATCGGTCGCTGTCTCAGCATTATGCCAAGGTGTCAGAAAGACACCTACAGCGCTGATTTTCAGACAGCACCGTACGTGACCCACGGAACGCAACACAACATACTGCCGATACAAACGTATACACATAATAAATAAATAATTTATATACTAAATCTGTTAAATATGTGACACAAGCACAATGGGATGAAAAACAATGTGAAAAACGCGAAACGGTTGGGATGTTTACAAAAAAAAAATGGTTAAAAATTAAATAAAGTGCTGGATTTGTTAGGGTTGGGACTTTTGGAGCGTCAACAAGTAGCCCTTAAGCTGGCGCCTAAAGCTATACCTGCTAGACGCTCCTTGGATAGGTGGGGGGAGATCATTCCAACACTTGGACGCCGCGAACCTGAAGCTACCTCGAAACGCCGCGGTCCGATGCTTTGGCACCAGAATCATCGCCTTACACCTACGCGCACTCTTGGGCCATACAAGTCTACTCAGCAAATATGCTGGGACCCCAGATCGCACTATGCCAAAGAGAAGAGTGGCGAGGTGAAGCCGTCTGCGTGCAGGCATGTTCAGCAGACCAGCGGCGTTCAAGTAGGGAGTGATATGGGAGCGGGGTGGGACTCGGAAACAGAAACGAATGCATGCGTTTTGCACTCGCTGTATGAGCTTTTTTGTACGACCAGTAATGCAGCCAGCATAGACAACATCACAATAGTTTAATCTTGACAATATCAGCGATTCACAAAGGTTAACACGCAAATCAACACTTAAGTAATCGCGAACATTGTAAAGAACTTTAAGGCGGTAGAAGCAGTTACTCACAACTTTTAGTACGTGGTTCTCAAAGCGCAGCTTGCCGTCCATGAGGAGGCCAAGGTTAGTTGCTTCTACCACCCTCTCTATTGGTTCGCCCATGATAGCAACCTTACCGGTAGTCAAAGTCTTGAGGTTACTGATGGTACTACGGATTTGATGCTCTGACCCAAAAACAACATATTTCGACTTATTCGGATTAAGGACTAGGCAGTTCTTTTCCGACCAAGTAGAAATACGTTCTAGGTCTGCGTTGAGTGTATCGACCGCAACAGATATGTCCGTGGGCGCGCTAGAGAGGTATAACTGGAGGTCGTCAGCGTAAAGATGGTATCTACTGCCTCTTATATTGTGAGTGATGTCAGCACTATACAATATAAAAAGCAGGGGACCCAGTATTGAACCTTGCGGTACACCTCTTTCCACAGGGCAAAGAGCGGACCGCAAAGTGCCACCATCCATCCTACGCAACGCCACCGTCTGCACGCGGCCGGAGAGATAACTATCAAACCACTTCACCGCAGAAACATCAAACCCGTAATATGACATCTTCGATAGAAGTAAGGACACGTTTATACAATCAAAAGCTCTCGAAAAATCCAAAAGAACGAGAATGGTACTCTCCCCAACATCCCGAGCCTGTAGGATATTGTCGACTACATCGAGCAACGCAGTAACTGTCGATCGACCCTTGCGAAAACCTGACTGTAGCTCAGGTAGGATGCCATTTTCCTCCAGGTATGCCGAGAGCTGGTCGCAGACCACTCGCTCTATTACCTTTGATACGCAAGGGAGAATACTTATGGGACGGAGCTCGGACAGGTTAGCTGGATTTGGCTTTTTTGGTAATGGAGTCACTTTAGCAATTTTCCAGTCCACCGGGAAAGTCATAGTCTGTATACTTCTGTTAATAATGTGCGTCAGTATGTCAGCAGTCCTAGGCAGCGTCAACAGTAGCATGTCAATGTCAATCATGTCGAGTCCCTTTGCAGTCGTCTTAATTGATGTCAATATTTTTGTGACAGCTGCAACAGTCGTAGGTGAAAGGGAAAAAGTTTTATTACAGTGTCTGTCAAACTCATAAAAAGTCATGTCCGATATTGGTACGTCCCGTGTCCTAGTCATTAATTTTTTTTTTAAAAGCCAAACCTATACTGCCACACTTCTATAAAATTGAGTTGATTTTTGCAGCTTGTTAATAATTATATGGTACCTATATATAAATACAATTAATAATGTAATTTATCATCCAAACAACAATTAAAATAAATTTTTCTATATAACCACTTCACAAACGCGTCCAGGAAATGGTCCACACACTAACATTATTAAAATCTGTCAACAGTTCCCGCCCAAATGGTCCATACACAAACGCTTTTCAAATGGGTTCTATAGGATCTGAATGATTTAGAAAATATTTATTTAAGTTTTTGACTTTCAATTCATTCCTCGTATTCGAAATGAAAAGTAGAATGTTTAACTCGGGGAAAGCCACCCATTTCAGCCTCGAACTATTGGCGCTCTCATTTCGTTCGAGCGCCAAAATATCTTGTCAGGAATGGCTGGCTTTCAACCCTCGGTTAACAATCTACTATTTCTGGTCGACGTTGAGGCTACTAAACCCTGCGAAGTAGTTGGGTAGCGTCAATAGAATAGCTATATCAGAGCCCTATTGAGCACAGCATGCATTCTTAAGTTCTTGACGAAATTGTTGCTGCTTAATGCATGTTAATGCCTGATAAGTTCGACCATAAACTAATTGCATTTATTTATATAGGGGGGAGCCAGATGGGCCACGAAAACGTTTCCATGGCCGTATACGCATACGGTCTTGAGTTTGACTTTACGCCACTGGCGTGTTGTTGTTGGTATCCTTTTATTTTCGTGGAGAAAACCTGCGAACCAGGTACGCAATTCTCGGGGAAAATCTGGGTTAATGTCGTATTTCTACCGACTAAAAACGTCAGCGATCTCTCTCGCGCTAAGTAAGCAATCCGGAGGACTGTAGGATCTCAGGTTGAACCCACTAGAGCCCGCCTCGCGCTTTGCCCCTGCGGGCCCGTTCTACGCATCCTCGTCGCCATCTCTGGGGTATTGTACTATGTAGTCAAGAGCTTCGGCCCCGCCAGAAAGACCAATGGTGACCCCGTTGACCCCATTTTACGGCAGGCGGAGGAGAGGAGAGAGGCTGTATACGTACCTACATGGATTAAGCAATAATTTTTGAGATCAGATAGATCTAACATGAAGCTGCTTCGATATTTCAATATAAAGTAGAATAACAGTATTTTTCACGCCACTGCCCGGAAATGTGGCAATAGATGGTCTAAAACCAAGCTGGAAAGTAGGGAATAGCTGTTGTAGCATCTGGTAGCACCTGAACCACCACTACTACAATGTTTCATTGTATATAGTAGTGGTTGTTATTGTTGGACAGAATGAACAGCGATTCCCCAATCACAGCTCCCCCGCCCCCGCCCCCGCCTCTCGCAGTGGGCGTGAAAAGCACTATGTAATTCTCGGCCAAAAGTGCAATAAATGGACTTGTCTCCTTCGAGGTCCTCACCTAGCGGCTCGGACCTCGAACTCACTCGTCCATCTATTGCCTACTTTCTAGCCTTTACAACAATGTACTATTACTAACTTGGCAGCTTTAAGCAGCTCCTGCTCTGATTCATTTAGCTGTGGGATGGAGTACTGCTCGATGCCCTTCCTCCCCACCGTGACGGGAGTAGCGCAGATTTTCATTCCGTAGCACTTCTCCGGATCGCTCTGTTCGACCAGTGCACTTTCAAGGGCTTTAGGCGACTCGAATATCCCTGTAATGATATTTTTTGTACTCGTCGATTAAAATCTGTGTATTAAGATTTCATAGAGAATACTGCAACGTCACTCTTTTCATCGTTGAATAGTCTATGTTACTTCCGAAACAACCAAAATAACTGCTTCGATACGCTCTAGACAACCGAAAAAAAAATTGAAAATAGAACTTCGTATTTCAATAATATGTCTCCTTGTTAAAGGAGACTCGATCCGATACAATATTGCCAATTTATGGCGTTTCGGAACGTAGCAGCGTCGCGTCATCTGTCAAAAAAAAACCGGCCAAGAGCGTCTCGGGCCACGCTCAGTGTAGGGTTCCGTAGTTTTTCGTCCGTCACAGTAAGTGTCCCCACTTAAGCGTTAAAAAAATGGGCTATTTGTTATATTGAGTTGACATATTAAGTACAAAACCCATTTTTTTACTTTATTTGAAAGCACGTCATTTCAGAGTTTTCACAGTATGAGAGATGAAAAGAGTATTTGTATTGTATTGTATTGTATTGTATTGTATTGTATTGTACATTTTAATCGTTATTTGTTATTCGGCACAAGTGCTTGTGTTGAAAGCCGAGCTAGCGAAGCGGGTTAGTTCAATGTGAGCGTTCCGCGTACAGCGACATCTATCGGCAAATTAAGTAAACTATTGCGCGCGAGCTTAAAGTATGGAAGATGATTTTTATGGGATAATTCTTTATTACGTGAACCGATTTTCACCGTTTTTTTACTATTTGAAAGCCCGTCATTTCATTGTGATTTTGTAGAAATTACAGGTACAATAAACACCTGCTTATACGGTTAAATTACAAACTTAGTTCAGAAATTATTTTGTATTTTTTTTCAAAAACGATTCAACCTATCAAGTTCAAAATAATTTTCCTAGAAAGTTTTTATAAAGTTCTACTTTTGAGTTTTTTTCATATTTTTAAAACTTATGGTTCAAAAATTAGAGGGGGGGACACATTTTTTTTAACTTCTGGAGCGATTATCTCCGAAAATATTAACATTATCAAAAAAATATTTTATCAAACCCCTATTCATTTTGAAATACCTATCCAACAATATATCACACGTTAGGGTTGAAATGAAAAAAAAACACTCCCCACGTTACGTATAGGGGAAGTACTTACCCTAATTTAAAAAAACACTTTTTATTTTACCGCTTTGTCGGCGTGATTGATATACATATTAGTACCAAATTTCAGCTTTCTAGTGCTAACGGTTACTGAGATTATCCGCGGACGGACGGACAGACAAAGCGAAACTATAAGGGTTCCTAGTCGACTACGGAACCCTAAAAACTAAGAAAATGAGTAGTGACAGTGACGAAACATCTTTAACTCCTCAAGAAATAACTAATATGGCAAAGGAAGGCACACTTACCTTGCTACCTGAAAAGTTAAATAGCCTTTACAATAGTAGAACTAAGTTACGATATTTAGTTACTCGTATTAATGACTTAACTTATTTATTTTAATGAACTCGTACAAAAAGTATTGTTCACAATAGTGTCATAATCAAGCTTTTTAATCTCGTACCTTACTTAGGCCACTCAGCTAGCTTCGTGGCCAAAACACGGTACTCGACTAATAAGCTCTCTATTATAACACGATTGTGAAAAATACTATTATTTTACTAAGCAGATACATACACACACTCACTTTAACGCAAAATGTTTAAAAGCAGTATACGCGACTGTGGTGCAAAACGAGTCAGATAATCGTTCGGGACCACAGATGTCTAATCTATGCGTGCGGTCTAAGTAACGAAGGGTTACGTAGGTTGCTACGTAATGTATGTAGGTATAGTTAAGGTTAGGTTACCTACGTATTTTTATAGTTAACAGATGTAAGCAAAAATAGGTTTAATCACCTTTCATAATGTTCAACACGAATCTGGCTGTGGAGAAACCGATAGAGAGATGTCCCTGCTCGTTATTGCTCTTCACTCTGCAGATGATGTCGTCGGCTTCGCGCACTAGTCGGCTCATGCAGTCCAATTGTTTCTAAAACATCACCAGCAGTGATCGAACATGATTGTCTAATAGATAAGAAATTTAAAAAACGGAGTGCGAGTCGGACTCGCACACGAAGGGTTCCGTACCATTATCTGTAAAAACGGCAAAAAAATCACGTTCACTTAAATATTTATTTTATTCTGTTTCTTAGTATTTGTTGTTATAGCGGCAACAGAAATACATCATCTGTGTCTAACTATCACGCTTCATGAGATCAGCCTGTTGACAGACGGACAGACAGACAGACGAACGGACAGCGGAGTCTTATTAATAGGGTCCCGTTTTACTCTTTGGGTTTGGAACCCTAAAAAGTGAAGCGTGAATTCATTTCTTTGCTGGAAAGATTTATGAAAGCGTAGGTGTAGGTAACTATATGTGTGTTAACTCTAGCGACAAAAGCTAGTAGGTATTTACCTAAACATGAAAATGTTCAGAAACAAGAAAAATTACTTGATCTATTCTATTGTCAAAAAAACTGCTTTAATTATTTGTCGTGCAAATCCATCAGTGAGTTCAGGACATGACATTTGTTTAGAAAGAGTATAATTCGACATACCTTAGGTACGTTGCTATGTTTAGGCTTGGCAGCAGAGAAGACAGGAACGCGGGTGCAACGGCTGGTCCCGCCCACTACGGCGACGTTGGACTTGGTGGGGTCGGTGCCCAGCATGGAGCAGTACAGCTGGTTCGCACGCATGGCGTTCACCGCGTTCACCCCCAACACACGACGCCTGTCGTAGGCGCGCAAAGTTTTCAGTGTCTGCAACACGGGAACATCGACATTGCGGAAGACCAGCGCTGGCTGCAAAGCTAGCAACATGTTGAGCTGGGTCCATTTCGTGACAAAAAATAAATGTGCTTTTTTTTATTATTATCTGTGTTGTGTTTGTCACGATTTTTTTTTTTGATTTTTTGATTTGATTAACATCAGGGTCAGGCCGTAGATTTTGCCACAAAAGGTACCTATAACCTAACTCTCCGCTCCTTTTTTTAACCTTTAATACGTAATATTAATTTCTCAACCACAGCATTATATTCCCTAAGAAATGGTGAACCTTGGTCACTGAAGATATTAAAATAAATCCATAAACTTGGGAAGTTACACAATTTTTTTTCATGAAAAACGTCGAAAATTTCATAAAAAACGCGAATCCGCTTAGGTAGTAGTGTACTTTACTCAATCAGAAAAATTAAAAAAAAAAATATTTTTGATAATCTTTTTGATTTGACGTTATGAAATAATAGTTACCTAGCCGCCGTTTAAATATCGTTTCATGTTTCCTAGGAAAGTACATTAATTTTCACACGTTTAAAAAAAACCACACAAAACCATTTTTCTGCGCTACTTTGACTGCGTAAATAACATCTCCCCACTTTGTGGAGTTAAACATTAGCAGTGTTTGTATTACAGTAGTGACAACACCAAAGTTACCTTGTCAATGGTCAATGACGCGGTAGCGGCTATATTTTTGTCAGTAGTTTGTCAATTTTGGCAAAAAGTGGAAGGTAACCAGTTTGTCGCGGAGTGCATTTTTTAAGATTTCAAGGTAAGTCTTGTATGAATATTTGTTATTGTTATTGTGCCCTATTCAGGAAAGTGTGTGTAATATTTTAAGGCAAAGAAACCTGGAAAAAACAGTGTATTTATCGAGTTAAGATTGATTCTATCTGCGTCACGTTACGCAGAATGGCTGTGCGCTACTTAGTAAAGGTGTGCACACATAAAATGCTTAGATTTGCTGTTTTTTAGGAGTTTTTTTTTGCTAAGCTACAATTATTACATTTCCTTTCAAGATGCCTTTGACTCCGGCAGAGAAATCCAAGAAATTCAGTCTTTAACTAAAGTAATAAAAAAAAACATACCATACCAAAATCCGTCATTATATTTTGTACCTGACCTAACCTAACTATGATGAAAATCCTGAGGCTTAATATTAGTACTGATAGGTAATTTCTACTATTTAGTATGGAGTCTCTTGGTGATCTTGGGCGCATTTTTATAATGTATGATATTTCCTAACATCGTGTCTGTTCTACTTTCCTCATATTCGAAATCTAACGTGTAGGTATAGTGTTTTACTCGTATGAAACAGCCCATTCCATCCACGACCTATTGGCGCTCTCACTTCGTTCCAGTACCTTTAATATCTCGTCTGTAATGGGGTATTTCTTCCCTCGGTTCACAATCTACTCTTATTATATATTAATTCCAAATATTTTATGTAAAAATCACACATGTTGCGCGCACCTTAATTATTTTGCGTTTCCGTTGTGCGTCACTCTGCGCACCTGCGTTACTGTTTTGCGTCACTCTGCGCATCCGGTAGAATTTTCTACGTCACCGCTGCGCTCTTTGTGGCAAAATCTACGGCCTGACCCATCACATAACCTCCATCCTAAAACTTTCTCTGCTTCTACCCCGTGTAAATAATTCGCATATTAAACCAACTCTGTGCCTACTTAACGCTCAACTCTAAAAAGAGTAGGGCGACGACGTTTTCATACTTTTGTTACAGTTTTACGCGGATGCTTACCTGCTTAGCTTACCTACCGTGCGCAACAACCCAAAGTTAATCATGGCATCCGACACTAAAGACCGCCAGACTCAATTCAATTCCTTGCCTTAGTTTAATTCGAACTTCAAATAATATTTCAGTTATTTTATTTTATTTATTTTTTATTCATTCACACATAAATTTACAGTTTAACACCAAATCACTTATGTGGTATACCAAGTTTCGCTACAAAATTTTAACAAGAAATTAAATTTAAGTCACACACAATCACATATGGTAACGTTATAAAAATTTAAAAAGAAACTAAAATAAACTCATAACAACTTCAACAAGAAATAATGGCACAGTTTAAATATTAACACTAAGTACAATCTATTCATACGATAAGAATGCTAAAACTTTTCTACAGAATACACCAATACTGTCAGCAAATATGTCTATGTCGTCGGCCTGCATTATCCTGTTTAGGGCTGTTCGCGCTCTAGCAGTGGGAGCGTTCGCACCGCGCCTCGTGCGCTCGCCGGCCGCTGCGAACAGGCGCCGGCCCACTCGCATGCGGCACCTGCAGGCCCATTCGTTCCAACACGGACGCATTGTCAACTCTATTATTTAGCAGTTGGTAATAGTGCACTATATGTAGAAATTTTCTCCGAGTTTCAAGCGTATGAAGCCCAGTCATTCCCGAAACGAACAGAGACGGGTACATGAAAGGATAATATCCGTATCGCCGCTTGTAGATATGCCTGGCGAATTTCTTTTGGATTTTCTCCAGCATTGTGGTGTATTTCATTTCATGCGGATCCCATACTAATGCACCGAATTCAAGTCGACTCCGGATATACGCATTGTATAGCATGATTGCGACTTTGGAGGTTGAAAATTGGGAAGCTATCCTCATTATGAATCCCAGCGTTTTAGATACCTTTTTGCAGGTCTTCGTAATATGTTGTCTGAAGTCAAGTTGGGTATCCAGAGTAAGTCCTAAGTCACGTATTTCGTCGGTCCGTTGGAGTGGTATGCCGCGAAGGCTATACTTGGTAGCGATTGGAGAGCGGAGTCTAGCAAAAGTAATATATTCACATTTCGAGGCGTTAAAGCCCAGTCTATTGTTCTCACTCCATTCAGCAATAGCGTCTATGTCATTCTGTAAATGTACTCGGTCATTGTCGTCCCTAACACTATGGAATAGTTTTATATCATCTGCGAACATTAAACACTTAGCCGTGCTGACGGCGCTCGGCAGATCATTAATCATGATTAAAAACTGGGTAGGCCCTAGAGTACTGCCTTGGCTTACACCAGAACGAGTGTAGTATGTTTGAGACTCGAATCCAGTAAGTTTGACATATTGTTTTTAATTAATTATAGGTTTTTGGTGTACATAGTTAATGAATAGGCACCTACAAATCAGGCATGTCGAAGCAGGAATCAGAAGCAATATCATATGTTCTAGTAGGTACCTATACGCTTACTAAATAATTTACTTTAAAAACAAAGTTTTAACCGACTTCAATTTAGTACTCCGCCAAGCCATGAGAACATTTCCACATTTATTTTCCAATTTAGGTACCACACGAACTGATTTCCGAGAGCAAATGCGTTGATTACCTATTAGGGAAAAAAACCCAATCGCTGTATGTGGCCCGATAATATTTGAGGACTTCCGTCGATTCCACAAGGATCACCTTTGGCACTTCATTAGTTGCTATTTCAACGAAATCTTATCAGAATCTGTGACGTACATTTGTACTTTTAAGTACATAATTGAGGAATTCCATAAGTCATCTGTGGACTTCATCATCAATTCCACTCCACCAAATTAATGATTACCGGGTGTAAATACACGAGTTAAAATAGAAAATACCAAAATCACTACACGCGTGCCTAATATAATTGAAGAGTTCCCTCAATTCCTCATGGATCCCATCATCCAATTGAATTTTTGAAAAAAATGGGACCCACCTGGAACTACCTACTTACAAACAAAAAAAAAGAATTTACGAATTGGCTCATCAATGACGGAGTTCTGAGGTAACAAACATTAAACATAATAAAAATAATAATTTAAAAAAAAACAACCGAATTAAGAAACCTCCTTTTTTTTAAGTCGGTTAAAAAGCAACACTTACATGCTTGCATAATGCAAAATTGCAATCGACCGGAGGCGTTTGGACAACGAGGATGGCATACGGGCAGAACTGCGCCACGGCGATCGTAGTGGTGCGCACGAACTGCATGTTCTTGAAGAAGAGCTCTCGATCGTACTCGTTGCAGCACGGAGGCAGCTCGTAGCAGCCGCCGCAGATCAACACCACGTCTGCGTTCTGAGAACCGACTTTCAAAAGTGTAATAAAACTGAATCCCGCTTCTGGGCCAGTTCATACCAGCGAAAGTGGCCTAAACTTTACCTATAGCGAGGGTAAATACATCATTTACCTTGAATAATACTTATTGAAATCTACTTTAGTGCCAAAGCGTACCCTGGGCTCCTTTAATGAATAACCAGGAAAACTCTAGGAGGATGATGAGTTGATGACTGTCGAAATCAACTATCTTACATATAAGGCATTCTTAAGGAACGCCTTCCCTTGAAACGCTTCAATCTCGGTGCTGGTGTCGATGTGCGCCAGATCGTGCGCCACGCCGAGCACGTACCGCGACGGCTCGTCGTCGTACAGCGCCAGGGTCTTTATCACTTTCTGCTGTTTGAGGTACAGCGAAACGATTCGACCGATGTCACTGCCTGCTCCAACTACAGTCACCTGAAATATTTGAAAACCCTAAAGCAGGTAGGTAGGTAGGTACAACGCTTTCTCGCCTTCGGGCAGCACGACTGACTGTTTCCAGAGAAAGCCTTGAAATTATACCCACAGTTCGGTAACTAACTTTATAACAATGTCTTTGTCTAAGTTACTTAAAGTTACCAAGCATACTATAGGAAGCTTTTAATAGGTAGGTATTAGCAACAGCATTATACCTAATTATGTAGGTACTTAGGTAGTGTGTAGTGTATTTAGTAGTTCAAAGTGTATCTAACTCTTCAATCTAGGTAGTAAGTAATATATAGAGGTATAGTAATATCGGTGCAACATTCAAAGCAAGCTTCTATTTAATATAGATAGATAAATGCTCAGTAATGAAATGACCTTTGGTCGTATCCATAATCCCATACAAACAAACATGAAACGGCATCTATAATTTGGAATCCGCATGAAGCTTCTTACACCTTGCTACTGGAGAAAATCCAAAAAGCCTTTTTACGATTTCTTTATAAGAAAAAATATGGATATTATCCATTTTTATATCCCACAAAATTTATATTGGGCGTATTAGGTTTTAATTCACTTGAGGCATAACTGTGTGTTACTAACGAGCGCTTGCAAAATCTTGCGCGGTGGTTCAGATTGCCCTGAGCTGGCCCCTATTTCACCAACTTGACAATTGTTACCTGACACTTACAATTCGCCATACATTGCTTGCTCGAGAAAGTAAGGTGGGTGTTAGGTTACTTGTGGAACCAGCAATGTATGGAGAATTGTCGTTGTCAGGTGACAATTGTCAAGTTGGTGAAATAGGGGCCTAGTGGGTCAGGCGGTGCGTCTGCTAGCCTCTCACTGTCGAGGATCAATCTTCGGCCGCGTAACCGGCTACTGCTTAGCTCCTCCAGAGGCGCGCACCATAGCGCGCAAAAACTCCTTTCGTCAGAGCTCTACACAGCCTTAATGCGCTTCTTGCATAAGCACTGGATGTGGACGTCTTTGGAAGTAGTTGGGGAATTGTGTATCGTGAATGCTTAAGGTACTGTGATATGACGGATAGATGTAATTCTTCTGTCATATATTAAAATGCAGTGTATATATCATTTGTAATTCACAGTGACTTGGTTTTTAACTGCAATGCTGTGTAATTATTTTAAACTAGCTTCTGCCCGCGACTCCGTCCGCGTGGAACTCGTTTATATCGTAGCTCGATACAAACTTTCATCCCCCTTGTCACCCCCTCGGGGGATGATTTCCGGGATAAAAACTATCCTATGTCCTTCCCCGGGATTCTAACTATCTCCATACCAAATTTCATCTCAATCGGTTCAGCGGTTTAAGCGTGAAGAGGTAACAGACAGACAGACAGACAGACAGACAGACAGACACACACTCGCATTTATAATATTAGTATGGATAAATAAATAAATATATATAGATAGTGCAGAACGTGTTATCCCATGTCCCTCTATTATCCATCGTTTCTACCCTGACTCTACTACAGGCACACTGCAGGATATAATGACCGTAAATGCCGAATTATTTTGATCGAATCGACATACGTAGCTACGTAGTGTAAGAACTGTTATGTAGGCATGTCTTAGAATTGGGCCACGTGAATGACATATCTGTTTCAACCACAACCACAAACCTTCCTAGGTGGGACTCTGGGCGTGTAGCAGCATTTCTCACATTCTGATTCCAACTGTGCTAGTGAGTCAGACATTACGTAGTTTTGGTAATTAGCCCTCGGGTTTATGTAGGGCGAGATCCGATACAGAAATTTGCCTTGCCTAAGCATTTTGGATACGGAGTTTACAATTTTTATGTTCACATGAATTTTATAAAATATATTTTTGGTTACAGTTACATTTGGTAATATTGATTGTTTATTCTTTCGTTGATTATGTCACATAGAAAAGTACTCTGTGTATGTCACCGTGATTGAAAGATTCAATTTTGAAATAAGTATGATAGGCTAAGGAACTTTTTAGGGTTCCGGAGTCAACAAGGAACTTTTATAGTTTCGCCATGTCCCTCTGTCCGTCTGCGGCTTCACTCAGTAACCCTTCCTACTAGAAAACTGGAATTCGGCACGGGTAGGTATATAAATAAACTACGCCAACAAAACAGTAGAATACAATCTTTAAAAAAATATTTTTTTAGTGTACCTGTACCTTCCTAGTACCTACACCTAAAGTGGAGATTTTTTTTCTCAATAAACCAACTCGGTCAATATTATGGCTTCAACTAGGGATGTGAAAAAAATTGTGGCAGTAGTGCATCGTATCACTTTCGTACAAATTCAGCCGACGCAACCGCACCATTTAGTAGGCGCGCGCGTGTCGCTGTAACGAAGACAGACAGACAACTATGGACAATGGATTATTTAGGAGGTATTTGAGCTCTCGAAGTGTCGTGGAACCGCCCTGTGCAACCCGAACTGAGCCTGGAACTTGGACTGGGGCGGAAATTGGAGGGATGTGAAAAAAAAGGCTGTTGAGTACATCATTTTCATAGAGCTATCTTTCATACAGGTGGCAGAAAGCCTCAGACTAAATAGCGAAGCAGATGAACTTATGAAAGAATGAAAGATGAGATAATCTCTAGCAGTTTTAAGGTATGTGATGTGATGCATTCCCTTTCTAAGTATTTGTCGCTACTCGCATAGGATTGATTGTTCATCCCCATAAGATCTCTTGGATCCGTGTGGGGTGGCGACAACCGCTGAACCGACTGAGATGAAATTTGGCATGGAGATAAGTAGGTTAAATCCCGGGAAAGGACATAGGATACCTTTTATCCCGGAAATCATCCCCTAAGGGGTGAAATTCTTGTGTATGGAGCTACGTCTACGAGTAGCGGGCAGAAACTACTAGGTAGGTATACTTATATTATTTACTGTGACGTTGTGGACTGACAAAGACAAGCCATTTGTAACAGTATTAAGCCATTGCAATAAGGTTCATATCTCAATGCACACAAACACTGCTACCTGCCCCCCTAGCACACTAGATTTTATGTCCGACGTAAAGCATTCGTCCCATTCTGGCAAATATGCGAATGCTTTACGTCGGACATAAAACCTAGTGTGCTAGGGGGGCTGGGGGACTAGTAGGTACGCTAAGTTTTATGTCGGACATAAAGCACTCGTCCAATTCTGGCAAATATGCGAGTGCAAGAGGGACGAATGCTTTACGTCGGACATAAAATCGAGTGTACCTACTAGGAGGGCTGAGGCCCTAGCACGATAGGTTTTATCTATATATGAGACATCACGTAAACCATAACGATAAAACGTATCGTGCTAGCTGGGCAGGATGCGTATTTATTGCAGCACGGTCAGCATTGACGTTTTTAAAACCTTATAATTATTATAACGATAGGGCGCAATACAATATATATTGACCAAATTTGGAATGGATTGCAATGCGCTGACCCGGAATGTACCGGGCTTATTGTAACTGAAAATATGCAATAACAGATATATGTATACCTAGTTACGTTTCGCTAGTAATGCTCAATTGCTTACACAAGAGATTTTTTTCAGGCCAGATTTGATGTAAACTAACAAAAGCGAACTGTTTTAAGAATACTTACCAATGTATGAACGATTTATTCATAGATGGTGTCTCAAGGGAGCAAGATGATATATTCACGGCCAGAGCGATATCTAGAATCCTGAGCATAGAGGAATTTAATGTAGAATTTAGAGCGTAACGAGGGATTCAAGTACATATTTAACGCTCAAGACGGGAAGAATTTTGCTACCGAGTGATAGGTAACTTACCAATGTATGAACGATTTATTAATAGATTGTGTCTCAAGGGAGCAAGAATATATATTCACGGCCAGGGCGATATCTAGAATCCAGAGCATAGAGGAATTTAATGTAGAATTTAGAGCGTAACGAGGGATTCAAGTACATAAGTATTTAACGCTCAAGACGGAAAGAATATTGCTACCGAGTGATAGGTATACATACTAAATCCTTCGTTTGCTTCTTTTTCCTTAAGCTCGACGAGTATTACCCTCGTCTATGCCCCACTTTGTATGTATTTGGGATGGTAAATTATACCTCCCTTGAAACCAGACAAAATGTAAGTACTTATACCTATTAAAAAAACTGTTAATACGAGGTTAAATTATTAACCAATCATTGCTTGCCCTTACCCCATTACAGGTGCCCTCCATCACAGGTATTCAGCTCCGTCACCGCCGCGCACTGCTCGGTCTCCCACCGGCGCGGACGCCATGTCGCGCTCCCCGCTTCACCGTGCACTGACTCTTCTGAGCGGTATACTAAACGAATGTGAACTGGATATATTCTACAGCTCTGAATTCTCTCACTCGCCACCCGGTACTTGTAGTCTATTTCTACTCCAAGTTTCTTCAATATATCATAGAATATTTAGTTGTAAGTAAGCAGTAAGCAAATTATTTTTATCGTATCTTTTATAGTTTGTGCGAATGTATAATGCAAATAATGTTTCCTGCATAACATTATATTATGACTCTCCTGTTAACACGTGTAGCTTGACTGTAAAGTGTTAATTTGTGGAATAAATAAATAAATAAAATACTTACTGGTTCATACACCTTCTATGAGGAAAATTTAAATTACTCATTTGAGGGCAAGAATTTCTCTTCTGTGAATAGCAGGATCAGGGAAGAAAGGACAACTTTGATCCCTCATTTAAGGGCAACAATGATTCTTTTCTAAATAGCAGGATCAGGGAAGAGAGGTACAACTTTGATCCCTCATTTGAGGGCAACAATTATTATTTTCTAAATAGCAGGATCAGGGAAGAAAGGTACAACTTTGATCCCTCATTTGAGTTGAGGGCAACAATTATTATTTTCTGAATAGCCGGATCAGGGAAGAAAGGTACAACTTTGACCCCTCATTTGAGGGCAACAATGATTATTTTCTGAGCAGGTGTGAACATAGTATTTCGTTTCATTAATCATGCTTATTTTATGATTTTATGTCACGTGGAACTAGATTTATACGTATTTTTAAAAAACGTTGAATAACGCATATTAAAAGCAGAGTTAGGACGACGTATGAAAATAAAACCACGACTTAGAACAGACATCAAATTTAATAGATATAAGTTTCACCTATATATATTTGTTTAACATTCATATTGATTAATATTATATTGTCTACCCATAAACAGGCATACTTGTTATGTATCGATACAACACGGAGGAATTAATAATGACTAGAACTATTAGAGAGTGTAAGCCGCCCAGAACTACACATTTCAACAAGATATATACTTCCATAAATAAGTACTCATTTGAACATTGTTACAAAATATTTACTGACTTAGTTTATGACAGAATTCTGATGTCGAATATTGGAAATAAATAAAATTTGTTTATTTTGTCATTAAAATTTGTAGCGACAAGATAGTGAACTTAACGTAATAAAGCAATCGACTGCAATAAAACTTGCAATACATGCAGTGGCACAGTTAGGTATCTGTAGTGGCTTTGACTATTTTCTCTTCACGCGTACAAATTAAAAATACTCTCCAAATTTTCAAAACGTACCTACAACACTGGACTTAACCAGGGATACCAAATAACGGTCGGAGCACATTCGGAGCACGATACGTGCAAATTTATTTAGTTTACATATTCCTTCTCTGAAATCAGTACCATCATAGTTAAGCTCAAATGAGGGCCGTATAAATAGACATACAAACCACTTCACATAACTCTGGTGGAACATAATTTTATCACACAATGAATTACACCAAAATTAAATAAGACACAGCAAAGCAACCCGTCTCGTTTTCATGGGGAAAATATCAAATAACCCTTATTGCCTGCTGCGGATAGTAAGGACTCATACATGGACACGCGTCAACCTACTTGTAGGTAATGTAGATATTACGTTGATGTTGGGCAGACCGCCCTGCGTGTCGCCTCACGCGAAGCCAACAGTGTCAATATAACAGACCTTACACCCAGGTTAATTTGTTCTAATGCTTCTATGACTATTGAGCATTTCAACCTGTCAAGCAGTTACCAATTCAGTACGTTCCCGACCTTAACGAAGCAAGTTGCAGCACAAATTATAAAATATAACAAACAAAACCAACTGTAATATAGGCATTATAATATATTAACTTAGACAAAAAAAAATCGGCTGGCACAATATCATTTATACAAATTCTAGATAACAAACAGATCTTTGCTCAGATTCAATGAGTGCGACTTAAAACTAACATGCATATCAACAAAATAATAACAACATTGCATGATTTATTTTTACCGCCAACACAATCTAACCAAAACGTAAAAATGCCCACAAACAAACGCGTTTCCGTCGTTACAATTTACTTTACAATTCTTGTAATTGCCATCCAAAGTTATTTACACTAAGATACACAAATGTACCTACTGGCGCAATATCCAAATAGTTAAAATATGATAAAATTCTGAAAGAACGTAGAGGAATACAACATTAATAATCGTCAGGAAACACCGAAGAATAAATGCGAAATAAAATCATGAATTTGTACCAACACCACGCTACAACGTCATACGATAGAGTCGACGTTACTCCGGAGAGTGGGCACACACCATGATGGTAAATAAGTGGTAACGCCGTATGTACCGGCACTTTGGTCTTGCAAGCGCTATGATCAAATCCCAATTATATAATGACAGAAAACAGACGGTGTTAACAGCTTAGGTACCATTAAGTGTCAAATAAATATCAACTTAAGACTGGGTAAAAAACTGTGTAAAGCACATCTTCTTCGCTTGCCAGAAGTTACGCTTTCCCTTCATCAATAACGTGAAAGGGGATGGCAGCGATAGACACGCTCATTCTCTTGTCGTGTCCGTGCGCGCCCCAGACGGCTCGCCATGGGTGGGTCACTACAGGCCCTACGGTACCCCACTGCAGCTCCGAATATAATCTACTCGTACTCCTACTATTCACAACCCGTCGCGCGCGACGCTTAATGTTATAGATCATAAGAAATGTGCCGATCACTTGATCACCCCGCTTGGTTATGTTATTCGAAATGTTTTACAAGGACAAAATGCACTTGCAATGCATTATTGGAAGTGTATTTGTTTACACGAGTATTAATATTTAAGGTCGGCCGGGGCCATCTCGTCTGAAGAAAAATCCTAATGAAATTTCTTAATCAACTTTTGTTTGTTCAACATAGGAAGGATGATACTAGAAAATTGAACAGCTGATTCATCAAATTTATCCGCGAAAACTATTTTACCTCCAAAAAGTGATCACAAACAATACCTAATACAGTTAATATTAAGAATAAAAACGAAAAAATCGACAAATTTTAATTGTCTTAGTGGAACCAGTCCCGCCCGACTTTAGGTATTGTATTTCAATAACACAATCAGCGGAGTAAGAGTTCTTAGTTCCTAGTGTATATTCATATTTTAGTATAAGATAACGGCATAAATGTTCTAGACGAGCAATTGAAAATACTTATTACAATATAAACATTCGTAGAAGAAAGATGCCATAGATAATGGAATAGAACAGAAGTATAAATTCTTATAAAGTATGTATATATAATAATAAATAGTAAAACAGCCAATCAAAGTTTAACTACCTTTGATTCAGTACTTCAATCTTATTATTGTAAAATAATTATTCTGAAGCAAAACGCGTATAAAGCAGGAAGACTCGAAAGAGTGAACAGTAAGGGTAACAGGTATGTAAAGAACATTAAAAAAATATGACGTCTAACGTATTAACAGTATTAGTAAGAGTATAAAAAATAACAGACACTTGTATAACATACACGTATACGTTTACAATGAGTGTAAGTCAGTCATGCGATAATACATATTATGATTAGAAATCGAATGTAAATGATGCTAGATGTATACAGAAGACAGGTCACGCAACCTTGACGCAGCTACCGGTCACAATATTATATATTATACCAACGTTTTTATGCGTCATCGGAGTAAAATCCAAGTATCAATTGGTACCCGACTTTTGTACATAAATATAAGACAAGTAGAACGCTAAAGTTACAATCACGAGTCGCTAACCACATATACTTTCCGTAATAATGTAATCTATCGTTCCAGAAAGTTCAGCCGAACCCCCCTCTACCTCGTACGTCGTGATCGAAGCTGCAGTCGGATTTTACAACAAGCTAACTCTTATTATCTAATTGGCTAAACTACACCAGTTACATTAACTATTTATCTTAAGAACTCTAGACAATGCAATCACATGACAGAGCGAGACCACAGTACTTAGGTAAAATTAAATAAAGAATTTACTAATTACAGCGAACAGTCCAAATAAATATGCGCTTTATATTGGCGAAGTTACACTAGAAATGATACAGAGAATTTTTCTCTGTCAAATGAGATTGATATATTATACTATTTCATTTCACTTGGCCTAAGGTGTTTTGACTATACCCGTACTCGTAGGAGCCAGCGTACGGCGTACCCGATCGGGATTATTGCAGTCGATGTATGCGGGACTACACAGAATATTCACACAAACGGACAAGAAATGGTATTCCATCAATGTCTGAAGCCTTATAATGATCGAAACAATTGATTCTACGACTACTAAAGAATAAATTTTAGTATCCATAGGATAATAGAAGAAGTATACATTAATCAAAATGCAGATCTGGAAATGGAAGGTTAACCGATGTACTCATGAAAACAGTACGATTAACAGAATTTATTATGTTACTCAAACGTCTCTTTGGATTAAAGATAGAAGATAACAGAAGAGTCACGACTAAGCTAAAAATGGCCGAACAGAGACGTCTTCATAAAGTCTCTATCAGATGGAATACATAGACAAACACATGAAAACACAAAAGAGACTTAGATTGGTCTGCTCTTCTTCTAAGGAGGTGTCATTAGCAGTAATTTGTAACTATCTACATCCTAAATACACGATTTAATAAGATAATAGGTAATTAACTAATTTCAAACAGCGAAGGCAAGTGTTTCGTTTTCGATTTTTGTCAGTTCCACCCTAGTGGCGGGTGGTAGGGTTACCACGCGCGGAACGTAGGGCATCGACAACGACCATATTTCGCATTCACCTAACAATGGTACGATCGCACACAAGTATATACTAACTATTATTACAACAATTCAAGTATAGATAGCACACAAAGGCGATTAAGTTAAAGGTTCCCTGTTTCTTTTCTGATTCCGTGTAGGGTAAACCTACCTATTGTCGGCACTCTTCCAATTGTGGGCACGCATTTTATTTAAAGGCAATATTGATGACATTTTTGCATAAACTAGGTGCCAATGACTGGTATTTTGTGTGCCAAAGAAAGGGTATTTTACCCTACTTAATTTATCGATGATTATTATTTATGACCAAATAATAACGATTAAACATTTACTCTTCGACTGGTTTCATAAAGTAGATTTATCTTTATCCATAATTTAAACTAGACCTTACAATCTCCCTAATCAACATCAACAAAATATTTAATGGCACTTTCAAGTAGATTACGTTTTTACCAATTTTACCAACTCGGAAAATCTATTTACTCATAGTTAACAAAGTACATGAAGAAGATTGATTAGAATGCACTATACATCAACACATGCCACACTAAGACTACGCGTGCGATACATTTAGCATCATCCTTGGCCTGCCTGTGTGACAATCGCCAATCGTTTACCGTGACATTACGATTGTGTGGTGATGAAATAGAAAACTCTCTGTGTCATTGTACACGACAATCAGTTCGCAAAACGTCTTACGAATGTTTCACTCATGCAAAATAACACAGCATTCAGTCACAGTGTACTCGAAAAATTTCTATACGTACCTTGTCTACACAATCGGGAGGCCACGGTCTGTGTATCGAAAGTAATCAACGAAATCTCATTATCGGGCAATACTACGAGACGGTGTAAATTTTACTGTATCTAAAAATATATCAAGTGTAAAGTAAACAAGAATATGTACGTATTGTGAGCAGGACTATTAACACCAGTAAACCTATACGTTACTTCTATGATCTCCGTGTATATTTGGCAGCTGTAATGATACTCTCACGGCACGGAGTAAGAAGCGAGCATCGAGTCTTAAGTTAATATTGCACTTGATTGTTACTCAGTGTGTTCATATTGTATTGAGTCGCTGTAAAAGCTCTAAGCCAAAAATAATAAACTAATAGGCACTTCAGAAGGTTCAGAATATCAACTATCAAGTTTCCCAAAGATCCTTTTGTATCTTAGAATCGGACAATATGAACGCACCGCACCTTAAGGTCTAACAAACGTTAACATTATTGCGATTCGTTTAAGATAAGTAGAGACGGATACATTTGTATTTTTTATTATTATAAATATTTTATTGCTGAAACACGGGCTACGGAATGGAGGTATTCGTTACGTGACCGCGAAATCTCTTCCTTCTACATCTACCTAAATCCTATTAATTTCCCTGTGAGCAGTCAAAAGTGACTAAATTCCATGGCTCTAATAGGAAATAATGTGACCAAATAAAGACGACATTTTGTCGGACAAACGCGAATGACTATCCAAGAGAAATATACCCTATACTATAACCGCAGCACACGAACGGCGATGTATTCCTCGGAAAATTACGCCTAGAGCTATCATACCCCGTGAAACAATTGCGTTAGAAACGCTCACAAGAAATGTTTGCTTTTTTCCCACCCAAAATAGATTTTTACACTCCACAAGAATAATTTGTGAGATTAGACTAGTTAGCGAAGACCGTGTTTTGGATCTTTTCTCGTCACCGGTTCCTCTTAAATGTATTTACAATTTGTGACAAACACTAGGTATCCCTGAACATGACAATAATATAAAACGACTATGTAATAAAATAACCACAGTTAAGTACATCGCGACTAAATTTATGAAAAGCACCATGTTAAACGTAACGTGTACGCGAAATACAGTTAAAACAAAACAAGGTGTAGCAGGGAAGACGGCGATAAATAAATAACCCTTATCGTGGCATTGTTGTAACACGGCACTAGCAAGGCTCGGGCAGTCGACATTATTTACATCGGAGGAGCGTCCAAAACATCTGAACTCTCCATTTGGAAGTTATACAGGAATTCTTAGCTGAATTTCGATTTGATGGAAATGACATCGACTGTACCTACACAGTAAAGACATATTTAATGCTGCAGACAGGAAGGAGGAATCTATATCCCTACGCAATAACCGTGTACCTCGCAGCGGTGCCGAGGCCCACGAAATACTTGGCGGCTCGAACGGTGTTCTAGCAAATCGTGCTCACCTACAGCTGCCTAATCCAGACATACTCCGAGAGATGACGAATATTACCAAGACCTTTTCTAATATTAACGAATACCTTTCGATCCGCCTAGGACAAGGCCACTACGATCTTACAATTAATGACTGTTACTTAAAATTATTGCTAACCGAACATTATCCTTCGAGTTACGTTGTTGGGAAGTAAATTTGGGGTCTTATGGTTTTAAATTTATTAAGATCACCTATTTATATACGTGAAAACTACGGAAATAATTAATTTGGTTCAAGAGAGCTACATTAAAATATACTTCCTTACGATAGGGAAAAATATTGTGTATACATATATTAATTTCAAATAATAGTATCAGTGAAAGCCATGCTATAAATAATTTCAAATTAAAATCGAACGGTAGTAGTAAAATTTAATTACTTCAATATTAATATCTAAGCAAAAATGGAATGTTAATCTACAACCTACATTACTGACTGAGCGGTTAGTACGATTACTGTTTCCAAGCCATTAAATAGATACCAGTGGCGGAGCGCCCATACAAGCTTACCTAAAATTTATTTTTAGGCAAGCCCATAGTTATATATAACTCTATCTCCATCAACTTTTTTTGTTCCGGGTTGCCCATCGAAAATGTTCATGCGCCGCCGCTGATATATACCGACCCATTCGCTCCAGCCCACATGGCATGTACACTCGACGCCTACACTATACTCACGCGGCTATCCATTATGTAAATAAATTCGCTATAAATAATATATGTACATACTTAATAAAAACATTGCACGTCGTTTGCAATTTGTGGATACGCAATATTAAAAATGGAGTTTAATAAACATATAATTTTAAATGTGTCTGCAATATGAAATAATTATGATTTACCGCAAAAAACGCATTCACTAACCAGAAATCATTGGAATAACCATCATAAGAATCATTTTCATAATTAACATTACTTCTGGAACGAGTCTACGAACTACTAATCAAAGGAAGAATCGTCGTAGAAATATTATACCAAAAATTAGTGAAAATATTTGAAAGTATGTTGTGCTTCAGATATGTATCGATTACACTCAACGCGTACGAACACGCCGGGTGCGGTATCGCGCGTGGCACTCGACCCGGCGGCGACCGCTCGCGGTCACCCGGGACCATCCTACCGAGCGGCGCCCGACCGAACGAATCCTCTACGTTATTTTATTTTCATATCAAATGCGACAGCATAACCAACGTTTTCCTTTAAACACACCCGGACACTGAGACACCTCCATCGCGACACACTCGCAACGGACTAAAACCAACGTAACACGTACCAGGGGCGCCGATTGACGCGGCGCTCCCTCGGCCCCGGCGGGCCTTTACAAACGGGACGCATTTAAAACTACGAGATTGCGAAATCGAAACAATACTGCCGTCGCCGAGACGCGACCGGAGACGCGATCCACTCGCACGTTCCTCTCCTTAGGCGATAATATCACAGATTCCTAAAAAAAGTAGGGACCCTCGTCGGCGGAGGCGTCGCGCGGCGGGACTAGCCCTCTGCCGCGCCGCACAGCCGCTCCAGCTCCAGCAGCTCCTGCGGCAATCAACGCACACCGTGAGCGCACTCAACAACAATCGAGCCGGAAACCCACGGTCGAGCTACGCACGTGGGTACAAAAACGCTTCGGATCAAAATGTAGGTAGATACTTCCACAGCAGTGTACGAGCACGCTAAGCACGAAATAACGTCACTGATACACGCGTGGCCTGTTCTGAAGTGCTAGCGCGCGTGGCAGGTGAAGCTCCACTACGACCCACGCTGTCCACGCTGCGTCGCACAAACCGCGTTTCGGGCGTAGCGTGGGCCGCGTGCGCCGCAGTGGGGAATGTGGATAATCGTAGCTGACCAATCTAAGTGAGAGCCTCGTGCCTCGTGGCGTATGCCTGCTCCAGGTGCGAGCACTCTGCCACGCCACGCTCCACCGACTGCTACAATAGAGTATGGTGTTGTACCTGATCGCGGTGGCGCTGCAGCTCGGCGCGCAGCCGCTCGTGCGCGCGCGCGAGTGCCTCGCGCCTTGTGGCGTACGCCTGTTCCAGGTGCGAGCACTCCGCCACGCCGCGCTCCACCGACTGCTACAATAGAGTATGGTGTTGTACCTGATCGCGGTGGCGCTGCAGCTCGGCGCGCAGCCGCTCGTGCGCGCGCGCGAGTGCCTCGCGCCTCGTGGCGTACGCCTGCTCCAGGTGCGAGCACTCCGCCACGCCGCGCTCCACCGACTACAATAACAATAAAGAAAGAAAGAAAATATTTATTCGTGACAAAAAAACCGGCCAAGTGCGAGTCGGACTCGCGTTGCAAGGGTTCCGTACATCACAAGAGTTTTAGAGCAAGTGCAATGTAAATAACTATTTCATATCTCATGCTCTGAGGTAGTGTATTCCGAGTAGTCCTCGCCTTAAAAGCATATGCGAGAACTAAATCGAATAGATATTAATACTTACCCCGCCACTGTCAACAAACCTTTTTAACTTATAGTTGTGCATGTCAGCTAAGGCAGAAACACATACAGCTACTCTTCAACTAATACTAATGATAAATACAAATAGTATGAAAATATTTGAATAGGCTATTTTCGTCTACCGCAGTTAAATTATGAAAGTATGTTATTTATATAGTTTTGATCGTAGGAAATACGAATTTGGTTAAACTATTTGGTTATAAAAACATTTAAAAAAAAAACATTTTTTTTTTGTGTTTTGCAGTTCTGGAGCGCCTCCTCCATTTACTGCACATAGACGCCGGGGGGTCCCGAATCCCCTGGGGGTTCAAAATTCAAATCGTAGTTTTATTATCTACATGTCACGTGACCGAAAACGCCGACCACCATTTTTTTCTCGTGAGTGACGTCATTACACAATCCTACTTCCTACTAATATTATAAATGCGAAAGTTTAGATGTTGGGATGTTTGGATCAGGGACTGAAAAACCGCAAAAGACCGGTAACCTAAAATAAAGGTATCAATTGAAAAGGTATCCAACAGTAACGGTACCCGATTAAATAAAATTTTATGGGTACCTTTTTAAACGGTACCGCTAAAATAAAGGTATCAATTGAAAAGGTATCCAACAGTAACGGTACTCGAATACTTAAATAAAATGTAATGGGTACCTTTTTAAACGGTACCGCTAAGGTGAAAAACCGCAAAAGACCGGTAACCTAAAATAAAGGTATCAATTGAAAAGGTATCCAACAGTAACGGTACCCGAATAAATACAATATAAAAGGTATCTTTTTAAAATGGTGCCGCTAAGGTTGACCGTTTCAAGTAAAGGTACCTGACCGAAAAAGGAGGCGTACAGTTACGGTGACCGATAAAACGGATACCTCAATGATTTCGGTCCGAGTACCTATCGGATACCAATAAACGTGACAAAGTCGCACTGATATAAACGGAGTCGCTAGTCGGACTGAATCTGAGGGGCTACCGCGAAACGAAAACGAACTTCGTTTGTGTATCTCCGTCTCTGTCGAACTTGCTAGTTCGAGCGACAGAGAGGGAGATATTCGAACGAAGTTCGTTTTCACTTCGCGGTAGCCCCTCTGAACTGAACAGCAGCGTTGCCAGGTGGTGTAACGGATAAATGCCGGATGCACGGGAGAGTGAAAAACGTAACCTGAGCAGCAAAAATTTTATATTTCAACTATTTCAAGAAACGGAACGTAACTTAGTTACGACATTACTGGCAACACTGAAAAGCGGCATTCAGTCGACCCGACCGACACTGACTGGACGAGACGGGACTTGGACGAGACGCGTGCCTATTCATCATGGATTTGGATAAAGTGAAAAGAAAAAGTAAGTTATATTATATTAATCAATGAAAAAATGTCTACTTCAAATAGCTCAACTTTTGAAGCTTTGGGCTTAGGAGTTAGATACATTGCTTTTGATGACAAGCTGACGAGGGCTTGATGATAGAGCTAGGAAGTGGGACTTTTTATCTTTAATGGCTTATAGCCCTTCGGCCCCGCGATTAACCGCTTAGTGTCAAATAAGCGCAACGGTGACGGTTTTTCATATATTTTGATAGACCGCGCGGCTAGCCGCCCCCGCGGGTAACCGTTACTGCGTACGGGGCGTTCGAGTTAGGGCTGATTTGATTTGTTATATTATGATGTAAGTATTTAGCACTGAGCACAGCACAACCGCGCTCTGCGTGCTGCAGAATATGCAACGCGGGTGGCGCGCCGCGGTAGTACCTACAAAGACGAAGGACATGATTGTGTGGGTTGATTGAATGATTTATTGATATTGAAATATTTTTAACGTTAGTAATAGGTCGCATTTCTTAACAGGAGTGCGATTTTTGAATCTCACTGGTGATATCAAAGTCACCGGTGACTAAAATTATCACCGATGACTTTTATGTCACCATTTTCCAAAAGCCGTATTTTTGAAAATCACACGCTGTTTACCAACATGCAGAAATTTTACAATGTCAGTCAGAGACGATCTTCCCGTTACGTTCCTTTTTACGCAGATGTTGTCCTTGATACCGGTTTTTATTTTCTGATACTATAACTAAAACAGATTCAAACGTAAAACGTAGCTTATCTGTCAGTGTCATGTAAACGAAAATTAAAGTTTTGAAAAATTCTTGGCAGATGTCACATACGTCAACTGTCAAAAACAATCGCATGGTGATTTCAATTACGAGTGGGTAGGGGCACTCGTAAAGCATTAATAGACGATCGAACGGTCCGGCGGACCGAGAGGGACACAGCTATCTGAAAGAATCAGATAGTCATATATTTCATATAGCTGTGTCCCTCTCGGTCCGCCGGACCGTTCGATCGTCTGTTAATACTAGTAAATCGATATCATAGGTATGACAAATGTAAGTCACCGGTGAGTTTCAAAAATACAAACTTTCGGAAATCACTCACATTCGGTGAGAATTAGTCACTTGGTGAGATTCAAAAATCGATCCCCAGATTCTGATGAAATTTTGTGAGCGAATTCGATATTTAACTATAAGGCAAAGACCTGATGACCTGGTAAAGGTCGCGGGAGTCCGCTAGATGCGGGTGGCGCAGGACCGTTCATTGTGGCACTCTTTGGGGGAGGCCTATGTCCAGCAGTGGAAGTTTTTCGGCTGATATGATGATGATATCAAAAACCCGGGAAAGGGTTATCGCTTCAAGCGCTGATTAAATACGAGGCAGCTATTTTAGCTTTTACGTAAACTGCATATGGTCTATTATCGTAGCGCAAGACACCAAACATGGCGGTTGCGGTTACCTACGCGCGCGGCGGCATTGCCATTGCGCGTGCGGCATTGTCAAAAGCTTTGTAATTCGCCGATCTAATCCTAATAGATATCGAAAATTCAAACAAAAGTGTACTTACATTAAGTCACTTGGCGCTGAGCGCAGATTCAAATAGAAAATTATGTAAGGTGTTGCATTGAGTTTGGTATATTTTTGTTTAGTACCTACCTACTTACCTATTAATCCTATTATTGTCACTTTCTTTATCGTTTACTGTCTGTGCTCGAGAGATGTGCACTCTCGTGCTCCCGCGAAGATTCAGCGTTTTAATTGAATACGTGTTTTAATTACTTATAAAAATAATGTTCTAAAGGCCATGTTAGGATAAGCTAAGTGACTGCTCCCAGTGAGTTTTTGCTTGCATTTTTTTTCGATGATGGCTTTGTACCTATCGGTAACAAGTATCCAAAATTTGAGGCCCCAAAGTTTACATACTTAGTTTTTTTATTTTTAAGGGGCCAAGTGCGTGTCGAACCACGCACAACGAAGGGTTCCGTGCCTATTAAAAAGGTCGTATCGTTACTGAAATCTTATGGCACTTACGTCCTTTTTCTTAAAGGAAGGCAGTTTTTTAGAAATATCTCGAAAACCTTTGAACCGATCTTGTTCAAAACTATTTTTGGTGACGCACATATCATTAGTGCTCTAAAATGCGATCAGAAACCGTAGGAAATGAATTTTAAGGCCTCTCATTATGGATCAGTCGCATAAACTACTATTGCCAGCCATGCCAAGTCTAGGCACAGTTATTGACATATATCAAAATGACAGATGTCACTCACGAAATTACGTCCACGACGATAACGACCGCTTTAGCCTAGTTGGTAGTGACCCTGCCTACGAAGCAAGAGGTCCCGAGTTCAAATCCCGGTAAGGGCATTTATTTGTGTGATGAGCACGAATGTTTGTTCCTGAGTCATGGTTGTTTTCTATGTATTTAAGTATGTATTTATCTATATAAGTATGTTTATCGTCGTCTAGTACCCATAGTACAAGCTTTGCTTAGTTTGGGACTCGATTTGTGTAAGATTGTCCCCTAATATTTATTTATTTTATTTTATTTAAATTGATTTAGACTGAAAAATATCTGTAAGTTTACGTTTTGAAGGCCTTATTTTTAAAGTCAAGCGAGTGTACCTAATTGATTTTAAACATACAAAAATGTTTTTTTTTGTAATGACCACAGGAACAAGCCTTCTAAATTATTTGAATTCCTTCAGAGCATCTTGTATATTGCTTGAGTATTTCTATTTTCACAGCTGGAAATTAAACTTAATTTATTTATTGATTTACTTAAGTATTGTTCTTCTTTCAGTTAAAACTCTTGAACTTGCAAACTGGAAAACAGTTAATTTAAAAATGATTAACTATTTATATGGAAAAACCAACTCCATATCCAAGCGATGATGAAGAAAGTAATGCAGCCGCAGCCGTAAGTACCTACTCATATTGACGTAGTGACACAATATGAGTACCTAACTAATGATAGTAAGGAAGCCGTATAGTAAGGAATGGAAGGTACCTAGTAAATGAAACGGAAAATATGATTCTATGACACACGAATTTCACACTCAAAATAAGACTGTTTCATTATTGTTTTTTTTTTTCAGAATTCATCATCCACTGATATTGGTACGCAATACCCAGACCCAGATGACGATGACTGGTGTCCTTGCAGTTGCAAGCGTAATATTGTGGCCGTAGTTATAAGGAAAAAATTGGAGCAAGTCCCGGAAGAAAAATTGTTAGATTGTTTAAAAGAAATAGAACATGTTATTGAAACACAATCCTCATAAATAACTAACACCATTGTTATAAAATAATCTACACCAGAAATATGCATAGATCATCACTATGAATACCTAATATTGATTTATTGTAAAGTCAGAGTTAAAAATAAGCGAAATCACTGTGTAATTATTGATTTATTGATGTTCGTTACCAACCAACATGACATTAACAAAATTTTCGTTTCACAGTATCATTATTATTGTAAATCAAAATCATTTATAGTAACAAAATTAAACATTCATAGTATAAAACAATTTATTACAAAATATCTGTCGCTGCACTACCTAAATCTCGAACGAGCGAGAGGGCGAGATACATCGTGCGAGCGGAAAAGCACAGACAATGTCGTATGAACTGGCAGATCATGCAACATGGTTCTGTCCCTTTCTTACTCGTTGTTAAGTACAAAAGTAAGAAGAGATCGGGTATATAGATTACGTTCAATTTATTAGAGCCTATCTGCCTGTTTCTGTAATCTGTGAGGTTTACGAAGCTACTCAGGTATTTAGTTATTTTTTACACTAACCTCTGACAGAAAGTGTTAGGCATTTAAATAACCTACACAATTAATCTGCAATAAGCATAGTCATGTTTACCTAATTAATTAATCTTTTTTGGGTTCCGTTGCCCAACGGAACCCATAAAGATTCGTCATGTCTGTCTGTCGGTGCGTCCGTATGTCGCAGGCATTTTACTCGAAAACTATAGGGTGTACCTATTTGAATAAAAAAAATATTTTGAGGATAGGTGTATTTTGTTAACCGCTACATAGTTGTGATAAAATTACAAAAAAAAATTGTTAAGGGGTGCACCCCGTACCTACATAAACCTGAAAGTAAAAAAAATATTTTTCATTGCGCATGCCCACGTGCGGCACATCAATCGATAGGCCTTCCAAAATAAATATAAGGTTTCTCAGCAATTTTTTTGATTAAGTAAGTGAATAGAGTCGGAGATAATCGCCCTGAAAGTCAATAAAATTGTGTCCCCCCCCCCCCCCCCCCTTCCTCTAATTTTTGAAACGTGTATTTTAAAAATATGAAAAAAATCATGAAAATAGGGCTTATTAAATTCTATCAGCGAAAAGTGTTATGAACAAGATCGGTTCAAAGGTTTTCGAGATATTTCTAAAAAACCGCCTTCCTTAAAGAAAAGGACGTAAGTGCCCTAAGATTTCAGTAACGATACGACCTTACGGCCCGGAACCCTTGTTGTGCGTGGTCCGACACGCACTTGGCCGCTTTTTATTTTTCAGTGAAACATTTTGCGCGTGAAGACTACATGCCATATCATGTCATGATCTTAATATGACCGTAAACTTGTGCTTTGAAGTTTTCATACTTTGTTCTTAGACTCCTTAGGGGCTTAGGCTACTATCTTTTTTTATTACATACACTACAGTGCGATAGATGACGCGGCAATCACATTGGGATCCGCAGTCCGCATACCTATTGAAAAGAGAGACATGCAATCACGCACGGCGAGATACCCAGGTACTTTTATTTACTACTTTACTTTAACGGTCGGATATCTTTAAAAGACCCGGTGAAAACCGTTTTTAATGGTACTTTTATTTAAGGGTACCGTTTGTACGGAAGCCTGTTTGGATACCTAAAAAATTGCTAGCGGACATAGCGGTACCGAAACGCAATTTTAACGGTCGGATACCTTTAAATGACACGGTGAAAACCGTTTTTAAAGGTACTTTTATTTATAACGGTACCGTTTGTACGGAAGCTTGTTCGGATACCTAAACTATTGATAGCGGACATAGCGGTACCGAAATGCAATTTTAACGGTCGGATACCTTTAAAAGACATGGTGAAAACCGTTTTTAAAGGTACTTTTATTTAACGGTACCGTTTGGACGGAGGCTTGTTTGGATACCTAAATGCTGTGCTGTGCTTGTTGCTGTATAGTTTAACGCCATAATGTATTAGTTTTAAGCTTGTATTTGTATGTTACTATGATCAAACTCACAAACTGCGATGTATACTGTTTGTGTTGCCCTCCCACCCACTCACTTAAAGGCTTCGACGGAAGACCAGCGCTGGCCAACAGGCCTGCACCATGCTGAGTCGGGGCCTTTTCGTGGCATACCTGTTGTTTTTGTTTCTGTGTTCACTTTTGTTATTGTTTTGTATGTGTCACGAATAAACGTTTTCTATTCTATTCATTCTATTCTATTCTAAATTATTAATAGCGGTACCGGAATGCTACTTTAACGGTCGGGTACCTTAAAAAAGACCCGGTCATGACCGTTTTTAACGGTACCTTTTCAGTCCCTGGTTTGGATGATTGTTACTCAATCACGCTTAAACAGCTGAACCGATTTGAATGAAATTTTGCACGAAGATAGTTTATAGCCTGGATTAAAATATAGGATAGTTTTTATCCCGGGTCCACGCGGACGAAGTCGCGGGCGGAAGCTAGTATTATATAAATCCAATATTACTTAGACTATATGTACCTAAAGAAATATTTAAGAAGTATATTTGACACATTGTAGTCTTTGATTTGACACAGGAAGTTAAAAGTAAATGCAGCAACATTACCTACGTTTTATAATTGTAAGATTTTTTTAGTATTATGGTCTTGACTTATAATATGATCATGTAAAATAAGAATAGTGCGTTATATATAGTTCACCGTTTTTGCCATATCTAGACATATCTAGTCTTATTAGCCTAATGGAATGTCCCTTGCTAAACAAACACCTCTTCCCTTGATTTTCACGATTTCCGTGTTGGCTCTTCTTCCAATCGATTACTGAGTAAGGCGTCCGAGTCATCATGTCAATTTACAACCCTATCGAATTAACTGTATACATAGAGCTCATTGAAATGTATGTAAGAGCACCAGGTACGGAGTTAACGCGACCTGTTTGTAGTCATTTAAGTGACACCTTTCAGTGACTGAACTTACTTTGCTAGTTAGTTTGTAGTCGTAAGTTAAAAGTTGAAACAAAATGAAGTTTTATACCCCTTATGACCTCGGGAATGCGTATCTATTTAAAATCTTTCAGGTATATAAATACGGTGGTATATAGCCGTTTTTAGTTTTCTTAGAATTCCTACTTTATACCAAAAAGAACCTTGTGGATCCGTTTTATCCGAAAAATCCGGATATCCGGATCCGTTCGATTTAAATATCCGAAATATCCGGATCCGAAATATTGGCGGATCTTGCAAACCCTAGCCGAAACGCACTGACAGCGGTGGCGGAGCGGCGCGGTGCGGCGCGGAGGCGGTACCGGTTGTTATGTTCAAGCTAATATGAAAGGGTCCGCATAGAAGACCGGCCGGGAAAAAAGCGTGGCGGCGGCGGCGCGGAGGCGGTAGCGGCGCGGAGGCGGTAGCGGCGCGGAGGCGGTAGCGGCGCGGAGGCGGTAGCGGCGCGGAGGCGGTGAAACGCGTGCACAGATAGGCGAGCGCGGCGCGGAGGCGTGCTGAGAGCGGTGCAACAAGTTGTATTTTTTTACAACTTCAGTTCAGATTTTATTAACTTTAACAATAGTACATACAAATATAAAAAAATATTTCCCTGTTGAAATTTAGTACCCTACTTAACAATCCTTGGTTTTAACATGTCGTGTAGTTCTTCAAAACTGTTTTTACTCATGTGAAAATAAGTGTAAAAACGATCTTCATAAGAAGGCAGCTCTTGGCATAAGTGATGGAACTCTCCAAATATTCCTCGTTTTTATTTATTTCATGGACCCGGATGTCCGTTTAGATTTCTTCTTTTTGTTTTGCCATAAGGCAAGTAAGAGCAAAATCTCGTCATCGCTATCTGAATCTTGAATCTGAGGATAACAGTTTTGATCTTTCCAAATCTGTCAACTGTCGATTACGGCTTGTTATGTCACACACGCCGCCTCCGCGCCGCTATCCCGCGTGAATACCGGGCGGGATTTTGGTGCGACGTCCTCCGGACCGCATTCGCTTTACCGCAAAGCCGCCTCCGCACCGCACCGCGCCGCGCCGCGCCGCTCTTTGTGCGTTTGCAGCTTAAGAGTAGATACTTTCAACCGCCGCACTTTTATGTAACGATTTGTGGAGGGCCTAGCTTGACAAAATTAGCAAGTTTGAATGAAAACAAATACGCTTGCTTTCCTACTTGCGATATATATTTTAAAAGATGCAACCGTGAGGTTTTATTTGAATAAATCTATATATATAAAAGAAGACTTCCTGACTGATTCATCATCGCGCAGCCGAAACTACTGGGACTAGAAACTTGAAATTTACACCAACGCTTCCTTTTATGACGGAGGCAAGGGATAAGACGGGATTTTTGGAAATTTCATCCCTAAGGGGGTTAAATAGGGATGCAAAGTTTGTATGGAAGTAACATTATTTTTTGAACTAGAGACTTGTACTTTGTAAGAAGATTACTTATTAAGATATAAAAAAGTACTTTCAGCGTTTTAGAAAATTCCACCCCTAAAGGGGTTAAATAGGGGTGCAATGTTTGTATGGGGGAAACATTATTTTTTGAACTGGAGACTTGAAACTTTGTAAGAAGATTACTTATTAAGATACAAAAAAAAGTACTTTCACTGTTTTACAAAATTCCAACCTTAAGGGGGTTAAATAGGGGTGCAATTTTTGTATGGGGAAACATTATTTTTTGAACTAGAGACTTGAAACTTTGTAGAAAGATTACTTATTAGAATACAAAAAAGTATTTTTGCGTTTTAGAAAATTCCACCCCTAAGGGGGTTGAATAGGGGTGCAATGTTTGTATGGGGGAAACATTATTTTTTGAACTAGAGACTTGAAACTTTGTAAGAAGATTACTTATTAAGATACAAAAAGTACTTTCAGCGTTTTAGAAAATTCCACCCCTAAGGGGGTTAAATAGGTGTGCAATGTTTGTATGGGGAAAACTTTATTTTCTTAGCTAGAGACTTGAAACTTTGTAGAAAGATTAGTTATTAAAAAACACGAAAAGTACTTTCAGCGTTTCAGAAAATTCTACCCCTAAGGGGGTTAAATAGGGGTGCAATGTTTGTATGGGGAAACTTATTTTTTGAGCTAGAGACTTGAAACTTTGTAGAAAGATTACTTATTAAAAAACACGAAAAGTACTTTCAGCGTTTCAGAAAATTCCACCCCTAAGGGGGTTAAATAAGGGTGCAATGTTTGTATGGGGAAAACTTTATTTTCTTAGCTAGACTTGAAACTTTGTAGAAAGATTACTTATTAAAAAACACAAAAAGTACTTTCAGCGTTTTAGAAAATTCCACCCCGAAGGGGGTTAAATAGAGGTGCAATGTTTGTATGGGGGAAACTTTTTTTTTAGCTAGAGACCTGAAACTTTGTAGAAAGATTACTTATTAAAAAACACGAAAAGTACTTTCAGCGTTTTAGAAAATTCCACCCCTGAGGGGGTTAAATAGGGGTGCAATGTTTGTATGGGGAAAACTTTATTTTCTTAGCTAGAAACTTGAAACTGTAAAAAGATTACTTATATGGATATAAAAAAAGAAATATTAGCGTTTTAGAAAATTCCATCCCTAAGGGGGTTAAACTTTTCCGTTTGAGCTAGAAACTTGAAACTTTGCAGCCAGATTACGTATTTGAAATATTTGAATACAAAAAGAACTTTAATCGTTTTGGAAACATCCACCCCAAGGGGGTTAAAAAGGGTTGCAAGGTTTGTATGGGAAACACATTTTTTGAGCTAGAGATTTGAAACTTTGTAGAAAGATTACTTATTATAATATAAACAATTACTTTCAGCGTTTTAAAAAATTCTATCCATAAGAGGGTTAAAAAGGGGTGCAAGCTTTGGATGAGAAACACTCATTTTTGAGCTGGAGACTTAAAGCGTTGTATAAAGATTTCTTATCAGAATAAATAAAAGTTCTTTCAGCGGTTTGGAAAAATTCCTCCCCTAAGGGGTTAAAACGGGATTCAAGGTCTATTATATGGAAACCAAGAAAATGTTATAGTAAGAGATATTTCACTTTGGCCTTAGCCTGTATGTACAGTCGAGGTCAAAAATACCTTTACAGTTGAGTGTTACAAAAATACCTTTACATTTAAATACGTTTACACATTGCATGACATAAACATGCTTACAACTCATATGACAGATTCTGCTTTTCAGTTAATGTTCCAAATTTCAGTTTATAATCTGTCTTCCATAAAAACATTTACAAAAATTGTGTCATAACAGATTCACATTGCATGTTACAGAATAAGGTTTACTGCCAATGTGCCGTATACGTATAACATATAACATATACGTATAATACGTTTACATTTTCAGTGACATTAGAAACTTTACGATCTAGCTTACTTTTCGATTACATACACCTATTGTTACATAAATATCTTTACAGATTTGATTTTCTTAATTTGAATAATGACAATCACCGAAAACAGTACCATACTGTCAAATAATCTATCTCCTTCATCCGTCGTGTTTGGGCTAGTTATTATCCTCTCGATGAGTAGTTGATTATCGTAGTGCAAAAGTACAGTCGGCAATAAAAACTTTTACCAAAACTTTTTTTTCTATTCCTTACAAATTACATCACAATTTACACTTATTAATAAGTACACATAACATACACATTAACTAAAGTACTTAGATAGATAGATAGATAAATAGATAGATAGATAGATTAATTTTTTCTTAATGAAAATTACATGCTTTTTAACAATGTAACAAAGTTTTCAAATAACATTAACTCACAAAAAGATCGTCAGATTCTAAAAACTAAGAATAATTCATTTAAATAATTAATCATCAAGTAATAAATAAATAATCAAATAATTAACAGTTTAGTCAAATGCAGTAAAATAAAATGTCAGAGAATAATAATCATACTTATACAATTTCAAAATTACTTATATCAAAATATTAACAATGTCAAAAACTTATCTCTTTCAGAGTATAAAGCAGTCAAAATGTATATATATATATTGCTAGGGCACCCTAGTTAATATAATGTCATATCATAATTAATAACAATAAGGCAAAGTGAAATAAAAAATATTCTTAAGGTTGTCTGGAAGAGATCGCTTACAGCGATAAGGCCGCCTGTTGCTACCTTCATTGTGAATTGTGGATCTATTTGTAAATTTGTTTTATCTATGGTGCAATAAAGAATATTTACTTACTTACTTATTCTATCCTATTATATTGACAAGTTAAGTTATTGTAAGATGGTGTCAATTTTAGCAATACCTAATCCCATCTTACTCAATTGCTATTCCCGCTAATCCCCACTACGGAGTGAGATGAGATTTCCTACTATTTTGTGTTTATCATTAAATCTATAAAATGAAATGAAAGATTATCATTGAAAAACGAAAATTCAAACTACCGGAAGACTTCTCAAGTATACGTATGAACGTGCTACATACAAAAATTAACTTTTATTGATTTTAACTTCGGTTTTGTCCCAACTCACCCCGTTTTACAGTGCAATCTTGCAATTATGTTAATGGTGTAGGTCTTTCAACATGTATGTTAATCGCGGTTTGATGATAGCAGAATAGCACTCAAGAATCAGTAGGTTATAATATAAATACATACAAATTTATAAACTTCACTTACGCTTTGCAGATGCATGACATAGCATTATTAGTAAGTAGGTATATAACGATCTTTTTTCTTCAAATTTTCATTGATTATTTGAAAATATATGACACTGGTAGGTAACAATGGTTTCTTGCGATGCTATGTTCTGAATTTAATCTCTTGATGTTCATTTATCTTTAAAGTATGATGTCAGTGCTCGTGCCAATCTTGGAATAATAAGTACTCAACGCATTTACTTGGTTTCATAATAAAATAGTTATCTGGACATGGCAAATCGTATTGACGACCACACCAAACATCAAATTATTACAATGCGGGAAAATTTTGAAAAAGTAACTGACATATCCGATGAATTAGGAATTTCGGTAAGTTCATTTTCGCAAATGACTAATAAAAATGCTTTGTTTGCCAATTCATTACCTATTTATGCCACTAATTCTCTTAAATAACTACTCTACAGTTAGGTATAATAAATACAAAATATTACATATTTGCCTCTTTCTTATTTGATGTTGTTAAACATTTATATTTGATTATTGAAATATTTTGATTGCAGCGACCAACCATATACTTGTGGTGTAAAAGATGGGCCAGTGAAGGAACCGTTAAATGCCACGCATCAAAAGGACGTCCCAAGAAAACTACCGCAGCAGCCGAAGGTCAATTAATTGCAAATGTTTTGGTTCAGCGATTTGTAAGTGTTCCGACGTATGCTGCCGAGTTACATGTTAGTGGCAATACCATCCGAAGACGCCTGAAAAGAGCTGGGCTCCGTCACAGGATCCCCGCACGAAAACCACTACTTAACGATAGACATAAGCGATTGAGGCTAAATTTCGCAAACAAGTATCGGCATTTTGACTTTGAGAAAGCTGTTTTCGTTGACGAAAAGACTTTTACAACAAATCAAGATGGACGTGTTACATTGTATCGACCGGAAAACAAGAGATATAACGAAGAAAATATTTTGGCGAACAGGAGAAGTGGCCGCTTATCTTTAGGGTTTTGGGGCTGGATATCTTCTTCAGGACCAGGAGAACTGGTCGAAATATCGACTCGCTTGAATTCAGCAAATTATATCGAAATTCTTAGAGATGTGTTATTGCCCACAGTTAAAAGTTCATTTGGTGAGGATGTAACCATATATTTGGCACAAGACAATTCCTTAGTGCATAATTCAAATCTCGTCCAGACATGGATTGATGATCAAGAAAATTTAGAATTAATAAGATTGTTTCCTAAGTCACCAGATATGAACGTGATTGAAAATATGTGGGCCATAATGGTTCAAAACTGGGATGCATCACAGATAAGAAATATACACAATTTGAAACAACACGTGCACGAACTATGGGAGCATTATCGAGGTTTGGACTATTTTCATAAATTAGTGCAATCGATTGGACGGCGGCTACAGGATGTGATAGATGCGGAAGGCGGTTATACAAAATATTGAAGCATAATTATATTATGCATTACGTTTAAGTCTAATGAATAGCAAAACCACCTGTATTTTTTAGTATGTTAGGTATAAGAAGATTATATTATTTTTGGATTAATGCAGTTTTATGGTTTCACTTGAGAAGTTAACCTTTTCGCCGCCATTGTCTTGATATAAAGTCAAGCTTTTCTAATATTTTCGACGCTGTAAGGCTCAAATGCAGTCGCTCAGACGCCACATAACCGAAGTAAAGTACCGATGAAAAGTGGCACTTTGATCCTGCCAAGCGGGAAAGAAAAGATCCTTATTCATGTAGCTGGTGTGAAAACATTATGAATTAGACCTTTATTGAAGTCGATTTTAAAGCCAAAATTTGATATTCAATACGATTTCATATCATTATTAAAATTAAGAACGGGCTAATCAAATATGTAAAGATATTTATGTAACAATAGGTGTATGTAATCGAAAAGTAAGCTAGATCGTAAAGTTTCTAATGTCACTGAAAATGTAAACGTATTTACGGCACATTGGCAGTAAACCTTATTCTGTAACATGCAATGTGAATCTGTTATGACACAATTTTTGTAAATGTTTTTATGGAAGACAGATTATAAACTGAAATTTGGAACATTAACTGAAAAGCAGAATCTGTCATATGAGTTGTAAGCATGTTTATGTCATGCAATGTGTAAACGTATTTAAATGTAAAGGTATTTTTGTAACACTCAACTGTAAAGGTATTTTTGACCTCGACTGTACCATCAGTTTTGTAGTCTTTTAGACTACAAAACTGATTTCAGAGTTTTTTGAAATTCATTCCCTATAGGGGTTAAACGGGGTTCAAAGTTTGTATGGAGAGCAAAAAAATTTTAAAGTAATGGATATGTAACTTCTGTTTTAGACTGTTTTAAATTGATACCATAAGGGGGACACATTCATCCCCTAAATGGACTAAAAGAAGTTGGATGTTTGTACGGGGAACAAGACAATTTTAAAGTAAGGGATCTGTGACTTCGGTTAAAAACTAGGAAACTAAATACAGCGTTTCTTAAGATTCATCCTCTACGGAGGTTAAAAAGGGTTGGAAGTATGTATAGGTCATACATAATCCGACTGCTAGCAAAAAAGTAGGTTAGGTTAAGTTAGAACCATGACCCTTACAGAAGCGAACAGCTACCAGAAATGTAGGTTAGGTTAGGTTAGAACTGGGATGCTCCCAGAACCGAAAGGTAAGTAGTAGTAGTAAGTAGGTGCGGATTATTTTGTTTATTTTAATTTTTTTTTGGTTAATCAGAATAATATTATTCTCTAACACCGTTATATGGGGACGGCGGATGGAGATGGAAAGTTCTACGTCTTTTAAGTAGCATTAGATTACGTTTGCTTTCAAAACTATTTTCAGTAATGTAGCTTTTTTTAATACGTTACGAAAAATATACAATTGAAGCTGAAATATCTGTTGATTTAAACTAATGAACTCATCGCACTGTTACCTTTTACGCTTAATCCCTGAACGGATTTAGATGAAATTTTCCGTACAGATAATTTGAGACCCTAATTTGAGGATATAGGATAGTTTTTATCTCGGAAATCATCTCTTAGGATGGTAGAACTTTGTTAAGGGCAGCGATAATTAAGGTTCCGCCCTACAATAATTTTTCTAAGACGGTAACAAGTTCTACGCGGACGAAGTCGCGGGCAACAGCTAGTCGTTACATAAAAATGTGACGGTTAAAACGCTCCGCGGCGTTACCCATAAATATATCATTACATTCATAACTATTATTCTGTGTCAGACATGTAGTGCCTCTAAATTGAATTCTGAATGCTGTAACTATCATGAGCGCTTGTTTGCGGTTGCCAAGTTTCCGTTGAATTCCCATCGATCAGTCTGCAGTGAAGAAGTACTTCAGAAGTAAGCAGGTAGTATCATGATGTCTGCCTATGCTTCAAAACTTTTTTTTTTAAATCTATAATATTATTACCTGCGAGTGGATCTCCCGCTTTATCCGGAGGATCTCATCCTTGTCCCGGTTCGTCTTCTTGGCGAGCGCCTTGACTTCTTTGTTACGATCGTTGGCGAGCCGGCTCAATATCTCCTTCTTTTCTACGTCCAGCAAATCCTGTCACAACGAAACATTTTATGTACTAGTTTACCTATATTTAATGTTGGTGCAAGCACCCGTGAATCAGCGCGAGTCATTAGTGTGCAATTGTGTCAAATTTACGCTATATTTCAAAGAAGCTAGTAGTAGTAACGTTTATATTACAGTAGTAGTACCTAACGTTTGTCATGAAATTGAATATTGATGAACTCAAACCCATAAGATACAGGTTCACACCTACTTTAGGGGTTGGGAGTTTTTGTCAAGATATGCCTGGCCTATTTGTACAAACCCTAATAGTCTAAGCTTCCTTTATGTAAAGCACTACCTTATGTACAATAAAAGATTTTTATCATTATATTTTTTTATTATACATTTAATAATAAAACAAAACAACTTTGATCAATACTGATGGGAGGAACATACATTTATAAGCAAGACGCGTCTGGAGACTGGGTGGTGGGTGTTGGATTGGTGGGTTTGGCCCTAAGCTGGCTCTCTGCACGTAGGCGTTTGGTCGCTCCTGGACTCAAGTGAGACGAGAGGACTGGTCGCCCAGCGACAAAGCAGCCCTATTTCGGGACCGCACTGCGTACCCCGATCCGAGGAGGGGCGAGTCTGTCTGCGAGTTTATTTGATTAGAACGGCAAGAGATTGTGTTGGGCCCGATGAGAGTAGAGTAGTTGTTGTTGTGGGTGTCCGGTCCCGCTGCGTGGTGCGTGGTGCGTGGTGCGTGGTGCGTGGTGCGTGGTGCGGAGCGGGGAGTACTCACGGTGAGCGCGCGCATCTGGCGCTGCTGGTCGAGCAGCACGTGCTTGTCGAGCGCGGCGTAGATGGCGCGGTGGTAGCGCAGCCGCAGCTCGCGCTCGGCCGCCGCGCCGCCCGCCGCGCCCACGCCCAAGCCTTCGTCGCTCGAGCTCTCCTCGCCGATGAGAGTAGAGTAGTTGTTGTTGTGGGTGTCCGGTCCCGCTGCGTGGTGCGTGGTGCGTGGTGCGTGGTGCGTGGTGCGTGGTGCGGAGCGGGGAGTACTCACGGTGAGCGCGCGCATCTGGCGCTGCTGGTCGAGCAGCACGTGCTTGTCGAGCGCGGCGTAGATGGCGCGGTGGTAGCGCAGCCGCAGCTCGCGCTCGGCCGCCGCGCCGCCCGCCGCGCCCACGCCCAAGCCTTCGTCGCTCGAGCTCGCCTCGCCGATGCTAAACACAACATTTATAACATATTGATTTAAACTTTTATGATTGTCATAGGTATATCATTTTTACTAAACGGAACTTTACTGAGGTCGTTGAAATCAGAAAACATCGTAATTTCAAGCCGGATGACGATTTTAAGATTTCATCTTCGTGGAATCCGATCATAAGTAAATAGCAGCATCAAAAAACATAGTCCGTTATATCACGGGACATTATTAATGTTGTGTGTCGGCCGGGTGACAACCCTAGTGTACAACTGGTTAATAAAGACTAAAAGCGGGTAGTTCGGAAAACCCGCGCAGCAAGAAGATGTTAATACCCGCTCAAGCCAGTTGTCCCGTGAACATAGATGTTACGACACATCCAAAACGTCAGAAGACCTCAGTGAGGTAAATAAATAGGTAAATTATACGCGATTAAATCCCGTTTAGCAATAATTACATTTATAACGGTTTTTTTTTTCATACTTATATGGTATGGCTTGCTAGTTCATCATTTCACATCAATCATTATCCACATAGAAAAGTTTATTTCTAGTGAAATACCCGGTTAACTGTCCATCATATCTAAATAAAATAAAGCCACGCTAACGCGGTCCGTTGTGTTCTGGATGACCTGGGAAAAAAAATGTGAAACGAAAGTGTCAGTCGCGGACACATGATACGCTCCACACTTTGGTACTGAATTACCCGGACACCAGGCGCATCTTCTTATCAACAAATTCAAATGCAAGATTTGTATAAGGACCAAATTCTTGGTCGGTAGTTAGCCTAGTTAGTTGGTAGTTAGCCATACAAACTGAAGAAGTGAAAAAAGTTCCGTTGTGACACAAAAATTAACCATACAATTTAAAACTTTCATAGAAAAATTAATTAAGTGAGTTAAGCTGGCCAATAATTGGATCCTTACCTATTTAAACAAAAACTAACTCCGACACGTGTTACTCACATATTCTTGGAAGAGAGCTTTTTGACTAGTTTGGTGCTGACGTAGGCGGACAGCGGACGCTTCTCCTTGTCGAACTTGCGCCGAAGTGCGTCGAGCTTGCGCGCCAGCTCTGCTCGCTTCTCCCGCACCACTTTGGATGACAGTAGCGCATCCAGCGTCTCCGATACAGGCTCCTCGGCGCCGCCGTTCGATTTGCACTCTACTGGAAATGTTTGACATGGTGAAGATTACCTCCATGAGTTGACATATTACGCCCTTATTCATAAAAATTAAAATGCCTCTGCTAAATAAAATGTGCTCTGTCCCATTCTTACGCACACAAATGTCAAAGTGACAGATAAAGACAAACGAACTATAACGGCATTTTAGTTAAAATTGGCTTGAAGTCCGTTTATGAATACGGCCGTTAATGTTTAGTGACAATCCATTATTCTGGTACAATCAAGCAGGTCTGTTGTTGGTAAAGGAAGTGACATAAGCACTCCTAAATGACACATTTGTTAAATCAAGTAAGGGTTCTTTGAAATCGCTTTGAAGAGTACTTTGATTTAAACTTTCACGAATCTCACCAGCGATTGAAAAAACCATAGAAGTCTAAGTAGCGCCGCAAAATGGCCCCACAGAATGGGTGCCATTTGCCATTACGCGGGGTTGGGGGCGGGTGTCAAAACGATGCCAGGCAGCCGTTTAGTTCGAACATGCGCATACCGGGTTTTAGGCACGTGTTTGGGTACAAATTTGTATGGAGTTCGCATTCTATGGTTTTTTCGTTCGCTGATTCTCACACATTATTTTTACTAAACGGGACTTAATCGCGTAAAGGATGTTGTGACACATCCGAAACGTCGGGATGCCTCAGAGAGGTAAATATATAAGTTAATTGCACGCGATTAAGTACCGTTTAGTAAAGACATAGTTTTGAAGAGTAATTTAAGGCGGTAAAACCCTGACAAGAATAGCTTGATTAATCTTTACACTCTTTCTGTTCACTTCATCTTTTGTTTTTAATATGGTGGAATTGAGGGGAAACTCTTGTTCTACTCTGTTAACGAAGCATTTCGTTTCTTTATCCATACCTGCGGGTGGCTCCGCGCCACACACGACGACTGGCGGCGGCGCGCTGTTCACTTCCGGCTCGGGTTCGCTCACGAACGGGAGTTTGATCGGGCTGCCTTCCAGTGTTGGTTGCTTCACCTACCAAAAGTATATCGACGCCAAATTATGATACAACATCATTTCAATAAAAACCGCTACTGGGCAGGTGTGTGTAGTCACCGGGTAAGTGCTGGGCCGGCGCGGCTCGTCGGTGCCCTCGGTGAGCACGGCGAGCTGGTGCTCGCGCTTGTCCAACTCGCTCTGGTACTTGATCGGGTTGGCCAGCGCCTCCGCCAGCTCCGATAGCTTGTCGGGCACGTAGTCCTGCAATTATACGATGCATTAGCAGAAATAAGTATTGATTGAGTGTAATAGTTTTAAGTGAAATTGTATATTGTGAGATAAATAAATCATATCATACCATATCAATAAAGGGGACATGACACATTGCTACAAGTACTTTTCTGGGAAATTATTTTCTAAGAGAAATTGCGGGGAAATGGATCAAAACTTTACATACAACAGGCAGCACGCGGTGCCCCAGCAGCCGCCCGTTCTCCTCGTGGGGACATGTCAGCGCTGACCTTGACTCGGACGAGCAGGAAGAGGCTGGCGGGCAGGGGCAGGCCCAGCTCGGTGCGCAGGTTGACGTGGCGGTAGCCCGGGCACAGCCCCACCACCGGCAGCACGCGGTGGCCCAGCAGCCGCCCGCTCTCCTCGTGGGGACATGTCAGCGCTGACCTTGACTCGGACGAGCAGGAAGAAGCTGGCGGGCAGGGGCAGGCCCAGCTCGGTGCGCAGGTTGACGTGGCGGTAGCCCGGGCACAGCCCCACCACCGGCAGCACGCGGTGGCCCAGCAGCCGCCCGCTCTCCTCGTGGGGACATGTCAGCGCTGACCTTGACTCGGACGAGCAGGAAGAGGCTGGCGGGCAGGGGCAGGCCCAGCTCGGTGCGCAGGTTGACGTGGCGGTAGCCCGGGCACAGCCCCACCACCGGCAGCACGCGGTGGCCCAGCAGCCGCCCGCTCTCCTCGTGGGGACATGTCAGCGCTGACCTTGACTCGGACGAGCAGGAAGAGGCTGGCGGGCAGGGGCAGGCCCAGCTCGGTGCGCAGGTTGACGTGGCGGTAGCCCGGGCACAGCCCCACCACCGGCAGCACGCGGTGGCCCAGCAGCCGCCCGCTCTCCTCGTGGGGACATGTCAGCGCTGACCTTGACTCGGACGAGCAGGAAGAGGCTGGCGGGCAGGGGCAGGCCCAGCTCGGTGCGCAGGTTGACGTGGCGGTAGCCCGGGCACAGCCCCACCACCGGCAGCACGCGGTGGCCCAGCAGCCGCCCGCTCTCCTCGTGGGGACATGTCAGCGCTGACCTTGACTCGGACGAGCAGGAAGAGGCTGGCGGGCAGGGGCAGGCCCAGCTCGGTGCGCAGGTTGACGTGGCGGTAGCCCGGGCACAGCCCCACCACCGGCAGCACGCGGTGGCCCAGCAGCCGCCCGCTCTCCTCGTGGGGACATGTCAGCGCTGACCTTGACTCGGACGAGCAGGAAGAGGCTGGCGGGCAGGGGCAGGCCCAGCTCGGTGCGCAGGTTGACGTGGCGGTAGCCCGGGCACAGCCCCACCACCGGCAGCACGCGGTGGCCCAGCAGCCGCCCGCTCTCCTCGTGGGGACATGTCAGCGCTGACCTTGACTCGGACGAGCAGGAAGAGGCTGGCGGGCAGGGGCAGGCCCAGCTCGGTGCGCAGGTTGACGTGGCGGTAGCCCGGGCACAGCCCCACCACCGGCAGCACGCGGTGGCCCAGCAGCCGCCCGCTCTCCTCGTGGGGACATGTCAGCGCTGACCTTGACTCGGACGAGCAGGAAGAGGCTGGCGGGCAGGGGCAGGCCCAGCTCGGTGCGCAGGTTGACGTGGCGGTAGCCCGGGCACAGCCCCACCACCGGCAGCACGCGGTGGCCCAGCAGCCGCCCGCTCTCCTCGTGGGGACATGTCAGCGCTGACCTTGACTCGGACGAGCAGGAAGAGGCTGGCGGGCAGGGGCAGGCCCAGCTCGGTGCGCAGGTTGACGTGGCGGTAGCCCGGGCACAGCCCCACCACCGGCAGCACGCGGTGGCCCAGCAGCCGCCCGCTCTCCTCGTGGGGACATGTCAGCGCTGACCTTGACTCGGACGAGCAGGAAGAGGCTGGCGGGCAGGGGCAGGCCCAGCTCGGTGCGCAGGTTGACGTGGCGGTAGCCCGGGCACAGCCCCACCACCGGCAGCACGCGGTGGCCCAGCAGCCGCCCGCTCTCCTCGTGGGGACATGTCAGCGCTGACCTTGACTCGGACGAGCAGGAAGAGGCTGGCGGGCAGGGGCAGGCCCAGCTCGGTGCGCAGGTTGACGTGGCGGTAGCCCGGGCACAGCCCCACCACCGGCAGCACGCGGTGGCCCAGCAGCCGCCCGCTCTCCTCGTGCGCCGCGATACGGATCATCGCCAGCTCCGGCAGCACCACCTGAAGAACATCAGTTTACAATTTAGTACAAAACGAATCGACGAAGCGGCTGAAATCGGAAAAAGGACACCAAGTTGGACTTCAGTGTTAGTCATCTCATCTGTTGTGTGTTAGTCTCAATTACGATATCTGACGTTCAGAGAAATCCCCAAAACAGACCTGTGGTTATAGTCCGCTGGCCGGCTGCAAAAAACCCTACCTGATAAAAAACGGAAAATACCTCAGAGTAGGTAGTGGTAGCTGACTTTTAGTAGCTCTTGGTCGGCCGCGGCTTAACGTGGCAAATTTTGCGCAAATGGCAAAGTGGTACAAAAATTCATCAAATAAAATCTAATTGAAAAATAGAATGAAACGTGTATGGTAGAATAGAAGCCTTTGAGGACATTAGAAAAAAAATGGTCGACCAAATCCTGTGTTGGCAGGTTCCTGTGTCCGACCGAATTTGTGGTACCATGTGACAACTGCATTTTACCTTATCGAAAAATTCAATGAAATAAACGGATTATAATTGCTGAATTACACCTGTTGACGTATGTCTTGGTCGGCCTCACCTTAGCCTGACAGTTTTTGCAGTCTGACCACATTTATGAAAAAAAAAAAACAATATTGAAAATATGATTTCTTCATTGCTACTGAACTAAAATTTATATAATCATATTTCCTAGTGGGTAGTGACGCTGCCTACGAAGCTGAAGGTCCTGGGTTCGAATCCCGGTAAGGACAAATATTTGTGTGATGAGCATGAATATTTGTTTCTGGGTCTTGGATGTTTTCTATGTATTTAAGTATTTATATCAATTAAATATATCGTCGTCTAGTACCCGTAACACAAGCCTTATTGAGCTTACTATGGGGCTAGTGCGATTTGTGTAAGATTGTCCCCTTATATTTATTATTATTATTTATTAATAAAATATTGAAAATGTTTTTTTTTTTCAATGCTTAAACTAATAATGCTAACTTTAATAAGTTAGATGTTCATAATATAGTCAAGACCATGCCGACCTATAAAGCCAGCAAAAAATAATGCCACCCGCCTATTTTCATTCAAACAACCTAACTGAACAAGGTCATAAATAAATAAGTGTGTGGTGGGATTAGATGGCTTTACTGAAACAAAACATTGAGTTAAAATGTTTATTCTTAAATCTAAATTATACAATAACGCTTTTAAATTGTTTTCAAGACAGTTGCTCGTAACGTATCTCTTATTGTGTCGCTTTTAGGCTTATAATCCTGGATATTAAACACGCGTGTTTTATAACATTACGACACTTGTGTGTTATGGTTATATCCCGATTAAGTCACGTTGGCACCTAGCAGCAAGATGTATACATGCACACGGTGCATTCTTAGATTAACCGGGTTGTACAGAATGTACAGCTTTTAAAAAAAAATCTCGGCAAAGGGATTCTTACTCGACTAAACAAATTAGGTAAATCCTTTTTGTTAATTAATTGACTATTTCTTTTTGGATATAATATAGAAACGTTTAATTTAGTAAAACTATTCACTTTTGACAACATTTTACATGAATTAATAAAGATATCATTTTAAGACGAAAATATTTAGTTTATTTTTAAATGTTGGCTGTTTAGAGATTTCATCTAATGCTCGCGCACTGTGCAAACTTCACGAAGAAAAACTGTTGCGCGTCATTATAGGTTATTTCACAGATATTTGTAAACATTGTTAATGCGTGTTTGGTTATTAACAAAAATGTTGACTCGTGGTGACTAGAAAAGTGATAAAAAGAATGGATGCCACTGGAAATTCTTGGCGATGTATACAACATGTGAGTTAAAACCTGTTGCCATAAATAATTAAAGAAAATAACTTGGCAGGCCTATAAAATTTTCATCTTATGAAAAGGATTTTCTCCTCGCAAAATGTGTTGAAAAACGTCGTATGAAACGCGTGAGCTTTGATAATTACATCCTCGGCTCTCTTATCACGCTCACCTGCGGCTCGCGTGATAATTCCGTCTCTGATGTAGGTAATTATCAACATACCTCACTTGTATCACAATGTACTATTATCTTTTTATATTATTGTTACGACGGCGGGGTCAATAACAGTTTTGCTGTAATAATGACACGCCGTCAAGGTATTTCAAAATTCGGCGTGTTGTCACAAGACACAGTTGGTCCGGCGGTGGTTCGGACTGCAGCCTTAGAGCCGATGTACCCGGGTTCGAGACCAGCGACCCACATGCACTTTTTGTATGTTTTAAACTTATAGTGAGTACATTTTCGGAACGCCGAGTAGCATGGAATATTCTAGAGAAAATAAGTGAATAGAACATTCGATACCTACTTACGAAAACTTATAGACAGATAGATGTATGGGCTTGGAATATTCGAGAAACGGGGGCTAAGCACGTTTATCTGGAAAAGCCCATGCTACTCAAAACAAATGAGTAATAAAATGAACAACGACATGAAAATCGAAATTAAGGTCTAGAGCAATCGGCAAGGGGTATATAAAGTTCACGGTACAAGACAGTTTTGAGTGAGCAGCATAGAAGAAGAAGAAGAAGAAGAACAGTGGAAACAAGTGGTGAATAGTGAAGTGGTCTAGTGCAAAGTATCAGTGAAGTGTAGCTGTGTCAGTACTAGTGGGCGCGGACTCAGTGAACTTGTGTGTGTTAATTGAGTCAGTGTTAGTACAGTCAGCGTCATATAGTTAGTAGTAGCCAAGGTAGCCAAATATTTCGGTACACGTCGTTATTACTGTAAGAATAAGGGTGTGTTACGAAATATTTGGCTACTCTGGCTGCTACTAACTATATAACGCTGACTGTACGTGTGGACTCAGTGGACTTTGCCCTGTGTAAATCGCCGAATAAATCTACTGTAGTGCTAAAGGTGGCATTAACTCTATCCTGAACCTCCCGAATTTATGAAAGCTGTTCGTAATATTTTTTGTTTTAAAGGTGCTCCAACATGGGCGAGACCTTAAGTACGAGGTTTCATCTATTTGGTTTGGGTTGTTCCAACTGAACTGAGACCCTAGTTATTTATTTAGTTAGTTGTACTGGTAAAGTGTGCGGATCTAGGCTGCCTGGAGCAGCCCGGCTGGCAAGGTCGCCATAAAGTGTGCGGCGTTCAGGGTAGATAATGACAACACAAGACTTGAGTAATAACTGTCTATTAGAGAAAATACATGGCCTTTTATAGTAAATAGATTCCTTTGTTCTAACAGATAACAGATGGGATGGAAATGCATGCATAGGTACAAAGTACAAGGTGTGCGCTCACATATTTTACAGGAATGCGTGTCTTACATTGCTATGATTTATTATTTAATTACATATAGAAAATAGGTATTTATTGTCTATCAGCTGTGCATCAGCTATCCACACTACACTGGGCATTTTCCACAAGTCCACATCCAGTGTGCCTGTTTTGCGTGAAAACGGTGGGGCAGCGCTACTCTGTTTCTGGAGACCCTAGGTGCTTTTTCTGTATACTTTTTTTTTACTTTCTGCTTGCAGTCCAGTAGAATATGATTAGTCGTTTTGTGACTTGGCAATCACACAATAGTTACTGCATATTAGTTTTAGGTATGCAAAAATCTATAAATGCAGTACAGTTGTGTGATTGCCAAGTTGCAGACTTTTATTTAGCTAGCAAATAAAGAATAATAAGAATGCCTGAGACTTGGTACTACGAAATATCTCAACTTTTTACTGTGGAAGAGTTTCGAGACTAGGCCTCTTTTTTACATGGAATGTTTTTTTTATGGGATATTAGTTTTCATATAGCGTTTTCATACGTCAACAGGTTTAATTCAGCAATTATAATCCGTTTTTTTTTTCATTAAATTTTTCGATAAGGTAAAATGCAGTTGTCACGTGGTACCACAAATTCGGTTGGACACAGGATTTGGCCGGCCCCTTTTTTTCACTGTCGAAGGCCTCTCTCTAACCTACCATACAAGTTTCATTCTATTTTTCGATGTTTTTTTTTTATATTTTTTTACCTCTATTTTGCCATTTGCGCAGAATTTGCCAAGTTAAGCCGCGGCCGACCAAGAGCAAAACTGTTTTTTTTAAATCAGGTAGGGTTTTCCGCAGTCGGCCACCGCACTATAAGAAACGACTATTCATCCGATTTCTACTAAAATGGATATTTAAGTGTCTGAGAGATCTCCAAAACAGATATGTAGTTAGAAACAGAAGAAAACTGGTGGCCGCTATTTCGAACTTATTTGTTAATCATCCGATTTCTTTTAAAATTGATATCTGAGTGGTCCGGGAGATCTCCAAAAGAAATCTGTGATTAGAAATGGAAAAACGTGCCAGCCGCTATTTCACACTTTTTTGTTAATTACCCGATTTATTTTCCATACCAATCTTGTTAGTACAAATCCCACCAAAAACATAAATGTGAAAATGGGAGCCATTAAGAATATGCGTGATTGTGAACTTCGCCGACAAAAGAATTGAGACATAAATTCCCAGCTCAGTAGATAATCCATAAAATGTATTCAAGAACGTTCCTCTTCGCTTTGAACTTGGCTGGACACTCTACCGCGTGTCTAGATCTGACCTCGGATAGGAACGATAGCGAGCTGCAGATGGTGAGACAGTAGGTACCTTCTTAAAGACGAAAGGCTCCTCCCCGTAGACCGGGTTGATCCCGTTGTTAGGCGCGACCCTGGTGCGGAACTTCTTGCGCACGGTGTCGGCGGGCAGCCCGAACATGTCCACCTCCACGTAGGTGCCGCAGCGCTTGTCGGTGAGCAGCTGCCCGGACAGCACGCTCACGGCCAGCGAGCCGGCGATGATGCCGTCCACGGTGCTCTCGGCGAACGGGTCCAGGCGGCGGTCCTGCCAATCATGACAATTATTATTGCTACATTTCATCTATGTACAGTATTATTTGTATTGCTATAATAAGGGCGTAGACACACTAAATAAAATAATCGATAATGTCATATTTACTCGAAAAAGGATTAAAAATGTAGTCAAATGGAGAAAAAATCAACGCAAAAGGTTAAGGGTCACAGCTCACTAGACCCACCCGGCACGCGCACCGCATCGCCTCGCCATACTACGTTACGTTAGCGACTGGCGTCGCTTAATAATCACGAAGTTAAGTGTCCAAAGTTTTAAGAAGGGTTCTTGATCTGTTCCTTTTCGCCAAACGCAACTTCATATGAAACGATGACGCTTGTAGATTGTGACGTCACTATAAACGGCGACGTACCGCGCCCCGTCGTGTGCGACGCCGCCGTCGCCTCGGCCCCCCGGCAGCCTCGTGTAATGTGACGTCACACACCGTAAAATGGCGAGAGATTCGGGACGAGGCTTGAGGGGGGGGGGGGGGGGGAATGCCGTAGTGCGAGACTGGCTGCGCCATTCGAGTTAGCAAGGAAAAGGGTGCAAACACCATGCAATCCGCGGCGCTTACCCGTGCGGCCGACACACACGCGCTAATTTGCAAGTGAAATAGTTTACTTCTGTCGCTACGGTATTCGTCGATTCGAAATGTCAAAATAATCAAGTTTTCACTTCTGCCGGCACTTCCGGAGTGCAACCCGGTCTTTTTTTTGTCTTCTTTCTTTTGGAGTAATAATAATTTTCGAGTCTACACCCCTATTTATCTAGTTGTCAGCTAACTGTGTGTTGCATAGATTCTAGCTATCTTTAAATCCTGCCACTAAATTTCAATACGGGATAGACATGCCATCAAATCAACATTAGCATTTATTGGAACTGTAACTTAATAATATTGACTTTCAATTTTGTTTCTTTACCAAACCATCACTACCATGAACAAAACAAATAATGACAATAGAGCCGAATATCGTACAGTGGGATCGAAAAGTCGGCCTGGCTGAAGTCAGAAGTCAGGTAGGTGTTACATTTCATTCATGGATTTTATTATAATCGTATAAGCTAGTTATTTCTAAAAATATAAAATTAAAATCCGTACCTTCCGTCTCATGAACTCGGGTTTGAGTAGGTACCCACACCGGCGGTTGTATTCGAAGGTGCCCAGGTTCAACTGCATCGCCAGGTCCAACGTCTGGTAATTGAGCGCCACCAGCTGACAGCCCGCGTTCCAGAACACCTGGGACCAACGACGTTTTACATTTACAAAGGTACCATTAGAAATTTAAAAGGGTACCACAATATATACACTAGAATGTAATCATTCAATTTTAAAGGGCTCAGTGAAATTGCCACTGAAGACATAACAGTAATCAAAATTCAAAATGGCGGCCACCAGACGCCATATTGTGAAAAAGAAAGAAAAAAATGTAATTTTAATAATTTCTTAGTTAACACGTTCGCAACCAAGAACCCGCCTAGCGGGCACTCGTGATTTATGCTCAGTAATTTTTGCTCGGTAAATTTTACTGAGCCCGCTCGGCGGGCAGTAGTATGAACTTACACGCCTGGCGAATTATTTCGGTTTCTGGTGAATTGTTCCATTTTAGTCCGGTTGTGAAAGTGTTAAGATAACAGTTTAGGATTTATAACGATTTAAAGTTGGCTAAAGAACAAATATTTGGAGAGCTTTATTCTCGGTAAGGATTGAATCCAGTGAGCTAGTTCTGGTATCAAATTGTAGCAATTTTAGTCTAAGAAACAAACGTGTAGATTTTTATTTAAAGACCGCATAAAATAAGCGCGTACATTTCGTGGTTTTTTCGAGTGCTGCAAAGTTATCACAGGTCTTTCGAAGCTGCAAACTTGGATATACCAGTAGGTAGTGGTCCTAACCACATATAAAAAATCACAACTAGCTGTTAGCTTGCGATTTTAGGGACTTTTCTGGTCAAATATGACTGGCCTATAAATTCAATAAAGAAAACTGTACCTGCGGCATGAAATTGGACGAGTCGAAGCGGGTTCCGGCGGGATATACTCGGGACAGTTGGTTTTTGTTGTAGTTCACGAACTCGATCGGTCGCTCTTTCAGCAGGGCGGTGGCTTGCTTCTCGTCGAATGATGACATCTCGTAGAAACGGCCTTTTTCTGCAAACAGATATTCAACATATAATATATGTTCTATATGCACAGTAATTACAATGCGATTAAAAAAACTTTAAATGGCATAAATGAGTTGAAAATTAGACGTTTCCCGAGTATTTTCGTAAGTTTTGTTTATATACAAATACAAATAACTTTATTGCCCAAACACGATACAAAACAATAATACAGAGCAAAGGATAGGTAGATATTAAAACTAATTAATACTAATTTCACTACTAACTAGAGATTGTACAGTTACATGAGACACATTTACTGTTATATCATGTTGGCCATGGGTACCAACCTCAGCGTATGCTGGGCTTAAGCCCAGCGCTGGTTTTCTGTTTGGCCCCTTATAAGGGTTGTAATGATAATTCATGAGTGCGTATGCGCTGTGCTAATTTGACGTTGGTACAAAACTAAACTAAAATACAATTAATGCGTTAAATCGGTTAATGCTACCAATTAATGTATTTACTTGTAGTTTTGTGTGTTGTATGCAATGTACCTAAAAGTGGTTCATGTGTGTGTGTGTGTGTGTGTGTGTGTGTGTGCGTGTGTGTGTGTGTGTGTGTGCGTGTGTCTGTGTTTGAGAGTGTGCATGTTTAGGTATAAAGAGGTATAAAAATAGGTATATCAATAGGCTCAGGCGTAAACAAATAAACAAACATTGGTAGGCATAATTATATATTATCTTATCCGTGCGTACGTAGATACCTATACGGGTATTCATGAATTCCAACTAGCTCCCCTCTGTACATTAAGAAGATGCATTTTCACTATTTTTTTAAAACTATTTAAAGACATGGGTTCCCGTAGAGGAGGTGGAAGATCGTTCCAAATCTTCGACGCGGAAAACTTGAAACAACCTCTAAAGAATTTAGTTTTATGCTGAGGCAGTACCAATTCTGTTTCCCTACTACTTCTGAGTGGCCTTGTGCGAACATCTTTTACCCATTTCAATTCGTCATACAGATATTTGGGTTTAGCGTGTTCTTTTACCTTACGGATTGTAAAAGCTACATGTAAATGTCTTCTATTGTCCATATTAAGAATCCCCTTGCTGTTTAGGTGTGGTGTGATGTGCGATCGCTTTGGAATGCTATAACAAAAACGCAGACAGGCATTTTGAACACGCTGTATGGCTTTTTTTGTTGTCCCTAAAAGCCTGGGGCCGTAAACAATGTCACCATAGTTAAAGTGGGAAAGAATAAGGGATTCCATGAGGATTAATCTTATTTCTTCGGATAGGTATTTGCGAATGTGGTACAGTGTTTTGATTTTGTAAAAAGCATTACGTATCTTAATGTTAATGTGTTCCACGAAACGCATTTCGCCGTCGAGCAACATACCTAAATTCTTTGCGTTTTCTACTCTTAATACTAATTCATTATCAATATGTAATGATGGGGTTTGCTTAATAATGTTTTCGCGCTGCCACCTGTTACCCATGACTATAAATTGCGATTTGGAAGGGTTCAGTACCAAGTTATTTTTTTTCGACCACTCTGCTATTGCCCTAAGGTCTTCATTGATCTTACCTGTCGCAGACTTGACTTCGTGGGGCATGAAAGCATGGTAAAGCTGTGTATCGTCAGCGTATAAATGGACATGACAGTGTTGTAAGTTTGTCACTAGATCTGCTGTGTATAAAATAAACAATAATGGACTTAAAATGGAACCCTGCGGTGTGCCTCGGCTGACGGTTTTAACTTCAGATTTGACCAATGTGCCCTCTGGAGTCTGTATTTCGACAAACTGTTTCCTATCGGTGAGGAACGATTCAAACCATCGTATCGAAGGTTGGGTTAAACCATAGAAAGCCATTTTTGACAGAAGCAATGAGGTATTGAGGCAGTCAAAGGCACGGGAAAAGTCTAGCAGAACAAGTATCGTTCCCATTCCTTTATCTGCAGCAGAGTGACATCAGCTCATCAGCTAGTAACTTTGGCCAAAGCGGTCGCTGTACCATGCTTCCCACGGAACCCCGATTGTACTGTCGGTAGAATTTGATTTCTTTCTAAAAACTTTGAGAGTTGTTCACAGACAATCTTTTCTATTATTTTAGAAAGTATGGGAAGTATGCTGATTGGACGGAGGTCTTTGTAGTTGTCAATTATACTGGATTTTGGAATAGGGTTAACCTTAGCAAGTTTCCAGTCCGCCGGGAATATACCAGATTGAATCGAATGGTTAATAATATGGGTAATTACGGGAAGGGTGACGTGTAGTGTGAGTCGTATCATTTCAATTGATATGCTGTCATGTCCACTTGCGTTAGTTTCTATGGAGGAAATGATTTTGTCTACTTGTTTTTCGGAACAAATTTCGATGTCAAACGTAGATTTCTTTGACGCCCGTCTTTCAAAGAAGTTTTTTGTTCCCAAGTCTGTGTCTGAATTTCCTGGCAATTCTAGAAAGAAGTCATTAATATTATCTGGCTTGCATAGATGTTCTGGAATCAATGGCCTATCGTTTCCACTTATGGCTGCAGAATTTTTAAGCTGACTCCACATTTGCCTGGGATTACGCCGGTTTTTATTTACGTAGAAAGAGAAGTAAGCTGTCTTTTCACGTTCCAGCGCACCAGTCGTGAAGTTTCTCAGGCTTTTATAGTAATCCCTATGTGATTGTTTCTTTGTTTTGCGAGATCGAATTAAGGCCGAGTCCCGCAACCTCATCATTATTTTAATTGTATTGGTGATCCACGGGTAGGATTGACAATCGATACGTATTTTACGCACGGGCGCATGTTTGTCAAACAATGACGTAAGTAGTCCGTTAAACAACATTACCTTTTCATTAACCCTGTCAACGTTTTTAATTTTGAACCATTCTAGCTGGTTAAGATCCGATTCAAAAATATCCTTGTCTCCTATATATAGGTAATGGAAAAATAATTTATTTTCAAAATTCGTATTGAAGCATTTATAGGGTGTCGAGGGCCTAATGTATGCATAGGACTCAGAGTCCTTATTTTGGGACTTGTTTCTTAAACTATTCTTAGTGCACATAATCAATCAAGTCGAAATCCTTAATTGTTTGCTATCAGATCATAAGAGAATAGTAATCCAGGCAGCCTTTCATACAAATAGAACATACTTCATCGCCTTAAAAAGTCCCCAAATCAAAGGAGACATGGCCGTAGTTGGGGTTAGTAGTTGACTACCGCGGAGACATGTGCAAGTGATTCCGCGCCTCGCCGCCGGCTTCTGCGCGACACTTGGTGTGTTTTTACTAGCGACTAGGCAATGTAAAGTATGTAAGGAGCAGGACTCACTCTCCGCGCTCTCGAAGGAGCTGAAGTGCACGGGCTGCACGTAGTTGACCAGCGCGGAGATCTCCGCGCCGGCGTGCGTCTCGCGCTCCTCGCCGCCGCCCTCGACGCCGCCCGCCTCCTCCTCGCCCGACGACGACTCCGACTCCGACGACGACGACGACTCCTTCGAGCTTTGACGGACCAGCTGTAACAACGCAACACCTTCCAATATACAACTGATGCGAACGAACCATGAAATAATAATTAGTAGCCGTGCCCGCACAAGTACCGGTGGCCCCCCATCAAGTTTTATACTACACTCTTCAAAAAGTGTCTATGTCTATACCAAAATTCATCAATATTGCGAAATAGCTTAGGCGTTAAAAGGTAACAGATAAATACAGATTTACTTCCGCATTTATAATATTAGTATGGATTCAGGAAAGTAGTGTTGTTCTACTACAATGATTTTCGTGTCGTAGATTGGTTTCGAGTAAAACATCGTGAGGAAACCGGTCAAACCCCAATAAGATCTAGTTTTCCCTCTGGCTTGGAAGGTCAGATGGCAGTCATCTTTCTTAAAAGCTTTCGTAAAACTAGTACCTATGCCAAATCTTGAGATTAGGTGTCAAAGCAGACCCCGGTCTCCTTTAGGGGCACAACCGGGAACAACGCTAGGCGGATGATGAGATTGATTTCGTGTTTCTTCTGGTACTTTAGTATGATCTTATAAGATTGTCACCCAGTTTGCCTGTTGCAAGTGAGTGTATAAGTGTACTCACGGCATGCGACACGTCTCCGTTCCCTTGCACGGGCGGCTCCGGCCGCTGCTCGCTCTCCTCGGACGCCACGGAGTCCTCCTTCTTGTGGTGGTGGTGATGTTTCTTCTTGTTCTTTATTATGATCTTGTTGCGAAGCAGCAATGGCGGCGGCAGCTCTCCTCCTAGAATTTACAATTATCAAGATGTAGGTACTTTATGCTATAGCGTTAAATTGAAAAGTAAATTTATTTTCTTTTCTTTTATAGAACAAACAGCAACATATTAAAAACGTGCTCTGGGCTAGCACAGCTACTTTCGCGATGCGACACGATACGAGAAAATCTACCCGCCTCTTTCTAATTTGAACACGGCGAATGAGACAGAGCGCACTTGGCAACAAGTTGTACTAACGATATTTTCGCCGCGCTAGGCGCCTAGCCGTGCGTTTCGAGTTCCACCAAACAGGTCTTTTTAATTTTATGGTTCAATCTTCATTGATACGAACCAGAAACTTATTGCGTTACTAGCTGCCCGGGCCGGCTTCGCACGGATTACCCGTTTTCCCGTAAGAATAGTAATAGTAGCCTATGTTCATCAGGGATAATGTCGGCTTCTAATGGTAAAAGAATTTTTCAAATCGGTCCAGTAGTTTCGGAGCCTATTCAATACAAACAAACAAACAATCAAATCTTTCCTCTTTATAATAGTGTTCTACAATTGGGAAAAGAGATGCCACGGTGATCAGCGCCATTTCATCAATAACCTATATAAACAAAACGAAATTTGAAAGTCAATTAGTGAATTATACAGTGAGTCGTGTCGTTCCATAAAATTAATAACGTGGCTATCACGAGAATTCATTCCAACATTGTCTCTCTGAAATAACATTCATAGTTTTGCCGGGCAAAATCTGCGTTGAATAATGAAGTCCCAGTTTCGTGTTTATAAAGTAAACGTTCTGAATTTTGTGTAAAATAACACCGACCTATAATACAATAGGCGGACGTTCCAGGTTTTCCAGGTGTAATGAAAACGGAGATCTAAATGTTAAAACGGAAGATTATCGCTTAAGAGTCCGCAGTAAGCTCGATTCTCCATACAAACGTAGTTACGCTCTCATTTTAAAACTAAAGGGTGAGTACTATTAAATTGTCGCTAAAATTTTCCGTTCTATTTTTCTGACCTTGCAACCTGTTTTGATAAAACTTTTCAGATATGAAATTTAAAACTTTGTTTCATCTTAGGTTTAAAAAGAACCATTTATTTGTTTGTATCCGTCAAGATGTCATCAAGAGAAAAAAGCGTTCGCGAATTAATTCTGCAAAAATTTTTAGTAAATCCCAATGTATCTACTTCGGAGCTTGCGAAATCGTGCCATACAAGTCAGAGAACAGTGCCAAGGACCCTAAAAAGGTTAAAACAAGGTTTAACTACTGAAAGAAAGTTGCGAGAGGGTAATCCGACAAGAAAACGGAACAAAAAGTTAAGAGTCAAGGGTGTGTAGGTTATTTGATCAAAATCCAGCAATCTCTTCTCGAGATGTGGCCGAAAAAGTTGGTACTAGTCAAACAAATGTACAGAAAATAAAAATAAAGTGCGGTATTTCTTCTTACAAAAAGCAAAAAGCCCCGAAAAGAACGGTAGAACAATATAAAAGAGCAGTTAGACGCTCTAGATTACTGTACACCCTGTTAGTTCAAAATACAGGTTGCTTAATTATTGATGACGAAACTTATGTAAAGGCTGATTTCAAATCGATACCAGGAAATCAATACTATTCTTCTCGCAACGTCCCGGGTCTGCATGAATCAGAAAAAGTAATTCCAGTGGAAAAATTCGCAAAAAAATTCCTCGTGTGGCAAGCGATATGCCAGTGCGGCATGCGGAGTTCGCCCTTTGTAACCATTGGTACTGTCAACACGGATATTTATATATCCGAATGCTTGAAAAAAAGATTATTACCGCTCATAAAAAAGCACATTTCTTCGACATTCTTCTGGCCCGATTTAGCGAGCTGTCACTATTCATCCCGAGCTTTAGAGTGGTATAACCTGAATTCTGTCGATGTAGTACCGAAGAATACTAATCCGCCAAATTGCCCTGAACTACGGCCGATAGAGAAATACTGGGCAAATATTAAAACAAACTTGCGTAAAACGTGCCAGCCGGCCACATCATTACCTGATTTCAAAAAAAAGTGGATGAAATGTACTAAGCTGATCACAAATGATTCTGTGCAAAATTCTATGAAACGCGTCAAGAGTAAAGTTCGAAAATTCTCTCATCGTGCTCTGATCAAAGAATAAAATTGTGCTAACGGATCTATTTTATCTTAAACTTTATTATAATAAAGAACTTTGACTAACTTGTATGTTATTTCTTTTTAGTAAACTTGAATTGAAAAGGCGACATTTTAATAGTACTCACCCTTTACGTGTTGGATTGTAACGAAACTTTGCATATACAATGACATGAGGTATATCTATGTCTGTACAGTACGATTACTGTTAGTTAACCACTGACAGATGGATTGCCTTCATTTAATTTTCAACTTTAATTTCATACAAATAAAGCATTTTTCAGAATACTGTTACCCACATCTACCGATTTAGTAATAACTATTTTATTTGTATAAGATTAAAGTTGAAAATTAAATGAAGGCAATCCATCTGTCAGGTCTTAACTAACAGTAATCGTACTGTAATTCGTTTATGTAGCTTCAGATACCATAGTAAAAAAAAAATAGAGCGAATTTAAATTTTTCATACAAAACTTGTTTTTGCTGTATTTCGTTTGTTTTATAAACTGGAAGCATATAAACTAATTACAGACATAGATAAACCTCATGTCATTGTATATGCAAAGTTTCGTCACAATCCAACACGTAGTTTTAAAATGAGAGCGTAACTACGTTTGTATGGGAAGGTGAAATTCGTCTGAGCTTACTGCGGACTCTTAATTGAGTAGGTGGTGCAACTTCAAATCAAAACCACCACTTACGATGAGATAGTTTCCCACACGTTTAGAACGTCGTTAAACGAAATGATCACTGGAAATAAGACACGGCGCAGTCATAAACCTTAATCCGGAAACCCACATTAAAACGAACTGATGTAATATCGTTATAATTTTTAACGTAAGCTTGCGTGATTGCCTGATAGGAGATATACCGCTTCATTCATAGCAACGACACCTTTCATATTTATTACAAAAGAAGACTAACGCGTCCGAAAATATCACGTAACCGTTAGGAAAGCAGTAATCGACACCGTTTAAAGCAAACAAATGTCAGCTGTCCTAGAGTGCTGCATAAAAATAAATCATAAAATCCCATTAGTGAGATTGATCTGCAGCGCGAATGAATCAGCGTAAAAATAAATTATTTCAATAGCGCGCTGCAATCGGCACGGGAACTTTCCTGAAATGCGAATTTCTCGTTAGCATCAAACAATGCCCGCCGAGGTTCTTCCTTCAATTACGTGACTACCCAATCATAAAAATGCTCTTTCGTAAAAACAACGAATCGTTTAATATTTAAAGATATCTCAACATAAAAAGTCCCTTTGAACTGAACATTTAGATGTTCAATATTTTATGACCGATTCATGAATAGTGATCACGTAATAAATAATTTAGTTTCAACATAAATATTTTAGTTAAAGTATGCCCGGCTACGTTGAACATTCTCATAAAAGTATTGGAAGTCAACCACGTTTGAACACATCGATAACATGAGTATAGTCAGCTTCTATTAGTTTAAGATATTGGCATTTCACCTCCTTTTTTATTCTCGAAGCCACATCGAAACACAAAAAAAAACGAAAAGTGACGCAAACCATGTTAAATGTTCAAACTGGTCAAACTGATGGACACTTGTCGAATCAGGAAAGTGAACTATTACATTATAACGACAATGTTCCAAAGATCAAGTACTTCTAATGTTCACTAAGCAGTGGTCTCAATAAATTTGTGTCTTACTTTCGACCGGCATTACGTGACATGTGACAAGGATAAGGCGTGTAATATTTTACTACCTGCATCTATAGACGAAGCAGGCTTTTCAAGATAACACTGCTGCTCGTAAAAATACCAATATTAGACATAGGTAGTAAATTTCGCAGTTTAGTTAATACAGGAAGCCACCATCTCGTTTAAATATCTAGCATAATATATTGATCCATCACCCTGCCTACTAGTGTTATCCCGTTTTTAGTTTCAATACAAAGTAAAATTTTAATGGTAACGAATCGTATACGATACTATGCTGGATTTTAAAAATATTTTTAAAAATATTTAGTTTCTAAAAGTCTTTTCAATTTCTACAAAGTGAAAAATTTTGGCTTTTTTTCGATTAGTCGACCTACACGGCTCGTCGCATATATTGTATTAAATACATCCCAACGTTTCAAGCTCTGCTTTTATTTTATAGGAAATTACAGTATAAATTCGCAGATCTAATTACAAAATATTTACAAATTAGTATATAAATAAAGTATAATGATGCCAAATTTACAAGTGCTACCAAAACCCGAATCAGCGCAGCCCACTTCCACGTGGTCTTGTTTGTCCTACCCCTAGAGCGTATATAAAAGCCCGCGGAGCCAAAAGCGAGTTTCTGGCGGGAGCAAGGGCGGAGGGCGGGAGACTTGAGTCCCAGAACCGAAAGCGGGGCTCCGTCGAATTTAGGAAATTATTTTACTATATTTAGGTTAGCAATGATTTATTAGGATAGCATTTTCTTTAATAGGATAGTAAGATGTTATAATTTGGGTTATTATTTCACATTAAAATTGAAATAAAATTTTGGTGATCATTTACTATTTTTGGGTTAGGAATGATTTATTAGGATAGCTTTTTCTTTAATAGGATAGCAAGATGTTATAATTTGGGTTATTATTTCACATTAAAATGGAGATTCAATTTTGGTGATCATTTACTATTTTCGGCAGTAAAAAGTGTTTTTTTGGCGTTAGATTTTACTATATCTGGTGATCCGTTAAACATGCCACATATGCTAAAACCACACTCATATTTTAAGTCCTCTCATTATGGACCAGTTGCATAAACTACTGTTATGTAAACCTTTTTATTTGACGTGAAAATTCTTTGTTGTATAACGGTTTGATGTGCGCGTGACATGTAATCGGAACGGAGTGTAGAATAAACGGGTCGAGACAGTGTTTACCCGGCGCGATCGCGGGCAGAGTAAACATCAGGTGTCTGGGCTTCAATTAGTTTAATCGTACTTTCCACCCGCGCGATCACAGGAAATGCCAATTCAACGTACATTCACACCCTTTCTCTTACATTTTCATTGACAGCGTCATTAAAATTCTAAGTGTACACGTTTATAAGTGGTTTTAATACACGTCAAACATTACGAGTGCTGAACGAAACAGGCGGCTGTCAATCCGCGTGACGAAAGTAAACCAATGCTAAAATGGCCTGTCACCGAATAAATTAAAAACGCGGTGACGTCAATGTTGTTCCAATATGAGCTTACCTGGTTCGAGCTGATGAGAGTCCAAAGGGCGGTCTAAGAGTTTGTCGCCGAATATGTCTCGGCAGTAGTTGGCGATCTTGGCCTGCTGGCGCGGGTTGCAGTGGTTCTCGAAGCTGAGTATGACGGGCAAGTCGGACGTCTTGAAGGCGCTCTCGGCGATGGCCTCCAGCACCTCCTTGGCGCTGATCTCGGGGACGAACGTGTAGCCGTGCACAATAACGGGCTCCTCGGTGCGCCCGTTCCAGAAATCTAGTTCCACGCACCTGTATCCAACGAATAATACTGATTCGCATAAGAAACGGCCTATTTTGTCATGTTCCCACGAATTGCTTTTCCTTTTATGAATAGAAGTTTTGATTTTAAGCTCGTTAATTTATGCGTCTCACGAGCCGACGCTAATTCAATATTAACACTGGACTATTGTCTTACATTTTTAATTCGTTTCTACTGTAAAAGAACCTCGAATCTTGTGTAGGTATTCTTGGAAATATTTCACATCTATACCTACACTATACATATTACATATATTTACACTGAACTTATCTGGGCTATTAAGGTCAAACAACGGCAATTGTACGGTAACATTTATAATGTTATTAAAAATACATTAATGTAATTTGGAGAGTTTTTCTTACACAAAATATTTTTGATAAGCAAATCATTAGAGTAACCACGTGTCACTAACCGGTACATATCTACTCTTATTAACGTTAAAGACACGTTTTAGTTATGGCACTATTTAAATTTAATAATTTATATTAATTGAATAACACTTAAGGAAAAAAACGTTCTTATAACGTATGTTCTAATAATTATACCCATTAAGTAAAACTATACGTCTAAAACCCTATTTTACATTTTGTACCTATTTCAAATAATTCAACATCAAAATGTACTTTTTAAAACCGAACAATTGCTAGTAAATTTTATACCAGGCATTGCGTAGGTACAAACATACATTACATATTGTATGTATGCATGCATCATATACATGTAAGCACTTTATTGTACACAAAACAGCAATATAATTAATTGTACAAACGACAACACTGTTAACTGACCATCCTGTGTTTATATATAACCTTATTACAATGCACTTAAGGTGCACCGATGGTCAGTTAGCTGTGTTGTTGATAGTACAATGTGAAGCCAGATTCACGGCTAACTTGAGCTTTATAATACCCCTTAATCTCGTTGCGTTACTTTGGGGTCCTTTGCATAAAACATCAACATCCTCCTGGCGTTTTTCCCGGTAGTACCCTAAAGGAGCCAGAGGCCTGCTTTGGCTTAATCCCAAGATGTTATGAAAGCAACTGCCATCTGACCTTCCAACCAACAGGGGAAACCAAACCTGACGATGTTTTCCTTCACCAAAAACCTACTGTTAATAGCAATGATATTTCGCATATAAGATTTTTGAAAAACCCAGTCCCAGATTGAGTCAAATGCCTTACATAGAAAGTCAAACGGCTGCAGTGTAGCTAGTCGCATAAGACATAATGGAGCGTGCTAAACGCGCCGGCATGGCGAGCTCTCATGACTAAGAACCGCGTATCGGTTCGAAACATGTCGAGCGGACGTGAGTGACCCGTTTCTTTATATTAAAACATATATTAGAGTTTGTTTACCTGCAGCCAGCGAGCAAGCTCTGGCGGTAGATCTCGACGCTGGATTTGCCAGTGATCTGGTGGCCCGTGAGGTAGGTGTTGTGCGAGCTGTTGATGAAGTAGTGGGCCATCGGCTGGTCCATGTCGTCGCTCAGGTCTAACTTGTTGGGCGCCACTATGGGATTGTCCTCCGACATCAGGAATCTGCAAAACGGGGCTTTGGGAATTTTCAATTGTTTTTTTTTTCAAATTAAAAGGATTTTTTTAATTTATTGTTGTACCCTAAATGAGCCAGAGGTCTGCTTTGGCTAAATCCCAAGATGTTAAGAAAGCAACTGCCATCTGACCTTCCAACCAAAAGGGAAAACCAAACCTCACGATGTTTTCCTTTACCAAAAAGGATTTTTTAAATGTATTGTTCCGAGCAGGTTTTGAACCTGCGACCATAAGGCATATGCGGCTGGTCGCTCTTAGGCAACTGAGGTATTGGAACAATCTTAATCATTCTAAAAATCTTGCAACCTGTTCCCTCTTACAACGCCTTAGGGAGGCGCGTAGCGACATCTACCTAGATGACTCGGGTTTCGTTACCACAAGATACTGCTTAATACAAAATTAATGCTGAATAGTCAAACAGACACAAGAAACCTTAATCTAGGTATTTGCCTTGCGGAGGTGGTTAAAATGTACTTCAAATTAAAAATGGAGGCTATCTTTTGTGCCATTTTTGGTTTAGTAAATTTAAACTTTATCTCTTATTCGCAAGGGCTACATTTGCTTGGCCGATTATGCTATTTGTACATCACCTGCCTGCCAGCGCTTTCAGAGGTGCGACTGCGAACCCTTTGAAATCCGATATTTTAGTATATTTAAGGGTTTGTACGTTTGTAAAACGAACGTCGCATTTTCATTCCGATAAAAATAAAAGTGATTTGTGTTTAATAATAGTTAATGGCAAAGTTTATCTTACAATAGTGTGGTATAAAAATAAGATGTCCAGAGTGGAAAGTGCTATTTAATGTGGGTTGGTGTCTATAGACAAATGAATAGGCGGAAAAATACGGCAAAGGCTCATGAGTTTAATAAACCAACAAATATTTTAAGAAGTTGTAATAATAACTATAGGTACCGTAAACGCATAGCAAAGTCAAATAAAAAAAGTTACAATGTGAAGAGCTAGCACACACTAAAAATAAGATGAACCCTGTTCAAATTCATAAAAAGCGGTGGATAATGTAATTCGAGAAATTTAAAATTACCCTCCAGGGCCAAAGTATCCCGCCTTTACTATCTATAGCTGTTAACTCAATGACCACTCAAAGCGCATGTGATTCTTCTAGAGTCACATGCGTCCATAGGCTACGCTGTTTGCTTACCAACAGGTAGGCCATTTGCTTGCCGCCGTCGTGATAGTCGTAATACATATAAAAATAAACTATATAACAATCCTAGTAATGGACACGAGGCCATTGTAAAGGAAACTGATCGAACACTATATGTTGTTTAAATTGTCATAACAAAGAAGAACATGTTATGGAAGATAAGTTTTCCTCGCAAATTAATAACAATTCCAAGTAGTATTCATAGAAATGCTAAGGCAAGCATGCGAGTTCCCCACCGCAGGCCTCGTGGCTTTCTGGTAAGACCACTGGCATTTCGTGAATAATTCCTGAATACCTAGCGATAAGTGTCGACTGTGATTCAGCTCTTTTGTGTTTAAAGGGCCTTCGATAAATGGGTCAATCCACTTTCTCTTGTTCTTATTCTGTCACTGTATGCCAGGAGACAAGAGTGACTGAGTTTCGTAGAAAAAGTACTATAAATTCTACTCCTATCATGCTACGGAGATGCACGAGTGGATTTAAACCCCATAGTGACCCAGGGGAAGTAACCATGGCAACGAGCAACAAAACATAGTTAATTGGCCCAAATAATAAGCTTTTTTTTTATAAAAAAATACGTTACCTCAAAAATCCGTCGAACGTAAGCTGCGATCTCTGCTGGTGATACTTGTTATGTTCGTACGCCGTAATCAGATCCTTGGCCCGTTGCATGTCGGCGTACGGATGCAGGATCTCGTTCAAGCGCGGGTCGCGCTGCACCTCGTTGAGAAAGTCTACCAATTGCGCGGCTGATAGGTGCGGCTTGCCGTCCGTGCTGCGCGAATACGGATGGTGACAATGAAATAGTCAATAATGTTGTTTTTTCCCGGAAAAGGATTAAAAATATAGTCACATGAAGAAAAAAGTAACACAAGACAATAATCGCCAAGTTAAAGTGTCCAAAGTTTTAAGAGGGGGTATATACCTACTCTGTCCCTTTTCCGCAAAACGCACCTTCACATGAAACGATTGTCATTTACTATGACGCTCGAGAACCGTGACGTTATGGGTCTCAACCGTTTTCTCTCTCTATCAAGCAATATTAAAACGTTTGTATCTTCGTAATTTTTTGAGATATTTGAATAAGATTTTCATCACTAGGCATATTTTTTGCCTTCTTTCATTTAGAGTAATAATAAAATTAGAGTCCCCTAACCGTATTATGAGACAATAGGGTGGGGGACTCTTGTGACAGTAGGAAACAAATAAACGAGCACAGCTATTCTTTGAGTTACGATTATTCCGCAACCGGAGTATATTGACGGCCAGTCACGGTTGTAAACCATACATCGGTCGTGCTGACATTGTTGGCCCATGTGAGTGATGTTTGATGTACCGTTCGGGGAATATTGAGTAATATTCTACAGCTGGGAATATTTCCCATACAAATCGGGAGTATTATCGAGAACGGCACATCACTAGCGCATGTACAAATGTGCATGCCTCTAACTGTACCTAATGAATGAGTAATGACTTTCAATCGTCTTAGGCTTCCCTCCCTTTTCTCGCTCCATTTCAATACCCGACTGATTTGCTGTCTTTAGAATGTCAATTAAACATCACAGCGCTACTGAATAAGAAAACACTGAAACTCACAGGCTGTTGAATATCTTCTGCGCGTCGCTCCTTTGCGTCAGGTTTTTGTAGAAGGCGAAGAAGTCCTCAAACTGAAACTTTGATTGGCTGATGGTGTCATGTTTGGCCGTTGGCAATCCTGATTCGCTAAGAGCCTTTTCAACTCGCTTCTTGTCCTCCTTGTTTTGCGCAAACAAGCGGACGATGCTGATGGAAAAAAACAATTACGTTAATGAATATTCGGGAACTTTAAACAGAATTATGTATACCATAAATCCTCGGCCAGTCTCTGCTAATACGGAATTTATAAATCTCGACTTTGGCATGGCTAAATAAGACTAGGCATTCCACATACGATTTATTATTCTAAATGACACATTTAGTTTGGCAAATAGTTTTGGCAAAATTTCAAATGAACGCCAATCGGATTAAACACCCCAATTCATCTAATAAATTACACCATTCGAATAAAAACAATCTATCCCCAGAAAAACTGATATCTAATTTCAGCTATGTCTCTTTCTTTTACATAATAAAACGGTTTTTTTTTACTGCTACTTAAATTTGTAAGGTGAATTTAATATCAAACTTTACTAAACTTAAATGTCCATCTAGTTCGTTCAATTTCGGTAAAAGTTCAAAGTATGGCAGCGTTATGCAAGCAATATGGAATGAGTTTTCGCAAATGCAGATCGACCAAATCGCATGGGCCACGGCCTGCGCCGCCCCCGGGAAATTTTACCGCAACTCAGACATGACTGGTAATATCTTTACTTAACAATTCTTATGATACAATCACCGTCTTATTTTTTCTAGGAGTGACCATCGACATGAAAATTTACTACGAATATGTATTTTTAAAAGGAACGAATACGTTTTAAAGTATAGTAAAAATACAATTTTATAACGATTGAACTTCCGAGGAAACGGTATATTATGTCATAACCTCATAAATGATGATTAGGTAATACAAACAAATAATTCCAATGTGTGACATCGGCAAACATAGCTATGACACTATGGTCACCAAGTATGCTAACATTATTGAGGATTGATTTAAAAGATAAATATCGCATAGAACCAAGTATCGAGGAAGACAGCCTTTGCGTTAGAGACGCAAATATTACGTGTTCATTTTGATACGATCCAGTAATTTCGTCATATGGTTTTGTTTTGAGAAGTAGTTATAAACATTTATAACTCACTGACCACACTGACTCAACTGGCCCAAGACTTCCAGCCACAAGATAACGCCATTCTTTCGCGATTATATTTTGTATCATAGTTGTTTCGCATACTGTAACTAGAAGAATTTATAGGAATATATTCTACGTGAACCACGGCAAATAATCTCAGCAGTATCTTCTAGGAAGTAAAATTACCTATGCGAAACTATAATCGAGCAAAACTATATATTTAGAGAAAAAGTTAATTTAAATCAGACAGCAGTCAGTAGTCAGAATATTGAAATTAATGGCACCCTCTTTCCTATTATCCATTTGACGCCTACTGTCGATCAGACCCCGTATCATGGCCGACCATGATAAGTGACAAGATAGGAGCGTCGTCTCGTTCTATCGAACGGTGCCAGCCAGTGACGGACGCTCTATCCTGTCACTTATCGTGTGATAAGGCCGACCATGATACGGGGTCAGGTCTGCCAATACATCTGTATAATTTTGAATAAGTGCACGCATTTTCTAGACTGTATTATGTATAATTATAGTATGCAAGTTAATGTTTAATACAGTTCAATAGCTAAAAATCGGCTGAACCGATTTTGTATGAAACGTTTCGATCACGTCAGCTTTCGGACATAAACTGCATTAAAATCGGTCCATTCGTGAAGGAGCTACGATGCGACAGACAGACACACGGCTAGATACACAGACACGTAAAACTTATAACCCCCTTTTGCGTCGTCGGAGGTTAAAAATAGTTACATTCAATCTTTGTTTGCCTGAAACATAGGTAATCCCAGTCCAGGCTCTTGTAATGATCCCTTAAGATTCGTTTCAACCTGTGTCGCTTTTAGGCTCATAATCCTGGATATTAAACACGCGTGTTTTATAACGTTACGACACTTGTGTTATGGTGTTGGCACCTAGCAGCAAGATGCATGCATACTTAAATTAACCGGGTTGTACAAAATGTACCTACAGCTTTACTTTTAATTCTCGCCAAATGGATTCTTACTCGACTAAATACATTAAATCTTTTTTGTTAATTAATTGACTATTTCTTTTTGGATACGATATAGAAACGTTTAATTTAGTAAAACTATTCACTTTTGATAACATTTTACATGAGTTAATAAAGATAACATTTTAAAACGAAAATATTTATTTTATTTTGTATCGGCTGTTTAGAGATTTCATCTAATGCGCGCGCACTGCGCAAACTTCACGAAAAAAAAACTGTTGCGCGCCATTATAGGTTATTTCACAGATATTTGTAAACATTGTTAATGCGTGTTTGGTTATTAACAAAAATGTTGACTCACTATAAGTTTCACATAAGTACAGGTTATCTTATATTACTCTTCATATAGCGATCGTTAACACGCGTGAGCTTAGATAATTACATCCTCGGCTCTCTTATCACGCTCACCTGCGGCTCGCGTGATAATTCCGCCTCTGATGTCGTTATCAACATACCTCACTTGTATCACAATGTACTATTTCATATACTGTCTGTATAATTAGTTTTCAATAAAATATTCTTATTCTTAATACAACCATACACACGGGCCCATTGCACAAAGATTTTATATTTTTTTGAACTTTGAATAGAAGCGGAAGTCTCTAATAAAATGAGTAGAAAAGAGGCTTCCGCTCGTATTACAAGCTACAAGCCTTTGAAAAACAGGCCCCTATGGGAAGGAATGGAGCAAGGTATTCAATTTAATTATTTGATGCCTATGGCTATTTACCGTTGAGTAAGTATTATTCAAATGACTTTAGCGGACATTGTATCACGATTCAGGCTAAGCAGTGTCCAACTAGCTAACTTTTTCACTATCCCGCCACTGCCGCAACTGTCTAACTTTTGACAAACTCCGATTGCATACGGTCAGAGTGCCTACCGCGAAACGAAAAAGAACTTCGTTCGCGTATCTCCCTCTCTGTCGCTCGAACTAGCAAGTGCGACAGAGAGTGATATACACGAACGAAGTTCGTTTTCATTTCGCGGTAGGCCCTTAGGATCGGAAAATTAGGTTGTGGCCGATGCTCGGTCATCACACAACCTAGCGATAAAACTACGCAGTTTATGCCTCCCGGAAATCACTTTCATCAACCAAGTTTCATTGCATTGTACTGTGAAATACCCATAAATAAATTCCTCTATATTCGACGGTAGAGTCAACGGCAATAATGTTATCGGACATGGCGAAGCGCTTATTATAACCAATACGCCCTAACAGCCAAATTGAATTGTTGTAGGTAACTTTGCTTTGAGCGCCCTGTCCCGTCAGATACAGGGGCCTATATTTCTAAAAGGAATTACATCGGAGTAGGGGCTATTTTTAACACGTTACGCTATACATATACGTAGGTCTAAGGGTGCTAGAAATCACTTTACCGTCAAAAGTTTCGTTAAGCTTATTTCGTGATCCATCAAACGAGGAAAACTGTTATCGCTGTTGTGTTGTAACGGTTTCGTTGGCAAGCGAAATAAAGTTAATTAAGATTAATTAATGAAGGCTGTGATTTGATTACAAGTAGCAAATACCTACGCGATAATACAGGAAGTAATCAATTAAATTGTTTTTTAAGCAATTAATTTTAGTGGACATTTTATAAATATTCTGCTATGCAAAGGTTAGTTTTCTGATGTTATTTTCGTCTCGCTGTGTTCTTTATAGCTTAATAGTTCAAATGACCTATATATAGCTTCGTAAGTCCCCGCGTACTTGTACAAGTACAAACTAAGCATAGTAGTTCAGACCTGATAATGAAACTGCATAGCACGAATAACTGCCTAATGTACTTACCCAAGTACAAATTCTTCATACCCCATGTACCTGGTAATTTTTTTATCTCGGTCTGCAGCAATACTCTTGGTTTGTACTTTGTATAGTACATCCAGCAGATATGAATACTGCTATTGAAAAAACACAGGACTTACGAGGATAGATTAGTAAAAGATATAATAAGGAATCAATATTAGCTATTAAAAATCTTTTAGGTAATTTAACAGTCCATAACAGCTACATCATTGTTACGAATGCAAAGAGCAACTGATCAAACAGCCATTTTATAACAGTCAATGATGTGGACGGTATTTTTTTTCACACGAGGAATACATTTTAGTACATTCGTAAAACTATGTTACTACTTAACAAACTACAGTTCAAGGTTCACAGAGAACTCACATAAAATAAAAGGAGCAACAATGTATAGAAGTCCTAATGTTATACGGGCGCGTGCAAGCCTTGTGTTTACTGTGAAGTAAATTTTCACAAACGACATCAACATTCGGTAAAGTGTACAGTCTACAGGAGAAGTTGCTAAGCAGTCCTAGTGCTCAAAATTATCTACACACTAACTCTAATGTCAATAAAAAGGATCTGTGTAGGTCATTTTGAGCGTGTTATTTTGCTCAGCTACTTCTGATGCTCACTGTACTAGTTTGTCATTATTATCATCATTGGCCTTAACATCCTTTATATCTGATAGTTACAGTATCTATTACTAAGATGTTATTTGGGTATCTGATGGCTGAAAAGCCCAATAGCACCTTTCCACAATAAGTGTGAGTCCTCAGGTGTTCTGTCAGCACTGCGAAGTTTTCCTGCCCAAGATTTTATAACCAGAATTGGTCGTACATCACGATGAATAATTTTCCCAACAATCCATGTAGGTATTCTTGGTTGGCATTGAGGCCCAGTGGCCGGCAACATTGAACGCCAGAGCAACATTTTAACAAAATTCGTTGAAATATACTGCAATAGCGTTGTCAAATTGCTGGACTCCACTCAGAATGATTAGCCGTCTACTTGATGGTAGGGAATATTTTGGCACTGGTTTGTGAGGCGTATACATTTGAACACTGGTGTAAGTATCGGACCGGAGATTTAGTTGTTGTGTTTAAAATGATGGCGAATAATATCATATTTTTACGTAAATAGGTTGATGTACTTCCTTATCCGGATTAATACAAAAATAGTAGTATTAACACTAAATAAAATAATCAATAATGTCGTGGTTTCTCGAAAAAGGATTAAAGATGTAGTCAAATGGAGAAATAAGCAACGCAAGAGGTTAAATGATCACGATGAAGTTATGTGTCCAAAGTTTTAAAAAAAACCGGCCAAGTGCGAGTCTGACTCGCGCACCGAGGGTTCCGTACAAACTATCAATTAACTCAAGGTTAAGTAAATGTCCCTATATTTGACACCTTCATTCTGTAGCTAGCATGATGAGCAAGAATTGCATGAAATGTATCCACGCAGTCATCTTCGATAATTATATATTATATAATAATTATTTTAAATTACGTAAGAAAAACTATCAACATCCATACCTATTACATTTTATCTTTAAGCTTTTATTAACCCGTAAAATATAAATTACCCTCGTATGAAATAGAAGAGAAAAAAACGAATTCTAATACCTCAATGTATCAATGAGTATATTTTATTTAGTTTTTTCCTAGCCGATCCGCTTATATTTTTCCCATTACTGAAGAAAGCTCAACGAATACGACGACAAATAGACCGAAGTAAATTTCGCCTGTTAAATTACTTATTTTACCCCACAAAACAGAATTCAATTTCAAACAACAAATAACTTTTACACCAAGACCATCGAACTACCAAGACAATTGTATCACGAATTTTTTTTGACCTGCTATCGGAAGATACCCGTCCCAACCCCATTCATTCTAGAAAAATCTTAACAGCGCGATGTAGGAATGGGGTCAGCGCCATCTATCGGCCCCATTTGGTACTAACGTGCAAGGGCAATCAGCTTAGTATGTATGTTGGTGTTTTAGCGGTTATTGATTATCACGTGAACCAATCTCGATTATTATTATTTTATTTGAAAGAGAGTACTTCTATTATAGTCTTATAGGAATTTTAAAACAAAAAAAAACACTTATAAAGTTGATTAAATTGCAAACTTAACTAGGAAATGAATTTTGAAAATAAAACAAAAAATAAGCTAGATACAGAAAAAGTTATACTTTTCCAGTAATATTTATGTGTATCTTAATCACAAGTAATAATTTCAAATTTTTCGCTTGGATAACTTCGGAGATAAGTGGGGAATGGTATTTTTTTTACATTTTCCTTCATAGATCGAAATTTTACCAATGTAGAAAAAAAAAGAAAAACTGTTTCAAAAAGTAAAACTCAAGCCCTTTCATATGATTCCCCTACTTGACCTAATAGTTGAATTTATTTTTGCCCCCCCCTCATATTCGTAATTTTTCATAGAAAATTAAAATGTATATTTAAATTTCTCATTTTCCATGCACGTGGATAACTTATTTAAAACCATTCCAAATTTCAAATTGATAGCTTAAGTAGTTCGTGATATATTTCACTTTGTGACAGACAGACAGACAGACACAGACAGACAGACGGACGGAGTCGCACCATAAGGGTTCCTGTTTTACCTTTTTTGGTACAGAACCCTAAAAAGGGGTATTGTCTATCCCTTTTCCGTAAAATTGTTATTTTCTCTAACAAGCAATATTAAAACGGTTGTAGCTCCGTAATTCTTTGAGATATAGAATGGGATTTTCGTCACTAGGCATATTTTTTTGCCTTCTTTTTTTTGGAGTAATAATAATTTTCGAGTCAACACCCGTACTGAAACTTAAAGAGCGTGTAAATAGGCACAATGGCCAATCACGACCGGTTTAGCCTAGTTGGTCACTACCAACTAGGCTAAACCGGTCGTGATTGGCTAGGACCTCAAGCTTGGTAGGCAGGGTCACCACCCTGCCTACCAAGATTGAGGTCCTGGGTATCCCGGTAAGGGCTTCCCTCCTCTCCCGGGCTAAATTTCTTCAGTATGGAATTCCATACTAAATGCTGACCCGGATCGGGGTCAGCGGGAGAGGAGAGGTTTGTGTGATAAGCACGAGTATTTGCTCCTGAGTCATAGATGTTTTCGATGTATTTAAGCATTTATTTATCTATCTAAAATGTTTATCGTCGTCTATGACTCATAGTACCTACAAGCTTTGCTTAATTTGGGACTAGGTCGATTTATGTAAGATTGTGCGTAATTATTTATACTTTATACTACATATTTAACCAATTACCTACTAAACGCATTGCCGATTTGTTGTAGCATTCGACCTCTACGATATACGCTGACACTAGTCAGTGATGTTTAAAAATAAAGCTATTGAATTAAAACCTCATTCAGTTAGCAAAACAAATACTGTTTAGGGGAACAATTTCTATACAATATGTCGTTACTTTAAATATACAAACCCAGATCAAGGAGTAGTCAGAGTGAACACCTCAACTTGGTGAGGAAGTCACAACGCATATTCGTGTTCTATCTAAACTTTCCACATTCGTTGGCAGATATTACGAGTTTGAGTTTCCAATATGCGGTGAATAGGGCGGTGTCGCGCTGCCCAGCACGGGTTGTATTAAAAAAAACCGGCTAGTAGTGCAAATGTTTGTTTAGAACAGCTGTGCTGTTGCTGATACATATTTGGGTACCAACGCAATGAATCCTTCATCAAACCTGCAAAATAATTCAAGCGATCGGACTTAAGCTTTGCACCTAATTTGCTTTCATGTTTTTTTGACGATGAACTCTTTAGTTTTCATAGTAATGACGCAATTTTTCCGGTTATATGAGAAAACACAAATTCGCTGGCTGGGTCAACCCTTCAATAACCTGCAAATAAATATTAAACGACACCGCTTATTGGAAAATCAACGAATCTAATGTATGCGTATCTATAATTAAGATACTCACAGTAAAATAACCATTATAGTCCTCAGCCAATAAGAAATCAATCCTAACACATGTAATTTCGGCACATTTTATAACATGTAAATCAATTTCACGTCTACAAAACTGATTTAATTTTAAATAAAATGTTGTAGACGATCGTCTTCATATCCGTCATCAACCAACGCACTTACAAAAGTATCGCCCGCTTTCCCGTCAAGATCGCCTCTCAACACGGAATGCACTCACGTCAACCTGTCCGGCGTTCCTGCGCAAATATCATATATCCACGTATCTCCACGGCGCTGACAGATTAATCTTTGTCAAATCTACCAACAACGTACATGTATAGTACACTCTCATCTTAGGAGCCATCGAGAGACACAGTTCCCAGGTATTGGATATACAGCATATTTGCACCAATTTATTTATCTTGTTTAAGTGCGGAGCACTGTAAAAACAACTGATACAAGTAAGCAGGAAAATATATATACATGTGTAGTACTGTCAATTACGATTTACAAGTATTAAATTATTTCATAGATACGGGCCTTAGTTCAGTATTTTTGCTTTGCGACTCTCTACGCCTGAACTCGGTTATTGTAACTGATTAACCGGGCTGATGTTTTGCGGCAATTAATAATTTTCTAGGCTCCGGCGTTACCTTTTTATATGCAAGAGCCCTTCCATAAAAGTACAAAAGTTCTGTTTATTCACTAGACTCTATTCTTCCATTATTTTTAGTTAATTTATGAAAAATTTAATGCTGAGGTGGATGGTAAAAGTGCCGACCTCGAGTTTTTGTTTGGCTAAAACGCCAGTCCGCTCTCAAGTAGTGAATCATAATATAAATAAATACTAGGAGCACTTACTTTTTGACGAGTATTTTCCCAGACTTGTCGGCTTTAAGGATGATCTTGGTGTGCATTTTTTCGAGAAACTTAATGGTGGGATTGTTGTGCTGGTTGAGGTTGTACGCCAGTGCGAAAAGTTCTTCGGTCCACATCTGTGAACAAAGCACGCTTTTAAAATCACAAGTCAAGCATAAAATGTCCTTGAGTGTGGAAAACTGGTAAGCCTAATCTAACGCAACGCGTAGCGTCGTAACGCGTGTACCCGTGTTTTTAAAATAATCATGAGTACTCTCGTTAATTTCAGTTTTGTCAGTAGCTATTAGAAGGTTACCGATAATTTAGTTTTAAATCAACCAGATCACATAAAGTAACTAAAAAATGCTATCACATTTTTAGGGTTCCGTAGTCAGCAAGGAACCCTTATAGTTTCGCCATGTCCGTCTTCGGCTTAGCTCAGTAACCATTACTACTAGAAAACTGTAATTCGGCATGAGTATATAAATCAATCACGCCGACAAAACAGAAGAATAAAATCTTGAAAAAAATATTTTTGTGGTACCTCCCCTACACCTAAAATGGGGATGTCATTTTTTCTCGTTAAACCCATAGTGTGAGGTATCGTTGGATAGCTTGTTCAAAAATATTATGGGTTTTTCAAACGATTTTTGCGAGATATAGGGCTTTAAAGCCCAAATTTTTGTTCGAGTCATGTGCAATCTCAATTCTCAATTCGAGCAATATTTGATTAACGTTTTTCACTAAATCTACGCACGAGTTCAATAAGCATCTCGAGCTTAGTACGAAATCCACCTCTTTTATTCATTTTAATTGTTGATATCGCGGCAGCAACGGCATATACAACCGCCGACGTCAGTTCAAAGCGTGATATATCAAAATCAGATTTGCACCTGACCCGGTGCCAAGAATAATATTTGTGACACGGTGAACGAGTAGAAGGGAATACGGGAGGCAGGTGAATCCGAATATACTAGAGTTTGAAGTCGCTCATTACGCCTCTGCGAGCTGCGGAGCACTAGTTTTACAGGGCGCCAGCACTAAAGAGGCACATTGTTAAAAATATGTCGCATTATGTATGTTTTATGACCTAAATAGTGCAGTTATAATACTTATTTTTGCACCGTTATTTAAGCGTACACTCTCTGACTCGTACTAACAAATGTGTCATCTACTTAGTTGTTGAGTGCAATGCACAGTGAAAATTAAAGTTGTATGATGAATATTAATTTGAATTAAATATCATTGTGATGTTACCTTAAAAAAATATACCTTGCTCTTTCATAACATGAGATCACAAACTAAATCAGTACGGATGTCGTCAGCAGTTGACTGCAAGTACCAACCGCCAAGATAGTAATTGCCACTCCCCAGCGAATTATTATTTGAGATTGCAATAATATCTCCATAATAGATGGTAGAATAAGCCGGAGCTGAGCGGACCGAAGGCTGGAAGCGAGAGCACGGGGCCAAAGGCAACGTTGACTTTGTACTCTTTACTTTCATCCTGTCACGCAGAGATGGGTAGGGTTGGGTAAATACCCTGTATTTACCCAATGCACCCAGTAAATCCCCGTATCTACCGAAATTGGTGGGTATAGACTATTTCGAATGGATTTTTTCAAAATGTGACATTTTTAGGGCTGAGTTTTTTTTTAGATTGAGGGCGAGTATAGTAAGTTCAACAACTAATAAGATCAGCCCTAACTGGCAGGTAGCGACGTCGCGATCGTGCTACCTGCGATGCGCGAATATTTCACTGCGTCCGGCCCGGTCAATTTATGTTTATGAGTTGCCTGATTGAGACGGTTATTGTACGTTAAGTGCCACGTGTGGTTTTTGTTTGACCCGTGCTTTAAATATGGATTTTGTTTTGTTTGTGGTAAAAGCTCACGTTGTTGAACTTAATTTGCACCTAAAACTTTTATTTTTCCATCCCAAACATACATACATAGACAAAACGCTTACTTTTGTAAGTGATCGAAGTGACGTTTTTAAAATTGTCTCAAATAGTTTTAAATTACGAAATAAAAATATTAACAAAATAAAATTCATAACGAATTAAATTTCAATCCCGTTTACTCTTTAATAAATTAAAAAACACAAAACATTTAAAATTGTGATCGAGTTTGATGTTTTATTAATTTTTATTTATGTCAATTGAAACTGGCACCATGAGTCATGCCGTGTACCTACTTTAAAAATTTGGGCGGGACCTTGATAGGTTATTGACAATACACGCTGTTTGAAAACATTATTGTTGATTGAAAATATTATTTGATTTCCTCGCATTTTTGGAGAAAAGCACTATATCTGCCTCGGCGGGAATGGCAATTCGTGGATTCGTATCTATTGTCGGATTCAGCTTCGCTTCATCCGACAAAATCAACTCATCCAAGAATTGCTATTTCCCGGCCTTTGCAGTAATGTGCTATACTTTAAAAACAAAGTTTTAACCGACTTTAATTTAGTACTCCACCAAGCCACGAGAACATTTCCACATTTCTTTTCCAATTTACCACATGAACTGATTTCCGAGAGCAAATGCGTTGATTATTAGAGAAAAAAACACTTAGCGTTCACCATCCGTGGTCTTCTTCACCAGTTCCAGTTCACCAAATGCTACTTTTTGAATGCAAATGCTTGGTTTATTGCCGAAAAAGTTTAAAGTTCAAACAAACGGGACCAATCTGGAAGTATATCCGTTCATAAATTACCGAGTTATTGCGTAACAAACACAAAAAAAAAATCGAATTGAGAACCTTCTCCTTTTTTGAAGTCGGTTAAAAATATGTACCGATTTAATCCTCTCATAAATATGTACCGAAACCATTACGCGGACCGAAGAGCGATGGGACATATTTATGAGTAAATAGTATGCACCCATATTTTTAAACTTGACTGAACACAAAAACTTCTCACCTCAATTATTAAGTCAATTTAGACTTGGTAAAACTCTGACTTAGCGAAACTTCAGACTGAAGTTTGGATTGTTTTGCAGAGCACGGCGTGATTGGTGGAGCCGGACGCGAGACACCTAAGTCGCGTGACATATCGATTAAACGTCCAAAACTCGCATACTAAGAATGATGGAGCGATACAAAAGTTATTCAATCCCGAAGTATGACAAAGAACAAAATTGGGATGACAAAATGTTCCACGGCGACGTAGATGTGACACACCATCCTTAACGCAGCCGGGTAATAAATATGTTCCGTAAATTATTCGAACGGCGCGTAGGCAGACTTATGATTACTAAAACGATACGTTTATTGTGTTAAGTAGACTAAAATAGGATTCCCGCTATCATCACTGTCTTCTGGTAATTTATAGGAACAGAGAAGTTAAATTGGCTTTCATTTCACTTGGGACAGGTTTTATCGTAATCTCGCCCGACGATAAGTTTAATCGTACAATTAGTCTTAATATACAATGCGCAACCCATCTGGTATGTATGGGATGGGAACGTCCGAATGTATATGATACTAGCCTCCGCCCGCGACTTCGTCTGCGTAACCCGGGATAAAAACTATCCCATATTTTAATCCAGGCTATAAACTATCTTCGTGCAAAATTTCATTCAAATCGGTTGATTGAGTAACAAACATCTAAACATCCAAACATACAAACTTTCGCATTTATAATATTAGTAGGATGAGTGAATGTGTACTGGAAAATCAAGACATCGATTTTTAAAAGCAATGAAAAACTAACTTCGGTTATTTAGCAAATTGATGGACATTAAACACCTGAGACCGTAATTCTATTGTTATTTCGTGTATCATGTTCGTGCCTGGTTAGTGTCTGTCAATGCTTTATACAATTCTCACTTCTCATGTCCTAATAACCGGCTCAATCGGCTCTTCAATATATAAAACTAGCTTTTCCCCGCGACTTCGTCCGCTTGGGACTCGTTTACATCGTAGCTCCATACAAACTTGAGTTTCGTGAAGGTATATCGTAGACCGGACCGAAATTATTAATATTCAAAGCAATTCCGCCATTTCGACGTCACTGACAGCTGGCAGCCATGACGGCGCTTTCCGTTAAGAAAAATAAATTAATAATTTACTTTAAAAACAAAGTTTTAACCGACTTCAATTTAGTACTCCGCCAAGCCACGAGAACATTTCCACATTTCTTTTCCAATTTATCACATTAACTGATTTCCGAGAGCAAATGCGTTGATTATTAGAGAAATAAATTACTTTAAAAACAAAGTTTTAACCGACTTCAATTTAGTACTCCGCCAAGCCACGAGAACATTTCTTTTCCAATTTACCTCATGAACTGATTTCCGAGAGCAAATGCGTTGATTATTATAGAAAAAAACCCAATCGCTGTATGTGACACGATAATATTTGAGGACTTCCGTCAATTCCACAAGAGTCACTCATCAAGGATTCATTAGTTGCTATTTCAACGGAATCTTATCAGAATCTGTGATATACTTTTGTACTTTTAAGTAAATAATTGAGGAATTCCATAATTCATCTGTTGTCTTCATCATCAATTCCACTCCACCAATTTATGATTTCCGGATGTAAATACACGAGTTATAATAGAAAATACCAAAATCACCACACGCGTGCCTAATATAATTGAGGAGTTCCCTCAATTCCTCATGGATCCCATCATCCAATTGAATTTTCAAAAAAATGGGACCCACCTGGAAGTATATACTTACAAACAAAAAAAAAATTATGAATCGGCTCATCAATGACGGAGTTCTGAGGTAACAAACATTGAAAAAAATAAAATAAAAAATAAAACCGAATTGAGAACCTCCTCCTTTTTTTGAAGTCGGTTAAAAATAAAATGTTTCGAAAACTGCATTAAGTAACTGTCGCTATCGGATAAAAAACTATCATAAGCGGAAGCCAGAATAATAACCTACCTATAAAAAATGTATCATGTTCTTCCGTTCATGGGAAGCTGAGATCCTTCGTGACAGAGATTTATTTTAAGTGTAGATGACGAAACCAGTTTTAGATAGTCTTAGATACCCCTGTATCTAAGGTAAAAAACTGGTGCATTGCAACGTTTATTTAAGAGACTAGCTTCTGCCCGCGACTCCGTCCGCGTGGAACTCGTTTATATCGTAGCTCGATACAAAGTTTCATCCCCCATTTCAGCCCCTCAGGGGATGATTTCCGGGATAAAAACTATCCTATGTCCTTCCCCGGGATTCAAACCATTTCCAAACCAAATTTCATCTCAATCGGTTCAGCGGTTTAAGCGTAAAGAGCTAACAGACAAACAGACAGACAGACAGACAGACAGACAGACACACTTTCGCATTTATAATATTAGTATGGATTCGTCTACGATCACGAGTGGTATATGAGGTTTTCTAAAACAACTTATAAATTGAAATGCTCTTTTGTTAGCACAAATATACTAGTTTCCCTAATACCACTGACCCATTGGTACTGCTCGTCCTATATAACAATAACAGCTAATAATATCAAGGTGCAAAACGAGCAAATAACTCAATAGCTTTGTTCGATGCAAGACTAAATATTCATGCCACTCGCGCTGCCTCCGACAGGTATAGCTGAAATTAGAGGCAGTAAATCGATAGGTGGCCTAATAAAGCGTCTGTATGATCTCAGATTGTTTGAGAATGTGTATTTTGAAACTGTTGTCTCATACATCGGGCGAATGAATCGTAGGTGTACGTTAACGTTGTCGACGTTAAAATACGTTTATACATATAAATTATAGTGACACTAATTTGTAATCTGTACTTTTTCCCAAGAGTAAGATACTTAAAAGATTTTAACGCGGACTAAAAGGAATAATTCTAACTTATCTACCAGGTTGCGCTGTTATGATGACAGATATGTACGAGGGCTGTTTGATAAGTCATTTTAAAAAGTAAAAAAAATATATATATTTTAAACAATTTACATTAATTTCTCAACAGTCTCCTTTGAGGGCCAAACACTTGTTCTAGCGAGTTTCCAATTTTTTGATCCCCTCCAAAAAATACGTTTTGTCGAGGTCTTCAAAATAGCCGTTAACACCTGCGATGCAGTCCTCATTTGTCAAAAATGTTTGCCCTCCAAGCCAGCTTTTCAGATTTGGGAATAGGTAATAATCGCACGGAGCTAGGTCCGGCGAATACGGAGCAGAACCAGCTCGAAGCCCAACTCGTGGATTTTGGCCATTGCAATAGCTGACGTGTGCACTGGGGCATTGTCTTGATGAAAGAGGACTTTCTTGGGGGACAATTTTGGTCGTTTTTCCAACAATTCGGCATAAAAACGGTCCAATAACTCTGCGTAATAACGGCCAGTGATAGTCTTTCCCTTTTCCAAGTAATCAATCATAATGATTCCTTCGCCATGCCAGAAGTCACCATCACCTTCCCAGCCGACAAAACAGTCTTGGCCTTCTTTGGGGCACGTTCACTAGTCGCCATCCATTGTTTTGATTGCTGTTTTGATTTAGGTGTATAATGATGGAACCAAGTTTCGTCCACAGTGACAAATCGACTCAAAAAATTCCGAGGTTTACGCTTCATCTTATCCAAACATAGTTTTGAAATTCGCTTTCGTTCGCGTTTTTCTTCGATAGTCAACAAACGTGGCACCCATCGTGCAGACAGCTTTGTCATACCCAAATCTTCATGCAGGATTTTATGTACTCGCTCACTGGAGATGCCTGTGTTGTCGTCGAGTACAATATTATAGACTTCTTCAACAACATCCTCAGCAGTGACCTCGATTGGGCGACCAGAGCGTGGAGCATCAGATGTGCTTGACCGACCACGTTTAAAATCATTTATCCAGTTATAAACAGTCTGCAACGTTGGTGCGTTAGTGGCATGAACAGAATCAAGTTCAGATTTTATTGTGGCAGCAATGCAACCCTTCATATAAAAATGTTTTATAACGGCACGAAATTCAGATTTTTCCATAGTTGTTGAAAATTTACGAGTGATCACAGTCAAACAATTTTTAAACTGACAAAAACTTGGTCTTTTTTGCTGAATTTTTGACAGTCTTCATTTGAAAGATTGTGCCTGCCAGTGTTAATGCCATTTACCAGAAAAAAGGGTTTATAAATAGTTTTTAAAAGGACTTATCAAACAGCCTCGTATCAGATAATTGAATACATTCACCTTTTTTCCATAGAGGTAATTTTTAGATAATAAAATAACAACAATTCATTAGAAACTGAACCTTTTAAGGCCTAACCGATATTGTAGAAGAATAATAAAAATAAAATGTATATGCTTTCATATATGAAACGCATGTTTCATGTATGAAAGCTAGTTATGTATATAAGTTTATTCGGAACATTCGAAACCCTCTAGGTCCGAATCCTTATCGCAGTCCCGTTATACCTATTATTTTACCTGGCGGCAAAGGTCAAGGTTGTATAAACTGAACCTAAATATGCTTTATCTGTGTTCGTAAAGGCAAGTTGTGTTTTTTATTGATATGTCCGAATGGTCCCAGTTCTATGAAAGATTTGAGACACGCTCAATCAACTATTTATATTGTATTTTTTTATCTGTGGTTATATTATACAGGTTGTCCCGTAACTCAACGATAACCTGGTAGCGGGTGAGAGGCCAAGGTATACCAGTTATGATAAAAATAAGAAAAAAAAACCATGTCACTTAGTCAAGCTATTGTTGAAAATTTGACACCCTTGGTCGCATTTTTAAGTACTGTGCTCACATTTTCCACAATTTTACAGTGATTTTTTTAATAATGTAATCTCAAATATGTTGGAAAAAAATGGACCTCACTACCCTTGGCAAGTTATTTTAAAAAATGGCCTATTTAGTCTAGATTTCAAAATGGTACAACACTTGCCACTTTCCTTGCCATAGCACTGTTATATGAGCGTTTCTCAAAAAAAATGCCACTATTATTAATTGTACTTCTACAAATTTTATGTTAACTATTTCCACTCAGAATCAAGAGCTCTTTCCACCCTGGTAGGACAAAAAACTGTCCCATACATATTTTTCCTATTGTGTTACCATTTACCGTATACTTTCTATGGTGGTAACACAATAGGAAAGTTCAAAAATGTATGGAAATTTTGGGACACTATTTTTCTCCTATGGGGATGGAAAGACATCGTGATTTTGAGTAGAAATAACAAAAAAGTTGCAGAAAATCTCCGAAAAAACGTAGTGGCATTTTTTTTGAGAAACGCTCATATGAGATTACATTTAAAAAAAAACACTGTACAATTGTGAAAAATATGATCACAGTGCTTAAAAATGCTACCAAGGGTGTCAATTTTTTTTAACTTTTTCGAAAAATGTCTAAAGTGACGGATTTTTTTTCTTTTTTTTTCATAACTGGTATACCTTGGCCTCTCACCCGGTACCAGGTTATCGTTGAGTTCCGGGACACCCTGTATAGGTATACCATTGGTTAAATGTCACTGAGTGGTTTGGATTAGATAGCTGTACTCTGTTAACAATATTTTAAGTAGGTATCCAAAATTACTCATTGTCATTGTAAGCAGGTGCAGCCGACACACCTTTTCATAATGGTCAATTCCAAAAATATTTGTCATGACTGTACACAGATGTAGTGACTCCCGACCTTGGCCCGTGTGTATCGTAACGCATCGGATTTGCCTTTTCATGTCTGTCACATCGCACTAAGACGTGGCCGTGCGCCATTTATCACTGACATGACACAATACTGTGGTGTGTACTCCGCATTTTTCCTTAATACTTCTCGCGCGGCATCCATACGAAATATCTAGGTAACATTTCAGTCACGTTATTAGATGTCCGATAAACGTTCGTAACATCTCAACAACAACTTGAAATTACGCCCATTTCAAACACGGAGTCAGATTTAGGATTAGACTATAAAAGGTTGATTATTGTCATCAAGAAATAACGAAAGAGTGCCGTTAGAATCACGACCTCAACCGATTTCGAGGCCCCGCATCGCTACGTATATTACGCCGTAGCGCGTAGCAGCCTTTTTCCGCTCTGCAGCGGAAATCGCTCGTAGAAGCATGACACATGTACTAACACCACCAGCTAACATAAAGCTATACGTTAGTAAAAACCGCATTATAATCGGTCAAGTCGTTTTAGAATTTATCCCACGGCCACGCAGTCGGACGCAGCCAGAGATTTTGCATTAGTACGTATATTGCTCTTATATTCGCTGTTTCCTGTTCTACTGTTGTTTCAAATTACTATTGAGGTGTGCAATAAAGAGTATTGTATTGTATATAGTTGAATTTATTTAGAAATTATAGATTTATTTATCATAACTAAGTCAATCGGGAAACTCCGACTATTTGAAACGCTCGGTTCTAAGTTCTAACTTGTAACGTCACAGTCGGGTCACGATTATTTCTTCAAAGGTATGACAAGAACATTAGTCTAGAGTTACAAAAACTGTATCCCGCCTAGGGAAAAAAAACTGAAAAAAAGGTTTTTTATACAAAAGGTAGCTAAGCCTATGGGCCTATCCATGTATTACGTCATGGTTTTATTATAACGCCCAGAATTATCATTATAAAATCAGTCGCTGAAAATGATACTACGGAGAGCATTTAAAAATGTTCAATTCGTGAAACGAATATTCTTTCGACAAGGCGATCAATTAGGTAACGGTAACTCCCAGCATATTATTGCTTCCTTCTTCTGTTTAGTCACTTCTATCTTCACAGGATCGCGATGTAGGCAGGTAAATTCTAATAATGTCTGAAACTATAAAGCGAAAAAGTGTCATTCAACGTTGTTGGCGCAAATTATCTTATCGCATGAGCTCATTTCTTATTTCGTGATACCCACATTAATTTGAGTGGCTTCAGCATCCATCGTTTACTAACAGCGGCATATTTCCATATTGTGTTTTTTCTGTGAGGCCATTAGTGGACCCTTCAAATTGAATAATAAATGCAACAGGTTGAGGGCGCGAAACGACGCCTAAAGCGACATACAATATTTAGGTAGAGTAGCTTCAAAGACACCGGCGTTCGCTAGTAGCTAAACTACGCTGTGTTTATATTACCATAATACGCCAACAGCTTACGAATTTTTGATTGCGTCATACGCACGATTATAGGTTGTTTTCAATATGTGGATATTGCTATATTATTTACGTGCTATACCAACAAAAACAAGGAAAGATCCGTTCGATTTTAACGAACAGCCAACCGATCTAACCCAAGTAAAAACATTTTTTCTCTTCTCATGCTCGAAAAGTGTATCAATATTAGGCTTATTTTAAAACATTTTAATTTGACCATTCAAAACACTTCAACGTGTTAAATCCACCAATCACAACTCTTTAAAAAACCATTTGTATTTGCTATCAACTAATCAGAATACAGCTAGTTATTCAAACCAACCAATCAGGAAACATAATTTATTTCAAACACTAGGCGTTCTTCATTCCCGAATTCACAATAATTAAAAAAAATAAACGCCTCTGACAGTCTATAGCCGCGTCCAAACGTTCAAGTGTGGTTGACTGCATGTGGCATATTTAAGCTATGAGATTGAGCGGGATAGACTGCGCTCGGCCGTTTGGAGGCGGCTATACACGGTCAGAGGCGTTTTTTCGTGGTGTCAATATTTTGCATCTGTGTCAAAGCAGTTTATTAAAACAATCATGCCGCGAAATTGAACAATATTTTCGCCGTGGGATTTATGCTGTGTTTTTACTATTTTCTCGAAGTCGAAATGAGTGGTATAACTCTGGGCTAAAAGCCATATTACCCCTCGAAATATTTCCCTTCACTTCGTTCGGGAAAATAACCATCTCGTGGTAGTATGGATTATTTTAGACCCTTGTCATACAATCCATACTAATATTATAAATGGGACAGTGTATGTGTGTGTTTGTTTGTCCGTCTTTCACGGCAAAACGGAGCGACGAATTGACGTGTTTTTTTAAGTGGAGATAGCTATGAGGGCCGTTTCATAAGTTTCTTTTTAATGTCAAAAAACATCATATTTTTTAGATACATATTACATTTATTTCTCAACATAATCTCCTTGAAGGGCCAAACACTTATTCCAGCGAGTTTCCAATTTTTTTATCCCCTCCAAAAAATACCATTTGTCGAGGTCTGCAAAATAGCCGTTCACGCCTGCGATACAGTCCTCATTTGTAAATTTTTAGGGTTCCGTAGTCAACAAGGAACCCATAGTTTCGCCATGTCCGTCTGGCCGTCCGTCCGTCTTCGGCTTAACTCAGTAACCATTACTACTAGAAAACTGTAATTCGGCATGGATACATAAATCAATCACGCCGAAAAAACAGAAGAATAAAATCGTAAAATTTTTGGCGTACCTAAAGCGGGGATGTATTTTTTTTTCTCGTTAAACTCATAGTGTGGGGTATCGTTGGATAGCCTGTTCAAATATTATGGGTTTCTTAAATCAAATGAGTGATTCGTTTGCGAGATATTGGGCTTTAAAGCCCAAATTTTTGCGACTCGTGTGTCTTCCCCCCTGCCGGCTAAATGGCTGCTACTGGGGATGTGAAAAAAATCGTGGCCGTAGTACATATAATGAATTTAAAAGGAAAACTATCACGGCTAAGTAGGCATAACTAGTTACCGAGTTATAGTCGACCAAATTAAAATGTACTTAGAAAGGCCAACTTTCCTACAAGTGCGGCCCACGCAACCATTTAGTTGGTGCGCGCGTGTCGATGTAACTAAGAAAGGCAGGCAACTACGGAACCCTACACTGCGCGTGGCCCGACACGCACTTGGCCGATATGTCAGCCTGTTGTGCTGCTGGTCCAACTGTCAAAAGAATTGTACCGACAAATTGCATGCACATCACAATCAACACAATTTGGACCATGGAACTATTTATGATCAGCCAAGTTTTCTGTCAGATAATTTTGAAGTAAAATATTTAAAATATGATATATAGTAATTTGTAATTTCATGAGACAGTGCTTTGGTATGGCAATATTATTTTTACTAAACGGTATCCCTAAATTGCCACAATTTGTCAGAAATTGGATGCGACAAATCGGATTTGATAATTGTATGGTTTGTTGTAGAGCCCATAAGTCTGCGTAATAACTGCCAGTGATAGTCTTCCCCTTTTCTAGGTTGCCAATGTCATGATTTATTAAGCAATTTTTTTTATAAGATGTTTCTCTTGTCGTGGTGCAATAAAGAGTATTTATTTATTTATAATTCCTTCGCCATCCCAGAAAACTGTTGCCATCACCTTCCCAGCCGACAAAACAGTCTTTGCTGTCTTTAGGTAACGTTCACCAGCAGCCATCCATTGTTTGAACCGTTGTTTTGATTCTGGTGTATAATGGTAGACCCAAATTTCGCCCACAGCGACGAATCGTTACAAAAATTCCGAGGATTACGCTTCATCATATCCAAACACAGCATTGAAATCCGCTTTCGTTCGCGTTTTTGTTCGATCGTCAACAAACGAGGCACCCAACGTGCAGACAGCTTAGTCATAGCCATATCTTCGTGCAAGATTTTATGTACTCCCTCATTGGAGAAGCCCATCTTCTCAGCTATTTCACGCACCTTTACTCGGCGAGTCGGCGGTCGTCGAGTACGATATTATGGACTTCTTCAACAACATCCTCAGTAGTGACTTCGATGGGACCTTTAAAATCATTTAACCAGTTATAAATGGCTTGCAACATTGGTGGGTTAGTGCCGTAAACAGAGTCAAGTTCAGTTTTTATTGTGGCAGCACTGCAACCCTTCATAAAAAAGTGGTGTCCTGTCTCTTGACCAAACAACTTTTAGCCAAATGTATCATTTGACCTAATGCATTTTTCGTCAAAACAGTGGTATTTACGGGTATTCTTTGAATATCATCAAATAGAAGTCATGAGGTTAGGTTAGGTTTGTTTTATAATAATCCTATAAAGCTTTCTATTTAAGAAAAAAAACCGGCCAAGTGCGAGTCGGACTCGCGTTGCAAGGGTTCCGTACATCACAAGATTTTAAACAGTTTTTTTTACTAACGGATCGTTTTTGACGTTTCATAAAAATAAGCTGATTTGATTTTTGTCAAATACCGTATTAAGTCTGACTCACGCTTGACTTCACATTTCTAATAGGTTTTCCTGTCATCTGTAGGTAAAGAACTATTTTGTGTATTTTTTTCAAAATTTTAGACTCAGTAGTTTCGGAGATGAAGGGGGGAATGGTCATTTTCTGGCTATTTTCTTAAATAATTTCTAAACGAATTGTTTTAAAATTATTATATTTTAGATGCACACAATGAGCTCTATCATTTGATATGTAACACGATAGTATATGCAAAACTTTATTTTTTAATTTTCTCATTTCCCCCCCAAAAATGTTTAAAATTCATTTGTTTGCGTTACATGTTCCTCTTTGGGTCACAAACTTACATATGTGTACCAAATTTCAACTTAATTGGTTCAGTAGTTTCGGAGAAAATAGGCTGTGAAGGACGGACAGACAGACGCACGAGTGATCCTATAAGGGTTCCGTTTTTTCCTTTTGAGGTACGGAACCCTAAAAAATGCATTAGGTCAAATGAAACTTTTGTCAATTGAAACATTTGGCCAAAAGTTGTTTGGTCTAGCATTAGTGAACCAAAAAAAGTGTTTAATAACGGCACGAAATTCAGATTTTTCCATAGATGTTAAAAATGTATAGGTGATCAGGATCACAGTTAAGCAATGGTTAAAGTGACAGTTTATTGTTTATTTTTTTGCAGAATATTCGTCATTTTTCGTTTGAAAGATTGTGCCAGCCAGTGTTAATGCCATTTACCAAAAAAAGCATTAAAAAAAACTTTTTTATAAAGACTTATCAAACGGCCCTCGTACAAGACCACGTTGAACTATGTATCCCTGAATATAAATCAAACAATGAGGAAAATGACTATCGCTGAACGTTTGTTAAAAAAAAACATTGATGACGAAATGAGATTTCCTTTTTATTGTTTACGTACGAAAATTGGTCCAATGGGACTCCTATTTGAATGGAATTGAGCGGGATTGAAAACCGTTACCAGCACCCGTAAACATCGCAGCGTGTCAAGTAGGTACATCATAACGCAGACCGTTCTATTATTAAAGATAACTCTCACGCAAATTTACAGCTTCAAGTTACGGCTGAACATCGATTATACAAGTAACTTTTTAAATGTTGGAGCAGCACCAAAAATAGTAACAATGTTTAAGGGCATATAGAAGCATTATTATTAATTTAATTATTTGGAATAACCAGATACAGACGGAGAGAATAAATAATAGCTATTGCTTCGAAATTAGCTTAACTAATATTATTCAATACGACTACACGAGCAACATTCGAATATTTTAAATTAATTTTATCGTAAATGGGTTATTGAAAACGACTCTATATTTTTTGATCAGTTTTACAATACAGGAGACGCGAATCGATCCAGGTAACTCTGATTTCCTGAGAAAATAGTTTTAAAAAAATGGGTTAATTACTAGATGTAACCCGTTGAGTAAAGTTTAAGATCTGTTTTAAAGCATTTACAATTTACATTACTTTCTCGTTATCAACGGGGACCCCATCTTAAGGCTTAAGCTGCTGTGATTTATTAATTCGGCTCCCGGTCGCGTAATCTTACTAGGCTGTTGTTTACCTTGGCTCATTAGGTATTCCTAATTAATGGTCGAGGACCAAATTCTTGGCCAGTAGTTAGCCTGGTTAAAAAAATCCGTTGTGACACAAAAATCAACCATAGTATTGTATGGCTAATTTTTGTGTCACAACGGAACTTTTTAATTACTACCGATTAACCAGGCTACCTACTGGCCAAGAACTTGTTCCTCGCCCAAATAACGTTTTAGAAAAACAAAAAAAAAACAAAAACGAGTAACAGTCCGCACCATTTTGTATTAAACATTAACCCCTTTATACATAAAACTTAAAATGCCTCTGCTAAATAAAATGTGCTTCGTCCCTTTCTAGCGAACACAAATTTCAAAGTGAAGTGAGTGACAGATAAGGATAAAGGAAAACGAATTTTAACGCCATTTTAGTTAAAATAGGCAGTAGAACGTTTATGAATACGGCCGTAAGACTCGACTACAATTTTGATATTATACTATCTTCGATAGTTATGAGAATTCCTAATTATTTTTTGACATAAAACAATAATTTATGAAATCAAATTGCACAAGCTGTGGTATTTTTCGAGGAACACAAACCATACTCGTAAACCCAAAAAACATTAATAAATGTATTCACATTTGACATTCATTATGAAAGGTCCCGTTACTACGCTCGTGCTTAAAATAGTACATTGTGATACAAGTGAGGTATGTTGATAATTACATCAGAGGCGTAATTATCACGCGAACCGCAGGTGAGCGTGATAAGAGAGCCGAGGATTGTAATTATCAAAGCTCACGCGTTTCATACGACGTTTTTCAACACATTTTGCGAGGAAAAAATCCTTTTCATAAGATGAAAATTTGATAGGCCTGTCAAGTTATTTTCTTTACTTATTGATGTCAACAGGTTTTTACTCACATGTTGTATACATCGTCAAGAATTTCTAGTGGCGTCCATTCTTTTTATCACTTTTCTAGTCACCACGAATCAACATTTTTGTTAATAACCCAACACGCATTAACAATGTTTACAAATATCTGTGAAATAACCTATAATGGCGCGGATCAATTTTTTTTGTGAAGTTTGCGCAGTGCGCGCGCATTAGATGAAATCTCTAAACAGCCAATACAAAATAAAATAAATAATTTCGTTTTAAAATGTTATCTTTATTCATTCATGTAAAATGTTATCAAAAAGTGAATAGTTTTACTAAATTAACCGTTTCTATATTATATCCAAAAAGAAATAGTCAATTAATTAACAAAAAGGATTTAATTGGTTTAGTCGGGTAAGAATCCATTTGCCGAGAATTAAAAAAAAAGCTGTACATTCTGTACAACCCGGTTAGTTTAAGAATGCACCGTGTGCATGCATACATCTTGCTGCAAGGTGCCAACGTGACTTAATCGGGATATAACCATAACACACAAGTATCGTAATGTTATTAAACACGCGTGTTTAATATCCAGGATTATGAGCCACAATAAGAGGTACGTTACGAGCAATTGTGTTGAAAAGGAATTTTAGAATACATCTCCAGTAATGATTATTATCCTAAATATAATCGGTATAACTAATTACTGGTACATTTTTCGACGAAATTAAATATGTAGGTATTTGTGCGCTGTAAAATCCGTCTAGCTGGTATAAAAAAAACCCTTTTCATGTGGTGGGAATTTGAAACGTAGATACATTTACAATACACGAGCTACGTTACGGCCTTGTTACATGATCTGTATGGCTAACTTTTAAAGCAAAAGAGTTTTAAACCTCTCGCTTAAACAAATACTTGTTCCATGCATGATTTTTGGAAAACACTACACAGCACTGGAAAATTCAGCAGCTGAACCCACGAACGAAGCTCCAGCTGACGTCCAACGGGGCTTCATGATACCAGTTTCTTTAGCTTCTCCCAAGTTGTTGACCGGGGGGAGCTTAGTCACGCAAAACAGTTGCTAGCTCGCGGGCTATTAAAATAACCTACTCTGAAAATATCAATTTTCCAGCTTCAATGGTTTCGGCTTGGTACGGCGTTGATGAGTCAGTCGGTCAGGATACACGATTTTATATAAAATAAATCATATAGATATATTCTCTTAATTCTTCGATTTCTGCATGACTGCATAGAAATTTCTGTAATTCTAATAGTGCACGAATAAGGTGGGATTCATAAGCGTTCCATTTTGGGTATAAATTACATAAATTGTCCTATACTATACCTGTACGCGCTTGCGGTTATAAATATAGACAGAAAGCGTATACAATTTGTCCTGTTAGTGTTAAACATAGTGCATACTGAAGGATCCGTATCATAATTCCTAAAAATATATTAAATACCAAACACATGCCAAGTAACTGCCTCTCGTGTCAAATCCGGACCAGTCTACAGAGCCAGCGTAAATAAACCGTCGACCTTTTGTTACAATGTAGTTGATCATAAGACAAGACGCTGGCGATCAAGCTCGTCAGGAGGCTAATCCTTCATCAGATTGTGTTGAACGACGGAATGCTAAACAAAGATGCTAAAAGTAAACAATTTATATGAATGACAAGGCATACAGCGCTAACAAAAAAGTTATTAGTAGATCATTCTAAGTATATGTAGGATGCTGAACAATATTGCTAGCGTTACTGTTAAATCATAGCATTAGCATTACAGTAGTTAGTCCTTCAAGCGTGGAAATCATATATGAAAAGACTAAAACAATGCTATTATCATGGTCATCATGTTGCTTGTTAGACAACCCAACCGTACCGAGCGTTTTTATACTGCTATTCATTACTGTCATTATTCAAACAAAGCGTGTTGTAATTTTCCATCAAAGTAATAAACTAATAACTAAAGTAGGAAAGCTTACTATTACATTTTCTATCAATTGCGTGGCCAAGCAGTCGTCATCATCACAACCGCACCCAGTACTTTCAATAATTAGGTACTTCAAAGACAACCCCGATATGCCTGGTACACACCATGAGACATGTGTACCGTTTGCGTCAGTAACGACCTAAATGACAACACAATCGTATCCCACGTATGTAGGACGCGTGCATAGCTGCGCATGTAGGAGACCGCCATGCAGAAAAATGGGGCTTAGCGCGATCAATGAATGAGCACAATGAATGAATCCCAGCTTAACAGTAGTGCATTACGGAGGCCGGGAAAATAGGAATTGCCCGCCAAGTGCATATGCGGGATGCAAGTAGTCTAGCTACGGGCTAATAATCCCTTTTCATGCCGAGGTGCATCATAAAAAGCTCCATGATTCTTTTGTGACTGAACGCCATGATGTTGTGTCACAATATTGATTATACCTTACCATTTTCCTACGTAAGAGCCGTACGTACGTGGAGGAACTACGTATAGTAATCGTAAGGCATATCAATTTGTTACAAGTTATACATTAATTAATTAATATACAATGTGATTCGTTTAATCTATGTTAATATTATAAAGATGAAGCGTCTGTGAGATTGTAGCCTTGTAAGTTTATAAGTTTGTATGTTTTGGGTAATCCCGGGAACCGCTTATCCGATTTCAAATATTCTTTTACTTGCGTGTAGAATGGACATTCTGGTTGGTTATAGGCTATATATTCTTTGGCTTTGCCCGCGTTGCAATAGGCGGTCTAAGCCCCGCGGCTAGCTAATATAATATAAGACTGGAATAATTTATTTATCTCGAAGCGACAGCGTTTATCAATGAAATTGTCAATAGGTACTTACAAATGTTTTCAACGTGAATCTAAATTGGCTTAAAATTGTAATACATTTTAAGCCCATACATTTTAGGTTCAGCAGCCGAAGCTGGAAGTGACGTAGTTTTCACTCAGACGGTATTCGGACGTCATATCGCATTCAGCCCAGTCTTATAGATATAAATTCTTAGTCGTTCACAACACCGATATTCCTTCCTGAAATGTGTCACGCGCAGCGACTGCGTTCTGTAGGCTTGCCAGACAACCTGGAACGCGGTTAGCTCAATACTCCAATACTAGTACACGTAGATGTGGTTTCCTGAAATACCTACCAGCGACATAACATGGCGTCATAATTAGAGAAGTACATATCAGTTCAATTCGTGACATGTTAAGGGTGGCCAGGACGCTCGACACTCCGTTCAAACGTAGTTAGTTCTCATTTCCGTTGCCGCGTTCTCAGATCCGAGCTATCTAGGTCAGAAACTAGTTCATGTTGTTAGAAATTCAAATGTAAACAAATAGAGCGAGTAGAACGTTTTTCATACAAAGTCTCTAATCGCTTCATTACATTTCTATTATTATTAATAACAACAGACACTAGTTTCTGACCTAGATATGGCTGATCCCATTGTGTATAAAAAGTTTCATGTTATTCCAGGATGGCTTTTCAAAACGAGAACCAAACTTCGTTTGTATGAAGTCGACTTGAGCCGACCGTGCTGGGGACTCTTAAGCTGCGCATCCACCAGAGATGTGCTAAGCTGTGTTTCCATACATTTGACATCTCGCTTGCTTGACACCTAGGTGCCACCTGTGTGGACACAAAAATCCTTAAATAGAAACAGCTGACGTCCCATAGAAAACTATAATACCATTCGATTTAGACGAAAGCACCTGACGATTACAGACGTGACAACAACCAGGTAGGAAATATGTACGGGCAATTTAAAATAAAAGGAATATCATAATTTTATTTGTGTACCCAACTACACGTCCGGTTTAAGTACACTTGGCTGTCACACAATTGTCATTGTAACGTTTTTATTTAACATAAAACTGTTAATTTATGATACAAAGTTATTTTTACATTTACATTCGGAAAACCCTACATCCGTAAATAAATTCGCAGAAACTTGTTACGTCTAATGCCAAATGTTTCGTCGCACTGGGAGCAATAATTTGTGTTTCATTTCAGAGATTGGAACGGTTAATTTCCTGCTTTAAGGTCATTTCAGTGCACTTTCCATACGTAATTAAGAATTCCGTTTTTAGAAAAATTTGTACTTTAAAGGGCTACTTTCGGGTCATGAACCCAATCCCAATCAACTTTTTGTGACTAAATGACTACGCTGTCCTGGCCATAACGCTACGCGTACCGAAGTCCACTTTTTGGAAGGGGTAGCGATCTGAGACATTAATAATTGTTTTACCGCCTAAGGGAGTAATGTACTATTAGTAGCTTAACTTTTTGGATATTTATGAGTATTTATTATATCAGGTGTCGTTTTTTCTAAAATAATAATAAAAAGATACAGTGACTATCTGTTGCTCATGATATTTTTGCTTTGGGCTTACAACTACAAAATTGCATTTTACCTCTATCAATATTCCCATATCACAAAACTTCTTGGTCTCCAAATACCTAAATTGTGGAATGCCTAATTTTTTTTTCTTAAAACACTGGAATCTTAATATGGCCAAATTTCAAAATAGCTTAGTGTCAATGCCTAAACTCAAAACACTTTCACGGCAAAACAACTATATGCTTAAAACAACCAAACCTCAAAATACCTAAATTTGTATTACACGGAGAATTAAATAAAGGCATATATTCCTGTATTTTTATTTAACGCCGTAGTAACCTAGGTACAGTCCATTTCATATGTAGGGTAGAGCGGGGCACGTTAAACAGGCACTATACTGAAGTCATAATATCAATATCAAATCATTCTCTCAAATAACCACTGGTGAAAAAAAATTAGGCATTTTGCAATTTAGGTGTTTTCAGTTAGAGTTATTTTAATATTTTGTCATTTTTATCATTCGGTATTTGCAGGAATTATGCATTTCATTTTTTAGGTATTTAGAGAATATGACGTTTTAGGTCAAAGTCATAATGAATTTCGTTCATTTTAAGAATAAGACAATTTGAAATTTTACGTATTATGAGCCCATGGTAATTTGAAAATTAGGGGTATTAGTGAATTATGAAATTTACTGGTTTTAAGCCCAAAGCTCGTTTATATCGTAGATCCATCTAAACTTTCACCCACCATTTTAGGGAAGTGGGGGGTTAGAAAGAGACAAAAAGTAGCCTATGTCACTCTCCATCCCTTCAACTATCTCTACTTAAAAAATCACGTCAATTCATCGCTTCGTTTTGCCGTGAAAGACGGACAAACAAACACACACATACACTTTCCATTTATAATATTAGTATGGATATGCAACTGTTGTATAAGAAGGGTCTTAAAACGCGAGCGTCGTGGGTTGCGATGCGAGCCCTGGCGAGCAACGAGCGTTTTTAGACCAGCTATACACCACAAATTTATCATCTTTCGTCTTTTCATTTTGAAAGTTTGAACTGTATTTTGGTGGGAAATCAGAAATATGATACCTCATGTTTATGGTTTGTTTTGTTTTAAATTTGTTTGCACTTGCCATCCAAACCAAACCGAATCCGGACCCGAACCGAATCCGAACTGTTTATTATTATTATAAATAATACCAAGAATTTATAAAACATGTCAATTAACACACAATAGATGATGATTTATTAGTTTTAAATTTTTAGTAAATAATTTATTAATTTTAAATCATAAATAAAAACTTTTTATTTCGAAAAATTTGCTTATGATATGAAGTTGGTACCACTGCAATATAGCGGCCGATTAAAAAAAGTTAGATGATTTGACATCGAGGTAAACAGTGCTTTTATGAAAAATGTATGAACCGCGTGCGTTTATGGGCCATAGAGCATAGAGTTTTTCGACGACTTATTATCGGTGTCATTGTATTTGAGCTAAAGCCTATATAAATGACAGATAACGGTACAGGAGTAGAAAAACTAAATAAAATAATATTGACGTTATAATGTGTAGATTTCTAAATTTGCCCAACTTTTGTACGAAAACTGGCCCGAAAGTTTCCCTTGACCAGAGCGAGAATAAACGGAGAACGGTGCACATGGTCGCGTGGGCCCGCGTGGAAGTAGCCTTTGTCTAAGGAGCGTGAAACTACTGACCTACTTTAAAAATAATGCACTTTACATTTTAATCTTCTGCGCGCTTGGAGAGTTTACAAACAATTTCTATTACATATTTGGAATTTGCTCTTGTGTATTGTTAATTAAGATCTGAGGAAGGAAATAAGGCCTGTACCGAAAAGTATTTTTTCATGAAAAAAAAAACTGGTTAACACACATATGGCTTGTTAATATGTATGTTATTAACGCAATTTTTAGCTGACGTGTTTAAAAAATGATTTTATTCATATCCGTTTACAATAGACCCGTTAGCAAGAAAAAACAGTTTTATTTCGCAAAGAGTTATTTATATTTGTCTGAAACTGGTTTTTGTATTAGATAAAAAAACAATGAAAATACAAAGACAATCGATTTTTATTAAATTGGCAGTTCGGTAAGCCTAAAATCGATATGTATGCCTAGAGCTAGTGATCGAGAAAATTATTCTTATCTCAAAATCAGTTAGAAAGTACATAATTCGTGTATACAAACTGGAATTCGCTGAAAATCCTCGTAACTGCATTAATCTTGAACAAGATGGCGAATTTTGGATACCAACATGATGAAGAATTACTAAACTTTGTTTGTCCACCATCAATGATCATTTGAAATAAAAAATATAGCCCTGGCGTGCAGTTTAAGCTCAACTCAGTGCTTCGCAAATTTAAAATTGAGCCTTGAAGGGAAACAATCGCTCCTTATTTTTAACCTGCTTCCAAAAAAGGAAGAGGTTCTCAATTCATACAATTCTATTTTATATGCTTTCAGTTTGGTCCTATTGTTTTCAAAAAGCCACTTAGATGATGGGATCCACGAGAAATGGAGGGATATCCTCAATTTTATTAGGCACGTGTGTAGTGATTTCGGTATTTTCTATTATAACTCGTGTATTTACACTCGTAACCACAATTTTGGTGAACTGGAGCTGATGAGGAAACCACACATGACTTATGGAACTCCTCAATGATGTAAAGTACCTACGTCACATAGTCTGATATGAATCCCTAATCTGAATTAAGTCGCAACTAATGAAGTGCCAAAGGCGATTCTGAGATCCTTGAGGAATCGTCAAATATTATCGGCCCACATATAGGATGGGTTTTTTCTGTAATAATGAACGCATTTGCTCTCGGAAAGCAGTTCATGTGGTACAGTGGAAAGAAAATGTTCGTGTATGTTCCTTGGCGAAGTAATGAATTGAAGTCGGTTTAAACTTTGTTATTGTTGATTACTTTCTTTATGGTGTATCTAATTATTATCACGTAAATAAAACTAGAAAGCAAATATCACCAAGAATATTTGTAATAATACAGGCCTTATATTGCATTCTGTGTACAACACCATGATGATCTTTAATGCATTACCTAAAGTAGAAAAAAGTGGAAAATAACTACGAAACCATGATGTTAGTCGCTCAAGGATTGCAAGCCATTTCAGCGGACACCAGACTGAAATCGAACGATAGACCACGCATAAGATGTAGATGGCACGCAATTGAACTCTTAATTTTATCGTGAACTTACAGGAAATTATAGATACATTATCAACAAGAAATATAGTGGAAAGGGTACTAACACGCCAATATTTATAAATCCGAGAAACAAATGGTGAGTTCCATCTTGTACACAAATTCCAATCTGTACCCTTTTACACCGCTCTTGAAGTGAAGGACGTAGAATATTTTTCACCCTGGCAAACATTCTAAGGGGGTTTAACAGGGTCTGGAACTTCGTTTTGCGCAATGAAACGAAATGCGAGTAAAAGATAGGTAATTAATGATTTATTTGTGTACAGACCTGAGCGATCTCCTTCCTCGTGCAGCAGAAGTTGATGAATGTGACGTTGACGAAATCGGCCCCGTAGCATACCGTGACGGTCTTCTCTTCCAGCGAACCCTGCGACCCGAACAACACCACGTTCCGGATTTTCTGGTCCTGAAACAAACAAATTCATTTCAATTTGATTTAATTGTTCACGACACTCACACATCATTTTTACTAAATATGTGTACTGCGTATATAATTGACACATCTGACACGTCGGGAAACCTCAAAGAGGTAAATAAACCAATTCTCTTTAATCTGCCTACTAACTAGGTATGTACCTACTGGGTTTGCAAGACATATATGGCGATGGCGTATGGACCGTTTCATTTAATACGCCAGGACGCGCCCTACTCCTTCTAATTGCGTAGGTAACTAGTTAGTTTGTGTGTTAGTCCATAACGCAGACACGACTAGGGTACATCTCTGTGTATGACAATGCATTATTATGGTGTCGCAGAGCTTGTCTGATGATGACCACGATGGTGGCCGAAGAACTTGTGTTTGAAAACTTGAAGACTGTGCAAGAGTACAGAAACAAATTTTGGAAAAAAAAGGGTTTATGGTACCTACCATCGAGCTGATCTGATGATGGAGACAGAAGGTGGCCATGGGAATTCAGGACTTACCAGAAGTAACCCCGTTGAGTTTGGGCTCGTTAGAATCGTCTCATCAAGTAGTTAATAACGGTATACAGAAAAGTACAGATAGCAATAAAAAGTTGTACTAAAAATAAAATTTGTGACAGGAACTTATTTATTACGTTTAAAAATATATGAAAAAGCTTTTGGAATGGATATTAAGTGGCGGTGTCAGTCAACGGAGGACTAACGTCTCACGGATACAGCCAATTGTCTTGTTTCACGTTCTATTAAATAAAGAAACGAACTCTAAAGATAATGAACATGAATGTAATGAATGATTCAAAGAATGTTTATTCACAGCAAAGCGTGTCGCATGTTGCTTTTTATCAAACCTTATTGTCTGAGGCTGCGGACAAATTCTTAGGAAGTTTATGAGTATTGTTTTGCTGTCATTCCAATACAATACAACATAGCTCTCCATCATCTTGAGAATAGGTAAGTAGCACAGTTCATTATAATGTAAATACAACATCGAGATTAGATTCATAAGATTATTATAGTAATGGTCACCAGAATCGCGTTTTAACATTACCAATGACCGGCCAAATCTACCGAAAGCATGTTTCCATTAAATATAAGTTTTTGGAATCGAGGGCGAATGCCATTAAAGAAATATATTACACCCGCGATTTCGGTCGGAATAGTTTATATTACAGCCATAAGCTATTTTTATAGCTTACACAATGCCATATCGATTACTCTATGAAAATATAATAAAAAATCCTAGTTTCCCGATAGCCTAATAGGATAAACACCTCTGACCTACAAACTTGAACAGTCTGTATATCTATTTATACCAATTATAAAGAAGTAAAGTTTGTGATTATGAAGCCTTATGAAGGTGTTGCTTTGTAAGTTGGTATGTCGGTAATCTCCGGAAAAACACATCCGATTCAAAAAAAACTTTCTGCACCAGCACATGTAACGAAACTTTGGGGATATCGGCTATATTTAATGAACAGTAAGCCGCGCTTGTGTCCATTTATATATTGCTGCGGAAAAAATCTCATGCAATCGTTTGCAAACAGATACGTAGGTACACAAACTAAATTAGTGCTGTCAGAGTATCTTATCTTATCTTATTAAGCTGTCAGAGTAAGTTTGATGCAATTATTGTGAGGTGGTTAGCGGTAAATTGCGTCGGTTAGGCATTGCCTCCGCCGCGCCGTGGCACGGAACACTAAAGCCAGGCCGCCGCCCCGGGCATCCTGGCTTTGACAGCCGCCGCTTCGACTTTAGTCTAATTGTTTTACCCAAAACTGAGCCCTTTGAGCTTAAAAGATTAGAAATGGGTGAAGGAAAAATAATTACATGAAACGATTGTTTATTTATCTCTCACAGTCACAATGGGGTACTGAATAAAGCAATATAGTAGTTGACAACAGAAATAAGTTTGTCATAAAAATATTTTAGGTACAGCTTTTATTGCCGACTGTACTTTTATATATACCGTCACCAATTAGGTACTCATTAAGACGATTCTAACGAGCCCAAATTCAATTTTGTCTCCATCATTACATCAGCTCGATAGTACCATGATATTGAATTGTCATCCAAAAACTATACTTATACCCAAAATTTCAGATCAATCGGATCGGGAAGTGGATCAAATACTTGCAAAAACAAAAATACTCGGAAAAGATCACGTAACATGTTTTTGATATTCTTTATTTGTAACCCCCGACGCAAAGAGAGGGGTGTTATAAGTTTAACGTGTCTGTGTATCTGTGTATCTGTCTGTGGTATCGTAGCTCCCAAACGGATGGACCGATTTGAATGCGGTTTTTTTATTCGAAAGCTGTTGTGAGCCCGAGTGTTCTTAGCCATGTTTCATGAAAATCTGTTTAGCCGTTTTTGAGATATTGGACTTTGAAATGAAAATGTCGGGGGTTTTTCAACTTTTCTAAGTTGTTTATTAAGATTAGATTTAGTTTTAATTATTTCACAATATACAATTACAATATAAATTAAAGCTAGCTTAATCTATATGAATTTACATTATGTATGATCGTCAAAGAAATATCGTAACTGCACTTGTTTGATGTACATGTTGCTTTTGTCTACCTCTTCTCGTTTCTACTTTCATCTACTCGAGGGTTAAAAGGAAGAAATCCCTTTAAGGGATAAGTGCGCCTTTGTACATCATATATCTTTTTGTTAATTATTTACTGTGTTTATTTTGTACAATAAAGAGTCATACTACTACTAAATAAAACTTATTCTTATTTACGACCGGTTTAGCCTAGTTGATAGTGACCCTGCCTACGAAGCTAGAGGTCCTGAGTTAGAATCCCGGGCAGGTAAATGTAGGGCATTTATTTGTGTGATGTGCACGAATATTTGTTCCTGAGTCATCCATGACGTCCAGAGACGCGCCCTCTAGAGCGCGTGGAGTTCGGGTTCCTCCAAAGGAGAAGCCTCCGCGCACCGATGTGGATAAGGAGGGTTTTACAACGGTGTCGAGGAAGCGCAAGCCGCGCAAGAGTCAGTGTGGTACTGCAGAACCGGTTGGTTCCGGTCTGCGGGTTGCCACACCGAGCAAGGCGCTATATGTATCGCGCCTGCATTACACCGCCACGGCTGATGATGTGGTGGAGTACGTTCGTCAGAAGACCGGCTTCTCGCTGAGGGTGTTCCAGCTGCGTTCGCGCCACTATGTGCACTTCAGCTCGTTTGTGGTGCGCGTGCCGCGACCGCTGCAGGAGACCATCGCATGTGCTGACTTCTAGCCGAAGGGTGTCGTGTTTCGACGGTTCCGGGGCAATTTGCCGAATCCTACACCGGAGATGACGATGCAACGGGGCCACGCCGTTTCGTCGCCTAAATAGTATTATTTGTTATTTTTGGTTTCGTGACGCATTGGTTATTACTGTAATGTCACGTAAATGTATTTATCAATAAATAAATAAATAAATAAATAAATAAATAAATAATGACGTTTTCTATGTAAGTATTTAAGTATTTATTTATCTATACAAGTATGTTTTAATACCCACAGTACAAGCTTTGCTTAGTTTGGGACTACGTCGATTTGTGTAAGATTGACCGTAAATATTATAAAAAAGAATAATAATAAGTATTTGTTTATTGCTCAAAGAAAAGTTACATAAAATTCCCAGGGGTCCCTAACTAAGCTTTGCCTGTATCGCGGTCTGCGGAGAACCATTTAACAATGAAGAAGAAAATATTTTTATAGTGGCAACTGAAAACCATTCAATTGCAGTTACCTCTCTTGACTTAAATCTACAACAAATCTATTCATTTAATTAGGGTTCCGTACCTCAAAAGGAAAAAACGGAACCATTATAGGAGTTATAGGATCACTTTGTAGTCCGTCCGTCCGTCTGTCAAGTCAAGACCCTTTTTCTCAGGAACGCGTGGAGGTATCAAGCTAAAATTTATACTAAATACTCGGGTCTAATGTCCCTTGGAGCTGTGAAAAAATCAAACTTCTAAGCCAGCGCAATCAAAAGATACAGCCATTTATGCCGCAAATTTCCGCAAATTTTCGAAACTCGCAAGGGAATCAAAAACTACAGGGTACTTCCCCCTTTAAAATGAGAAATTAAAAAAAACCCCCGACACAAAAAATAAACTCTAAAAACTAACAAATAATATTTTAAGCCTATTTTAATTATTATAAACTAACTATTTTGGCAGTGATCCAAAAAGGAACTTGGCCTCCGAAACGAGAGCACGCCACTTATCCCGGTCCTGCGCCACTTCCTGCCAATTACTTTCAGCTTGAAGATGACGCAGATCCGCTTGCACGCTATCCCCCCAGCGACATCTTGGCCGCCCTACCGGGCGGTCAGAAAATCAGATCCAGAAGTCAGAAAAAATGTTAATAAATAGTTTTGTTTCTATTTTGGTTCATTTACATTTGCCCTTTAATATTCAAGATAAATCATACAAAAAAGACAATGCATGCTTTGTTTAAATCTACATAATTCGGAAGTCCGGGTGGAAAATTTGTCGGATTCCTGAATAAAGCATCTTAGAATAACATTTTAAAATGAAATCAACAATGGGCGCAGCGGCATCGGCAGAGGCCGCAAATACTCAGGCCTCGCAGGCAACCATGTGTATGCGACTTTCGCAGTAGAGACGCTTGGGCCGTGGGGTCCAGACGCCCAGAAATTATACCGGGACCTAAAAAACGGCTCTTCGAGCACACGGCTGACCATAGGGCTGTCTTGTTCCTCGGTCAAAGAATTGTCATCGCCATTCAGCGAGGAAACGTAGCCAGCCTTATGGGCACCCTTCCGCAGACCGCCGACCTGGGGGACTATATTGTAGGCAATTTGTAAATATGTAATTTTTAGTTGTAACTTTATTTCTGTCGTAGTTTTTAAGTTGTTATGTATATTTGATTCATGTATTGAGGTGTGGAATAAAAATTATATATACAAAAAAACGCTATTATAAATTAATGTTTTTCAAAACCGTATTTTTTTCCTGGAGTAGTTCTAGTCAGCCCAGACTAGGGAATGCAATCTCGCGAGATCTCACGTGTAAGAACTTTTCACTGAAAACAAATGCTATGAATTCTACATAATGATTATCAACATGTTGTAAAGTAAAAATAAAAAATGCATGTTGGTTTAAAATATCCGTTTTATTTTAAAATACAACACGAAAACTATTTTATGAATATTATTATTGATTTAACAGAACAGATTTCGATATAATTAAAAGTAATCATATTTTAATCAAATAATAGTAAGTGTTTTAGCGCTGGCTGCGTCTATACCTATGAGCTTAAGAGTTACTATGCCACCTTCTGTCTCCATCATCAGATCGGCTCGGTGTTGCCATAATATTGCGCTGCCACCGATTTACATGAGTAAATTTCAGCTCACTCGGAAACCGCAACTTAAAAAAAAAATATTTGCAGATTTTGAAAGTGCAAATAAATAGAAGCTCGCAAAAATTATAAAAATATTTCCATTTATTAGTAGGCAAGGACAGCAGACAACGGTTTTACAGCTCGACTTTCCGTTATGCGAGGGCTGCTCGAACAAGGATTCATTAAGTAATGGCGGTCTCGCTGCGGTTCTTTAATATTTCAGCGAGCTAATTTCAGAAACGCGTTATTAAGAATTAATTGTTACCACGGTAATTATATTAAAGTTGAGGTTACCTTAAGCGAGTACATTACAACGTATGAAGCCCTCAAAGCGGCTCGTTAAATACGTTACCTAAATATAAACTCCGAAATCCAGCGGTTTTAATTTAAATGAAAAACGGACCTGCGGATCACTGGAAATTTACCATATAAATTTAACGTAACTGGTGTCCCGAATAATAAAAGCCGGCAATAAATTGTTAGTCATAAAACTCATAAAGCAAAACGCTTTCGTCATAATACGTACGTACACTACGTACGTTTGAAGCGGTAATTATAAGCGGAGATGAGACGGTCGGGTTCCTCGAGGATGCAAAACGGGTAAAGCTAGGTCCTAGGTACTTTGGCTGTACCGCCGCGAAAATGTTGTCTCCCTCGCTCGGTCATATTAGCTCTGTGTGTTGTGCGCGGAATCATGATTTGTTAAGAGGGAAGAATAGCATTGTAGCAGCTAGCAGCTCGCGACTGACAATAGGTACTTTTTTAACCGACTTCAAAAAAAAGGAGGTTCTCAATTCGGTTTTTTTTTTTCAATGTTTGTTACCTCAGAACTCCGTCATTGATGAGCCGATTCATAAATTATTTTTTTTGTTTGTAAGTATATGCTTCCAGGTGGGTCCCATTTTTTTAAAAAATTCAATTGGATGATGGGATCCATGAGGAATTGAGGGAACTCCTCAATTATATTAGGCACGCGTGTAGTGATTTTGGTATTTGCTATTATAACTCGTGTATTTACATCCGGAAATCATAAATTGGTGGAGTGGAATTGATGATTGAAGACCATAGATGACTTATGGAATTCCTCAATTATGTACTTAAAAGTACAAAAGTATATCACAGATTCTGATAAGATTCCGTTGAAATAGCAACTAATGAAGTGCCAAGGGTGATCCTTGTGGAATCGACGAAAGTCCTCAAATATTATCGGGTCACATACAGCGATTGGGTTTTTTTTCTATAATAATCAACGCATTTGCTCTCGGAAATCAGTTCACGTGGTAAATTGGAAAAGAAATGTAGAGATGTTCTCGTGGCTTGGCGGAGTACTAAATTGAAGTCAGTTAAAACTTTGTTTTTAAAGTAAATTATAGATGAAATTTTCATTTCGGGAGAAAACGTTTTCCACTAACTACATCTTAACAAATCACTTTGATTTTGATGTTGAAAATGTTGGTGCCTATAAGTTTGAATTTATTGCAAATGTTGAAAAAGGAAAAACTATAAACATAGTCTTTCATTGTATCAATAACGTACTAAAAAATCATTGAGATTGGAAAATATTTAGAAGTGGAAAAACATTTTCTCTTTTTGGATGGACGAGTACGAGGTATTCTTCCCCCTTAAAACAAATCATTATTTGAAACAGGGATAAAAAGTTCCAAAAAACTGGTTCAGACTACGGAAAACCAACTGAAAAAAAAAACTGTTTCTTTTTCAGCCTATGTCACCCGGAGCATAATTTCGAATCGATTGATACCTCATTCATCAAAATCGGTTCAGTATCTAAAGCTACACACGTAAAATCATATTCCTTTCTTTCCGCTCTGCCGTAGTCGAACAAAAAGTAAAAAACCGGCCAAGTGCGTGTCGGGCCATGCGCAGTGTAGGGTTCTGTAGTTGCCTGCCTGTATTTGTTATATCGACAGCCGCAATGGCGCGGGCCATTGCGGCTGCGTCGGCCGAAGTTGTACGAAAGTTGGCCTTTTCAAGTACATTTTAAGTTCTACTATTACACGGTAACTAGTAATGTCTACTTAGCCGTGCATATGTCTCTTAAAAAAATGCCTACTAATAAAGACATTAACGACAGTGAAATGTAAATTCGTAGCTTTGTAAGTTTGTATGTAGGTGACACTCTCCGAAAGTACGAACTCGATTTTTTTTTTCCTGTGTCACAGATTACATAATAGTGTATAGAATGGACCTTCGGAATGAATATTATAGCTATATTTTATCCTACGGCTTCTTTGACGGTGTTCTTTGTTTTTTTTTAATCATAGTTATTCGTGAACTAGTTCAGTTTTTATTACAAGTGATTTTTAGGTAAACGCACTCATGTAACAAACCTAGGTAAGTAATTAATTACTATTGTCAATTAGTAGGTACGCCATAAACTGGAAAATTCGCGAAGCCCAACCAATGGAAACTCGACACAAATGAACCAGCCTGCATCGATGGAGCCCACATTACCGTGAAAACCGTGCATACGTTTTCCCATAAATTCCATACCGAAATCGATATTGAACGGAGCGAGCGTTAATTTTAGCCGGACTCCATACTTTCTTTGTATTCACCATAATATTAGGTCCTTACCTATGAAATTGGCGTTTTGTAAGGAGAATTTTATGAAAACTGATTTACATACATCGAATTTTGCGGATTATTCAGCAATGTCCAATTCGAACCAAACCAAATTTTGGTAGGAATATAGGAAATTTTTAAGCTACGTTACACATATCTTAATAACTTAAAAATAGTTCGCATCATAAATCATAGTTATTCGTGAACTAGTTGAGTTTTTATTACAAGTGATTTTTAGGTAAACGCACTCATATAACAAACCTAGGTAAGTAATGTATTACTATTGTCAATTAGTAGGTACGCCATAAACTGGAAAATTCGCGAAGCCCAGCCAATGGAAACTCGACACAAATGAACCAGCCTGCATCGATGGAGGCCACATTACCGTGAAAACCGTGCATACGTTTTCCCATAAATTCCATACCGAAATCGATATTGAACGGAGCGAGCGTTAATTTTAGCCGGACTCCATACTTTCTTTGTATTCACAATAATATTAGGTCCTTACCTATGAAATTAGCGTTTTGTAAGGAGAATTTTACTTCTTTTGAAAACTGTGATTTACATACATCGAATTTTGCGGATTATTCAGCAATGTCAAATTCGAACCAAACCAAATTTTGGTAGGAATATAGAAATTTTTTAAAACCTATTATTTGTTTTTAAAACCTCTGTTATAGTGTACTGTATAGTCTAATATTGAAATTAAAAATTTGGAAGTTGCAATAGAAATGAATAAATAACGTACAAAATAATATCTGTGAAAAAAAACGCCAATTTCATAGGTAAGGACCTAATAGCATAACTGAATGAATCGCCCCTGCACGCGGCTATCACGCGACGGCGCGCGAGCTCTCTCGATTTTTCTCGCACTATCCGTCTCTCTCTTATTAGAACACTTAGAACAAGAGGTATAGTGCGAGATAAATCGAGAGATGTCGCGGCCGTCTCATGATAGACGTGCTGGTGTTATTGTATCTGACACGATCAGAACTTTCTTGGTATTCTACTAACAAGATAACTTTATAGTCTACCCTTCATTGGATACCTTGTTCGCCGAAGTTTGCTTTGTGGTTCCTTGCTAGTCAGTTGTACAGACTTGTAATTGTATTAAGAAACTTGATTTTAAAACAAAATAAGCCTGTATCTGCGGATTATATTATTATGCAAATTAATAATACAATATATGAGTCAATATTGCATGCATTACTACGCCCACATTAGTGGATATCTGCTTATCTGACTAACCTGTTAGCAATTAGTTGCGAACGATTTCAAACTAGACTTTTCAGACAAAATATTTGAATTTATAGTGTGGGAGATTTCAGATTAGGCACTACGATGTATTAGTTTAATAAATAACAAACGGCGGCTTAAACATATTTTATCCGTTTAATAAATAAGTCAGGCGGTTGAGCTGCAAAAACCAGACGAATTTTTAATAACATATGTGTAGCTTATACATATACCCCTACATTTATTCCGGGTATTCCGTTAGCAATCACCCGTCTGGGGTGTTTGCTTTTGTCCATCCGTGCGGCTTTATTAAGCCGATGGTTTGTGTATCGCGTTCCCTATAGCTGCCTTATACTCGTACAACGCGTGGCTGATACATTTTGAATAACACTCGCTTTTCGGCCTTACAAAATTGAACAATGTATAATTCATTAGTGAAGAAAATCAATAGCCTCACAGGAATCACAAAGATGGCGCGGTGCATATTTCCTGTAGCAAGAAGACGTGACAAAAGTTTTAGTTGCAGAATGAAGAATAACTCTCAAATATAACGTATGGAGGTTTGGATCCGATGTAACCGGCCTAAAACTGCAGATTTCATCCAATTGGTAAATCGCTATTTACGTTTCGAATGCTTCCCAATCAATTATTTTGGTTGATATATCAATTATAAATAACCCAAATATTTCCGTAACCAACACGTAGGGCACAACCCAACGTGTTAACCCATCCAATGCCAGGCTATTGTGCTCGGGAGCCCCCGTTTACTTTCTTCGGTTGACCTGACACAGGCAACCCCAATTTTCTTCGAAGACGAAACTTCCCCATTCGTGAAGGCAGGTCATTGCGAGTTCTATGCACACTGTATTCCCTTCTATTCGACCTTGCGGCGCCGGAATATCGCAGGTCAAATTATTTTTTGTTACTGCTCGACCCGGAGTTTCCTCCGCAGTTCCCGTAGCCTAAAGTTGTCTGTTCTCACCGGTCCGGTTTTATGCCTGGTTCTTTTACCGTTCAGGCCATTTGACTGGAACGCTCTTCCCCTAACTATGCATCAAGCACAATACAAAATTACTTTCAAGCCCAAGTTACGCAAGTATCTTTCTGATAAGCGCGTAGAATAGTTGTCACCATAGTATTTTTCACTAGGTACAAAAGGTAGTAATATGTATATGAACATGAACATGAATCAGCCTATTTCAGTATGTATTTGATAATCGTTTATCTTGGATAGAGTTTTCATTTAAATTTAAATGCCTGCACCAAATGTTTCTGTTTTGCCCAATGGTTGACTGGTAGAAACTGCCTTATAGCATTAAGTCCGCCATTTCTACTTTATATTGTGTTGTGCAATAAAGTTTAAATAATAATAATAGGGCAGAGATCACTTGGCCTCACGCCTGTCAAGGTTTTTTCAACGTTTTTCGGCCGTATGTCATAACTTTTTAACGTAAAAGTTTTTCTGCTCAGACGAAGTTTTTTGTAAGTAAATGAAGAGTTCAATTATGTATAATATAAGTCAACAAACACAATCAGGATATACGACCATTTATGTCACGTATTTTGATATTCGCAAACATCCCGTCGACCTACATGAATGTACGGAAATGGCCAATGTTCCCTTTTGATTTTAGCAAAAGACTGATCAGTGGGTGTAGTTGAAAGAGTAGTGATGCTAGATTATGGTGTACAAGGCCGTAGCCAGGATTTTGTCCAGAGGCGGGAGGATAAGAATAATCGCTGCGATGCGAAGAAACTCTTCGAATCGGCAGTAATACTCCGGCCGAGCTCGTACCCAACCATCAGTATGAGAGAGCATCTACCCGGACCTGGCTACGTCCATGACAAATCCTTGTGTTGTGAGAAAAAGATGAAAATCAATTATTAATAATTTAAAACCCTTATTTAATACCTACTTTTCCTTTATCATGTTATTAATATGTCACGATGAAAAATGTGTTTAAAGCCACTCGTATTATAGTGAGTAGTAACTCGGCTGCTTGCGTCAGCTATCTTCAGCTAAGTTTATGGGTTCCCTAATGGGCCGCCCTACACGCAATCTAGGTATAAAAGTTTTAGTCAAATTTACGACATTATTTGTTTTGTTGAGACTGGTTTACCGCCTGAACTAAAGCGAATACTAACACTGTCGCGACATTTGGTACAAAGTTGAGTAAAAACGGCATCCCTTTTCTCTAGGTAAATGTGTATAATTAGGATTAAATATATTTTCAGGAAAGTTAGGGAAACGTTCTTGCCGAGAAATCTAAAGGAATTTTAGGGTCGGTTTGCATTAATGAAATACAGCCATTTTTGGTTGTGATTCATAATAAATAGTAGCACGTCGTATAATTATTATCTTACTTTGTGAAATGACGCGAATAGTTGAAGTCGAATAAGACGAAAAATTTGGCTAACACAGTCACTTTCTTACAGCGTTAATTTATAAGTATTTAAGTAAAGCATAGGGTTGTCTCAGTACCTTTTTATTTCATCCAAAATATAAGGATAAAACGAAAATGGAACAAGTTTTTTTACAGATTAATGGACGCCACAGTTTCCAATTGGCATCAATGTTATTCCCTATATCATAAACATAATATGAAATAATACGATATGTCGTATTATCCCCCCATAATAAAGCTCGGCCGAATTTCACCTTCCCATACAAACGTAGTTACGCTCTCATTTATAACTACCTGTTGGATTGTAACGAAACTTTGCATATACGAGGGGCATTCAAAATATTCTCGGTATGTGGATGAAAACAAACAAGTACGAAAAGTTTGATATTTTTATTTTTCAATATACTCCCCCCCCCCCTATGTTCATACACTTATAAGATCGATCAATTTTTTTTTTAATCCCTCATAAAAATATTTTTTATCTTTGGTGTTAAAATGCTCCTCCACGGCCGTCTTCAACGCTTCATCGTCAGAAAATTTATTTCCACGCAGATCCTTTTTAAGATTGGGGAACAAAAAGAAGTCGCTTGGGGCTAAGTCCGGACTATAGGGTGGATGAGTAACAGTTTCAAACCCACATTCAACAATAGCTGCCTTGGCAATATGAGCAGTTTGAACAGGGGCGTTGTCATGCAGAAGCAGAACACCTTTGGTTAACTTTCCTCGCCTCTTTTCTTTGATCGCATCTCTTAATTGACGTATAACGTTAGCGTAGTACTGCCCTGTGATATTTACACCTTTTTCTTTATAATCGATAAGCAAAACTCCTTCACAATCCCAAAATATTGTGGCCATGACCTTGCCAGCTGAAGGGATGACCTTGAACTTCTTGGGATGAGCTGAACCCTTAATGTGCCACTGCATGGGCTCCTGTTTGCTCTCTGGGTCATAATGATGAACCCAGGTTTCATCTCCAGTAACAATTTTTTGCAGCACCTCATCGGGATTTTCACCACACAGGTCGATAAAATCTGAACAGCAAGCCACACGCATATCCTTTTGAAGCCGCGTCAGCATTCGCGAAACCCATCTTGCACTTACTTTTGACATATTAAGATGGTCATGAATAATGTCATGTACGGTACCAATAGAGAGATTGGTTACTTGTGCTATAGATTTTATCTTCACTCGACCGTCTTCCTATATAAGTTTTTCCACTATCAATATTTTCTTGTGAGGTAGCCACTACAGGCCGGCCAGGTCTAGGGTCATCTTCAATACTCTCCCTTCTACGCTTAAATTCGCTTGACCATTTTTGAATAGTAGATAAAGAAGGAGCAGACTCACGGTAAACACAATCCATTTCCTCTTTTATGGTTTTTTGATTTTTACCCTGTTTTGTCAAGAATTGTATGACGGATCGGTGCTCTAATTTCGTTAACATTGTTAATTCGCTCATGGTGTCATGTTTGTTCGGCAATTGCAGAAAAACAAAAGAACATCTCGGTTCCAATTTTACTTTTTTATTAATGTCAATGGATGAATCTTAGCGGCCAGTAACAAATATATATATAAAAGAGGTTGTAACGTATCAATACCGAGAATATTTTGAACGCCCCTCGTACAATGACATGAGGTATATCTATGTCTGTAATTAGTTTATATGGTTCCAGTTTATAAAACAAACGAAATACAGCAAAAAACAAGTTTTGTATGAAAAACTTAAATTCGCTGTATTTTTTTACCATGGTATCTGAAGCTACATAAACCGTCGTTTTAAAATGATAAGTAACTACATTTGTATGGAGAATCGAGCTTACTGCGTACTCTTAACGTTGATACTTAAATATGTATGTAGATCACAAAAATGCCCCCAACCGACATTAGCCTCTGTTTACTTAGCCCTCAGTTATGGAAGGACACATAAATTATAAGTATTATAGCCCACCGCGCCCCGCAATTCCACGCCTCGGCCATGTCGTGAAATAGGCAATACAATATGGACACGTAATGGCTTCGTATCATGAAACAGTTCATCATGGGAATTAAGACAAATTAATATTAATTAATATTGCAGTATAGTTCATGTTATAGTTCCATATTCGTAAGGAGGTAACACTCAAGAGTTATGGTCCCGTAAGGACGCTACAGGCACATCAAGGGCGCACGTATAGACCGGAGGAAAAGTAACAACGCAGAATAACATGTTCAAAATTAGGTACATATCTACACAGGCTTTACCCTCTCGGCAATTATGTACTCTTAGTTCACGTAACGTGCCTTTATATATATACAACGACGGTGGCAAACAAGCGTACGGCCCGCCTGGTGGTAAGCAGACACCGCAGCCTATAGCCTATTTCTCATGCAACTCCGAAGGAGTAACATGGGCGTTGCCGACCCTTGCTATGTTTGAGGATTCGCCGTGTTGACAGCTGAAGGAACAAATGCCCTCGCTCTCAACACAACGCATACTCGGGAGCTCTGGCGACCTTGCTCACCTCCAGGAACACAACACTACTACAGAGCAGGTAGTAGTGTTACTATGGCTGTGGTCTTCTGCAAGGCGGAGGTACTTCCCCAGTTGGGCTGCTCCACATTCGAGCGGGATGACATTTCGCTATGCCCTACCTCACCAGTGCCCCTACGGCTGACTGTTCAATGGGTCGTGGCATACATAGCAACAATATCTTATGAGTTGGTCGTACTAATGTCATAGATATTAAATTTAATTTATTCTAGTAGAAACAATACGAAAATCTGGTGACATGTCGTGACGCCTGGTGACAGTTGTGGGAGCTCAACTGACTCCCAATCGTTGGAACGCGATAAATATGAAGTATATGTTACATTCGTTTATGTTTTTTATATTAATATCAACGTGAGTAACCGTATTAGAAAAATCCCCCCAGCTGTCAGTCTAAGACCAAGCTACAAATAGGAGGATTGCCCTTAGGACGAATAGGTAATAAAGTATCGTCTTTTTCTTTTCATTTGACATAGAACAAGAAGGTATAACTACGAAGGGTTCTGATCCTGTAGAAATTCGGTCATGGTTTTCATGCATAGTAACAAACCTGACGATCCTGACAAACAAACCACATGAAGTAGTGTTACGTTAAAACATGTTGTAAAATTACGCGTTTCACGCGTACTTTGTTCCCTTTCGATAGATGGACACTCAGTTGGTAGACTGAATTACGAAGATCTTGATTTGAAAATGACTTTTATTCCTTCACATGCATATTTAGTACCAGAGACGCAAATTATCTTATACGTGAATGACCAGAATTTCCGTGCTCGAGTCCGACTCGCACTTGGCCGGTTTTTTTAGTTCGCACAAATATTTAGAGAGAAAAGATTAAGGGTAGCGAAGACGCCCGACTCTCCATACAAATGTAGTCAATTTAAAACGACATGCTACAACAACATGAAACTACTGTTGCTAGAAACAGGCACATGCATGTAAGTAACAGTACCTATAAGATTTTTTACCAAAAATACGAGAATTTTCGATCACTTCGTGGAATGATTGTCTTGATTGTTAACTTAACACTAGTTCACTTAAAGGCTATCGAGGGTTGCGCAGCGATTCCGGATATACACTCGCGGGCAAAGAATACGGGTCACCGTAAATTAAATAACCGCAATAGGTTTTTTAAACTATTTAATACTTGTTTTATTTACATAATATGCTATTCTTTACAATACCCAACTGTATTAACAATTTCCTGGATCCTATCATAAAAATATCGATAACCAAAAATCACGATTTTTGCGATATCTCAGGAGCGAGATTTTTACGAGTCCGATTTAAACCTGGTAACGTTATATTTTTACTGTTATTAGCAGTTTATATGTAAAATTTAATAAAGATCATGACAGGATTAACTGTACAACCTCTTACGCACTATTTTAGGAAATATGTCGATATTTTACCGACCCGTATTCTTTGCCCGCGAGTGTATGTATCCCGAGATTAATAGTTTCGTCATGTCGGTCCATCTGTCTGTCTGTCTGTCTCACGTCTGTGCTATGTTTTGTCCTCAAAAGTTGAAAAATCAAGATAATAGTGTGGAATAAATACTTATTGCCGAACGATAAGAACAATAAGGACAATAATAAGTTTAACCCTAAGTAAAAATAGAATCGACATAGGTGCCTTGAGTTTCTGAAGATACATTCTTGACTCGCACTTGGCCGGTTCTTGTACATATTGTAGCTCCAGTAACAATTATGTGCAACAGAGCAACTGAGCCAACTGACATACCGTTGGTTAATGGGCACTGGCGAATACTATAAAAAGCCGATAGTGTCACAGGCAACATTAGAAGAAATGGAAAAATCATTTTATTTCATTTTTCTCGTTCAAATACCTATTCATGCGAAAGGCCCCTTGAGGACTATTATTTTCGTTTTTCAATACCGAATCATAAATGTTTTAACTGAAATGGAAAAACAGATCACTTAGGATCACTCTTGTATCTGCTTATACATAAAAGTGATTGCATGAGTTCAGTTTGACTGGCACTTTATCATTATTGCCTTTCAAAGAATGTTCTTTATTTTTGTGTCAATCCTTGTTGCATCCCTAGCTATTGGCTTCAGATCCCAGTGTCTGCTGTTTTGATGAATGATAATAACTAGGTTAACCTAGGACTAACCTATAATATAATAATACAACAAGCCAATATAAAGTATATCTTAAAAATTGTAAAAGTCGAAATGTATTTTTCTATGGCACAGTGGTAACTTTTTTTTTATTAAGCTCATAATTTTGGGTTTAGATAACATTTAAAATTTTCTTTTTTACAATTTAAGGTGTTCCTTAATTTTCTTGAAAAAGAAATGATACTTTTGCTTGAAACAGTTTTACTGTCTGTAAGGTTGGGGCATTGCGCTGGTTAGAAACCTTGTTTAGTGTGCCGATTTGCAACCAATTAATTGGAGAACTGGTTTTTTTTCCTATTACAAAACTATGAAAAAAAAATGGAAAAAACCTGTTGGAATGTTATGTTTATAAAATACTAGGGGACATAAGTGTTATTCCTAATGAAATTCTACTGATTACGGGTAAGTGTACAGTAAAAACTTATTTGGCACAGTTCAGTCCAACACAACAATTTTTTTTGATTTTGCAATACCAAATTTTTCTGTAACATTCATAATGTTCTAAATAAATAAAGTTACTGGGGTGTCAGGTTTTTTTTACTACTGACCCCTAAAGTTGTCTAGTAAATTCTTGCAGCCTAATGAAATACATAAAATGGTGACAATTAAATGATAGTTACTACTTATTACTTACTTTTGGAACTTTGGCATGAATTCCTGTCCTCACATCCCGGATAGTGGCAATGTCCAGCATCTCCACTTCCATGTTCTGGTCAGTCCAAAACAGAAAATACCCCTTGGCATCCACCCTGAGGGTGACTGGCAAGCCTGTCTGGCCTGAATCCTATTAAACAAGGGATAACCATGTTAGTAAAATATTATACTAGAATACCTGTTTAAAAATATTTTTCATATTTAATAATAAGAAATACCTCATCCCATTTCATGAATTTCTCTCCATCCTGCAAAGCCTTCGGTACGATAATCGGCTTCAACGTAACATTGGGAGATTTTGTACTTGTAGTAGTTGTAGTCATCTTGAACACTGTTATCGTGCAATTAAGCGGAAATAATAACACGGTAGCAGATGAAAACCGTCATCTTCCTCTCGAGCACAAACCTATCTACGAGATGTGTACGACATTTATCGACGGTACACAAGGCAAAGGCACATCATAGAAATGAAGGCGGAACTACAATATTACACTAAACCATTTAAGACTATGGCTTGAAAACGGTATTCATGATTTTAACACCTTCCTAATAAAATAACTAACTTAAAATGATTTCTCCCAGATATAAACTCCGCTAAACCACCAAAAACTCAGAATGTCAAACGTACACTGGTCCACTGCACTGCATCCACAGATTGGTTATCAGTATTTTGTTATATAGTTGAATACTTAAGACTCTCACAGACTGGCGCGGCCCGGCCACGCGCGTCGTTCAATAGTAAACTTGTCATTTAAGAGGTGCTACACGAGCAAAATCGGCAGGACTGCCAAGCAAGGTCACAGAAAATCTAGTATGTCGACCTTTATTTGGCTGGCCGCAATGCTTTCGACACACGGCCCGAATAACGCGGCGGCCTGCGTGCCGTCCTGCCGATATCGGCCCGTGTAGCGTCTCCTATTAGTCCTATTAGCTTATAACTATTGACCGCCACCGCAGGCCGCCGCGCCAGTGTGTTTCAGGCCTTATAATAAAAAACGACCATAAAAGTACTTAAATAATTTAAATCAAATTCAGTGGAAATCATTGTAAATTCAAGCTTTTAAATTTTTTGCGAGATGGCAATTTCTATCATATCACATCACATATGCCAAATTGACAGATGGTGATGGTTTTACCCAGGGGGGGGACAGTGACATACCCGTTGACGTTTGATATCGATAGATCTACCATCTTCTGGTGCATCCATAAACCTACTATTGCGCAAAGTAGATTTTCGGTTACTTAAATAATATCACAGGATGTCGCTACAAAATCCATGTAAAACTATGAGTCATAAATTGTTTTAAATATTATTCGTTAATAGTATTTTGCATTGAAATAACATAACATTATTTAATAATATAATTTTCATTAATTCATTTATTTCTTATATTAATTTTATTTTTCACTTGGCCACATTTGCCTAACCGACCGCTATGGCTTTGATAGTCTTTGGTTTTGACCACATAGGACTTTTCTATGTTTTGACGGCAGCCGCCAAATTTAATTGAAAATGTCCAAATTATGTGCTTTTGGCTGTAAAACCAATGGTAAGTTTATATTTGGCGTATTACATGATTCGTTAACAATAACAGTCAAACTAGATGTTAACTTGTCTTAAACCACGGACGTTTACTGTTTCAGATATACCAACCCATCGTTTCCCAAATCCCCATAAGTTTTTTGAGCAATTCAAATCTTGGGTCGCTCTTGTTGGTGGAAAGTTAGAGACATCATCCGATTATGACTATTATAGGAAGAAGATTATTTGTGATAAGCATTTCACAGATGCTGACAAAACCCATCATAAGAACTGGTTGAATAGATTAGCAGTGCCTTCGCTTTATTTACCTGGTAAGTTTCAGCTGAAATACGTAGAAAACCTTCTTTATTTTATTGGTGCGTCCAGACAAGTGACCGTGGCGATGATATACTTAAGATATGAAAAAAACACTGAAATACGTAGGAAACATTCATTGTTTTGATGAATTATAAATACAACCGGCAAACCTCAAGCTCAGCCTGTGCTGTCAAGGATATTATGAGGATAATTATATAGATATTTAAAACTTTATATTTGTGTAACTTACAGACCCATCGGGAACTTTGCGTACCCCTCAGTCTAACATAAATGGACAAGCCTCTACCTCGTACACTACTACTAACTTAGAACAAGTCCCGCGCCCAGTGCCGCCGCAAACTGCAGTACCAACACCAAATATGGGTAAGATTATATACTGAGACTTGGTGACAAATATACAGGGTGTTTGCTCCATCGTTTGCCAAATTAAAACGGCAGGTAGGTTGGGTCGTTAGCTACCTTTTCCCGCCTCCAAAAAATTTTCGTGTCCACTGGTTTTTTTTTTGTATTCTCTTAAAATAATTTAGAAATTTTCTATAAGCTTACGCGTTTCAACTTGAATTAAAATAAAAGAAGAGGTAGAGCCTAATTTTTTATTTTATTGTAATGTGTAATGTTGTACGGCTCTATCAAAGTCAAAATTATTTGCAAGTAACGTCTACTTATTTTTTTATTAACCCTCAACAAAAAAGTAAGATGCAAGAATTACGTCTTGGGTAACTTTGATTTGCAATAAAAAAAGGCACTACCATTTCCTATTTTTTTAAATTCCAGTTGAAACGCGTTAGCATATAGAAAATTTCTAAATTATTTTAAAATAATACAAAAAAAAACCAGTGGACACAAAACTAATAACCCAACCTACCTGCTGTTTTAATTTGGCAAACGATGGAGCAAACACCCTGTATACATTCACACGTGTAATAGACATGGTACATACATACATACATACATACATTCACGCCTTTATTCCCAAAAGGGGTAGGCAGAGCACATGAAACGTACGTTCCAGCGCCACTTTTAGCTAATAGACATGGTAATTATATTTATATGAAAAGGACACACTTAAAACTAAGATAATCTCTGCGGTTCTCGTTTATGACCACAGTGATCTCCTCTTATACGGGAAGGTACCTACCTACGCCACCAAGCGGTGAAAGCACTTCCCCATGTGATGGAGATAGAGCTATATCATGGACATCGTTTGTAATGTGCTTTAGGTCAAAATCAGCGTTGTCCTTTTTATATAACCTATGGATGGAGTATTAAAACAAACTTTATAATTTTCCAGGAGTAATTCAAGACACGGCTGCTAAAATTCGTGAAATTGTCATCACGGAGCACAACTACACCGTGATAAGCCGACCAAAATGGACAAACACAAAACGTAATTCATATATATTATCCACAATGCCCGCGCGTGGAATTCGGTCTGTGTCGTCTCGTAATCGTCACCCATCCCTCCATCCCACGCGGTGGAATAAAATAAATTGTTTTGCATGTCCGACTTTCACTCCTCGATATACCAAATTTCATTAAAACCAATTATAAACTGTAGCCGTCAAAAAGTGACAGACATAATTAGTTACTTGTACATTTAAGACAGAAAGGCTCCTATGCAGCTAAATTTAAATCCTTCCTCCTCCTTTTAAAGTCGCTATACTACTTCCTATATTACTAAGTTTTTTTCTATTATAACTGTTTTAATTTATCAATAACAATATTTTAAAATGAACCCAAGAGGGTGTTCCTTAAGATTACCATAATATATATTTTTGCAGATGGTTTAACAACAAAATCGGCTTGCACCAGCATAGTACACCCACTACGTACAAAAATCAAGCGCCTACGTACGGAAATCTCAAGGCTACGCAAAAAGGAAAAGTCATTTACAGCGAGACTAGCAAATGCCGAAGACTTAGCTAGCAATACCGCATTTCAAGATGTCATCAGAAACATGACTAAGCCGGCTCGGCTTTTTCTTCAAATGCAAAAGCAGGCATCAAAGAAATCAAAAGGAAGACGTTTTACAATTGAACAGAAAGTGCTTTCACTCTCTATATATAAAAAAAGTCCGAAATGCTATGCAATGTTGAATAAATATTTTACGCTGCCATCTATGAAGGCAATGAAGCGATTATTAAGCCAAATTAAGCTTCGACCGGGAATCAACCACATAATTTAAAAAAAAATACGGCAAACGGTCGCTAACCAAAACGTATCTGACCGCTTATGTAGTCTTATGTTTGACGAAATGTCTTTGACACCGCAGTTGTTCTATAATGCACAAAAGGATACCATACCATCGAAGGCTTTGCTTGCAATCAGGAGAAGATACCAACCAAGGTGATACTCGTATACCTAGTCATAACAGGCTTGCGGGTTGACGTTGATTTTTGGGACACCTGTATACATCTCCAAGAATGTAACAATAATAACTAGCGACCCGCCCTGGCTTCGCACGGGTAGGTACTATATTATACATATAAACCTTCCTCTTGAATCACTATCTATTAAAAAAACCGCATCAAAATCCGTTGCGCAGTTTTAAAGATCTAAGCATACATAGGGACAGACAGCGGGAAGCGACTTTGTTTTATACTATGTAGTGAATGTTACATGTTATTTAAGTGTGAAACAAGTAAATTTTGACATAAATGTTAATTGTTAACTCCGATTTGAGGTTTTTTTCCGAACCGGTGGCAGTATATCGACATTCATCGGTGCATGTAATATGTCTAATTTGATGAATAAATAACTGTGACTTGAGTAAATAACGTACCTTTGTAATACAAAAACATGTCTGGTATTTGTTTCATTGCCAGTATTTGCAGTTTAAGCCAGGTTTAGACGAAGCCAGTGAGCCAGCACTGAAAAATAGGCCGGCGCTCTATATTCCCGCCAGCCAGTGCTTTACATACAATTTCGTTTTACTGGCGGCCAGCACTGGCTTCGTCTAAAGCTGGCTTTACGGTACAAAGAGTTATACCTTAAACAATATTATATGATAATGTTAAATAAAATTCGTATCAGTCACAGAGTAGGTATGTAAATTTGTAAAATCACTAGTGATATTTGAGATTATTATTATTGAGTTGCTTTTTTATGTACCTACCTACTATATTTTGCCCCCGTGTGGTGTCGGGTTAGAATTTCAACTGCGATATCACATTTTGTCAATCTTTTATACCAACTATTATGCTAAAAGTGGCACTGGAACATACGTTTTGGGAATAAAGGCGTATTATGTATGTATGTATATTTTGCGAATGAAATATGTTGTTTGTAGGAACAACAGGATAGAATCAACCAATCACCATGGTAGGAATTCTTGTAAGTTGGTCATTTACGCATAAATTGTAAATATTTCGTGAAATAAATGAAGAATCATCTGCTTGACTTGACATTTTATCCAATATTTTATTTGTTCGTGTTAATATTTCACTTACACTGTCACTTTAGAATGCATTTTCTACTTCGGAGCTAAACATGTCGATGTAATTTCTTTCGACCACAAAAGGATTTGTGGTTGGAATAATTAAAATCGACGCTCTAAAGCTTACCTGCACGGCTATCATGAGACGGCCGCGACATACTCTCGATTTTTCTCGCACTATACCTCTTTTTCTAAGTGTTCTAATAAGAAAAGACGGATAGTGCGAGAAAAATCGAAATTTTATGTCGCGGCTGGGCCGATTTCTCTATCGTTGTCGATTTAAAATTTTCGGCAGAATTTGATGAAATTCGGTAGGTTTGAAGAGCTTTTGATTCTAAGAATCCCATTGAGTTAAGAATATCCCATACGATTTGTGACTCAATGTAGGACATTGTACAGAATCACGAGCTTTTACAACCTATCAGATTTATCCAATTCTGAGGAAAAAAATCGACAACGATAGAAAAGTTTGCCCAACTAGTAGTAAAATATGCTTTGCATGTATGTGTAGGTACTGGTTCTACACGCACACATGCATAGTTAGTTTCGGATGCAATTAAAAGATGGCACTGTCAAAAAGGTTTCCATTAAACGCTTCAAGAGGGCACTCTTTACCTATATACTTACTTTACTCTTTGGTTTTACCGTTTTACTTTACCGTGTTGTGTGTGTGTGCTGCCTCGGAACCCAACCAAATAAACCGGCATTAAATTATTTAATTGTTAAGTTAATCTCATTTAATAAATACTTATAATATAGTCAGTACGTAAATATGTCTGAGTCAGAAACGCCAACAACTACTGATAGTACGACAAAACATGAGAGCCACGGTAGGAAGAGAGTTCGGCATCGTAAAAAACTTTTATATGATAAAATATTGAAACAAATGGAGTTCTACTTCAGTGACGCTAATGTTACCAAAGACAGATTTCTCGGTGAATTAGTAAAGGCCGACCCGTTTGTGCCTATCGACGTATTTCTTAAATTTAATAAGATTCGCGCGCTGACCCAGGATGTTATTGATATTGCGAAAGCCATGAAGTTTTCTACAATTTTGGAGTTATCAGAGGATAGGCAGAAGGTAATCAAGTTTTAATATGCATGTGATCTCCACTAAAATTATGTTTGTAGCTTTGTAATAATGTGGTTGCATGGGGTAATCTCTGGAAGTACTCATCCAATTTCAAATAGTGTTTCACCGATATATAGAATCGTTCTTCAGGATAGAATAGATGTAATTGGCTATATTTCCTGCCTTCTTTGTAATACGCAAGCAGAGCCATATGAGCATGTTTATAATATAAAACCTAAATTATCAAGTAGAAATTGAACATTAGTATGTATTGACTAGGCATGAACGGTTTGTCACTTATTAACATTATTTAGATGATGTCAAGTTTGATGAACATATTTTGGACTATACTTACAGATACTAGTGTGCACACGTTTGTGTTCTAATATGAAAGCAAGCTTCCAAAAGGTAGCCTTATTTAAGCTACTCATGCATCAGAGATGTATTATCATATAATTAAATAGGTTCTCATGATGAATAAGTGTTCCTGAGTCATGGATGTTTTTTATGTATTTTAAGTATTTATGTATCTATTTAAGTATGCATATGGTTGCCTAGTACCCATGTACAAGCTTTGCGTAGTTTGGGGCTAAGCCGATTTGTGTAAGATTCTCCTTGAATATTTATTGAATTTTTTATTTGCCACCTAGTTGCATGATGGCTAAGTGTCCCTTGTATGGATATGCAGCCATGACCAGCCTCCGATGGGTACTGCCTCTAAAAAATTATGGAGCTAAATAAGTTTACCCACTTAATCTAGTTGCTTCCAATCGCTTTGTATTGCTTATTTTACAGATACGAAGAAAAGTTCCAGTGGAACCATATGATGCAGAATCTAGGACAGTGTATGTGGAGTCCATACCAGTCACTGCTAGCCGGGAGTGGCTTGAGAGTGTGTTCTCAGATTATGGACATGTGGCTTACATTTCTCTGCCCAAGTTTAAAAATTCACAGAAAATCAAGGTACATATATGTATTTGTTTTTGTTGTCTACATCTAATCTAAGGTTCCAACCACCGTCAGTCCTGTACTTGCATTATTTTCGAAGTTCTTGCAGATTTGAATCCCCTTTCCCAGTAGTTTTGTAGTAGTGCTAGACTTATTTAAAATACCTGAACAGGTTTGCCCATCCATTTATAATAATGAGATCAGGGGACTGCGGTTGAAACACTTGTAGAATTGCCCAATGAAGTAATATTTGTTACTGTTAACTTTGTTGGATTGGAGGATCTGTGGCTACACCCACATGTATCCTCTCAACTCATTGATACATGTCAACAAACACACTCCCCGTAGGATCTTTCACCGCCCATTTCATCCTATTGGGGATGATGAAGAAACTATCCATCTACAGGATTCTAACCAGATTCCATTGGTTTAGGCATGAAAGCAGCTTATCAAGCAGATTCTTTTGCATTATTAGTACTTATTTATAGCTCAAATTGGGTAAATAGTCTACTATTATAAATGTCAAGGTTTGGATTTTTTTAAGCAATCACGCAGAAATGAATGCAATGGTTTGTGACCTGCACGGCTATCACGCGACGGCGCGCTGCTCTCTCGATTTTGCTCGCACTATCCGTCTCTCTCTTATTAGAACACTTAGAACAAGAGGTATAGTGCGAGAAAAATCGAGAGTATGTTGCGGCCATCCCATGATAGACATGCTGGATTAAAACATATTTTGATAATCAATCCAGAAGTGACGAAATTGGGGATGGAAGTGGATATAGTTTACTGGGATGAAGTTAGGACAAATGCCTAATAAAACTAAACATGTCAAACCCACTTTATTCTATGAAAACTTGTTTGGCAGTTTTTGTCACCGTAAATGTGTGTTCCAGGGTTATGCCTTCATAGAATTTGATAAAGCTGAGGATGCACAAGAATGTATAATGGCATTCACGAAGATGGGCTGCAGACTGCCCACCAGCATGCCGCCTGAGGAGCTGTCCTCTGTCAAATTGTTCTCCGTTGAAGATTCTGATGATGCAGACGTTAAGGGGAAAAAAGAGGCAGACATCAAGAAAGAAAAACCAGACATTAAGGCAAAAGATGAGGCAGACAAGGAATCCGATGTTAAAGTGAGAGAAGAAGCAGAAACTAAAGGGAAAGATGAAGATGAACCACCTAGGAAAAAATCAAGGAAAAATAAAGATAAAAGACCAAAGAACTTGGAACTGAAGCTTGGCCAAGACTCAGATTCAGAGAAAAGGGACACTCCTAGTGTAAGTTTCAAGTTTAGACTTAGGTTATCACCTGTAAATCCTGTAATCTCGGTTCAATACCAACCTGGATAACTTTAGTCACTTACTATTAATTATTCATTGTGCCCTACCTTGGTATCCCAAATTGCTACTTATAATTTTTTATACTTGTTAAACTTGTTATTGTTTCAGGATGAGAGGAAAAGTATTACAACTCCAACAGATGTAAGTATTTTTTTTCTACGTAATATTGATGATTGGTATTAATCAGTTATGGCTTGTTGTTATTTTGTCCCGTTAGCCGGGCGATAGGAGGCTTTCTTAGAAAACAATACAACAAAACCCTTAATTATAGGGTTATGTTGCATTTTTATCTCTGAGTGTTAAAAAGTGATTCAGGCGCCCACATCTAGGGAAAAGAAAAAAGTTAATTCACCCAGACAATACACCTTTCCTACATTTTACGCAGAAACGTGCGGTGTCGAAAGATGAATTGGCCAGCCATGATGAATCCAAGGATGATGCAGATACTCCAACTGAGAAGAAAAACCGGAAAAAAACAGCAAAAGCTAAAACCAAACCTCCAAATGGTTTAAGCACAAAAGAAGCCCCAAAAGGAGCTCTATGGGGCCTCCAAGTGCTACCGAGGGCAGAATGGAAGGCATTGAGGAATAAGTATTTAACCTTGCAAAGAAATTATATGAAACAAGTAAAGTTTAACCTGTATAATAATAGAAAGAGTGCCTATTCTGCTATACCGGAACCTGCAACACCTTCTATGGAAGCGCACACAGGTAATTATAAATATAATCTATATTAATATTAAATAGAGGAAGTGTCTGTGAGATTCTAGCTTTGTAAGTTTGTATGTTTTGGCTAATCTCTGCTTATCCGATTACAAAAGTTATTTCACCTGCATGTAGAATGGACTCTCTGTATAGTTATATGCTACATATAATTATGCCGCGGGTTTGCCTGTGTTGTTTGCAATTCGTGGGCAAAGCCCAGTTTGTTATTAATATAGAGACAAGTTGCAGTGTTGTCAGCATTCGTAAGTCTAATTGAGTCTAACACATGGCTTGTTTCTAAGTCGTCCATAACAATAAATGGCACATCCCAGGTGGTCATTTGACCCAGATTTTAGACAGAAAGTGGTACAGGAAACACTTGTCTGTTATTCACAAGACACCCATACTTTAACGTGTTAAAGCATTTGCCTTCTGTTGTTTCACAGTTTACTACATAGTATAAAACAAAGTCGCTTCCCGCTGTCTGTCCCTATGTATGCTTAGATCTTTAAAACTACGCAACGGATTTTGATGCGATTTGTTTTAATAGATACAGTGATTAAAGAGGAAGGTTTATATGTATAATATAGTACCCGTGCGAAGCGGGTACCGGTGCGGGGCGGGTCACTAGTGCAGAATATAATGTAGTAATGGTTCAGTTACACTTACAACAGTGTCATAGCATAGCACCCATAACAGAGAGTCCTGGGCTAATCTTAGCTCGTACCGGTGAGTTTACTAATAAGCGGGAAATATACCACTAATTTCCAGCACAGGGTTGGAAAGATAGTACTATGTGTGAATGTGGCGAAGAAACCCAGACCATTTAGCACATTGTCCATCAGCGCTGCCCTCTGACATCTTATAATGGACCCCCCGGAGATCTGTTTGACCTTCCCCCCAACTGGCTAAGATCACTTAATGTCTGTTTATAGTAGCATAGTCAATGTTAGCCATACGATTAAATAAATAAGCGAAAAAGTCTGTAAGTTTCTATGCAGGGGGTAATTCCGAAACCACTTATCCGATTTTAAACATTCTTTCAACTGAGTATTGAATGCGCTTTCTCGATGGACACACTACTGCCGCCCGGGCAGCTAGTGGATTATAATTTTGTACTTACCACAAGCTTTTGGTGAAGGAAAACATTGCGTTGAAATCACACGACTTTTGTGTAAACCCTAACATATCGACTTATTTGTCTTACAGCCTTGAACCCTGGTAAACCTAACAGTAAGAATGTGACGCCGCTTGAGAAAATCCCGGGAGTTTTTGTTAGAGAGGTGCTGCCAGAGCCTTGCTGCGACGTGAGGCACACTAAACGAACGGTAAGTTTAATTTATATAATAGTACATTACTTACCAAGGGCTGTAAAAGAAAGAAAGCCCGAAATCGCAGGTATTTGTGACCCGAGCCGCAGGCGAGGGTTGTAAATATGCGATAGAGGGCTTTCCTTTTGAGGAATTATAAAACGATCGAATAAAAAAAAACTTAGCGACTGATGATGGGCATACTGTTTTAATAAAGAGCGGTATGAATTTGAGTAAGCGAAAAATTAACTAAACTAACGACGAATATTGATTAATAATAAAATCCAGAACGAGCTTACAAAAAGTGGGTTGTGATAAATCAATTTTATATATTAAAATTCTATCCGTGCTACTACATTACTAAGTGAGCGACTAGAAATAGCTCGTGGATAGGTTTTTTTTTATATAAGAGCGGAAAAACTTCTGCTCATTATAGTATTTTTCAAAGTGGTTTTTGTATTCGAAGATAAAATGCCGCTCAGTATAAAAAAAAAACATTTGCCAAATATTGAAAAAAATGCAGGACGTAACGTTGACACTCAAACAAATATTATGAAGCGTCTCATTTTTTATTTTAAGTAATTCAAATTAGTGTTTGCAAGTTGCTGTTCTGTTGATTTCTCGTCACTCGCAGGCAGTCGCTCACTTAGTAATACTATAACGTAAAATAATTATTTATTTTATTTTGTATTGGCTGTTTAGAGATTTCATCTAATGCGCGTGCACTGCGCTAACTTCACGAAAAAAAACTGTTTCGCGCCATTATAGGTTATTTCATAGATATTTGTAAACATTGTTAATGCGTGTTTGGTTATTAACAAAAATGTTGACTCCTGGGGACTAGAAAATTGATAAAAAGAAAGGACGGCCACTGGAAATTCTTGGCGATGTATACAACTGTGAGTAAAAACCTGTTGCCATCAATAAGTATTAAAATAACATGACAGGCCTATAAAATTTTCATCTTCTGAGAAGGATTTTTTCCTCGCAAATTGTGTTGAAAAACATCGTATGAAACGCGTGAGCTTTGATAATTACATCCTCGGCTCTCTTATCACGCTCACCTGCGGCTCGCGTGATAATTCCGCCTCTGATGTAGGTAATTATCAACATACCTCACTTGTATCACAATGTACTATTACGTCTTCACCTGGCAATAATGCGAGTTTTACCGTACGCGCTGCGTGCGGTAAAACTGACATTATGGCCAAGTGTGACGTAAATCCTTTTTACAGGTGCGAAGCAACATCCACGCCCTGCATGTAGATGCAAAAGAGGGACAGTCTGAGATAATCATTCGTTTTGATTCCGCGAAAGCAGCTGACGAAGTAAGTGATAAGCAGACCTCGAAGTCGCGGTGGCAATAACATCAATTAACTAGGGATTTCCTTCCGATATAAAATTTATCGATAACTGAATGCTTATTCGGAATTGACATTTCATATATTATTAGCTGTAAAATTTACAGAATAATTGAAAATTAACTAAACTGTGATGATTACTTCCCGTCAATGTTACCTATATAGGAGTTTTTAGGATACTTCTTAGGAATTTTAAAATTCAAATAAAAATCAACCTACTACTAAATATTTTTTTCATCAATTTTAATGCAAAGTAAACTGAAACCTAGAAATGCATTTCATTATTTTCATTTAATCAATGATGAACTTTATATTAGTAACAAGTAACAAAGTATTTTAATCTTGTGTTTAGTACTTCAAATAGCATACAAGTTGTTACGCATTGTTTCCAAATAGATGGGAGAACGAGATCTATTATTTATAATTTATAAGCAAGGATCGGAAAAACGGCCGTCATTTCGAAAATGTAACCCTGTCCCGTACAGCAGAGACTTCATTATGTTAATAAAAAAAATATAAGTGTAATCTAAAATGACGTGCGTTTTTCCGATCCTTGTTTATAAGTTACGGTCTAACGGTGTATGGAAATTCGGCCTTATCACATAACATATTATGACCGTATCAACATTTTATAAGACTACAATAAAGTCAAAATTGGAAACGAAAAATTGGCTTTCTCCGTCATATTTTAAACATAAGTATATTTATAGTCAGTGAGTTTCCTTTGGACACATGACATGATATACGACAAATGAATACACAAGCTGATTACCTTGTACCTTGAAATCGTGAGTAACTTTCAACCGATGTCGTATCAGTAATCAGTGGCTGTAATACCATAGTCCCTTTAAAGCCAAATGACTTGTGTCAAAAGAAACTGTTAGAGACCACAGTTTACATATAATAAGAAACCCTTTTTATAGGGATTTAAACAACACTACCTCGCAAACAGAGCACTTTAGTTCGTTTTTATATGTTTGCAAACCAAAAAAATAATAGTGCGTAGCGTCACAACCGTGGCACCGGTCTCGTACACGGACGTAATTGTTGATCAAATGTTCTTCCATAATATCAATCGCATTATAAAAGATATTTCTTTTTAGTTGAAGTGGCAGGTTCAAACCGGATATATTTTCCTTCAAAACGACCATCTAAAAATAGGAAATCAATTTAAAATACTTTTAAATCTCCTTATTAAATAACTAAAACATTGAAACAATAAACTTTACGTGATTTTAATGGCAGGATACTTACTAGGCCTAATAATCTTAATGGTTCTAATGTTTCTTGAATGTCATCGTCTTCGTGAATATGGTTGTCATTCACGTAATCAATGAACTTCTTGATTAATGTAGAGACAATCACTTTTTGAGACAATTCATATAACGTAATATTAAACATTTTTAAAATTTAGAGGACACATGAATATTTTTAAACAATAAATTGACATGCACCATAATGTTTAAACAAAATCTTACACGACATTTTTTTTTTATATGATTTGGTCTTGTGTAAAAAGGTTGAATTATTTCATTTCATTCTATTTTCATAATAACAAATTAATATCTGTTCAGCATTTTTTGGTGTAAGACATCTACGTCTTGGAGAAAATATCCATTTTAAATAGCTGAATGATTTTTCAACCTCGACCGATGTAATGGGTGCAAAATTAAATTTTTTTAAATGCTTCATTGTTGCTAATCTGTTTCCGGGGGATATTTCAACACTTTCGCCTTTATTTAAATTATTTATTTTAACTATAGTGTTAAATCCAATGTTCTTCTTAATAATTTGATTAAATTTATTATAAACGATTCTACCTTTATTATGTAAAAATACTGTCGACAGCTTCCTTTTTAAATTATTCACTATGTTAATACTTGTATCTAGTGTCAAAATTGGGGATTGCAGTGCTGTAATAGATGTTTGAAGCATACATAAACGTTCAGCAATGAATTTTAGATCCTCGTGTATATCAGGTGCATTTAACGAAATTTTGGCTTTACGAATTGATGAACAACCAGGTTCATTGAATGTATCAATTACTTCTTTAATTTCATTATGGTGTTTAAAATAATAATGTGCAGCTTCCAACCATGTGCCCCATCTGATGATTGTTGGTTTTGGTGGTAGTGGGATATTAGGTAACAACCTTTTAAACGTGTTAATCCTTTTTGGTGACTTGAGGAACACCTTTTTCACACTAGATATCAAATCATTGACGCGAGGAAATAAATGTCGCACTTGTTCTGCAACCCTGTTAATACCGTGTGCTAGACATGTCACGTGGGTCATGTTACAGAAAACACGGCTTAAATTTTTCCCAGCTTTAACCATATAAGGCACGCCATCAGTTAACAACAGTAAAACTTTTTGAGAATGGTTTGCACCCAATACATTTTGGAGAGACTCTGTAACTAATTGCGTTATTGTATCACTGTTTGTCCAATGCAACGCCTTACTTGCAATTAAATGTGGCTTGCTCGGTTCGCCTTCAAGTTTACCAACTAAAACATTTGCAATTTGTTCTCCTTTCGCATTAGTCGTTTCGTCAACGGTCACATATATATATTTGTTTTTAATTTCAGAGCGTATATTTTGCATGGATTCGTTATACACTTTCGGAAGATAATGCTGTCTTATATATGATTCCGAAGGTATGGACGAATTCTTGTATTTTCCGTTGATACAGCTCTGTATAAATAAACAAAAATTTGGATTATCTAATTGATGCCAGGCAATGTTACATGTTACCAAGAATTTTGTTAAGTCCATATAAAACGAACGATTTTTCACGTGGGTGCCTTTAATGTGTGTTTCACTATTCAAGTGCTTCTTGACATTATATTTCTTAGCTACGAGGCTTATCTCACATTTAGTACAAAATATCTTAGATCCACGTATGCATAAATCCGGAGAGCTTTTTAGCCAAGAACGTAATAAATTTTCACGACACTGTTTTCTAGGTGGCATTTTACGCGTAATATTAATTCCATCGATTCTCTGAGCGGACAAGATTGTCATATTATGTCAACGTCATGTTTTATACCTACATCCATAAAGTATGAAAACCGTTATCTTCGTTAATCGACCTTTACAGACTTCAATCTTCATACTGTATAAATAATACAGTTTAATAGATATTGCAAGTTATCATTAAGTATCTCATAGTCATAACATAAGTACTGTCATAAGAAAGTACAACTTATCGATAAAATAATATCGTGTGTCTCTCCCTAGCAAAATTGTATTCGTGCCACGGCGACTTCGAGGTCTGGTGATAAGAATATACATCGACTTCGGTTCCCTATTGGTTATGGTGTGTCCAAGCCCTATTCTATCCCCTCGTATTTATTCAACCATGATGAGTTTGGGACTGGAAGAGCAGTCAGTTTATGTAAACTTTGACGCGTTCGTATGGCAAAACGGTCCCCAGTCCAATCCAATCTCATTCTAATCGCAGTTTGATAGTAGTCGTTTTCTGAAACTGCCGCCTTAAATTTCCAGTACTGCGCGAATTCCAGCAACCGCGCCAGCATCCTCAGCGGCGCGGAGGAGGAGCAGCAGTGGGCGCGCGCGGAGGCGGGCCGCGCGGGGGGCCGGCCGCGCGGCCGCGAGCGCCTGGCCGCGCGCCTCGCGCTCGCCGGCGCCGGCGCGCCGCGCGCCGAGCCCGCCTCGCCGCAGCCCACGCACACGCACATCAGATTCGATGACGAGTAAACTTCCAGTTTCAACACTACTGAAGTGTACGGCGGCGGTGTTCAGGATAGATAAAAGTTGGTTAATCCAGGGGCTGCTCTTTTTTTACAAATAGGCATTAATATTCATTATTAATGTAGTTGCGCTCAAAACTTAAATTCCTATTAACTACTCGATTTATTTTGTTCTATAGTAAATTTTATCATAAGGGAGGCAAACCAATTCTAAGCAAATTATTTCCCTAACCAAAGGATTTTTTTTTTAAATTCCGTTGTTTACTATTATAATGAAGCCCTGAGACTCACTCACTTTTACCATAAAATCTAAGGGTCTTCGAAAGTGCAAGTTTCGTTAATGGTGGCATATTTCTGTATGGATTTTGATTATCAGTCAAAGCGGTCACCCATGAAACTGACCACGCCACGCCGAACCTTACTTACTCGCAAGACCACGACTAGGGTTTGCAAGATCCGCCAATATTTTGGATCCGGATATTTCGGATATTTAAATTGAACGGATCCGGATATCCGGATTTTTCGGATAAAACGGATCCACAAGGTTTTTTTTGCATAAAGTAGGAATTGTAAGGCCAAACTAAGAAAAAACTAAAAACGGTTATACCACCGTATTTATATACCTGAAAGATTTTAAATAGATACGCATTCCCGAGGTCATAAGGGGTATAAAACTTTTTTGTTTCAAATTTTAACTTACGACTACAAACTTGCTAGCAAAGTTAGTCACTGAAAGCTGTCACTTGAATAACTACAACCAGGTCGCGTTAACTCCGTACCTGGTGCTCGCACATACATTTCAATGAGCTCTATGTATACAGTTAATTCGATAGGGTTGTAAAAGAAATTGACATGTTGACTCGGACGCCTTACTCAGTAATCGATTGGAAGAAGAGCCAAGACGAAAATCGTGAAAATCAAGGGAAGAGATGTTTGTTTAGTTAGGGACATTTCACTAGGCTAATAAGACTATGTCTAGATATGGCAAAAACGGTGAACTATATAGCGCACTATTCTTATTTTACATGATCATATTATAAGTCAAGACCATAATACTAAAAATGTATTACAATTATAAAACGTATAGGTATTGTTGCTACTTACATTTACTTTTTATTTCCTGTGTCAAATCATAGACTACAATGTGTCAAATATACTTCTTAAATATTTCTATAGGTACATCTAAACTTAGTCTTTAGTAAGTAGGTAGGTACATATAGTCTAAGTAATATTGGATTTATATGATTACTTAGTGCCTACGGTGGATTAGTGCATTTAAACCAACGCCAACTTTCGACATCAAATTCCGCAATGTTGTGACTAATAAATTAAAAACAAAAATATTCTGATCTGGGATGAAGAAGTGGCGAAAAAAAACAGAGATGGAGAATGATCTACATTATATCATTCCGTTTTTAGCGTGGACCCGGTACAAACTTCATTTTGTAGCGGTATTTTCGGTTTTCATGGTAGTATTTTAAGGATCCGTAATATCCGAAAAATCCGGATTCAGGAGCCTGTCAGATCCGGATCTGAAATTTGGCGGATATCCGGATATTTCGGATATCCGGATATCCGGATTGCAAACCCTAACCACGACGCGTGACCCTGCCTACAAGCGGCAGAAAAACCATCTGAATGAAATTTTGCACAACAATACGATACGAAGAATAAGATGGTTTGTACCCATAGTTATAAAAAAAACTGGCATAATCTATTCACTACAATTTGACCACAACTTGGTGACACCGTCATGAAGCCGTTTTCGCAAAATGGCCATACTTAACGGTATAATATAATAAAATCATTTATTTCAGACTCATAGAATCGATATTACATATAAGAATTAAACAAAACAGTACTATTATTAAATATATTGGAGTATAACCCATAACATGATTTAGTTTAATTAACTTTTTATCAACTAGTTATTTTACTAGTTTAAGTTACGAAGCAATCTGTAAATAATGGAATATTGTAATAGTCAATTTATTCCAGCTATGTAACAATATAACTTTACGATGTGAGCGCTATCTTAATTTTAACTTGGCCTATGTAATAGAAATAAATGAAACAAAGAAGTACAAAAGACAATTTATTTATACATCACGTAAATGCAACATCCAGTTCAGTCTTAAAAATATGTCCACTTAAATTTAATAATACAGGAGGCACTGGCACATTCTCGAAACGAATTACTGTATCTTAAAAGCTAATACAAAGAGATAAAAATATAAAAGTTACATATAATTAGACCTGTATACTGACATTTTATCTATTTGGGCTACCTTAGTCCCCTTTCTGTATAGACAATAGGTTTTCTTAAAAGAAAATTTGCAAAAAATTTAATTAATTAAAGACAATTTGTCTATTAACGCAACTACTACAAATAACACATAAGGAGCAAGTCAATATTGTGCATAAAATAGGTAATATTACAACCAATACGTAGTTTTTTTATTGTGCACGAATATTTTACATAAATTTATTTGTTGCAAGGAACTTTGTTTATAAACAAAATCTATCTTCATGATCTTAACAGGAGGCACATACACCTTGCTAAAGCAAACATTTGATCAGTTGACCAACTATTTAATATAGTATTCTGTTTCACTTGACAAACATATAAAAAATATATGTAGCAAGTATATTTTATGATACAATTCAGATTAAAAGAAGAGCACCATTTATTTAAGTAACAAAAATTCTGATAATTTAAATCATTAACTAAATTCACTAACATTGTTTGCAAATATGTATATATCACATTTAATGAAATGGAGCTGCTTTACCATATTAACACCTAATGCTATTTACAAAAGAGGTAGATTATCAATAATAAAAGTATTATGACGCTTCCATATGCCTATGAACTGTCACGGGAGCTATTACACTATTTTTGCCACAGGGAAGAACAGTTAGTTCACCAGCTTTTAATCTAGGCTTAATTTTAGCCGGAAGTGGACAGCTTACATCTGATTTGGTATCATCTGACAGAATTATAGGATCATTGACCGAGAATCCGGTCGCTTCAGAGTCTTCGTGCGGCGTCATAGTAGAGTAGCCGTGGTCAGAACCTCCAGCCGTGTGCGCACGTCTGTACCCTGTCACTACTCGGTAGGGTGAGATAGGTGCTTCTATTTCCTTGGCTGGCAATAATTTATCCTGTCCAGAAAGATCATGAGTGTCATCAGACTGTAAGTGGCTCATTTGTACATCGGCATCTGGCCAAGTTTCAGCGGGACCATCTACGTATAAATTATGGCAACTGGCTGTAGTGACATTTTGCCTATAGCAATATATGGCAACAGCTATTACTAAACTTATAGTAACAATACAACCTGCAATCGGACCTAAATAGTTTCCTGACGCGTCTCGACTGACGTGACCTAATGTGCCCTCTCCATACGGAGTAACGGCACCAAGAACTCCATTAAAGCACGAAGACTGAGCAGTGCAATATGGCGTAGAAAGTTGAGAATGACCATCTGTATCTAGCTGGCACCATTCACAACCTAACACTCCCAAGCAAGATGAACGTGTTAAATAAGTTTCGCATTGAAAATCGAAACAGGACTTCAAAGTTTCTGCAAAATTGTGAAAGTAATGCGATTTGTGGTTATTATTTTCTGGCATTATTCCACACAACGGAATCTCTTTATTGAATTTAGTAAAGTTTGTGTTCGGACATTCATAAATTTCAGACGCGCACTCACAAGGACATTCGCAATCCGTTTGTTCCATGCGATTACAATTTAGGCAGAGCCGGTCTACCATACTGCAGGGGCAAAAAGAAGCTCCAACGCAAGACGCGTTAACGAGACCTATAAACGCATTCGTACCAGGAATCGCTGCTATGTAGTAATGGACACAGTGATCTCCAGACACTGCGTTTGAAAGAACATTTGGGAGAGAAGTATTAAATTCGTAAAATCGCTGTATAGTCTTATCATAGAAATTACTGCATAGTCTTTTTGTAACGAAACCTTTGTGATTAAGCATATCTGTTGCGATCATGGATTCTTTGTGGGTGATATGCTGCTGTTCTATAGGTCCAGAACTGTTGGGGTCCATTAAGCCAGGGTGAGACACTAAATACCCCCTGTTATTCATAATGAAGCATTTAATATGTGGGTTTTCACATAAAGGCATACTATCAATTAGGATCTTATAAAGAAAACCCATGGTGACATCCATTGCAACTACCATAGTGGGATAACGAGGATTTTTTACGGCATAAGAAATAGACACCACATACCCTGCACCACCCACATCTAGATTGGGAGGGGTAAGAACTATTTTTTCAGGATTCTCTAAGGCATAGGTAAACCAGGGCCTTCGGACAGGTTCATAATCATATTCCAAAACAGTACCAGGATACATCACAAGTACACCGCTTTCAGTTACTGCATACCTTCTAACTACGTATTTAGAGTAGCTTCCAAACAAATGTTTCTTTTTGTAAAAAGTCAAAAGAGAGTTTAGAAACCCTACATCTTGCTGAATTTCATTTTTCAATCCTGGATTAGAGAGCAACCCATGAGCAACACTTTTTAAATAAGCTAAATAGTTTTGCATGTAGGTAACTGCCTCATGGCCATTGCCCATATCATATAAGTAAGAAAATGGTGATTGAAAGCTAGATGGACTCAAATAAATTGTACCTTGGTCAATTGTGGCTATTTGTTTGAAATGTCTGCATATTTTACCATTTTTTGGAGGAAACAAGTCTAATCTGTGAAATAGTATTTCTTTGTTACTTCTGGCAAGGTGGATGTGGGTTTTGTTAGGAACACTTTTTTCAACTGTTTCTGACACTATACACACAATATACAACTTTTCAACCCATCTCCAGGAATATATGATTGACTTACTTGAACTCTGATCAGTGACAGTAAAGTTACCAGAGCTTTTGGATAATATTTCCTCTCTCACATTATGAATAAAATCGTAATGCTCAATGCTCTCTAAATTAGTAAATTTAATTTTTTCAGAAGCTGTTTCAGGTCTTGGGAAGTATGTGTGCATAAGGACTTTACCAGAAAAATCCATCACAAACACTCTCTTTTTTATACTTGAAACCTTAAAATATATAATATCTTCTGCAAGATCAGACCAATACAAATCCAATCCCAGTATCCCTGAAGAAACAGGCAGAATCATAGATACCATAAAGTCTCTCTCAGTCGCTTCCCACAGGGGGCCTTCAGCTATGATCAAATTGTTTTGATATTTATCAGGTAATAATGAGATAAATGCTGAAGCCACTTGCCCAACCACCCCACTGTTGTTGATGTGCATCCTTAGCACAGAGTGGTTGCTGGAGTGATTATGCCACTTATCCATATGAAATATTCCTAATGTACTATTTTTATCTGCATCGTTTCCATATATCAGACCAATAGCAAACTTCATTTTTTCATCATTTGCTGGGTAAGGAAAAACTTTAAGCCAAGTTTCATTCTTTAAAATTTTTGTATCGGTCAAAAATATGAACAGCTTGTTGGCAGGTAAAGATTTCCCAGCAATTAAAGCTTTTAATTCTTTATTTATAGTTAGTGGTGAAACATTTGAACAAGCAATGTCAAGCGATGATAAGTAATCCCGCAGCAGAAGTTTATTGCTATCTGTAGCATTTCCTAGGCTGGACACCCCATCCTTACTGCATGTGTCGTCAAATTTTAGGAAGTCTGTAGTATTGGTCATCTTCAATGCAATGACATCAGTACTTTGTAGAGCATATACCATCTCTCTAGCTACTGTCACTGCATGCTGTAGAGATCCTGAGCTCATATTATTATCAATAATAAAAACAACCAACTTTGAGTCCGGATTTACAACCTTGTGATATAAATACCTCAAGTTGGTGTTCGACATGGTCACACAGTCTTTATCAGTTGCATAGTCAATATGTGAAAGATAATACTGTCTCTTCACTTTCAAATCTTTGAAGCGCTCTAACATTTGAGACTTTGGATCCAAAGGCATATTTTCAAATAGTTCAACATTTTTAATAAAAACTGACTTACGTATAGAATTGAACGGACAGGGATACGTAAAGGACGGAGTATTGTTGCCGTTTATCGCCGTGCTCATGTCTTTAAGTATCGTAGCCGCAGAAGAGAGCTTGTAACTTAATTTGCCAGCTATCGAGAGCAGCATGTCATTATCAGAGGGAAGGTATCGGCTAACTTTGAACGTTCGTTCCTCGAGTTGCGTGTTATAGTCGCTGCCGAGTTCCGTTGCGAGTATCTCGTTCATTTTGCTTCCCAAAGTCTCAGAGAGTTTTGCAACCGACTGCTTGTAGTCGTATCGGTTACTTGGCCTCGTGCAGTTTTCATTCTGAGCGAAGACGGTCGGAATGTAGTAACTCGTGATAATCGTAAATAACAGCGATAAAAACTTCATCTTGTCGGCATTCTATTTGATCCGCGTCACACTTGATTCGTACTTTCTTTACAGGAAAACATCTTAAAAACACTGTTATTAGTTCGCATAATATTAATAGAAGTGCAGAGAATTATACGTTTCTGATATTATAGTGAATAAATAGACGCTTGTAACAAAAATAATAAAACAAACACAGAGCTTGTTTTCCTCGCTGCTCTACTTTTATGACATTTGATAAAACATGGCGGTTTGCGTTTCGTTCGCGCTTGTTCAACGTTGTAGCAGAATTTTGATATGTTTAGGAATTGTTGTTTATTATTAGTTCGTTTGTTAATATATTTATCATATGTAAATTATATCCTTCGCTATTAAACGAACAATATTTGTGCATTTATTTATAATCAAATTCCCGGTTCTAAGGATTTCGATGATATCTAGGTACATCCAAAGAGCAAAGAGAATATGGTACATCTACACTAATATTATAAAGAGGAAAGATTTGATTGTTTGTTTGTATTGAATAGGCTCCGAAACTACTAGACCGATTTGAAAAAATATTTTACCATTAGAAGCCGACATTATCCCTGATGAACATAGGCTACTTTTTACCGCGGGAAAATGCTTAATTCCTACGCACTAACCGTTTGAAGCCGGGGCGGGCAGCTAGGTTGTAATATACCTAGGGGTTCACGGGGCTAAAAATCGACCTAGTTTTAGGTATATCTGGGAGAATTCGTTTTCTCTATTTTTAACCGAGCAGAATTCGTTCACGCTGATACTTTCTATAAAACTAAGAAGTCAACATCATAAATACGTTAATTGCAATACCATTACTTAATACAATTATACAATCTCAATTCACAAACACTGATTTGCTTGACTAATAACGACTGGTCGGTAGACCTGTGCATAAATAAGAGTATAAGATAGGTACTGGACCTGTGTTATTCCCAGTTCAGTGAGGCGGGCCATTAGAATCATGAAATTTGGTGAGAAGTAAGATCGTACATTACAAGTCAAGGAATAATCTCGAAAACTGTGAATTTGGAGGTACCTAACTAAGTATCGCATTAAAACACTTTCTGAATGTGATTAGCTAGCGTAAGAGACACCTGCACGGTAGTAAACACTTCACGACAGGAGCACACGTTACACTAGTCATACCCATACTCCAAAATAAAGTTTACCTGCTACCTGCTAGCTACAATGAGAGACCAGTACGGAACCCTCGTTCGTGAGTCCGACTCGCATTCAACCAGTTTTTATTATTGTATCACTTTTTTAACAAGATTTTAACTAAGGCATGCATATACAGATGTTTAATGATGTTTTCTGTACCTATACTTACCTAACTAGCTACGATAATGATATTATAGTAGAGAAGAAAAGATTAAGGTTTTATCTGTTACTACTTACCACCTATACTGAATAAAATGGCCAGTATTGAAAAAAAAACGTCTCTTAAGGGTAGTCGTTCCCAGCTACCAGCACTGTGAACATAAATACCTTCCTAATCAATAAGCAAAACCATTATAAGTAGGTAAAGTTCCGTATGGTCGGGAGACGTTTGGGTTAAGTTATTTAGTAGTCGGGGTAAAGTGTGCATGTGTGAGCCATCGATTGGTCAGGGCCGGCGTGGCGTACCGTCCGATCATTAACCCAGTTGTGTTCGCGACGCGGCGCCGCCGGGCACGCGACCGGCCGGCTCGCCGCTCATTCCCACACCATGCAACTGCCGGAGACGGCGCCTCCGCCCCTCGCTCCGCTCTGGGACCGCGTGCTGCGCGCCCGGGCGCTGCCGCCGGACCTCGACGTGGAGCTCCTCTACGTCGCTATAAGGGATCGTCTGTCGCACCCAGAATGGGAAGTCCGTCTCCATGCTCTCCGCGTGCTCGCAGATCTCCTGCCGCTCTCTGGAAACGCACTAACGTTCCCTTTCGACCAAGTCGTAGACAACTTGGGACACGGCTCCCCGAACGTAAGGAAAGCGGCGCTTGACGCCTTAAAAGTGTTTTGCTCTCATTGTGAGGACCCAGAGTGCGCGGCCCGAGCTATTTTAGACAAGTGTTCGTATCATAACATTAGACCACATTCAGCTGATTTTGATACCAAAGTTAATGTGATAACAGGCTTAATATTATCCATACCCTCTGTCATGGCAATACTAAAAAGAAGACACCCTACGTTGGATACCTTTCCCATTTTCCAGACTTTAGGAGATAAACTGTTTGATCACGTACACAGGGATGTAGCGTTACGGTCACTTATTAAGCTAAGAAGAGTTTGCGGTCCCAGGGATTACATGATATACTTGTCAAGATTAGAACCAAAAGTGCAAGATAAATTCCGGATTTTGTGTGAAGTGTATGATGAAGATTCATTGGACGTGTACTATGCTCCGAGAAAAACTACATATAGGGATAAAAGTAGCCATCAACTGGTCAAAATCAACCATGTCTTTAATAGTTCTCTGCCTAATCCCATTAAATTCTCAACGAGTGATACATCATCCGATGACTCATATAGCCATGTTCCATATTATGGAAATAATTATGCAAAAGTCATAATAGAAACTGAAATAAAATTCGATTCAGACACTGCCATTACGATGACCGTTGTAGAGGAGAATGAGACTGAATCTGAGAAGAATACAGGTAGTGAAGAAGATTGTGATAGTTCCGATCGGAACATGTTGAAATATAGCGATGGTGAGTCCGAAGACATGGATGTTGTAGTTAAAAAAGTGCGCTTCGGGGGAGAAAGTGTTAAAATTCGCACACCTGATAGCGAAAACATAGCAACGAGTGAAGACGATAGTGCTCAACAGAAACTAGCCGTGATACAACATTCCCACATCGAAGAAGCTTCTATGCAAGTTACACCACTGATTGTGAGTAAAATGAACGAAATAAAACGAGAGGCGTTTGAAAGAGAATCGCAAGCGAAATCCAAAAAGAGTGGAATTCCATTACCAGTTATTAACAGTAAAATTCGTAATTCCACTGTAGAAGCAACGTACAGTAAAGTCAAGCTAAAATCAAAATCATTGAGTGAATTATATGATTACTTTAGATCCAAGAACGAACCACCGGAGGACAGCGTACGAGATTCTGGATTCACTTTGACTTTAACTGAGATAGTACGAACCCCAGACAAACTACCCAGCCCAGTGGAACCGCACAGAGAGGTAGAGGTACTTCATAACTTGCAGCGCAGCCCATCCGTATCACCGCGCCGGAGATCAACGCATTTGCATCTAGAACAAGACGGGTAAGTTTGAACAATTTCTAGAAAGTCTTAAATTGGCAGCTTAGATACATAGGTAGCTATATAGTACTAATTCAAAATGTTTATTAGATTTGTGCTGAGCCTTCTAGCATCCTCACCGCCCAAAGAAGAGGACTACCTTTCTCCGCGCGGGCCTTCGCCTCTTCGCCGCCACTACCAATGGGAAGAATTAGGAGTAATCCCCAAACATGTTTCGGATCAATTACACAATACGGTACGGAAATGTTTTAACTTCCAAATGCTTATTACGATTTATATTTTTCATAATGAGTAGGTAGATTGTTAGCTCTTTTAGGACATTCCCCGCCAGCACTGATTCACTAAATCCTCTCGCTATGCTGACCGAAATGTATAAGTATTTAAAGTGGTGAAATATTCCTCCTAGTTAACACGCAAGCCTGGTCAACTGTATGGGAGCAATTTGTTTTTTGATCATGTGCCACAGGCGCCGAACTAGTTATTAATAACACCTATAATAATAACAATATAGGTAGGTGGGGGTAATTCGTTTTGACAAGTGATTTACTTAGCCAATTAAATAGGTACCAATTGTTCTAGTAGTCCGAAACAAGCGTGCGTGTCGAGATCAATTTGTTAGCCAAAGCACTATCGCTTATTTCAAAAGGCCATTAACTGGATGAATCATTGAAATTCGTTGAGATTCAATGGAGTCGTAGCTTTCGTTCTTAGAATGGTTATCGCATTAGGTATACGTCATTGCCGTTATTGGATCATGTTTAAGTTGAGCTGAATCTATGATCAATTAAGTACATTATTTCGTTTTTGAGTGATGTGGTGAGAATGAATGATACCTATAGGTATATATCACTTATACTTATATATCAGTGGCGGCGCGTGAAAATTTTCAATGGGCAACCCGGAACACAAAAAGATATGAAAGAGTTTACAGTATCCTACTAATATTATAAATGCGAAAGTTTAGATGTTTGGATGTTTGTTAGGTACTCAATCACGCTTAAACGGCTGAACCGATTTGAATGAAATTTTGCACGAAGATAGTTTATAGCCTGGATTAAAATATAGGATAGTTTTTATCCCGGGTCCACGCGGACGAAGTCGCGGGCGGAAGCTAGTATAACTACCTATATGCTTGCCTAAAAATAAATTCTGGGCAAGGCGGTGGGAATCGGCTTGTATGGGCACTCTCTGCCACTGACAGATATCATCCATTCTCAAGACATCACTTATAATCTGTTTTAATACGTTCATTACACATACTTATTTATAAGGAAGCGACCACACCCCTATTCAAAATCAAAATACGCTGACGCACCATAAACTGCAGCATTTAGAAAGACGACGTGACGCATGCGACACGTCAACGCGTATACGCGTTACGCACCGGCGTAGTCGCTCTCTTGATGGTGATTGATTCTGGTTGCCCTGCGTCATTGGAATTTGATTTCCTATGTGAAGGAGAACTGGATAGCAGCAGTGAAGGCGGCGGACCAACTTCACAGCGCCTTGCTTGATGCAGAAACCGTGCGGCGCGCGGAGCCGGCCGCGCTCTCCCTAGTCCAGCACATGTGGGCTTTGTGCGAAGAGGTAACACACACGTAAAATTATCCAATGTCCAAAATGAATTCGTAATTGAAAAAATATCGCTGAGGGATTTGTCAGTTACAGGTCGTTAGGGTACTAGGAGAGAAAGTATTTAGTGACACTTCGGATTTCACTCGGATCCTGAGTACGAATAGTTGTAGTTGCACCGAACTTCCATAGAAGGGTCATTGTCAGTCAGTAAAACAAAGATCGTCTTTTCAGTGGGCAATTAATAGTTAAGGGCTTATGTTTATATGATATGTTTTTATCGCATAGAATTATAGAAGAGGCGACACCGTTTATGCGGATTCAGAGTTCAACCAAAAATTAGGCTTTAAAGCCCTTAACTTTGGCAATATCCACCGAAAAAACGCGAACCTAAATCTGACAATGACCCAGAAAGGCTATACAATATACATTGTCCTGAGAATCGGACATTGTCAGTCAATGGAAGTTTAGGTACGAGGTGCACCAAATACATACGACCGCGTACTTCCGGACCGCCCAAACTTATCAACAATCTTATTTGCATAAACTCGTTTAGAAGCATGAATAAAGGAATCGGGCTCTATCCAATTATTTTTTGGTACTCACCCCCAGACCCTCTTCCTAAGGGCTTACTTTTATTAATATCTGTGAAAAGCGGAGCCCGGGCACAACCGAGAATAACGCTAGGTCCTCCTAGGGCTTTTTGGAAAAGGCGTTCATTCATTCCTATGAATCCTGGACATGTTGATATCTCGCTCGCCGAGTCATCCCTACACGTCTATACATACTCTCGATTTTTGTCGCACTATACCTCTTGTTCTAATAAGATAAGTGAGAGACGAATACTTAGTGCGAGAAAAATTGAGAGAGCTCGCGCGCCGTCTTGTGATAGCCGTGCTGCTATGAATGAGTCTCTAAAGTACACAGTCACACTACACAATCTGAAATAATGTAGGTACCTAATATTAGTTCATCAAACTGTCATTAGGTTCATCTTATTTTGACGCAGGTGTCTGCAGCCAGAGCTCCCGCGGAAGGAGCGGTTTGCGCTCTACTGAGGGGAGCCAGGAAAGACTGCGTGCGACAGCTCCTCCCGACCCTGGTGGCCAGAATGGGCCGAGAACCGCCTCCCACCGCGTTACCCCATGCAATGCTGCAGAGCATACCTTTGCACAATCTTATCGACATAATCTTCGACCCAACGATAATCAGCGTAAGCGATCTTCTATTTCTAAAACACTTATTTTGTATCACCGACTATAACGTAGAGTCGTACCAAGGGATTCAATACAGGTATACTGAGAAAGTGGGAATACCTTTTTCACTTCTCATGCTTGAAAAGTGCGTCATATCATATTAGGCTTAGCAAGCGGGCCTAAAGTAATAGATTTAGCCCCTAGGGAAAATATGTACTTATACACATTTATGATTTTTCAACATTATAATTTGACCAATCAAAACTTCACGGTATTAAATCCATCAATCACAGCTCTTTAAAAAAACCTTTGTATTTGCTTTTAACTGACCAGAAATCGATCAATCAGGAATTTCAAAAATCATGCCACCATTGAACAATCTTTTCGCTGTGGAATTTATTATTGATTGTCATCTCGGATCGGATCTTTGTTTTTACTATTTTCTTGCAGTCGAAGTGAAAAGTATAGTGTGTAACTGGTCTAAAAGTCATATTACCACTCGAACAATTTTCCCTCACTTTACTCGGGAAAATAACCATCTCGTGGTGATATGGCTTATTTTAGACCCTTGTCAAACAATCTACTATTCCACATGTTAGGTAAAATTCAATTCAATGTCAGTGTTTGCATACTGACGGTTTTCTTTTTTCAAATTTTATGTGTACGTAACACAGGAGCGATTTTAACAACTGAAATCAATGGCAATCTGTAAGGGCGCCCGCGCATTGCAGCCACTAGAGTGGCCGGCCGCCACCAGCCAAAGAGTCTAATAAGTATTTATGTACCACCAGCACGGCTATCATGAGACGGCGCGCGAGCTCTCTCGATTTTTCTCGCACTATCCGTCTCTCTCTTATTAGAACACATAGAACAAGAGGTATTGTGCGAGAAAAATCGAGAGTATATGTCGCGGCCGTCTCATGATAGACGTGCAGACGCGGTCGCTGGTAGCGAGCGCGAGCCACTCGCTGGTTATGGCTCGGACGCGGCCACTAAACGCCGATGCTATACAAAATGTACCTATGAAAGAACTCGTCCGTATTAGTGGCTCAATGTGTGGCGGCTCTAACAGTGTTTGTCAGTCAGCACCTCTACGTGATGTTTGCACAATTTTAGTGAACTAACGCTATTTTGTTCAGGCGGCAGGAGACACGGAGCGTACGCAAGGCTCACAATTGCGTGCCGCGCTGTGTCTAGCGAGGGCAGCCGGGCCCGCGGCAGTGCTGACTGCAGTCCGGAGAAGACTTGCTGATACGGCTAGGGCTGATGTGTTCTGCAATAAGGTTACCACAGATAACACCTCATTTATCAGTGCCCGTTTCACGAAACCTATGCACGAAACCACGAGTAGAACGTAGTGGTTATATTCTCTTACCACGAGTATCAATTTTATCTGGGGGCACGGCAGTGCCCCCGCCAAGTCGAGCAAAACAGCGGCACGGCCGTACCATCCTTTTCTCGAAGCAGTCCAGGCCAGTTTCGACCCCCCTATAACTTCGTTGTGGATAAAACTAGAAGCCTGAATTTTCAGTAACCAAGCACGCATTGTATAAACACGATATATTTCAAATTTCATTCATTTTGAACTAGCAGTTTAAGAATTATAACTAGTCAGTTTCTTGATTTTGTCACTCACTGACTGACTTACCAATCATCAAAAGTCTAAGGCACTTCTAGCAGACATATAAGCTTCAAATTAAGAATACAATTAGTGTTTAGTGTATAAATCAAGGGAAACCTATAAAAACCGATGGCCGTTGGGGCGGAAAGGTTCCCGAGTGGCGACCACGTACCGGAAGGCGCGGGGTGTGTAGGGCCCCCCCACAAGGTGGGCTGATGACCTGGTAAAGGTTGCTGGAGTCCGCTGGATGCGGGTGGCGCAGGACCGGTCACTTTGGCACTCTTTGAGGGAGGCCTATATCCAGCAGTGGCCGTCTTTCGGCTGATATGATGATGATGATGACGACTTGGCAATCACACAATACTAACTACCTAGTTTTACATACATACATACATGCCTTTATCCCTAAAAGGGGTAGGCAGAGCACATGAAACTTGTGTTCCAGTGCCACTTTTAGCATCAATGCGGGTATAAAAGATCGACAAAAAGTGATATCGTAGTGACAGGTTGCTAGCCCATCGCCCACAAACTCACTTCAACCCTGTACCCTTAGTCGACTCTTAGTGTGACCTAGTTTTAGGTATGCAAAAATCCATAAATGCAGTTAAGTTGTGTGATTGCCAAGTCACAAAATTTTATTTAGCAAGTAAATAAAGATTAATAAGAATGCCTGATGAGACTTGGCTCTATGAAATATCTCACAACTTTTTACGGTGGAAGAGTTTCGAGACTTGGCCTCTTTTTTATATGGAATGTTTTTATGGGATGAGTCTTTACTGGCAACACTTGTCAAATGGCTAGTAGTTATTTTTTATGGTTTGGATTCAACTCCTTTAAGCCAAGTAGTTATTGGTCAAACGCCTCGGTGCTGCCAGTTTAGACTTGTACAATTTTAACTTGCAGCTTTTTGGCCTTCGTCAAATGGAATCGAGACCCTTAATTCGCTTAAATCGCTGCTTTACAAAATATGATACCTATTTCTACGAAAACATTGTTTTGGTTTTGATAGTTGATTGACACGATACTACCTACCTACTTATGCTATATTTAAAACAACACAGTAATCTAAAACTCTTGCAGATATAATCGTATTTATTTTAGTTACGAGAGCGACTCAGCAAACCTATGGAGAACAGAACCAATCACGTTGCAAGGTAAAACATCTTTCATCTAAACTTTGACCGGCCATTAGAGGCAGTAGATTGGGGGATATACCTAGATCTAGTGAAAACCCTTTTCAACGTGCCAAACGAAACGCAATCTTAAACAATAATCAATGCGATAAAGACTCCTGTATAGTGCCACGAATTCGCCATTTTCTGATCAGAGGGGCTACCGCGAAACGAAAACGAAGTTCGCTTTCACTTCGCGGTAGCCCCTCAGCCGCGTATCCGAGCCTTCACCGATTTGAAGATTTACTGTGTTGACAAGCAAGACAAATGCAGGTCCCCCGCTCTCGCGCGTGCGCACCCTCGTTAACTAAACAATATTCAGTTAAAAAAAACCTGCCAAGTGCGAGTCGGACTCGCGCACGAAGGGTTCCGTAGAGTGAATATATAACTGAATATTCTGTGAATATTTCAAGCGTCTACCTCTTGCCGTTGTCAATACGACCAAAAATAAGTTTCTGACAAAAAAATCATTTGTGGTACAAGCTTGCCGACTGTACTTTTCTGTATACCGTCATCAACTACTCATTGAGACGATTCTAACGAGCCCAAACTCGATAGGGTTATGTGATTTTATGACGGAGTTCCTATGGCCACCTTCCAGCTCCACGTCACCATAATACTGCATTGTCACGCGATTTGCATATTCGTGCAAAATTTGAACTCAATCGGAAACCGGGAAGTGGATCAAATTTAACTTGCAAGATTTGATTACAGACAGACAGACAGACAACGGGACAGGTGAAACTAAATAAAAGCTTGTAAAATCACGTTTGTTGTATGGGAGCCCCTTAAATATGTATTTTATTCAGATTTTTAGTATTTGTTGTTATATGGCAACAGAAATACATCATGTGTGAAAGTTTCAACTGTCTATCACGGTTCATGAGATACAGCGTGGTGACAGACAGACAGACGGAGGACGGACAGCGGAGTCTTAGTAAAAGGGTCCCGTTTCACCCTTTGGGTACGGAACCCTAACAAACGAATGATCGCATTCATTGCTTTGATCCAGGAGTTCACTTCTACCCGTGCCGGTGCGACGGCGCGCTCGCTCCACGCCCTCGCCAGCGGCGCCGCCGCCGCCAAGACGCCTAAGACCCTTACCTGATTCTGCACCTTTGCTAAGTAAGAACAAGTCACAAACATTGTACTGACTGCATCTTCAATACCATTGGACTCTTGCTTGGTAGGTGCATCTCCACGGGCGAGCATGCTGGACTGCCGAGGATGGTAATGACTTGCGACCCAGTAAAGGTGACCTTGGTTTTACCGGGTGCTGCGCGTTCTGCAACTGTTCACACAGACAGTCTAAAATCGCGCGGCGGAGGCATGCTCGCCCGTGGAGATGCGCTTTAAAAAACGATTATTTGAACTAAAATCCTTCCGTATGCTCTGCACTATATCCAGTATTGCCCATCTCCGTTAATTACTTCCAGAACTAGAACGTTTCTGACTTACTATTTTTTTCTACCAATAGGTATTTCACAATGCAATGGAGCGTCAAAACCTTTGACGCCAATTCCATTAAGTGACAAGTAAGTATCTTTTAAGCACCAGTGCTTAATGTCAATGCCTTACATTAATTTCCAATAGTTTTACCTACGCCAGGGTCACTATATCTTGTAGTTCAATACCACGATGGTACGAATCGCCTTCAAATATTGAAATCAATTTACTACATAGTGTTCATTTAAAATTAACTCTGTAATGCCTTATTTAATAACTTGCCGTCTTGGGAATGGTTTCAGGCGGCGAAAGGTGGTTCGCTGTCCATACAAAACGTTATTTGACATTCGCAGGCTAAATTATTCTAGTTTAGGTATAGGTACAAGTTTATTCTCGGAAACGGGGAATTTCGCGCAAATAGAAAGCCAATTTATGAAAGATTGTTACAGAGTTAGAATGTCAAAAGACGTTTTGTATGGTCGTCGAACCACCTTAAAAATAACCTATATTCGGGGCGGTCCCATCCTCCTACATAGTTTTCTTATCGCTTTTGATTTCTGCGAATTGACGAACGATTGCATAATAGTATTTTACGTCATACCTGGCCATAATGCGAGTTTTACTGTACGCGCAGCGCAGGTGAAGACGTAAAATTGTGTACTCACCACGGGCGGTAATTCGTAAAGCCCCAGATCGCATATTTATGGCCCTCACCTTCGATTCGGGCCACAACCACAAACACCTGCGATCTGGGCCATTCACGAATTCACCGCCCTAGGTACGTAATGTACTATTATGCAATTGTTATATAATGTATGCTTTTTCATTAAGGTACGAGACTTAAAAAGCTAATTATATAACTATTGTATACAATACTTTTTCTACGATTCAACTGAACTAATTAAACAAACTTGGTAAGTATCTATTGAAAATCTAAGCCCTGCTGAAACGAAGTGCACCCAACGGCTTTTTCTTTTTTGTGCGTTGATGTCTTTTACCTTTTGACTTTCTCATGACGGCGTCCTATTGGTGAAATACATTTTAGTTCAGTAAAGGCGCTACGTGATTGGTCGAATTTATTTTAGTGGTCTCAACAGTTGTAAAATGTTAAGTTGGGACCTCCATAGTAATAAGTACGAGTATGTGATTTTAGTTTGGTGTACGAAGTCCTAACTCAAACATTAAAGTCGACGAGTATAAAATAGTACATTGTGATACAAGTGAGGTATGTTGATAGTTACATCAAAGGCGGAATTATCACGCGAGCCGCAGGTGAGCGTGATAAGAGAGCCGAGGATGTAACTATCAAAGCTCACGCGTTTCATACGATGTTTTTCAACACATTTTGCGAGGAAAAATCCTTTTCATAAGCTGAAAATTTTATAGGCCTGCCAAGTTATTTTCTTTACTTATTAATGGCAACAGCTTTTTACTCACATTTTGTATAGATCGCCAAGAACTTCCAGTGGCGTCCATTCTTTTTATCACTTTTCTAGTCGCCACGAGTCAATATTTTTGTTAATAACCAAACACGCATTAGCAATGTTTACAAATATCTGTGAAACGTGCTGTGAAATAACCTATAATGGCGCGCAACAGTTTTTTTTTTCGTGAAGCTTGCGCAGTGCGCGCGCATGTGTTCAGCCAGACTTAGATGAAATCTCTAAATAACACGTCTAGCACACGACGGCCGCTACATACTCTCGATTTTTATCGCACAAAGTCGAGAGAGCTCGCGCGCCGTCGCGTGCTAGCCGTGCAGCCAATACAAAATCAAATAAATATTTTCATTTTAAAATGTTATCTTTATTAATTCATGTAAAATGTTATCAAAAGTGAATGTTTTACTAAATTAAACGTTTCTGTATCATATCCAAAAAGAAATAGTCAATTAATTAACAAAAAGGATTTAATTTGTTTATTCGAGTAAGAATCCATTTGCCGAGAATTAAAAAAAAAGCTGTACATTCTGTACAACCCGGTTAGTTTAAGAATGCACCGTGCGCATGCTGCAAGGTGCCAACGTGACTTAATCGGGATATAACCATAACACACAAGTGTCGTAATGTTATAAAACACGCGTGTTTAATATCCAGGATTGTGAGCCTAAAAGCGACACAATAAGAGGTACGTTACGAACAATTGTGTTGAAAAATACTATTGCTTGACAGATGCCACACCTAGAGAAGTCGTTGCCTTTTTACAGTTATCCGCCAAAATTTGCAATCCAATTTTCAGTCACTTGCCGTTATCCGATTGAGCTGTGGGTACCTAATAAGTACAACACTATGTAACGCTTGTTGTTGGGATGGTCAAACAAAACAATATTGAATAGTTCTACAATATTTAATTAAAAATTCGGTGCTCCAGAATGTTCAACAATTAGATGTGCACTAGAATGCCCAACATGTAGATATGCGTAAATTTAGATCCCAGGGATGAGTTCTAGACTAGAATTCACAAATTTAGGTAAGCCGTGTCCACTTCACACTGTCTTATTAGGCAACACTTCCCTGTAGCTGCGTGGCAGGTCGAGGCGCACGTCTGGTGACGTCACCGATGTAGTCCGGAGTCCGGCAAGGCAGTTCAGCAGCAGGAAGTGGCCATCAGGTCCCAATGTAGTTTGGCCCGGTAGTAAAAACCCCGACTGGGGAACACACACACACTTATTAAAATTGATAGGTAATTAAATATTCATCATTGAATACTGTGTTGATGCACAGCACAAGAGAATTAAAATAATTTAAATTAATTTAAAATATAAAATAAATTAGCGCCCCATAGTAGTGGCGGCGAATGTTAGTTATGGTAGCTCCGAACAAAGTGAGCGATGACCGCGCCCCGATCCGCGAGTAGGTATGAAGTCTACATATGACTTGTTTATTCGTTGATGCGCGGAAAGCGCCTGCGGTTTTTGTCATAGCCAGAATCTCACTTAGATCGTCGGTTAGTTAAATAACGCCAGGCTCTTAAACTCTTTGTAGAAATGTAAAACGTTTATTTGTTAGTTTAGGTATTAGGATTAAGGTAGAATTAAGGTTGTAAATAATATACATTTTCAATATAAAAAAAAACTCGTAGCATGTAGAACAGTTATGTTACAACTATGGCATGACAATTCAATATTATGGTACCATCGAGCTGATCTGATGATGGAGACAGAAGGTGGCCATGGGAATTCAGTATTTAACCGACGTAACCCCGTTGAGTTTGGGCTCGTTAGAATCGTCTCAATGAGTAGTTGATGATGGTAACATACAGAAAAATACCGTCGGCAATAAAAGCTTGTACTTACCAAAAATGTTTTTTTTTATGTCTAAACTGTAGAAAATATTTATTGTCTCTGTACCTATAAGAGTTAAAATCTGTTTTAAATATAAGTACCTATGTACCTGCCTCAGTAGTAGGTACTTAGTATTTAATTTTAGTAAAATAATAACTAGCTATCTATTATAGAGATCTGCTGACTATAGATTTTGTTAACTAAGTACCTATAACTATAACCGACTAATCTGCGCTGAGCCGGCCGACTAGGTATTCGTCGACTATAGATGTGGCCGGCGGATAGTCGGTTTTCCCGACTAGTCGTTAAGTTACCTCTTGTATTAAAGTATATATGTAAAAATATGACATTCAAAAAGTGTTCGCCATGAATTTATTTTGAATAAAAAATTACTTACTTACTTACATCTCTACTGTCTGGGCCAGGCCGTAAATTTTGGAACAAATGGCGTAGAGGTAGTGTACATTTTTCGCGCTACTTTTACCCGCTGGTGGCGTAAAGTGACGCGAAAAAGTAACGTAAAATTGTTAAGGAGTTTATACATCAACAATATTTTTTAACAGAACTCAAAAGCGAGGTTATCAATTTGATTATCTATGCTTGTAGTAATATTTATTTATTTATTTAAACTTTATTGCACAAAAGTAAACTTATCGTACAAAAGGCGGACTTAATGCCAAATGGCATTCTCTACCAGTCAAACCAGTCTAGTCAGTAGATATAATAGTTATTCATATATAATACTGTTAGTCTAGGAGGGTTTCTAAAACACGTGTTCCAATTTTCACAAGTGTGTGTATGTACGTATATTTGTCCTTATCTTTTTGTTATTTGTGATTATGCACAAAAGAACGTTTACTTACATACATACACCCGTCAACTTATTGAACAGTGCAAGTCTCAAACTCTCCTCTCTCTTAATCATCTTAACATCTCCTAAATCACTGCACTAATTGTACTCCTAAGTACTTAGGATGCGCCTTTATCAATTACATACTTACCAAATTTCATAAAGATAGTTGACTTGTTGTGTTTTAATATAATGTAATCACTTAATAAATAGTGAAATTAGATGAAGATTGAGATCAGATTTAAAAGCCAATTATGTATGCATGTAGTTTATCAGAATATTCAGAATTATAAACAGTACCTATCTAGGTTTCGAATAAGACAGAAAACAAATTTTGTATTACTTTTAATATAAACGTATTTTTACAAAAATGTAGCAAACCGCGCGCCATAATGTGTATGGAACTATTTATGTAAAATATTTGAATTTGCTGCCTTTGCTTTGCAAACCTTGTCAAAAGAAAAAGAGAACACCCAAAAACGCGAATGTGTGCATGCCCCATTATTCGGAATTTCGCGCCACCGGTGTCGTTTAGTAGCGCGAAATCATATAAAAACGAAAATATTTCAATAAATAAGCTTTTTATCGGGGCCTTTAGAGCCTGGAATAATTACTCTTACTTTACGGTATGAGGCACAATAACAATTACAGATTTTAAACATAGATTTACCTTGAAATCTTAAAAAAACGGTGACGTGAAAAAAGTACACCCTTCCAGTTCGGAGCACAGATGATAACAACCTGGCCAAAATATGGCCGCTAGCCCGTTATTGACCAAAGACAAAGTTACTTTGGTATTGCCACTACTCATAACATAACACAAATCCTACCAAATGTAACTCCATAAAATGGGAAGATAATGGTAGCGTAGAAAAAAAACGCGAAAAATTGAGTCGTTTTTTTTTCTTCAATATAGAATATGTTATGGTTTGTCTTAGGAAATACGTAATGATATTTAAAAGGCGAATAGCAGACTATTATGTTATTGCGTCAAATCAAACAGATTATCAAATATGTTTATTTTTATTTTTTACAAATGCTCAAAGTGTACCCAGTACCACGAAGGACAAGCGATTTTGATGCAAAATTCACCATTTTCCATGTAAACGCCACCAATAACTTCGGTAATTTATCACTTTATTTAAATATCTTTGGTGACCGCGATTCACCTTTTTTTGGGGAATATAATGTACGAGTTTGAAAAGTATAGGCAGATATTAAGGGCAAAAAAATGCGCTGGACAAAATTTTACACAAAATGTTCCAAAATCTACTGCCATCTATTAATTTAGGATAGGTAGATGCAGTACCAAGATAGATAGATACCTGCGTGTTTATCTTGCCGAATAGGTACTTAATTGCATGTTTCCAAACAGTTTCGATACTTATCACCAAAAAGAGAGTTTTCTTTTCTGACGTGCACTCACATTTAGGGCACACTGCAATTTTCAGCTCTACCTAGCTAGATCTGATAATAAGAACTGACCATGATGTCTAGACTAAGCACTATTTCTTTCGCGAATCGTGACCTCTGTTCTCGTGACCGAGAATTTTAATTACCGGTGATTCGAAAGGGAATAGCTAAAAATACAAGCACACAAGTATTTGTTGTGTGTTGAGTATCGATGGTTATCGCTATGAAACTGGCACACAAATTACCATGCCAATTACACCGTTGACTCGAGTCACTCACCCCCATTTCAGGCCGGTTAATCGATACGAGTAATTATGACGAATGTCGGGAAAACGGCTCCGAGGCCGTAGAATATACTTAAAACATTCATAGAAACTGCGTAAAAATTTGGCCTCCGAGGAATGTCAACGTTCGAAAGCCTTTTTATGGCCAAGGCAAAGTAATATTTCTATTTATGACACTTTACGCTCGAAGTTCAGACAATGGAGGACTTAAGTATGATGCTCGATGACCTCACTAAAGCTTCCGAACGAGTTGGTCTAAGAATGAACATGGATAAGACGAAGATCATGTCAAATACCCATGTAATACCAACTCCCATTACAATCGGACACTTTACACTCGAAGTTGTAGACGATTATGTATACCTAGGACAAACTATCCAGTTAGGTGGGTCTAACTTCGAGAAAGAGGTCAATCGTCGAATCCGACTCGGCTGGGCAGCGTTCGGGAAGCTATACGGCACATCTTTTCGTCCAATATTCCGCAGTGTCTCAAGACGAGAGTCTTTGACCAGTGTGTGTTGCCAGTGATGACGTATGGCACTGAAACGTGGTCGAACCGGAAGGCGCGGCGTGGGTAGGCCCCCCGCAAGGTGGACTGATGACCCGGTAAACGTTGCTGGAGTCCGCTGGATGCGGGTGGCGCAGGACCGGTCACTTTGGCACTCTTTGGGCCGGGCCTATGTCCAGCAGTGGACGTCTTTCGGCTGATATGATGATGATGACGCTCGAAGTTGTAGTCGATTATGTATACCTAGAACAGACTATCTAGTTAGGTAGTTCCAACTTCGAGAAAGAGGTCAATCGAATCCGACTCGGCTGGGCAGCGTTCGGGAAGCTAACGGCACATCTTTTCGTCCAATATTCCGCAGTGTCTCAAGACGAGAGTCTTTGACCAGTGTGTGTTGCCAGTGATGACGTATGGCACTGAAACGTGGTCGCTTACTATGGGCCTCATAAGAAGGCTCAAAGTCACCCAAAGGGCTATGTTGGGAGTTTCTCTCGACTGATGACCTGGTAAAGGTTGCTGGAGTCCGCTGGATGCGGGTGGCGCAGGACCGGTCACTTTGGCACTCTTTGGGGGAGGCCTATGTCCAGCAGTGGACGTCTTTCGGCTGATATGATGATGATAATGATGATTATGACGTAATTTCCTGAAAATGTAAATAAGTGAGTACGTACCTTGTAGTACCTACGAGTATTTAAGTATAGGGGCCGTAACGGAATATTAAACATACTTAGGTACTTCGGTATTGTTATTTCTTCAGTTGCACAAACTACTAATATTATAAATGCGAAAGTGGATGTTTAGATGTTTGGATGTTTGTTACTCAACCGAGTTCAATGAAATTTTACACGAAGATAGTTTATAGCCTGGATTTAAATATGGGATAGTTTTTATCCCGGGTTACGCAGACGAAGTCGCGGGCGGAAGCAAGTATAATATATTTCCACATCTGAGTATCGCCGTAAAGTAAGTATAGGTAGGTAATATCAAGACAGTTTTTTTATAAAACTACTAGCTTCCGCCCGCGACTTTGTCTGCGTGGACTCAAGATAAAAACGATCCTATATTTTAATTCAGGCTAAAAACTATCTACGTTCAAAATTTCATCCAAATCGGTTGAGCCGTTTTAGCGTGATTGAGTAACAAACATCCAAACATCTAAACATCCAAACATTCACATTTATAATATTAGTAGGATAGCAGGATAAAAAGTGCAACACAATCATCGACATTTCTACCTATTTCACAACGCTTGATTAATAGTTGACTTCATGTAACTCTAATTGAGATGCCGGCTGTCTGTCAATTTCGACAACCATTTGTACGCACTACGCACGCCACCCAATAACCGAAGTATAATTCACGTGTAATTGCGTGCCACTGGTGCCACTACTAACCTACATTTTGGGTCTAAAATGATTGGCCGGCTTTCATTCTTGGTGTTTATGGATGACCCATTTACGATATCGGCGGATCGCCCCACTTCTCTAGGCTAACAGTCGCTTAATAGGTCTTAACTTATGGAATTAACTCTGAAATAAACTAGCCGTAAAGCTAGGTGAAGTTAAAGCCTGTTTTTAAGGATCATAAACCATAAAGTAACAAGTGTGAGTTGACATAGATCTTTCGATTGCTTATTTTACTATGTAGTTTAGTCTCGGTATTCCTTCAAATAATACTATCAGCTGTAGCATGAGTGTCTAAGCACAAACACAACGCTCGCAGTATGATAAGGAGGGCTCTGGATAGTCGGAATAAGGGTGAATATCCACCAGATATGTGCGAAGATCTGTTTTCATATATTTGACACCTATACCTACAGGGTGTTCGGGATAACGATGTAGAGACTTAAGGAGGTGATAGACTGGACTATTATGAAGAGTTTGTCTCAGTCCAATTTGTGATACTTAGTTTTTTTTTTTTTGAATGAAGTTTGTTTTTTGGCAGAAATCACTCATGGTGACCTGCACAGATTTACACATCTGCGGTATTCATCTGTAGATACCTAATTCGCGTGGAGTAACTTCGGCGAGTTCGTATCACGTTGTATCTGCGTGAAGATAGTACTAAACTTATCTTCGAAGCTATGCTTCAGTTTCTTTCATTTATGGGGTGTGGTGTTTCAAACATTGACAACCGAATAAAAGAGAGCAGCTGTAATGCCCTCTGTCTCACTTTAATCATGCAGTTACCGAAATTGAGTAGGTAGGTAACACTAGTTCTACGTAGTGATTTAATTTTAATCAAGCATTTTAATCAAGTAGGTAACCCCAAGGCCATGCCGCATTTTTTACGCACCATCACAATAGCTACACAGTGACTTGACATCTAATTTTTGCTAATGGTGGGGTTACATTGTTCCGCCGGCGAACGGGGGAAATTCCGAGAATGTTACTTAATCTGCATAATATGCAGGTAGAGTGGTGAGTTCATCAACATGTGGTGGCGATCGATCGGTAGCGTGTAGTGAGGTAAGGTACGCACAACAGGCGGCGGGCGGCGGGCGGCGGCAGTCGCGGAGGCGCCGCGGCGGCAGGCGGCCATGCTGCCAGGGCTGTGCTGCTGCGCCCGCCCCCGCTCCGGCGTCGCGCCCGCGCCCTCCCCGCCGCCGCTCGCGCCCGATCTCGTCGCCGACCTGCCCGCCCACACGCGGTAACCGTGCACTCGCCCTAGCGCCTCCGACACGCCCGACCCGTCACAAGTCACAAGTGTCACAACACACCCTTAATACATGACGCTTTTTAAACGTAACACAAACTCAACTCGCCCTTCTTATTACAGAGATTCGAGTGCACTCACCGCTACTTGTGAAGATGCGGCTGAAGGAAATAATGAAATCAAAAAGATATCGTCCGAAAGCCTGATTTTCGGGGAGACCACTATCGTAGATATTCCTGTGGATGCAGTTGACGAAGCGCCGCCTGCCCCACACTCGCCGTCCATCCACGTCGAAGACTACTCGGAGAAATCGATCAAAGGTGTCGACTCACAGGATGAGACTAGTCCGAAAGACAATAACTCCCTCCAAAACAAAGATGAGTTTGGATCGCAGAAATCTTTAAACTACGGAAGAGGCGACTCGCCTCTTACCCGCCCACAAAGCAGACTCTCCTCGCCCAGTCCGGTGTCGACTAAGAGCAGAAGCGTATCTGCTAGCCCAGTCAAAAGCGGTCAACGTTCGCCCGAGCCCACGAGCGACGTCTACAACCAAAAGCCATTCGTGTGCGAACGCGACGTGCGTTCGGCGCTTACGGAGTGTATCGTACCGGCGAAACACGAAGACTGGGAAGTGATAGTAAATGCATTGACGGAAGCGGAGCGTCTCGCGTCGGACGAGGGAGCTCGGGCGCCGGCGACGAGCTGGCGGGCGGTGGTCCGCTCGACGGCCACTCACGTCAGGTCGCTGCGCTCTCGCGTAGCTCGCGCGGCGTGCTCCGCCATGGGGTCCCTGTTCGAACACCGCGGTCGCTCGCTGGACCCGGAGCTGGAGGACGCGGTGACGGCGCTGCTGGAGCGCTGCGCCGACGTGAACCGGTTCCTGCGCGCGGACGCGGCCGCGGCGCTGGTGCGGGTGGCGGGCGGCAGCAGCGGCGCGCGGGCGGCGGCGGCGCTGGCGCGGCGCGGCGCCGGGCACCGCGCGGGGCCGGTGCGCGCGGCCACGGCGCAGGCGCTGACGCGGCTGGTGCAGCGGCGCGGCGCGGCGCGCATGCTGGACCTGCCGCCCGAGCCGCGCGCGCTGCTGCTGCGGGCCGCGGGCGAGCTGCTGGCCGACGCGTGCGCCGAGGCCCGCCTCCACGCGCGACTCCTTTGCCTCGCGCTCCTCGAAGACAGTCGGTTCCGGCAGATGCTCAAAGACTCCATGCAACCGAGCCGCTATAGAGCCATACAGAAATTTGTGGATAAGTTGCGATGACCAGAATAGTACATTACTATAGAGGCCGGCAACCCCTTTTCACGCCGAAGTATGCATAGTGCTTTTCACAAACATGCAATGAAATAAATTTAAAAAGTCCAAGAAATCAAACTTTAATTTTCATGGCTGAACGCCACAGTGTCACAAATAGTGGAATGGCAATTAAAAAAGACCATCTTGCCGGCCTAGGCCTCCAATTTTGTATGAAATGCCATTAAGGGTCTCTCGTCTCGCTGCGCCCGAAACGTGACACTTCGAAGCCCATTATGAAGAACAACAACGTCAGTATTTCATTGCATGTTTGAGAAAAAAAACTTATACCTAGTTAAATTATTAGAGTGACTCTTTGTAACACTCCGAGCCTTCTATCTATATGTATATGAGTAACCTTGCTTGAATAGGTTATTTACCTACGTACCTACTACAAGCCGCGAGACGTTGCCGATAGATTTTAATAATTTTAAGATGAGTATCTATTACTTAAACGAAGTGTCTTATTAAATTGTGCATTAAAATGACTGAATTGTGCGAAAGGTATTTTTGTACTTAAAAAAATATTATTTAATACGGATAAGTAATGCATCTATTGTTATCCTCCAACGGAGCGAAAATTTCTTGAAAATAATATACATTACTGATTGTTTATAAGATTTTAATAGAAGAAAATTACATCTTACAAATGTTTATTTTTATTTTACGAAACTTGTCTACTTCTAAGTAGGGCAGTGGGGCATGACGGGGTGGCGGGTAAGACGGGACAGCGGTGTTATATGGCGACATACCTTAACATTTTTGCGTTTTATTTGGTATGCGATTGTTCCTTTAATATAACCAGCAGAAACATGGCGTTTATTTATTCCTATGGATCAATACTTACTATTAACGCCAAAAGGTAAGGACTTGTTTGATTTCAAATTCGGCATCGTTATTTTTAATAATTTGCCGAATTCCATTGGGCACGCGGGGGCAAAATGGGGTATTGGGTAAAAGGACACTAAAAGAAAAAGGTTACCAAAGTTCAAGCTCGTAAATCAACATCGTCAGTGATTCCGAAAATACTCCGTGTTTAAATCATCAAAGTCGCTTTTTAGAGTCCACAGAAGGCTGGGTGGCATGTGCTGCATACAAAAATGGACACATTGCAGCAGTGCTGGTGCCCAGGATAATGACGTAGAAACGGCATTTACTTGATTTAGCAATAGGTTGACAATGTTGACATAGCTGTAGATTGCGCTTGTCTCCTATTGTTTTTTGTAAAATTCTTATAATATCCGTACGTACGTTGCATTTCCCCATCTTACCCCAAAGGGATACCCCATCTTGCCTCATAGCGATACGCCATCTTGCCCTAAAGCGGTATCCCATCTTACCCTATCGACGGGGCAAGACGGGGAGATGGCAACTATCGCAGTTTTTTTTAAGAGTCCGTAGTAAGCTCGATTCTCCATACAAACATAGTTACGCTCTCATTTTAAAACTACGTGTTGGATTGTACTGATTTTGGTATTGACATCTGTGCATGAGGTATATCCAGTCTATGTAATTAGTTTATGTAGCTTCAAATACTAGTAAAAATTAAGTTTTTCATACAAAACTTGTTTTTGCTGTATTTCGTTTGATTTATATACTGGAACCATATAAACTAATTACAGACATAGATATACCTCATGTCATTGTATATGCAAAGTTTCGTCACAATCCAACACGTAGTTTTAAAATGAGGACGAAACTCCGTTTGTATGGCAAGGTGAAATTCGGCCGAGCTTACTGCGGACTCTTATAATCGAACTAGTTTATAATAAGTATTGATTATGAGAGACTGGTTGCTAGAGCTAAATATTTTAAAAAACCTTAAAAGGAATAGCATTTTTGGTTTTATTGGACTTGAAACGTTAACTACCCCGTCATGCCCCCTCTCCCCCTACCTAGGGTGCCTAGGGTTCCCCATGTAGGTATAACGAGATATGGTAAGTTTTGGTATCTATGTTAAATAGGTAAGTACCTATAAGTTTCATAATATGTGAATATACCTACTCGGTATAGTCGGTTTTTAATTAAACTTATGTCGTCTGGCCGTCTGTCTGTCTTTCTATAGGTACCTGCTGGCCTTTATACCGACCCAACAATATTGTGGTAGATCCAGGGTACTCAGGTCTGATTTGGAAATATCGATCGTGTGTTTATAGCAGCAACAATAGTAGACAGGTAGATATTATAGGTACGTTAAAATAGCATCAAGTACCTATGAGCACACGCGTAATTACGCGTGTTTGTCAGAATGGATGGAAAATAATGTAAATCCATAGCGTTGGACAAGCGCGTCCGGCGTGCGGCGCTCTTTCTTGCCGGTTCGTATATATATATGCTGACTTAACGGTGTTGAATTATTAATCACTATAGCTTCTGCCCGCTACTCCGTCCGCGTGGAACTCGTTTATATCGTAGCTCCAGTACCTTCACCCCCCATTTCTCCCCCTTAGGGGATGATTTCTGAGATAAAAACGTATGTCCTTCCCCGGGACTCAAACTATCTCTATACCAAATTTCATCTAAATCGGGTTAGCGGTTTAAGTGTAAAGAGGTAACAGACACTAGTATTTATAATATTAGTATGGATACCTATAAGTATAGGTACTTATGTTAACACATTCAGTGCCGGGAACCCGATATCGCGTGCCTACGCCGTAGTCGCTTTCCGCTACATACGAGGAAAACCACGGGACCGGCTACGAGCGTAGCGCGTAGCGATTCGCGGCACTGAATGTGAAGAGTGATCGCTTGTTTCAGAGGGGGATTCAACGCGCGATGAAAAGTGGTAGTTATGGACTGAGTTAGGTATCTATTCTATTAAGTAGGTATCAGTAATGGTGCTCGCTTCAAGAAGCGAAGGATCGCGCGTGGAGAAAGCGACGCGGACTCACCTATCTGTTAAACCACCTTTTAAACCGTTTTACTGATGTTTAGTTTAGCGCCGGACTTACCTTTATTTCGTTTAGAGTGATGCGCAACGCAACACGACCAAACAATAAATATAGGTCGACCTTATTGTATATACTAACCTTGTAACCTACATACTTTTTTGTGAATTAGGCCTAAAGTGTCAAATTGACAAGTTTACAACGAATTTACCTTTTAGTCCACCAATATAATTTCCGATCAATTCCCCCATAGACCTATCATTTTATAAAAGTAGCATGATACAAATGCATACAGTAACAAACATCCAGCTTAAACTATGACCAGAATGCATTGAATGGATATCGCGCTAGAGCTAGGCACTGCATCGCTGCTGAAGCTAACCTCGTTTTTATTCTGGTTGTCCCTGTACTTGCTGTCCAACTTGAAGCAACCGGATAAGTCGCCGGAGTACCATTCGCGGGCCGTGACACTTCTGCACGGTTCCGTGTCATGTATTGTGGGGCTTGTGCAATGCGGTGTGGGGACGCTCAGCGTATGCCGTCTTACATGTAAGTGACATGATTATGCTCATAGATTCAGTTGCTGCTCCTTGATGATGCTGCAGCACTTCGTAGCGGTAGCATTCTTACGCTTGGGGAAGCGTAAGAATGCTACCGCTACGACGTGCTAGCACGGCGTCGTCGCGACGCGCGAGCTCTCTCGATTTTTCTCGCACTATCCGTCTCTTTCTTATTAGAACACTTAGAAGAAGAGGTATAGTGCGATAAAAATCGAGAGTATGTCGCGGCCGTCGTGTGCTAGACGTGCAGATCACTCGTAGTAGCTAACGCACTTGTTTACTTATTGTAGAGGGCTCAAATATATAACAATGTTGGCGTCTCTTTTATCTGTACTCGACACAGGGGATTATCAGTAGATACCATCTGCCGCACTCGGTATATCTAAGTTAGATTTTTACTGCTTTTATAGACCTGGCCCCATTTGTCCCTACTTTACTGGCTTTGTAGGTAAGTGAGAGGGACGAATGCACTATATCCCTACATGAACTCGGTCATGCTACTTAGCTAGGCTGCTGGAATAATACCAGTCATCTAAATTATTGTTAGTCCCACAGTAAGTTTAATAATGCTTTTGCTTCGTGTGAGGACCCATATTAGGCGACGATAGGTATGTATAGGTATTTTTAATTTAAAAAATCAGCCTATACCTCGACGACCCACTGCTGGGCACAGGCCTCCTCATGGACGAGAGGGAACGGGCAGTAGTCCCCGCGCTGGCCCAGTGCGGGTAGGGGACTCCACATACTTACTACTAGGCCTTGGGTACGTTGCTTTAGGCCTTTCATTGCAACGAAAAGCACCTTTGAATGTTTTCGCAGATGTGCGTACTTACTTATGCAGGTTTCCTCATGATGTTTTTCCGTCGCCGAAAAGCGCTAAAACCTACTCTAAAAGAAATTAATAATAAGACCAACACTCAGAAATAAATATTCATGATCATCATGCAAATATTTGCCCTTGCCGGGATTCGAACCCAGGACCGTCAGCTTCGCAGGCAGGACCACTAACTCACTAGTGGGTTACTACCCACTAGTGAGGTACACCTATGATTCACTATAACTCGAGAGATTAATATTAATCTGGGACCCTCTTCCAGCTCCAGTCCTGCCTCAGTACTACGCTCTGATGGTATGGTCATGGGGCTACTTCGCGTTCGACACGCTCTGGTGCCTGCTCTACTGGGACCAGGGGCCTCTGATGCTGGCTCACCACTTCTGCACCCTGATAGCCATCACTCTTTACATGCATAGAAATGGGACCGGGTGTTCATTCTCATGCACAATGGCGTTTATGGAAATAACTAACCCTCTCCTGCAAACTAGATGGTGTGTTAACGAATTTTTATATTTATTTATTAGGGTATGTACCGTAGTCAACAAGGAACGCTTATAGTTTCGCCATGTCTGTCTGCGGCTTAGCTCTGCAGTGACCCTTGCTACTATAAAGCTGTAATTCGGTAGGTAATGCTCCAGCTTTTTTTTTACCGATCCATCACGAAATCGGTTGTTTTTTAACTTGCGACGCAAGGAGTGTTATGTTTAAGGTATGTCTGTAGCTCCCAAACGAATGAACCGATTAGAGGGCGGTTTTTGTAATCGGAAGTCTTCCCTGCCGAAATGTCTTATCTATATGTAATTGAATGTATTGGCGTGTTCTAAACTTTAAATTGGTGTAGGTAGTTATGAATAGGCTGCAATAATATTTACTTGGACTTGATAGGTACCTACTTACAGCAGGTATAAAGACGGTAGCCTTTTGTTAGGGAATTTATATTGAGTCATGTTATGAAACGTCTCCAATGCGCAACAGGGACTAAAGGTACAAGTTGGAACCCGACCGCAGACAGCAGCAGCAGACGTGTCGCAACGACACTATCGGTTTCTATGATTTCTATCACGGCGACGTGTCGCTGTCTACGGAAGGTATTTCATACAAATACATAGAAACCAGTAGTGTCGCTGCGTCACGTCGTCTGCTGCTGCTGTCTGCGGTCGGGTTCCAACTTGTACCTTAATGCTTTTTGTCTGACATAAACGCGATCCTGCTAGCTGGGTAACACCAAAACGTCTGCAATCGTAAGCGGTGTTCATTAAAATCTGAATGTGTGGAAAGTTTGACAAGTTTCTTTGGGACGACATGCGCCATATTTAACGTTGATCGGTCTGTAATCGTAAGTTGGTGCAACCCGCCCTAATTCTATGGCAAGGCGACAGGTACCAAAGTGAAGAGACATTCTCGAACAGTAAATTAACACAACACATACTTTGTCAACAGGTTCCTTAAAACGAAAGGACAAGGAGGGACAGCTATATTTTACTTGGTAGACATCATGTATTTATCGTCCTTTCTGCTGCTACGGGGCGTTCTTGGTCCCTACATATTATACAAAATAATGCCAGTAAAAGTTTTTGGCATGGATCAGAAAATTATTGCGATTTCTTTATACATAATTTCCATTGGGCTAATGTTGGAATTAGTTTCATACATCAAGTATAGATACATGCCTTATCTGGTAAGTATTTTATTAATTGATGGTAGGGTCAATCGCCAATAACTAGCCCCCTCATACTAAAAATTTACTCTGTTCCCCTACAAACATAATTCAATAGAGTATAACGTGGCCAGTAATTAACACCTTGTGTTATGCCTCATGTTCAAACTATCAAATTATCGTAATCCTACTAATATTATAAATGCGAAAGTTTGGATGTTTGTTACTCAATCACGCTTAAACGGCTCAACCGATTAAGATGAAATTTTGCACGAAGATAGTTTATAATCTGGATTCAAATATAGAATAGTTTTTATCCCGGGTCCACGCAGACGAAGTCACGGGCGGAAGCTAGTAACGTATAAATTATAAAATATAATTAAAACCGTAAAAAGATATGACCCTTGAAAGTTTAGAAAAAATATGCATTTTTTATTGTCCAAGAGTAAATTTAGTTACCAATAGAATCCTTACGCTTTTATAGAAATAAATTGTATGACAACTATGTACTTAAACGCAGTATTTCGCGACCGAAACAACAATTTACCTGATTTTCCATACAACGATACATGTAGGTACTTTGTACTAACAAATGTCGTTGTGACGTCATACCTATCTGTCAATCAGTATGAAGCGTTTTGCGCTGCCGCCAGCGAGGTCAATCTTTTGTCTCAATTTTTTGGGTATTTATGTTCTTTAATTGTAGTTGCTCCCATACAAACATTTATTACTCTCCAAAAACTGGTTCGAATGACATCATAAAAAAGATTTAGTCACCATTCTATTTTAGGTGAATAGAGACATTTTTAGTATGAGGTGGCCAGTTATTGGTGATGTACCCTATAATGTTTTCAACTATTTCTTAAATAGATTGTCTACAACTGTTTGGTTTTTCGCAGACACATTATGTGATATCTTGGTTGTTGCTAAACTCATTATAATTGGTTTATAGCTTCAAGGAGCATTTTTTTAAATATACAGGGTGTTTTTTTTAAATGGGACAGAATGGGGAAATCCGAATCTAAAGGAGATAGAGGAAAAGTGCCCAAGGAGACATAGGTGTTTTTTTATGTAAACAAATTTGGCTCGTTAAAGTTTTTGGTCAAGCGTGAGTTGTTCTTAAAAAATTATAAAGTTGGTCAATTTTTTTTTGACGCGGGACGGCTCTGTTTCATGTAAGGATTATTTCATTGTATGGAAAGAAAAAAATCTAAACAGCAGAAGTTGGTCAAATTTAACATTTACTCAAGTAATAAACCAACTGTATGAAGATTAGTTTTCATTAAATTTGACCAACTTCTGCTGTTCAGATTTTTTTCTTTCCATAGAATGAAATAATCCTTACATGAAACAGAGCCGACCCGCGTCAAAAAAAAATTGACCAACTTTATAATTTTTTAAGAACAACTCACGCTTGACCAAAAATTTTAACGAGCCAAATTTGTTTACATAAAAAAATACCTAATGTCTCCTTGGACACTTTTCCTCTATCTCCTTTAGATTCGGATTTCCCCATACTGTCCCATTTAAAAAAAACACTGTATAGTTACAAAATCCTTATGTCGCTGTGACATCCATTTTATTATTTTGTGTGTGCAACTAACTAACTTTGCCTTTTAACCTTATTCCGAAAAAACAGCGGAGCGGATTTTTTAATATGATAATCAGAATTCTACCTAGAGTCAGCATCAAATAGTTAGCAGTGGAGAAATTAGCCAAATATATTGAGGACACATTTTTATACCATTTTGGTTGCTATTATATATCTCTAATTGCTAACTGAATTAGACTAGACTCACCAACACAGCAAACTATTTAGGGATACAGGGGGCTACTTCAGGAATATAATGATGTATCGCACAGGAATCCTGGTATATAAGGATTCTAAATGCTTCATACATGTCGTAGGGAACATGGTATTTTTGGAAAGAGCAATTTTCTAAGTTTTTAACCCCCGACGCAAAGAGAGGGGTGTTAAAGTTTAACGTGTCTATGTATCTGTGTGCGGTATTGTAGCTCCCAAACGGATGGACCAATTTGAATGTGGTTTTTTTTTTTCGAAAGCTGATGTGATCCCACGTGTTCTTAGCAATGTTTCATGAAAATCTGTTTGGCTGTTTTTGAGATATTGGACTTTTTATTTACTGTTCTGAATTTCGCTTGTTTAAAACATAAAAAACGCCAATATTTTAAAGCAGATAATAACCACGGGCTTCATCTCCTTTATGTAACCTAATAATTGTTATTTTTACAGGAAAATGTAACCAGTTTGGCGGGTAGTAGAAACAATTCAATGAGAAACGAAGTGACTGACTGAAGAAAAAATACTTATTTAAATTCAACTGAAAGACACTTTTAAATGTTATTGTACATAAAAAAATACATATAGAATTATGTTCTATACAAATCATTTCAACAGTAAATCAAAGTTCAATCAGTCTCTCCTGTGGTAATTGCCTTTCTTTTGATTCCTTCTGTCCCTCCAGTTATTGTTTCCATAGTTGTTGCGATTGTTGCCATGGTAGTTGTCATTGTGGTTGTCTCTGTTTCCCCGCCCATGATTCTTGTCAGGTCGGTAAGGGTGGTGCCTGTGAGACCAGTTTCCCTGCAAACTAGCTTGTACAAGCTTGTCATTTAAATCATGGATGTGTCTTGGAGCATATACACTTCTGTGTTCGTCTTCCGCCGCGCGTAATTTCTCTGTCATTTCCGCGAATTTCTGCACAACATTACCCTGGGCAACAAAGTCTAGAGACGGATCAGGGCCGTAACAACGTATGGGCGGCGGCAACAGAGCAATTCGTCCTCGACATTGTAGCGTCAGCGTTCTGTGAAACAACGCTGTTCCGCGAAACAAGTTCAAAGCGTAGGGTACGGACACTTCGTGACAATATGTTATGAACGCGAAATTCTTCTGACGACCATCTCGATCTTTCGGAATCCTCACTTTTTCCAATGGTCCCGCCTGTTTAAATAAAGAAAATCGTCAAGTTCTTGTTAACCATTAAAATAGCAATATCACGTAAATAATAGATAAATGTCAAGAACCTGAAGAAACAGTTCATACAGCAGTTCTTCTGTAACCTGTTCTGGTAAATTACCACACCAGAGAGTCTTATTGTCTTCATCAATCATTTTAATAGGCTTTTACTATAAAACTAAGAAATATTCCTATTTTATTTTGTATATTAATTCGAGGAAAACAAAATCCTTATTCCTTAATGACATTTGTTTGTGAGAGTGAGAGGCAAAGAGTATAGTAAGTAGATAGAGAGATCGACGTTTAATTATTCTAATGATAGACCACAGACTAATAAGAAGATATTACGTATATACTGGCAACACTGGCAGTATCGGATCGATATTATCGTGTAATGTGAACACGCTCTAAGGCCCAGAGTGCTTTAGCCGCATCCCCACGCTCCAGCACAGAGGACAGAAATATTGCGCAAGTGTTGCTTTGCCATTATGAAAAAGTAAAAAGTTGTCTGTGGATTGAATTGTCTTGTCTATGGTTATCTACTTTTCTGTCAAGTCAATTGTTAAGTCAAATTAAATGACTTTTCTGTGAAATTGAATTTATTGACCGACCAAAAAGCGTTTTTCTGTTGTGTTATCTATCTATAACTAAATCCTTTGAAAATGTCTCAAAGTGTACGTATCGAGCGCACTATTGATTAATGACATAAACGTATTTTCTCGTTAGTACGTAATTCTTTTGGACTGCTTTAAGGTTAAGGTTGGAGTTGGAGAGGCACCATGGACAACTCCAATAAATACCAGCGGATGCAAGATGAAATGTCTAGGTCAGCATCTTGTATATTTTATAAATAACAGACGTTCCATTTAACATTATTTATACATATCAGTCAAGGAAGGCTTATAATTTACACTGTTCGGCATGCAGTTCCGACGACTGCACTCTTGACGTATGCTGGCACTTGGAATGAAGTTGTAGTACAGTTCAAGCAACTGCACTACAACCATGCAGTTTGTAGTTTTACTTCAACTGCATTCAAACTGCAAATTTGCAGCCAGAAACCAGGTGATATACGGCCTGTCTCTAACGGCCCTTTATTATTACCAAGTTGTGAACTAGAATACCGAGAATCACTCTTAAATAGAAATGAAATTTATGCCACATAGTCTAGTAATATCTTAGTATAGTGATGTTTTTATTAAATATGCTTGCTAAATGCCATCTTGCCAAAATCGTTTGGTGGTTGAGGATGTTCACTGAAAACTGAGTAAAAGAAATTAGAACTATCAAACTTTTGCGCCAAATAGGATTAAAACGAAAACTTACATCTTGATGTCAGGTCAGGTCTCAGGTCTAAGCTCTTTGTTGTGTATTGTGAGCCTCCTTTTATTTTGTTGTCTTAACCATGTGTTGATGACTAAAGCTCACACTCATCCTATAACAATCAATGGCAACCAAGTTGTATATGTAACAAGCCATGTCTACCTCGGAAAACAAGTGTCATTCAGTCTAAAAAGCAATGAAGTCTTGACCGAAGGATAAACTGCACAGGGAGAAATTTCTGGACCCATGCTATGGAAAGGAGCATGTTAAAGCTCAGGAGAATTCACAATGTGAGAAATGAGCAAATAAGGAAAATAACAATGATTGTGGACACACTGAAACAAACTAATGTCTAAAATGGTAGTGGTCTGGCCATATGTCCAGATTAAAAGACAAAGGACTATACAAACTACAAAATGGATGGGACCAGAAGGAAAAAGAACAAGGGGAAGACCATATAAACGGTGGGCCGATGACATCACTGAAATAGCTGGTAAAAATTGTAAAGAGAAAGCTATCGATAGAGAGATATGGAAGGGAATTGAGGAGGCTTTTAACCGATTGGTATCAGTGTAGAAACACACACTAACAACTAATACTAACCACTTTCTTATATTTATATAGTTTAAAAAATTATATAATTACATTCAACTAAACTATCTAATTGTACTTACTAACAAAACTAATACCACATTTGAAATGTAAATACTTCACTGAGTAAATAAAGCCTAAATGATAATGAATGATAACCATGTATTCATATTTGGTCAGGTTTGAGGCAGAAATCTCGGGCGAGCACGTGTTGCGCGGGGTGATCAGTGCGGGAACGTTCGGCGCGGTGCAGCAGCGGCTCGAGCGAGCCATCCCGCCGCCGCCGCCGCCGCCCGCGATGATGCAGTTCGAGCACTCGATGGGGCCGCGCATGATGTTCCCTGCCGTGCCGCCGCCGCCGCCCCCGCCGAGTATGCCACACATGATGATTCCGGCATCGGTAATATGCAATGCTTCATCATTTATATCTTCAGCACAATGGTGGTATTGATATTAATATATTGTGGTATTATTTCAATCCTTAATACCCTTTTTATTATTACCAATCTATGCAATGATTTGAATTCAAATTTGAGTTCTCAGAAATGCAGTACATTGATTTTCTCTGTTATAAACAAACGGGCCTTCTATGTTTATAATAAGGACCTCAATGTTATCACTACATAGTATAAAACAAAGTCGCTTCCCTCTGTCTTTCCCTATGTATGCTTAGATCTTTAAAACTACGCAACGGATTTTCATGCGGTTCTTTTAATAGATAGAGTGATTCAAGAGGAAGGTTTATATGTATAATATAGTACCCGTGCCAAGCCGGGGCGGGTCGCTAGTTATTATATAGTTTGGACAACCATTCAACCAACACAGCAGTTTGCGCCCTGCCAACCCACTACCTTGCCCTTGCCGACCTACTGTAAAATTGACTACAATTACTTTTTCGTTTTTATATTTCTAAAAAGTACCTTTAGTGCCATAATGAGGATTGTTAGAACTGGAATCGTTGGGATGCATTTAATATACGCGATAAAAACATTGCAGTGGGGAACAGCACTATGAAATACCTTTACCGGACCTAAATAGCCTGATGAAAATTGTAATCACGTCCAGGTCCAACGCCTGAGGCCTGACGGCATGCCGTTCCCGATGTTCCTGCGGCCGGGCATGCCGGGCCTGCCGGGCCCGCAGCTGGCGCCGCCGCCGCCGCCGCGGCCGCAGCCCGCCGTGCTCTCCGCCGCGCCCAAGCTGTACAAGCAGCCCAAGGATGAAGATAAGGAAAAGTCTGCCAAGAAGCGGGTATATGTTTAAAACCTTTTTATTTGCTTTTTTTAAGTTTGATTGGGGGCCATAGGCTCGATGGGTGGACGATATTAGGAAGATCTGGGGTCAATTCTGGATAAGATTAGCTCAGGATAGGGACAGGTGACGTTCTCGCAGCCTATGCTTATCAGTGGGCGATTTCACGCTGAAAATGATGATTTTTTTATGTCTTAATATCTAATGTTACTTACCGTCATATACTTTGGGCGAATATGACATAATTTAATTTTACATTAAAGGTTTCAAACGCAACAACTTGTAGCCCAACAACACTCAGCATTTCGAGATCTGTTACTTAACGCGAATGAAGAGAATTGAGGAGAAGTAACATGTGTTGTATTGTAGAAGCGGTCGCCGCCCCCGGCTCGCGCGCCCAGCCCGCCGCCCGCTCCCGCTCCCGCGCCCTCGCCCGCTCCCGCTCCTGCGCCAGCGCCCGCGCCGCTCGCCATGCCAATGCCCGTGCCAGACACAGTGCCCAAGGGCAAGAAGGAGAAGAAACATAGAAAGGTAAAACCGTTATGTCGTGTTTTCTATTCAATTTCCCGCCTAGAACAGCAGTTTCCCAATTATTACCCACTTGGACATTGAAAACTGGAATAGTGGTTTCTAATTATTACACTCTTGGAAAGATGTATGATCACGCTCAACCGGCTCCTCCGTGTGCCCTGCACTCAAACAAGTTCGAATCGTCCTGTCCGGAGCGCGTTCGGATACACGTCAATATTACACGAGGCACGCACGAATTTGAATTCGTGCGTGCTTCGTGTAATATCGACGTTGAATTTGAATTCGCTCAAGCAAATAAGTGAGCCGCGCGTACCTCAACCCGAGCTTGCCTCTAATTCTTAAGCATCTTTAAAATTATCACATCACAAATGTAATAGTTATAGCTTGTCAATGGAGTATGTCACATCCTTCTGTAATGGTTTTTAAAGAAGTGCAAAGGTAGTAGGTATAACTACAGCAATGTTATTTAAGGTGGTGCGCACAGCGGGCGGGCAGGTGTGGGAAGACGTGACGCTCCTGGACTGGCCCGACGACGACTTCCGCATGTTCTGCGGGGACCTCGGCAATGACGTCACCGACGAACTGCTGGTCAGTCTACTCTCTCCCTTATTCATGGAAAATGTGGAAATAATTAAAGGAATCTCGAAAATGATTTGAACATCTGTAGCAATTTGACCTACGCACTTCACTTCTTATTGCGTTCTAGATTATATTTGGGGCCGGCATTAGGTGGATGTCACACTGCGCCGCATTTCCGGACGGAGATGCGGAGCTCGTTGTATGCAAGTACCTGAGTGTATATAAATTCCGTGTGGTACGACACACTGCACCGCACCTCCTTCCAGCGAAATTTGTATGCAGCGACGCACCTCCGTCCGGAGATGCGGAGCAGTGTGACACCCGCCTTAGGGTGGGGCGACTGTTTGCTGTCGACCGGGGTACCAAGGAGTATAGCAACATACTGGCACTGGCGCGGCCTGCGGTGGCGGTCAATTGTAAATTTGTCAGTCGGAGGCTTATGGCGCTACGCTATAGTGCGTGGTGAAATATAAAAGGGCGCCTAAAACTCGCCCGGGGCTCCCAGATGGTTAAGTCCGGCCCTGGGCATGTACATTGAAGAAGTTTGCTCCCGTAAAGCATTTCACATTCTTGATTTGAAACTAAAGGCTGAAGGTATCCATTTCATAGTTTATTACAAACGGTGCTTACCCGTACCCGTTGCAGTGACAACATATTCTACAACAGGATTAACAAACGGCCTCATTATTTCAGACGCGGACATTTGCCAAATACACCTCCTTCCAAAGAGCGAAGGTGATCCGGGACAAGCGTACCAACAAGAGCAAAGGCTTCGGATTCGTCAGCTTCAAGGACCCCGGCGACTTTATCAAGGCAATGAAGGAAATGGATGGTGAGTTTTACATATTTGGCTCACTCGCCTCACTAGTGTTCACATTGTTACAAACTAGCTTGCTCCCGCGACTTCGTCTGCGTGGACCTGAGTTCAAAACTATCCTATATTTTAATCCAAGCTATAAAGTATCTTCGTGCAAAATTTCATCCAAATCGGTTAAGCCGTATAAGCGTGATTGAGTAACAAACATCGAAACTTTTGCATATATAATACAAGCTTCCGCCCGCGACTTCGTCTGCGTGGATCCCGAATAAAAACTATTCTATATTTTACTCCAAACTATCTTCGTGCAAAATTTCATTCAAATCAGTTGAGCCGTTTAAGCGTGATTGAGTAACAAACAGCCAAACATCTAAATATCCAAACATTCAAAAAATTAATATATAATGACCAATAAATCCAAATAAGCCTCAAGGTTGTGTGGCTGAGACATGCTATTATATGGAGATACAAATTGGGCTACGAAGCCAAGTGTTACTTGTATATAATTCTGATAGTAATCGGCAGACATCGTATCGTGTGATATCGTGTCATCGTATCGTATAGACTTTATGTATTCTTAATTGCACATAGAACCGATGGCCGTTGGGGCGGAAAGGTTCTCGAGTGGCGACCACGTACTGGAAGGCGCAGCGTGAGTAGACCCCCCCACAAGGTGGACTGATGACCTGTAAAGGTGGTGCAAGACCGGTCATTGTGGCACTCTTTGGGGGAGGCCTATGTCCAGCAGTGGACGTCTTTCGGCTGATATGATGATGATTCTTATTTAAACCATGTTAAAGCCACGTGTGTAGCTTAGCTGTGTGCTTCTATTGTTGACCCCACATCTACAGTAGTCTCAAATCTGGTTATGATTGGTTGTATCATGAAACTATCCCTTATATTTCGGTCTATTTCTATATGACCGCGCTCGCAGTCGCCGTGGAGCCCAGTGCCATTATGCTTGCTAACCGGTACTGCGTGTGTCACCAGGTCGCTACGTGGGCAGCCGGCCGATCAAGCTGCGCAAGAGCACGTGGCGGAACCGCGCGCTCGACGTTGTGCGCAAGAAAGAGAAGGAGAAGGCGGCGCTGCTCTCTCTTCTCATGGCCGGCAACAAGAGCTGACAGTGAATGGCTGGTTTTAGCGTGCCCCCGCATATAGGTTTTTCTTTTTAATTATTAATTTATACATAGGTACTATGTATAAGAGTTTACCAGTCAGTCTTATTACGCAACTTCCTTCTCCCACGATGATAAAGTGTGTAGATCTTTTTGAGCTCTTCGTCTCATATGTACTCAAGTTATATTTTTCAATAGTGCAAATCAATAAGGGTGTACAATTTGTATGCTTGGTGTTTGCCACAAACACCAAACACGTGCCAAACACCGACCACAATCTCCCAACAAAATCCCGGCATCCCCAGCTTGCCGATCGTGCAATTTGTCGTTGTTTGCCATGCATGTGGAGGCGGCTTTGGATACATCGCAAACAGTTTGTCAAACACCCTTTGATTTGTGACGAAAACGGACACCGATCACTGGCAAACACAAACCACTACAACTTAGAAAAGTTGAAAAACCCCCGACATTTTCATTTCAAAGTCCAATATCTCAAAAATGGCTAAACAGATTTTCATGAAACATGGCTAAGAACACCAGGCTCACAACAGCTTTCGAATAAAAAATTCCGCATTCAAATCGGTCCATCCGTTTGGGAGCTACGATATCACAGACAGATACACAGACACCTTAAACTTATAACACCCCTCTCTTTGCGTCGGGGGTTAAAAACAGGCAAACACCTATCCATGCGTTCAGGTTTGTTGTTAGGGGTCGCTGTTTGCCAAGCGCGCACGCTGTCAGTCCATAGAAACGGGTCCAATTTTCCATTCATTCAGGCCCTTATTTCACCAACTTGACAATTGTCACCTGACAACGAAAATTCTCCGTACATTGCTGGTTCCACAACGGTCAGGTGACAATTGTCAAGTTGGTGAAATAGGGGCCAGATGTTAACGAACACCGCATACGATTAGACGGTTTGGTGCGACCCACCCTAAGTGGTTCAATAGAAGATGACCCCGTATCTTTTGTCACGGTCTCTCCTTCATCTGCTTTAATCTGCACCCCCAAGTTTACATATAGGTAAGTGTGCAATTATCATTTGTGGTCGCTAATTCTAGCATGCAATTATATGTATAAAGTAAACCATATGAATTTGTAATATTTTTTCCTGTGTAATAAATATTTTTAAGTAAGAAAAGGCTTTTCTTTCTGTAGAACTAATTATAATTAAACAACATTTTAAATAATTTAAGTACAATATATTTTACGTCTTTGGCTGAAAATCTCCAATCTTTACAAAACATCTATACAATTATTACATATCCACTATTAAGTATTTATTCAAGTATTATATCAAGTTTTTATTTTCTGTGGCAAACGTTATTTTGGTTAAAAACTACACGTTTTCACAACAAAAATAATTAATAATTTATGCTTACGACTAAAAAGGTGTAACTTATTCCGTTCAATTCACTAAATTAACTTTGGATGTAAGGGTTGTAAACATAACCATTAATTATGGATTGACTTTTATATTATAGATCACATAGATCGCATAAAAAAAAGCGACTAAGTGTGTGTCGGGCCATGTGCAGTGTAGGGTTCCGTGGTTGCCTGTTTGTTTTGTTACATCGACACGCGCGCGCCAACTAAATGGTGCGGTTGCGTGGGCCGAAATGTGTATGAAAGTTGGCCTTTCCAAGTACATTTTTTAAGTTGGTCGAATATTATTCGGTAGCTAGTTATGCTTACTTAACGGTGATAGATTCCCTGTTAAATTAATTATATTTACTACTCCCACGGTTCTTTTCACATTCCCGGTAGTGGTAATTTAGCCAGCAGGTGGGGGACACCTGACTCGCAGAAAAATTAGGGCTTTAAAGCTGAATAGGTAATGCAAACGAATTACTAAGTTGAAAAATGAATCTAATAAATTTATATTTTTGAACAAGCCAGCCAACGATAAAAACGGACAATTCGAATGAAGCCGTGGGCACAGTCAGTTAAGTTTGAACAAAGGCAACATGAATGTATAGATAACATAGATTTGAGAAAGATGCCAAATTCACGCGTGAAAAAAATCCGGAATACACTACGGGCGCGGAAGACTTAAATATATATATTCACTACGCTAGAGGCGGTACTAAATATTTATAACTTGCCTTCGGCCAAGTGACAATTCCTATCTGATACAGTGTTTATTTTACCATCCGAGGTGAGTAATGCGATGTAACGACAAATGACATACCATTGAATCCCCACGCCCTTACACCGATAACTTAACATTTTCACTGCCAGAACCCCGCTAGGTGGGCGTTCGTAGGCGCTTTCCCAAACAAACCGATTTCCCATGTTATCAGCTACGCTACGCAATCTCGGGCAGTAAACGTGTTAACACATTCACTGCCAAGAATCGCTACGCGCCATGCTCGTAGCCGATCCTGTGGTTTTCCTCGCATGTAGCGGAAAGCGACAACGGCGCAGGCGGCCGCTAGGCGGGTTCCCTGTCGCGGTTTGTTAGTCCTCTTGCAACACACTGGCGTTAACCTCCATGTTTTTAATCCTGCGCGCGCGCAGCCGCACGAGCGGGCGGCGCTTGCGCGGCGGCTCGCCCGTGGCCGCCGCCTCGTACTGCGCGTCCAGGCAGCAGCGCGGGTCGCCCTCGTCGCCGGGCTTCTTAGGGCAGAATGGGGGTACGAAGTCCTCTACGCAGTACGCGCCGGATGCCCTGGAACGTAAAGTCGTTTTAGACAAACCACGTCGTTAGGTCCTACACAGTTGTGCCGAGCGACCTACATAGTGCATTTATTAGGCACATGGAGCTTGAAGAGACGGCAGCAGCGGCAAGATAGGTACGCCATAAGAATAAAAGGGCGCGTTCACCCACTCTCTCGCTGCAATCTCGCATCAAAAAGTCGTAGCAACGTTCCAGATCAGCGTACCTAAAGGCCCACCGTTTATATAGAAAGACGATTTCCCAACATTCACGTCATGGGCGCGGGCTGCCCCAGCGGCCGCGCGCGCGTTAAACAGGCTCTCGGCTGGTGGCGGGAGCAGTGTGGCTGTCTGTGCACCAGCACGTGTACTCACGTCATGGGCGCGGGCTGCCCCAGCAGCACGGGGAGCGCGGCGGCACGCGCACGGAGCAGCGCCGCCCGCACGGCGCGGCCGCGCGCGCGTTGAAAAGGCTCTCGGCTGGTGGCGGGAGCAGTGTGGCTGTCTGTGCACCAGCACGTGTACTCACGTCATGGGCGCGGGCTGCCCCAGCAGCACGGGGAGCGCGGCGGCACGCGCACGGAGCAAAGCCGCCCGCACGGCGCGGCCGCGCGCGCGTTGAACAGGCTCTCGGCTGGTGGCGGGAGCAGTGTGGCTGTCTGTGCACCAGCACGTGTACTCACGTCATGGGCGCGGGCTGCCCCAGCAGCACGGGGAGCGCTGCGGCGCGCGCGGGCGGCACGCGCACGGAGCAGCGCCGCCCGCACGGCGCGGCCGCGCGCGCGTTGAAAAGGCTCTCGGCTGGTGGCGGGAGCAGTGTGGCTGTCTGTGCACCAGCACGTGTACTCACGTCATGGGCGCGGGCTGCCCCAGCAGCACGGGGAGCGCGGCGGCACGCGCACGGAGCAAAGCCGCCCGCACGGCGCGGCCGCGCGCGCGTTGAACAGGCTCTCGGCTGGTGGCGGGAGCAGTGTGGCTGTCTGTGCACCAGCACGTGTACTCACGTCATGGGCGCGGGCTGCCCCAGCAGCACGGGGAGCGCTGCGGCGCGCGCGGGCGGCACGCGCACGGAGCAGCGCCGCCCGCACGGCGCGGCCGCGCGCGCGTTGAAAAGGCTCTCGGCTGGTGGCGGGAGCAGTGTGGCTGTCTGTGCACCAGCACGTGTACTCACGTCATGGGCGCGGGCTGCCCCAGCAGCACGGGGAGCGCGGCGGCACGCGCGGGCGGCACGCGCACGGAGCAGCGCCGCCCGCACGGCGCGGCCGCGCGCGCGTTGAACAGGCTCTCGGCTGGTGGCGGGAGCAGTGTGGCTGTCTGTGCACCAGCACGTGTACTCACGTCATGGGCGCGGGCTGCCCCAGCAGCACGGGGAGCGCGGCGGCGCGCGCGGGCGGCACGCGCACGGAGCAGCGCCGCCCGCACGGCGCGGCCGCGCGCGCGTTGAACAGGCTCTCGGCTGGTGGCGGGAGCAGTGTGGCTGTCTGTGCACCAGCACGTGTACTCACGTCATGGGCGCGGGCTGCCCCAGCAGCACGGGGAGCGCGGCGGCGCGCGCGGGCGGCACGCGCACGGAGCAGCGCCGCCCGCACGGCGCGGCCGCGCGCGCGTTGAACAGGCTCTCGGCTGGTGGCGGGAGCAGTGTGGCTGTCTGTGCACCAGCACGTGTACTCACGTCATGGGCGCGGGCTGCCCCAGCAGCACGGGGAGCGCGGCGGCGCGCGCGGGCGGCACGCGCACGGAGCAGCGCCGCCCGCACGGCGCGGCCGCGCGCGCGTTGAACAGGCTCTCGGCCTGGTAGCAGATCGACCAGATGTGACTGCAGAGCGCCTCGTCTGTCAACACACCGTCGTATTACATATAACGGTTACAATACAACTGTGTGGTGTGATGTGGGTAGGTAGATCTCCAAGAGAAGCTGGCTAGCAGGCTACTAGATGCATGGATTTGAAAAATGCTGCAATCGGTTTTCTTCAGCTCAGTTGCATTTCTAGCTGTAGTGATGTAAGTGATGAAATTTGATCGTAGGTTATTATTATTATTACCTAGCCTGATTATCATCAGGCTATGCATTTTATGTCTGCAAAGATTGATGCTGTCGCGGGCATCGTGGCTCGCGAGCGACAGCATGGCAAGCGTTCATATAGGTAGTAAGCAAGTATCGTTTTTCCCGCTACATGTACTTGGAGTCTACATATGATGGGGTGAAGATGAAAATGTGTTTATAACACAATGCTATTTATGACGTACTGGGCGTGTCTTCGCAGAAGGGCTGACTCCGACCGCCGTTGAGACAGAAGTCGGCGTGTCCGAGCCGCGCCGCCTCGCCGTAGCGGCCTGCGTTGGTGTGCAGCACGTGCACGGCGCGCGCGTCTCCCGGGTCTAAGCGAAGTGCCGGCGCCGAGCGGATCAGCGGCCGCGCCGGATCCAGACCTACAAAAATTCTATATTGTAGTCTCGGTAACCAAGCGTTTCAGTAGCAACATTAGCCAAATATGAACTCGACATCGTTCCGTACTTTGGGGTGATACTGCTTTCGTAATGGTGTGTGTAGTTTAAACAAAGGAACGTTCTCGTGTTCGCCGTTGATTCGCCTCGAAGAAAAGGAAAAAGGAAGGTGAAAGGAAGTTGGTTCGGTTAGTTTAGACCTGCACAAGAAAGAGCTCAGAAAGTTTCAATACTGCAGTCTGCTGGCCCAACGAGCCTGCAGGACAACACTTAGCGCAGCGGCTGGCCAGTCCAGCATGAGCGCAAGCAACCAAGTCCGTGTTACTGACCGATGATCCTGTTCAGCCGGAAGGTGAGGTAGTTGGCGATGATGCCGCACATGTGCGCGCCGAGCGAGTGGCCCACGCACGTGAGGCGGTCGGGCCGCAGGCCGGCGCGGCGCAGCGAGCCCAGCGCCTCGGCCGCGCAGCGCGCCGCCGGCCGCAGGTTGTGCACCGCGGACACGTAGCACGGCGGCTGGCACAGCGCGCCCCAGTCCAGCATGAACACGTTGAAGCCGCCGCGGCGGAGGTACGCTGCCAAAGTAACGATAATGATTTACGCTTGCCACATACCTACATATACAAGCTTGATTCCGACCGCAACTACTCGCTGCACAATCTATTACCATGCATGCCACGAGGCATGGCCATAGATTGTGTCATTGTCACAGGTACCTACCCGATGCCTATTAAGGTGGTTCGATTTCCATACAAAACGTTATTTGACATTCGCAGGCTAACTGCGTAATTTTTTAAGAAACGTAGGTATAACTAACTTTCATAAATTGGCTTTCCATTTGCGCGAAATTCCCCTTTTTCTTGAATAAACTTGTATAAACTAGAATAATTTGAGATATCCGTTTGTAAAGCGACAATTACACTGCGTCGTTCACCTAATGCGGTCGCCGAATTCATTTTAAACGACTTATTGCCAACAAACGTCGTCTTCACATTAGTCTGTCCGCCTACTAGAGGTGTGCGCCGCGCCGCCGCGCCGCCGCCGCCGACAATTTTTCCACGCCGCCGCCGCCGATGATGTTGACCGGCGTAAAATCGGCGTGGCCAATTTTTTATGATAAATGATTTTCTTATCCAAATTACAAGTACATACTGAGAATTACATCGTGTTATATATTTTTGAATAATCATATCTCATTAACATTTTGTTCATTGCAAAATCAACAACATTTAGCTTTTAGTATTTGGAGTTTGTTAGAGTCTGTCAAGCGAGTTGCGCCCGCGCCCCTCGGGTATGGGGCTGATTATATATCTATCTCATAATATACCATACGAAAAAAAGAGATGGATATAATAAATCAGCCCCATCCTAGGTGACAGTGGTGACACGATGCATTTGACATACTCTATGTGCGCGTGTTATTTATATAATATCTTTATGATTTATACTACTTACTGTTAATAAGTACAGCTCTTTTAGTATTTGGCGTTTATTATGTGCGTGCACGTGTTATTTTTACAACATCTTTATGCTACTACTGTTAATGAGTGCAGTGCAGTGCAGCTGCAGCATGAGGAAAAACCCAAAGCCCAAAACTCAGGACAGGTAGCGCGCCAAAGCGTGTAAGAGCGTATGGTATTTTGCGGTGGGGGAGAGGAGATGAACCGAATTGTTCTTATTATCGGTTAGTGATAGTTCAACGGTGTAACTGTGTGCGAGTGTCGTTTGTCAGATATGGCGGACGAAAGTGACGATGTATCGGTCAGAAATCAAAAAGTTTGTGATTTTAAAATACAGACTTTGTATTGCAAATCAAAAAAAAAATAGTAGTTGCTGGAAGCATTTTGGCAAACTTGTGTGGGAAAAAGATAATAAAAAGAAGCACGTGCTAACCGATCAAGTGTTTTGTGAAATTTGTTTAAACAATGCACAAAATCAAGATTGAAGCACTCTATTTGGCTTGTAAGTATTGCGTTGTGTTATAAAATAATAAATAAAACGTTTGAATGCTTAGATTATGGAAGCAATAACGAATAAAAAATTGTTACAGGGTAAAAATAAAATCATACAGTAGCAGTGTGAGCACGGGAAATTTGATTCGCCATTTAAAAGAAGAACACAATATTAGTGATGCGGAAAAGGAAAAGAAAGCCATAGCAAACATAAAAACGTTCTTCACACCAAGACCGCGCCCATCAACTAATACAGCAGCTAATCATAAGTGGTTACTTGCAAGAGATCTAGCTATATGGTTTTGTCGATCCCTGATGCCCTTTGACTCAGTTGCAGATGAAGGAATGACAGAGTTTTTCCAAGTAAGTCATCCTATTAACTTTGTAATAATATTTTCTATCGTCTGAATTATCGGTCTGTATCTGTATATGAATCAAACATTATTGCCAGTATATGATTTGGCATTATGTACAAGAAAGCATTTATACATTGTAATAATAACTTCTATTTAGTATATGATTTGTTATTATGTACAAGAATGCGTTTACATGCATACATTATAATAATCACTTCTATTTTTTTCAGAAATATGGCGTCATTGTTGCTTCAGAAGATCTACCAACAAGAACAACAATTTCTCGTGATGCATTGCAAGATGTGTACGATTCATTGCTTTACGAAGTAAAACGTGAAACATCGAAAGCAGGCCAACACGTTGCAATGACCACGGATTTGTGGAGTGACTCGTATCGTCACCGAAACTATATCACGTTTACACTGCACTATCTTGATGGTAAGTTATTAGTTAGTAGAGAGAGGGCATTATACACGTGGTGATTTTATGTACCATTACCTTTATATTTCACGTTATCTTCCACTTTTTCGATAAAAAAATAGTTTTTGCTCGCACATGTGTAAAGAAGTTTTCAGTGCCACATGCTATTTTTAGGTCACTTTTTCTGTTTGTTTAAAAAAATTAAAAACTATGTGTGGCAATAATATATTAAAACATTTTTTTCTTTTCAGAAAATATGGCCTTATATCGGTTTACCCTGGATACTATCCTCATTCTTGAAAAAAAGACTGGTGAAAGAATAAAAGAGGAAATTCAAGCTGTGAGAGAGCGTTTCGGATTGATAAAAAATCAAGTATTTCTCGTAACAGACTCGGGTTCTAATGTCAAAAAAGCGGCTACTTTGATTGATGATGTCACCAGTCATTTTTATCTTGGACATGGACTGCATAATCTTGTAATGGTGGATGGGATTGCTACTGTTGAATCTTTGCAAGCATTAATACAGAAATCTAAAAAAATTGCAAAAGCTCTACGATTTCGCGCTCCTGAGCTTGAACAAGAAGCCGAAAAAGAACAACGGCTAATATTGACATCACTACAAGACCCCAATATGTATGATGGTGGTGACTCTGAGTCCAACAGTGATGACGACGATACTGATGAGAATGAAGAAGAATCGCGTCGTTCAGCAACGACATATGCTAAGACTACTCAAACTATTAAAACAGAAAGCAAAACCCGTTGGCACAGCTTGCTGACAATGTTAGAGAGCTTGTCCCATCCCAACAATAAAGGACCAGTAAATAACCTTTTGGGCAAAATTTCAAAAAATCACTTGAAAGTGACCGACGCGGAATGGCATATAATGCAACAGTTAATTCAAGTTTTAAAGAAAATTCGTACTGCAGTGGAAATATTAAGCTCTGATTTGAATTGCACAATAAACGTGGCGCTAGTTCTGAGAAATGAAATCGAAGATATTTTGAGGAAGACTGAAGATCGTGAATTGATCGCTATAACGGCTCTGAAAAAGAGGATGTTAGATCGACTGGATTACAGATTTCCAATAACTGATACATTGATCGCATCGTCGTTGCTGGATCCCCGGTTTCAAAAGCTGAAAACAATCGATTTGTATCTAGAATCCCGCATCATGACAAGGCCTGATTTTATTGCAAATTATGTGGCCAATGATTTGCAATTAAAAGATGTTGACTCAACTTCAGTGCAGCTTCAAATGCAGCAGCCCTCAACGTCTCAGGCCTCAGAAGCAATGCTTCTAAGCTTAGCTAATAAATACAGTGAAGAGACTTCGACTTTCACATCACCCGTAGAGTCAGAGGCATGGAAGTATTTCTGCAGTGCATCAGCCAATGATGTCACACATGGGATCCTTCAATATTGGGAACAGCGCAAGCGCGTATATCCATGGCTGTATGCGACTGCCAGAGCCATATTGTCAATTCCTGCAACGAGCACACCCAGCGAACGTGTATTTTCTATAGCGGGATTGACTTTGAACGCGAAAAGATCCCGTCTTCACCAATCTCGTGTAAATAAAATAATATTCATACATGATAATTACTCTAAATCAAAAAAGGGTAGCTCTTAATTATTGGACAAACTGATTCGAACGAGATATATATGATTCCAATTTCATCAGAATTACCAAAAATTTGCTTGTGATGTGATTTGATTTGACTGATTAAGAATTATACTAGTCTTATTATTGTGATTTAATTATTTTTTTCTATTTAGGTATGTTAAGGATTGTTTGACTGTATAAGTTTTAATTACATATGTTTCTTTATTAAAATGTTGTTTAAAATATTTTATATTGTTGATTTCATGTGAAACATGCTCTAATTTGATAATAAAAGTTGATTTACAAGGATATTTCGTTTTACTTTTAATCAACCTAGCAAATTTAGCTCCACGCCGATTTCACGCCGATTACGCCGCCGCCGCCGGTGAAAATTTCGCCGGACGCCGCCGCCGACAATTTTTTGATCGGCGCACACCTCTACCGCCTACTACTTAGCGTTGGCAGCTGTCGATCGCCGAATGCGGCCGACTAACGTGTTCTTTACACTTTTGCGGTCGCCGCATGCAGCATGCGGCGAACGACGAAGTGTAACTGCGAATGTCAAATAACGTTTTGTAATTTACGACGCTGAATGGATGAATTCTCACATAAAATGTGTGAAAGCAAAGTTGTAAACTAGTATTCATCATTATTCCGACGAAAGCGAAAGTCACTCAAGCATTTAGCCCTTCTCTGTCCTGTGTGAGAACACCGCCATGCACTATGCACTTCTCACGGCTTTCTCCGCTAATGCAATGCATCAAAAGTCGATGACCTCGCTAATACACACTTTGGCATTTAAGTATTCATTATTAGCCCATGTATTACAGTCGAGTTCTCCAATATCTATACAGACAACCTTTCAAAAACATCTACACATGTGTCTTAAGTCTTAAGTCAGTAACAATAAAGTCTCTGTATAGATATTTTTGAAAGTTTGTCTGTGTAGATATTGGAGAACTCGACTGTACCATATGCGATGCATTTTTTTACTTAATACTTCAGTGTACGTTTATTAAATAGTAATGATAACTTTCGCTTTTGTGTACATACGCACGCGTCAAATGGGGTAACACCGGATTCTCGGGACGCGGTGGTTTGTTAGTAATTGAAACACTTGTTTTCACAAAGTAGGTACCATGAATAAGTAATATATCTAATAAAAAAGCTTAGACTGTTTGTCTGTAGGCATGGATGGACCTTTAACTTGACACGTAATAAGCCCCCGTATATTAAAACATTTCAAACGTTTTTTGGCCGTATTATGGAATTATGGCCAATTTTAATCGAATGACAAACTACCAAGGCTATCGTTCTACCTGTTCTGAAATAGACAAAACGACAAAGATGGATGTATATTTATAGTTCCTACCTACCGAAACAGACATCCGTACCGAAATGGAAGGTCTGCCAGATGTTTCAGATTCCTAAATGACTTAATTCAAGTCTAGTTAAAGTTAGTTATCATCTTTAGAAAATAAGTTCTAAACTAAGGTAAAACTCCCAATGCGCGACGCCTTAATGTCTATAGTTGACATCTAGGTACCTATTGTTAAACCCCGACGCAAAGAGAGGGGTGTTATTAAGTTTAACGTGTCTGTCTGTGTATCTGTCTGTGGTATCGTAGCTCCCAAACGGATGAACCGATTTTCGTTTAGTTTTTTTTGGTTCATAGATAATTTTATCCCGAGTGTTCTTAGCCATGTTTCATGAAAATCTGTTTAGCCGTTTTTGAGATATAGAATAGAATAGAATATCATTTATACATGACAACAACACATACATACACATAAATCACAAATACAAAAGAGAGAACAACATTTCCACGAAATGGTTCCATCTCAGCGTTGTGCTGGCCTGGTGGCCAGCGCTGGTCAATATATATAGATATTGGACTTTGAAATGAAATTTTCGGGGGTTTTTCAACTTTTCTAAGTTGTAGTTACTTAAAGTGTCATGTCATGTATTAGGCCAATGTCGGGCACCTACTTATTTTGTTTTGTTAGAAGACTTTTACGACCGTAGACATAGGTGATGCCCCCTTACAAACTAAAATAGAAAACAATTATTCCGCACACGGACGCGCCTCACGTTTAACGTTATCAAGCGTTGGTCGACTTAGGATTTCTCTCATCATTATGTAGGATTAGTACGTGAATGGCGTTTCTAGCAAAAAACACTATTTGTTTCCACTTTGAGACTTGAGTAGAAATTGTTGGCTGTTTGTTAGTTACGTGCTTACATGACTAATCACGATAAGATTATGCAATGAAATATTTACTAAGCTATCTTCCTCAGCATCCAAATGATCATAGGTATACCAACTAACGTCACAGTAGGTAAGTAAACTAAGTAGTTATTATTTGTAATAGCACACTCAGCATCATATAGTTGGTAGCAGCCAAAGTAGCCAAATATATCGCAACATGTCTTTATTACTATAGGAGTAAGGATGTGTTACAATATAGCTGAAGGTCCTGGGTTCGAATCCCGGTAAGGACAAATATTTGTGTGATGAGCATGAATATTTGTTTCTGAGTCTGGGATGTTTTCTATGTATTTAAGTATTTATATCTATTAAATATATCGTCGTCTAGTACCCGTAGCAGAAGCCTTATTGAGCATACTATGGGGCAAGTGCGATTTGTGTAACATTGTCCCCTTATATTTATTTATAAAATAAAATAAATTTGGATGCTACCAACTATATGATGTCAGCATGTACCTACCTACTTGTTACCAGCTAGGCTAGGAATAGGTTTTACATTACATAATGCTTAAGCTGCCTAATCAAAATAAGGTAGATGGCGACGCCAGAAACGAGTAGAACTCCAGGTCGCATGTCCGCATGTCGAGCTGCCCTGCTGTTCTCCTCTCCAGGTCGCATGTCCTGCTCCTCTCCTTAGTGGGTTTAACTTTCGTTTGCCAGACTTTGTATACTATTACAAATCGACATCCAGTGTCGCACAGCCAGTCGATCGCGTCAGATGTTAAGTTTGTGTAGAGGTCCTCCGGATCGCCTTTATAGCGTCTTGGGCTATGAAGGAGTACATGAAAGGAAACCTTACGATATCATTAAAACGCAAACTCATGGACATGTATAGAGCTCCGTAACCAGAAGTGAAATTCCAAAAATAATAACTAGAAAATATGCGCCAAAAAGCCCTTTATCAAACTGTAATATTGATCACAAAGAAGTATCTTGATCAGATACTATACTTTGGTGAGAGCCTGGTGCTCAATAAGAAGCATGACGCTCGATCTTAGCCAAATCTCACAAATCCATTTAATAGCATGAGTAAGTATAGGTTCACATCTGATCTGGTCAGGTCGCGGGAGGCCTAAGCCACCGCGAGGCTCCGGGCTGGTAGTTCTTAGCGACCCCTTGTACCTACCTAATGTTTTTCAACGTTTTCTTTTTGTCGCTACGCGAGTTAGGCCCCTAAAAGACCAAGGCCCCGGGAAGTTGCCCTGCTCGGCACCCTCAAAGGCCGCCCCCTGAATTTAGCCTTCGCTCAACATGGGTAAAGTATGCCTAATGACGAAAATCCCATTCAAATATATCTCAAATAATTACGATGCTATACGACCGTTTTAATGTTGCTTGTTAGAAAGAGAACGCTAGCAGATCGTGACGTCACGATCCTCGAGCGTCTTAGTAAACGACAATCGTTTCATACGAAGGTGCATGCGTTTTGCGGAAAAGGAACAGAACATACCCCCCATAAAACTTCGAACACTTTGAGATTATTTAACCTGTTGCGTTGCTTTTTTCTCCATTTAACTACATTTTTAATCGAGAAAATAGAACATTATTTATTATTTTATTTAGTGTCTACATAACTACTGTGGTGCAACAGAATCTCACCGTCTCTCAGCACGGTGATGGGCAGCGTGTCATCTCCGCCCGCGTACCCGTGGATCAGTAGGATCGTCTCATGCGCCGGCTCCCAGCCGCTCTGCCGCAGCCAGTCCTCGCTGAACAAGTCTACCTGCAACAATCAAACAGAGATTAACGCGCGTTTAGACAGTTTGGTCTTTGAAAACTAAAATACACAGACGCCGTGGAAATGTTGAAGCAAAAGATGCGACACTGCGTCAAGCTCTGGTATTGCTACTTATGGCTGGTCCTATGACTTCTTTATAAACTAATCGACCGTTCGACACGTTGTCAAAAGCTATGAGTGATACTGAACACACGTTTTGGATGTCCTTCAAAAAATTTTTAGGGCGAGGGATTAAGCCGCGTTCACATTTGTCTGTCGTGTTAATGACGCATTTTATATCAGTTCGGTCTTGGCTCTCGGAGGAGGATGTTCGTCGTCCATACTTCACGTGTGGCTATGACGCGTCACAACACAACACTGGCGCGTGCAGTGCACTAGACATGAGTAGTTCGCGAATGAGTGATTCAAATGAAGTACTTGGAGTCACTCTTTCGTTCACTAGTTCAGTTCGGATTCATATACTTCAATACTTCAGTATATCATTTCGAAAATTGGTAGTTAATTCTGCCTATTGATCATTGAATATGATTCGATTCGTTGATATGAGTGATTTAATGTTATTTTAATTTTAAATACGGCAAGTAACTCAATAGTTCATTGAAAGACACGCGTACGACTGATATGATATACTCAATCTAATCTATCTATCTATATCAACTGATGTAGATGCACCTCTTGAGCTACTGAACTAAATTGAACTAGTGAACTAAAAGAGTGATATACTTCACAGCGAACGAAAGATGCATATGAATCTTTAGTGACACATTTTGCACATGACTAGCGTGCACACTAGTCTGATGCGCTGTGTCGTGTCGCTGCACCGCCCCCGCCCCCCGCACCTCACCCGTTCTGAGGCGGACCGGGATCGCTTGTGATGCGACACAACATAAGCCGTCACAACACATGGCAGGCATCAGAAAAATGTGAACGCAACCATATTAAATGTATGAAACCGTTACCGTTCTGATGCATCACAGCACAACACGACAGACAAATGTGAACGCGGCTTCAACCTCATGTTGGCCTGATAAACTATAGATACTCACAGCACAGCGCTTCCAAAAAAAGGATTTAAAGGGCATAGACCTATAAGGTACAGTCAGGGGTATAATAATATACGTTAGGTATATAAAAAACCGGCCAAGTGCGAGTCCGACTCGCGCACGAAGGTACCATTATCTGTAAAAACGGCAAAAAAAAACACGTTTGTTGTATGGGAGCCCCTTTAAATATTTATTTTATTCTGCTTTTTAGTATTCTTTGTTATAGCGGCAACAGAAATAAGTACATCATCTGTGAAAATTTCAACTGTCTATCATGGTTCATGAGATACAGCCTGGTGACAGACGGACAGACAGGCGGACGGACAGCGGAGTCTTAGTAATAGGGTCCCGTTTTACCCTTTGGGTACGGAACCCTAAAATGAACATAAATATCTGTACACGCCTTTATGACATTGACAAAAGTGTCCTGTACAGATATTTATGTCCTTATTTATGTATAGGTACATACACCTGACTGTACATATTTTTACAGTTATGTCACTTAAGCAATTCACAATAAGTAGGACACTCGCGGACGCGCGCGGAGTCCCTGACGTCGGTTAGCGGTAACTTAGACGCATTCCGGCGGTTACGAACACATCCGACCTGTGTGCGACTGACCAAATTATGTGACCTTTTTATTATAATTATTATAATATAACTAAGAAGTTATTTGGGCAACCTATATATCTAACATTAACGATCGAGGAAGAGGCAGATGTAAGGCATAAGTTCTTTGGTAGTGTCGGTCGACCAGCTTTTGTGTAAAGCATGCAGAATTTTAAAGAAAGTGCAGATTTTTACCTTTCCGGTATATAATATCTACCTACCTATCCTGGCACAAGGTGGTTGAACTCGGAGAGAATACAATCATCACTACTTAGACAGAGATATACTCTGACCTTTACCCATGATCTACCCTGAAACCTGAATTTTACCCATAATCGACGACGGTGATGTGTGCTGTCCGGACTTAAATTAAATGAAGAACTACTCGATAAGGGATGGACTTCTTAATAATTGTATCCGTTTCATTTTCTGTCTCCGGAATTACGACCACATCTCTTTTCGGGCTCGGCTCAGCTGGCTTCCTATCCGTCAACGGCTAAATACTCGCATTTTCCATTCTTAATTATCCACATTCCTCTTACCTACATTCCGCTTACCTAATTTCTTTGCTGGCAGATCCGAGCAGTCTCAAAGTTGGTTTGAAAATTTAGCTTGTATGTATGTACCTACCTATGTATTGTAGGTATATTTATGTGTAAGTATTTCTTTAATTTATGTATATGTTTTTGTGTAAATAACAATAGGAGTACTCTGTAATGTTATTTTTTTAATTCGTTATTTGCACTGCCTACAATCTTTTCCGCTTTGCCTTAAGGTTTGACTGGTAGAGAATGCCATACCTATGGCATTATGTCCGCCTTTTGTACGATAGGTTTTCCTTTTGTGCAATAAAGTTTAAATAAATAAATAAACCTGGGCTAGAGGCTGAAACAAGAAAAAGAAGGCGGATTAATGTTGCATATCAAAAAATACAAGAAATAAAAAAATGCTTTCTCTAGGTTTCATAGTTCGATTTGTCAATGTAAAATAGAAACCGATTGCTGCACCAATACACCTATAGAACGAAATGAATGCCAAGGGGTATCAAGTATCAAATATCAAGTAACTACGCAATCTTTACGCTCGTTGATTAGCCAGGCTATACGTTGCTCAAACTGATAATTTGATTATAGCAGAGTTAATGTATTATTAACATCGCTACATGATTTGCTTGTAATTATAGAAATCCGATGAAACGTTGTAAACGTTTTAATATTTCGGGATTGCACCTGCTTGGTATTCCGCAGTGCGTGATGCGAGCGTGCGTAACGGACGTTGGCTCGTCCTCAGCCCCCCTATTCTGTAACTTGTTTTAAGCTCACCTCAACGCTCACCCACAAATATATCTTGAGACCGCCATGTGTAGTAACCAAGCGTAGGTAGAGGTCTATTTTCGTGACGGGTGAACGGCGGGGTGAGCCGCATTAACGCTTAGCGAATAACCAGCCCAGCTGACGGACGTGAACTGCTTTTCTACACATTCATATTCTTTGACAATGTCCAATACAGGCGTCACCGGTACAAAGTACCTACCTACACGCAAAAAACTGTACAGTCCAAGGCATTTACAATTGTGTATTGTGTAAAACGGGTCAAAGTATCAGAACACGACTTAGTTGCCAAATTCTGATTGTAGCCAGGAACCCGACCACCCATTGAGAAGGAAAGCGCTTAGATGCTGGTCCCTTTCGTATAGGTAGCCCAAATGAATGACTTACCCATTCGAACAGGTAACCCAAAACAACCCTTTACAGTGGATATCCCTTTCAAATGGGATGGGTAGCCTAATGAAAGGCTTAGCTATTGCAACAGATAAACCATTTAATAGACTCTCCCTTACCAATAAGGAAACCCGAATAAAAGGCTAACCCTTGTTAATTGCTTAAAGGTATCCTCTTTATAAGGCTAACGCACTATAAGGGTTCCCCTTATGATTTAGCGGTTATTATAAGACTTTCCCTTTCAAGAATATCGTACTCAAATTACATACGCTAAATAGGTTGGAGGCAAGATAACGTAGGTCACATTACAACGCAATTATCGACATGATCGTGTGAAGTAAAAATGTAATTAATAAAAAGTAATACAATGAGTAGTTAATTCAATCTTACTTGTAGATTATTAACACGCAACACGAGACATGTATACATATCTACGTATAGTTACAATGGTCGAACACAAAGTGTAGGTACGTCATTGCATTCATTTCCCTTACTTAAAACACACATACATACATTCACGCCTTTATTCCCAAAAGGGGTAGGCAGAGCACATGAAACGTACATTCCAGCGCCACTTTTAGCATAAATGGGTATAAAAGATCGACAAAATGTGATATTGCAGGGATAGGTTGCTAGCCCATCGCCCACAGCACACTTCAACCCTGGTCCCTTAGTCGACTTTTACGACACCCACGGGAAGAAAGGAGTTAAAACACAAATAAACGACAAAATAAGTTTCTTTAAAACTAACTAATAAGTACTTTTATTTTGTAGTCATCATGAACTTATGAGTCTAATACCTACTTATCTAAGTGTCGCATTGACTGAACTTCACCGCTTTTTACTCGGCTCTGCCTCGGTGCGGAGGTACAGTCACAGTATTACGATACGAATTCTTCGCAGGTAGCAGTTTAGCTATAACCTCGCGTGGGACTCACAATTCTCTTGGTGGGCTCGGCCTCGAGCTTACAGGTGCAGGTTCACGTCGGAGTCCGGCAGGGCTCGGGCTGCCGCCGATACACACAATGTCAAAGGTCGCAGTTTAGCTATAACCTCGCATGGGACTCACCATTCTGTTGGTGGGCTCGGCCTCGAGCTTACAGGTGCAGGTTCACGTCGGGCTCCGGCAGGGCTCGGGCTGCCGCCGATACACACAATGTCAAAGGTCGCAGTTTAGCTATAACCTCGCATGGGACTCACCATTCTCTTGGTGGGCTCGGCCTCGAGCTTACAGGTGCAGGTTCACGTCGGGGTCCGGCAGGGCTCGGGCTGCCGCCGATACACACAATGTCAAAGGTCGCAGTTCAGCTATAACCTCGCATGGGACTCACCATTCTCTTGGTGGGCTCGGCCTCTAGCTTACAGGTGCAGGTTCACGTCGGGGTCCGGCAGGGCTCGGGCTCCCGCCGATACACACAATGTCAAAGGTCGCAGTTTAGGGATAACCTCGCATGGGACTTCACCACTCTCTTGGTGGGCTTGGCCTCGGTATACAGATGCAGGTTCACGTCGGGGTCCGGCACGTTTCGGGCTCTCGCTGCTACACGCAATGTCAAAGGTCACAGTTTAGGTATAACCTCGCATGGGACTCACCACTTTCTTGGTAGGCTCGGCCTCGGTGTAAAGGTGCAGGTTCACGTCAGGGTCTGGGCAGGGCTCCTGCTCGCGCCGCCACACACAGTCTTCGAAGGTGGCGTTGCCAAACTGGTCACTGTTCAAGAATAGGGCTTCCTTGATCGGTTGCCGCTTGTCCGCTGCTAGCACTGTAAAACACATGTGTAGCTATAGGTTTACTCTAAAGGCAACTGTTGCCACTATTGATCTATTTATACCAATTTCAATATTTCAATTCATTAATAAACCAATTACATTCACTGGAAAGGAAACGCCAGTCACGGAAATATATGTATGAGCAATAGCCCCAATTAGTAAACGGAAGGCTACAATTATCGATTTATTGACTAAATTATAAACTAGCTTCTGAACAGTCAGAAAAAATATTAATCAATATTTTTGTCTTTATTTGGGTTCATTTACATTTGCTCTATAATTCAAGATAAATCATACAATAAAAGACAATGCATGCTTCATTTAAATTACATAATTACTTCCGGGTGTAAAGTATGTCGGATTCTTGAATAGAGCATTTTAGAATAACATTTTGAAATGAAATCAACAAAAAAACGCTATTATAAATTATTGTTTTTCAAAACCGTATTTTTCCTGGAGTACCAGGGCGCAAGGACCAAGCAAGGGGGCGGCGGGGGCGCGGCACTGAGCTGAGACTTACTTACATTTCATAGTTAGGGCGGTCAGAACTCTAAATCAGGCTCTGCCAGGATGAAGTGATAGCAACCTTATTAATCCCACAGTTCCTTGTCAGCTTTTATTTATACTTACTTTACAATTTGTTAATACATACCATTTTATTGATCATCAAAACTTTTTGGTAACGTGATGGCACCAATAACCGACATGGAGGTGTGTTTTCATTAAAAGTTTATATTTCGAGCAATCATTATGAGTCAAAAGTTATAAAACGAATGGCTTTGAAAAGTCCTCGCAAGCCTGATTTAAAAAATATATACCTTATTTAATTTCGAACGAATAACTACTCGGCAAACAAAAACTACATATACCTATAGGTAAAGAAATTAATGAACCTGCTCACGAAATTTCACGAGAATCGGTTGAGAAAAAGAGAACAGCGCAGCGGGACATCCGGACACACAAACGATTTTCGGCCCAAGCTAAAGCATAGGACTTCATTCGCTTCGCTCCGTCGTTCGATTTCCTACATATTACCTTTTTGTTAACTGAACTATTTGCAATCAAACAGTTATCGACATCGACATCAAAGCTCATATAGCTTTCAGCATTAAATCTTGATCAAATCGCAAGTAGCGCCGACGCCAAGCCTCACTCTATAAACTCTTTGTCTAATTTCGTGACTTTTTTAAATGTAGGTTTTCTACCTACAGAGATTCAAATTTAACAAATGATTTTTTATCACCTAGGTAGAGCGAAATGCAGTGAAAAATTGAAATGCTATATAAGAAAAGAAAGGTAAGGTATAGGTAGTCCCACGAGAGTTGAGGTGAATGATTAGTTGATTACACACACAGCTACATGAAGTACTGATTGCAAAAAAGTGAATGTATGAAATGAATGAGCGAATTTAAATAAGAACACCTAAATATATACTTTTAGTAAGTATAAGTTTTTTTTTCAAAGAAAACTACTTCACGAAATGTAGTCTAACCCTAACCGACATCGTTTGATATACCAGACAAATTGACAGTGTCCTTCTTTTATTATGTCAGTTGAAAATGTTAATATAACAAACATTGTTTGTATGAACAATACCGTACAAATTATATGTATAATAGTTACAACACATTATATTCTTTATATCGCAAGAGTTATTTGCAAGAGACATACCGCAGTGTGTAGCGATTGCGAGTATCGTGAAAAGCGCGCGGGCGCTCGCCATCCTTGCGCGGTAACCGTTGCTGCAGTACTGAGTATGAGTACCGAGGAACGCCGGAGAATGGGGATGTACAAGACAATGCAATACGGTGACAAGGCATTGCGAATGTATGTATGAAATTGACAGTGGTCTATTGACACTGTTCGTGTCGGACTTGCTAACAGTATTTTTTTAAATATCAGTTTTCAAGCATAGTCACTTGCAATAATATTATTCGACGGCGATGGGTTTGGAAATGGGATAACTGTCAATTCAATCTTTTTGAGCATACTCTACCTACCTACCTATATGACAAAATACTCAAAATAGTCACCACTATCTAACACGACACGACAATGCATGCATATCATTAGACATACGGTGCACTTTAACAGCTTTACATAGGATTGTCTCCGATATTTTTGCACGAATTGCACGATCAGATATTCGTGCAGATGTCTTTCCCAATAGGACGGATGTGTCGCAATCTGGGATAAGTGGAGAAGCACTACATGCAAGAAAAAAATGCTTAATTAATTTTTGCCTGATTACAATAGATAGATGCAAAGTGGCATGGGATGAGAACTATTTATACTAGCTTCTGCCCGCGACTCCGTCTGCGTGGAACTCGTTTATATCGTAGCTCGATACAAACTTTCATCCCCCATTTCACCCCCTCAGGGGATGATTTCCGGGATAAAAACTATCCTATATCCTTCCCCGGGGTTCAAACTATCTCCATACCAAATTTCATCTCAATCGTTTCAGCGGTTTAAGCATGAAGAGGTAACAGACAGATAGACACACTTTCGCATTTATAATATTAGTATGGATTAGTTAAGACTGATCTACGTGTGGCCCTGACCTCCACAACGTGGCCGTTTGTCTCTTCGCGATAAAATGTAGAGCAAGGTATATCGGGCCGATTTGCGTGCAGCAAATTCATTCACGTATAAATTAGGGCATGATGCATCTGAATGAAACAATGGTCGTTTATTTATTTCGTTTTGCGTAACATTTCGAATCCATTACATTCGCCTTGGATATGAGTAGCTGCTTGAATTTTTACCGGCAACACGTTGCGTGGTGGAATCGCCCCGAGGTGCTATTACCGAGACTTAAGTAAGTCCCAACTATGCGTATATATATATAAGTATACGTATTTAAAATCAGCTAGAACAAGATGCTCTATAATATTTGAAAGCTGGAATGGAAGTCTATAGTCACTAACAAACTATACAACAACCACTACTGGCCACTATTGTTGGGATTTTTGGGGCAAATTGCGGATTCATAAAAGTTGCTATGCTATTAACTGTAGGCGTACATTCATAGTTGAACTGCAGTTCAGAAATTTAATAAGACGTGATATAAAGAAATAATGCCTTTATATATAAATTACGACTTAAGGTTGTCCGACGACCATACAAAACGTCTTTTGACATACCTATCACGTGACAAATTAATTTCTCGAAATATTCCAGTTTATAATACAATCTTAGGAAAGAGGAATTTCGCGCAAATGGAAAACCAAATTATGAAAGTGTGTTACATAAGTTTCTTAAATTATCACGCCGTTAGCCTGCGAATGCCAAAAAACGTCTTGTACGGTCGTCGAACCACCTAAACTACTTACTACTTTTTATCGGCGCGAATATAACATATACCTACCTATACTTTTACTATTAATACACCTATAGGTATTCAGCTAAATGTTACTGCCTATTAAAATGAAAACCTTTAAAAACTAAGTAGGTAATCTAGGGTACATGTATTTTCTATCTAATGGCTTTCGCACTATGCGCACCGTTGTTACTGAATGCACTTCCTGCCTTCCACCAGAGTCGACGGAACGTATCAAATTCGGATAGCTGATGTTGATACAATACAATCCACCTTCCGTGTGCGCGTGAGCATCTCGGTAATAAAACCACAAGAGCATTGAAGTCAATGACTACGGCGTATTTGTGTGCGTGCAGGTGAGATGAAAGAGTAGAACGGGACCGCAAGAGGCTTCGCCGCGCCCGCGCAGGTAGCGCCGCGCGCCCAGTACCGACACGCGCCCCGCGCGGCCGCGTTCCTTCGCACGACGATCGCTCGCCGCAGAGCGCAAACACCGCAACCGCAAAACACGTATACTAAAACATAAACAAAATACTATCAGTGTGCCGACAATCTAAACAGCAAGTGCCTTATTACTAAACATCGAATCGCGAGCGACATATGTAATTGCGCGAATGCCACAGACCGCGGCCTACGCAGCCGGCGTCCCCTCCTCCGTTCAATCAAGGACCAATCGTTGTGTTGAACCCATGCCGCCTCAGCTTTCGCGTGTGCGCAATCCGTGGCGATTTTGAAATGAATCACAGAAATATCACACGGCACCTTCTGAGCTGATGACCGTCTACGAATCGGCTCGAACGACAATGTCAATCAACCAAAATGCAGCTCAGTTCAACAAACAGAAACAGCAACTAGGTAAACAGGGCCCGGAACCGGTCAACTTTCCACCGCGGTATCATCCGCCTCCGCCGTCAGCGGCCGGTCCCAAACTAGCCACTATTGACCCATCAGCGAAGGAGTACAAACCTCCATACGTAGGAAAGCCTGTGGATCCCAATAAAATTCAATATCCGCTAGGAGCTCAACCTGCATATCCGGGGGGATCGATTCCCTTTACCAAATATCCCCAAGGATACCCGGTGGGGTACCCTCAGGCCCCGGGAGCGTTACGAGTGCTGCGACCTCCAGGGGAGGTGATCACGAAGGCGATTGTGCACGAACCCGGGCAGCCCACAGCGCGCGCGCGCAGCGCCGACGACACGCAGCGCGTGCAGCGCAACCTCGAGGAGGAGCAGATGCACAGGAGATCAGCTGACATGCTCAAATTTACCAAACGAGTAGAACCCGATGGTCCACGAGCGTCGACAGACCAGAGGCGTCAAATTCAAACACTTCTGGACGAAATAAAAGCATTGAAAGACGCTAACCGACGACTGAGCGACGACAATCAGGAGCTCCGTGATTTGTGCTGTTTCTTGGATGACGACCGCCAGAAAGGAAGAAAGTTAGCACGCGAGTGGCAACGTTTTGGCAGATACACGGCGTCAGTGATGAGACAGGAAGTATCGGCATATCAAAGCAAACTAAGGGAACTGGACGACAAACAGCAGGAACTGATAAGAGATAATTTAGAGTTAAAAGAGCTGTGCCTGTACTTGGATGAGGAACGGGAGAGGAGCACCTGTGTGAACTGCGGACGAGCGGCGGGGCGAGAACGGGACGACGGCGACGGCAGCAGCAGCGGCACCAACGCCGAGGAGGTCCGCGCGCCCGCCGCGCCCGTCACGCACCCGCAGCTGGCCGAGCGCACCGTCCAGTACGTGCGCGACCTGGAACAGAAGGTTCGACGTTTGGAAGCAGAGAAGGGCGTTAACGGCGGCATCGGCGAGCGCCCCGAAGCAGTGGTCCGCGCGTTACAGGTCCTAGAAGTCAGAGAGCGAGTAGAGAGAGAAAGAAGAAGACCCGCTCCTGACTTAGACTCTGGAGAGCAAGCCCTTGTCCGTGAAATGTGCAATGTGGTATGGGGTAAGCTAGAAGATGCTCCACCACAAGCACCCCCACGTTAAACACCTAGCCAGGAGTTAACTGTTAAAGTTACTATACAGTACAAAACAAATGTATACGCAAAATACTGTTAACAGTCAAGAGTGTGATTGGAATCCAACTCAATCGAGGTCACGGCGAGATCGGGGTCGCGTGACCCAGAGAACAGATTGTAAGATTGACCTTGTTTACTAAATGTAAAAGTGGTGGGAATTTGTTAATGGAAACGACGCGTGTGATGAACGCTTGCCGAAGAAAATAATAACAATAATTCTATTAAGAAACCGAAAAGTACAAATCTAGTAATTGAGTTACAAAACTAGGAAGTGTAAGTTACTTTCAGTGTTCTTGAGTGCGCCATGTCTAATTCTTATCATGGATTCCTACTAGGTATTCTTATTTCCCTTTGTCAGTTGCTTCAGTAGATTGCAAAATTGAATTTATTTGCTAAGCACGAATTTTGTTGTATGCCTAGTATCTTTTAAAAATCGTAGTAAGAAATATTGCTTATAAGGTTGGTGAGGTAGGTCACAGCGAAATGTCATCCCGCTCGAATGTGGAGCAGCCCAACTGGGGAAGTACCTCCGCCTTGCAGAAGACCACAGTCATAATAACACTACTACTTGCTCTTTAGTAGTGTTGTGTTCCTGGAGGTGAGCAAGGTCGTCAGAGCTCCCGAGGATGCGTTGTGTTGAGAGCGAGGGAATTTGTTCCTTCAACTGTCAACACGGTGAATCCTCAAACATATCAAGGGTCGGCAACGCCCATGTTACTCCTTTGGAGTTGCATGCGTCTATAGGCTGCGGTGTCCGCTTACCATCAGGCGGGCCGTACGCTTGTTTGCCACCGTCGTGGTATAAAAAAACTAGATGTCTATTTAAATAGGTGTTTATTTAAATATTGATGAGGCTAGAAAATGTTTAGGTGGCAGTGGCCACGATCCTAAACGTTTAGTTTAGTATTTTCGCATGATTTAATTATATTAATGTATTCAAGCCTATTTGGAAAGTTCATTTCTGCCTTGCTTAGCCGGTTATATTATACTTGATTAGTTTGTTACTTAGGTAGGTCAATTTGAACAAACCTGTCTTCGTCAGCACTTCAGATGTTTACTGCATTTGCTGTATGCAAATATGTTAATGTTATTAATTTATTACACTAAATCATTATTGTGCCCTACATTTAATAAATTATTCGAGTTTTCTTATTGTTTCTTATTATAATAAAAATAAATTTCCTTTCCTTGTTATTGGGAGAATAAGTTTATTCCGCATATGGGGTACAATCAGCGTCATACCTATAGTTAGTAGCAGCCAGATTAACCAAATATTTCGTAACACACCCTAATTGTTACAGTAATAAAGACCTGTACCGAAATATTTGGCTACCTTGGCTGCTACTAACTCTATGACGTTGACTGTGTAGTACAACATGGTGGAGTATACATGCCTTATATAAGGTATCCCATCATATTTGCATGTCTTGTTTAAAGGATCATTCCGTGCGTTCCGTGCTAACTGTATGTCCAAAAGTATAAAATACGTTCACATACAATTTTGAGTCTTATTCCCCAAACATAAATCCTAAAATATATAAATACAGACGTCGTCAGGCCCCTGCCTGACCACGTCTGTATTTATACACGCATTCAGACGGTCGTGAACTCGTGACAAAATACAAATAAAATGTCCTCATTTTATTTGTATTTTGTCACGAGTACGACCGTCTGAATGCGTGTTTCAAGTTTTAAGGAATACCTACCTACCTAAAGTTTATTCTCGGGACTGGCTGATTTTGATGTGTTTGAAGTATTTTCATATTTAAGTTGTCAATTATGTCCTTCACAAAAGTCACATTGACAAATCTTATTAAATACCCAATTCGGTTAATTTCATTTCTAAATCAAAATAAGCACAATGCCAGAAGAAAAAGGAGAGGGAGGCGAAGATGAAGATACTATTGGCGTAAATAAAATTACTGATTATTTATAGGATATTATTTCTATGGCCATGTCATCAACTTACACGCTTATAAGTAGTGAATATTCTACGTAGTGGCCTAAAGGAATGCGTCTGACCTGGATAAAATGACACGTGGCAATTAAGCAGTTTATTGTGGAAATTTGCTACTTACATCACTCCAGTCGCTATATAATAACGTTTAGTGAGACACTGATAAGTGATAATCTACACTATAGTTCTGACGTAAGTAGAAGTAGAATTAAGTACTAGAACTAGGTAGGTACAATACGTGCGCCGCAATGGGCGCCAGCTTTATAATATAATACTTACCTAGGTATACTATAGGTATCGTATTGATACTGAATTGAATTCATTCTTTGAGAACACGATAAGAGCCCCTGAGGAATCCAACCTCAATTTCATGTCAAACTGTGAATTACAGTCAGCGGCAGAGAAATGACCCCACTTGCATACAAACTTCTATGCAAGCGGGCAACGTTTGTCAGTACCCACCGTACCTATATAAAATAACGCCATAAAGATTCTTATAGCAATAATGGAAGTATATCCATTGCTGCTCAGATATACGTAGGGCAGCGCAACCAGGACGGCGACAGACACGGCGAGGGCTGGGCCGTGCTGCCCAACGGGGACTATTACACCGGCTGCTACTGCCGCGGCCAGAGGAACGGGAAGGGCCTGTATGTGTTCAAGAATGGAGCGCGTTACGAAGGTACGTAAACGTCCTCCAGTCCATCAGTAACCTCAATACCCTCAATATGGGTGTACACTCGAAATTTATAGAAAGAAGGTAAAAAAATATGCCTAGTGACGAAAACCCATTCAGATACCCGAAAAAATTACGAAGCTACAACTGTTTTAATATTGCTTGATAGAGAAGGGAAACCGCTTGGGGATAGTGACGTCACGGTCTGCGAGCGAGCGTCATAGGAAATGCGACAATCGTTTCATATTCGACCGCTTTAGCCTAGTTTGTAGTGACCCTGCCCTGCCTACGAAGCTAGAGGTCCTGGGTTCGAATCCCGGTAAGGGCATTTATTTGTGCGATGAGCACGAATTATTTGTTCCTGAATCATGGATGTTTTCTATGTATTTAAGTGTTTATTTATCTATATAATATAAGTACAAGCTTTGTTTAGTTTGGGACTAGGTTGATATGTGTATGATTGTCCGCAAATATTTATTTATATGTAGTTCTAGGTGCGTTTTTTGTGGAAAAGGGATAGAATATACCCCCCTCTTAAAACTTTGGACACGTATAACTGTGATAATTTAATCCCCTGCTTTACTTTTTTCTCCATTTGACAATATTTTTAATCCTTTTTCGGAAAAGTTCCACATAATTGGTTATTTTATTTCGTGTCTGCACCCCCAGTGCAACCAGAAAGGCACACGCACGGCATGAATACAACAATATGATATGATCTACCCGATTGTACCCGGACAGTCAGCTGCATAAATATTTACTATTACTATGGTACAATAGGCGGCATCTAAATTATATTGATACTACTTACCAACAGTCGTCGGTGTAGGTAGCTACTTATCTTTTCTATCTAGTTGTGAAAGTGGTAGATGTTTTGACCTATTTTTAATAGGTATCGATAAAACTCAACATTCTAGGATAATAATATGAACCAGTCAAAAAAATGCATTACCTCATATTTCATTTTGGTTCCTTGACACATAACATAATACACCTAACTGCACCTATTTGCCTTCACATTTCCTTCAGGCGAATGGCGGCGGGCGATGAAGTACGGCGTCGGCACAATGATATACCCGGATGGTTCCCGGTACGAGGGTGACTGGCGGCACGACCACAAGCAGGGCTTCGGGGCCTACTACTACCCCAACGGGGACATCTACGAGGGCGCCTGGTTCAAGGGGAAACGCCACGGACTCGGCACTTATCTGTTCAACGAGTACCAAGTCAAGTTCATGGGCACATGGGTAGAAGGCAGGGTCGAGGGGCCGGGCCAAATCTTGTACCCTCGCGTGCGTTTCCATGGTTCCTGGTACAAAGGCGTTCCCAGGGGGCCCGGCTGCTTCGTGTACGACACCAACTGCATGCAGCATGGGTTTTACTTGCTCATCAAGGATCCGGCGCTCGAGGAGCTGGGGGAGGGCGAAGAGGAAAAGGAGGAGAAGGAGCTGGATAAAGAAGAGCCGATGGGAGAAGAAGAGGAAGCGGAGGTCGATGAGACGAAAGGTGCAACTTATTTTTTTCTATTCAAGTACTTTAAAAAATGGGCATAAATATCTGGGGGCACGGGAGTGCCCCCGCCAAGACGAGCCAAGCGAAGCCTACCTTTTCTCGAAGCGCTTCGCGTATAAAAAGTATAAAGTATATATAGACCCGTCACTTATTAATATCATCATAAATTCATTCGGCGTGAAAGTCTATGCGGCGACCGGGATGTGCCCAACAAAGCTATACTTTTTAGCCAAGATGTAGAATTTGTAGAGCGTGGCTGGTAGTGGTAGTTACGCCGTGTGGAGTAGGAAGCTTGGCGCTGATTGCGATCTGATATCTTTTTCACGCTGAAAGCTGTATGAGCTATGGAGTCTTGGCATCACTTTACATGTAATGTTTTTGGTGGGATCTCGTTTTCTTATTAAACCACCCCGTCGTTGAGTAAGGGCTTCGGAACTCTCGGAATATCTTATTAATATCTACCTACTTAGTGATGCAAAATAACTGTCTTACATTAGGGCAATACAAACTCATTAGTGATTGAAAAAATCCCTCGCGTACATTTTATACGTGTAGTAAGTACCTATATTTGTAAATAAATTATTTCGAGTTTAACCTCATTTAGCGACTTTGAAAGCCGTATCCGTGAGTCAAAAGGCATGTTGAATTATTTACAGGGACACTCATACCGTGTCACGATTCGGGACCGCCTTCGTTCCCTGTGGAGGCAGCGTGGCAAATCCTTGACCAATGTTTGTTATAGGATAGCCTCAATGCTGTAATATAAAAAGGGGCTCTTTTTTTTACAAGCTTTATATTAACTTGACCTGTTCGTATGTAAGTCGTCCGTCATTTGCAATCCATTTTTCAGCCAGAGCTGAAATTTTGGGTATTAGTACAGTTTGGATGACAATTCAATATTATCGTACCATCGCGCTGATCTGATGATGGAGACAGAAGGTGGCCATGGGAATTCAGTATTTAACCGATGTAACCCCGTTTAGTTTGGGCTCGTTTGAATCTTCTCAATGAGCAGGGAGGGCGGGGCGTCGGCTCACAAGCCCGCGATCAGGATAAGGAGCGAAATTAAATATTGCCAGACTAAAAAGTTGTCAAAATGTATAGCGTCGCTTTCGAAAATATTAACACCCCTTGTCATCTGTTATCTAGAGCAACCGCTTCTATCTCACTCTACACTACAAGACGCCTACTGCATACATACCTACACCAGGGCCCTATGTCACCACCTTGACAATTGTCACCTGACAATGACAAGTCCACGTACATTGCTGGGTCAATAAGCTGTCCAGCAACCAACTTATCCTGTCGACGCAGCCATGAAAAGCGAATTGTCATTGTCAGGCGACAATTGTCGATTTGGTGAAATAGGGGCCAGATCGTGGATCTACCCGTTTTTTTCTTTCTCCAGGTAAAATAGCAGTGTGGCGAGCTCGAAACGTGACAGCATACATGTCCGAGTTCCTACCACCGGAGCCCGTACCACTGCCCGTGCACGACTCCATCCCCTCGCTCACGGACGAGAGCGTGGCCACGGACGTGCTCGCGTTCGAACTGCCGAGCGTGCACGCCGAACACGAGGGCGACGACGGAGACTCCTGGCTGCTGCATCGCCAGCAGTTCCTTGAAGAGCCAGAGACAAAGGACTAGGGATTTGATTTTTAATAAATGGTCTACATTGCAGCCGGTATTATCAATTGTTCCTTGTAGTCTTTAGTAGATCGTTGTAGAGTAGGGTTGCCGGCGTGCACGCCGAACACGAGGGCGACGACGGAGACTCCTGGCTGCTGCATCGCCAGCAGTTCCTTGAAGAGCCAGAGACAAAGGACTAGGGATTTGAGTTTTAATAAATGGTCTACATTGCAGCCGGTATTATCAATTGTTCCTTGTAGTCTGTAGTAGATCGTTGTAGAGTAAGGTTGCCGGCGTGCACGCCGAACACGAGGGCGACGATGGAGACTCCTGGCTGCTGCATCGCCAGAAGTTCCTTGAAGAGCCAGAGACAAAGGACTAGGGATTTGAGTTTTAATAAATGGTCTACATTGCAGCCGGTATTATTATCAATTGTTCCTTGTAGTCTGTAGTAGATCGTTGTAGAGTAGGGTTGCCGGCGTGCACGCCGAACACGAGGGCGACGACGGAGACTCCTGGCTGCTGCATCGCCAGCAGTTCCTTGAAGAGCCAGAGACAAAGGACTAGGGATTTGAGTTTTAATAAATGGTCTACATTGCAGCCGGTATTATCAATTGTTCCTTGTAGTCTGTAGTAGATCGTTGTAGAGTAGGGTTGCCGCGCGTGCACGCCGAACACGAGGGCGACGACGGAGACTCCTGGCTGCTGCATCGCCAGCAGTTCCTTGAAGAGCCAGAGACAAAGGACTAGGGATTTGATTTTTAATAAATGGTCTACATTGCAGCCGGTATTATCAATTGTTCCTTGTAGTCTGTAGTAGTTCGTTGTAGAGTAGGGTTGCCGGCGTGCACGCCGAACAGGAGGGCGACGACGGAGACTCCTGGCTGCTGCATCGCCAGCAGTTCCTTGAAGAGCCAGAGACAAAGGACTAGGGATTTGATTTTTAATAAATGGTCTACATTGCAGCCGGTATTATCAATTGTTCCTTGTAGTCTGTAGTAGATCGTTGTAGAGTAGGGTTGCCGGCGTGCACGCCGAACACGAGGGCGACGACGGAGACTCCTGGCTGCTGCATCGCCAGCAGTTCCTTGAAGAGCCAGAGACAAAGGACTAGGGATTTGATTTTTAATAAATGGTCTACATTGCAGCCGGTATTATCAATTGTTCCTTGTAGTCTGTAGTAGATCGTTGTAGAGTAGGGTTGCCGGCGTGCACGCCGAACACGAGGGCGACGACGGAGACTCCTGGCTGCTGCATCGCCAGCAGTTCCTTGAAGAGCCAGAGACAAAGGACTAGGGATTTGATTTTTAATAAATGGTCTACATTGCAGCCGGTATTATCAATTGTTCCTTGTAGTCTGTAGTAGTTCGTTGTAGAGTAGGGTTGCCGGCGTGCACGCCGAACACCAGGGCGACGACGGAGACTCCTGGCTGCTGCATCGCCAGCAGTTCCTTGAAGAGCCAGAGACAAAGGACTAGGGATTTGATTTTTAATAAATGGTCTACATTGCAGCCGGTATTATCAATTGTTCCTTGTAGTCTGTAGTAGTTCGTTGTAGAGTAGGGTTGCCGGCGTGCACGCCGAACACGAGGGCGACGACGGAGACTCCTGGCTGCTGCATCGCCAGCAGTTCCTTGAAGAGCCAGAGACAAAGGACTAGGGATTTGATTTTTAATAAATGGTCTACATTGCAGCCGGTATTATCAATTGTTCCTTGTAGTCTGTAGTAGTTCGTTGTAGAGTAGGGTTGCCGGCGTGCACGCCGAACACCAGGGCGACGACGGAGACTCCTGGCTGCTGCATCGCCAGCAGTTCCTTGAAGAGCCAGAGACAAAGGACTAGGGATTTGATTTTTAATAAATGGTCTACATTGCAGCCGGTATTATCAATTGTTCCTTGTACTCTGTAGTAGATCGTTGTAGAGTAGGGTTGCCGGCGTGCACGGTGTTAGTCCCTATGCTGGCCTAGTACTAGTTGGCGATATTTGAATTTCTAGGTCATCTCAATGCTAATACTCCCCGAAAATATTGTAATATCACATGATATTCCGCACTTAAATAAATAAATCAATATTAGGGGACAATCTTACACAAATCGACCTAATCCCAAACTAAGCAAAGCTTGTACTATGGGTACTAGACGACGATAAACATACTTATATAGATAAATAAATACTTAAATACATAGAAAACATCCATGACTCAGGAACAAATATTCGTGCTCATCACACAAAGAAATGCCCTTACCGGGATTCGAACCCCTTCGTAGGCAGGGTCACTACCAACTAGGCTAAAGCAGTCGTCAACTTAGATTGCAATGTTAATGTTATTCACCAAAAAGATACACCAATATCATATGATATGATATTCTGCACTTGAATTCCAAGGAACTCGCAAAGCTCCAATTTGAAAGTCACGTGCATTTACCGCTTAACTGCTGATGTTTCATGAATTTCATAATAATTAGAAATGTCATTTAGTCGATGTCTAACCAACATGCATTCAAGAGTTTAAAGTATTATGATCTAGGTACCCCTACAAATAATTTAAGAAACTTTCTGTTAAAATAATTCATGAAATATTTTTGCACTCTACCTCTGCATGGAGATTTATTTTGAATGGACAATAATATAGGCATGAAAATATAAACTATGCATGATTTAGATCAAAAATTTATTTACATTTGAATAAGGCTATATTAATACTAATTGTATTAACTATCAGGTAATGTAGCAACAACATGACATGATACATATGAAATACCTATAATAACCTTAAAATACGAAATTCTCAAACCACCTAGGTAAAGAGCAATTATAGAACACAAAATGTAGACCTTAAATGTCAAAAACGACTTAAGCTAGTATAAAAATATGAAATTCTACAATCATGTTGTCGCAACATAAATTAGTGTTATTATTATTAGAATTATACTTAAGTTTGAGCATTTGCTGGGGGATTATTATTTGGCCCAGCATTGTTATTTTCAAAAGTGGTTTTGTTTTTCAATAAATAAGCTGCCAAGTAGTTGATAGGGTCCGGGGGGCGCTCTTTGGCTAATGCCGAGAGACCCTGTAGCAAAATAGGTACTACTGTCTGGTCCAGGTACTGCCTTGTTGGTAATGCATTGAGATCTATGCGGGATTTCCGACTAGCATTTGTTTCCGGTTCTTTCTCCATTGATATGATTTTCTGCAAGGAAAAGGGCTTTTGTATATGATGGGTTTGGTCTAGTTTTATCTAGTAGCGGTCATGCTTGTTTATTTAGAAATCAATTTTTATGCAACAGTTACAAAAGGGAAGTAATAGTTATAAATAAATAAATATAGGGGGACAATCTTGCGGAAATCGAAATAGAAGATAAGCTCAATAAGACGTGTGTTATATAACAGATATGAATACTTACAATTACAAGTAACATAGGAAACTCCCAAGACTCAGAAACAAATTGTCATGTTCATCACAAAATATGTGCCTTTCCACACTGCAGCCACTCTCACAGACTGAGGCAGCACTACAGTAGTGGTCAATAGTCAACATGACTTTATCTGTCAACTATACTATTGACTGCCACTGCAGGCCGCTCCAGTGTTTCTGGATTTAAAAGTTCAAAAGACATAAACATATGGTAAACTGGCTATCCATGAGAGGCCTGTGCCCAGCAGTGGGACGGTATATAGGCTGATTTATTAAACTGGTTGTGATATATGGCACTTAATAAATTATTTATATCTGCAGTCAGGTTTTAACTTTACGACGATTACAAATGTTTTCAGAGTACTATCTAGATTCTCTACAACTTGAATAAACACTATACAATAACATGCTAAACAAATAAACAACCACAAAACTCAGAATTAACAAGTGAGGTGCAATGAATATGTTTACAGATCTGTAGTGTTATAGCGAAGCGAGGATTGTAGACCGACACAGGGCTTGATTTTCATAAAAGTAATTAAGGCTAACCTTTACAGAATCCGGTATTTTGGGCGGTGGTTGTTCTTCTTTAACGGCTTCGTGATTCGCTTGCAAAGAAGTATCGGACATCGGTTGCAATTATTTATTATACATACATACAATTACTGTAATATTTTTAATTCTTCTAGGACGCACCTCTAGAAGCCAATTTTATTGTTTAGCATTGGCAGAGCCAGAGCCCGACCGACAGAGCGTAATTTCGACTCGTCGTAGTCGTCGTTCGTTATGTCAATGTCAATTGTCATTCCTTCCAATGCCGATTTTTTATTTGACAGCATGGAGTTGCCATGTTCAACCTAAAGCTGTATCCACCAACCTCTTCGCGATTTAAAGTTTTGCCTTAGGCGGCGGACGGCAAAATGGGCGTAGCCAAAGGGAATATAACCACTTGGATAAAGCCAGTGGGTTTTTAAATGTTCAAAATACTACTTTCTAATTTTATGTATATTTTTGTTGTTCCAATTTCTTGAACCATTCCGATATTAAAACTTGGCTATGCTACCGGTACGAAGTTCTTAAGGTAGAGCGAGATAGGGATATAATTTTGCAGTACGCCGTACTTCCGGCACTTATCTTACTCAGAAGTCATCCACGCTCGGACCCATACTTACTCTTTGCTCGGACCTCTGTACGTGGCTTACCGCTCATGCAGTCAGCCACGGCCACGCCCGACTGTCTGGTGCGACATCATCGGTTGCAGGATTATAGGTACTGGCAACACCAGAATTTCCCGCCACATTTCGGACCCCTTTTTAACCGACTGCGCGACGCAAAGTATGTATGTTTGTATGTATATGTATGATTATAAGTCGACGAACAATGTCAACGTCATGTGTGTTGAATAGGTATTTCAAAATCCTGTTCAGGTTTCTGTAATAATTTAGTTTAAATAACTGTTTGGGATTTATAACGATTTAAAGTTGGCTTAGGGTGGTATTGCACTTGTCCAATGTGCATTTGCATATCACATTTTGCTTAAAGAGCACATTGGACAATGATCTTGGACAAGTGGAATACCAGCCTTAACAACTTTCGCTTATATATCCAGAACCTTTCTTACGGTCTAACAGGCTTGACGGAATTTGGCATATGATGTGTCGTTGGATTCCTTATATGTAGGTATTATCCTACTAATATTATGAATGCGAAAGTTTAGATATTTGGATGTTTGTCACTCAATCACGCTTAAACGGCTAAACCGATTAGAATGAAATTTTGCACGAAGATAGTTTATAGCCTGACTTAAAATATAGGATAGTTTTTATCCCGGGTCCACGCGGACGAAGTCGCGGGCGGAAGCTAGTAAGTTATAACCGAAACTAGCTTCCGCCCGCGACTTCGTCTGCGTGGACCCCGGATAAAAACTATCCTATATTTTAAGTCAGGCTATAAACTATCTTCGTGCAAAATTTCATCCAAATCGGTTAAGCCGCTTAAGCGTGATTGAGTAACAAACATCTATACATCCAAACTTTCGCATTTATAATACGAGGGCTGCTACTTATGTATCCGGAATCCAGGATTCCAACTTTCTTAAACACAATTTTTGACCTCCATGGTAAAATTTGAACTTTCTTTTAATACTGGCCGCTATATATATTTTCCTTGAGTACGCTAGTCTTTTGTTTTTGGCGGGTTTACAATGTAAATGAGTAAGTTCCATTCTTGCAACGAGATCACATTATCTCGTTGCAAGAATGGAACTTACTCGTGAAAATATTCGTGCTATGATTTATGTCGATTTTCGGCGTGGCTTAACGCAACAACAATGCATAGATCAATTAACTTTGACTTTTGGTGATGAAGCTCCGTCAAAAACGACTGTTTATCACTGGTTTAGTGAGTTCAATCGTGGACGTAGTATGCTTACGGACGAAGTTAAGGAAGGTCGCCCGAAATCGGCCGTTGTACCACAAAATTTTGAAGCAGTGCGGAAACTTATAATGCATGACCGTCATGTTACGTATCGCGAGATAGAGGCAATTCTGGGGATATCTATGACGAGCATTAATAATATATTACATGAACATTTAGCTGTAAAAAAAATTGTTCGCGTTGGATACCGCACAATTTAACTAAGGATCAAAAAGAGCCTCGCGTCGAATGGTGCAAAAAATGTTGTAAAAATATAACCGTGGTGACTCAAAAGCTGTTTATAATATCTACACAGGTGACGAATCTTGAATATATGCGTATGATCCCGAAACTAAACAGCAATCAACAGTGTGGGTGTTTCAAAATGAGCCGAACCCTACGAAAGTTACTCGTGCAAAAAGCACCTTGAAGCAAATGGTCGCCTGCTTTTTTGGTATGAATGGCCATGTGGCTACAGTGCCACTAGAAAATCGTAAAACGGTTAATTCGGAGTGGTACACGACCATTTGTTTGCCAGAAGTGTTTGAAGAAATACGTAAAGACAACCAGCGACGAAGAATCATTCTTCACCATGACAACGCCAGCTGTCATACATCACGCGAAACAACTCGATTTTTGGAAGGTCAAAATATAGAATTAACGGGTCACCCACCGTACAGCCCTGATTTGGCACCCAATGATTTTTATTTATTGCCAAATGTAAAAAATAAATTTCGTGGTCAACGATTTTCGACCCGTGAAGATGCGGTTAAAAATTGGTTTACACGTAAGCAAAAGTGCATCAATCATCACGGAGAATATTTTGAAAAACAATAAAACTATATTTAGTAATGTACGTTTGATATTTTTTTCTATTCCGGATACATAAGTAGCAGCCCTCGTATTAGTAGAATGAGACGCCGGATGTCACATAATATCAATTTGTAATTCCAATTCAGAAAACAGCGAAGCAACATAACTTCTAAATTTATTTTGTATTAATCAGTAACGCCTGCTAACGAAATTAATAAATTTCAAATAGAGCTAATTAAAAAAAATATGCTCCGAGCCAGAACAGTCTCGGCCACTAAATATTTCAATCTTTGCTCCGTTAGCGACGGGCCATGTATGCCTGTGGTCGGGCGTTCGAATCCGGCTCGGAGCATACAATTTTTAAATTTTTCCTTTAATTTGAAATTTAATATATCTTCTATCAGGTAAGTTACTTATAGCATAATATCGTAATTGACTCAATTTAGCAGTTCCTCAGTCAAATATTGGCTCTCTATTTGGACCGTCGCGGGTTGCGTTTTTAAGGCGACTCCGACCGATTCCATACCGAGTGCTCGAAATGTGGATTTTGACGTGTGACTAGGTGCGGTATCAGTGTAAATATGGTCGATTTAGTACTTTAGTACTAACTTTGATAAGTATTTGCATGATAACCACAATACTTTGGTTCGGTTTAAATATTAACACCGTGAAATCATACCTACTGCAAAATCATTCCTCATCGGTAGTTGGCCGTATCTTTTTTAAGGCGGAAAACGCAATGATATCTTCTCATTTTCTAAAAAAGGTGACGTGAATGGGATTGCACACATAGAGGTTTATTAAAACAGTTATGATTTATTCAAAAAACATACAATTACAACCAAATATCAATATTTTTACAGTCCACACAATATACACATGGGTTACCTACGTCTGTGGTGGTTTGCGATAAAATTAACTTATTCATTAATGCATACAACAAAAAGACCGTCACTTGAATTTTAATAAATGCGCTTGGAATATATCTACACTCTAAAACCCTACATTACAATTGAAGTCATTTTGTTTAGTGACGATGTAATATCCGGTCAGATCTGTTAATTACCCGGCCAAGGTATGATATTAGAAGCCTTACCAAATGATCTGCTCACAAATGAAAAATATCTATGAAATGTTAACTACAAATTAAATCAATGGAGAAGAATCGGTCAATGAGCTATAAACAGCAGCAGCAATGACTAGTGTTTCCATATAAATCGGTATTTATAGCATTTCCAGAAAAGTTATTACTATTGAAAACGTTTGATATAAAGTTACATTTTTTAGAAGTTAGAAGATCTATATAAAAAAACACTTATTGACTTAAAGTAAGGGATGGGGCAGGACAGACGGACTGCATTCCAAATTGAATGAGAGCTGCACTCCAACTGCGCAGTCGTGCCATAACAGTTGCATATCTCTATTTCTAAGAGTAGCAACGTTTCTTATTATGCTTTTGGGGGAAGTGGCTTACAGGAGCAACTACTGGCTTGCCCAGTAGTTGCTCCTGTAACATCAGCCCAAGTAGTTAATTATTATTCATTATATTGGCTGGTATTACAATGACGGGGCACTGTTATTAGTTTATGCCGTACCTGAGAGTCCCTGCGAAAAACTATCAGATGTAATTGTTTTTGGCCATTTTGTAATGGGGACTTTAGAAACGTTGATTTTAAGCATCAATTTTATTAGGCCGCGAAATATACCTACGGATTGAATTGTTTGTCAGTCAGTAAGAAAAAATATTGTTACGAGTTACGACTAAGAAGTCGCAGACTGTACTTCAACATGAGACAAAAGTAAGGTCAGTTGGGGTAAAAGAAAGAGTGAGGAAAAGCACTTTACTGCGCCACTGGAGATTCTGGAGACCGAGTGACGGGCTCTCAATAAAATATCAGTAACCAAGAATCGAGTCGTCTTATTGCTTATCCACTTGACCTTACACTATTTCCCATCCCGCGGTTGTGGGGGTTGATAAAGTTAAGTTCTAAGGTAGTGCGGCGGAGGCGGCGGCGGCGGCGCCGGCCGCAGCCGCGGGCCGCGCTCCAGCTGTCGCCGCCACGACGCCATGGCCTCGCTCAGCGACCACAGCTCTGACAGCAAGGAGAGGTCCAATTGACGGAGACTCGCCTGAAATCAATAAATACGACAACTTTAGTAAAATTATTACATCACTTCCTTAGAAGTAGTTTTCCCAAGGTCAATAACGTAAAAGTGGCTGCACAAAGTATCAGTATACTCTTGTTCTTGTTACACGTGATGAGACGAGACAGCACTAGGTAGAGTTATTACTTCGATCTTATTAGATCGAAGAGCTTTAGAGGATATAGTTTTATTGGTGGAGAACTTTGCCATCAATCGGTGTGATATTTACACGTGCCGAAAGCACTATCTCGTCTGTTTCGTTTCCCAGAGAAAGGAAAATGTGAAAAATAACGCTTTTAAAGAAATGAAAACCAAATACCGTTCCACTTGGTACTCTGCACTCCTTACATAAAAACGTGAATGTACTCTAATGGGTGTTGAAACGACATTTGCTGGTTGCTGGCTTTCCAGTTACTTCACAACTTTATTTCGAGAAGTTATGATGATAATTGAGTCTAGCTTCTAGAGCCAAGCAAATAGCAAATATATACATTAACATAACGTGACGCTAACTTTTATTGGGTGGAGCCGATTTGAATTTCCAATATTTTTAATCATTGGCAACGCTAAAATATTTAACGAACTGTAATCATTAGAAATGATTTGTTCCACAGTCATCTGATTTCACTTTTCTATTCGATACACATTGCTTAATGGCTTTTAGAGACGAGAATCCCAAATAGTCAACGAATGTTTTGCGATTTCTGAATCACGATTAAACGATTTAGCACTCGAGTGAAGATTGGTCAAGTGATGATCACTTAAATACTGGTGAATTACCTATTGAGTTAACAGTGATTAATCAACAGGAAGTGATTAGCACGCGGTCCAAATTAGGGCTTGCGCCTTCCATCATTTAAGAGATGATCATGATCCCTTTAGGTATACAGTAACTAAGGGGTCTTGTATGTCGTAAAATTAATAAGGTTTTTTAGCAGCAACTGTGGTCAGCAGTACAAAGGTCCGCTATATTAAAATCTTCAGCGGTGCTGCTATCAACGATAAGAAAATTACAATAATGCTGGTGCGGCCTTCGCGACGATTGCGTTAGTGCGGAATGCGGTGCGATCACGACACTATGTGGGCCACACAAATAACCGAACCGCTTATTGATATTATACCTACTATACGACTCATGCAAGCTCAATCCAGGGCAAATTCTAAATCAGAGAACGGTAGCACCGCGCTACTTGATCCTTCTAATTCGCAGAATTATTTGCAAGCCGAGTTAAACGGAACTAGGTTCCGAGAGTTGAAGCAACATGTATCGTATAGCAATATGCACCGAACGTGCCATGAGACAAATATATTTATTTGATTCTTCTTCGATACCTTAAATTTTACTTTAACTTCGATTTCATCAAATTTGTTTTGATTGCGTTATTCAGGCCGTTGAATAATAAAAACAATGTCCGTGTGGCATTGGCTTAATAACCTAGCAGGCAACAGTCACAAATACGCTCAACTTGCATTGCACAATGGTCAACAGCAAGCCTCGTAATAGTGCTAAATATTTATTCAATCGAAAAGCCACGTATTGCATGTTTGGCTCGAAGTCGTGCCTCGGCTATGCTAATTGCTAATAATCGGTGGTCCGCCATATAATAAGGCGTCTGTATCATTAGTCTAACTAGTTTTCTTTGGAGCTCGATGATTAGTGGAAAAGTCGAGATTCTCAGAATTATAGAGATTACTGATAAGATCTCTATCATAGCCGTGCGGTTATGGAAATATAGTAGTTAGTTCATAAAACGCTTCATTTAATGCTCCTTCAGAGATACCATACCATACATAGCAAGGTTCACGTCTCACTTGACCATTTGAGACGAGAAAATTTACATTACAGATGTTGACGTTACCCTGTACTTTAATGCGTATTGCGAATCTTCGGAAAGCGGGAAAGTGGCGGTGTCAGTAGAGACCGGAGATGGAACCAGTGAGCCTGCACTAGGCGATCAATTAATAATTATCATCTTACTGATTAATAGCACGCTTGCTGACAGAGAAACGGCGAGACACGTAGGAGAAATTGTTATTGGATACTCTGGCAAATTGGCTTTAAGTACTTTATAAGTTAGCTAAGCTAGCCATTGACGAGATTATCGATAGATATATTGACACTAGTCACATCAGAATACATAACACGATCGCCTTTTTTATCATGTGGTAGATGATAAATCGTTCGTTACTTTCGGTCGAGTTGGTGATATAAACACGACCATCACATACCACACGATACTTGTATCTTAGTAGATTGACTGCATTATCATTTTGCAAAATAACTAAGTATATACAAGTTAAGTTTACATAAAAAATCCTATGAGCTTAAATTGATATCTATTGAATTCTAGCGTCAAATAAGTTTACCGCAATTCATATTTTGAATGTAAACGATGCTTTTAGAAATAATTTACTACCCATGATCACTACACATAATTGAAAACTGCGGTTGAAGTTAAAGTAGGTAACATTTCTAAGCATTTGCAACGTGGCGTAACCTATCTATGCGTTGCAAGTTCAAGAATGTTCAGTGTACGCGGAGGGAATGTGCCGATGACCAACACTTGCGAGGCTTGACACGTGGTTACACTATTCATTTATTATCATGTTATTATGTTCTATTACTAGGCCAGAAGCGTTCTCATATCTATAACTCATTCATTCTATCCAGTTACCATTAAGCAGTAACTATCGACGATTGTAGTGATTGTAACGATAATATTGTTTACGCATGATATTTTAAAGAATCTCAATAGTTGAAGAACGTATGGGACTGGAATAGGAAACAAAGATGTTCCATAATATTGATTTATTGATAGCTCTAGGCTGGACGACACAATAAAAATTGATGATTGCGGTTCAGAACGACAAGTGCATTTGAACGCCTCCGGCCAATTCCAACCAATTTATATTCAGATTTTAAATTGCCTATGGCAGTACTTCAAAACTCGTAGAATGCAATTTAGAACAACTCGCATATGAAATATGCGTGTACACATATATTTAATGTAAGTACTACCTATCTCAAATGTTTCATACTCGGCTATACTTACGAAGTTTCATTAAATAGGACTCAAAGAGATTAGGTATAACCATAATCAATAAATCTGCGCATGAATATTATTAGAATTTGGATTTATTGCAATAGTTTTTTATTGATCCCGTTATAAATTTCATATTTGTATGATTATGAACTCCCCGGCAGATGTGAGACGAATATTATTGTTGAACGAGAATGTCGTGTAAACAGCATTCCTACTAGCATCTGTGCCAAATAGTTTTCAAGATTGAAGGTTAGGTACATTAACGCGTGAAGCACGAAGCAAGTTAGCGATTGGGATTTTTTTTAATTCAATAATCGAAGAATTGAAAGCAATACGCGATTTCGAAATGAACCTTAAGTATTTATTTACTATCTGTCCTTTCAAATAATTATTATCCTTGATTGCAAACTGTGGTGACTACTCGTAAGTAAACTAAGTTGCAGTAGGATCGTTTCGTTCGCCCCTGTTTTTCTGGTTTTCGTAACAAAGCCATGATAGGGGTGTCGGACACTCCTTAGGTACTTAATAGTGTTAAAAGGTTTACCAATTGCCCCAAAGTTGATTTTCATTGATTTAGGTGGGTATACTCTTCTTTATTATAAACGCAGTCCAAAGCAGGATAAATCATCTTGGACATACAAGTATAAAGTTGAGATGAGAAATTTTGTTAGTCTAGTCTTGTATCGAATGTAAGTATTGCAGTTTAATCCAAGAACAATTAGCGTTTATTTATTTAACATACGCCCCAAGGAAAGCTCCGCAACCCAAGCAATTTCTCGGAACAGGAACATCAACAAACGGGCAAGTTGTAACAGCTAGTTCAAAGGAAACTCCTATTAGAGCAGCCGGGCCATTGTGCCCGGTCTATGGCTGTTCCCATTCGCGCGTACGATATTAAGTACGGGTTTTATTAGCTACATTTAACGTAACGAACTGATTAATGTCCATATTATAAGATTTTAACAATTACAATGTTTACATCTTCTAATACTTGGAAATTAGATACCATGGTTTGACTGGTAACTGCTAAAACTTTAACGCGTTTACGAAACTCCTTCAGACGCAGTAACAAAATTGACAAACATTATAAGGTTGCACGGTTTTGCATAATTGAAACATAGTAACTTATGGATTACTAGCTACTGCCCGCGACTTCGTCCGCATAGAATTCGTTAATTGCCTAATAGACTTGATAATGTAAAAATAAAATTGACTCACGTATTCGGTATATCGGGTGAAAGTGATGGACAAAATGCATAACACCGAGAGGGTAAGTACTACTGAATGAATCTTTTTGGATTTGGAGAGTACGTGACCCTATTACACCAGGAAAAATCTTAACAGCGCGAAGTAGGACTGAAAAGCGCCATCTATTGCAACAATATGTAACTAAATCATTGTCTTCGAAAAACTATATCTAACATAGGAATTGTATCTCAGTCACGGGACGTATATAATAATTTTATTTATTAATTTAATACGTGACGGACATTGTTACAAATATAATAAAACTACAATACGTATGTTACGTAGGCCCATAAAACAAAACGGGAAGTACTCCTACCTTACTGAATATTTTCATTTTTCAAGGTTTAACTGTTTGGATTGCTGGATTGCTGATTGTATTATAGTTACCCTTACTTTCGATAGACCCCGTAATGCAGTGAACGTGGTAAATCAATGAAATAATTGAAGGCAATACGTATAAAGAACGAATTAGGGAGTACATCTAGTGACTAATAGATATATTTCATTTGACAACGCTCATTTCACGCTGTTTGTTGGGCTCCATACAAAGTTTCATCCCTCTTTTCGTCCCTAAAAGAAAAGGGATGAAATTTGACATAAATTATAGCCTATGTCCTATTCTGATATATAAGGTGCATAACTGGAAAGTTTCATAAAACATCGTCCAGTAGTTTTTGAGATTAATTGGAACGTACATACATCCATCCATCCATCCAAACTTTCGCATTTAAAATATTAATATTAGTAGGATTGCTAGTTTGGTGATAACTGATAAGTTATATCCTAGATATTGTACACTATTAGTTTAGAAAGGTAATTCATTGCAATTAGAGCATTACCATGGCATGGAGGAAGTAGTGCAACAAGTGCAGCTTGCTGTCTCAACTCACCTCTCATCCCTAGTATAACCTGACATCGCGATTCGCACCAACTGTGTTTAATCGGAGGTCAGACATATACTGGATCGTCTGGTCGCGGTCATACATATATAATATAAGCGTTGTAAATACCAGCCCTGCCCCGTGCCCTGAAGCGGCGCGCGCGCAAACTTTCCTTCCTCTATTGCCGCTCGATCGCAACCTGCACGCGCAACAAATTTGACATTTGCATACAACGTCAAATAGGTAAATCGATTTATGATTTTATATTCACTTTTTTTTCATATTATGATGATGATTATAAGTGTTGATTTTCACCAAGTTGTCGAGAGTAGATTATTATAAATGATGAAGAAAACAATAGTAAAACAAACATGGTTTATAAAAACGTGCGATAATCTAATAACACAATTACTGTGTGACGTACTAACATACAGCCAATCACAATAAAATTTCCATTATAAATAATGTATGCATTCCTTCCTATGACACGCAATGAATTACCATAGAATGTCCGAGTGTATTGTTGCTAATTTCTCCCGGGCCCTTCACCGGAGGCAGGGCTGAAGCCGGCGCCGGCGCCGCCGAGACCGGAGCACCCACATGTCTCACTACGCGACTTATTTGAATTCAATACTACGAAGAGATTCGGAGATGCGATAGTGTTTATTGCCTACGCGAGCCGGAAGGCATGTGTTAACCTTTATGTTGCGGTTGAACAACCCGCAAAGTAGCTATTCTTTTGTTAAAAGTAATTTGTGGTCGGTGTAGTAAAAACGGTCTTGGTGTAATAAAATTGGTTTATAAACAGAAACAAAACTTACCGTCTCATAATATTGGAGTGATACATCAATTATAATTTAAATCAATTGTGTCTCTGTAATATACATTATATATATATACATTATATAACTAATAGCAAAGAGTACTGTTGTCTTCACAATAATTTGACTACTTACGTTAAAGACGAATATACGAGTGTAACGATTTGTCTTTGCAACTTATTTAACAAAATTGTTTGTGAGCGAATAGACAATCAGATAGTATATTTCTTTTATTTGCCTTTTATCCAGTTACGAGTATCAGTACGAGTACATGTGCCTTATAGCCTCAAATAACTTGTCACGGGCACGGGGCAGCGGCTAGCTCGTGCCCAGTGGCATGCACAGTTAGGTACGAGAGGGCGTTAGAAAAACGACACGGCCTCGCGGGACCAGTCCACCCACGAAGCTACCAGTCCTAATGCTATGCCCTTATTGGTACAGCTGGGCCGTCGATAACGAGTTACCTATTATGTGTCAAAGCACTTTGGAGTGTCTGGAGCATTGCGAATGGGAAATGTATATATCTACTGCTGTATGTATAGGTATATACCTACGGTGCTTGCTTTGATGCAGGATCTGACATATACAGGATTTTGACCAGTTCAATCAAAATTATCCAAAGTAATGTTATATTAATACGCTGTTCTGTATTCATCTTTAGTAAGTAATATATTAGGAAGAAGAAAGAAGAAAGAAAATAATTTTATTGCCACATAAAAAAAAAACACAGTACACAAAATTACAATAAAGTTATATAAAACAAAAAGAGATAAACTAAATAGAAAAAAAAAGCAGTAAAATTTAAAAAAGGTGGCAAAGGGACAGTCTCAGCAGTGTGCTGCAACCTCGCCATCGCGGCGTGGCTTCAGCGCTGATTTTCAGCCTGCCCCAAGATAAGGTGGTAACGCAGAGCGACTGCTACAAACAGCGCAAAGCAACAACACAAAAAATAAATACTAAAAGACAGCCAAAAAACATAGTAATAATAATTAAACAGACAAAGAACCAATCAAAGTTGTACACTGAATATGGACGAATTTTTAGTCAGTCTGCTGTTTAAACAACAAGGTTTTCAATTTAGATTTGAACAATGCTTGGGACATGTTAAGCCGAAGAGGTGGGGGAATGTTCCATATTTTGGCTGCACTGACTTTGAATCCCCCTTTACATCCTTTGGTCGTATGTTTAGGAATGACGGCTTTATTTAATATTTTACTATGGGTGTTAAATTGGTGTTGGTCTTTTACCCACGCTATTTTCGTAAAAAGGTATTCTGGCCGTTTTGTATGCACGATTTTATGTACAAAAGAAGCCATGTGCAGTTCTCTACGAAAGGTCATCTTAAGGATTCCTTTTTCATTTAGATAAGGCGTCACGTGCGCTCGTCGTGGGATATTGAAACAAAACCTTGCGCATGCATTTTGTACACGCTGAATGGCTTGCGCAGTTTTTCCGAACAGCCTAGGACCGTAAACAGTGTCGCAATAATTAAATTGAGAGAGTACTAAGGATTCAACTAGCAAAATACGAACTTTTTCAGATAGATGCTTCCTGAGACCGTATAATACCTTTAGGCGGTAAAAAGCATTCCGTATTTTCCCATTTACATGCTCGGTGTAGCGCAATTCACTATCAACTAGCAACCCGAGATTTTTAGCTGTGGATGATAATTCAATGTGATTTGCGTTGATTTGGAGGTTAGGCTGTAAATCCTTTATTTTTTGACACTGATGTTTTGTTCCCAATATTAGATATTTCGTTTTTGTTGGATTAAGAATAAGTTGGTTGTTAAGTGCCCAATCATATATAGAGTTTAAGTCTTCATTTATCTATTCGACAGCTGCTAACGTATCGTTTGGGTCAAAAGAGAGGTAAAGTTGCGTGTCGTCGGCGTAAAGATGAATTTTGCAGTATTTTAAACAGTTTTGGAGGTCCGACGTGAACAAAATAAAAAGAATAGGGCTTAAAATTGAACCTTGTGGAGTGCCTTTTTCAATTAATCTTACTGACGATTGTGATTGATTCCCTGTTTCTGTTTCAGTTTCTACGTACTGCTTGCGTCCTGTTAGGTATGAGGAGAACCATTCACATGCATATGCATGCATATTATACTCGTACTGCAATAATGGAAAGTTATATTATTATATGATTCAATAAGAAAAACTGCGAAATAATCTTTAGGGCTTTGAAATTAGAGTTTAATGTTTGAGCCTTAGACATAAGGCCTAATCTCGCACAAACGCATAAATGTAAGTAATAGTGATTTACTAAAGTTACAGCATTAAGGATAAGTAGGTAAAGTTGTAACTCAGATCCTGTAAAAGGGATATACATCTTTATGTCTTAGGCCCATTTAGGTAAGCCAGAGTTAATGGTTAACCCAAAGCAACTGCGCACTAAATACTTATTTCATTAACACTGGGTTTAACGTAATAAGGTATTTGCTTATGCTGACTTAAGCTACAGGCAGCGAACAAAATGGTCTACCACTTTTGAACCGTTATAGGGTGAGGTCCAAATTCTTGGCCAGTAGTTAGCCTGGTTAATCATAGAATTGTATGGTAAATTTTTGTGTCACAACGGAACTTTTTAACTACTACCGATTAACCCAGCAGGCTAACTACTGGCCAAGAATTTGGACCTCACCCAATATACACATAACAGAGTCGAAAAGACTTGGCTTACTGTAGGTACTCTTGACATCAAAATGTCATAGGTAAGTACCGTCGCAGTAAGTAGTATATAAAACGTATGTAGTTACGTAGATACTAGGATGTTACAGCCGTTAGGAACACGCTATGGTGCATAGGTCACTTGTCAGTCCGGTATCGTTGCAATCCATAGCATAAGAATAGATTATTGGTCTAAAGAATGACACCATCGTCAATTTCATTGACAATGAGGACGGGACCAAGATATTTTTCTTACAAGAAACTTTGCGACTTTGTATATTTCGAGAGATACCAATATCGAACGCAGAAGTCAATATAAATCGTGTTCAATTCAAATACTTATTAATTACATGCATGGATTAATTCCTGCACGATTTAGCATTCCATGAACTCGCTCTCAATGAGCCGACCCGAACTTTAAGTGCAAGCTCGCAACACATGATGGCGGACTTTTTACACGAATGCCCAACGAAAAGGACGTTCAGCGACGAGCCGGTTTGGAAATTATACGCGCTCAGCAAAAACAGAGGTAGGCCGGTATTAGCCAGCAGCGCTAAAATTAAGCTTCGAAATCTTTGAAATGCCAAAGGAAAATTCATATGAGTTGCAAGAAAATTGGCAAGTTCACAACGAACACATTAAAATTATAATTTACTAGACAACTGACGAGCAAAGACTCACAAGAGATATAAAACTGGGGTTGGTATTCACCGAGCGGATCGTTGCAGGTGAACCCACCATTGTCTGGCCTTCTCCTCCTATTACGCAGTTTTTGGGAACACAGGGATCTAACAATTCTAGGGACGACTACTAGTCGACTACATACAAAACTGAGTATCGTTCAATCTCAAGCGCCATTTTTGTTCAACAAATGCGCCCGCGCAGGCCGTGCGCGTGCCAGCGCAATTAACAAGTTATTTGCAGCTGCCTGCCAATTACACTGTTTCTTTTATAATAATAAGGACTAATTTCCTATAGCATCATGTTACAATACATTTTATCTTTTAAAAGTTATACACGTAGGTTGCTATAAATAAAATACTTTATTTACGACCAACCTGGATTATGGTGTTAGCAACGGGTGGCCGTCTAGTCGCATAACAACTATTGTCATAATATCGATTGTCATACAACATAACATTACGCATAAAGTTGAGGCTCATTTTTTTTCGGCATAAATTATACTACGGCATAATTGTTCGCTGACATAATTATACGGAGTCATAATTGGTTTAACATAATATTGATAATTATAATTAATTTTTGTAATAATTGTAAATGTCATACATTTATCAATCAGGGTGGGCGTCAAATAAACTTTTCTCTGAAATCAACCAATGCCAAGATAGTGGTGTATAAAGTTCAAGTTTTCACGTACCTAGGCAGTAGGGAATAGGGACTTAGTGGCAAAACCGACTCGGATCGCGGATAGGTTAGAAGTAGTAGTAGAGTTCGAGGTTATTTTTTTATAAAAGAGCGGAAAAACTTGTTTGTAAACTTTTATATTGACCGCCCTTTGCTATACTGTGACACAACATAAAAGAGAACTTTGTAATTTACTTGCTTCTGGAGAACAATTTTGTACTAAGTCATCAAAGTGAGAAAAACATAGGCTTATGCGTTTTGCAGTTTGTGCTTCTATACAGTATAGTTAAATTATTTTATGAGCAACCAATTTATGTCCATTATAAAGTATGCTTAAATAAGTTTATGCGCATCAAATTTATGCTCATTACACAATATGTTCTTAAACATTATGATTAAAAACGTTATGCGCATAAATGTATGACTATTTACAGTTATGCGTAATGATGAGTATGTCGAATCCACGTATGCCTGTCAAAAATATGAATTTAAACTTTATGCAACCCGACCCCTACCCGGTAGTAACAACTGTATTACATATTAAACTAGTGTTAGTATATTACATTCCTAGCTGTTGCCCGCGACTTCGTCCGCGTAGAACTTGATTGCTATTAAATTATTGTGGGCGGAACCTCCATTATCGCCGACCCAAACAAAGTTCTACTATCTTAAGGGATGATTTCTGATATAAAAATTATCCTATATCCTTCCAAGGGTCTCAACTCATCTGTACGAAAAATTTCATCTAATTCCGTTCACGGATTAAGCGTAAAAGGTAACAGTGCGATGAGTTCATTAGTTTAAATTCAAAAATTTCAATTGATAACTCCGTTTTTACAAATATAATATAATATCTTAAGAACCATCAACAGACATTTCTGCTTAAATTGCATATTTTTATAGTTTTGAAAGTACAGTTATGAAAGCAAACTTATCTAATGCTAAAAGACGGAGCTTTCCATCTCCATCCACCGTCCCCATTTAACGGTGTTAGAGAATAAATTATTTTGATTATGCCCCTTTACCTCCTTATTTCACCCCTTTAGGGGGCAAATAGATCTACATATTATAAAAGAAACCTGCTTTCCTGCTTTCATGTTTCTAGCCACAGTTTAATATTAAAAATCACACATTACTATGTGAACTTTGAACCCCTATTTTAACCCCTTCAAGGGATGAATTAGGAAAATATCCCTTATCAATGTTTTTGACTGTACATTAGGAGCTTTCCAAATGAACGAATTCCATACAACGGTTCGACCACTATTTCACCCCCTTAAGGGTTGAATTTCGAAAAATCCTTTCTTAGTACACGTCCACGTACTGTAAAGTATATATATTCCAAATTGTATGCTCATAACTTTAGCGGTTTAGGAAATCACACATTAATTATGCGAACTTTCAACCCCTATCTTAACCCCTTCAAGGGATGAATTAGAAAAAAAATCCCTTATCAAAGTTTTTGACTGTACATTAGGAGCTTGTGACCGAAATTTTAAATGGCTAAATTTATAAACGACATGTTTCCCATACCAACTTTCAACTCTTTTTTAACCCCCTTAGGGGATAATTTTTTATAGCAAAGTTAAATCATTTGTTTGGCTTTTTTAACCTTTCATACAAAGATTTAAGTCTATAACTTTCAAAATGAACGATTTCCATACAACGGTTCGACCCCTATTTCAGCCCCTTAAGGGTTGAATTTCGAAAAATCCTTTATTAGCACACGTCTACGTACTGTAAAGAATATATTTTCCAAATTTCATGCTTATATCTTTAGCGGTTTAGGCTGTGCGCTGTCTGTCAATAGATTAGTAACGAAGAGTTTTATATATATAGATTATTATTATAACTTTTGGTTCCTGCGTGCATTTATAATGCAGCAGTTTTTCAAGTACAGGCCATCTATCCTGTCTGCTATCATGCTCAGAATGCTGCTGTTGGAGCTAGCCCGCCCTCCGCGCACCAAGGATGTGGCTCGCTTGCGCATATAGTTGTGTAGAAGCAGTCTACCCGCGCTTCTGCAAACATCCCTGATGCCCCATCAGCACCCTGTTATTATACTGCTATTGATGTGCAAATTTTGCTGCGGACAACCCTGAAGTGTGACTCAAAGAAATAGTACAATAGAATAGGTCATAGTGCAGCAGACAGTCGACCACTTTTCTTCTGATATCGTTAATTAGATTTCCGCCCTTATCGTCTCATCCGTTTTCTGGGTCATCCGGAATTCTGCCTCTTTTTATTATTTGTGCTTATGTATAACTGTTATAGGTTTTCGGGGTATTGCGATCGTATGAAACTATTTGTTTTAAGTTGGTGGGTTGGTGTGTTAAATTACTCTTAGTAGGTATCTATATCTACCTAAAAACAATACAAATGTAGGCACCTATTAAATAAAAATATTAAACAAGGGAAGAACTGTCAAAATGTAAATTTTTGAGGTATGTATGTCTAAAACAAACCTATAAAGTTACATTTCTTTTTTTTATCAAATAGTAGATGTCTATTTCGTAAAGTAAAATTCAACCTTATAGAAAATTCACACAGTCGCTTTAATTCAAGTAATTTAACTGCGTTTAGTGAATTTTGGTTGTCACTCGGTGACATTATATTATGTATTAAAGGTAATACATAATATAATATCGTACGTATATACCTGCAACGAGTACAAAGTTTATCTGGCTAGTTTTGCTCACTGAGGCTCTAGTATAAGTTTTGCCGAAACAAAACGTTACGACCGCGTTTGCGTTTTACCCTCAATTTGTATGGGATTTGACAGCTAAACGCAAACGCGGTCGTAACGTTTTGTTTCGGTAAAACTTATACTAGAGCCTCTGATCATGACAGGCCCACACCAATAAAAGCGTAAGTATAAAATTGGTTCGAGGCTTGTCAAATTGCCGACTAGGCTCACCGTCCGGACGTCGAACGGTAAAGTATGCAAGCAGGCTAATTGCCGACTAGGCTCACCGTCCGGACGTCGAACGGTAAAGTATGCAAGCAGGCTAATTGCCAACTAGGCTCACCGTCCGAACGTCGAACGGTAAGGTATGCAAGCAGGCTAATTGCCGACTAGGCTCACCGTCCGAACGTCGAACGGTAAAGTATGCAAGCAGGCTAATTGCCGACTAGGCTCACCGTCCGGACGTCGAACGGTAAAGTATGCAAGCAGGCTAATTGCCGACTAGGCTCACCGTCCGGACGTCGAACGGTAAAGTATGCAAGCAGGCTAATTGCCGACTAGGCTCACCGTCCGGACGTCGAACGGTAAAGTATGCAAGCAGGCTAATTGCCCCAACATAGTCGTTACCACCGTTGGTCACGTTTTCATCCTGATTCTCTTCGGTACGAAAACAATGCAACGCATAGGTAATGTGCAACTTCTTTGATAATATACGAGATAAAAATCGTCGCTCACACGCGTCATGCAGTGTTGAACATAATGGTCTATTCTTTAGTTTGTATTTTAATAACTAATTCGTATACGAAGGTTTGCAACAGTTAAAAACCCATGGCATATCTCAGTGTTCGGAATTGGTAGATCTTATCAGTCGACACGTCAAGTTTCTAACATCAATCATCATACTAGGGCGGTTAACCATACGACATATATTATCTTTTTGAAGATACTAGTATTTCAGCATTAGGGGAGAGTAGGGTATCTACGAACACTTAAGCGGAAATACGAATAAAAACGAAGCTATAAACGAATCAAATCTTCTTTATTGCTTATTGTTTAGTGTATCTAATCAGTCACAAGCTCTCATTAACAATTATTATAATATCTTGAAATAAAATCAACTTCTATAACAAAAACAAAAACCTTAGTGTTCGAATTTACCCGACAGGCTTGGGGTAATTCCGAACAAGACGTGGGGTAATTGCGAATAACTAGGGGTAATCACGAACAGACCATTTTTCCAATAATTAATCACAAAAATCACACAAAAAGCCGCTAGATGTACTCTCACCGCTAGTACAATTCTCATGCGCCCATAGCTTACACTTGACACACATAATCAAATCTTCGGATGGTGGATCAGTATACTTTTCATTGCAAACTAAGCAATAATAATCATTTTCTTTATTAGCTATGGACTTTTTTTGCTTCTTTTTTGGCAGATTTGTCTCAAACTTCTTTAAATTCTTTACTCCTTTCTTACTTTTAGTAGCAGCTTTTTTAAATCTTGCAGTTTCTTCTCTCTCTTCTGTTCCTTCTCTTCCAAAACATCTTTCATTGGAGTGCTAGTAATGACTGTTGAATGTTTGTTTGTTTAAATCTTGTAACTGATATTTGACTTCGTTTTTCGTTTGTATTCGCGAGGCATCTAAAACGACATTAAAATATTATAACAACATTTTGCAACCGTTTGGGGTAGTGGCGAACGTTCGTCATTATCCGTCTCAATTCATTCGTGATTGCCCCGTAAGCCGAAATACAAAAACGAAAATTATTTTTCAAGGTTATTTTATCGTTGTCAAAAGTAGGTTATGCGTGCACGAATCTTCTATTTTAAAGCCTTGCAATGAAAAAACAAGTAAATTACATGACACAAATCGTAGTCACTACCCGAAAATTCGTTTATGTAAAAATTACATGAAATTAGGTCAACATTTTAAAGTTTTCTTACCGTGAGCAAGGAGCGCGTTCCGACTGTAACACTGCATGCCCGACACTGAGTGGCGGGGCTGGCCTCGAAAGGTGAATAGAGTTGTTGGGCTACCTGTCTCTGTCACACCGAGACGGCCTTGGTCGGCATTACCCCGCGTTCGCCATTACACTACTCTCCCCTACTCGTAAAGCTTTATGTACCTCGCATGCTTGACAGCTAGCTGTCAAATATATGAAAACACAGCCTCGCACATCTCTGGTGGATCTTTTACGACTAAACAAAATGAATTCCAAAGTCTACAAGAAACACTGTCTATATACGTCAAAGACCAGTCGGACCAGTTTGGGGCAGTTCCTTGTGTTGTAGTTGGCCGCGAAGGTCAACGCGGGCGCAATGCCGAGACGATGACGTCTTACCTATCCATTCATTATAATTTCTGCCATACTTAGACAATTCGTTTTACAGGTAAGTAAAATATTGATACAGAACACGCACATCATAATTTTCTAGGACTTCTGAGTATATTGATAATATCTGCCCAACTTTTGAAATATATCAAGATATATTTCAAAAGACCACATTGTGTCAAGACACAATGTGGTCAATGTGTCATAGGAATCTGTAACTTGGTAGAGTGCGAGTGAAAATAGCGATATTCGCTATGTATACTTAGTATAATTTCACAGAAAAAAATCTGATTGTGCAAGTTAATACAATTCTCAATAAAGATTTTGATGAATGAAAACTTGTATATCTCATTCCTGAAGCCCTTATATAAAATATACAGCGCTATTTTGAGTTGAATCATAGTCCTTACTCTGCCAAGAGATATTGCAAACAGACGTGGCTGGCATTATGATTCACCCAATCCAGGATGAGCGAATGTAAAATATTGTACTCCTCACTATACTATGATAGAATCATATAGATATCATATTTATAAAAAATATATAAGTACAATAAATATTGCGCACATGACTCGAACAAAAATTAGGGCTTTAAAGCCATTATGTCGCAAACGAATTACTGGTTTGAAAAATGGTTTTAGGAAACCCATAATATTTTTGAACGAGCTATCCAACGATACCCCACACCATGGGTTTAACGAGAAAAAAATGACATCCCCGATTTAGGTGTAGGGGAGGTACCCTAAAAAAACGAATCACAGTTTTCTAGTAGTAATGGTTACAGAGCTAACACGAAGACGGACAGACCGACAGACGGACATGGCGAAACTATAAGGGTTCCTTGTTGACTACGGAACTCTAAAAATGAGAAGCTTCTCAACCCAATTGTAATTCTAATTTCATGCGATGGCTACGCAATCATCATGTTCAAAACCTTTTCATCCTTGGACTTCACTCCTGTTACTCCTGTATCAAGATTTAATTGGGTTGAATAAATATAATAGATATTGTAGGTAGATACTCCGATATCCGATATTGTATATTCACACGCTCACAAAAATAGGACCTTTACTTTACCTCAACAAAAACGCCACATTTACCTGACAAATTTATTAAGAGAAATAAAACATGAATATAGACATGGCTTTTCATGCATTGGTTCAAACTGCTCATTAGAATACATATTGACGGCACAATGCACATTCAAAACATTGCCTCCGTATTCCAAACGCGTGCACAGATTCGGCTCCTTGAATAAACTAGCACAAGGTGCTAGCCATCGCTCTAAGAAGTAAAATCATTACATTTATTAAATTTTCCGATAAAAATCAACTAGTAATTGACCCATGCCCGAGTCACCTTTACGTAGTAACACAATTAATATCTACACTAATGGGGAATGGCGAATATAAGATTATCAATTAATAAATTCAACCTATTTAACATTTTATAGGTCAGCCGGGTAATTAGAAATTATAATTATGTTTGTGTCTGGAATCTTCAAAATTTTCCGTAATTAGTCTAAAACCCTAAAATGTCATCCTAGTATCTTATGATGAAGTGGTGGTTGCATTAACCAGAGCAGACTAATGCGATCTTAATTATCAATTAGCAAGAGGGGATCCTCGCGGCGCGGCGCTCGGCGGCGGTCGTTGGCAGCGCGAATTTAGACGCAGGAAAGGTCGGCAAAGATGACTCACGTCAAGATTCATATCTCTCGATAAGCGTCCAGTCCAGTACATCAAGCAAGGGTAAAAAAAGTCTAGATAACATTTCAGCGCACCAGTACCGTTAAAAATTTTAGAAAAAAAAAATATCGACTTTTTCATTTGGATGCCAAATAAAAACCCGAAATTGTGTACCAATCACTATAATTCAATTTAGACGATATCAAACTAGAATAAAACCTAATTCAGGTAGGTTTGTTATTCGTAACTCTACCAAACTTGTACGTAAAAATCCTTAAAATAATTGCTTGGAGGAAGTGACGCACTTTGAACATTTATTTTATACAAACAAACGCAGAAGTGCTAGACCACTCATCCACATAATGCTTCCGGCCTGGTCTTAATTTAAAAAAAGTTAAACCCCTTATAATATTTTCAAAGGGATCGAGTTTGGCCTGGAAACGCCGCAGAGTCCGGTGTAGACGCATGAATGAAACATGATCAGGTGAAAACGAGTTTGGTCGGTGGTCTCGCTTTGAAACAATGCATCATAAAGTCCTACGTAAAATACTTTCAATCGCACATTTGACACTTTTAGGGGCATCGAATAACAAGCAGTAGGTACATTCCATTTAAGTCGTTATTTGTGAATGAAATCAGCTTTGCAAGGTGGTTTCCCTTTTAATTGAATTGAACCGCAACAGATAGGTAATACAAAAAAATAACAAAGCAATTGGTGTGTGCTACAGACAAGGGAAGGATGCTAACCACGGCCGAATAGTTCCCATTAATGACTAGTAGTGAGTCACGAACACCTTGAGTTTTGAGGCCTTCGGTTGCGCTCCGGCGACCACCGCGAAAGACCGCATGAAAACAATTCCCTTCCCACGAATCAGAATATTTCTCTATTACCATTAGTATCACTACCTGTTTTATGGAGCATTATTTGTCGTTCGGTGACTCTTAGCGAGCGATGTACCTATTTCTATAATATAACACCAAATAATTTAAAACTAATTTTTACACGACTTTTGATCGTTTAGTTTATTAGGGACTTCATCTTGAGGACGTGCAAGATCACATTACTGTTAGCAAGCACAAGTTTATTGCAGAAGCGTCATAGTTCTATTGTTTTGTGCCGGTTTTGCGAAACGTGTAGTATAGTATTACAGTGTTCACTTTCTTTTTCACACCTAGGACTCCAGCGTACGTAAGCGTAAATTGCTAAACGGAGCTATTCAGTGTTGGTATCGTATAGCATCGCCGTGGGGACAGCTAGCGCAAGTAGGCTTCTCGTCGACCCGGTTTCCTTCACGTATGCTGGGTTCGAGTGCCTCTCCGAATGTGCAAGTAACTTGAATTTTGAATATGGCCCCACTGTTGACATCCGCCAACTTTCACGTGTGCCTACCTACTTACTTACCTTAAGAAATGGTGTTTGCTTGTAAGATTCACCGCTGAATGTTAGATCTTGCCTTTATTGAGTCGAGCTCAAAATGTATAATATCCTTGACGGTCTTCTAATCTTGAATAAGATTGCCTTTCAGTTATACCTAAGTATGTCAGTACCCAGTACCGAAGAAGGATTAATGAAGCATTCGCTGTGTGTTCTATAACACATTTATTTTTATTTGATAATAGCAATTATGTCTACGTATAAACACATTACAATGTGAGTCTCGCATGAAAATCGTGAGTCACGGTGAAGTGGCCCGGTATGAAAGAAAATACATGAATGGGTCATTAGGGAGGGGCAGAGGGACGCTCGCCCAAACGTTTCCTGCACTGCGACAATGATGAATGACAATTAAAGCAATTTCTAATATTACCTCTTAAAGTTCTCGTCAACACATTTTAGAGTAACACCAGCAAAAGCATTGTCCAGTCAACTGGTACTTGTTTTTTTTCTCTAAACGGAAAGCAGTTGCTTTTCCTTTTCTGGGTCCATTGCGCTGTTAAAATAATAAACGCTCATAAGATTCGTTAACGAGCGTCGAAGAAAGCGTGACCAAACCGGGAACGGAACAAGCGCCGAAAGTGTTGGTAAACGCTCCACACGCCATTTTCGATAAAATAGACAGTTTGCCGCGCCATATTAAACGGAATCGGACAATCGATTCTTAAGTAATTCTTGGAAACTGAGTTATCTCTCTATATACATGGTTTGATTATTAATAAAAAGAGGGAGGGACTACGCTTACTAAATTTTGAAATTAAATCAGCGTGATCAGGCAAAACAACAAACTCAATCGTGAACAGGAACATGAAGGCAAGAACCCAAATGTAATATTATAAAAACAGACTCGGCAACTGGGTGTTGTTTATTATTCGAAATGTTTCCTGGAAATTTCTCCCGCAACTTGTTTCATAACAAGTGCAATCTATGCAAAAGGACAAAGTGGAATATATTCAAAGCTCGTATTGGAAGTTTCTAACGCGAGCGAACGTAGGGTCGTCATGCAATCATTATCATATTGAATAACAAGAAAAAATAGGTAGAAAGAATTATCATAAACAACGGAGCGGATTTGCATCATGTTATGCAACGGCACGGCATATCCGAGTATGTCATTAACCCAAATATTTATGTCATTTTAATTTCAACCGTGAAACATTACATTTATCATTAGAGTTTTGTAGATATACATTTGTTTGTAAGCGATATCAGAAAGGTATCTGCGGGTGCGAGATAGTCTCGCTTATCGCACAATCAATATAAAGTACCTACCTACATATTGGTTTCTTTCTGATTCCAGTTCATACCAAAGCTTTATATCGTAGCGATAAACGCAACCATATTACGGCGTCGCTATAAACACTTTGAATACTTTGTCAAGCGGACTTATGCCAAAAGCAGCACTGGGCACTTCGAAGTTAAAATTATGTATAACCTGTAGGTATAAATAAGGCAAGAACATCATCGGGGTGAAATATGTAAATTTTGTGGAAGGCTCGGTGCGTTAGGGTCTAACTAATTACGGACTTCGAGATCGTAAACTTAATAATAATAATTATTATTTATTGATAAAACATAATGTAAGTACATCAGTTTTACGATAGACTAGGAGCTTACTATTAGAGGCAAATAACACGTGCCTCAGCTACGGATACCCTGTGTTTCTGGCAAAAAAGAACTAATAATTGAAATGTTATGAAGGTTGTCTGGAAGAGATAGCTTTTTAAGCGATAAAACCGCCTGTTGTCTACCATTGGTGAGCAATAAAGAATAAAGAATATTTGGATTGTATTGAATGTTATTCATATGCATAATATAATACAATATAATTCTTAAACGGAGATATGTAAAACATTCGGTAATATTGCGATTGAATGCATAATCCATTTTCTCCAGGTTAAATTTGTCGAGTATGAATTCAAATCACATATTAAATCAAATAATTTACACCAAGCCCTATTGGTTACTGAATAATATCTCAGTTAAAGCTAGAAGTCAAACGTGTTTTAAAGCAAGTCGGTTCTAGATGGGTAACAATTACATAACATTTGCTGTTTATTCGAGTACTGCGAAGTCATATACAAGTGTCATACAATGAAAAATAAATATGCACATAAGTATGATGGATGTTGAGTAGCAATTAAAGCATCACATGATGTGATTACAATCACTGGATTAATCAGCGAAATCTGAGATCTAATGCATAAAATTGTAGTGACTGTATTCACCGCAATACCAGAGATTGCCGACACAAAAAAGACAATACCTATGACAGAAGTGGGTGAAATTGCGTTTATCGAATATGTGTGAAAGTATTACATTGCTAGGCGCGCGCCTGCGCGTCCGGCGGGCACGAGGCGCGACCGATGCGCTTCATTGCGCGTGCGCTTTGGACTCCTACTATCGCGACAGAAACAAATCATCATGCGCGGACAGCACGGACAAGGGACACGCAAGACGAGCTGGAAGGAAACGCAACAAGTGATCCACTCCGGTGATCAATTTATATGCAGATAGGAAGAAAATGCCGTGATCGTAGGTACTTATTCTTATCCATGCATGCCCAATTCGTTCCCGACCCAAACCGCTTCCTAACTCAAGATATATTCATATTGACCAAAGAAAGGCACGGGCGACCCAAAATAGTTGCGGACAAACATGGGTATTCTTATGGACATTGGCCTCTAATCCCTAATTGCCCCAAGATATGACAATTCGATATTCTAATTGCCCAGAATATCGCGAATTCCGCATTAGGTAATTGCAAACATTCTTATTCATTCATAATCATAGATTTATCCCGAAATCATGCTCCAAATTCACTCGTATTTATTCCGTTGTTAATATATACCTAAGCTTTCTTTTTATTGTCAAACATGTCTCTATTCAATATTGATTTAATTTTAATTTTAATTTTGATTTAATTATATTGTATTCTTATGGGTCTAAGATACCCGAATTAAAAGTTTTTTTTTTAAGCTCAGCTCGGGTGAAAATATGGAGAAAAAATTCCCAGAGATGAGACCTGGCTATATCGATTTCTCGCCTCCGTAAACCCCTGTATACCAAATTTCATCGAAATCGTTAGATCCGTTTCCGAGAACGTGATTGCAAGTATATATATATATATATACCTACATACAAGTAGGTATTGGTCGTTTAATAGTATAGGATATAAACTATCACTTGAAAAAATTAAAAATCATTAAAATGAGTTAAATTTTAATAACGTCAATAAAGAAAGTGAATGCAATCGTTTCGTCTAAAAACCAATCGAGCGTGAAATAATACATCACGTATGTGATTTGCGTGGATTCCAGTAATCGATACGAATAGAATTGTACACGCTTGAACGAAATATGGTTACAATTTCATTAGATGTGAACGCAAGTGGTTTTGTGCAAACTATACGAATTCCTGATTACAGATACAGTTTCAATCAATAAAATCAGAGCGAACCAACTACATTTTGATGCCTCTACTATTCACGAAAAGCGCCGGTGACAAATGTCAGACAAGTTTCCCAAGTTATGCTCATTACAAACTAGATCCGTGATGACGAAAGATCTGCATTACTAAATAAGCTTATTTGGCAAAGGCAATTTGGATGTCTGGAAGTACTTTAACACATTGCTTTAACCGAACATAATTATTAGACGCCAGAGTAGTGGACCAGTAAACTGACATGAGTTGCAACCTTATACCTATGCCTTTTCCTAATACTTGCGTGCACTAATAAGGAAGAACTGAGACGCGTCTAAAACCGCTGCGCTCTAGTTCTAGTGCTCTATTATAATGAGAACGATTCTATTGCGACACGAATGCATAACGCGGTATTGCTAATAGAACCGTTAAACATGTGCATAGCAGGGCAGGTGTGAACTGCCACTTGTGAAGACGAGACGAGTTGGTTGGTGGGCCAGTGACGCAACGTATTGTTGCGAATTGATGGAACCGGTAACGAGTTCCTGCGCTAATGACCGAAACATCAACTCGAGTCTTCGATTGTCTAGGTGGACTTTTAAAGGCAAGAAAGATGGCATCATGCAGATAAAAGCAAACCTGTATAAAACAAGAAGACACTTTTTATCATTTTTTTACCATTATTAAGTAATTTTTTCATAGTATTAATGAAGAACATTCTCAGCCATTATCGGACACACATATTGTCTGTTAAATTTGTAAGGATTCCGAGACAAGAGTATTTATTTACAGTCAATAGCAGTAACACAAAAACCGATTGGGAAGTGGGACGGTACAAAAAAGGAATCCAATTAGGTATACGCAAGTGAGAGCTCAGTCAAGTAATTGATGACTTGTTACTCGTCAGTAATCCAATCGTGACGCATTATGTCACTGATGCCACGAGGTCGACGGCCTTTCTTTTAGCAGGACAGCTGTTCCAAAAAGGTCTGCTACTATAATTATTTGGGTGACACATTGACTCATCAATATTATTGATGTAGAGAAACATGATTATCACATAAACAAACAAAAAAGTTAGATTTAATATTTGATACATTAAAAAATTTACAAGATCAGCATCTGTTTGGTGTTGATGACAAAAACATATCTCAATGAAAGACTACAAACGAGGCGTGTCATTCTTTAAAAGCTGCAGCTAACATTAGTTTGTTTTAGTTAATGCTCCGTTTACTCCGTTATTTATAGTCGGAGCATTCAATCGGGCTCGAAATCAGAATGTCATCGCGATTTTACGATCTGCTGAAATCGTATAGTATGAAACAATATTGAATGAAAAAGGTGTGCCAGAAACCCTGCATCAAAGACGAAAAAGACAAATATAAATGATTACAAAGATTTAACGTAACTATGACTGAATCATTAGTTACGTAATTTAAAAACTAAATGACGAGATTTTTATTTTAAATTAATGATGTGGAACATTAATCTCTAATTCTGTCCCGTATTTCGTCAATCCTTTAGCGCGCAGGGGCAGATTACGACTATAAAGCAGTAATGTCTCGTCCGCGAAGGAGTGACGCATCCTCTCGTTAGTCCTGTTTATCTCCGGAGATTTGGTGCGATGTGACGTAATCCGCCCCCGGGTGTCGCTCGTGCTAAAAATACTAGCACGTGCTCCCCCTCCAGGCCAGTGGCATGGCATGCTTCGGTAATAGTGTGTAGTTCTTACTACTTGTTCATTCACTTTGTTAACAACACTCTTTCTAATTCTAACTAACATTCCAAAGTTTCTGTGCCAATTTGGATTTGTTGGAAACCTTCATGATCCAGATTTAAACAAGGAACGTAGTTAGGCTTCACAGCGGCCCCAGAGTAAACAATTATAAATGTGGGTTTCGGGAGTTTCGGGAAGCATTAGGCTGTGCTCGTAACCGTTACCTCGTAGTACGGGATTAATTCGGTCCTGGCGGCTTGCCTGCGGACGCGGATGTGATAGGATGACATCAGACAATGCGGGTAGAGGGTTAATAGCTATTCCGAATGTCCAACATCAATCGGTTAGCGTGTTGGCACACATAGTGGACTACATACTTTAAAATGTCGTTCATATAAATATGTTAATCAAATGTTACGGTATTTTTAAACAGCAGAATAGAAGATGCTCTGCAAGTAATTCGATAATAAGTTTAAGCAGTGACAGAAATAAGTTGTTGGGCATTTAAGCTAAAGCTATGTAAATAAATAAATATACTTACTATATTAAAACATAAAAAATGCGATTTAAAATATATGAAAAATAAACAGAATAGGTATGTACTTGTATCATATTAGTAACGTATTTATGAGACTTGACGAATATAAACGTTGTTTGGTCATGATATAACTGTATCGGCGTGCTCTAACTCGGTTCTACGGTACATATTGGGCAATGGAAAACAATTGCGTGGGAAGACGGCTCGTCTACAAAAGAGCAGCATAGAAAGTTGTCTTCATTCGAACTCAGATAAAAATTTGGCTTTCATTACACTCCTTATAAAAACAGATCCACGTAATATGAAAAGTAATAGCAGTTTGAGATTGAAAGTCAAACAAGAGAAATTGTGGAAATAAGTCACTAAAAGTTACCGGACTTTATACAAGGGATTCATTTGGCTAAGTGGTTTCTAAATGTGTGTATACTTAGGGACAGGCAACACAAAGTGCACCGCGCTCCGTGGAGAACATAAAGGGGAGGAAAGTCATTGTTTTAAGAAACCATTACACTTTACCTAAAATAAGATAGAGAACACGAAAATAACTGAGAGGCGGCTGTTCTTACAAGCTTTATATTAACTTGACTTGTTCGTATGTAAGTATAAAAGTATGTATGTAAGTAAGTTGTCCGTCAAAATTTGCAATCCATTTTTCAGTCACTTGCCGTTATCCGATTGAGTTGAAATTTTGGTTATTAGTATAGTTTGGATAACAATTCAATATTATGGTACCATCGAGCTGATCTGATGATGGAGACAGAAGGTGGCCATGGGAATTCAGTGTTTAACCGACGTAACCCCGTTGAGTTTGGGCTCGTTAGAATTGTGTCAATGAGTAGTTGATGACGGTATACAGAAAAGTACAGTCGGCAACAAAAGCTTGTACCAAAAATGAACTTTTTGACAGAAACTTATTTTAAAAATGCATAGACTTCCAAACTATTTCGGACAAGGTGGAAATTAAGGTTTATTTTAGCTTATATGCAACTTAGTTAAAATGTTTCACGTCGCTTTTGTATGACATAATAAAATAAAAGACCTGCTGTCATATTATTGATATGACTGTTTCCCTAATGGCTATCGAGCCGTAGATGGAGCCATAATAAGAGCTGCACTTACGCCCACCCGACGCGGTGTTAAGAGATCTAAAGATAGTATATGCAAACAAGATTAAGTGTCAATTTGATTTTATACGGGCAGACCGGACGTAGCCAACAGCGCTGTAGGAGCATAAACTATTTCCATATATCGATAATTATATGAAAAATTATGTTGTCACATATTTTTAGTGTCTGTCAGTTAGAGCACCACTGTTTTGTTTGAATACGATGTAAAATATGGGGTTTGAGATATTTGTTTGTATTTTTATATGTTCTATCTTCAAATGGCGGATATAACATGAAGGACGCAACAAAGGAACATCCAACGTGACGTGGGTAATTGTGTATCACTGCTGTATGTCATAATCATAATCGCGGCACAAAAAGTTACTCACCTATATACGCTGTAATGTTTACTTGCATTATGTTTGATGGATGTTAATAGGTTCTTAATTACGTTTACGTGCGTTCAATGCTAGTCAAACTTGTAATTTAACTAGCCAGTCAAACATCTTTACTACAGAAAAGTTCTGTGGTGTCGTTAGCTCCTAGACATTAGGTAGGATCAGGATTTCGTAAATTAAGGTTTTTACAATAAGTGTTTAAGTGTCTATCTTGCCCAATTGGCAAAGATTCTTCGATATTTTAAATGACAACGCTGAAATTTTAGATTAGTCGGATAACACACAAAAACAATACACGCAATAATAAGTGAAATTGGATACCGGTTAAATGATATGATATGAAAAGAATGCCGGTATTCGAACCTTGTTCTAATCAGATGTTAAAGTGCACTGGCGCTGGGCAGCAGTGACAGAAACGTGACACTGGATTATTTTGCAGTAATAAGTAACACTAATAGCTTAGCGTTGAAGTAACGTTAGGACTCCGAGTAGGATGCAAATTAATTACTTGTGCGTCAAGGCTGCGTGCGAATACTTGATAATTGCTTTAAACTTGTTATTGAACACGTGAACACGCCTGATAGAATCTCAGTTCTGTTGCGAAGAGAAGTCTACGAAAACAGAGCAGAATATACTTTTCGGATAGCCTGATGGTTAGTGTTAAATCAGTAATTATTTACGACTTATCGGAAACGGATTTCCGGGCAAACGACCTTTTATGTACGACGTTAAACAAACAATCACAAATATACCTAATTAATATTTTTAGCAGCGCATAAAAATTAAAAACCATGTGTTACTTTCAATCTGTTCAGATTCACACGCATTATAAACTAGGCTCGCACACAACACGTCCTATGAGGCATCGTGGTCTGCCATTACGCGTTTTTGCGTCACCGTCACAGCCTGCTGAGCGGTATTGCGCCGATGATAATGACGGCCATTATCTGTTACTTCTACGGACAAAGGTGTATTACCCACTCCGAGTGTAGCGGTGAGGCGTACGGCATACAGCTCTCGGCGATAAAGTGCGCTAACATATCGTTAGTTTTACCGGATAATAATAACTTGTACCTAGTTCGGCGAACACAACTGAACAATCCTTTAGAGATCTGCGTTTAGAGACTGATTATACCTGTTTTGTTATTGAGCCATTACGTTGCATTTCGTTTTTGATAGTAGGTCTAAGCAACTATTTTTCTTGTTTTTTTTTTATTATTCATTATCAGAATAGTGATAGGAACTTTTGAATAATCAGACGGAAATGCGGCAAACCGCATTTCCGCGCGGAAAAGTTAAAAAGCAGCGTAGACCTGGACGGAAGAAGGAAAAACGATCCCACATTTATCCTAAGACAACATATATACGCTGTATCGAATTCTAAATATGGTAACCAATAAATAGTTCAAACAAATTCTTTGAAGACAAGAAAGAACAAACATATCGATGAGTCGGTACGCACATGTTCAATGTTGCCAAACACGTAAAGGGAACGCATAAACTGAAATGAACATTACTTAGCTATGAACCAAAGGCGAGCGATAAACTCCAAAATGCGTACAACATCTGTTTTTTTCCAAACGTGTCTGCGATCTCTAATTGCATGCATTACCACACCGCCTGACGATGCTTGCCCGCTATATCGTATTTTTCAACTTACTGCTTTCAGCAGCAGATTTTTGTTGCTAAAAAGAGCAGTTTATATGACTTAACATAAAGGCTCGTTTGATTTTTCTGAGTTGAAGAATCGCATTGTACCTAACTTTAGCTACCTATAATAGTATACCTATACATATATCATAATACCGTACCTATAAATAATGTTATATAAAGTTTAAAAATGCTGTTTACGTTTTGTATTTAACATTTTGCAACAGTAGTTATGTTGAACACACGTAAAAAATCACTAGAAGGAAAATTCTAAGTAAAAATTGTTAATTAATATGTAACTAATAAAGAAATACGTGAAGCTCTTCAAAATAGTTCTATATTTTCGTCGAAAAAAATAAAGAGGACAGAATATTTTTAGTCTCTACTTTTATTCTGTAGAAACCTATGCAGTGTCCAGTTTACATGTTACCATATTTGTACGCGCCGTAACTGGCGAGTTGTTCTATTTTCGGTGTCACGATACACAAGTTTTCATCAAGTATTTACTATTTACGGTAAAACGGCTATGCCACGACTGACCGCGATTCTTAGTTCAAATTTTTTCTATAGGTACAGATTTAATTCCAATACCTCGTTCATTTTTAGACTGTATTTTGCCATAATCTACACATGTTCAAATAATTATATCAGTACATGTGTCATTATGTACTTAAATAATACTTTTTACGTGTAGTGGTTCACGATTACATTTCATTGTAAATATAGATACATAATTTCATTTTTTTTACCACACTTAACTATAAAAACATACGCATTTCCATATATATTCCAGAATATGTTTAAACATAATCAGAACCGGAAATATGCAGTAACTCCATAGTTGAACCACATAAAGAAGACGGTAGAACATGTTTAGTTTTTACTGTGGCGTAAAATTATATTTTTACAGTCCGTCCGTAATGTATTAGAGCTCCATTATAATATCCAGTCACGGTAATAAAGGAAACCAGTAAAATTATTATAGGTAGTTAGCTCATAAAATGCGTATACTATACTGTATTAAAATTATTATAGGTAGTTAGCGCATAAAATGTATATACTATACTGTATTAAAATTATCCCATGCATAGGGCAGTTTACAAATAAACGCAATAGTATTTTACGCAATCGTTATATAATGTATGCTTTTTCAGTCGAGTACCACGTTTAGGCCACGAAGCTTGCTGAGTGGCCTAATTAAGGTCCGAGACTTAAGAAGCTAATTATTATAGCTTATATTACTATTTTATACAATACTTTTACTACGAGTCATCTGAACTAATTAAACAAACTTGATACCATATTGAAAATCTAAGCCCTGCTGTAACGAAGTGCAGCCAACGGCTTTTTATTTTTTTGCGTTGATGTCTTATCTTTTGACTTTCTCATGACGGCGTCCTATTGGTCAAATACATTTTAGTTCAGTAAAGGCGCCACGTGATTGGTCGAATTTATTTTAGCTGTCTGAACAGTTGTAAAATGTTGAGTTGGGACCTCCATAGTAAAAAGTATGTGATTTTAGTTTGGTGTACGAAGTCATTACTCAAACATTAAAGTCGACGAGTATAAAAACATAATGTAATCGCTTTTGCAAGGTGTCTTTTGCTACACATTATAGGCGGTAAGTACGAAAAATAGTTAAAAAAAAATTACCTACCATTTCTTTTTTCAAATAAGTGAGCTGCGAGTCGAGGTCGGTCGGCGGTTTATCGTCGTCGGGCGCGGTGGCGGGCGGGCTCTCCGGCTCGGCCTCTGTGAAGCCGCTGAGGCTCTTGGGCAGGGGCGGCAACCCTTGCAGCGACATCGTGCTGATAGCTCGGAACTGTTTGCGTAACCTGGAAACAAATGGAACATCAGAACGTTGCGGTGTGGCACCTAGCGGCCTGTTGGTTTGGCCGGTTTGTAATGATATCTTCCCTAAGGTTTCCCAACGGATGTAACCTGGAAGCGATTGTGCTTCAGAACCGGCTGTTGCTTGAGGTAGGACTTCTATTGGTACGTGGGGTTGGGAAGATATTGACTCATGTAAGAGTTCCTAATGGACTTAATTGTAACTTTTTTATATGCTTCAAATATATACTAACGTGTGCTGCCCCCTAGCACACTAGGTTTTACGTCCGACGTAAAGCATTCGTCCCTCTTGCACTCGCATATTTGCCAGAATGGGACGAATGCTTTACGTCCGACATAAAACTTAGCGTACTAGCCCCCCTGCGGTGGCATATTTACATATGTATACTTATGTATCACTATAATAAAAAAATCTGCAATAATATGCCATTTCATTATTTCATTTACTATTATTCATAAAGCTTTACTCAAAACGTCAAGGACTCTATGGCGTAAATAATAGGGAACAGCTGTAGAGAAAATAAATGGTTGGAGATTTTACACTGCCACGTTAAAACTAATGTCGTATCGTATGGCAAATGGCGTTCAAAAATTGTTTACGTAACACTACACTAAATTGTTATACTATAATACACTTCCATTCATTGCAAATACGAATTAATTTGGCTCGATCTAATAACACTATCGCGGTAATTGTGAACGGAGGTACTTCCATCGGAGTTGTTAAACAGTGCAAGTGCTTCGAATGCAAATGTTTTGACTGGCGCAGTGCGGACACAGAAACCGTGCTTTATCGGGAATAGCGCCAGTTAACAGGTACCTACTGCTACTGCTACTGCTGCACCGGGTAGACACTGGCCCAGTTACTCGACCAGTGCTGAGGCAGCCAGCAATGAACAGAGTATGAAAAAGTAGCCAGTCAGAAGTTTTTTTTTATAAATATGTGGGGAACATTTTACACGTTTCAACATATGTCTTAGTACCAAACTACTACTAGTAAGCGAAGAGACCACAATGACAGAGTTTCTTAAAAAATAATATACAGATGTATCAAAAATGGGGTGTGAACCTAGCAAGGGCAAATTCCGTAGCGCATTGCGATTCCAAATATGTATTTGTATATGTTTTATTATTTTTGTTTACATTGATATTTTTGTTTTTGTTTACATTACAGTCTTTGTTTTTGTTGACATTACTTGTGTATGACAACATTCCCCCGCGAGGGTGCAGGTGTGAGGGTCAATTTAATTTTCAACCGCTGCGCGCACAGCGGTGTTATGAAAACAAATGTATTGTGTATGTTTTTTGACACGTCAGTGACAGCTTTTACGTTTTTGATGTCTTACACAAGCAATGTCAACAAAAACAAAGACTGTAATGTAAACAAAACAAAAAATAAAAAAAATAAACAGTTGCATTTTTGGAATCGCAATACGCTACCGAACAGGCCCTTGATCGGTTCACACCCCATTTTTGATACACCCTGTACATTGGATTCCTAGCATGCCAAGGAGATGCCCCACTATGGAATGTGTTTACCAATACAACAAAAACACTTGTTTAGTGGATTTAAACCATGTAATCATAGTTTTAAATAGTGACACAGGAGACGTAACCATGGCAACGAGCAACAAAAAATAGTTGATTGGCCCACCTACTTATTTAATTATATTAAAAACGCCCAATACTCGGGAACAAATATTAGTAGTTATCAACTAAATGCCCTTAACGGGACGCGAGGCCAGGACCAGGCCTGCTGGCTCCGTAGCCAAGGTTCTACAAGTAAACTGCAGCCAGTTATTTTTAAGTAAGTAATTCTTATTTTTAAACAATACATTTGTTTAGGGGTGAGTATACTGAGTATCCACCAGAGATTTGTAAGCTGTGCATTGTCAGTGTCACTTATATGGAAATAGAAACAGCTTAAACATATCTGGTGAACGTGCAGCGTCTGTAATTTCAAAATTCGATGTGAAATAGTTTTGGACCAATTTTGTTACACGAGCAATTATTTGCACAACCACCGATTGATTAATATGTATTTATGCGTATAAGCGATCGTTTAAGAAAATCAAAATACATATTATATTTATTATCAATGCTACATTAATATACTAAGGCCGCGTTTACGCACAGGCGTAAAGTTACGCGACCTGTCAGGCGACTTCAGGGCTGTTATTAGCTAAGCGTTAATGCGGCTCACCCCGCCGTTCACCCGTCACGAAACTAGACCTCTACCTACGCTTGGTTACTACGCATCGCGGTGTCGAGATATATTTGTGGGTGAGCGTTGAGGTGAGCTTAAAACCAGTTACAGAATAGGGGGGCAGGCCTTCCCGCCTTCGCCGCCGCTGGCCATACAAAAATACTAACACTTGACTTATCAGGACATACTTTTCAAATATATGATTCAGATTACATTTGTTTACCTATCGTAATTTTACAATTAAAATCATTGTATAGTGAATATACAAGTTTTTTTAAAATTTATAACTTTTTAGTTACAATAGCTATGTACAGATGTGTCTGTCTGTACACATCTGTTATCATTGTTATTATTTGGAAATAATTGATATTTATAATTTCTTATGTCTGATTAATTATACATTGTGCCATTATATTTAATAATACAAAGTAGTGAAACATAAAATAAATATAATAACGTCATGGTGGCGAAAAGAGTTGTCGTTCGTTATGGTTTTAAGGTTTGAAGGTAGTAGGTCAAAAAGTCGACGTGCTGGACGAGGTTGTTTTTAAGTCATTAACATTTCTCATAGGTCTGGAACTACTTTAGGGTCATTCCAGCGAAACCATATCTATAGATATGGATATAAGTATAACTTAAGTTATTTATTTTTTATGCCTATGGTGCCGGTTTCGCTGGAATGACCCTAAAGTAGTTCCAGACCTATGAGAAATGTTAATGACTTAAAAACAACCAGAATAGAACATTATAACTTGTTTTATTAATCATATTATAATTAAATATTTCATTAAAGAGCAGATTTAAAGTAAATACAAAAGAACTGTGTTTATATTTTTCATACATTTGTATGGCCAAATGTTACTCGTCCCACCCGTCACAAAGTACTGTCCCACCCGTCACAAGCATTGGGAAGCAAAATTATTTTTGTTTTACGAGTTATTTGCGTAAATTATACTAATACCTAATCTATACAATATCAGGAACTTTATAAAAATAGGTTGTTTAACAAAAGTTTCATAGTTTCTAACCAATTATGAATGGTGTAATTCAACTCGGAGAGGAGAGGCACTTTGAAGTCCCACCCGTCACACTTCTTATACCATCAATTTCTCATAATAATAATGACATTTTCATACTTTATTCGATGGTACATTCTGCAATGACTATTCAAGTATGTGATAATGTCATATTCAATACGTAAATCGTTGTCGATTGGCAGAAAAAAGGAAAGTGTAGGCAAAAAAGAGTATAAATGTCCCACCCGTCACAATGGAATGACCCTTTAACCACTTCTTATAAGTTCATTTGGATTACGTTTAACATACATCAAAACTTACAATATATAAGTTGAAACTGATGTTAAAATACTAAGTTTTTTATGTTTGTATATCGTAAACCACAAATGGCCACGCCGACATGTCAATGCCACGTTTAACACTTGTATTGTTATGATATATAATGGCATGGCATATAATCATGAACGAATATTTATTACTGTACAATTGTTATAACACATATTTTTACTATTTGCCTACCAACTCCAGGGTAAAGGTGTTGAACAGGCGGTAAGTTGTCAAGTCGGCAAATGGGAAATTAGGATGAATAAAATAAACAATAGTAGTGCTTGACGATGACATGTTTTTTTGTAGGCGGATATGTGTCCTAACCTCATACTAATTGCTCTGGCATTCTCCCTCAAAGGTCCTAACAGACATGGCGGATATTTTGGCGCGGTTTGCCGAGTCACATAATCTATTCATGTATATAAGCTTGTTGTAGGTCTTGTTTATGTTTGTATGTAAGTATTTATTTGTATGCGTTGTATCCATGTGTGTTACGTGACATATATTGTGTCACGTGGGTATTTTTTGTCGGTTTTGATCTTGCACCAACACCAACTTAACAAAGGTAGGGCACAGCGGGATGTCTTCTCACTCATATTTGGAACAGCCCAACTGGGGAAATGCCTCCACCTTACAGAAAACCGCCGCCATAACAACATCACTGCTTGATCTGTAGAGTATATAAGTAGTCTTGTGTTTCTAGTGGTGAGTAAGGTCGCCAGACCTCCTGAGGCGCGGTGTTGAGAGTAAATCCATACCAATATTATAAATGCGAAAGTGTGTCTGTCTGTGTGTCTGTTACCTCTTCACGCTTAAACCGCTGAACCGATTGAGATGAAATTTAGTATGGAGATAGTTAGAATCCCGGGAAAGGACATAGGATAGTTTTTATCCCGGAAATCATCCCCCGAGGGGGTGACATGGGGGATCAAAGTTTGTATCGAGCTACGATATAAACGAGTACCACGCGGACGGAGTCGCGGGCAGAAGCTAGTTACACAACGAATCCCCCAATCGACACGGATTCAGCAAGGCGCCTCTGGGTCTTCTGGAGACGCAAGCGTCCTTAGGCTAGGGCATCAGCTCACCATCAGGCAGGTCATATGTTTGCCAACCTCGTGGTTTAGAAAGGGATGCCAGGGTTTAAAGTTTAAAATCAATTATTGCAATCATGTTAGTATAGTTCTGAGAAAAATGATGTGAGAGAATTAAAAGGTAAGGTACTTTAAATTCACAATTTGTAAAAAGAAAAACTAATTACCTACTTATGTCTTTTGGCGAAGAAGTTTCGCAACATCCAGTTAATAACATTGACCGTTTTTAAAAATTCAGGGTCAGCTACCAAAACTCAAATTTAGATAAGCATTTTCATTATTGACTTATTTGGAGGAAAACTAGACCTTATTGGGATTAAGTATAATGGACAACATCACTGTTAAAAGAGTAGATATTAGTATCTATAAAAGAGACATCAGCGTTGCGTATGTTTAATGTGAGTTATGTATGTTTTACGATTTCAAGCACCTATGTGCCGTTTTGTTGGCATGGTATGTGCCGACATACATTAATTTAATGATCTAGTAAAACCTCGTAAAGGGCTTGGCATGAACCTAAAAATTGCATAGATACCAACTGCAATAAAAGAAAGGGCTACGGGCTATAAAAGTGACCTGAAAAGGTGATATTTAGTGCGGACTAAGTGAGCCGGACGAAGATAACCGGGTTTGATCGCGACTGACCTTTTACCGCTAGTAAACCGCCGGCTAGCGCCGAGTAGGTTATTCGCTACGCACTAATGCCGCTCACCGGCCGGTCACCCGTCACGAAACTAGACCTCTACCTACGCTTAGTTACTACGCATCGCAGTGTCAAGATATATTTGAGGGTGAGCGTTGTGGTAAGCTTAAAAAAAGTTACAGAATAGGGGGGCTGAGCCACGCAAACAACGGAACACGGATACGAGCAAAACAATGTAGCAGAGCTTTAACAAGATAACTCGCCGCTTACGAGTTAAGATAGTGGCATACTCGGCTTTACCTTTCACGATTGTTTGCTTTCAATTAGACGTAAACGTATTTCCGTTAACTTTGATCCACCGTCTTATGTTTACACGTTTTCCTTATTAACGTTCTCCTAAACATCTATTTATATACAAACATATATTTATAGTGTGTGTATAAGGTATATATTTTATTTTATTTGTACTTGCATGTAGTATATGTATTAAGATTAATTTACTGTAGCGTCAGCGGCGCTACCACGAAAATCGAATCTCTGTCTATCCCTGTCACTCGAGTATAGCAAGTGCGATAGAGATAGAAATATCCGAACTTCGACATTCGAAGTTCGTGGTTATAGCTCGGGGTCAATACGTCTGTGTACACGTGTTAGTTTGGCTATCGTTTTGTTCCTGATCTCCACTCAATTGATCAAAGGTTAACTGGAAGAGGTCCCTTACAGGGATAAGTTCAACTTTGTAACGTTTTAACCTATTTTTAACCCCCGACGCAAAGAGCGGTGTTCTAAGCTTAACGTGTCTGTGTATCTGTGGTATCGTAGCTCCCAAACGGATGGACCGATTTGAATGCGGTTTTTTTTTATTCCAAAGCTGATGTGATCCTGAGTGTTCTTAGCTATGTTTCATGAAAATGTATTCAGCCGTTTTTGAGATATTGGACTTTGATATGAAAATGTCGGGGGTTTTTCACCTTTTCTAAGTTGTAGTGTCTGTATTTGTTTAAATTAGGCTTTTATGGATTTGACATATTTTAAATCTCTTACCTGGATTTGAGATCATCGTCGAGAATATATGCATAGGCCTGGTCGTTCTCGTCATCCGTGTTCCCACTGAAATTGGACACTGAGGACATTGCGTAGTTTGGTTCGGAGTCTTCAGAATCACACTTTTCACTTCGTTCAATCATAGTGTCCTCCTTTGGGTCCAACGTCTCGGGTAAGCTGGACTGCGAACGCATACTTTGCAGCTCGTAGATTAACATTTCGTGGTTATTCATATCCTTCATCGGATCTATCCCCGGCGAGTCATTGCCATTAGTCACGTTCTCGGAATCCTTGCCTTTATCAATAACAGTGTTAGCTTCGTTCTTTTTATTGTTTCTACTAGCAATTATTTCTGAAATAAGCATCTCGGTGACACGAGAGGTTTTTCGTTCGAGAGAATTGTTATTTTTATTTACAGTTTCGTCACGATTAGGTATGTTGGGGGCGTTTTGTGTATCCGGGAGGTTATTGACTTGCTTCGACGGGCTATTTCGTAATCTGTCGTCGAATTCTTGAACTTCCTCTACAGTGGCATAAGGTGCTTCTGTACTCGGACTTAGTGGTGGTTTGGCATCAACTGGGGACGAATACGGACTGACTTCGGGAGATGACGCTGTTGGGGACGAAGGTGTAGATTTTTTTCTTTCTAATGAATTTCTTTGTAAAGGTAATGGTTTCATTGGTTTCAACTTCGGCTTTGGCGATAAGGGCGGCGGTGGTGCTTTACGTAAAGGTAAGGTTTTTTCCACAAAACTTGAAGATTTCGTGACTTTACCTTTAGCGTCTTCATCTAATTTGTTCGATGTCGACAAGGACCTTACTAATATTTGTTTACATGTTTTAACCGCTTTAGAATTAAGTGATTCGTTTGACCTCTTATTCGAAGCCGGGGACTGTACCGAGCTGCTGTCGCTAGAGCTCCGCCTAGAGTTTTGACCACTGGACTTCCTTTCATCTGACGAGGAGCTTCGGTCGCTTATGACGTCTTTGATAAACGATTTGACTCTGGCCAAACCATTTTGTTTGGGTGAAACTGACGGCTTGCTAGCAGAACTCCGATCTAATGTTTTGGCTTTGGTTTGCTCCTGTTTAGACAGCGTGCGAGACTTGACGAGGCTGGCCTTGGAGTCGGCGACCGCTTTTCTCGTTTTCGCTAGGGCCTCGGCGACCACGCTCTGGTTGGGCCGCGGCGGGACCGGAGGGGGACCTTTGATTTTGCTGTTCTTCATGGGTTGCGCGTTGGTTTGCACCATCAGCATTGTTGAAGCGTCACTCGTACTATAAGAGGAGGGTTATAGTATAAGGAGCGCGTTTCTTGAGCACTGCATGTGTCGCGTAAGTCACCACACTCGCGAGCGGTTCGCATGGGAGCTCGACACGGCCGTCCCCGCGGGCGCGCGTCACTGACTGAACGGCCGCGGCCGGCCGGCACGGTGGCCGCGCGACTCCGCACCTTGTCGTGTCCCTGCGTGCCCTAACAACTAATACTCGTGGTATTGCTTACTGCACTGATACAACTTTTCCTAAACGTTCAATTTAATTTGTTTACAACTTAATACAGTTAAAGAACTACTGAAGGATAATATCAACAGTTTTTATACTTTGAGGAAAACATAATTTAAATACTCATTTCGTTTGATATTCGATTACACAGGATTATTAGATCTCAAGTCTATATTATCTCATTGAGAATTCGTATTCTCCAGTGGTTAAAAATAAATAAAGTTTATATTAAATATCTGCTATAAACTTATCTTGCCACCTGTGTGCATACAATTGCGGTTCTTTATTCATTATTCCGCGAGTTCCGCAACAAAGTTACGCAGAAAGAAGTTGACCTCTTGCACGTCAAAGTGATTGTTGTGTTGTGTCTTGTGTCCGACAGGACACAGCGGCTGCGGCAGCGAGCCCGTATTCATACTGTGACGTCAATTCGCTATTGTTTTGCTAACACAATAAAACCCGACCACTCTTTCAATATTAAGGAAATCCATTGCGTTGTATGGCAGTTGGATTTATGTAACTATGGTTATGGGTTCCCTTTCCTCACTTAGCCCTTAAATGTCGTTCTCTTGTAACTCTGATTCATAGTGCCTTCCTCTATCATTTGAACGTAAATAATAATAACAATTGTATGTCACTGATATGGCAATCAGTGATCGCAAACAGGTGCTAAAGTGGAACTAGATGTAATTAAATAAAGTATTAACATTGATTTAATTAAAAACACGAGTATGAACCAAGCTGCTAAAAATGGTTCCATATAAACAAGTAAATACCATTCAAATTAACAAAAAAAAATATGGTAGGTACTTTATTTTCTAAAAATATGCCTCAATATTTCATTCATTCCAAATGTGCGTTTTCGTGTGGAACAATAAATAGTACATTACTACAAAGGCCGGGAAATAAGGGATTGCCTGCCGAGTGTTATATAGACGGCCGAGCATAGTGATACTTCCCAACCTATTTATTACCTATAAGGAACGTAACATCAATATTTCATTGCATGCATAGTCGAAGAATGTAAATGTTCGCCACGTTTCGACTTTATTTCAATGCTGTTAAGAACTGCACAATGTACAGTGTATGAGTTAATGTAAGGAAAATGGGATCTTATGGACGCGACGATTTACGGCGCAATAACAGCGTTTACGCTGCTGTTTATGTCGTTCGACGGAACGACGTATATTGCCAGTTACAAAACTGATGCCTACCTACCTACTGGTTGTATCTCAATATTGATTCAGTACAAAGTTTGAAAGGGCAAAGTCGGATCAGCTAGTGGACCAACAGCATATAATATAGCTATTATTAACCACTCAGAGTCAGCGAATGGAATAGCTGTCAGTTCATATAAGCTTTGAAATATTTTTTATAGCAAAACTGTCACTTTCAATCCCATTCTAATCGTGCTTTGATAGTATAAATTCAAGCTCCATATACACTTAGTTGGTTCTGACTAGTGTAATTTCTTTGTGTTGAAATAAGTTTTAGGTGTCAACCTGTCAACACATAATTTAGACACAGAATATCCTAATAAACAAAATATCATTCTTTCTCAATAAAATATATCTCCAAGCCTTTAAGAGTCCGCAGTAAGCTCGATTCTCCATACAAACATAGTTACGCTCTCATTTTAAAACTATGTGTTGGATTGTAACGAAACTTTGCATATACAATGACATGAGGTATATCTATGTCTGTAATTAGTTTATGTAGCTTCAGATACCATAGTAGAAAAAATACAGTGAATTTAAGTTTTTCATACAAAACTTTGTTTTTGCTGTATTTTGTTTGTTTTATGAACTGAAACCATATAAACTAATATACTAATTACATTTTGGGGGATAATGCTGTTCGCGTCCGTGGGCTTTAGCTCTAGATACCCACACGTGTCCCCTGGGTAGCGCTAAATGAACAGCCCCTTTTAAGAGAGGTAGGGCCTAGCGATATGTCATCTCGCTTGAATCTGGAGCGGCCCACCTGGGGCAGTACCTCCGCCTTGCAGAAAGATCACAGCCATAATAGCACTGCTGCTTACTCTGTAGGTATGTTGTGTTGTGTTCCTGATGGTAAGCAAGGTTTCCAGAGCTCCAAACCCCCTGCCCCCTTTCCTAATGATGATGATGGCGCAGTTAAATAAGCTACCCCAGGAGGGTACCAGCTGCGCTAGCGTTGGAGAATCCCTCTCTGGGCCTCCATGCTCAGGTAACACTTTGCCTGAGCGTGGACGCCGAGACCGCCCCAAATCGTGCTCTGGGGGGGGGGCAAAACCACGCTCAATCGTCTGCCATCCATCCGAGGCAAGAGCAAGGCATCCCCTGCCACCCTGGCTGTGGATTTCTGCAACATTAGAGGCCTACATTCTAACCTCAATGCTGTCCACCATCACCTCGAGACAGAGAAACCGGCCTTGCTCTTTTTGACCGAAACGCAGATATCATCTCCAGCGGACACTAAATACTTATCCTATCCTGGATACGAACTGGAACACTCCTTTTTGCCCAGGGCCGGGGTATGCGTGTACGTTAGAGATGATATCAGCTTTCGCCGCCTCAGCAATCTTGAAGGTAGGGACCTTTCCACCTTATGGCTACGTATAGACAGCGATGACCATCCCCGCGTCTATTCGTGCCTGTATAGGTCCCATAGTGGCGATGCCGAAACTGACCGACTCTTGGAGCAGCTCCAAACGGCGGCAGACTCCGTGCAGATGCAGATCCCATCCGCAGAGATCATAGTTCTTGGCGATTTTAACGCTCATAATGCCGAATGGCTGGGCTCCAGCAAGACTGATCATGCGGGGAGATCTGTATACGACTTCGCTTTAGCATATGGCTTGACACAATTGGTTACAGCGCCTACGCGAATCCCAGATGTGGTGAGCCAAGAACCTTCCCTGTTGGACCTTCTGCTGACTTCCCATCCGGTTGACTACTCTGTCTCTGTCGTAGCCCCACTCGGTTCTTCGGATCATTGCCTGATCCGGAGTGCTGTGCCAATCACGCGCCCGCCGCGCCGGCGAGTTGCCTGTACCCGCCGTGTGTGGCACTATAAGTCAGCAGATTGGGACGAGATGCGGTTGTTCTTTGCATCCTATCCATGGAGGCAGGTTTGTTTCACGCCGGATGATCCTACCGCCGTTGCTGATTCTGTGGCTGACGTGGTGCTGCAGGGAATGGAGCTTTTCATACCATCCTCTGCGGTCCCCGTTGGTGGCAAATCCCAACCTTGGTTTGGTCGCTCTTGCAAAGCGGCCTCTCGCCGAAAACAAGGGTGTTATCAAGCCTGGGTAAATGCGGCAGCGGTACGAGATGTAAAAACCAGTGCATTCAAAAAGGAGTTCAACTTTGCCTCTAGGTCCTTCAAGAGAGATATTGCTAAAGCGAAGTCCTTGCACATTGGTAGGATTGGCGAGAAATTAGAGCGCCTTCCTTCGGGAACTCGTGCGTTCTGGTCTCTTGCCAAAGCTATCCAGGGGAATTTCTGTACGCCATCTTTTCCACCTTTGCACATAGGTAACGATTCCTTGGCCCACGACGCTAAAGACAAAGCCGATTTTCTTGGCAAACTCTTTGCGTCCAACTCGACTTTGGATGACGGGGGAAACGCGCCGCCGATCATCCCGCGGTGTGAGAGTTCTATGCAGGATGTCCGGTTCTGCCAAACCTCTGTGCGTAGAGCTCTTCTTTCCCTCGACATTCATAAGTCGAGTGGGCCTGATGGAATCCCCGCGATTGTGCTAAAGATGTGTGCTCCTGAATTAACACCGGTCCTAACGCAACTTTTTCGGCTCTCATATTCTTCTGGCGTAGTCCCGACTTCGTGGAAGTCAGCTTTGGTGCACCCGATCCCTAAAAAAGGCGACCGCTCAAATCCTTCCAACTACAGGCCAATAGCTATAACCTCCCTTTTCTCCAAGATAATGGAGGCCATTATCAATCGCCAGCTGCTTCGGTACCTAGAGGACCACCAGCTGCTCTGTGACCGACAGTACGGTTTCCGTGGGGGTCGCTCGGCTGGTGATCTTCTAGTTTACCTGACACATCGGTGGGCGCAGGCAATCGAGACAAAGGGTGAGGCATTGGCAGTTAGTTTGGACATAGCGAAGGCCTTTGATCGAGTTTGGCACAAAGCACTTCTAGCAAAACTTTCATCCTATGGGCTCCCAGAGAAATTATGCGAGTGGGTCAGCAGCTTTTTAGCAGACAGAAGCATAAAAGTCGTAGTCGACGGTGAATGCTCTGACTCCATGTCTGTAAATGCTGGTGTCCCCCAAGGCTGTGTGCTATCACCCACGCTGTTCCTCCTGCATATTAATGACATGTTGCAAATCAGCGGCATTCATTGTTATGCGGATGATAGTACGGGTGATGCCTTTTACACCGGCCGTGCCAATATTTCTCGGGAAAACGTCATTGAGAGTCGAAACAAACTTGTGTCTGAAATTGAGTCTTCCCTAAAAGAAGTCTCAGAATGGGGCCGACTTAATCTAGTCCGTTTTAACCCCACGAAGACACAAGTTTGTGCATTCACCGCAAAAAAGTTAGCGTTTCCGGCATATCCACGATTTGAGAGCACTCCCCTAGCAGCCACAGCCAGCATCGGAATCCTTGGCGTCGACATTTCGAAAGAAGTCCAGTTCCGCGGCCACTTGGAGGGTAAGGCCAAATTAGCCTCGATGAAGCTCGGTGTGCTCAACAGATCGAGACAGTATTTCACGCCGGCTCACCGCCTACAGCTCTATAAGGCGCAGGTCCGTCCACATATGGAATACTGTTGTCATCTGTGGGCAGGGGCTCCTCAGTACCAACTCCTCCCTCTAGACCGCATTCAACGGAGAGCGATTCGAATTGTCGGCTGCCAGCGTGTTTCCGATCGGCTTGATCCCTTAGCACTGCGTAGAGATGTAGCCTCGCTTTGCATTTTCTACCGCATGTACAATGGGGAGTGTTCCGATGAATTGTTCGGATTAATCCCCGCCGCTTCCTTCCGCCATCGCCCTACGCGACAGCTTTTCCATTCTCACCACGTAGATGGTTGGCAGTCCTCAACTGTGCGTTTCTCCCGAAACTTTCTGCCTCGCACAGCCAAACTCTGGAATGAACTGTCGCCTGCGGTATTTCCGGACCGTTATAACCTTCAAGCCTTCAAGAAAAGAGCGTACTCCCATTTTAAAGGCCGGCAACGCACCTACAACTCTTCTGGTGTTGTAAGTGTCCATGGGCGTCGATTATCGCTTACCATCAGGTGATTCGACTGCTCGTTTGCCTCCTATATCATAAAAAAAAAAAAAACTACGTTTGTATGGAGAATCGAGCTTACTGCACTCTTAAAGTATTCCACCTAACTGCTATGCACCAATAACGAAAAGAAAAGATGATGGACCAAATAACAAGCCAAGACTTTAATTCAGTGATAGTTACAAGTATTATGCATAGAAATAAACAAGGTCAAACTATCATTAGGTCAAAAAATACATCCTACTGGCAGCCATGGAAAAGTGAGGTAAGTATTGAAATTACTGGTTGGCTGGTTAATCTTTGATAATATTATAAATGCGAAAATGTGTGTGTGTGTGTGTGTGTGTGTGTTTGTTTGTCCTTCATTCACATCGCAACGGAGCGTCATATTGATGTGATTTTTTGTACGGAGATAGTTCAGAAGCTGGAGAGTGACATAGGCTACTTTTTCCAGCGGGAAAACATATAATTCCCACGGGAAAATTCAATATGTTATATTTTCCTATAACCACGCGGGCGAAGCCGCTGGCATCAGCTAGTTCCTTATATTTACAAGTACAAAATTAAAAATTTAACTTTATACTATATAGTTCTTCTTATTTGAACAGAAACTAGATGGTTGTCATTCTCACATCCAATAAAAATAATACTGTACTCTTGTGAGACATGATTGGACTTATAATTTATAATACTGTTAAAGTCATATATTATACTGTGGAGAAACTTCACTTAAAATTCAATTTACATTCATTTGGATGAGTCTTAGTGGACCCCAGGCTCCTTTAGGGCACAACCAGGAATAACGCTAGGAGGACGACAATGCTGGGCTCTTGTATAAGGGTTGTGCCATGGGTTAATTGACCGTGATTGGAGCATGATATAATAAATTAACCATACTGGTTGATTATGGTTTCTCTAAGAGTAGAGAAGCTTTCCTGCTGGTGAACTACACTGAGAAATATGATAAATAATACTAAACACTTACTACTTGATCGCCTTCTACTCGTGCCTGAATTTCCAATCCTGTCGGCACATAGGGCACTGCTGTTGCGGTTGAGACTGCAGCCACTTAATGATGCAGTGGATATGAAAACAATGTCGACACGCGCCCCAAACCAACGGGCAGTCGTCGCCGGGAAGCTTGCAGTCCGGACAACAACTGTCGAAGGGCATGCGACAGATCCCGCAGTTGTCGTCGTTGGCGATCCAACGCCACGTCGCGACCCCCGTCCAACCTACACAAATTTATTTATGGATTATTCCCGTACGACATAAACAAAACAAACCGATTCAAGGTAAAGGTGCTGACTGTACTCACTACTCACTTTTAACTGTCACTTTCATATCGTGTCAATACCATCACTGTGTAAAGTGTTGATGTAGACTGTTGGTGTGGATATAGGAAAATAAAACACTAGCTTGTCAATAGTACTCAAAAATAAAACTAGTGTCGTAGAAATACAAGACGCTTTTTATAATTTGTTAATTTTTCGATTGACACTTGACAGTTCACAATGTTGCCATGAAAGAAAAAGTGGAGTCTGAGTCTGTATCCGTCAACCGTCGTGTCCATAGACCTATGATACTCGGGACAAGCTATGATAATAATAATACCACGTGCGAGCGAACTGGTAGCATACAAATGTCGATAAGTGTGACCGCAAGGGAAATATCATTCGCCTTCCTTCTCATAGTTCTACTTTTTTGAAGTGAAAACTTTTTTAGCGGCGCTGTGCACTTTTTGCGATGGGGAAAAAATGTTAAACTCGCCACAGGTCACGTGATCGTAAGATTATTTATTTGCCACAACTGATTTAGTATGAAGTTGTGGTACATAAAACCATTAGGTACCCGTCCAAATTGAGTAAGTTGTTTATGGCAAGTCATCAGCCATTTTAAGACCAGTTCTTAATTTAGCTGCATAAGAGCTTTTCCGTCCCTCGTTGTAGCATCACGTATAGGAGTATCATAGGTCCATGGTCGTATCGTATGGTCCGAGCGAACCCCCCCCCCAGCACACTAGGTTTTATGTCCGACGTAAAGCATTCGTCCCTCGTGCACTCGCATATTGGCCAGAACGGGACGAATGCTTTACGTCGGACATAAGGACATAAAACCTAGTGTGCTTGGGGGGCAGCCCTCCTATTCTGTAACTTCTTGGCCACATCAACGCTCAGGGCTGTTAATGCTGTTATTCGCTACGCGTTAAAGCGGCTCACCCCGCCGGTCACTCGTCACGAAACAAGACCTCTACCTACGCTTAGTTAATAAATAAGCATCGCGGTGTCAAGATATATTTGTGGGTCAGCTTAAAACAAGTTACAGAATAGAGGGGCTGGCATGGCGGCTCTGCCTCTCTTCTGGCCAGGGAGGTGTGTTGATGGCGATAGTCTACCAAATGTAATGTCTAATGTGTTTCATAAAAATATACTTTCATTTTCACTAAAACGATTCGTGAATTTGATTAAATCACTGATTTTTATGAGCATATGTATGGCATATGTAGGTCCAATAAAGTACCGGTACTGACAGTTACTGATACTTAGGTACTTAACGTATAGATGGTTTACTGTCCAAGTACTTATGTAATTTATTCTGGATGAAAACGTTTCCTATAACATTGTAACAAATAAATGAAAGAAAAGATTTCAAAACATTATTTTATTTATTAAAAAAAGACGTTATAGTCCAATTATTGTACTGTAACTATTTACAAGAGTTAGTGTACTACATAGTGGCTTGGAAGCACATATAACTTTGACATAATATAAATAAAAATATTCGGCAAAACCTAAAATTGAGCAAACAATTTTTTTACTAAAACCTAAAAACAAATTCGGGGTGTTTTGTCTCCAAGTTTAAAAGATCCGAGATTATACCCATTCATAATTTTTACCAATAGAACTAAATACTCGTATAATATGTTGTATATTAAAAGGACTTGCAAAGGCCATAATAATGAATTAAAATGAATTAACGTTTAGAGATGCACATAATAAAAAAATACAGAAATGTCTTGTTCCACTGAATTAAGAGCCGTAGTTGTTAATACTTATAATTATAAAACTATGTAGCAACCAAATTCTCTGAAGGCACACAATTTCAGGTTTTGCTAGTACACACGCAACGAACAACCTGTCATAAGCGGAGACATTATTCCCATATCTAAGTTCGTAGCAAGAAACGCTTTGCCTTCTTCTTCACAATCATCGGCATATGAACGACCCATGCTGGACATGGGACCCATGCTGGACATGGGACCCATGCTGGACATGGGACCCATGCTGGACATTGGACCCATGCTGGACATAGCACCCATGCTCGCCAAATGCAGGGAAGGAACTTCACATGAGTCGTAGGATACACAGAAAAATTCCGAAGAGTAATTTGTCCGAAACCATCATTATTCCAAAATGTTAAATTCTGAACGCCATTTTCCGTTAAACAAAAAATTTGGACGCAGATGATTTGATGGAGTATATAAATAGGTTAGGTTATTATAAATCTTAAAATATCAAAAATTCCTTCAGCAGAACATGGTTTTCGGAATCATGAAATGCGGAATATATATGCTTTCGGACGAATGACTTCGCAATTATGTAGTGTACTGGTACAGTCAAGGTCACTAATATGTATATGCCCAAAGTTGCAAAAATATGTATACAACATTATACAAAAACCTTATTTCTGTAGTAATAAGGTCTGTATACATATTTCTGTAACTTTGTGGTGTATACATATTGGGACCTTGACTGTACCCGGTGTAATATTACAAACTAGTATGAAAGTGAATCCCCAATTTGTATTGCAATTATAGAAATCCTAAATGCATTCTTCTCTTCCTTTAGACGTCTCTTTTATCGAAGGTCAACATAATGACGACATTAGGGTAATTTAATGGAAGTTTGTGACCAGAATAAAAAACATTAGAGATCCTATCCTACCCAATTTACGGTGATCATGCCATGTGAGATGAAATTAAACTAACGAACGACTTGGGAAATGTCCCCATGTGTTGTATGGTTCGTTATAGTATACCATTCCATTAACCAGATCCTGGGTTCGATTCCCGGTAAAGGCAAATATTTGTGTGATGAGCATGATTATTTGTTTCTTAGTCTTGGATGTTTTCTATGTATATAAATAAGTATTTATATATATTAAACATATCCTCGTCTAGTACCCATAACACAAGCCTTATTGAGCTTACTGTGGGGCTAATTCGATTTGTGAAAGGGGCTGTTCATAAATTACATCATCGTTTTTTGATGGATGATTTTTGACACCCCCCCCCCCAATCATCAACCTGTTATTCCTTGAAATGGACCCTCCGCGCCTAATAAATCCAATGGCCAGACCCCCCCCCCCCCCATTTTGAGATTACTTCATTTATGAATAGCCCCTAATATCATTTTTTTTTATTAACCAGTCTTATTTCGCAAAATGAATTGAAATTGAATATGCTGAGATGGAACTATTCCGTGGCAATGTTGTTCTCTCTTTTGTATTTGTGATTTATGTGTATGCATGTGTTGTTGGCATGAATAAATGATATTCTATTCCATTCTATTCAATTTCACGAAATATTAGCCTGTTCGATTTTTATGAAAACAGAGCGTAGTTATTGACGGAAAATCTGCTTTATACCCCAGGTCTAGAATCGACGTCATCGTCATCAGGCTATGCCACTGCTGGGCACGGGCCTCCTCCCATGAATGGGAGGGAGGGAGAATCAACGTGCCGCTCGAGTAATGAGTGCGAGCGAGTGGGCTGTCGTAATGATTGATGGATGACTCCATTCGCCTAGTTTTTTTAACCTACGAAAACGGCGGTGTTTTAAGTTGAGCACGTGTATCTGTGTCTGTCTGTGATATCGTAGCTCCTAAACGAGTAGAGTGCATTTTTTAAATCGAAAGTAGTGAGATCGAGTACTGTCCTTGACCCCAATTATATTGTTCCAATTAGCCTTAAAATAACAATAAAATCGATTTTTATTAGGTAATACCACCATATTTTTTCATCTAGCTGTACACAAAATATATTATTTTCATTAAAATTAATATTATAAATAAACCGTTAAGATATAACATTATTACTATAAAGTATAAACAATCTTGACCTATTCTATATAAAATGTATTACAATATTGGCATAAAATATAAGTATCTGTATATACTTGAGGCACATTCCTTAGTCTGTTATGTCACCAATACATAACTGACGTATGTTGTGAATTGCTAAAATGACTATTATATTCTTTAACTTATTCAGTGTACGTACCGTCACTTAGTAAGATAGTGGCATTTCACTCGGTGCCTCATTTGCCAAACATTGCGCGTAATGCTGGCACTTCACTTGGCGTTGCGTGTTGGAGTTGCGAAACCACGCAACTCCAACACTTGTTGTCACTCTCTTTCATTGTTTTTCTTTCGTTGTAGAAAGGAACAAGATGCAACACAAATATTTTTACAAATACCGCGAAGTGAAGTGCCAGCATAACACCTCTCTATAGAAGTCATATGAATATTAGGCAAATATGGCCATTGGATGGATTGGATGTGGATTGTCAATCTTAAACTTAAATCATGGCAAGTGTCAAAGTGCTCTAGTGACTGAGTAAAATTGATGAAGTATAATGAGGGTTTACTTAAATGATGTGCACTGGCTGGCAACTTGAGGCCGTACCGCGAAACGAATACGAAGTTCGTTCGTGTATCCCCCTCTCTGTCGCGCTTTTTCCGGTAGCACCCCCCTGGCGACCTAGCACGGTTAGCGCAAGAACACGCGCGGAATGAGTATCTTTCATTAGAAAGATAGTAACAGTTTGCCACTTAAACAGTAGGTAGGTAGTAAAAGGCGCTCGCGCGCGGTCTCATGCTAGCGGTGCAGATGCCAGGTAGTCACCGGCATAAATAGCGCATAATATGACACGACTCTTTCTAGGGCGTCGGTCAGAGGTAGGTAGGGGTCAGATTTTTGTCCGCTTTGTTATGGCAGACATTAATGCTGGTAGTTACCCTGTTCAGTCACAGGGGCAGTATCACGAAGATCGAATTTCGTATATCTCTATGTTTATCGCTCGAATTAACAGGTGGAGATGGAGATGGAGGATGACAGAAACCTCTATTCTGTTTCTATTGGCTGATCTTCGGTTTAAATTACGTGAAAATGTTTTCGCAGTCTCAATGGATTGATTAGAGAATCTATGGTTTTACATTTTAATCGCGTTATTCTCGCAAATAACATTAAATAAAGTACAAACATTATTATAGCTGTATTTTAGAATGTATAAAGACAAAGATAAATGCAAATAGATAACACTGTTTTCAACAAAAATGCAAGTATAATTTTACTTTCCAAAATAAAATAACGCGATTAACTAAGTACATAAAGCGAATATTTTGAAGTTACACTAAAACCAGTGAAAAACATTTGTACATCGTATGAATTAAAGAAACCAACCTTATTACAAATTTTCTCTGAATGTGCAGTTAGCAGAAAGATACATATGGTGAAAAAAATAGTGAGTTAAAATGAGCAGTTAACACTGAATTGACACTAGCCACTCACCGCAAGCCAACTAAGATTAGTTTAACACGGCCAAAGTTACGAGTCACCAATTCACGCTTAGCGATGTGCCATGTTCCAAAAGTCTCCGACTTCTATAGTACAATCAGCATCATAAACTGTACCTTATCTCATTGACCTTATCTCTAAGCAGTACGGTCCTCGGACCACCTAGACTGTATACATGTTTATGGTGCTTGCTGTACATATCCGTTCAAAACCAGTGCGTTGCGTATACCAAACTTTCCGAAGCAGGCGTATCTGGAGCCCAGTTTAGGTAAAAATTTAAATGTTACAGTCTATCTGCAACACTGAGCCCTATCATTGGTCAAAGCGCATCAGTGTTGCCAATTATGACGCATACAATTGTAGCTTTATACAATGCGTAACTGAGTATGTGTCGTAGCATGAATGGTGTTCGGGCGAGGCAGTTGTGTAACAGTAGTGTAACGAATGTGAAAGGAAAAGCGTTGCCGTGAGGTCAGTCCGAGTCGCTCTCGGACTCCGAGAGGCAGAGATCGTCGTTGAGCACGTCGCTGGGCAGCGAGGGGTTAAGGCCGGGACCTGGGGGACATAGTACACTGTGTCATAAGAGAGCAAAAACACACACCTCAAATTAGGTGTACGCCGCGTACGGCTTTTGCTCTAGCCGGAGGGTTGACGATTAACTGTGCGCCGTTACGGAATAATAGGGAAGTTGCACTCAACTTCCCTATTATTCCGTAACGGCGCACAGTTAATCGTTAAGTGATGTATAATCCATACTCCGTGGAGACTTGGTCAGGCAAGTTCGGGTTAATGATTCCTGGTTTGCATATTTTTTTTCAACTGAATCGTCCGACCTATTTATTATTAATTATAGAGCGTCGCCGCATACCCATTGCGTGAATTATTTAGCGTCACCGAGGTTCGAACTATGGACCCTCGATTTTTTTGCCGAATAAAGGGTCAACTTACCTATCAGTTTTGTGACGATCTCGTAACCATCAGTCCATGGTGCATATTTAAATGAAAATACCTTTCTCCAATGCGTTAGACGGACCAAGTCAAGTCAAAGCAAATTACTATTGAATCAACATGCTCAAACAACACAGGCCAAAGCGAACATGCTACGGTAAAACCGTAGTGAACACGACATTTCTGCCGAGCCTAGCGCCGGGCGCTCTCAGGAAACGAACGCGAAGCATTTATGTGGTAGGTAATATTAATTTAGAGTGAGGTAAATCATGGCATCCCGCTCGCCGCATGGCACGTGCTCTTTCGTTCCTAGCGCGATCGGGTGTATGGACACCTGCGAGAGCCGAGTTTACCGGCAGCGGCAAGAGGAACAGGGCAAAAGGTTGATCCGACTAACCGTTGTTGGGTGGTGGCGCCGGTTCGTTGTCGTCGCTGTCGCTGCCGCTGTCCGAGTCGCTGTCGCTGGAGGAACTCGACGAGCTGTCGTCCTGCGGCGGCTGCTGTGGATAACAAGGTCAGTTTGTACACAATTCAGTACACAGGCTCTTATGAGCCTTCAGTGTCAGGAACCCGCTAGATGCGCTTTCTTTCTTTTCTTTTTCGCACGAATAGGCTACAAGCGTGGCGCCACGAAACCGTTGGCATTGAATGTGTTAAGATTGCTGTGAATAATTTGGCAACACCATTGATTGATTATTCTGAAGTTGACGCCCACAATCTGTCTGCTTTGCCCAAAGGTTTACTGGTAGAGAAGGCTTACGGCATTAAGTCCGCCTTTTGTACGATAAGTTGTGCCATAAAGTTTACATAAATAAATTATTCGATATATTTTTTAGGGTTCCGTGGTGAACATAGTCCTTATAGTTTCGCCATGTACGTCTGTCCGTCCATCTTCGGCTTAGCTCAGTAACCAGTGCTACTAGAAAACTGTGATTCGGCATGGGTATATAAATTAATCACGCCGACAAAACAGCACAACAAAATCTTGAAAAAAAAAAGTGGGAATGTAATTATTTTTTCTCGTTAAACCCACGGTGTGGGGTATCGTTGGATAGTTCGGTCAAAAATATTATGGTTTTCCAAAAACCATTTTTCAAATCAGTGATTCGTTTGCGAGATATTGGGCTTTAAAGCCCTAATTTTTGTAGTACATATAATGAATTTAAAAGGAAAACTATCACGGACAAGTAGGCATAACCAATTTTCGTACAAATTCAGCCGACGCAACCGCACCGCACGTCGATGTAACTAAGACAGACAGGCAACTACGGAACCCTACACTGCGCGTGGCCCGACACGCACTTGAGCGGTTTTTTATAAAATTGATTCTTATATTGAATAGTCGGGTGGGACGTGGCAGCAATTTTCCGAGAAACGGATAACATGGCTATGATTCTACGACCATTTTTGTGTGAATGTGTGCGGATTTTTCCTAGACGTATTCATGTTAGCAGTGACATTCATTACTCTTGTCAGCCGATATCTACTAATACGCACTGAAACACTCACAACATTGATCTGAGGATTCGGCGGCCTGTGGTCAGGCAAGCGGTGGTCCTGCGGGCGGTGTTCGGGCGCGCGATGTTCTGGAGCGCGATGTTCGGGCGCCCGATGTTCAGGGGCGCGGTGCTCTAGAGCGCGATGTTCGAGCGCCCGATGTTCTGGAGCGCGGTGCTCGGGCGCTCGGTGTTCGGCTCGTGGCTCGGGCGGGTGATGCCGCGCCGCATATCCATTGTTGATGGGCGCGGGCGCGGCATACCCGTTGTTGACCGGTGCGGGCCCAGCGTACCCGTTGTGCACGGGAGCGGGCGCGGGCGCGGCGCCCCCTAAGTCGTCCAGCCCGATCATGGGCAGTGACGCCAGTGTGCTGTTGCCGCCGCCCGCCCAACTGGGAATAAATGTGCAGCGTAAGAAATGAGTTCTAGTTCCAAAATTTATGTTGACCAATCCTTTGATAAACAAAACACTGAAATTAAATAATAAATAAAGATTTTAAAACTTGATGATTGATGAAATTTATGAATGCCAAATACATCGATCTTGTTAAACTTCGCGCCTGTAATCATGTCTCATTAATCCATGGCAATCTAGTAATAGTTTAAAAAAAGGGTAAAATAGTAACATTACATAATGTTATCACTTATCTATCATGAAATAGCATATTTTTAAGCGCGATAGAAAAGGTTCTTTGAGGTTAGTGCTGAAAGCAGTCAGCATCGATACAGCATGGCTATCGCAGGACGGCCTGCGAGCTGTGTCACGGCGAGATAAACTATCAGTCTCTTTTTAATTAGAACAATGGCTAGCGTCGCGTGACAGCCGCGCGTTTGTATCGCTGCAAACAGTCTGGAGTGTAACCACTCTAAATTACAACTTCATATTTTTCCCGAAATCCGAATCCGTGTTTGTTCAAAGACGTTTATACGAGGCAATATGGATACTCACGGCGCAGCCTGCGGGGGCGAGGACTTGAAGCGCTGCGGCGAGCGCACCATGTTGGGCGGCGTCTTCTGCGCGCCGCAGCGCGCCGGCTGGCTGCCCGACTGCGCCGGCGCCGCTGCAACACAACAACATGTTTTTCTCAAACATGCTCGGAAAGCGTCGCATTTTTTTAAATAAAATAACTTTTTTTTAGCCTTCACATAGGTTCTCAGATAAGCCTTCACATGTTTGAACAAGCGAAGTGACTGATTTTCATTCGCCATAATTTTAAAAGGTAAATCTCTTCCCTGCCTATGAGTATACCTAGGGGCCTTCAATAAGCTTTGAGAATCGGTATAAAAAGTTATTGGTGTCCCATCATTTCTAATTATTAAATAAGCTCTTTCTTATTTTACCTGCATATTTATAATGTTGAAAATATTTTTGCTTTGCTTCATAAATAAAAACTATTGGTCGTCGTTTATAAGGCTTATTTTTACATCGACGCAATACGAGTCTAGACCTAAAATGTATTATTACTCCAAAAGAAAGCAGGCAAAAAAATATGCCTACTGACGAAAATCCCATACAGATATCTCAAAGAATTACGAAGCTACAACCGTTTTAATGTTGCTTGAGAGAGAAAACGCTCGCAGATCGTGATGTCACGATCTGCGAGCGTCATAGTAAATGACAATCGTTCCATATGAACGTGCGTTTTGCGGAAAAGGGACAGAATATACCCCCTCTTAATACTTTAGTCACTTATAACCAGACCTAAGATTCCGTGGGGCAAATCGTCTTGACAGCTAGGGACTTCCTATATCGATAAACTCATTTATCGATACTAGTTCTAAATACTAGTGACCGCCCCCAACATTGTGTTTTTTTAACTTTACTTCTCATACTTAGTTCTTTTTCCTTTGTTGTTTTCTTAAACGACCTCGATTAATTGCTATAGAATTATCTTGATACGCTCTCCCATCATAATCATATATTTGTCACCTACGTTTAAAGAAAATAAAAAATATTTATTGATGGCCAGAAAAACCTATGTTAAACTTTGTAGGGTGAGCTGTGCCTTCAAAAAAAAATACACGAGTTTGATTTTTTAATTTCGTGGCATCACAATAGATAAAACTTCTCATTTTGAAATATTTTTTTTTGATTCCCGCATTAGAATTTTGCCAACTGCCGCTAACATTTAATAAAATATCCTACCTCCTCTTTTGCTCTATAAGTACCACCATCTTTTAGTTGAGCGTTATTAAATAAAATCAAATGAATACTATCCTTTTTTTACTCGCTGTATTCATGAATAGTGACACAGTATGACCAATAATCAGAAATAATCATGAGAGGTAAGCATGCCGATTCTCACTACTAATTAAATACTCCTCGTAATAATTCATACAGAACCTCATAAATCGAGACAACCAAGGATTAAATCACATTCAGCCAAAGAAAACCACTCGCTAACCGCGCGGTTTTCATGGTGATATTTGTTTTTTTTTCGCTCTATGATCGTTTATGGTCAGAAGTATGGTTAAAAACCGTAGGCAAATTCATTCATTTGACGTAATTTAAACATGAAATTTAACTAAATGTGTTATCATTCATCACTTTTAGCCCGTAATCTGTTATAATTAATTGAAAACCGTATTGAGTGTAAAAGATAGTGTCAAAGTGACCACCGCCTTTCAATGGCGGCGCGTGAGAATTTTCACTGGACAACCTGGAGCAAGGGCGGTTCTTTGATGATTTACGAGTTTGGTATTACGTAGTCGGTCCCAAAGTTCTGTCACTGGCATATTATTTTTAAATTTAGATGATGATTTTAAGAAAATTTTATTGCATTCCATTTTTGAATGTTTGACAATTATTTTAAAACAAAAAACAGTCATTCGTTGCCATTTCTCACGATGGAGTGGACATAGAAAGAAAACCGAATAGCTGTTTTAGCATTGCACCGCTGTGGGCACTCGCCAAGTACGATTTTCAAGTTGCTCAAAAATTTAAAAATAACGCTTAGGTTTGTGTACCGTACTATTGATAGGTACAATGAAGTCTCCAGTGTTGAGGACAAGAAAATAATTGGCCGGCCTCGCTCCGTACGAACACCAGCAGTGATCAAAGCGATCAAGGCGCGCATAGCAAGAAATCCTGTCCGAAAACAGAAATTGATGGCTTTGCAGATGGGTGTCAGTAGAAAAACCGTCAAAAAGGTTTTAAACGAAGATCTTAGTCTACGAGCATACAAAAAAAAGCGTGGGCACTTACTTAATGCCCGTCTAAAAACAATAAGGCTTAAAAGATCCCGGAAGTTGTTAAAGCGGTACGCGAAAAATCGACACCGTGATATCCTCTTTACAGACGAAAAGATTTTCGATATTGAAGAGAAGTACAATAAACAGAATGATAGAGTGTACGCTAGGAGCTCTGAAGAAGCAGGAAAAAGAGTTCCGCGGGTGCAACATGGGCATCATCTATCATCAGTGATGGTCTGGTTGGGTGTATCTTATTACGGGCCAACTGAGGTTCATTTTTGCGAAAAAGGTGTCAAAATCAGTGCGAAAGTATACCAAGAGACAGTTTTGGATAAGGTTGTCAAAGATCTGCCCAACACGCTATTTTCGGGACATAATTTTGTGTTCCAGCAGGATTCTGCGCCAGCACACAAAGCCAAGACCACTCAAGCCTGGTTTGACCGTCAAAAAATCGACTTTATAAGACACGAAGATTGGCCTTCCTCTAGTCCGGACCTTAATCCTTTGGACTATAAAATTTGGCAGGTCTTAGAGGGGAAGGTCTGTGCTAAACCACATAAAAATTTGGAGAGCCTAAAGTCATCTTTAAGAAAAGCAGTCACTGAGATAGATATGAAAATGGTGCGTGCTGCGATAGACGACTGGCCGCACCGATTAAGGGCCTGTATTAAAAACAAAGGAGGTAATTTTGAATAATTTTGAGTAATTTTAATTCTTTATTAAATGTACTTTAAATCGGTATATAATTTATTAAAAATTTATTGCTACTTTTGTTTTTATCATTATTTTCATTTGTGACAGAACTTTGGGACCGACTAGGTATATAGCAAGAAATTTTAGACAAGCCGTTGGGAATCGGCTATTCTGTGGGCGCAGTCGTAGAAATAATGCTTTCAGACAAATCAGTTATCACCGCATTATTAGGTATGTCACAATAATATGTTTTTGTATTATTTCGTCACATGTTTGACAAAAGCACTATATTAACCTCGGCGGAAACCGGGATTGCAGGACTCGTCTCTTGGCAGGCCTCAGCAAGCCTCGGCCTACCAGCCACCTCTTCAGGCAACCTCTTTCTTTCCGCGCCTCGGCAATAAAATTAAGGTGCACTTACACGTACAAGGTAACAGTGAGACAAGACAACCGTACCGTTGACGGGTAATTATTACACAAAAAATTGCCTGTTAAAGTGCACCAGCACGTTTCAGCAGATGGGGGCATCTCCCTCTAATACAAGTACTTTTTATAATATACTACGACGGTGGCAAAAAACCTTACAGCCTGCCTGCCAATAAACTGCCATCTCTAAAGCTGATTTTCCACCGGAGGGGCGAGACGAGGCGATGCGAGAATTGAAATTCGTATGGCACTTACTATTTCCACCGAGCGCGCGCGAGGAGAGAATTGAAAATTTGCCATACGATTTTCAATTCTCATCTCGCCTCGTCTCATCTCGCCCCTCCGGTGGAAAATCAGCTTAAATCCTCTAATCCCATTGTAATCGCGGTTTGACAGTACAGTTATATGAAGTCAACGAAGTATGGTACGTACCGGGGGTGTGCGTGCGCCGGTTGGTGGCGACGCGCGTGCGGCTCGTGGAGCGCTGCGTGGTGTTGGTGAGCTCGCTCATCACCGGCGTCAGCGGGCGCGGCTTCTGCGCAGACTCTTGTCTGCAACCAATCCGGACTAATATTACAAATGCGAAAGTGACTCTGTCTTTCTCTTACCTTAAACCTCGGGAAATAGTTTTAATCTCGGGGAAGGCCATAGGATAATTTTTATCCCAGAAATCAACCCTTAAAGAGGTGAAATCGGTGGCGAAAGTTTGTAAGGAAGTACGATATCAACGAGTTCTATGCAGACGAAGTCTAGCCTAGTCAGATATGCATTTGTGCACTAAGGGTAGGTTGGACTAATTTACAATTACAGACCGCTCTACGTTAAATATGGCGGCGGCAGCTGTCATTTGATAGAAACTTGTCAATAGATTTAAACGAACACCGTTTACGATTACTTGGTCTGACCCTCCGTAAGTCGGGTCCGGTGTGTATGTATGGCCTAATAATCCGCGTTCACATACCTTTCTCTGTCTCTACACATGGGTAAAAAGAGACAAAGATATCAAGTGTTTATCTGCAGCACTGAGGATTTTTCCGTCGGGCGTAACTAATATAACACAAATGATTATGGAACATCGAAGTTCAGATATCTCCATTCCTATTGCACTATAATTCAAGTAAGATAGCTCCACTATTCGAATTTTTAATACTATGTAAATTATAGAACATATGGATGTTTATTTGGTCCATTGGTAGCTGTATCTTACTGTTCTATTTTCTGTGGTGTAAAAATAACAGCTAAATGTCCACATATCATTCCACTTTCCATACCATAGTACTAAGCTGATCCTGTGATAACTCACCTTGTCTTCTTAACTTGTATATTGCTGGATAGTTTCTCCAGAGTGATCTCCCCAGTGACCCTGTCTATGATGAGCACGCATTCTTTCGTGTACGGCCTCTGGCTGCCTTTGAACACGGTCTGGGGAACTCCGGCGCCATCTGCAAACCAATCATATCATATCATTATATAATACTATTAAAATTACATAGATTCATAATTTAAGAGTCCGCAGTAAGTTACGCTCTCATTTTAAAACTACGTGTTGGATTGTGGCGAAACTTTGCATATACATTGACATGAGGTATATCTATGTCTGTAATTAGTTTATATGGTTCAAGTGTATAAAACAAACAAAATACAGCAAAAACAAGTTTTGTATGAAAAACTTAAATTAACTGTATTTTTTTCACTATGGAATCTGAAGCTACATAAACTAATTACAGACATAGATATACCTCATGTCATTGTATATGTAAAGTTTCGTTACAATGCAACACGTAGTTTTAAAATGAGAGCGTAACTACGTTTGTATGGAGAATCGAGCTTACTGCGGACTCTTAAACACCCCCAACTTAACAATTATAGCTAAGAACCATCTTGCCAGACAAGACTTAATTCACTCTACAATAGGGCTTATTATACGATAGATGTTTTTTTTTTTCAAGATAATTTTAATTTAGCTAGATTAGATTTAAATAGAATGGTATTAAATTATAATGTGACAGCTAAAGTAATTAATTTGTTTCGCACTTTATGATTTGAATGACTACTGTAAATATATCATTAATTGTTTCCATTTCGACATTATATAATTGGATTATTTGTTTCTATTATTTGACGTCATATCTTTAAATTATTTTGTATCTATATAATTGAATATAATGACTGCTAAGACTGTAAAATGGAATAAAGCTAATATAAGAAGGATTGACATTTGAACTTGTTTGCATGGAAATTGTAAAAAAATTACAATAGTTTCAAGAAATATTCACATGCCTGTCAGCCGAATATATCACCTTATGTACCATAATGTTCTGATTATGATTGATTGATTGATTAAATAAATAAAACCCCTTTGGGAGTTATGATGCCACAGACAGACACACAGAAACACATGTCAAACTTATAACCACCTCATTTTCGTTGGGGATTAATTAAAAGAAAGCACAGTTCCCTTGAGAAAGAACATAATAATTATGACATTACAATAAATAGAGATGAAAGTAAATTTTTGGAAACTAATATAGAAACATGAGAGCCTGATACCTAGGCAATGCTGAATCATTTACACAGCAGCATAGATTTATCATCAGCTTTTCATTTCAAGCCAGTTCTTATACAACTCTCGAAGAAAAAGTCAACCAAAACAGCTCACATAAGATGAGCCCACCACTGGTGCGATGTCGTGAATGGTTACTTCTATGCGTTGTTAACTTTAATCTGTACCTATTACATAGGTAGTCTAATGTAGGACAACCAGTTATTGGTCTAATTTGGCTGCACTGTTATTAAATTTCGTCAGTTAAGTGTTAATTAAATTGATGCTTACCCAAATGTGGGACGGTCACAGTCACCTGGTTATTGATGCCAACATCCACCGTGGCCATTTTGTTGACATCCACTGAAGCGGGTTTGAAATCATCTGCAAGTATTATCAATGTTGAAATGGTTTACACTAAAGGGGTTGAATACATTTACAAATATAATGACTTCATTAATAATGATAATTTCAACTACGTTAAAATACGAGTCATGAATTTATGTTGCATTATAATCTTAGTATACACATTAAAATATGAATCAAGGAAAGTGGGTCATACATAGAACATTGTTCCAATTTGAGTTTGTTGAGTTTGTCACGGCTGATGGTGATCAGAATAAGGCATGTAATTTTGCAATATTTTAAGTCTGTGCATTGGAAATTATCGCGTGCCTTGAAACGCCGTTCTGACTAGATTAAGAAACAATAAGGTCTGATTTTCAGATATATGATTCTTGACTATATGATTTTTTATATGATTTTATCGATACATGATTGCTTAAAATTTCCTCGATGAAAAAAAAAACCAAACTTGGGTCTGTATTGTCCTTTTTTTACTCAGCCTACTCAAACGATACATTATTTTACGACACAATCAAGTTAAGACTATAGTATTTTATCTCATCTAAAATCTCACTATGAAATTTAAATAAAACGTCTCTAAGTTAGGTATTTATCGAAATTTGTCCAAAAAAGCCATTCCCGAAGAGTGTTACAGCTCTTTTCCTCGTGCGTGGAAGGCATCAGCGTGTCTCTGTCTAGGGGGCGTGTTCGACTCAAATCAAGGCATCACCTTAACCTTTCATATGTTTTGTTCCAAATCTGACACCAAACATTCTTTCACTGGTTTACAGAATCGACCAAAGAGATAGACAAAGGCTATATTTTATCCCGCAACTTTGCTTGCGTCTTTTTAACCGACTTAAAAAAAAAGGAGGAGGTTCTCAATTCGGTTGTATTTTTTTTTTGTTTGTATGCTTCCAGGTGGGTCCCATTTTTTTCAAAAATTCAGTTGGATGATGGGATCCATGAGGAATTGAGGGAGCTCAATTATATTAGGCTCGCCTGTAGTGATTATGGTATTTTCTATTATAACTCGTGTATTTACACCCGGAAATCATACATTTGGTGGAGTCGAATCGATGATGAAGACCACAGATGATTTATGGAATTCCCCAATTATGTACTTAAAAGTACAAAAGTACGTCACATATTCTGATAAGATTCCGTTGAAATATCAACTATTAGAAGTGCCAAAGGTGACCCTTGTGGAATCGACGGAAGTCCTCAAATATTATCAGTGCACATACAGCAATTGGGTTTTTTTCTCTAATAATCAACGCATTTGCTCTCGAAAATCAGTTCATGTGGTAAACTGGAAAAGAAATGTGGAAATGTTCTTGTGGCTTGGCGGAGTACTAAATTGAAGTCATTACAACTTTGTTTTTAAAGTAATTTATACAAATAATGATTCGACCGTATCATATCTGGAGGAGCCCAAACTTTATATGTTTTGAAAATGACTTTTGTACTATGCTGGTGGAGCTGTGTTCAGTACGGGCCAAAATTCGATAGTGTGTCCGGATGTCCTGCTGTCCGGCTGTTCTCTACAAGTCGCATTTCTCAACCGATTATCGTGAAATTTGGTGAGCAGGTTCGTTAATTATATAGAATTTTTGGTAATACCGCTTTTTGGAATTTTTTAGGACCCTTACAGACGACGGCGACAGTCGGCGACCGTCGCCAGCTGGCGATACGCCGCGGCTAGCGACGGTCGCCGACTGTCGCCGATTGGTGTCGCGGGCGGTCGCTGCGTGCTGTCGCTCGTCTGTAAGGGCCCTGACACAAGTTTTTTTTTTCGAAAGAGCAAGTTGTAATAATTACTAATAATTAAATCAAAATCAAAAATTAGTCAGTGGATTTAACTTTCAAAAACAGGGCACACATTTTTTGTTTTCAGTTCATGTATGACCCAAGTAAAACACTATATGAGAAAGGCATTGTCCTTGAATGTGTATGTTTTATAATATTGAATTGAAATTATAACACAATATTATTGTGATAATTATCTGGCCATGATGTGTTTATCTTATCTTACATTTAGTTAAATATAAGTAATGTAACTCACATTTAATGGTGTGGTACTGTGAAGATTTATTGTTAGTGAAACTGGCACCTAATTTCAGCTCTCTCACATCATAGTTCAGGCTGTGTTTGTCTGCCATTGCAAATGGTTTTTATGCCATGTATGAGCTCACTGTAACAGAAAAGGTACAAAGGTGTTAATTTGTAAATGAAAAAAAAACATCAGAATGATTACAAATTTGCAAATATTCAGTTCAGGGATGACTTTCCAGATCATGAATCAAGTGACTAAGATGGAAATCTCTTTTTACCACACAGGCATACCTTTTATTGTTTCTAGCTTTAAGACTGTATGTCATTTGATAAAACATGATAATGAGCATTGGTTAATAATTTACTGGACAAGGAATATTCAAGTTACAATTGCATCAAAATCGTTATGATGCCTGTTTTAAAACTTAGAGTAACTTAGCATTTTTAAAAAGTTACATTAATTCATATTCTTTCTCTTATTGTCACTGTATTTCTTACAACATAACTATTCCATGGAATACCATACTTGACGAAAAATACTCAAGGGAACATTTCTCAGTTTTATTTTACAATGTAGTGTATGTCTAATATATATAGCACATCAAAAATCACTAAGTAAAATGTACAATTACTACATGTACTAACAAGTAGTTAAGAAGTTTAATAAAAAAAAAACTGGAAATATGATGAGTAGATCATTAAATTATTGGTAAGGATTAACCAGTAAATAACTTACAATATAGTAACTTGAACTTATGGTCATAATAATTAAATAACATTATTGCAAATACTAGACATACAAAATTATTGCAAATAATACACGATAATCCTTACACAATCAGAATAAACTCCAGCCTTTCTCTACAATATCTTACTAAGCTTGTTAGTAGTCTCAGATGTAGAATATGTGTTTAAGAGGAATTATCTATGCAATACTTACCAAAATGTCCGAATCTGAGGTAAAATGCACACGTTATCAACAGTGTGCTACAGCTGACCATGTTTAATCATATTTTTCGCCATGTAATTAAATCAATCTTGTACAACATGTTCAACACATGAATTAGTGCATTATGACATGTACTTCCTATCGTTACATTTTAGAATGTAATTAGTGCTCAAAAGCCAGAAAGGAAAGTTCAAATAGTTAAAATATGGCCAACGATTCAGAAGACGGCACTAATGATACTGATACCCTTACCTTTTGATTGTCCGCCGAGGTTATGGGTTATCTATCTCACAGTTGTCATCATCAGAATATCTCATGAACCGTTGATTTAACTAGACAAGACCCACTAATATGGCTGGACCGAATTTAAACTATGTATTTCTCAGTAACATGAACTTGTGTCTAAGCTTTCGACCTATTTCTTTTCTTGACTTGACGGCTCTTGTTAGTTGGTTCTCGCTGGCGAATGTCTAATTGCTTGGTTCTAGCCGTTCACCTTGAATTTGCCTTGAATCTTCGAAAAATGTCTTATTTTCCCCGTAATTATAGCCAATGATGTGCATTCTCAAAACGGCTTTCGAAGTTAGGATTGGTAGATTAGTACATTTCGAACATAGTAGTAGAATATGTGTCAAAATATTTTGTTTTCATATGCTTTTTTATTTTCATTTTTACTCCCTCTTGTCAGCAACCATACAATATTTTTGATAAAAGTAATTAGAGCGCCAGAAAATGATATTACGTAAAATAAATACAAAACCTAATGAATTACAGCAAGAAACAAGTATTTGAAAAAATATTTAAAGCTGTCTAAAGCAACATTATAAACGCCGAACCGTGTAGATTGTCAATGTCAAATGTCACTGTCACTTTATATCCCATCCCGTTTTGAAAAAAATGTTGTTTCACTCACTTCACTACTTTATGACTACTATTTTCGAATAGGAATATTAGTTTCCATAGGAACAAAAATAAACAATATGACTAAAAAGTCAATCACATTAGAAGTGGATCCTACCATAATGGAGAAAAACATGAGGATTATAAAGGTAAGATGTTAGTGTAAATACTTTTCTGTTTATTTATTTGTTATGACTAGATCGGGGAAGGTAGTTGAAAATGATGTTTATTTCAGGAAAATGCTGTTGAAGAGGAGTTTAATAAACTATTGGCTTCTGTAGACCCTGTGCCAGCGAAAATCGTTAAACCAAGACCAGGTAAATTACACGTTAATTAAAATTACCCTAAACCCTTACATGCCTAGCATATACGAGCGCCCATCCGCTGGATTTTTCGCTGACTACTAATTTACGGGTATAGCCGCTACGGCAACTGCTCGCACACGAGTCGACGGACCCATAGCAAGCTGGTCATGAAGGGCTCATGATTGCTTGTGTAGTGTGGGGGTGACAATGGATTTGTCTATCATTTTGTCCATGTCTATCATTGTGTCATGTAGTAAATGCTAGGCTTCAAATCAAGAAACCCACAATGAAACCATGCAATATTTTTTTCAGGATTCTGTGTTAAAGCCTTTACAAAGCCAGACAATAAAAAAGTGTTTGTGAACATTTGCCTTACGGATGCAATTCCATCTCCTCGTGATATTACCAATGATGAGCTTATGCAGATTCTTAACTCTGAGGACCCATCTTCTTATAGGGTGCCTATGAGTATTGGTGAAGGGCGGACTGAACCAGACAAATCAGGTGCCCCAGCAACTGTGTATGACATTGCTATTAACCCAGAATTCTTCAAAAAGATAGAGAAGGATGCTCTATTCCAGACCTTTTTCCTGACTGTTGTGTTTGAGGGCCTTCAAGATAAGTATCAATTTGAAATTGAGATGCACAAGTACACTGTGTTGAAGCATAGAAAATCCATAGGTACTCTACAGTCCCATAGAATACAAGTAAGAGATGTGAAGAACTGTGAGGAGACAGTGAAGCCCCTTATTGAGGAAATTGGTGAGAAACCAATTGGTAAGGTGACTGAAGTTCCGGAAGTGAAGAAAGAAATAGTTTACAGACTTAGAAGAGAACCACCAACTGGTCAGATTGAGTATTTGTTAGCAGAATTTAAGATACCTTCATCAGTGAGTATTATACCAGTACATTTAATGCTAACAATATTCTGACAGCTGTATCTAATACAAGTTGTCAACCACCTACAGTGTCAAATCTGATTTGTTTTATTGAAATACATACTGTACATGGCAGGAATAAGTTGACAAGTCGAGATGAAAACTGGAAGAAATTTGAACTCTATGTACATATAGCATAAAGTTAAATTTTCTTCCATTTTACATCTCGAGTTGTCAACTTATTCCCGCTTATATATCTAGTTGATACCATTGGCTAACCTTAATGGAACTGTAAATAAATGAAATAAAATTAACAACTTGCAGGTGGAATTGAAGGATCTTAATCTGGAAGTGGGAGAGGACCGGCTAGTTCTTGACTCGAAGGGAATGTATGACCAGGTGGACTTCTTCCTGCCATGTAGTGTTGACCATGATATCATTGATGCCACACTCAATAGGAATAATGATGTAAGTATTCTTGAAATATACTGGTACAGTACTTTAAATGTCTTTCTTCTTGAATACAACAAAAACAATTACCTAATTGCAATTAAACTTTATCTACATGCTAAAAAGTCCAGTGCGCCAAGACGCGTGGCCGCGAGGCTGCTCGCGTCACCGCGCGGCGCTGCGCGGCCTTTTCGAGCTTTTCAAGCAGTACTGGAATTTTTAGTATGTAGATAAAGTTTAAAATTATTTGACACTGAAAGTGCTCGCCGCGCCGCTGTCGGCCGCTGCCATTCTGGTCTGGAGCGGCCCTAAGTTTTGATGTTAAAAAGTATAAAAAGGCTAGAAGGTTAATATTGCCCTACCCCTTCTTCCAACAATATGGAAATAAATATGCCATATGAGCATCTTTTTTGTAAATTGTTGTTCTTTATTTTAGCCACATTCATAATCTTTTTTAGTGTTCCGTACCAAGATTGGTCCAACGGAACATTTATTGTTGTTTAACTAAGACATAATGATATTATTGAATTATACACAAAAAAATGCAAATCTTTCAAATACTCACATGAAATGCTTTAATTCCAGATGCTGTTTGTGAAGATGCCGATTATCCATTAAACTATGTACAAATATTGCTAAAGTTCATTAAAGGAATGTTATTTTCTCATAGTCAATAAAAGCATATATTCAAATAAGTTATTTATTTTTAAACCTACATTACCTAATGAGATGTACGATTGGTATGTACACACATTACTATCACATCTTATGCTTATAATATTGTAGATTACAATAGAATTTAGGTATACAAAGATTTAGAATGTTTTTAAATTAGTTTAGTGGGTAAATTATGATGTTAAATACATTTTTGAGACAATTTTCGAAGCAAGGCAGTTAAAAACTTATGACTTAACACTTAATATAAAGCATTCACAATTTTCTTAAGAAATAGTAGAGATTTTATCAATGAGATTATATAAATTTCACTACCTAAAAATCATTAGTGATTATAGCTCATCATGGCTCGACTTTAGATTAATACCTGCTAATAAACTTTCATCATACTTCATCAAATGTGCTTTTATGTGTTTAAGAAGAGCTGCATGGTCTTGCACGTGTATTGAGATGACACTGCTGAACCTTTGGTGGGTGTTCCTGTTTAGGTAGAGGCGAAGGGATGGGTAACTGGTGATGTGCTCGTGTTGGCACACCCCTCGCTCGTTGAGGCAGTTCACTCTACCCAAATTTACCGCGTTGTTGAGTAGCTGGAAATTAAAAATATTATACACACATGACATAACAGAAATGAGGTACATTTAGCCATATATTTTAACTAGGTAATTTTCGTTAATGGATAAAAAATAAAGCATAGATTAGATTAAGGCCTTTAACTATGTTATTATTATTAATAGCCTTAAGTGTCCCACTGCTGGGCAAAAGCCTCACTCTTTTTCTTCCATGTATCCCTTTCAGGGGCAGTCTCCCACCAAGACTACTTGTTCAAAGACATCAAGCTCGTCTCGCCATCTCCGACGATTTCTACCGCGACGCCGTGTTCGGTTGTGTGGGACCCACTTGGTGATGATTTTTGCCGACAAGTCCTCAATTACATCGCATAAAAAGAGTACATAAACTAGAAGGTTAGATACTTACGATACCCGTAATCGCGAAATCTGCATACATTTCGTAGCAGCGATAGCACCGCGGGGAGTGGAAGTAGACCAACCACGGTTTCTTACCACTGGAAAATTATAAATGCCACTATGAAATACTGAGATCTGACCTACGGAGCCATGCTCGGGATCGGGCATAAGGTGTATTAAGAAAATAGCTGGGGTCCTGTTAACAAATAAGCAAAACGGTCTTGCTAAACTTCCTGCCATTATCAGGGTTGTTGAATCCTTGTGGCACCACAGCTCGGTAATCTATCCTACTAATATTATCAATGCGAAAGTTTGGATGTTTGTTACTCAATCACGCTTGACCGGCTAAACCGACCGGCGGTTTGGATGAAATTTTGTACGAAGATAGTTTATAGCCTGGTTTAAATATAGAATAGCTTTCATCCCGGTTCCACGCAGACGAAGTCGCGGGCGGAAGTTAGTGCTATTGTAATCAGGAGATAATGATTGTAGCCTTGTAAGATTGTATGTAGGTATTGTTAAGAGTAATCTCTGAAACTACTCATCCAATGTATTTAATCCCGCGGCTACGCCCGAGCCTTTTAACGGATACATGAATAGAAGACGGTATACACCTTGATGGCTGCAGTTCCTCCGCTATAACGTGCTTCGAGAAGGAGTTCCAATTGAGTTTGTGCACGGAGTCGTCAATGTGCTCGAGCGCCCATTCCAGTATGTATGGCGCCTCCTTTAGATGCTGCAAATTTACTCTGAAACAAAGGAAACTGAGGCGTTATCACGAAATCGAGCGACAGAGAGGGTTAGAAACGAATTTCGAGATTTCATTTTCGTGGTAGCGCTACTGTTTAAGGCAATCGATATAGCGGCGAGTCGATTCGCCAAAACGAAGCTAAAAACGCTTCAGGTTTGAAGGTTTATAGTAATTTATTCCCAGTAATTAATGGGCGGCCAACCTTTAGCATGAAAAGGTTCACCGTGGACGGATGGCGTGGCGCGCCGTGCCAATGTGTTTGTCTTCAGTATACATTTTCCACGTACGTTTGCGTTTTTAAACGATTGGATTAACATCGAAGGCGGCGAAAAAACGAGCAGAAAACAATCTATTAGGTGCATGCTTACGTGTAGTGTTCCGCGGAGGCGAGCGGGTAGAGGCGCGCGGCGGGCGCGCGCACGTTGGCGCAGAAGCCCGCGCTGCGCGTGCACGGCAGCACGCCCACGCGCGCGAACCGCAGCGGCCGCAGCTGGAACAAACGATACTACATTACAGGGTGACCACTATTTACTACAACCAAAATTCCCTGACTTTCCCGGTTTTCCAGTCGTTTTTTCAAGTTTCTCCCTGACCATAATCTTAAATGTAATAAATATAAAATATATAATTGGGATACATTTTTGAGTTTTTGCTAAATTATATAATTATATTAAGATGTAGTAAGTATCTGAATAGCTCAGTTGGTAATAGCGAAAGCATAGTTAGACGGAAGTCTTGGGTTCACATCTTACGTCAGGTGACGCGTTATTGTACTGTTTCATTATATACTTCTCAAAAGAAAGTAGGGGGCCACAGGTACGAGTATGGTGATCGTTACTTCAAAATTATAATTAAGTTTTTTTTCCAGCTATTAGAGGTGCAACCAGCCACGAAAAAGGCTGGATTCAGAATGATGTGGGCCATCAGCCACTTATTACGAGTAGTTAGTTTCAAAGGCGGCTCGCTCTAAGGAGCGCTGGTGCAGTGAACTCCCATAAATAATTATAACAAAATTATACTCATTAATCTCATTATTAATATTACTATTTAAAATCTATCTTATTAAACGACTGTAACAATAAAATAATTACCTTTACACATTAAAAGACCATACTATATACCCATCATCCCATACACCTGTCCTGTATCATTTCATAGGTATAGCGCGAGGCGGAGCGCTCACGATTGCGCTCCTATGAAACAAGATTCAGTACATTGCCTAATACGAAATCCAATAAGAGTGAAAGAGAAATTTCGCCACAGTCCTGCGCGTGAAACAGAAGATTTCCTATGAAAAAATAGCCAAATTCAGAGCGCCGCTCACGCGACGTTGCCGGTTAATTTTACCGCCCGAACGCGCGACAGCGATTGCGTGCGACGTTGCCACTCCTATATAAACCAAGACTAGTCAACTTAAATGCATGCGCGCGAATGCAAATTCGGGTATTTTCTAATTAATAATCATTTAATACGTGTTGAAATAGCCTGTACTTATCAGTTATTACTTGTGAGTGTTAAAATGGACAATTATAATGTGGCGTTCATAAAAAATGTGAAAAACGTTACAAATTCGGCTTGAATTGAAGGCAAAGGGACCGCGACGGCCTGAACTTGACCTTACGCAAACATGTACGACGAAAACCAAAACATATACGCGTGTGTTTAAATCCGAACAATATGTGAAAAGTGTGAAAACACTGTAGTTCTGTGGTAGTGATGAGAGTAACAAACTGTTTTGTTTTCCGTATCTTTCTGTTTGGGCTGAAACGGGCGTTAACGACCTAGCTCATCTTTCGATCAAGATGAAAATAACATTCACAATCTCGGTAGGTACCATTTATTTGTTACATGAACTGCAGTTATTATAGCGTCTATCGGACGACAAGATATTCGCAAAGTCTATACGCAAGTTCAATGACCGTTTTGACAAAAACAGGCATATTTTACGAAGGTTAATAGATTGTGCACGATGAGTTTTGGAATCCCTGAATCCCGGAATCTGCTAACGCTATGTATTTTCACTGTTTTATTTCAAGTGAACACCCATACAATTTTGTCACGAGCCGCCTCTGGTTAGTTCATGTTCAATAATTAATAATAAAATAGAAAAAAGTGGCCTTTATTTTGTTTTGATTAGTATATTTATAAATTGTAATTTGCTATCAGACAGTTCTACAATTACCCAATAATTCATTGAATTTTTGACCATTTTTGTTAAAAGCTGTACAGGAAAAACCAATTAAAACAGTACCTCTGACTATTCAATTTATTGGATACGTTAAATGTATCATATAATATAATCCAGCGAGAAATACGGAACACTTTATACGGGCCTTAAACGTATTAGTAAGTACTAGACTTCAACGTTTTGCGTATGGTACAAATTAAAGCGACGAATTGAGAAACCTCATTTTTTCAAGTCGGTTAAAAATCTTGGGTATAACTGAAACAAAACGACCTAGTCATCAGTTATCATGTCTATTATATGTATATTTGAAAAACTAATTACAAAATCTATTGCAACTTGGTAATCTGTTTTTCCAATAACGCAGCTTCTTTGGCAGCTCCTTCGAGTTTTTTTTGCCTTTTTGCTTCTAGTTCTCTGACCATTTCCGCAGTTTTTCTTTTTTCTGCTCTGATTTTCGCCTCTGAACTTAAATTTTCCTTTTTTTGTGTAGCTCCTCCGTGTACAAGTAGTGAGCATTACGAGCCGCGTGGATATTTTTTTTTCAATATTTATTTTGCCTATACCACCGTAGTAGGATATAGCGTCGTAAACGCGTCTTTGCGCAATTATAGACTCTTGCGAAAGATTTTCACTAATATCTCCTTATTGATGGAAAAGCCACGCTCACTATGAACACCATGACCATTTTTATTAAAGTTTGCAAGTCTTTATTTTCCTTTTTTATCGAGCGAAAGATCATCCAGTCGGTGACCATCCGTAATGGAAAATTGTTTCATTGATTTTACAAATTCAGGTTCATTTACAAATATAATTGAAGGCACTTTTGACGTTATCTGCTTCATATCCTGAAACCCGGTTATTTTTAACAAATATATCCAACACTTTATCGAGCCTCTCTCGTCGTCGGAATTCTGCATTGACTGCGATTGCGGGATCGAAAGAAGATATTCCCTTAGTTAAAGATTCCTATTCCTTGACTAAGGGAATATCTTCTTTGTGGATGTTTGGCACAATGACACGCAAAATTCTATCAGATTCTTTCGACAGTCTTGACGAAAACGCAAGATATCGATATCATTGATATCGCGGCTATTTCGTACAGCATTCTTTACAGCGAAGCCCAAGTCGATTTCTTTCGCGTTTATCAGATTAGACTCCCTTTTCAAGTCAATCGACGTAATATTAGTGGCAGAATCCAATACATCCGCTTTAACAACTCTTTGCATGTTTTTTTTCAGTGTGGCCAAAAGTGATTCGTATAAAAGTGGAGCAAGTGGTGCGTCGGATTGAAATAATGTAAAAAATGCCTCCACTTGCACCGCCACCAATTGAAAAAACCGGCCAAGTGAGAGTCGGACTCGCGTTGCAAGGGTTCCGTACATCACAAGATTTTATACAATTATTTTTACTAACGGAGCGTTTTTGACGTTTCATAAAAATAAGCTGATTTGATTTTTGTCAAATACCGTATTAAGTCCGACTCACGCTTGACTGCATATTTATAATAGGTTTTCCTGTCATCTGTAGGTAAAGAACTATTTTGTGTATTTTTTCAAAATTTTAGACTCGGTAGTTTCGGAGATGAAGGGGGGGGAATGGTCATTTTTTGACTATTTTCTTAAATAATTTCTAAACTAATTATTTTAAAATAACAAAAAAAAAAATTTTAGATGAACTCAATGAGCTCTTTCATTTGATATGTAACACGATAGTACATGCAAAACTTTATTTTTTAATTTTCTCATTTCCCCCCCAAAAGTGGCCCCCATGTTTAAAATTCATTTGTTTGCGTTATATTTTCCTCTTTGGGTCACAAACTTACATATGTGTACCAAATTTCAACGTAATTGGTTTAGAGAAAATAGGCTGTGAAGGACGGACAGACAGACGAACGAGTGATCCTATAAGGGTTCCGTTTTTTCCTTTTGAGGTACGGAACCCTAAAAAAGCCAATTTAGTTTTTAATAATTTATCTTCCAATGCAGCATTTACTAAACCTTGCGCTGTCAGGTGCTTTGTTTTCGTTTTTAATTCCCTGCACATATTTTTTAACGTTGGGTATAATTTTAGTGGCGCGATCAACAACGCTAAAGTTCTCGAGCCAACGTACTGCACAAAATTTAATGGAACTCGAGCCTTAAAACCTTGTAGTTTCACGTCGCGCAGGCGCAGGGCTATAGCAGAATAGGTAGTATAGAGAACGTAAAACCGGCGGCGATTTCCGAGTAGTACAGTGGCACGTACGCCGTGCGGTCGCATTTACCTATTATAATAGTATTGTAGATATATAATGTTTGGAGGTGGTAAAATTAATAATTTGTTTTTTTTTATTAGGTACATACAGAGACAATTTTTATTCCGTGCACGGCTAGCACGCGACGGCGCGCGAGCTCTCTCGATTTTTCTCGCACTATCCGTCTCTCTCTTATTAGAACACTTAGAAGAAAGGGTATAGTGCGATAAAAATCGAGAGTATGTCGCGGCCGTCGTGTGCTAGACGTGCTGACCTCCATTAAATTTCCCTGACAATTCCCTGACTTTTCCATGACCAACGAAATTCCCTGACTTTTCCCGGTTTTCCAGAAAGTGGCCACCCTGCATTACCATCGAGGGAAGCAAAGGAACACACTATACGTACCCCTTCGCTATACACAAGACTGGGCGTCTGTAGACACACACAGTAACTCGAGTATCGTTGATTGGACAAGAAGAGCCAAATCGGTCAAGGGGTTACCGATGAAGGGTTGTAAATATGTTGAAAACATGTTTTCTCAAACACCACTAGATGACGCTGGACGGATCCACAAGTACAAATCAAGTTGCCAATGTTGCTATGTTACCTATTGTTACTTATTAGCGACGAGCCGCCACTCGTGCTTCATGTGGTCGTAGCCGGGCGGCAGGTAGGCCACCAGCCACGTCTGCTCGCGGCTCGGGTCCAGGGTCTGGAGGGCTTGCTGTTCGGTCAAGTCCAAATCTGAACGAGGAGGCATCACTTAGTACGTTACCTTGTTAGCGATGAGCCGCCACTCGTGCTTCATGTGGTCGTAGCCGGGCGGCAGGTAGGCCACCAGCCACGTCTGCTCGCGGCTCGGGTCCAGGATCTCGAGGGCTTGCTGTTCCGTCAAGTCCAAATCTGAACGAGGAGGCATCACTTATTACGTTACCTTGTTAGCGATGAGCCGCCACTCGTGCTTCATGTGGTCGTAGCCGGGCGGCAGGTAGGCCACCAGCCACGTCTGCTCGCGGCTCGGGTCCAGGATCTCGAGGGCTTGCTGTTCGGTCAAGTCCAAATCTGAACGAGGAGGCATCACTTAGTACGTTACCTTGTTAGCGATGAGCCGCCACTCGTGCTTCATGTGGTCGTAGCCGGGCGGCAGGTAGGCCACCAGCCACGTCTGCTCGCGGCTCGGGTCCAGGATCTCGAGGGCTTGCTGTTCCGTCAACTCCAAATCTGTATGTGGAAGAATAATTTATAATTCAGTTGATTACCCTTTTTTAGCGCAATGACGGCATTAATTTAATCTACCTACTTCGTGTTTAACGTCATGCTATCTAGTAAGCTGTCTGGTGGAGCAATCAATTATTCTACTTCCTCTTGTTAGTCAACCTGCGTACAGATATAGATAGTTCAAAATCCTGGCGCGCCGCTGTACGTGTGCGTGCGCTTGTGACGACTGCCACCCATCGTTAAACCTGCATAGATTACAGCGTACGCACACGTACAGCCGCTAACATCTGTAACAACTTGTAGCAAGCGGAAGACTCCTAATAGGAGATGAAAAAGTTACTTCATGCTGTCGTGGAATTGTATAATTACCTGCACTATCCTTTATCAAGTGTATGAAGTCGACTATCTTTCGTTCATCTGCTTGTCCGTTGTAGTAGTCTCTCTTGTCCCCAGTCTGCATAAAGATGGCCGGCGAGTTCGCGGACACCTCACGGCAATAGTGCGCGGTTTTCTCTATGCACGTTACTATGCCAAACTGGAATAGGTTTTTGCATTGAGTTAGACATCTCTTATGATAAGTTTGCGCTTGTAAACCTACTCTAATGGAATTATTTTACTTTGTCCACGGTGGGCGCTTGTACTCAATTCCAAGATGGAGGTCTGATGGAAGACGTCAATAAAAATGTTTTAGGTGATCATTTATACGTAGTAACAGTAAGCCAATTAAAAATGGCTGCATACCAACCCTCAAAATTTATGTTATTGTTGTACTTGTTTTAGTGTTAATATAAAAATGTAATTAATGTTCATTGTTAAAACTAAAAGTGAATTTACTACTAATAAATTCATAATTATTATTTAGTTTTCTTTGCGAATTTGATAACAAAATATGTTAAAATTGTATTACTTACGAAACAGATGCCGTAAACTTTCATAGGTGTTTAAGCCTGATAAAGTAATATCAAATATATCATGACTTGTAAATAACTGATGCATTGTTACAGTTAATTACTTTGTAAAATTGCATTTATTTTGAAATAAAGATCATTTAAAAACAAACAAAAAGCTCAATGGGTTTTTGCATAAATTTTAATGCAATATCATTTGATATAATAAATAAATAATAATCAAAATTGCAAAATATGACAATACCGCTGGCCCAGCGTGGAAATGATATCCTGAAGACAACTATTCTAATAATTACCCAGCATTGTCATTTAATCAACATTCCCAACCATACAAACCTTTATACTCATAATAAAGAGCAAGTGTAAATTTGAAGCTTTGTAAGTTCGTATGTTTGTATCCACGAGACGACTCATCATATTTTTTAAATTCTTTTGTGGCGGCGAATGCGTTAATATAGTAGGACATTAATAGCAAAACGAATCCTTACGCTTATATCTTCCGAGTTTAGGAAGTGCAGGGAAGCGCGCGCGAACGCTTCAGCGACAGTGTCCCACGAAGACCTGTACGGTGCCACTAACACGACCCATGATTCCGCATCTGCAGGCGACAAATGATGTTCTTTCAGCGCCTCAAATAAACATTTAATAAATACTACTTGCAGGGACAGGCAGAGCTGAAACTATAGGCACTACGAAGTTAATCTCTGAACTCACCTTCGCCCAAAGTGTGCAAAGTTTTTGGCGCCAAGGAATGCAGATTAGTAGACAACGGGGCGATCCGGAGGAACGACTTGAGGTCGGCCGACGGTGAAGCCTTGTGGTAGGCGCCGCCGGGCTTGAGCAGAGCCCACGCTGGAGTGTCGTCCACTTGCAGGGATAGGCAGAGGTGAGACCACGCGTCGCAGTCGATTTCACCTAAAATTTCAAATGCTTTTGTTTTAAGACTTTTAAGGTCACGAGAAAATCGTTCACTTAACGGGTACTATTAGACACATTTTCGCCATATTTACAAGTTATATTGAGTTAAGTAAGCAAAAGTCTAAGCGCCATACGAAATTAATTGTACAGAGAGCTCACTATATAGTGAAAAACTACTGAACTACTAAACACGACTTGAAATTACAGGGATCAATTTATTTTGGGTTGTTGCTGGGTTGTGAGCTGCGAAGCTGACGGTCCTAGGTTCAAATCCCGGCAAGGTCAAATATTTGTGATTAGCATGAATATGTTTTTATCACACTTGCTCAAAAAGGGCTTCATAACACGCAAGCATACAGAGCTACGGTAGCCTTTATAAAGCCCACGGGCGTAATGGTTTTTTTCTTAAATTGAATCTGTCACTCGTGTGTCAGATATAAAGCAAGGGTTTAACTCCGAAACGATGTTTGAAAAAGCTTATAAGTAAATCTAAACATAAAACTAAACAAATTATTTTAAGGTTAAAAAATAGTTATTTAGCTACTGTCTGTGTAAAATATTTTCAGCAGTCATTTTAAAAGGTGACTGCTTGCTGAAGGGCGTTTGCCACACGCGCCTCACGTCAACAAAATGGACGATTGACATTTTTTATTGCGATTACTGTCAATTTTGTTTCAAATGCATTTATTTCCTCGCAAATGTAATGAAAACCATGTGCGACACGGATGGTATTTTTTTATAAACTCGAGCCATCAAAGCCCTCCGTCTCCGGCGCCGGGCTTCTAATAGACTCTCGTAAAAAAACGACACCAACCTCGTAGCACAATGTACTATTCTGAATCTTGGGTGTTTTCTATATATTTAAGCATTATATTCGTCTTTTACCCAATACATAAGCCTTATTGAGCTTACAATGGGGCTCGTTCGATTTCCGTAAGATTGTCCCCTAATATGTATATTTATCCATTTATTCATTCATGGTTAAGTTACACTAGGGGCACAGATAAATAATAGTTACTAAGTAACTTATACTGCACGCGTCTAGGGCAGGGGCGTGTCTGCGCGGTGATTATTTGTCTCGCTTTCTTTAAGAAGGCCGGCGTGACGTCATTTGACACCGCGCTAGGGCTGTCTGGTCAGCAAAATGTAAACAATAACTTGTATTTCCCGTGGCTTTGGTCGCGTATAAGTATTTTATTTATTGGGGACTACTAGTCTAAAAAACTAAATAATAGTGTGCGCGCTATTTAGATATGTTAGTATTCTCATTAAGAAAGTAAGGTTAATTTTATTATCTATGATGAAGAAGGATATAAAAGTACTACATTCATTTACACACTTTTAATTATAAACACAAAATTTAAACTCGTAAATGTAAAACAATCAACATTAATATATTATTTACATAGAAGGACACCGCACACCTAGAATGGAAAAGTTCGAAAAAATTCTTGAAAAAAATCTATGAAGAATTCTGTCAATTAATTTTGCAATACTCACAAATTATTTTTGCTTCTTGACGTATTTGTTTGTAGCGTTGCTAAGCAATACAAACACTAATAAAAAAGTTAAAAACCAAAGCGTCCGGAAATACGTCATCAACATGCGCCTTGCTCGGAAATATTATCATGCTCACAACCGCTCGCAGCAACGTGTGCCAGCCCTGTGATTTGAGTCCCAGGGGACGCACTTACGTCAGCGCGGCGGGACGACGTCCGCGGGCTTCGTGCAGGTGGTAGCCTGCTAGGGGTGAGTGTGATTGTGAATCGCATAGCATCTTCTATAATGGTCCTTCGAACCGGATTTTATTAGTAGATATACAAGTGTAAGAGCAATTCCCCATGGCGAATTTTTGCACAGATCGGCACTAACGCGTGTTTCACGAACGCGCTACTGGTTTGCGGCACTAACTGTCATTGCCACCTGCATCGATACTGTATCGATGCAGGAAGTCGCCGTGTGTAATCGTAATCGCTTTTAAGGGGTTAATTTGGTGTGGTCTAAGTATATTTACCAAAGTGCATAACCGGGAATTTCATCCTCATTTGATGCAGCAACAGCCTGTTTTCATCTTTGGACGAGAAATACAGGACCCAGGCATTTTGGTAGCCATTACGTAGCTGGTTCCTTATGTCCTATAAAAAGAGTGGTTTACAAATTTCTTAGCAATTATACGGGACACTAAATATGGGGTTTAGAGACGAAGACACATATTGTTAAATATTACGAATCATTATTTTGATTGATTTTAGATGTTGAGTTTGTGTTATCCCGGTTGCATTCCGGACTATCTAGTCTCAAAATTGATGTAGGCATTCGTTTCTTTTGAAGGAACTGTCATCTGCCCCCTATCCATTGGGATTAGGCTTTGTGAGGCATAATGACTGCTGTCGTAGACAAAATATCCATTCAAAACATTTAGCCGTCTAAGAAGTGACCGCGGCCAACGTTGCTTAACCTCGCTTACAGTTACCGGCAAGCCGCTTTTACTAAATTATACATCATTATATTTAGTTAATTGTCACTCACCTTAAACTTATCTGGATCCACTGACTCGATTGTAGGCAATGCCTCAATAATTTCACTCAAAATCTCCTTTTCCTCTGTGCCAGTAATCTCCCTTACCGTTTTTCTATATCTGTACACTACGGTGGTGGAGTCATCCTTGGTTAACTGGGATCTAATGTTGTAGTCTTCGATTACCACTAGAGTGACCAGCCCATTCTGGGAACACCAAATTAAATTAGTTTGTGAATTTAATATTGGTAAATTCAGTCAATTGGTGTAAAGAACATCTTACAGTAGATAACATATTCATAGTTGATTGGTGAGTTGACATCTTTATTTAAATTGGAATGTTTGTATGAATGTTAGTTTATTTATTTAGTTCAAATCTTGCAAGTCAACTTCCTAAAATCCAATCAAGTTAACGTTTTGTAAACTTGTGTAAGCCAGATGACAATGCAATAATATCGCACCTTCGTGGTATATGGTACATCATCCAGTGATGGAAAGAAGATAAACCTGTCGTTAAGGCCATTTTTGACACAAACTTATTGTTTAGGTACTAAAACTTATGTTTGAATTTAAATGTCACATATTAACTTACCAGATGGTATGCTAGTCTTGTCAGGGCATCATGATCTATTCTGTTTCTTCCCAAAACATAGACCATGGGTTTGTCTACGCCCCGCAGGTATGTTAGAGTTGGTACATAGTGGGATTTCTCTATATGCTCTAAGACAAAATCTTCCAATGCTTCAAATGTATGAGCACCTCTATAGTAAATATAATTGCCGTTTTTGCCCTATAATACGAGAATAAAGTTAGTCAATTTTCTTTGAGTAAAGAGTGTTCGAAGAGATTAGTGACAAAATACTATAGGCATAGATTGTGCAATCCACGATGCCCGTAATCGTGGTTTGAATGATTTATGTGTAAAAAAACCATGCCTTGAAAATGGCAGATTTATCAGATGTCATAATGGGCTGCCATCGTGTTTGCAACCTTCCCAACAAGTAGTGGATGACTGTACAGAATAAGTAAATATGGTAATCAAAGCTTGTAGAAAAAAAAAACTTAAGCGGTCATCAAACTGCACTGCCGCCGCATCTCGCTGCGGCGTGTGGGGGGTCAGTTTGTAATGTTACTCGTACATGCCAGTACCTCAGTCAATACAAATGTATCTAAACTCCACATAGTACCTCACACTGTACAGGACCTCCGTCCAGCGAAATTTGTAAATTTCTCTCGAACTGTTACAATGAATCTCTACTCCCCGACCTTTGGTAGGACAATTTGTGTTGTTAAATAATAACCCCGTTACTTACTTGAGGATAAAATAAAAGAGAGGGATAGCTGCCAATTCTCATTGAGTTGTAGCAAAATGAATTGTGGTACTTGCAATTCACTGCACCCACTTTAACCTGCAAACATACATTTTTCAGTTATCGTACTTAAATGTCAATTGACCTGTGAGACTAATTAAGTTATTATATGCCACTAGGCTGCATTCATTAATTCATATGTTGTAGAAAACGAAGACTTACAATGCCTTTGTATATTTCTGCAAGCTTTTTCCAGTGATTGGCTAGATTTTGACATGGTGGACAAAATGGAGAATAGAAGTTGATAAAGTGGAACCCATCACTCAAATAATTATCTGAAACAAAATATTTTTTATTGGAATTTCTCTACAAGATTAGTTCTATCGACAACACAGCTAACTGACCATCGGTGCACCGTAAGTGCATTGTAATAATGTTCTATATAAACACGGGATGGTCAGTTAACAGTGTTGTCGTTTGTACATTAATGCATACATTTTATCATTTTTAACTGACTTCAAAAAAGGAGGAGGTTCTCAATTCGTCAGAATCTTTTCTTTTTAGGGTTCCGTAGCCAAAATGGCAAAACCGGAACACTAACTTATATTTTCGTCGTGTCCGTATGTCACAGGCATTTTAATCAAAAACTATATGGTGTATTGAAATAAAATTTGGATTATAAGTGTATTCTGTTAGCAGCTACATAGTTTCGTGATCCAAAAGCAAAAAAATAACACTGTAGGTCAACATCAGAATCAGAATATATTTATTCGTTAAACATAGGTACATTGTATAGGTCTTAAAAATAGAATTGCAAATCACTATGTTTTGACAGGTTGGCGTACGAACAGGTTTATGTTAACTAATATTATTCAATAGCATGCATAGAAATATAACAATAATAATGCATTCATTGTTTAAACAAGTAAACAAATTTTCAATAATTATATCCAACAAAATGCTCTTAGTCATAAGTCAGCGTCATTCAAAAATTGATGGACATTATAATAGCATTTTTTAATTAATAATAATTTCAGTGTTTCTTTAAACTTCGCAGTGTTTAATTCTTTAATAGAATTTGGAATTTTATTATATATTAAAGGTGCCCTTCCTAGTACACTTTTCCGAACTAGCGCTGTTTTACACACTTTATGTCGCATGTCACTTTGGTACTGAGATCTTACAGGGAGCTTTCGTGTGTCAGCAATTTTAGTGTACAAATTAGGATTGCATTTAACAAATGTGGCAGTTTCCAGAATATATAGACAAGGTAGCGTCAGAACCCTAAGTGATATAAAAAGTGGGCTGCAACTATCCATCATTTTCAGGCCACACATGGCTCTTACGCATCTTTTTTGTGCCTTGAAAACTGCATCTATATCTACTGAGTTGCCCCAGATAATAACTCCATATCGCAACACTGATTCCACAAGTCCATGATAGGCAATAAGTAATAATTTTCTATTTACTATTCTAGAGAGCTTGTGTAGAGCAAATGATGACTTATTTAACTTTTTGCAGATTTCATGTACATGGCACTTCCATGTAAGCTGGCTATCAATGTGTAAACATGCGGCACATCAATCGATGGGTCTTTAAAAACAAATATTAGGTCTACCATTTTTTTTATTAAGTAAATACTTACATTCGGAGATAGTCGCTCTGAAAGTCACTAAAATTGTGTGTCCCCTGCCCTTTAACTTTGGAACCGTGTAATAGAAATCATGAAAAAAATCATGGACATAGTGTACATGTACGATATAGGTTAGTGATTTCTAATTTGGGTTAGCTAGTAGTAGAAGCAGTAGTAGAAGGTACGGGACCCTTCATTGTGCGTGTGCGACAAGCACGGTTTTTTGACCGGTTTTTTTTAACTACTGAATTGAAGTTGGTTAAAAGTTTGTTTTAAAATTAAATTATTTTATTTAATATTTATTGCACAAAAAGAAAGCTTAACATACACAAAATAATAATAATACATCTATCTATCTTATTCAATAATTTTAATATAATAAGTATAACAAACAATACCGGACCAATAAGAGACACTGATTCTTACTTACTGACTGCATAAGTATAAGTAGGTAGTGTAATTTTTTTGCTTACTCAGTACTAGAAAAATCGTCTAGACTTTTGTAGTACTTACATAATATGTCATGTAAGTATTACTAAAAAATTTACTTCAAAAACAAAGTTTTAACCGACTTCAATTTACTACTCCGCCAAGTCACGAAAACATTTGCTCCTTTATTTTCCAATTTTCCACATGAACTGATTTCCGAGAGCAAATGCGATGATTTTAGAGGAAAAAACCCAACCGCTGTATGTGGGCCGATAATATTTGAGGAATTCCGTCGATTCCACAAGGATCACCTTTGGCACTTCATTAGTTGCTATTTCAACGGAATCATATCAAAATCTGTGACGTACTTTTATAGTTTTAAGTACATAATTGAGGAATTATATAAGCCATCTGTGGTCTTCATCATCAGTCCCACTCCACCAAGGGGGTTTGGGTAAAAATGTTGTCATTTTTTTTTAGATGAGCGGCCACTCGTAAAAGTGGTAGATTAGGTAACCTATCGCAATCACCAAAATTTATTGACCGAATATCGTTTGTCCGAAAACTTTTCGTATTTTTATGAGTTCTCCGAATATACAATTCATTACTTTTTCATTTACCACTTGATGTTATCCAAATGTTTCGGTTGTCCGAAAATCTTTTACCGCTACAGTCATTTGAGCTTTGGCTTGTTACAACTTTTGTTTCACAGCCAATTTTTTACTTATCCATCATTACTTTCCGCATTTCATACGTTTAGCCAAATGTTCATTTGGAGTGAAATTCAAAGTAGTTTTACAGAGACTCTCAGGCAGGTCGGTGTAGGTACGACGACGAGCGAAGCGAGGAGGAGTGTTAGGTTAACTGCGACCCTACCATCGCGCGAGCCGAGCGAGCGTAGCGAGCGGGCCGCGGCAGCTTTTTTACTACCTAATACTTACCTACATATGTAGTATATAAGTAAGTTTCAGGTCGGAAGACATAACTTGATAAACAAATGTTGTAATTATTTAGTATCGATTTATTTAAAGAACTAATATATGTGTGTATAGTGTATAATAATAGAATAGTATACACTTGTTTGAAAACATTATTTACCATAAACACAGCTTTGGGAAGATAACCTTAGTTTAATATCAAACTTTTTGCTAATGTTTTTAAATATTGAAAATGCATAGGTAACAACCATTTTCATAAACAAACATATGATTAGCAACATATGTGTGCTCCGTATAAACAATAATAAGTATGTCAAATATAATAAAGCCGATTTGATATAATACGAACAGATTATCAACCGAATCGTTACGACTTACGTCGGTATAATGTTATTGTGGGTAATGTGGGTATACCAATAATTGGGTATCATGGATTTGTCGAACAATTACAAAAGCTAAACCACAAAATGACCAGCCGTAAACGTCGCGAACTAAAAAGTCGGACAAACGAAAAAAAAGGCAAACGAAATTTGTCCAATAGTAAATGCCGAAATGAAAATAGGACAAAAAAGTTTAGTGATTCAGATAGGTAACCGGTAGATTATGATAGATCTACTCAAAACAAACATATTTTGTTATGAAATGTAATACACTAAAATGCATCGGAGCCGAGATATTAGCAATATATATTTTCACAGGTCATATTGTAGTTATAAACGAAACTTTAAACTTATATATCTCGGCTCCGACATTGTTTACCGCGTTTAATTTTATATATCTATGCATATAAAGAGGTCCTCAAAACGATTATTAAAAAAACATCCTTGGCCGCTGCAAAAAAAAACGATATTTTTTCTCATACAAGGGTACGCAATGCCCTTTATGATTTCCGGGTGTAAAAACATAAGTTATAATAGATAATACCAAAATCAATACACGCGTGCCTAATATAATTGAGGAGTTCCCTCAATGCCTCATGGATCCCATCATCCAACTGGATTTTAGAAAAAAATGGGACCTACCAGCACGGCTATCACGCGACGGCGCGCGAGCTCTCTCGATTTTTCTCGCACTATCCGTCTCTCTCTTATTATAACACTTAGAGCAAGAGGTATGGTGCGAGAAAAACCGAGAGTATGTCGCGACCTTCCCATGATAGACGTGCTGGAGGTATATACCTACTTACAAACAAAAAAAATGTACGAATCGGCTCATAAATGCCGCAATTCTGAGGTGACAAACACAAAAAAAAAACAGCCGAATTGAGAACCTCCTTTTTTTTAAGGATGTTAAAAATATTCGTTTCTGGCGCTTCGCCGGCCGCTGCCATAGTAGAAAGAGTGGAAAGTAGGTTATCTTCATACAAACGTACTGCGCGCAGCTTGTATGTGTGCGCCATAGTATCTGGATGCGTCGCCGCACGCACACTCAAAGAAAATCTCGACTGGCGCACTGAGAAACGGGTCGAGATTTTGTTTGAGTGTGCGTGCGGCAACGCATATATACTATGGCGCACACATACAAGCCGCGCGTTGTGCGTTTGTAGAAGATGCATATCTACTTAGATACTTTGCACTCTGTCTACTATGCCGCTGCCGCGGCACGCTCGTTTCGCTCGGCTCGCGCGCTGTAGGGTCGCAGTTCACCTAACACTCCTCCTAGCTTCGCTCGTCGTCGTACCTACACCGACCTGCCTTAGAGTAGAAAAGGTAGGTAATCCGATATCCAGAGGTAGAGGTGGGTAGGCTTACAGCATAGTTTTGGGAAGTAATATTTGGCGCAGACAATTTTGCCCAAACGGCAGTAGGTACATCGTGCACTGCACATGTCAAGTAGTGAGAAATATTTACACTTGAGTATATTGTGCATAGAACTCGGCATCGGCATCAAGCAGCGTCTATCATCCGTAGTGCAGTCTCGCATCCTAACGTTTTTCCGGCACGTATGTCGGCGAGGAGACGTCAGGTCACCAATGAGATGGACAGACCAGATAAAAGCTGCAGTAGATGCATCACTACACGCAAGCATAAGGAAGGCGACTGTCAGAGAGGAATGGCGGCGTGTTGTGAAGCTCGCTACCAGTACCAACACCTGAAATGATGACCACGACCACTCTGTCAAGAGTGAAACGACGAAGAAGAAGATATTGTGCATTTGACGTTGAACACTACTTATATGAATCATCATCATCATATCAGCCGAAAAACCTCCACTGATGGACATAGGCCTCCCCCAAAGAGTGCCAACGTGACTGGTCCTGCGCCGCCCGCATCCAGCGGACTCCCGCGACCTTTACCAGGTTATCAGGAGGTGGGTCATCAGGTCTTATATGAATGTGTAAATAAAAAACTGCATACTTACAGAACTCTTTCCCCGACACTGTATCTACGAATGGATCTTCATGGTATAAACCATTATAGAACATATTATTGTATTCCTTCTGGCTCCGAGAGTCATGCTGCCTTGAGTTAGGTTGGTGAACCCCAAAGGTGTCATACATGCGTCTCTTTTGCGGGTCTTTTAATGTTTCATATGCTTCCGTGATTTGAAGAAACTTCTCCTGATCTGATTCATCCTGATGGAGAAATAAAAATATATATTCATTCTTTACTATTTGAAAACATTGTACAAAGATTTTAGCTATGACGTCCACACTAGAGGCTAACCCTTTCTCGTGAGGTTAATTCAGCTGTTACCAATTGTACATTTCACGCTGTTTATAGAATTATATATTCTAACAATTAATATTATTCAAACTAGAAGGGCAATTTCACTCAAAAGTGCGAATTCTACTTTTTTTCTCAGAATTCAGTTTTTTTTTGGTTTTGCCTGTTAATCATGACAACTTGATCTTGATAAAGAAAAAAAAACCAGCCAAGTGCGTGTCGAGCCACGCGCAGTGTAGGTTTCCGTAGTTGCCTGTCTGTCTTAGTTACATTAACGTGCGGTGCGGTTGCATCGGCCGAATTTGTACGAAAATTGGCCTTTCCAAGTACACATTAAGTTGGTCGACTATTACTCCGTAACTACTTCTGTCTACTTGTTCGTGATAGTTTTCCTTTTAAATTCATTATATGTACTACTAAAACGATTTTTTTCACATCCCCAGTAGTAGCCATTTAGCTGGCATGGGGGGGACATGACTCGAATAAAAATTAAGGCTTAAACCCCAATATTTCGCAAACGAATTACTGATTTGAAAAATGGTTTTAGGAAACCCATTATATTTTTGAACGAGCTATCTAACAATACCCCACACCATGGGTTTAACGAGAAAAAAAAATACATCCCCGCTTTAGGCACTGGTCCCACCGCCGGCTAGTAAGCTAGAAAAGTTGGGCGAGTATATAACGGTTCATTGCGTGCTGACCAGGCACAGTGTGATCAATCGACCTTTACAGATCCGCAATATAATGCTACTCGCCCAACTTTTCTAGCTTACTAGCCGGCGGTGGGACCAGTGCCTTAGATGTAGGGGTAATTTTTTTTTATCAAGATTTTATTGTACTGTTTTGTCGGCGTGATTGATTTATATACCCATGCCGAATCACAGTTTTCTAGTAGTAATGGTTACTGAGATAAGTCATAGACGGACAGACAGATGGACATGGCGAAACTATAAGGGTTCCTTGTTGACTACGGAACCCTAAAAATGACCACAATTTTCGGCACATTTTTTAGGACTCCTCTTTCAATGTGACAGTCTATAGAGAATGTATGAAGAAAACGTCACATTGTGGAATAAAAAACTGGACACATTTTTTTTCTTTATTGGGATCTAGTTCTTGGATTCTGAGCAGGAAAAACCAAAAAAAACTAATTTCTGAGAAAATAGTAAAAGAATCATATTTGAGTCAAAACGCCTAGAAGGCACATAAGATTAAAACCTCATAGGTACCTACACTAATTTTACAAAACTATGGAAGAGACAATGGTTGAGTAAATGAATGAGTGAAAATTAGGGAATGCAATTACCGGTTATATTTTATAACCAGCTATGATTTTGGTGGAAAAATAACCTAATACCGGTTATAACCAGTAATGGTTATTAAATGTAAGGAAATTATCAACTAAACACCAGAAAATAATGGCTGTGTAATGATCGGTATAACAACTTTACATCTATTTTCACTGAATATAACAACATTTTATATAATTTCATTGGATATAATCACTAAGAGCCATAATAAACTTTTGATATAACAAGAAAATATATAATTTCATGTTGTATAATGTTCAATAAGTATAAAAGATATTAGATATAATGTTTACCTAATATAATGAATACATGCTATATGTATTAGGGGTATAATGTGTTGTAAGATATAAAAATATTAAAAAGTATAGAATTTAAAAAAAAACGCTGCCGCAGCACGCTCGCTTTGCTTGTTCGGCTTGTGCGCTGTAGGGTCGCAGATTTTAAATAAAAGCAAAAGTAGCATAGTTCAATTTTCACCTGCACCTAGAGTCAAAGACAAGCAAGAGTGCACTATTTATGCCTATCAATAACTTTCAACTAAAACTGTACATATTTGTCAAAATTACAGAAATAATGTAAAAAACTTTTTGATAATTTAAGTAAGAATAAATAATGGCTGATGTGGTGTTGGGATAGAATAGCACCACCCCTTTTTTCCCATGAGTGTTGTAAGAGGTGACTATGGGAATAGGGTATAAGTGTGTTGTCACCGTTGTGGGTGATGGGCTAGCAACCTATCACTGCAACATCACATCTCTTTATCACCTACAATTGCAAAAATCTATTTCATAAGCCCTGTCCACTCCTTTTGGGAACAGCCATAATTTTATGTATGAATGTAAAAACCGGTGATGTTGCATGAAGGATTCTGTACCATTATCTATAAAAACGGCAAAAAAATCATATTTGTTGGATGGGAGCCTTAGATATTTATTTCATTCTGTGTTTTAGTATTTGTTGTTATAGCGGCAACAGAAATCACCTGTGAAAATTTCAACTGTTTAGCTATCACGGTTCATGAGATACAGCCTGGTGACAGGTGGACGGACAGCGGAGTTTTAGTATTAGGGTCCCGTTTATACCCTTTGGGTACGGAACCCTAAAAAATAAAGTAATATTGTTGATAAATATTGTTAATTATAACTTCCTAAATTTATTTATTAATAATATCCAAGTAATAGCTAAAGTACCTAATTGTAAATTTACATGTTAGTAGCTACATCAAACATTTTCTTGTTATTACGAGTACTTACATTTACGTTTACACATTCACTAATAAAGCGTGAAGAATGTAATGCAGTGAAACATTTGAATTAGGACCATGAATAATCAGAATTACTTATAGCAGAAAATATTAATTTTTATATAAGACGGGAACTTACCTGATTTTTGTCAGGATGATATTTTACAGCTAACTTTTTATAAGCTTGCCGAATTTCCTGGGTAGAAGAGTGCTTCGCTATTCCAAGAATCTCGTAAAAGCTCACATCGCTTAGGTTAACATTTCCGAATAAAACACATGCTAAAAATATCACTTTAAACCTGAAATAGTCAATTACATTAAAGCGACATTCATTGTTTTAAAATATTTTAGTTCTAGTCTGAAAATATAAACTTACTTACATGGTCTCAAAAAACCCGGCAATCGGGTTAAAAGGCAATCTTTACGCTCCTCGAATGATGTGTATTATCTTAAGTTCCTGTATATGTTTTAGTTAACAAACAGATTAGTTTGACTAGCATAGATAAATAAATTGACACCAATTTTTAAGATAAAACATCTGTTTACTTTTCATGTAGGCGGCGTCGTGGTTGTGATGGTAATCGAATTTCTGTCTGAGTTCCGCATATTCCGCATAAACGTCGCTGCTGCTGTCAGAGGACACGCGGCATGTGGGTATCTAGCTTTAAATTAAAGGCGCATTCAAACGGTCATACGTGGCGGACCGCAGGGCTATAAGGCCAGGACAGGCAATAGTCTCTATCTCGTTCTATCTAGATATAGAGATAATGAAATAAAACTCGGAGGCAATTTACTTGCGTTCGGGACTCGGGAGGTTACATTCCGCTACGCAGGACCGTCTGGACGCGAGATAGGGAAATGAATGAAATCTAAGAGGAAGTTCACATTGCCCGAAACGATATCGGTGTATGCGCTACAAGTGAACAGGCTCTTATAATTTGCAGAACAGTCTGGTGCACCATTGTATGATCATGTAATCTCCCTCTCTGTCGCACTTGCAAGTTCGAGCGACAAAGACGGAGATACACGAACGAGGTTCGTTTTCGTTTCGCGGTAGCCCCTCTAGTGCGGGCGAGTCCAACGAACTTCTCGCAGGCTCACGCCAGTGATCCCGAGAACTTTTCTAAAGGACTACTCGTAAATATTTCAAGCTTGTACAAAGAACCAGCAAACCCGTCTAGTTACCTATTTGCTCCAATGGTGTTTTTACTGATTTAAATATATCAAACTATGAATAAGCCAAATGAGAATACGCATAATGCAACGACGAAACTACAGGCTTACTGGCTGGAAAAAAACAAAGTTTTTGTTTCTTTGACTGTACCACACCCACCACATTTCTGTTTCCCTACCTATAAAACTATGCCTACGCTACGCTAAGCTACGCTACGCTACGCTCTCTTTAATATGCCTGTTAAATGTGAAGAGCAATACAAATGTTTTTTTATGTGCAACAAGAAAAACGATAGGAGTAAGTATTTACTTCAAGACATTATCTATTAATTATGAATGCGTGTTTCAATTGAGGGCCTACCGCGAAACGAAAATGAACTTCGTTTGTAGATCTCCGTCTCTGTCGCACTTGCTAGTTCGAGCGACAGAGAAGGAGATACACGAACGAAGTTCGTTTCCGTTTCGCGGTAGCCCGTCAGGACATGCACTTAATAGTATCTAGATCGAGTGGTCAACGAGTCAGCCTCGCAAACACTAGAGGCAGAAGCCATTCCCACCGAATGAATCAGCATGAATCAGCAAATTTTGATCGATCATAGATTATTTTGAATGAATTCAAAAGGTAATTTTAAGAGTCCGCAGTAAGCTCGATTCTCCATACAAACGTATTAGTTACGCTCTCATTTTATAACTACGTGTTAGATTGTAACGAAACTTTGCATATACATTGACATGAGGTATATCTATGTCTGTAATTAGTTTATCTAGCTTCAGATACCATAGTTACGATTTTAAGTTTTTCATACAAAACTTGTTTTTGCTGTATTTCGTTTGTTTTATAAACTGGAACCATATAAACTAATTACAGACATAGATACCTCATTTCATTGTATATGCACAGTTTCATCACAATACAACACGTAGCTTTAAAATAAGAGCGTAACTACGTTAGCATAGGAAGGTGAAATTCGGCCGAGCTTACTGCGGACTCTTAAGAGAAACGAAATGAGGAACTTTCCAAAACGGAAACGGGTATAAACGACATGCCTTGCGATCTGACCTTTTCAGTCTTTTGGTAAGTATACCTAAGTATAATCTAAGGCCACTTTGGCATTTGGCGATTCGGTATTTGATACTTTTGGAATGATTGTATACGGGTATTTTGTACTTTACCGAGAGTCGGTATAACTACTGCCAGTATTACATTTGTGCACTGGTAGTATATTGCGCCGATACGGAGCGGCTCGCGTTCTGTACCGCTTTCATACCACCCCGCTTCCGTTTAATCGTGGTTATAAACAGTACACTCATAGAATGAAAAAATGTACGGGATAGTTGACGCATCTTAGCCAACCTAACAAAACACAGAACTTTTGCACCTTATTACAAGGCAATAAAGTAGTAGACCATAAGAGAATCCTAAAACAATGTATGAAGTTCCGCCTCTTAAAACGTAGTGGTAATTCTCTTTGGTTATAAAACTTGTGGCTCTGTGCCCACTGCCCACTCACCACTTCCAATGGTTTGTTATTCCGTGTTCCGTACGTTAGTTTCGAAAAACTCATTGGTACGAGCCGGGATTCGAACCACGGAATAACATGCGAATCTGTATTATATCTGTATTGCGATGTTAGAAACTGCTCAAATGATAGCACAATAAAAAATGTCTCTTGAGAAATTTCCTATCATCGGTACAGATCATTTTAGAATATATAGAAATAATCAAATTTTCAATTTCTCAGACACAATTTGCACCAGTAGTCAAGAGAATGTCAGTTCTATTTCTCTAACATTAAGTTCCATAATCTGTTTTCGTTATTCAGAACGTTAATAAATAAGAGAATAAATAAGTTCGAGAACGTTCCGAGGTTTGCTACTCAAATGCTGTGGGCAAGGTCGATAGTTGTTATCGATTAATAGTTTTCAACTTTCATCCCCCTTAGCACACTAGGTTTTATGTCCGACGTAAAGCATTCGTCCCTCTTGCACTCGCATATTTGCCAGAATGGGACGAATGTTTTATGTCCGACATAAAACTTAGCGTATTAGCCCCCCATGAATAGATAGACCTCGTTATCTTGTCGCAGACGTTGCTTTTCCATAGAGCGTGAATGTTTTCTTTATCGACCATCTCAATGTCGATAGTGTAGTACTTAGAATTATATGTCACTGATAATTAGTCAACTGAATGCTACCGCGAAACGAAAACGAACTTTGTTTGTGTATCTCCGTCTTTGTCGCTCGAACTACCAAGTGCGACGGAGAGGGAGATACACGAACGAAGTTCATTTTCTTTTCGCGGTAGGCCCTTTGATGAGGAGTCACTAGGTACTATCGGATATAATATAATATATGATAAAAAATAAGAAATAAGTCTCGGGTGTGAACATTCGAAATTCTGTGTTATTAAATTTATTCCAAGGGATATTGGAAGAAATCATACATTTTTTCACATCCATATTAAACTGTGCTTGATTTGCTTTTTCGCCTATTATCGTGTTATTAGAAATCTAGATGTTTTTGTATGGTCCCTTTTTGGAACTATTCGTAAATTGCACCATGTACAAAACAATTCTTTTTCAACGTTTATCAAACAGTTAAAATCGTAATTCTTTTTAAATCTTCCATTGTGACATAGTAATCCCATAAAAAATATTCCATGTAAAAAAGAGGCCGTCTCGAAACTCTTCCACCGTAAAAAGTTGTGAGATATTTCGTAGAGCCAAGTCTCAGGCATTCTTATTAATCTTTATTTGCTTGCTAAATATAATAATTTGTGGTCGAAAATGGCCTGAACTGCTTCGAGAAAAGGATGGTACGGCCGTGCCGCTGTTTTGCTCGACTTGGTGGGGGCACTACCGTGCCCCCAGATATGTACTAAGCAATTAATTAAACTCCACGTCAATATTAAATACCCTTCTGGCTGTATATTTTTTATATGTTAGATTCTAAGGTTTGTACATTACTTAGTTAGTTTTATAGTGCATGGTTTGCACGTTAGATTTAAGTTTGTATATTATGTCTGGGTCGAGCGGCTATATGCTGTCTCGCCTACGGCTCGCGCTCTCTCGCTTCGCCTTGTGCTGCCGCATGGCGGCTGGCTGAGGCGGGGCGGGGGGCGTGGCCTGTGCGCCGCAGGGCGCGTTATTGTTATCACCGCACATAAGGTGTGGTGTTGATTGCGCGCCCTGCGGTGTTATTTGTTTATTAGATTTTAAGGTATTATAGTTATAGGTAAGGGGCCCAACTTGGAAAGATAGGTAGGAAAAATAAAGTAAATATTAAACAAACACAAACTGCAAGGGATTGCGGCTGCCAATGTGACATGCAGTTGCAAATAGAGATAAATCATTTATCGACGGTGAGATTGCCCAATCGGTTATGTGAATAATTTATGTCAAAGAAAATAGTGCTCTAGTAATTACACATATGGTATATCTCTTAATTCGAACCGTGCACATAACGGATTTGGCAATCTCACCGACGTTATCTAAGGTTATCGTTTCACGTAAGACCAATGAGGTTATCTACTATTTTAAATCAAGAAGTTTTCATTGAGATCGAGCAAAGACTTTAAAGGCGAAAATTCATTCGCATTGTTGCATTGTCGTGTATCGATATCGAGACGGTCGATAAAAAAACATTCACGTTCTACGGAAAAGCAATGTCAGTGCGACAAGATAACGGGGTCTAGAATATGTAAATAATATAAAATAAAATAATTATTACAGTCTTTCCAACGACAACTACTAAGGAAAAATGTTTAATTGCAACAACATCCTACTAATATTATAAATGCGAAAGTTTAGATGTTTGGATGTTTGTTACTTAATCACGCATTAAACGGCTGAACCGATTTGAATGAAATTTTGCACGAAGATAGTTTATAGCCTGGATTAAAATATAGGATAGTTTTTATCCCGGGTCCACGCGAACGAAGTCGCGGGCGGAAGCTAGTTAATAATAATAGTAAGTAAATTATTGCAGAGGCCGGGAAATAGCAACTCGTGGATAATTTCAATTCGTAAAATGTACACGGGATGACTCATAAATCTTATAATGCCCATTCCTGTCGAAATAATAATTTTAAAACGGATTAACATAAAAAATCTATTACCATGATTGATTGAAATTAATGATTATGTATTATTTTTTTGCAATGACCTTGTCTTAGATTAAGATTGTAACTAAATGGTTAAAAAATAATATAGTAATGTAATTTCATAAACTTTGTCGGTTCTACCATTAGTAGTAACGAGGAACTTTACGGAGGTACTATTTTTGCTACAGTACGGCAAAAATTTCCGAGCATAAGTATAGGAGATACAAATATTAACTATAAATGGTATTAAAAGTACAAAACTAAGAAGAGATCGGTTATATAGAATACGTGCAATTTATTAGAGCCTATCTGCCTTTGTCTTATTCTATTTAATTGTCTCCATCTACTGGCCATCAGTGTGTCAAAAAAGTAAACAATAATACCGGGACGTCCACGTTAAGTCGACACTTTTATATTCATCGACATTTTATCGGCGTGAATTATTTATGTCGACGGGGCGTTTGGTAAGTTTGAGAGAGACTAGAAACTGACTTAATGACATTTTGTATAGGATGGAGCAGATTACGAATATATGAAGTAAATATCGATGTCTATAATTTGTAAAAAAATATATCTTACGCTGCACTAAATCTCGAGCGAGCGAGAGAGCGTGATACATCGTGCGAGCAAGAAAGCGGAGACAATGACGTGTGAAGATAACATAGTTCTATCCCTTTCTTACTCGTTGTTAATTTGTTAAGTACAAAAGTAAGAAGAGATCGGTTATATAGAATACGTGCAATTTATTAGAGCCTATCTGCCTTTTTCTTTAATTTTCGCCGAACCACCACGTCTCGTCTCTTGCAATTCTTGCAACACATATGGTAACGGACGTAAGAAATATTTACTTTACACTCTAAATTAGACCGTAAATACTACTATTTAGAGTACCTTATGCACATATTATATTGTCAATTTGGGGTAATATGATATAAATTATGATGCATTATTTGACATAGAGGTGACATCACAAAACATTTTTTATTTTATATGTTCCTTTTTTTGACATAGATACCTAATATTATAAACTGTATTTTAATAAAAAAATATATTTGCCTGCATTTGACATACTAAAGTAGCTATCTTGGTTTGGGGATGTATTTCATCTCTAACTAAATCATTGTACGTCGTAAGACATATTACAGAGAACTATGTAATTTATTTGTAACATCTGTATAAAACTACCTGTAATACACAATAAATGAATTCTGAATTATAAAATTTGCTACCGTTAACAACTTATTGCCACCGTACGTTTTATCAAATCGAAAGCGTATTGCAATTGTGTGTTCGTGTATTTATTGAAGTGTGGTTATGTGCGTGCGGCGATAGTGGTTCTCTCTCTCTATGAAAATGGATAAAAGAGTACTATGAATATATTATAGAGATAGAGACGTCAGTCAAGGAAATGAATGCCGAGCGCCATTTAGATTTTCGTCTCGTCTAGTATTTCGTCTATTGACGTTTGGCGTGGCAACAACAAAATGCCGCTGCCGGTTTGACAAACGCTCGCTGTGGAACGTAAAGTAATGAATACTTTATCATGTAGATATAAGGTTTCAATTTATTTGCTTATCATTATAAGGGTAACCCTTATGATAGGCTTACCATTAAATCCATTTTAAATACATACATTCACGCCTTTATTCCCAAAAGGGGTAGGCAGAGGACGTGAAACGTATGTTCCAGCGCCACTTTTAGCATAAATGTGGGTATAAAAGATCGACAAAATGTGATATTACAGCGATAGGTTGCTAGCGCATCGCCCACAACACACTTCAACCCTGGTCCCTTAGTCGACTTTTACGCACCCACGGGAAGAAAGGGGGTGGTGAAATTCTAACCCGACACCAAACGGGTCCATTTTACAATAAACTGGTAAGCGGATGATTTGGGTTTTGAAAGGGTATTGGGATATCAACCTATAGTTGAGGCCCCTATGCTTCCTCCCAAGCCATTCCTTGAATTATTTAATCGTATGGCATACATTATTTCGCCTTTTTAAAAGTTTGTCACTCTTTAGTACCACCCAGGGGACACGTGCAGGGTTGTGGTAGGTAGCTCCTGCGGACGCGAGTAACAGTTGTCCCCCCTTTGTCAAGTGAGTGGGCAATTCGACTGTTAGTTCTTAAGCCGCCCGAAGGCCCCTAACTCGGTTTAACGACACTACTGTCATAGACAGCAGCCGGGATCAACTGCTTAGCGTGCCTTCCAAAGCACGGAAGCGCTCTTTTATAGTAACCACTCAAACAGGCGGTCACCCATTCAAAGACTGACCGCTGCCATCTTTGCTTAACTCGATCGATCACGGAGACATTGCTGAGCTATTTAGGCGACAGTTTGCTGTCAAACCTCTGCCTGTGTCTCGAACAAGTGTGTTGGCGGGTGATACTGGGACTGGCGAGGCCGGGCGAAGCGTCTATTTTACCGCAAGAGAGGTGGAAACCGTTATACGGAAAATGCAAAGAGGGAAATCGCCTGGTCACGACGGTCTCAGTATCGAACACTTTAGGAATGCCGGTGTCTATTTGCCTAGGGTACTTGCATTATTCTTTAATCTCTGCCTGTGCCACTCATACCTACCCGAAGCGCTGATGAAGACAATCGTTGTTCCTATTGTGAAAAATAGAACAGGTGACCTTTCTGATAAGAGTAACTGTCGGCCCATCTCGCTGGCGACAACCACTGCCAAGATACTCGACAGTATGTTGAACACCCTCATGGAAAAGCACCTGAAGTTACAAGACGCCCAGTTCGGTTTTCGGGCTGGCCTGTCATGTGAGAGTGCCATACTATCTCTCAAACATACTGTTGGGTACTATACTGCAAGAAAGACACCTGTGTATGCCTGTTTCCTTGATTTATCTAAGGCCTTTGACCGTGTCAATTATAATTTTCTCTGGCGGAAGTTGAGTGAAACGGGCATGCCGGGGGAATGCGTTAAAATCTTGGAGTACTGGTATTCAAACCAAATCAACCAAGTGAGATGGGCAGATACACTGTCGTCTGAATATAAGCTCGAGTGTGGTGTTAGGCAGGGTGGTATTACGTCTCCCAGATTGTTCAATCTGTATGTTGATGGACTGATAGCCGGTCTCAGCAGCATGCATGCTGGATGTTACATAGACGGTGTTAGTGTCAATAACATCAGCTATGCTGACGATATGGTGCTGCTGGCACCGGCGGTCAGTGCTCTTACACAGCTGATTGGGGTCTGTGAGGCGTATGCAAACTCTCACGGCCTTGAGTACAATAGTAAAAGAGTGAGGTGATGGTCTTTAAGGCGGGAAAAATTAAACCCTTCCATATACCCCCTATAGTGCTCAATGGTACACCACTAGGCACTGTAGATAGTTTTAAATATCTTGGTCATATTATTACCAGTGATCTAAATGATGACCAGGATATAGATAGAGAGCGAATGGCGTTGGCGGTTCGCGGAAATATGCTGGCCCGCAGGTTTGCTCGATGTACACCTGAAGTTAAAATAACCCTGTTCAAGGCGTACTGTCAGAGTTTCTATTCGAGCAGCCTGTGGGTTCGGTATACAAAGCGAGCCTACAACTCCCTAAGAGTACTATACAACAATATATTTAGAGTTCTGTTGCGCCTGCCGAGCAGATGTAGTGCCTCGGGCATGTTCTGTGAGGCTCGCATAGACGGGTTTCCAGCGCTGATGAGAAGGAAAATAACGTCTCTGCTCGGCCGAATAAGGAATAGTTCCAACAGAATTCTAAATGTTATTGCTGATAAGTATGACTGTCCTATATTCATGTACTGGATGGGGCAGATCACCAGTGTAGCACGCTCAGTAGATTAGTTTTAATTGTTAAGTTTTAGCATTAGGTACTAACGTAGTCATAAGTCTGTATCTAACCAAATATGGAACATAGTTCTGAAATAAATGATTTATTATTATATTATTATTATTAACTTATCGTTTCCGACTCGCAGGCGCTGCTAGGCTAGATGAGCGCTTCAGGCCATTCCTTGATAAACGGTAGGAGCGCCTCTATTATCTAGGTCCCATACGAGGACTCGTTTAAGTGGCTGACAATACCTAATTTTGTTGAAATTGATGTTTTTGAGCAATTTTTTAAGAAAACACATTTCACATATATTCCACACTTTTGTTATTTCTATATTTATGTACTATTTATCTTCAAAAACCGGGCCGCCCAGTGAGTGACACTCGCTCTCGTTTACTCCGATACAAATAGACAGTGTGCGCGCTATCCCAAATCATTAAGGGCATTTTGGTGTTCCCTTTTCCAGCGCTCTTTCAGCCTGGGGACCGGCTGAAAGAGCGCTGGACCCGCTTTGATTCCTCGGGGGATGCACCCGTCCTTCGCGCATTGTAGTCTAGCCTCCGCTCGCAATTTATATTGCTTGTCCAGCATTTCCGCATCTATCCATAAACAAGGCCGGGCTTTACCGTTGTTAACATAGGTAATAATATAACACTATTAGAAGACATTACTTACATCTAAAAAAGTATTACATATTGTAATAAATAAAGTATATATTATGCTATATATATAGGTACAGTTTGTAGGTAGTCAATATTGGAGAAAATGATTCAGCTCCCACTTGAGCACTGACAAACACTCCATAAAACACTCCAAATCTGTTCAATGCTAAATACCGGTACAATTACACCAGTAGACCACTCTTTATTTGAACAAACCGTTATCAAAGGATTGTATCGAGTAATTCAGTTCATGATTTATTGTTCAAAATGGTGCACTGGTCATTTGTATCCTTGCTTGTTGTTGGTGTTTTAAAAGTGACTACGTCCGAAGGTCTTTATGATAATGATTTATATGATAGTGTATTGGACAATGTGACTTGCCAACGGCATTTAGAGGAAATGGATCTTTTCCAGTGTAAGTGTCCTAGGTAGTTACTTTAAAAAAAGGTAACTGTAGGTGGTTTGCGGTGATGGATCTTTAATTTGAAGTAGGTGGTACTGCTAATAAACGAAGATTTATCTACTTGACTATAGGTACTTGAAGTGTTTGCATTATTTACTAATAACAATGTGACATTCCAGTCTTTGATGCCAGTGGCAGGATACCTCAGAGTATCACGCTCGGTGGTCAAGGCAGTCTTGGTAACTACCACCAGTGCCTCTCGATTGTGCAGCAACTACCAAACGATACAATTTGGGGGAAATATTGCATGATTGGAGTACCCTTGATGCAGAGTGGATTCAACCCTCCGGTGTTGGTACCAAGTCCGGAACTGAACGGAACACTTTTCGAGCTGATTAACATGAGTGAAAACGACACTGACGCAATTAGGAATGGATGGTTGTTTAAAAATGCTCTGAGGATCATGACGGGTAATGGAAACACGAGGTAGGTATGATATTATGTGATAATGATAAGTATAGCATAACGTGTTTGTGGGACGGAGTGATATAACAGTGTGGGTCTTTTTGCGAGTTCTAGTTATTGCTAGTTAATACCTCTAACATTTGACAAGTTAATTGACAATCTACGCAAAATGAATGCTTTATGCCTTTACTTTATAATATGTCTCCATCATTGCCTTTCACCACATCATCAAATTGTCACACGCTACCTCGAACTAATCTGCGTATAGTAGGTATGTATTATACTAGCGCAGCGGTGGCGGAGTGCAGTGGGCTGAAATTCCATCTACGTACACTGGGTTGGATTTTCTCGGTCGGCTATGGTAGTATGCGCGTTTCAATTTTTCTTTGTGCTTTGTTATGAGTATCAGTTGTACAAGGTTAAGTACCTATACTTTATTTAAAGATATAATAATAATAATAATAACCATCGCCCACCAGATTTCTGGTGCAATCAGTCAACGTAAGGCAGCTTGTGGCGGGCTGTTAGGGCGTAGCGACCCTACGTACCTGAGTACTCCTGGGGGTGTCCTGTGGTCAGGTTGAGCCGACCGGGTGGATGGTTGGACAGGCCCCCTGTCTCTGGCTTGCCTTTACTGGCCGTTCAGAGTGGAGTCGCAAGAGCTGTTGCTCGAGGGTTGATGTGGACACCTAAGTGGCGAGTTGGCTATATGTTTAAAGTCCAGTGCCACCTCTCTTCCCCCCAGCTTTCTGACCGGTGTTGCCCTTAGGCCATTTTTTAATGTCGCTATCAATAGGGGCCCATCTAGCAGTTGGCGAGTCACCGTCTGCCAGAGATAAAAAGTGAGACAGTTTTATTAGGCAGGCGTCCGATTTTTCACCCAATAGCCCAGCCACTAGTCCATCATTTTCACCCAATAACCCGTTTCATTTAGAATCCATCAACCATCAATAGGCCCTATACTCCTCAGCGGGTGCTGTCCCTGTGTGCGTCCCATGACACGGGCAGGGACAGCATCCGCTCGGTGTACTCCTTGCATTTTATTAAATTGTCAAAAGGGCCTCTACGTGTTGGCTCAGTTGGTACTTTGTAGGTACCTAGCTCCACGCACGCCTCCCAAAGGTCCGGGACGTCATTGTCCCGTGAGCGGGAAAGACATACATAACAATAATAACGTTTTGGCCCCTGCTCAAAATGGATGTAGGGTTGGGTCTCGTGATGCTAAAGAGCTCCTCCTCATAGACATGACCATTTGCCAACGAGTCCGGCGGAGAAAGGGGCCTTCTCGGCCGCCTGGATTGACTACAAGAAGGCCTATGATTCGGTGCCTCAATCATGGCTGAGGAGGATCTTAGAGTTGTATAAAGTTGATGCAGTTCTAGGATCCTTCTTAGGCGCTTGCATGGGGCAGTGGACCACAGTCCTTCGTCAACTGGGGGGAGGAGATTGCCCTTCTGGTCCGCATGACTCTACAAGGATTGAGCGTGGGATCTTCCAGGGCGACAGTCTGAGTCCTTTGTGGCCTAGCGCTGAATCCGCTTAGCACCCTGCTGAAGGATTCAGGACTAGGTTGCCGGCTTCGGAGAGAGGGTGAGGTCATTTCTCATCTGCTCTATATGGATGACCTTAAGCTATTTGCACCGAATGGACATGACCTGTTGGAACTACTGAAAACAACAGAAGTCTTCAGTAGCGCCATCAAAATGGAATTTGGTGTCGATAAGTGTGCGGTCATGCATGTACAGCGGGGGAAAGTTGTAAATTCAACAAATTTGCAACTTTCTGAGACAATGTCTCTAAAATCTATCTCCGAAGCAGAAACCTATCTTGGTATGTCACAGTCATTGGGTATTGAGGGTGAGGGCGTAAAGCGGGCGGTGAAGGAGCGCTTCTTTTGTCGCCTGACCAAAGTACTTAATAGTCTTTTGTCGGGCGGCAACAAGGTGCGCGCCTTCAACGCCTGGGTGATGCCCTTGCTTACTTACTCCCTTGGCGTACTAAGGTGGACTCAGACTGAGCTGGAGGCCCTGGACCGAAGAGTCCGAGTACTGCTTACTGCGCATCGCATGCTACACCCACGCTCGTCTGTTATGAGACTGTACATCTCGAGGAAGTGTGGAGGTCGCGGCTTTTTAAATGCCAAAGACCTCCACAACCGCGAGGTGTGCAGTCTCAGGGATTATTTCCTAAACAACGAATGTGGGATTCATCGCGACGTAGTAGCAGTAGACGGAAACTTCACCCCGCTCTCCTTGGCAAACGAGAACTGACGCAGACTTAAAGTAATGAGCGCCGAGGACCGCAGGGCCGTATGGAGGAGCAAGGAGCTACACGGGCGGTTCTACAAGGCCCTCACAGGACCCGATGTAGATCTGCTCGCGTCGGTGAACTGGTTACGTTTCGGGGACACCGAAGGTTTTGCCTGTGCAATTGCGGACGAAGTTATCGTGACGAACAATTACCGGAGGTATATCCTGAAGGACGGTACGGTCGACATTTGTGGGGCATGCCACCGTCCCTGGGAGTCTCTCAGGCATATTATATCCGGTTGTGGTCATCTTGCTAACGGCGAGTACTTGCACAGACATAACCTTGTAGCCAGAATTATTCACCAGCAACTTGCTCTGCTATACGGTCTTGTGGTCTCCGAAGTGCCTTACTATAAGTAGACACCTGAGCCAGTTCTCGAAAATGGTCGTGCCACGCTCTATTGGGATCGATCTGTCATCACGGACAGGATTATTCTTGCCAATAGGCCTGATATCGTGCTGACAGATCGATCGAAACGCCAGGCAGTGCTCGTCGACATCACCATCCCCCATGACGAGAACCTCGTGAAGGCCGAGAAGGACAAAGCCAGCAAGTCCCTAGACCTGGCTCACGAGGTAACCGCTATGTGGGATGTTGGTTCGACGATCATCGTCCCGAAAGTCGTTTCGGCGAACGGTTTAATAGCGAAGAGTCTTGACCATCACCTCAAGAGACTCTCGCTAGATGGCTGGATCAGATACAGAAGGCGGTACCCTGGATACTGCGCGGATAGTCAGGAGGTTCCTGTCTCTGTCGCCCTGACCGCCGGTAGCTTAGGCCCCGCCTCGCTGCAGGCTGCACCCTAGGTTAGGTTTTTATAATGATTTTATGTTTTGTATGTATAGTTTTATATTTTACTTTTTATAAAATTATTGTACAACTTAAGATGAAATATGAATAAAGAGATATTTGCAATAAGGGGTGAGTGCAATAAAGAGTATTTATTATTAAATACTCTTTATTGCACCACAAAAGGAGAGAAACATCTTACAAAAAAAATATAGCTTAATAAATAATGGTAATAACAGGCGGTCTTATCGCTTTAAAGCGATCTCTTCCAGACAACCTACCTTAGCTTAAGTCTATTACACTTTATATTTTCTTCAGAGCTATGCCAGACACTCAAGGCGGCGTAGGAACAAATGCGGCGGTCTGTTTACCAAGAAGTTGCACCACACATCAAGTATTTGGACAGTATACCGATATGCTGAACGTGACGTACAAAGACCTGTACTGCCGATTGCCCGATGATAAGATTTTTTCTACTGCGGATTACGTCGCAGTGTAAGAAATTATACGGTATTGTTCTTTTTCTTTGACCATAAATAAATGATGCTTACCTACGTGTTATATATTTGATTTCAGAGTTACAATAGTAATATTGGGGACGTTAACTGCGCTAGGTACAACTTACGACTTGTACAACACGTTCGTACTTGAAAAAGGTAATTTTTATTTATCTTGCTGAAGTGGGTATAGGCAGCGAAAAGAAAATAAGTAAGTTACTGTCAAAGAAATGATTTTTGAGACAAGCTTTATTGTCACCTGTTATTTTTTGTACAGTCAGCAACTATGTTACTCATTGAGAGGCAGGGGTCTAAGCGCCATACGACATTAATGGTACAGAGACCCTCTTTACAGAAACTGCTACAGCAGGCTTATTATTCTAAAGTTATAGACAGTTGTAGACAAGTTATAGAGTTATAGACAGATTGGTAATAGAGTTGATTCCCGCTCTCGCTAGTCTTCTCGCGACCAAGAATGTTTTAACACGCCCGAAACGTTTGCGTTGACGTAAAATAATATAGGTACCTATACATATATTAACCCAACCGAGCTATTAGACTTAGAGCTATGGTAGTCTATAGTGGTTCAGGCATGCGGCTGTCAAGCGGCGGTCGCGAGTTCGAATCCCGGCTCGTACCAATGAGTTTTTCGGAACTTATGTACGGAATATTTACCGTTAGCTTTTCGGTGAAGGAAAAACATCGTGAGGAAACCGGTCTAATCCCAATAAGGTCTAGTTTTCCCTCTGGGACCCCGGGCTCCTTTTGGGGCACAACCGGGAATAACGCTAGGAGGATGATGACATAACATATATTAACCGACTGGTAATTGCTAAGAGTAAGATTCTAGCTTTAAGAGAATTATATGATTTTATGTTTACAGCAGCTGAAAGAAGCAAGCTTCTGACTTGCTTCTCAATATTCACGAATACGCGTCGCTTGCTGACCTTCTCTAACACTCCTGGATCAATCGACTGCTTGGATGGCCTGCGGTCCCTCTCGATTCTGTGGGTTGTGATCGGACACTCGTTTTCAAATATAATGTTAGGCACTACGGTCAACTTATTGACTGCTTTCTTGGTTAGTATCAATTTCGTAATTTATAAAGGCTAACTTATCTATAACTTTCCTATAGTGCGTCAAAACCTCGACCACTACGAAGTTTTTACTTGTACTTATTCCATAAATACAATTAAATCTTAATTTAATTCGGGATTGAAAGTTGATGTACCGCGCCATCTAGTGCCTAGTAGCTGTACTACGATTTATAACATAACCAAATCACGAGGTTTTAGGGGACCCTATTACTAAGACTCCGTTGTCCGTCCGTCTGTCACCAGGCTGTATCTCATGTCATGATAGTTAGACAGTTTAAATTTTCACAGATGATGTATTTCTGTTGCAGCTATTACAACAAATACTAAAAAACAGAATAAAATTAATATTGAAGGGAGCTCCAATACGTGTTTTTTTTGCCGTTTTTATAGATAATGGTACGGAACCCTTCGTGCGCGAGTCCGACTCGCACTTGGCCGGTTTTTATTTTTTACTCGTGTAAGTACAGCACGTCTAGCATGGGACGGCCGCGACATACTCTCGATTTTTATCGCACTATACCTCTCGTTCTAAGTGTTCTAATAAAAGAGAGACGGATAGTGCGAGAAAAATCGAGAGCTCGCGCGCCGTCGCGTCCTAGCCGTGCTGAATAATGAAAATGATAACCCATTTTTTGTGGGTTTGAATCACGTCGGGAGTGCAACACGAACTATATATATATATATATATATATATATATATATATATATATCGAGGGATATTAGGGAGGCTGAGCAGGCGTGTGTGAAGGCGGATCCGATATTACGGACCGTGTGTGCGTGTACTTGCAGGTATTCGCGAAATAAAAGTCACACAATATAACTCAATCACTATACTATTTAATTAATAGTACATTACTGCAGAGGCCGTGAAATAAGGAATTGCTGGACGAGATTGGGGTAGACGGCCGAGTCGTAGACGAGGCCGGATACAACGAGTCCAGCAATCCCTGTTCCGGCCGAGGATTGTATAGTGCTTTTCTCAAACTATGTGAGGAAATATTTAAATAAAAATAATTACAATCGGAAGGAAAATCAGAAAACAATTGTGTAATTTGACGCCTTTTTTATTTTTTAAACATGCCATTTGAAGAAGCCGTTCGAGCACCATGTTTAACCGCACATAAGTGTCGTAAACTAACCTACCATAGATTTTGTTTTTTTTTATGTTGCAAGTATGCGTACAGAGCCTAGTGGTGGATGGCAGTATGTAATTTTTCCTTTGTCACTTTAATACTAGTAAACAAATTTAAAAAGTTAGAGTAGTGGACAATTATGGTTTTACTTAGGGTTTTCATACATTACTTCTTGGCGTAAGGCCAAGAAGAAATCTAGGGAGCCTTGAACAAGAAACTTCATGTCTTCATTTCGTCATATTAACGCATACATTTCCGAGCATGTTTGAGAAAATAAATATAATAGGATTGCAATAATAAATCTCGATTAAAGAACCAATGGGTTTGCAAGCGACCATCACGGTCGCGGCGCTGTCAACGGCCCCTCGCCACCATGACACCTACAAATCCATTCGGGGTTACCCGCTCTTAAAATAAATCAACTTGATGTCAACAATTTTACCAACTACCCGCTTAAAGAAATAATAAACTTCTCTCAACATTATTCACGATTACTCGATTAATTGAATTCCAATACAAATCATCGAAATAATAAATCGCGCGCAGTTATATATACAGTATGTTCCAGCTAAAAGTGCACAAATGAATTAGGAGTGAAATATAACTTTCCGATAAGTCCTTACATACTTAACTGTTTTTTCCCAGTTGGAATTGAAGTATATACCTTTTTGGCTTTGGTTTAAATATATTTTGACTATCATTGTGTCTCATCGAATATTTCAGTGGGTCTCCAGCTCAAAGTCAATATGGCTAGTGTCTGCAGTGCTATCAGTAGATACCTTTTTCATGATGAGCGGTCTCTTAGTCGTCTACACAACTGTGAAAAAAATGACACCGAGTAAGTTATTTTATTAAATGAATACTAACAATAAAACTGAATGAATTTTAATAACTTTTTTAAAGCAAAATGTTTACTATTGAATACAGTTTAAAAGTTAGTTTTATAGCAAAAATTGTCGTTAGTAGATGTCACACCAGCCTAAGAATTTTTTTAAATGTTTAATTCCAGTGTCTCTAGTGAAGAACCTCCACCTGTTTTACCTACACCGTCTGCTGCGGATGTTCCCGCTGCTGGCGGCTGTAGTGTTGTTTCAGGCTACGTTAATACACCACAGCTCGGACGGGCCCGGGTGGCCGGCGCTGGCCACCAGCGTGAACAGCTGCCGCAAATGGTGGTGGTCTACGCTGGTGCACGTACAGAATTACGTCAACCTCACTGAGATTGTGAGTGTCATTTGTTTATCTAATCCAAATTGTTCGAGTGTGTCCAGGCGTAAAGTAATAGCTCTGCCACAACTGGTATTGGTCATTGGCTGAATTGTTATCGTGTTGGATCACATGGATAGTCGGGAGAAATTGGTAAGTATATACATTGTTGTCATGCTAGAAGTTGAGGGTAACAGCGGGTAAGAATCATGGTCGTGACTGTCGAAATTCTTCCTGCTCGATGGTAGGTTAACTTCTTTTAATCCGATGTAAAGACGATCTCCTCTGTGCTTTCACTCATCTAATGATGAGGTTGATTATTTAGAGTGTTATAGGATTTTACAACTGACCGACAATCTAAAACGATTTCCAGTGCCTGGGACACTCGTGGTATTTATCTGTGGACACCCAGCTACATATCATATCGCCGTTGGTGTTGTTCTGGGTGCTTCGCGGTCGCCGCACCGCCTGGCTGGGCCTGGCTGGCGGCCTTCTGGCCTCCATCATTGTCACTACCACTTACTGCTATGTTAAGAACTTCCCAGGCGTAACGTTCTTGAGGTTAGTAACGTGTTTTATTTTCCATTTTTTTTGTGATTATCTTACGGAGCACTCGCATAACAAATTAACCCAAGCAGTTCCAAATAAAACATGGGTATTAGACAATGTAATGATACAAAACATACGATATTTTTTTCTTATATTCGTGCTCACCAAGTCATCATAGGTCACAAGGTTATCTGCGTTCTGCGGTCTGCGGTCAGGTCTCCCATACTAAATTGTAGGGAAGACCTGACCGCAGACCGCAGAACACGTCCAGGTGTGGCAAATCCCTTAATCAAAAAGGTCTGTACTGACAAGTGGGACCGCCAGCTTCAGAGGAAGCAGGGTCACTACAAGTTCGTCGTCCACATTTTCTTGACACAGTCATAAAATACTTATCGAGAGGTTTTATAGATTAGGTTCCCTCTGGTCATCATCACACTAGGTACAAATCTTACTTAGTGGGGACCACCAGTTTCGTTGCTAATATAAAGATAAAGATAAATAATATACATATAAGGATAAAGGCTGTGCCTATGTTTTTTTAGCTTGACCAAGGACATACCTACAATAATGAAATACTTCAAATACTACTACGTAAACACGTTAACAAGATCGCCCCCCTTTTTTGTGGGCATGGTGTTTGGTTATTTGCTACACATATGGCGAGAGAATCCAAAGAGGATTCCAAAGGTAATAACATTAAACAATTCCTCATGATACCCTATTTTTTATCAGAATTAATTAAAGATATTGTATTCAACTAAGCGGTCAGACCAAATAACAAAAAAACATACCAATCAACAAAATGCTTTTTCACAGATATGCAATCTTATAGTTTGTCTACTTGGCTGGAAATCATTATTTCCCGATCTCTGCAGTAATCTAACTATTGTTTTATCATACTCATTCATTCAATGTAAGTACTCGTATACTAACGAGTAAAACTTTAGACTGGTATTTTCCAGTGGTTTGTAGCAGCTGGTTGGCTGGGTGCAGCGGTGCTTGGATCTGGAATGATATACTGCAATAACACAGCTAATGAAATAAACCCTTTCTGGTCAAATTTCCTCAACTCGTCCATGAGGGGACTCTGGGCACTGGCAGTAGGCTGGGTCGTGTTCGCGTGTGCGCAAGGATACGGTGGTAATATAATTTATATGTATTTCATAAGTAACAGGGAAGCTAGTATGATAGGTTTAATGGTCAAGTTTCACGTGACATTTTGGGTCATTTAGGCTGTCCTCGGCAAGCCCCCCGCAAGGTGGACTGATGACCTGGTAAAGGTTGCTGGAGTCCGCTGGATGCGGGTGGCGCAGGACCGGTCACTTCGGCACTCTTTGGGGGAGGCCTATGTCCAGCAGTGAACGTCTTTCGGCTGATATGATGATGATGATGAGGCTGTCAAACTCGACCATAAAACCTATCGTATTAGCTGGGCAGATGTTTTAAGAATTCTAAGCTCGAAAGGCACCCGTTCGGCGTGCTAGGGAAGCTGGAGGTAACGTACAGGGCATGCCCTGCAGGTATTAATTAAATAGCAGCGTATTGATAAGATCTGAATGTACATGCCTGTACGTCTAGCACAACTTGCTACTCAGTAGCTTCGCGCGCGACTGAGCGTCTCCTGTCACACTCGCACCGTGCAAATTAGAAAGAGGAGGGTAGATCTTTCTCGACTCGCGTCGCGGCGCGGCGTCAGTTGTGCTAGCCCCGCTGTCTGTAAATATGTTAACCAGGCCCCTATTTGATCAACTTTCACTGACAATTCGCAATTAATTTCTTCTTTTTTCCAGGCCCTATAAACTGGTTTCTCTCCTGGAAGATATGGAAGTTTTTGGCCCGTATATCTTACGCACTGTATTTGGTCCACTATCCACTTCAGGCTATAATAAGGAGTCAGAACGACATGCCATTTATGTTCAGCGTAAGGAATCTGGTAAGATTAACCGCAGTTTAATAATCAGAACATAAGAAAGGCAAAAAAACACAATTGATGGAGGCATACTATCAGCCCGAGGGGTGCATAAGAATGATTCGAATACTTACTAAGTTACGGTGGCGGAAAAAAAACTCGGACGTAGTTCGGTACATATGATTTTTATTAGAGGCATTGCATTTGTATAATCACATGGCTGTCTCTGATTAAATGCCCCCATTAAAAAATACGTCGTTACCTCTGTATGACGATTGACGACTGCTGCCTCCAGCCCCCCTATTCTGTAACTTGTTTTAAGCTCACCCACAAATATATCTTGACACCGCGATGCGTAGTAACCAAGCGTAGGTAGAGGTCTAGTTTCGTGACGGGTGAACGGCGGGGTGAGCCGCATTAACGCTTAGCGAATAACAGCCCTGCTTTTATCTACTCTAGACCGTCCCTTTCAAGTTTTGTAAATATATTTGAGATAGAATATTTAAACAATAGTGGATTGTATGACAAGGGTCTAAAGTAAGCCATATTAACACGAGATGGTTATTTTCCCGAACGAAGTAAGGGGAAATAGTTCGAGGGGTAATATGGCTTTTAGACCTGCACGGCTATCTCGCGACGGCGCGCGAGCTCTCGATTTTTCTCGCACTATCCGTCTCTCTCTTATTAGAACACTTAGAACAGGAGGTATAGTGCGAGAAAAATCGAGTGTGTCGCGGCCGTCCCATGATAGCCGTGCAGAGTTATACCTACACTCTACTTTTCACTGAGATTGGAGATTTTAGTTTTTTTTAGATTTCACTTGCGAGAAATAGTAGAAACAAAAAAAAAACCATCCACAATCAATAATTATACCAAGCCGAAAAGATTGTTCAATTTGGCGCCACTTTTTTTAATAAATTGCTTTGACATAGATACCTACAAAATATTGACATTATACAAGGTTTGTCGTATAATGAAAGGTACTACCCTTTCATTATACGACAAACACAACGATATAAAGTTTCTAAAACGACAATTAGGTACAATTAAATCATTAATTGCCGGATTTTCCAAGTCAAATAATTAATAAATCAGTGTATAATTTGCTTTTTTAGATTTACCTGTTTTACACGGACATGACGCTGTCATTGATGGTCGCGACTGCATTGTGCGTGCTTGTGGACGCTCCCTTCTCCACATTACTGAAAATACTGATCCAAGGTGCTTAATGTTCTTGTCACGCTACTGTTTGTTTTTTAACTACCTGCCTATAAGATGTTTACTTAAAGATTTCCTGTAAAAGCCTTTCAATGTCAAAGGGCCGAGCCCCTTTCAATAAGGGGCTCGGCTTTGTAGATCTTACTTGTACATTCGCCATCAGCATTTTGCCCGCTCCGATATATCTGATGGCAACTGTAGCTACTTCATGTCTGACGGTATGGATCATCACTCATCATCGTCACTGACATATTTCTCTATTGCAGGAAAATCTAAACCAGTTGGCCCTCTGCCCCCCAATGGAGTATCTGCGTCGACTCAAGTTTTAGTTAGTAACGAATAGTGTGTAGCTAATTTCTTCGATTTAAACGAAAATGTATCGTCAGTAGTAGAAGTAGCTAAGTGGACGTAGAGCTCAAAAATGACGCAGGCCTTGCTCTCTTGATGAGGTCGAGTGAAAATCGTTTTAACCGACTTCAAAAAAATGAGGTTCTATATTCGATTGTAGTTTTTTTTAAATGTTTGATACCTCAGAAGGCTATCATTTATGAACCGATTCGTATATACAATTTATATTTTATTTTATATTACGTAGCTATATATATATACTTCCAGACCCGTGTATCATGGTCGGCCTTATCACGCGATAAGTGACAAGATAGAGCGTCCGTCACTAGCTGACACCGTTCGATGGAACGAGACGGACGCTCTATCTTGTCACTTATCGCGTGATAAGGCCGACCATGATACGCGGGTCTGGAATGAATGGTTCCATTGTCGTCGAAAATCCAATTGGATGATGGGATCCATGAGGAATTGAGGGAACTCTTTCATTATATTAGGCACGCGTAGGTATATAGTGATTTCAGTATTTTCTATCGTATAAAAGTGGGGTAAACCCCCGGAAAATTACAAATTTGGTGAAGTGGAACTGATGATGAAGACCACAGATGACTTATGGAAAAAGATTCTGATATAATTTCCTTGATGTATATTGCCACTAATAAAGTGCCGAAGGTGGTTCTGAGATCCTTGAGAATCGACGGAACTATTTATTATCGGCTATATATTATCGGCCCACATATAGTGCCAGACGTTTTACACATGTAGCCTGTGGGTGAGGTTTACACAGAAGGCCTATAACACATTACGAGTGCAATACAACAACGTCCTCAGAATGCTGTTGAGGCGGCCGAAGCACTGCAGTGCGTCGGGAATGTTTGCCGAAGTACGGACAGACGACTTTTTTGCAATTAGGCGCAAAAGAATTGCTTCACTGCTAGGTCGAGTGCGCGGAAGCAGCAACAGCATGCTAAGGACGTTGGCAGAGCGCCTCGACTGCCCGCTCACAAAATACTGGGTAGACGTGGTTATCGGGAGGGCCAAATAGTTAACCTGTCTGGTTCTCAGATTTCTGTTTCTCTTTTGTTTTCTTTCTTTTATTTTTGTTTATTTTCTGTTTGTTTTATTTTTATATTATACCGTGTACCAAAACTAACATACCTAGCGTGTAAGCTTCCTAAATCTTAAGTTTATTATATAAGTACTAACTAAATATGGATCTCGGTCCGAAATAAACAATTTTTTTTTTTATAGTGGTTTGGGTTTAACCTGTAATAATCAACGCATTTTCTCTCGGAAAGCTGTTCATATGGTAAAGTGAAAAGGAAATGTCCATGTACCTAGGTATGTGGCTTGGCTAAGTTATGAATTGAAGTCGGTTAAAACTTTGTTTTTAATAGTACATTGTGATACAAGTGAGGTACGTTGATAATTACATTAGAGGCGGAATTATCACGCGAGCCGCAGGTGCGCAGGTGAGTGATAAGAGAGCCGAGGATGTAACTATCAAAGCTCACGCGTTTCATACGACGTTTTTCAACACATTTTGCGAGGAAAAAATCCTTTTCATAAGATGAAAGTTTGATAGGCCTGCCATGTTATTTTCCTTACTTATTGATGTCAACAGGTTTTTACTCACATGTTGAATACATCGTCAAGAATTTCTAGTGGCGTCCATTCTTTTTATCACTTTTCTAGTCACCACGAACACCATTTTTGTTAATAACCAAACACGCATTAACAATGTTTACAAATCTGTGAAATAACCTATAATGGCGCGCATCAATTTTTTTTGTGAAGTTTGCGCAGTCCGCGCGCTCATTAGATGAAATCTCTTAACAGCCAATACAAAATAAAATAAATAATTTCGTTTTAAAATGTTATCTTTATTAATTCATGTAAAATGTTATCAAAAGTGAATAGTTTTACTAAATTAACCGTTTCTATATCATATCCAAAAAGAAATAGTCAATTAACTAACAAAAAGGATTTAATTTGTTTAGTCGAGTAAGAATCCATTTGCCGAGAATTAAAAAAAAAGCTGTACATTCTGTACAACCCGGTTAGTTTAAGAATGCACCGTGTGCATGCATACATCTTGCTGCGAGGTGGCAACGTGACTTAATCGGGATATATCCATAACACACAAGTATCGTAATGTTATTAAACACGCGTGTTTAATATCCAGGATTATGAGCCTGAAAGCGACATAATAAGAGGTACGTTACGAGCAATTGTGTTGAAAAGTATATTATGATTTATGATATATCTGTTTAGATGCCGAATTCTGCTGCCAATAGGGTTGAGGACTCTAATTTTATTATAACACCTAAAGAAAGAAGGCAAAAATATGCATGATAACGAAATCCTATTCAATTATCTGAAAAAAATTACAACCATTTTAATATTCTTCGATACAGAGAGAAAACGCTCGATGCCCGTGACGTCACGTCATAGTTAATGACAATCGGTTCATGTGACGTTTTGCGGAAAAGGGACAGATAAGAGTACTTATACCCCCTCTTAAAACTTTAGCCACTTATAACTTTGTGATTATTTTGTTTTGCGTCGGATAAAGTAAGTACCTATATCTAATATAGATGTAAGTAGGGTATATTTTCTACAGATTAAAATGAGGGAAAGTAGTCTATTCTCAGTTTTATTACTTATTTTTAATCAGTTATTCCGCATTTATTTGCGACTTATTGACATTTACTAATCAATTCGTCGAAAAGACTCGCTCAATGGCCGCAATCTACTTCGCCCTGCGTCGATCGGGTTCAAACCTCTTTGCGTTGGTTATCTTCAGATCGTAATGTTACTGTTTTGTGATTCTAATGATCGTTAATGCGAAGGGCGGGAGCCCTAACCTACATAATGTAAGTACAAGTTTTTTCCGTTTTAAAACTAGAGTTTCGGTTTTGGACATAAGTACCTAATACCTACGCAAGACTTGAAAATGTACGGCCACGGACTTTAATTGTTGACGCATTTAGAGCTCACTTCATACTGGACACTTCAAAGTTTAATTAAAAACCCAAAATTAGTTGACACCTAAATGGCTCAACAATTAAAGTTGTACTATCGACAACACAGCTAACTGTCCATCGGTACACCTTAAGTGCATTGTAATAAGGTTCTTTATAAACACAGGATGGTCAGTTAACAGTGTTGTCGTTTGTACGTTGAGTTTTAAAGTTAACTAAAAATAAAGTGCATGTCGGGCCACACGCAGTGTAGGGTTTCGTAGTTGCCTGTCTGTCTTAGTTACATCGTTGTACGAAAAATGGCCTTTCCAAGTACACATTAGTTGGTCGACTATTGCTCGGTAACTACTTATATACTTACCTACTTAATCGTGATAGATTTTCTTAAAAAAAAGTCATAAGTATCCTCAAAAAAAAACCCATAACATTTTTGAACAAACTATCCAACGATACCGCACACCATTAAATAAATAAATAAATGAAATTTATTCTGCAAGTAGGCGGTAATGGCACATTGAGATACAGGTCAAAATTCTACCAGCGGGTCTGAAAAAGAAGACGTCTGTTAAGAAGAAACGCCGAAACAAACTCAACAGTCACACTCATTCTTTGCCAAAAAAGCTTATTACAAAGATAGTTCTTAACTTACTTAAAATAAGTCAAACTGAATATGAATGCAAAGAAAAAAATGCATCATAATGCGTTGTTCTACAAGAACACAATATTATCATGTCCGAATAAGCTATATGAATAATTAAGCTATTTTGGGCTCTGGTTTGGGCCATGCATTTCTCTCAGTTAGATGTTAGATTTTTATCAATGTTTTTTTCAAGTATTTTTTAAGAGCTGGAAAGGGTAGAGCCAAAATTTATAAAAATGGATAAGTATGCAGGAAGTAGTAGATACCCTAAAAACAAAATATTATACTGTTTTGTTGGCTTGATTGATTTATATACCTATGCGGAATTATAGTTTTTTAGTGGTAAGGGTTACTGAGCTAATTCGAAGACGGTCGGACAGGCAGACGGACGTGGCGGAACTATAAGAGTTCCTTGTTGACTACGGAACCCTAAAAAAGGCAGCTCGAGCTGGGATTTCTGATTTCTTTCGGATACGTATACTAATAGAGAATAGTCTTAAAATGTCAGTGAAGATCTTTAAGAGGGAAGAATACCACGTACTCGTCCATAGAAAAAGAGAAAATGTTTTTCCACTTCTAACTAAATATCTTCCAATCTCAATTATTTTTTAGTGCGTTATTGACACAATCAAAGACTACGTTTATAGGTATTCCTTTTTTCAAAATTTGCAATACTTAAATTTAGACTTAAAGGCACCTCAAAACCTTTTTTTGTTTTACAGCAAAACCCATAAACCTAGAATGTATTATGCTGAAGCGATCGACATCAAAATCAAAGTGATTTGTTAAGATTTAGTTAGCGGAAAACGTTTTCTCCCGAAATGGAAATTTCAAAAAAGTACCCATTTTCAGTCTCGACCTGCTAGCAGCTAGAGATCTATTCTTCCTTCAAAGTATTTCTAGTAATAGTTGCGTAAGAAAGGTTAGGTGCGTATCGTAATTACTGTTCATGCAGCGAGTCATATTTGTGTACGTGATAGTACACGTCAATTAATAATTGTTTTCGCATGTATTATCTCGGCCGCAGCTAATGAATGTTTATCATAAATGTGTATATTTTAATGGCATACTTACTCGTAATGCATGTCGTTAATCGCAAATGGATTTAGTTCTATATGCATATATTAGTAACTAGCTTCTGCCCGCGACTTCGTACGCGTATAAATTATGGTTTACATGATATTCTTATGTTTAACCATACACATACTAGGCACTGACTGAAAATAAAGATTTTATTTCCATAGATTGTGCGTGTAACAGTTCTAAGGTCCATGGCCGAGCCCCCACGGATACTCGTTATCTCCGAGTAACTTGCAAGCGAAACCTGAGGGCCGAAGTCCTGAAGGTAAAAGGGGAGGCAAGCGAAGCCCAAGGCTGAGCTATTCGTATGAATGAAAGGCCCTAAGCATGCTTTTAGAGATCGGTCGCTGTGCGAGCTCGGGGGCTGAAAGCCCGTGGGTGAGCCAACACGTCTTGCAAGCGAAACCGGAGACCAAAGTGCCGAAGGTGACCGGCTAGGCAAGCGAGGCCGAAGGCCAAGGTTTTCGTAACAATGAAAGGTCCAAATCAAGCCTTAAGAAAGCGCTCCCAGTGCGAACTTGAGTACATAGTTTATGACAAAGAAAAAAAGTGCAACACATTTTTGACTTTTGGTGGTCAAAAGGTTAGCTTTGATTTAAATTTAATACCTAACCTAATTCCTTCAAATGCCAATGAAGTAGGTATTAATCTAGTCTGGAATTGGAGTATAGTAATTCAGATTACTTAAGTACTTGATTACTGGGAATCAAGATTACAGTAGTGGTTTACAATACCGATTCCAAAGGAATGGATTACAAATGTAATCATAGTAGGGCTCGGCCAGAAATCATGTGGTCATATTTGACCTACTTTTGACCCCCCTCCCCCTTTGGTGATATTTGGTGATTATAACGCTATCCCCTCTCCCCATTCTAGATCACGTGTATTTTTGGGACTAGGTATATTAATAAGTTAGTCAATAAAAAAAATAAAAAAAAAGTTTTAATTTAAGCCATCTTACGCTACGTCATGTCCATGTCCTCGGTCCACGGGTTTTCGCAAATGTTTTGGATGGTGACATGGACCTAGAATACTCAGGACAGGCAGATACGTGTTGCCACAGCGAGGGACGGAAAGGCTCCTTATGCAGCGAAATTAAGAACTGGTCTTAAAATGGCTGATGACTTGCCTTAAACAACCTATTTAATTTGGACAGGTAATGGTTTCTGTGCCACAACTTCATACTAAATCAGTTGTGGCAAATAAAAAGAAGTGGAACTATGACAAGGACAATCAATGATATTTCCTTTGTTTCACACTTATTGTATGCTACCAGCTCGCTCGCACGTGGTATTGTTATTATTTATTACCATAGCTTGTCCTGAGTATAATTATAAGTCCATGGATGCCTGGATGGTAATGATGGGACAGACGTCGGAGGGTGTTGAGTTCACCATCACCATCTTTAACATCTTCTTCGTTTTGCCACTCTGCACCATCGTTTTGCGCGGATTATTTTGATATGAGAAAATATTGAGTAAAAAAAATTACACATGATACCGTTAAACGTTATTTAATGAACATTACCTACAACCTACAACAAGAACTACGATTTAGCTCTGCATTGGTATCGCGAGAGGTATCCAGACAGACAACTACCATCTAGAAAAGTTTTGTCGCGAATGGTGAACAAACAGAAATTTTATCCTGAATAATAATCCTATCGATTAGTTAGTGTAATAAAATAGCGAGCGTTTGTTTTTTAATTTTAGTTGGTTCGAGTCCCGGGCGCGGCAAGTGAGTTTTCGAAAATCTTTAATTGCAGTTTTGTTTCTTTAAAAAAATAAAGGAATGTCTTGTTAGCGCCCCCTAGCGTGCCAGAGCCGAAGCCACCATAGTCTGTCGCTATGACAGCGCCATCTACCGTCATGACTCGCGAAACTTAATAGTATATTTATATTTACTTTTTTGAACTAATTCATGTGCATTAGATTCGTATATACTTGCATTGATGATTGTAATTAATTAATTCATAATTTTTCTTGTCGTAATATATTATATAAGATAAATTGTCATAAATAGTATTATAATGAGTAATGTGATTGATATCATGGAAGGGGTAGTCAGCGTAGTTAATAAAATGGCCGGTAATCGTAGGATCAGGCGCACTTTTGAAACGAGATTCATACGAATAACTTGGTGAGTCAATAAACCAGCGACATCCATAATTTGATTTTATTTTATTCTTCTTCCCTTCCTGAGGTCCCGTTATACCCTCCTTTAAGTAAAATGAGCCAACTTAAGGATTTAACGTAGTTTCCTTCCAGGGCCCGACTTATTTTTCCACACTGTATAAATAAAACGAATAAATAAATCCTGTAGTTTAGAATAACAATCCAATTTCTCAGAATTGCAAAGAAACAAGTTTCCGTCAAAAATTTCACTTTCGGTACAATTTTATTGCCGACTGTACTTTTCTGTGTACCATCATAACTACCTACTCATTGAGACGATTCTAACGAGCCCAAACTCGATGGGGTTATGTAGTTTTATTACGGAGTTCCTATGGCCACCTTCCAGCTCCATCATCAGATCAGCTCCACGTCATCATAATATTGCATTGTCACGTGATTTGCATATTCGTGCAAAATTTCAACACAATCGGAAACCGGGAAGTGGATCAAATTTAACTTGCAAGATTTGATTACAGACAGACAACGGGACAGGTGAAAGTAAATAAAAGCTTGTAAAAAGGTAACAAATTCTTAGAAGTGTGAATTATATAATTGTATCTAATGAAGTCGTATTATCCATTACCCACGTGCTGTGGAGCCGAGGTTAACGTCCCGCAAGGGGGAGTGTCGCGCACTAAATCCATTTCCTTTGTGTCTGATCATTATATTACGACTATGTATGTGCACTGTCAACACTGTCAAGGACACTGACCCAAAAATACAAAAGTACATGCGGTATCAGCCGTGATGGCGTTAATGTGATGTACGAGTTATTGAAGTAAATATGCACCGCCGATAACAGTACCAGGCGCCATCCTATTTAATTCGCCCTAAAGGACCTGATTATCTAACTTTAGTAAACGACACGAAAATATAACAAAGGAATCTATAAATATATATTTGTGTACAATTTATAAAGATGGAGCTCGTCGTAGTTGTTAGGCAAGTTGTCAATTACTTATAGGCGAAAAGATAATTAACAAAAAACAAAATACAAGTACTTACTTACTATGCAATGCAACAGAAGAATCAAGAGATATTGCACTTTCATTGAAGCTTGTAGGATAGGATTAGCGAAAACATTGTCCATTTCTAAAAGTGAGAAGTAATAAAAAACACTAAACACTAACACTTTTTATTGCGAATGGTTTATCATCATCATCATCATCATCATATCAGCCGAAAGACGTCCACTGCTGGTTATAGGCCTCCCCCAAAGAGTGCCAAAGTGACCGGTCCTGCGCCACCCGCATCCAGCGGACTCCAGCAACCTTTACCAGGTCATCAGTCCACCTTGCGGGGGGCCTTACCCACGCCGCGCCTTCCGGTTCGTGGTCGCCACTCGAGAACCTTTCCGCCCCAACGGCCATCGGTTCTACGTGCTATGTGCCCCGCCCACTGCCACTTAAGTTTAGCGATTCAGAGGGCTATATCGGTTACCTTGGTTCTGCTGCGGATAGCCTCATTTCTGATGCGATCACGCAGAGACACCCCCAACATAGCCCTCTCCATAGCCCTTTGGATGACTTTGAGCCTTCTTGTGAGGCCCATAGTAAGCGACCACGTTTCAGTGCCACATGTCATCACTGACAACACACACTGGTTAAAGACTCTCGTCTTGAGACACTGCGGAATATTGGACGAAAAGATGTGCCGTAGCTTCCCGAACGCTGCCCAGCCGAGTCGGATTCGACGATTGACCTTTTTCTCGAAGTTGGACCTCGAATGGTTTATGACCAGTCATAATTAGACCGAGTGAATTGGAACTTAAATAAATAAAATAGATAGGTAAATAAATAAATATAAGAGAACAATCTTACAAAAATCTAACTAGTCCCATAATAAACTTAATAAGGCTTGTGTACCTCGAATATGTACAAGGCAGTATCAAAAGTAACTGCGCAATCGAAGACGTGAAAAGCTCTTATTCCCTGTTAATAAAGACTTTTGACGTCTTTGTTTGCGCAGCTACTTTTGACGCTGACTGTACATAGAAAACATCGAAGACTCAAAAACAAATATTCATGCTCATCACACAAATATTTGCTCTCACCGGGATTCGAATCCAGGACCGTCAGGTCCGTAGGCAGGTCACTACACTACCCAAAGTATAGCTTGGGCAATTGGGCATACCCGGCCGTCGCATAGACACGTCTGCCTGCATACCGCCAGAACTGGTGATAATAATTAAACGAGTGGTATAGATTTTTTGCCAAGATATAGAATTTGTTAGGCTTCTGAAGTAGGAGGCTCGGCACTACTTCCGCTGATGACTGAATGATAACTTTTAAATGCTGAAAGCTATACCTATGTGCTCGCGAGTCTTGTCAATCACTTTAAGTAAGTATATGGAATGTTTTAGTGGGATCTCATTTATTTTTGTAATCTTTTTTGTGTTGTTTTTCATGTCTTACACAGATATCTTTATTTAAGTTAAAAAAATTAAACTTTAAAAACAAAGTCTTAACCGACTTCAATTCAGTACTTCGCCAAGCCACATAAAAAATTCCACAATTCCTTTCCAATGTACAACCACATGAACTGCTTTCCGAGACCAAACACGTTGACTATTACAGAAAAAACCTAAGTAATACATATACGTGGGCTGATCATATTTGAGGAGTTCCGTCGTATTCCTCAAGGATCTCAGAATTGACATTTCATTAGTTGCTACTTCAACAGAATTATGTCGGAATCTTTGACGTACTTTACATCCTTGAGGAGTTCCATAATTCATCTGTGCTCTTCATCATCACTCATCCGTTCCGCTTCACCAAAATTGCAATTTTCGAGAGTAAACCTATAAGAGTAGTACCTATAAAATTTGGGGGTTGCCCTCAATTTACATGGTGACTTGGTGACAATGGGAAAATCGGTCCACAATTGACAGAGAAATTGGTAAACATACATTAAAAAAAATACATACAGTGGAACATAAACCTTTTTTGAAGTCGATTAAAAAGAACACCCCGTCGAGGATATCCTCTTGCGACATTGCCCCCATGACGCTGGCTGCTTTACCTCTATGTACACAAAATATCAGACATCAAAAACTTAAGTAGTTCCTGAAAAGTCGGAAAACATGTTAATAAATGGTTTAATTTATATTTTGTTTAATATACATTTCCATTATTACGTCAATCCACTGTGGGGTGAATGGGAATAACAGTTGTTAAATTTTGGTCCCTTGAAGAAATTTATATCCTTACCTGTTATTTAATAATGAGTAATATTGCATGTTTGATAATACATAGATTGATAAATCTCACACGGGTTGCCTAGCGAAATCCTGGACCGAATAAGATAAATACTAAGTAACTTTTTTGGTTCCATTACCCTCATATGGTATTCATAAATATCGAGCATTAGCTGATAGAATATGACATAAGGAACAGGAAAAATAGGGGTTGCCTACTCTAAGCCTGGACTGCCCTGGAAACCCATCATTTCATATTACTATTTATTAGATACCAGATGAGGGTATATTTACTTCACGCCAATCTCATACATACCTAACTCACGTGCATTTAGTAAACGAAAATATATCTCTGAAACGAAACTATGTCAACGGTAAGCCGTAAGGATTAAAGATTTAAGTATGACTATAGATTGCTATTAATTCTATGGAAAATCACCGTATTCATTAGCGGGGATAAGCGAACAGTTTCTTTTCATTAATAATGCAATGCGAGAAAATTGTCGAGTGTCGTGGAAATTCACCGCTCCCGCTCCACATAAGAATGGAGTTAAATATAATGACCACCAAAAATGCTTTGATACCCTAAAAAATATACTGAACACAAAAAAAAAAACTACCATTACAACAATAAATACTAGCTGTTTTAGTAACGACTGCACATTAAATTGTATTCGAAGACCAAATTCAGTAAATGATCACCAAATCTTAGCGAGCAAATTCATTCAATTTTTCTACCTAAATAACCCACTAATGGTTTCCATAAATATGCATATTACTTACTTACCAAATAAAGTATAATGATGCCAAAGGGCTTTGCTGGAAATGTATGGGCAACTGGTGCCTTTTTTTTGATGGCACACTAACGCCACCTTGTTAGATGTGTAGAGTACTTCCATACAAACAATAGTTACTATGGCAGCTAAGCTCTAAATTACATCCGTCTTGAGTTATGCGTCCTTATCTATAACGCGTATCTAATTATGAAAACTGAGAAAATGAGTTACTTTGAATGGTCGAATAATATTTATTTTATAGTACATACTCTACTATAGTACATAGTCCAACAGGGACTTAAGTGACATCATATTGGCGTAAATGGCATGGTGTGACATCAAGTTACATTTCACCGTAACAATGTCATGAGTTTATTATTTAAAAAGCGGCCAAGTGCGTGTCGGGCCACGCGCAGGGTAAGGTTCCGTAGTTGCCCGTCTGTCACAGAATGCGGACTTAAAATGATTATTTTTATAACACACCAATGTATAGGGTCATTTCGCTGGTTAGCGACCACCTAAATTCATGTGCCGGTTAGCGACCACTCAGTTGTTAGGGATCACAACTTCTCAATTGAAATAACGAGGTCAGTAGGTACATTAAGTTTTTTCAAACGATATGTAGGTAATTAGTCGCAGGGCAGGTCTTTTGCGCGCCGGCCCGGGCAAGAAGCACCGTGCCGTCCACGGTAAAAGGTTCAAATTCCAATGACAATGTATTTGCACCCGAAATTAAGTGCATTTCTTACCAGTTAACTAGTTATGTCTACTACTCGTTAACTAGTTATGTCCACTTAACTGTGATAGTTTTCCTTTTAAATTCATTGTATGTACTACTCCCACGAATTTTTTCACGTCCCCAGTAGTAGCCATTTAGCCGGCAGGACACATGACTCGGATAAAAAATTAGGGCTTTAAATCCCATTATCTCGCAAACGCATAACTGAGTTGAAAAATAGTTTTAGAAAACCCATAATATTTTAAACAAGTTATCCAACGATACCCCACATTACCAATTTACATGTAGGGGAGGTACCCAAAAAAAAAATTTTTTCAGGATTTTAATCTACTGTTTTGTCGGCATGATTGGTTTATATACCCACGACTACGGAACCCTAAAAAACTCAAAATATTAGTGCTCTTACGCCCTTATTTTGTCCGTTTTATCACTATCGTTTAACACTATCTGGACTCAAGTTACGTGACGTTAGTGTTAGAGGCATAGTGCAACATAAAGTCACACTTCACCATGGCAATGCTACGAGTATTTTATTAACAACATTGGACACATTCACAGCCTCACAATAGGAAAATCCTGTATCGTGGGTACTGGACGCGCACAAAGACACGGAATCGAACCAAGAACCTTCTGCGCAGCAACAAAACTTGAAATATTAGTAGGAGATCTTAGGGCCTGTTTTCTAAGGGGACCTTGCATTTTTGAGACAAAGCAAACCGCTTGGAACAGGTGTTCCTGAGGGTGATCTGAGCTGATTTAGCCCGGTTGCCACGAGGTTCCCCCCAGCAGGTAGGCAGGGGTGGGGGGGGGGAAAAGTGCCTTCGGCACGCCTCACTAAGCTTTATATCTGCGTACATCTAGCAACTATATCAAGTTTGGTGTCTTTTTCGTATAATTCGAGGATGAAGAATTCATTTCTGTGACTAAATTGTCAGTCACCCATACAAAAAATACGAGAAATTCAAAAATAAAAAAAATCTTTACCGTTTTTTTTCGAAAATCCTCTATAGAATTAAAACTATTAGGATTAGCTCTAGAAAAAAAATACCTGTGTATAGCCCAGTTATCCTACTATATAAAATAATAATAAGTATTTAGTTTAATGCGTAGGCATTTAGTTTAAGCACGCATTCACTTTAAAACGTTATTCTACGATAGTGTTTAGTGTATAAATCAAGGAAAAACTAAAATATTTTGCAATTTCGGTCCAGTTTTCTAGATACACCAACTGCATAAATAACTTTGTAATCCCACAAAAATATAAAAGATTACCAAGTTACATTTGCAGTGAATAGAACAAAAAGCAAGAATGGGATGCATTCATAATTTGTATGTATTGATTACACAATAACCTACATAAGGAAGTTAGATCCCATAAAATACATTCCATGTAAAAAAGAGTCCAAGTTCGAAACTCTTCCACCGTAAAAAGTTGTGAGATATTTCGAAGAGCCAAGTCTCAGGCATTCTTATTATTAATATTTATTTGCTTACTCAATAAAATGTTGTGACTTGGCAATCACACAATACTACATAGTTTTAGGTATGCAAAAATCCATAAATGCAGTAAAGTTGTGTGATTGCCAAGTCACAAAATGTCACAAATAAACTTAGTCGTCGATAATATTAATTATCTAAGAGATGCCCAAAGTATCCATTTAGAGAGTGCTCCCTATGCGAGACCAGGTCCGAAGGCCCTAGGGCGAGCCCGACGGGCACTCACTATCCTCAGGTGTCTTGCAAGCGAGACCTGAGGCCAAAGTCCCGATGGCGAGGCCGAAGGCCGAGCTTTTCATTGGAATTAAAGGCCTAAAGGAATCCCTCAGAAAGCGGTCTCAATGCGAGCCCGAGGCCGAGCCTTCACGGATACTCGTTATCTCCGGGTAACTTGCAAGCGAAACCTGAGGGCCAAAGTCCTGAAGGTAAACAGGGAGGCAAGCGGAGCCTAAGGCTGAGCTTTTCGTAGGAATGAAAGGCCCTAAACATGCTTTTAGAGAGCGGTCGCTATGCGAGCTCTTGGGCTGAAGGCCTGTGGGTAAGCCCCCACGGACAATTAGTATCTCCTGGTGCCTTGCAAGCGAAACCGGAGACCAAAATCCCGAAGGTGGGCGGCCAGGCAAGCCAGGCCGAAGGCCGAGCTTTTCGTAACAATGAAAGGTCCAAATCAAGCCTTAAGAAAGCGCTCGGGGGCAGAAGGCCACTTATTATCCCCAGATGGCAGCGAGGCTAAAGGTTAAGCTTTACGTTGGAATGAAAGGCGAGTCCTACGGATACTCATTATCTTGCAAGTGAAACCTGAGGCCCGAATCCCTGAAGGAAGTTCCGAAGGCGAGCGGCGAGGCGAGCAAGGCCTTTTTGTTGGAATGAAAGGCCCAAATCAACCCTTCTGAAAGCAGTCTAAATGCGAGCAATGACCCCTAAGGATTATCTTCCAGTGTCTTGCAAGGGAAACTAGAGAGCCGGAGGCAAGCGAAGAAGAAGCAAGGCGAAGGCTGAGGTTTTCATAGGAATGAAAGGCCCAAAATATCCCTTTAGGGCTCGTTCCTTATGCGCTCCCAATAATATTTCAGAAAGTGATGAAAGTTTTCTACAGAAAAAAAAATGGTACCTATTGGTATACTCAATTCTCCGCGGGATGCCGTTATGTCCAAATGTTATACCCACATCCCTTGACGTTGGTGAACTATGATAATTCGAGATAAGTATTTAATTCAACCTATCAAACAACTTTAGATTCTCGTGTAGTGAGCAGGTTCGATAGTTAGGTATTTTTACGTCGAATCGATTTTTGAAAATGAATTTTTTTTTTTAAGTCAGGCTGTGTCTACTGCCCACAGAGCCACTAGTATAATTACATTTTATACTCCTACTCTACTATGGTTTTTCTTCAAGATTCAATAAGCCAAATTCAACAACATGTACTATCGACAACACAGCTAACTGACCATCGGTGCACCTTAAGTGCGTTGTAATAAGGTTCTATATAAACACAGAATGGTCAGTTAACAGTGTTGTCGTTTGTACGACTGTCATTTGTTACTTTATATTGCGTTTAGTTTTCTTAAAATATACCTACCTATTTGTTTTTTCGCAAATGTGATAAAAAGAATTGTGTGTGACACGGAAGGTAAGAATCCTTTGAGGCGATAGGCTTCTTATAGACTCTTTTCGTGAAATATCCCAGTTGCACAATCTACTATAAATTGGCCGTGATAATACGACGTCAATCAACCTGGCAGGTAATCGACGTACTAGCCCGCATGTACACCTTGTCTATAATTGATAATTGCGAATAACTAAGAGTAACCAGGTCATTTTTTGAATTTAATTACCTAGCTAATTTCTATGTAATCAATTGGTTTTAACGTATTTATTTATTTGATACAGAACTAGTGAAGAAATTATACAAAATCATTAAAAAAAATTGGTTCCCCTTTATGGTTCCAGAATGGACCGTCATCATGCAAAGGTTGTGTGTGGAGTTAGGAAGATGCCAAGCAGAATGGATAGAATGTAACGTGTGAAGTATTGCCATTGTCATGGTCGTCAGTCATGTGTCATCAGTGATTGTATTCGCATTGGTATTATTTGGTAACACTTTGATGGTGGCAGTTGTACAGTCACGAGCTTTAATTTGGGACCCATTTCCATTAAATATTGTTAGACCATTCATAATGCAATAAGGTCGAAACTTTAGTTTGATAGTGTTGAATGTCAAGTTAAGACATTAGTTATGACATATAATGTCTTATCGAATCGACTCTTGAAATAATAACCTCTTTGCAAAACGCTATCACTGCGGTTTTCTAATTACGAACATATGTCGTGTCAGTGTCAGTGAAGAAAACAGATTGAAGACAGGACCAAAAACCCCCTTACCCAAGTAACAATTAATGGGAAAACATCGGAAATTATCGTTTGCCCTCGCTCCAGTTGACGTAATTGCACGGTTGCCCATAGAAACGTAATGTTGTCGATGGCAAACATTATGACATTGACATTGCGTTAAAATATTAGCTCTAAATAGCTTAAGTTTGCTCCACGATATTCAGCCTTAGGCGGATTCCAAATTAAAGCTCGTGACTGTACCCAAGTCTACTCAGTTATGTTATGTTCACCGTATAGTTAGTCACCGTCTGTCAGGTTTTTAGGTCATTGGAAGTACAGATTTTCCGGGAAAATTACCGGTTCAGAAATATTCCCTATTTAAACCATTGGAAAGATAAAGCACTGTTTCGAATTATACTGATTAGTTATTTCCTACTTGTCACTAGATGTCACTAGTAGTTCCTATAAATACGTGATCGGTAAATGACGATTAATGAATGTGCTGTCAAGATCTTGTACAAAGGTGTAGAAAGGTACATTTTGTCAAAATCTCTTCTATGTGGATACAATGCATACCTTTACCAATAGTATCCCTGTCGAAGTCTTCTTCTTGGACGTATGTTTCCCTTAATCAAATTCCCACTTTATTTATTAGTCAGGACAGTAAAATGAACTCAACCCATGACTAATTTTGGATTTCATTCGTACCTACCTACTACATTCCGCATCCATAAACATAAACACGTATCCTCGTCGTTCTTTGTATGTAATGTAGGTATTTAGGATGGACGTCGGTTGTTCATAGGCTATTGTATTTACCGCGACTTCGCCCGCTATAAACAAAGAACGCGGGCGGAGTCGCGGGGAATGCTAGTAAGAAAACAATTTTTGTATGCCTCGACGTCACACTCAAGGACTCCCCTAATTCACAACTCACGTTTGAATTGGAATGAGTAACTATGTAAGCATGTTTACAAACACGTAGGTAGCATACATACACAATGTATTCAAATTAAATCATTTATAATTCACTTTGGACGATTCTTACAAAAGAACTTGAACTGTACCTAAAATTGGTACCTACTTAAATCCATACTAATATTATAAATGCGAAATGCGAAAAAAAAATGTCTGTCTGTCTGTCTGTTACCTCTTCACGCTTCAACTGCTAAACCGATTTAGGTGAAATTTGGTATATAGATAGTTTTAGTCCCGGGGAAGGACATAGGACAGTTTTTATCCCCGAAATCATACCCTAAGGGGGTGAAATGGGGGGTGAAAGTTTATATGGAGCTGCGATTTAAACGAGTTCCACGCGGACGAAGTCGTGGGCAGGAGCTAGTCATTTATAATTCACTTTGGACGATTCTTACAATAAGAACTTGAACTGTACCTAAAATTGGTATCTATTAAAAGCGGCACGCATGCAAAACGTGGGTACCGCTTTGTTTCCGCGTCTCATGTTATTCACATTAAATCGTGGTTCCACTTCTATTATGCCACTTTCCGGGTTCGACGAAAAATGCTGCAAAATGGTTTTACTCCAGGCAAAATACGGTTATGAAAAACATTAATTTATAATAGCGTTTTTTTTGTTGATTTCATTTGAAAATGTTATTCTAAGATGATATATTCAAGAATCCGACAAACTTTCCACCCGGAAGTAATTATGTAGATTTCAATGAAGCATGCATTGTCTTTTTTTATACGATTTATCTTGAATATTATAGAGCAAATGTAAATAAACCAAAATATAGACAAAAATATTTATTAATATTTTTTCTGACTTTTCAGAAGTTAGTTAATTTATCATTTTTTTGATGTCTGAAATTTTGTCGGATTTTGTCGCTGGGTAACTATTTAATTGATAATATATCCGTTACACATAAAAAGTAAGCTATTATAAATTATTTCCAAAATTGACATTTTTTCCATACGAGTTGTCAGTTCATTTACTGGACTATTTCGTCTGTTCGCACACGGAAGACGGGAACAGTTTTCTGCTGTTCCTGTCAAGGTCAGGCCATCGCGAATACGCTGTAGAGCAGATACACAGACTGCACCACCAGATGGGGAAGTAGCCTTGATGTGCCAGGTTAGTGCAAGTATTTGTCTACAAGTATTGAATTGATGCTACGCGCTCGCTTGCACGCTTGCCAAGCATATTGCCAGAAGCGGTACCTTAAAATCGTGTATAGCTCTATCTCTACAATGATCTCTTGCGAATCGCGATAGAGAAGTACGAAGGGTGGCTGAAAAGTTCGCGGCCTGAGCTAGAAAAAAAAAAAATCTGCTGCTTTTTTCCCCGCCTCTGGCAGTTTAAATATAACCGCCATTTAAAAAAAAGTTATTTGTTTTTCGTACTGTGCGCGGATAAACTTAACAATGTCTGTTGAATGCGGATGATACCTAAATTTGAACACCGCGCAGTTATTAAGTATTACGTCAAAAAAGGAAAATCGCCTAAAGAGATTTTTGATGATATGACGGATAATCTCCATCATTTAAGCCCTTCGTACATAGGGTTGCCATGTGGAAGAATTAAATATCCGGATAAAAATCCTGACATCACCCTAAAAATCCTGACATTTCTTATAACAGAGATTTGGTCCTTTCATTCATTAAAACTGTGTAAACTTCGTAATAAATATTTCATGTAAACTTTTTTTTGAGCTCATTCTTTAAAATCCTGACACTTGCCAAGTCCGGCCGCAATCCGGACAAAGGGTCAAAAATCCTGACATGTCCGGACAAATCCTGACATATGGCAACCCTAATCGTACACGATGATAAAAAACTGGGCAAGTGCGAGTCTGACTCGTGCGCCGAGGGTTCCGTACAACTTTCATACAGTATACACCCGTCACGACCCTGCATTATTTTAAACCAATTTCGATAATTATTTAATTACAATCTTAGTTTAAAATAGTTTTTCCCCCCCTCTTCTCCGTAATCTTAGATAGATATTTAAAAAAAATATTTAAATTTCTCATGTTTCATACACGTGGATTAACTTTCTTTAAAACTATTCCAAATTTCACATGGATAGCATTCTTTGGCCTCGTCTCAGAACTGAACGAATGTGAAACCGATTTCGGTTGAAAATATTTAGCCAAATAGACCCCCTGAGTTATGAATCCGGTGGCAAGTAGGTTTGATGGTGGCACTCCACTTATTGGGAGCCGGGCCTTCATTCCCCTACCTTACAATGAATAACGCGATCGATTGTCAGTTATTTGCGTCAGCCGGAACCTTCCACTTTCGCGAGAACTTTCAATGTGATTAATACTGTATGACTAAAGCAGTATTATGCTAGGTATTACAGCATTTATCATGAATGGAGTCCATTAAATGGAGTCTGTGTCTAAACACGCCATAGCCGCACGTGGCGCACTCGTGCAGTCGTGCATGGCACGCACGGCGCATGCGCTACGCGCCCGAGGAAATACGGAAAGCGACGCCGAGTCATAACATAACATGCAGACTATTACTGACCGGGCCAGCTGCTGAGACATTCAGGAACGCATTACAGACGTTTTGAAATTTCTAATTAGATTGGAATCGTATTGGAGGCCATTTTGACACTCAATTTTCGCATTCGAAAGACCGGAAGGTGGGGCTCAAACAGATTGCACACTGACGTATTGAAATTAGTTTGGGTATCCTATTGGTTAGTGCTTTTTCGCTTGCATTTAGCTACACACTTAATCTTGATTCTAATCTTATCCATCCGAAATTAAGCCCATAATCAAAGAAATGCAAATTAGATTTTAGTCGCAAATTATATATGCAGTTCTCATAGTGTCTTTTCAGAGTTAAAAGGTTAAATAATCTGTGATTTCATTTAAAAGTACTATATGGCACAAAAAACAATGGCATTCGGTGACGGGCGCGAGTGACAGCTAATATCAACTAAATATGGATTATTCCATATACCTAACCGTCACAATATTTTGCGCGTGGCGAATAAAGGTCGATTGTAAATGCTTGTTATGACACTTATGACGTTACATTTCGCGGGATGCTTATTTGTTTCACATCACGTAACCTATCCTATTAATACACATTAAACAAACGAATACCTACATCATATACATACAGCGTGTATATCCAATACGAGCAAAGAATTAAACCAGAGGCAGAGTTTAGTAGCGTAATCATTAATTAAATGAACTTTTTAAGTTAAACTTAATTGAAAGCCTGTAATTTTTTTTTGAAAAATTACCGAGCAGCAATGTAACGTAAACATGTAATTCACGTAGCTGTCCAAAAATAAATCTTGGTGTGTAGTGATATTAATTATTTAGATACTGTTAGCTAACTGCTTTGTTGATAAAGACTGATATGCACCAGTGTGGGGGTGGTGGGAGACTGGTCAAGACCGGGATACATTGAAACGTAAGGAGACCTTTGCCCAGCAGTGGTGTCCCACTGACCCTTAAATAAGAAAATCAATACTTAACTGCACAAAAAAATATGGTTCATAACGTTGTGTGGTTATTTTTAGTAGACTACACCACTAGATATGTAAGTTATTGAATTATTAAATACTTAAGTATTTGTTTATCAACAACCAATTGACATTATCTTGTGCCATTTTAATCAGTCACGATCAGTCACGATAAAAATTAGTTGACAGCGTCGTTGATATTAAAATAAAATTACCACGACGCGCAATGACACCTTTTTTAGAAAATCATTCTATTTAATTTAAATAGGTAACTAAGTAATCTTCTTTGTAAATTATTTACCAACAAGATTGCACTCATAATAGTTATTTAATTTGATAACTGAATTTAAATTCGATTTACAATTATTAACTGAACTCTACAAAGTTTGATAGTTACCTACATACAAGGTTGTAAATTGTACCGAACTGTTTGGTAAGTTTTCGCGTATTTTATTTCAACTATGATTTGACAATGTCAGTCACAATTCAGTCATTAAATTAAAATGCCCCGTCAAACCAATTTTAGTGCTCCGGAATTAATGGACATGATTTTAATGTATGGTGAAGCACATCAAAATGGCAGAAGAGCATTAGAAATATACAGATAGCGATTTCCAAATCGTAGAGTGCCAAGTAGCGCTCGAGTGATCGTCAACGCGTTACAGCGAGCTCGTGAAGGTTTGCCAGTGACAGGGAGGGTGGAGGGAGCAGCTGTTAACTATGAGCTTCCAGTCTCATTAGAAGGCCGGATCCTTCGCCATTTTTCAGCTGACCCAGAGAGTAAGTAGTACGAGAATAGCTGGAAGACGGTTTAATATGAGTCATATAAATTAGCCTTATAAATTTTTAAAGGTACATGCTTTGCTGCCGAGAGACTTAATACCACGTTTAATGTTTTCGGAGTGGTTACTCAGTCGTCATCAAGAAAACGGTGATTTCATGTCTAAAATTATCTGGACAGATGAAAGCACATTCACCAGGAATGGGGTTTGGAATCAACGTAATTGCCATTACTGGTCACGCGTAAATCACCATGACATGAGAGAGACCGGACACCAGTATCGTTAGGCCGTAAACGTGTGGGCCGCAATACACGGCAACCGGATCATAGGACCCATTTTCATCGACGGTAACCTGAATGCGGACAAATTCATCCAGCTTATCAAAGGGCCATTAGCAGAATACGTGAACATGCTGCCTGAAGAAGATCGCCGGGAAACATGGTTGCAGTTGGATGGTGCCCCGGCTCACGCGGCGGTTCGTGTCCGAAACGTGCTAAACGACATGTTCGAGAACAGATGGATCGGGCGATTTGGTCCACGTCGTTGGCCTGCTCGCTCTCCTGATTTAACACCGCTCGATTTTTTTCTGTGGGGGGCAGTAAAAAACGAGGTGTACTCACAACCTAGGACATCCGTGGAACAACTGAAAAACAAGATAACCGAAGTTTTTCAAAAACTCAGGGACAATACTGATCTTTACCACGTTAGGGAGTCCATTAAACGACGCTGCGAAACTTGCGTTCGATTGCACGGGAGCCACGTGGAGAATCGATACCTGAGGCGGAGACACAGGCGTGATTAAAACTTTTAACTGTGTTTCTGACCGGTATGTAAATAAATAGTTACTTGTAGCCTATTTTTTGTTTTACTTGATGAACATCTACAGTTCTACACCATAAGGTAGTTTGAAAAAACACTCATCTCATAACAACTTTGGCTATAAGTTTATACCTAACTCAATTGCCAAGGACATTACCGAGATACGACATAGCTTTATTAACTTTTGGTTTTAGACATTTCGGAAGTGGATACTTAGACAGCTGACAACTGTCAAACGAGCCTTAACTTGAACATGTTGCGTTACATTGCGGGCTGAATTATTTTGTATGGTTAATTTTTTCGTTGTAATTTTAGACAAAAGTTATCTTAATACACTTATTAGGTCCTGTACTAACCACCATTTAAAGATTTGCTCGTATTGGATATACACGCTGTATAGGTATTCCAGAAAGGTCCTATGAATGATCTACATTCTTTGAATGGAAACACTGCGTTTAAAATATCTAAAACTAATTATGCCTACTAATCCGTGATAGTTTTCCTTTTAAATTCGTTATATGTACCCGTGTGGTGTCGGGTTAGAATTTCACCACCCCTTTTCTTCCCGTGGGTGTCGTAAGAGTCGACTAAGGGACCAGGGTTGAAGTGTGTTGTGGGCGATGGGCTAGCAACCTATCACTGCAATATCACATTTTGACGATCTTTTATACCGACATTTATGCTAAAAGTGGCGCTGGAACATACGTTTCATGTGCTCTGCCTACCCCTTTTGGGAATAAAGGCGTGAATGTATGTATGTATGTATGTATATGTACTACTGCCACGTTTTTTTCACATCCCATTTAGTACTTAAGCCGAAGACTGACGGACGGACAGACATACGGACATGGCGAGACTATAAGGGTTCCTTGTTGACTACGGAACCCTAAAAACATTAAGTAATGTACTAAATCAACCATTAAACTAAACTTTACAGGTTCAAGAAACAGTACATTGTGATTTGTGATACAAGTGAGGTATATAGATAATTACATCAGAGGCGGAATTGATCACGCGAGCCGCAGGTAAGCGTGATATGAGAGCCGAGGATGTAATTATCAAAGCTCACGCGTTTCATACGACGTTTTTTAACACATTTTGCGAGGAAAAAATCCTTTTAATAAGATGTTATAGGCCTGCTAAGTTGTTTTCTTTACTTAATGATGGCAACAGGTTTTTACTCACATATTGTACATCGCCAAGAATTTCCATTGGGGTCCATTCTATTTATCACTTTTCTAGTCACCACGAGTCAACATTTTTGATAATAACCAAACAGACATTAACAATATTTACAAATATTTGTGAAATAACCTAATTGTGAACTAACCCTGAAAATATAGTGTAACGGAAGCTGAAATAATAATATACTTGTAAAATAGTTTCATGTATTTCCGTTCATGGGAAGCTGCGATCATTTGTGACAGAACAAGAAGTTTGATACTGGCTGATTCATTTTTTAATTTAGAGATTCTTTATAAGTGTAGACGAGACATTAATTTATACCAGAGACCAGTGCAGATATGACAAAACCCTAAACTGTAAAACAAAAAGGCAGTACATACGGTTAAGATTGTTTAATGTGGCCGCCTTTTTTATAAAACTGTCATTGGAATTGGAATCTTCTACCGTGGACGATAGTGTTGGTTTTGTACGTATTACTTTGATGCAATTCGGCCAACTTGAATAATCTCAAGTATAGGTACAGTCAGGGGGTACTACGTACACGTCTTTATTACATTGGCAATGAGAGAGTCCTGTACACCTGTACTCTATTGTGAAATATATATTTATGTACCTTATACGTAGGTATATTATAACTCCTGACTGTTCGTACATTTACTTATGCTCGTATTGCTGAGTAGGTCATATGGCCGCTCCACACAGCTATAAAGAATTGAAGACTGCGTTATACAAATTTTTAGCATCCAAAGCCTATTACTCCGTTCAAGAATACCTTAATGACCTAAATTCTTAGTACCTATTAGCAACTTATGCATGCGATACACACGACATTCATATAGTATATTTGCATTTCCTTGTGACCAAACAGGTAGCTCTGTATTTATTATTGAACCACCTATTTGTACCATGTTTAAGCGAATAAATGACTGATTAGTCTGATTGTGATTACTGATTACTAATTACACAAGACGCGGCTATGCGGTAGAACGAGACATACATATGTCTTACGCCCTTTAACGCATAGTTGCGTCCTGTATGATGGGTCAGGATGGCCCATCGTGTGGAGCGGCCAATACACGTTGCTAAGGTAAAAGCATTTCAAACTAGGAATTCTTACTTACCTCAGTTGTTCACGAAAATTTGTCACTATTCGATTATTTTCTAATTGACAGCCAAGTGATTTGTGGGCATTGACGATGTTTCTGGTGCCACTGACGTTTTTAATTGCATTTAAAATGACGTTGGCACGTGACAAATGCGGTGATTTATTTGTGGTCAAGTCAATATTAATTGCTTTTATGAGGATATTTGTACTATAGGTACCTACTAACTTACCTTGGTGAAACTTCTGTACCGTGACATGGAATTTCATGAAACTGAAAACAACTAGGTACGTAGGTATACCACGAAACAAAACTATATACCTACTTACGTAGTTCACGAAAATAACATTTAATTAGTACTTATAATTACAAATCCATCTGCCTTTTTGAGGTTTTTAGGTATTGAGCAAGCAATGTCTTTTATGATCTTAATATGTAGGTATGTGGAATGGTTACTGAATTTTAGGAAGCTTTCAATTGTAATACCTAAATTAAAAATATGGTTATACAGGGTGAGACGTATAAACGGGTCAAAAGTAATACTCAAGCGTTTAAAATATTAAAATGCAGTGCTCAATCAAGATTAGCGAAAAGCAACTAATGAAATAATTGCACATGGATGATTAAATATAGTACCTATAGAATCCCGGCCTATCAAATTATACTAGGAGTGAGTCTTACATTTTAAATTTCTCAGGCTATACATTTCTGTAAGAATTCTTGCAATTTGACTAATTATGTTTTTCATATGGTTTCGTGATAGCTCAAGGCTCTATTTTGTCGATGGTACTTAATCAAATATTTTAGGTGCATAGGTAACGTAGTTTTTTTTCGAAATGTATTCATGTATTTACATAGACACAAAATTTAAAAGCATTAAAAAACATAGCCATTCGCCCGGGATGCGACAATCCTCGTTGCGCCGTCCAGCTCGGTTATCAAGCGACGGCGCGCGAGCTCTCTCGATTTTTCCAGCACTATCCGTCTCTCTCTTATTAGAACACTTAGAACAAGAGGTATAGTGCGATAAGAATCGAGAGTATGTCGCGGCCGTCCCATGATAGACGTGCAGGTCAGTCAGACCGATAACCCCTCGACTGCTGGCGGACCTCCGCCGCTAGAACTTCGCCCTTACGAGATGCGGTGCCGACGCGCTAACCCAAGTCTATAAAGCCCACTGACGCACACAAAAGAAACAGTCTGCCTCCGGTCACCGTCGATGATGTTTATTTAACTCAAACATCAACGCGGTACATCTTCTTATTATCACAGATGTTGATCGAAATGTACGAATAGTGAACAGTTTTGCACTTGAATATCCCTCCATTTCGGTGGCGCACGCGTATTGTACGCCTTTCTGTGATTGGTCGTGAATAAGGACGTCCGAAAACAATATGAGTGGAACAAACAATGTCAGTCGATCCGCTCGGTCCGCGTGCAACAGCAAGGGCAGCATGATCGTCGTGTCCAACAGATTACCATTTATTTTGAAGAGAAATGAGAAAACCGGTGAATTGGAAAGGAAAGCCAGGTAAATGAATTATACAATCGATAATTAACATACAACCTAGAAATTAAAACCGGTTTTTGTCACTTATATTTAACATGCCCCTAAATATGTTGTTTATACAAGAAAACACATAGCACTGTAAAGGGCCGGCTCGCCAATGTTTCTAGAAATAAATTAAAACCGGTTTTAATCGCTCGAATCATTAAACATTCCTACTACGGTATAGCACTGAGCAAAACGCAATTGTTTATAATTATATAAACGGCAATACTTTTTAAACTAATAAATTGTGGAGGTTAAGAGGACTAATAAATATTACTATTTTCATAAATAAAATGAAATGGCAGGAGAAACTTAAGTCCCGCGGGTTCACGTTTCTAGAACGGTCTGTCGTTTCCATGGAACACCATTCCCCTTAATCTAGAAATTTCCCCTAACCCTGACTACGCAAAAATCTTATTTAACGAAGATAGATAAATAAAGAATAAAGTTAATTTATCCAAAAAAATAAAAAATAATGAAAGATAACTAAGCTATAGGTAAGCGTACTTTTTAATGTTTGTATTTTGTATACCAACATAGTCAGCTGTTAGCTGTTACGGAGGGAGCCGGCATTTTGATGTGTATTCGTATAACCCAACCAATTTCAGAAGGTAAACCTTCTCCCGATCTATTTAGGAGAGACTGGTTACTCTGTAACCAGTCAGCTAATTGTAGTCATTTGACAATAATGGCGGCAACCTTGGACTTGAGTGGAAGCAAGGTCACCCCATCTAAGGATCACACCTGTATAGGCCGCACATATCGTCGTATTAATTTTATCAAAAAATATAGGTTCATCTGCTAATAAAAAAATGCTATCAATTTTCGTTAAAAGTCAAGCACTACCTATTTTCCATTAGGGTTTGAAAATGAACAAGATCTAAATTCTGTGATTTTTTTAAATTTGGGCTATGGTAAAGTACCCAAAGAATCAAATTTCATGTAAATTAAGTTATTCTCAAACTTGTCGGTTCAATAACTTAATGTAGGCTACCATTATGAACTAGCTGGCCTTGTCCGCGCCAGCCTAACCAGCATGATCGTGTTTACGTAGTACATAAAGCATTTGTCTTTCCAGCAAGTGTGTAAGTGCGAATGAGACGAATGCTTTATGTCGGATGAGACACGATGGCTATATAGGGTGGTCCTTAAAAACCGTAAATTTGGAATTTGAATGAGGCACCCTCTTATATTGTTGTAATACTTACGTGAAAAAATAACATGTTTTTTAGGGTTCCGTAGTCAACAAGGAACCTTATAGTTTCGCCATATACGTCTGTCTGTTTGTCTGTCCGTCTTCGGCGTAGCTCAATGCAATACAATTTGGAAAAATATTTTTTTAGGGTACCTCCCCTACACCTAAAGCGGGGATGTATTTTTTTTTCTCGTCAAATCCATGGTTATCGTTGGATAGCTCGTTCAAAAATATTATGGGTTTTCTAAAAACATTTTTCAAATCAGTAATTCGTTTGCGAGATATTGGGCTTTAAAGCCCAAATTTTTGTTCAAGTCATGTGTCGTCGTCGTCGTCCCCTCCCCCGCCGGCTAAATTGCTACTACTGGGGATGTGAAAAAATTCGTGTTAGTAGTACATATAATTAATTTAAAAGGAATTAAAACTATCACGAACAAGTAGGCATAAGTAGTTACCGAGTAATAGTCGACCAACATAATGTGTAATTGAAAAGGCCAATTTTCGTACAAATGCGGCCGACGCAACCGCACCGTACGTCGATATAACCAAGACAGACAGGCAACTACGGAATCCTACACTGCGCGTGGCCCGACACGCACGTGGCCGGTTTTTATTTTTAGTTTTGGATAAGATTTAGGGGCCGCGACAGTTTTTTTTTTACTTTTTAAGATTTGCATTTCTCCATACTACGTTTATTTTTTATTTTAAACTTTTTGTTACTTTTTTGAGCTACATTTGATGATAGAAAATAAATAATCTTGAATGCATGAAAATAGATCACTAATTTTCAATCATTCATTGAAAAATGAATTTTTTCTAATATGCTAAAAACGGACTCTGGCGAGGATTGGCGACTTTAAATTTGATTTAAAATAGGTGTCAAACATTTAGTGAATGAATTTCGTATTTTCTGGATTGTTTATTCCTTGTTATCAAATGTAGCTCAAAAAAGTAGCAAATAGTAAAAAAAACAGTGTGAAGAAATGCAAGCCTTAAAAAGTAAGCGACCCCTAAATCTTAACCGTTATTTTTTCACGTATTAGAACAATATAAGAGGGTCTGCCTCTCTGAGGGGTGCCTCAATGAAATTTCAACTTTTTTTTTTTAAGGACCACCCTAACGATGGTGCTATGTAGTGCCGTTGGTATTATATACTTTATACGTATCGTACGTACGGTCATTGACTCGCCCTCCTATTTATATCAGGTGCAATACAGTAGATAAGTAATCAAATATAGTCTTTATGATGTTGAGACCGTGACCTAATTTAGCCTCATTGTACCAAAACAAGGCTCATATATTTTACAAAATGTAATTTCAATGATTGCTTTACAAATTACAAAATTTAATTACAAAGCGTTTCCGTTTCAGCTCGGGGAAAAATGCTTTCGTATTTCCGTTTGTTCAGATTCCGGCTATTCTCGACGACAGGTCGCATTTCTCTTCGTTCGTTAATTATATACATTACTGTCGTCAAGTTTGTTAATAAACAAAATTGGCGCAAATATGAGTTAAAAAAAAACAGACTGATATAGGAAATATATAGGATTATAGGAAAGGGGGGCCGGTTTTTGGACTTATTTTTTAATTTTTTTAATTTTTCTTTTCTTATCGTAAAAAATGCGTAAACAGACATTTCAAAACTCACGAGGACTACAGCTCACGGAGTTACTAGTTAAAACTTTTTACAAGATTTTATTTAACTCGCAATGTTTGTTTGTGGGTTTGTGGCTGATTGCATTGACAGATTGCAATTGTCACCAAATATAAAAGGTACATGCTCCTTTTTAGTTTACAAAAAAAAGTTTACTTAAAATAAGTTATTGGATAATTTAATTACCAATTATTGTACCTGTATAACCGTCTAAAATCGAAGTTACATATCTCTTACTATACATTTTCAATTCCGTTTTAACCTCCTTAGGGGTGGAACTTTTCCAAATCGCTGA